>CM073583.1:89136670-90391691 GCA_037074715.1 Magnolia kwangsiensis
AGCTTGAGAAAGTGCATGCTGCCCTGACAGAACTCACTAAAAATGGGATGGTTTCGACCATCCCATTAACTTTAAAAATAAAAAAGGATAAGTGCAATTCTGGGATGCAACCAAACCAAACATAGTTAAATCTTTTACTGCAAACAAAGATATCTCAATCCGATCCCTACTCCTGGGTGACATCTACATAAAGCAGTTCCCATGAATTCTCCATGACAATGTCTAATTAAAAAAAAATGTCCATCAAAATAAGATAAGGATAACCATCCCATTGACTCAAAAAGAGAAGAATAAGTGCAATTCCAGGATGCAACAAACCTAAATGTAGCTAATCTTTTCCTACAAACTTAGATATCTCAATCAGATCTCCACCCCTGGGTGACATCTACATAAAGGAGTTACCCATGCATTCTCTATGACAGTGTTTAATATATATATATATATATATATATATATATATATATATATATATATATATATATATATATATAATTTTATTTATTATTTATTATTTTTTTTAAAAAAAAGTGTCCAATGGAGTAATCTCCATAATCTGCACAACACAGTGCAATTTTGTAAAGGTGTCCACTCACATTCCATGTGACATTTAGATCGGATAAAAGTACCTAAATATTTGTTCAAGCTTGATTAAGCCCTCATGCAGCCATGTAGGACATCCTACCCATACATAGGGTGGGCCAAATGCATAGATGAGTTGGCCCTAGAAACATGACTGCCCACTCATTAGGCAGGCCATACATGAATTAGCAGTTCTTTAATGTTTAAACCATTCATTGTTTCTGAACATGTGTAACCTACCAAATGAGTTGACCGGCCTATTTTTGCACCATAACATCTACATGGCAGGGCCCACCTGATGCATGGCTTGGATGTCCCATACATGTGCCTGGTTGGAATGATGCATGTGGTGCACATACACAGGTGCATATGGGCTTACAAAAAATCATTTTCACTATTAGCAGCTATTATCCAGGCCTGCTGTATTTCTTAACCTTGTTGAAAACCACATAATATATTGAAAGAACTATGATGATTATCCTCCAAAATAAGACTACTGAGAAATTTGCATAAGAGTACTCATACTTTGGAGGAGGCGTAGGAAGGCTGCTGTTATGAAAATACTAGAAACACCATATAGGATATCCTTTCTAATAACATCCAGTGGTGAAGAGCCATTCCATGCAACTATTACCATTACCTGCAGGAAAAAATAAAAAATAAAAATAAATAAAAATCTAATGGGTTGGTCCTCACTGACATTGAAACTCAAACTTAAAAACAAGACCAAGGTTGACCAAATAATTCTGCATCGAGGTCAAAATACCTGCAATGCAAGTATATAAAAGGTCCATAAGCGATCAAAACTTCGAAAGATGTGCCAAAATGTTCTGGTCTCAACAAAATATGTTTTGCCAGTACTCTTTTTAGATATTTTCTGAGATCCTGGCCCCACCTGCATACCATTTATCAGAAGCAGTGGGCTGAAATACTATAAAGCACAAAGCTGCCCACAACAGTGATGTTCACTAACTAATCAAATGTATACCTCTGTCGCTGGCCTTGCATCACGTGTTGATTTGAAGAAATCACCATCATCACGCATGGGCCAGCCCAAAGAGAAACAATCATCCGTCCTGAACAATATATAGCAGATTTTAGCTCTCAGAGAAAAAGAAAGATACCAAGCAGCTAGCAGAATTTTTTACTTCAATACATGGTAATCCGAATCCTTACAAACCAGAAATATTCATTTAAATCATCATAGTTACACCAAGATGAATGAGGGGCTTTCCCATTTCTGCTTTTCTTGGCTTCCTGGAACATCAAACACCATAATTTGATCATTCTAAGCAATATATCCAGAGAGAATGCAATCTTGTTTTGCTCAGCATGTTTTCACCAAAAGATACCTTCTCAACTACACGGTACAATGGAGTTATGACCTTTCTAAGAAACGCTTCATCATCCCCACCATACGAGGGTTTTATATTCTCTCCAGTCACAACACTAACATTTCCTGCTAACAGACCGTGGAGTTCATATGCCATCTGTATAAAAAACTTTCTATTAAAAGTAGCATACATAACAAACATTAACACAATAAAAAGTATAACATACATAACACAATAAAAAGTATTTTCTTGGAGACTAATTAGGAAATCTGCAAGCATAATGATTTGTACCCACATTATGAAAAATGTAGCACAGGCATTCTGGCATAAAGCGGATGTTTGCTGCTTCACCCCAAATAAGGAGATACAGACCCATGTACAGTATCTTTCTCTGCTGCACTTCTTGTTGCCCTTGAGGGAGCCTGTAGTAATGAAATGTATATATCTCACTACCAATCTCAGAGATTTTGCAAATTAGCATAGAGAAAAATGAATAGCAGGTGCAATTGCTAGCAGATCTCACCGTAAGCTGTACTTCCGCCCCAAAAACTTGCACCATGTTTTGTAGTTCTTAAATAGTTTATTCATGACTGCATCTATTGCTCGTTCATCCAACTGCATCAGAAAAGCAACAGGTTGGACCTATGCCTTGATACTGAAGAAGGATGACACAGGGAAACCCATTCACAAAGATAATGTTGAGAATATAGACTAAAGAGATCAGCCCTGCCAAGGACATTCATGCAAAGAGGATTAAGACTCATCTTTGCAGCAAATGCCCAGGCATGCCGGACGTGTTCCTTTCATCTAGCAGGCCCAACCACAAACATTACCTGACCCAATGGTGTGCTCATTAGGTGGGCAACTCCTGGACAACAAAAGTCGTAACCAGTGTTTTAAATATCGACGATATTGGCCGATATATCCCACGATATTTCTTGTATCCCACTTGTGTGATATGAAACGCACAAATAGTGGGATATATCCCACATGTTCGACCTGGTGATCTTCTTTTTCTTTTCAATCCTTTTTTTATTTCTATAAATCATGTTAAATCAGTGTCAAATTGTTACAAATCCATGTTTTTTCATGTTTTGCATGAAAAATCATGGATTGAGAGCTCTGATTATGAGATTTGGAGGAGAATGATCAAGTTGTAAAAAATTGAAAAAATTAGAAATTTCCCAATTTCTCGCAAATCGGTTGCATTCTGTATCCAAACATAAAATCAAACATGTATGTAACCTGATTTACTGATTCTTCTTTAGCTTTTGAATATATTACTTGTATTTTCACATGTCTTCTTACATTTATAAATTATATGAATATACTTTAAATATACTTGCATCAATTTAGTTAGACAACGCATAGATAAGGACCCCATATAAAGAATACCTATTATGTGCACTTGTTTTTTGTAATGTTTTAATTTGTAAGTGTGTATTGATGTCTTTTTTAATAATCACCGAAATTTCATTGAAAAATTCGACCAATTTTCATTGAAAAATTCGACCAATTTCCAATGTTTCTAATAACAGCAATACATTGTTGCGCAGCACGCTAACAACACAGTGAACCGAGATCCAATCTCCGGTCTCACCCACAAACGATAAACAGGAAGAAATATAAACTAGAAACAGAATCAAAGCATTCAAACAAACCACAAGACAAGATATACGTGGAAAAACCCCAAACTAGGGTAAAAAACCACGGATGCAAACTTCCACTATGAAGAAAAACAAATATTACAATGCAAAATACTAACCTCTCCCTTGGAAGCATAGAGAAAACCCTTTGCCCACACCTTAGAATTATTTCTCATTCACCTAGAAAAGCCCTAGGGACACTATATATAGTTTAGGCAACTTCCCTTTTGCAACCTTGCGAAAGCCGATTCAAAAATCCGTAGTCCGCATCAAATCCGGAAACGAATCTGCGTAACCTCGACTGGTTGAGCAAACTGCACGACCGGTCGAGCAGACGCCTCGACCGGTCGAACACCTCAGAACCCAAAAATTGATGCTTGTTGGACTCTGAGTCGAGACAGTCCACGACTGGTCGAGCAGACCCCTCGACCGGTCGAGCATGGGCTACGACCAGTCGAGCGGCCCCCAGATGTAGCTTCACATCTCAATAATCTCCCACTTGGAGACACATCGCCATAAACCTTCGTCTTCTACATTCGGAGTGCACCACCTCCCCGTCTTCAAGCCTGAAAACCAATCAAAGCTGAATAAAGCTTCGGCTTCTCCCGTGTGACTGTCTTGGTCAACATATCTACAGAATTCTCACTTGTATGAATCTTCTCCAGAACAATCGATCCATCTTCCAGTAACGAACGTATGAAGTGATATCTAATGGCAATATGCTTGGTCCTTAAATGAAAGGATGAATTCTTAGCCAAGTATATTGCACTCTAACTGTCACTGTACAGCTTGCAATCTACTTGCTTCTTACCCAACTCTTCCATCAAACCTTGCATCCACACCATCTCCTTGTACGCTTCTATAGCCGCAATATATTCTGCTTCCGTCGTACTGATAGATATTATCTTCTGTAACTAAGAGACCCAATTGACTGCGGCACTACCCAAAGTAAAGAAATAACCTGTAGTGTTTCTTCTGTTGTCGATATTTCCTGCTAAGTCTGAATTCACATAGCCTTGTAGCTTGATTTTCGATCCACTATAGCACAGCCCTACATCCTTAGTACCTACCAGGTATCTGAGGATCCACTTCACAGCTTCCCAATGTTCCTTCCCGGGGTTGTTTATGAACCTGCTAACAACTCCCACTGCTTGAGCAATATCTGGCCTCGTGTTCACCATAGCATACATGAGACTCCCAATAGCTGACGCGTATGGGACTTTAACCATATAGTCCCGTTCCTCCTGCGTCTTTGCACCTTACAACTTAGATAGCTTGAAGTAGTTGGCTAATGGAGTGCTAACCGGCTTCACACCTCCCATATTCAATTGATCAAGTACATTGGCTATGTACTCTTCCTATGACAAAACTAATTTCTTGTTTTCCCTGTCACACTTTATCCTTATGCCTAGGATTTTTTTTGCAGCTCCTAAATCCTTCATGGCAAATTCTCTAGACAGTTGTCTTTTGAAATCTGAGATGTCCTTCATGCTTGAACCGGCCACAAGCATATCATCAACGTACAGAAGAAGGATGATGTATGATGTATCAAATTTCTTCAAGTAACAACAGTAGTCTACATGACATCTCCTAAAACCGTTTCCTGCTTCAGGCCATATAGACTCTTTTTCAGTCTGCACACCTTGTTCTCCTTTTCTGGTGCCACGTACCATGTCGGCTGATGCATGTATATCTCTTCTTCAAGGTCCTCATGAAGAAAGGCTGTCTTAACATCTAGCTGCTCTAGATGTAAGTCCTCTGTAGCCACTATACTCAAGACTATACGAATCGTAAACATTTTCACCATAGGTGAAAATATCTCAGTGAAATCAATTCCTGCCTTTTGTTGAAAACCTTTCACAACTAATCTGGCCTTGTACCGTTTTGAACCATCGTGCTCCTCCTTCAGTTTGTAAACCCACTTGTTATGAAGAGCTTTCTTACCCTTAAGTAGAGTGACTAGCTCCCATGTAGGATTAGATTCGAGAGAGTCCAACTCATTGTCCATGGCCTACTCCCACTTAACCCATGTATCTGACTGTAACGCCTCTTTAAAACACTCTGGTTCACCATTATTTGTCAGCAGTAGATAATGTAAGGAGGATGAGTAGCGGACTGTGGGTCTCCTCTCCCGAGCAGACCTCCTCACAACCGGTGTTTGTGGCTCTGCCTCATAATGCTCCTGTGCATGATCATCCTGTGGCACTATAACACCCGTGTCCGGTAACTCTTCCAACTCTATGAATTCCTTTTTCTTGGCCTTATTTTCCTATATATTGTCATTATGCATCACTTTTTCATTAAAGACTACGTCCTTACTTCTGATGATTTTCTTGTTTTCTGCATCCCAAAACCTATAGCCAAAATCATGCTGCCCGTAGCCTATAAACGTGCACCTCTTGGACTTCGCATCCAGTTTGTTTTTTGTGCTTTGCATCAATGTGAACATATGAAGTGCAACCGAACACTGAGATGTACAAGGTTCACTTCTTTCCCAGTTCACGCTTCTTCTAGTAGTCTACCATTCAATGGTGCTGAAGGACTTCTATTGATGAGATATGCAGCAGTATTCACAGCTCTGCCCAAAAAATCTTGGGCAACCCTGCATGTAACCTCATGCTCCTGGTGCGCTCAAGGATGGTCTTGTTAATGCGCTCAACCACACCATTCTTCTGTGGTGTCCCTGGAATCGTTTTCTGATGTTTGATTCCATTTGCTGCACAATACTCCTTAAACCTCTTATCACAATACTCTCCCCTATTATCATATCTGATACTTTACTGTTTTGTCTGTCTCATTTTCTACCATAACTTTCTACTTCTTAAATATATCAAATACATTAGATTTATGATTTAAGAAATAGACCCACGGTTTTCTACTAGCATCATCAATAAAGGAAACAAAATAACGTGAGCCACCAAGAGATGATACCTGTGTCAGTCCCCACACATCAGTGTATACAAGCTCTAACAGATGCGTCTTTGGAGCGCGTCCTGTTTTCTTGAAACTTACCTTCTTCTGCTTGCCATATACGCAGTCCTCGCAGAATTCCAAGTCAATAGACTTCAGTCCTAGTAGCTTCCCCCTTGACAATAGCACTTTCATCCATTTTTCACTCATATGTCACAACCTTCGATGCCATAACTGGTCATTCACTTCAGTTGATGCGACTGTGAGTGAACTATACGATCTTGAAGTCACGTACAAAGTACCTTCCTTTTTGCCTCGAGATATCACCAAGGCACCTTTTATGATCTTCCAAGAATCACTGGTGAATGTCGTGACATAACCGGTATCGGCCAACTGCCCCACTGAGATCAAGTTCCTTCTCAAACTCGGTACATGTCTGACATCCTTTAGTTTTAAAACCGTTCCATCTTTCTGACTTATATGAATGTCTCCCTTTCCAACGATACTACACGGCTCATCATCACTTAGGTAGATTCTCTCAAAGTCACCTGACACATAATCACGCAGAACTTCCTTACACGAAGTAGCATGAAACGAAGCACCTGAATCTATAATCCAAGACTCATTCCTCGCATCAAGAAACAAGATCAACGCTTCTGTGTCACTCTCCTCAGATAGATTCACTGAATCATTCTCGCCTTGAGAGTTTCATTCTTGTTTCTTGAGCGCCTTGCAATCACGTTTCATGTGCCTCTTCTTCCCGCAATGCCAACACCCGTCTTTATTTTTCGGTCCCTTGGACTTCTTCCTCGACTTAGAACGTTCATGTTTATTGCCTCCTTTGTTCAGCGATCTTCTTCTTCCTTCAACGTTTAGAGCATTCCCTAAATCCCCTGAAACTCCTGATGCATTTCTTCTAGATTCTGTGCTGAGAATTAGACCGACCACATCATCAAATTTCAACTTTGTCAACCTTGAAAAATTGCTCACAGCAATCACCAAACCATCCCAACTCTCTGGCAAACTAGACAAGATCAATAACATCCTGACCTCATCCTCAAAAACAATGCCAACGGATTCCAACTGGCTTGTGACTGTATTGACTCGTTTAGATGTTCAGCCACGCTCCCACCATCTGACATCTTCATGTTGAATAGCTATTTCATAAGATAAACCTTGTTGGACGCAGAGGGTTTTTCATACATGGTGGCTAGGGCTTCCATTAATTCTTTTGTAGTTTTCACCTTAGATATATTGAAGGCGACGCTCTTAAACAAAGAGAGTCGAATCGTTCCTAAAGCCTTCCTATCCAACAAAAACCATTCATCATCTATCATCTTTTTTGGTTTCTTCTCTTTTCCTCTTAGAGGAATATAGAGGTCCTTTTGATACAAATAATCCTCCATCTGCATCTTCCAGAAGGCAAAGTTTGAGCCATCAAACTTCTCAATTCTAGTTTTCCCTTCTTCCGTTATCACTCCCAATAGAATTAAAACCAATAGCTCTAATACTAGTTGTTGCGCAGCACGCCAACAACGCAGTGAACCGAGATCTAATCTGCGGTCTTACCCACAAACGATAAACAGGAAGAAATATAAACTAGAAACAGAATCAAAGCATTCAAACAAACCACAAAACAAGATATACGTGGAAAAATCCCAAACTAGGGTAAAAAACCATGGATGTAAACTTTCATTATGAAGAAAAACGAAGATTACAAGGCAAAAGACTAACCTCTCCCTTGGAAGCACAGAGAAAACCCTTTGCCCACACCTTAGAATTATTTCTCATTCACCTAGAAAAGCCCTAGGGACACCTATATATAGTTTAGGCAACTTCCCTTTCACACCCTTGTGAAAGCCGACTCAAAAATCTGTAGACCGCATCAAATTCGAAAACGTACCTGCGTAACCTCGACTGGTCGAGCAGACTGCACAACCGGTCGAGCGGACCCCTCGATCGGTCGAGCATGGACCACGACCGGTCGAGCGGCCCCCAGATGTGGCTCCACATCTCAACATACATTACATGATACAACCAATATATCCCATGCGATAACCGATTCGTATCCGTATCCCAAGGATGCGATACCAATATTTCGAACACTGGTTGTAACTTGTAAATCTAAAATGAATCGATTCATGGTCCACATTTAACGTACATGTATGGCCTGCCTAATGAGTGGACCGCCTTTTTGGGCCAAGCTATGGTCCTGCCTGATGAACGGCCCAGAACTCACACACATCTCATGCTATATGTGCCTGAAAAGGATTCTCAATCCTCTTTGAGGGACCATCCTACATTTCTTTAAAAGAGTCGCATGAAGTTACAAAACCATCAATGATTCTCAATTTTTAATGAATAAGAAAATTAGCGGCTACCAAGGTTATAATGTCTACATGAATGACTTGAGATCATCCATCAGCTATTTCATATTGAATAAATGCCCACATGGATGCATGCATCAATATCAACATTTGGTCAGCTTCCATGCAAAAAGAAGGAGAAGAAGAAGAAGATATCAACAGCACTTTTCATGTGTTTGGGTACTTCATCCTTCCATACAAAACCGCATGATAATTCTTTATTCATCAAACCATAAATATCAACAGCACAGGGCCTACTTAGCCAATTGAATAAATAGCATAAAATAAATTTTCCATGCAAGCCATAATTCATACATAAACTCAAAACACTTAGTCTACTGAAGAGAAGAAGGGAATTATGTAAAGGAAAAGAATATCCTTGCATTAAGCACATCTTTTATGCAGCTATCACAACTCCCATCAAAGTTGACAAACCGCAAAAAATGGAAACCAGCAACACCAACAATTAAAACATGATACTATTGTAATAAACTAACGTGTTACATCTAGTTTTAGAAAAGAAACTGAGATGCACCAGAAAAGGGCTTCTACAAAATTCACTTCCTTGGGGAATGTTTATTCTATTGTAAAGGAACCACTTGCTCCTAGTTGACATCAACCATTAAATGCATCTTTGATTCTTTGTAGAGGAGAAGACCCTTCGAAGACATGCTAGAACCTAAAGATGGATCTCCAAGAAAAGACTTCATAACAAAGGCAAATAACCAGATTAGAATCCTTAGATGCAAGACATTTGTTACGATCCCAATGGTTTAAAGAGCCTAGGTTGATGCATAACATGTGTTCCATTAGTCCTGGGGTTTTTGGTGTATTAGTTAGGTTCTTAACAATTGGTATCAAGCTAACACCACGTTGTGTGTTCGAGTCACGGAAGGGGCGATGATGTAGGACCGATGCATGAACTCAAATATTGTGTGAGAACAATCAGCAAAATTAACTTAGTAAAAAAACACAAAAACTTGCTATGATCGGCACACATATCAAAATCCTAAGAGAAGATCATGCATGATTCTATCCTAGGTTAACAAGCATCATCCTACAGGGCCATTAAATAAGGAAAACTTGGATGTAATGGATGTAAGGACATCCAAGTAGCATGGGGTAAAGCCTATTTCAAATGAGAAGGCCTAATACGATCTAGGGTGAAATTACGGTTTAGTGAAAATTGGAGAAAACTTGGAATTTAGGGTTAATGGGTAATTGGATAGACGGGTTAAAGGGTTTGGGTACTAGGATACGAGAATTAAGGTTTTGGATGGAAGGATTGGAGGGAGTTGGGCTTAATTGAAGGATGTATAGAATTAGGGTTTGGTAACTTGCGTAAATAGAAAAATTAGGGATTTACAGGTTTAAGGTTAGGGTTAGGAAAAGGGAGAGTAGGGTTCTCATGCAAGGATAATGCAAAACCAATGGGACAAGAGATTGGCTGTATGGCCAACCCCATGGATTCACACGTGTGGCCATACGGTCACTCATGCGGGATATGTTGTGAGGGTTTAGGTCTTTAGGGTTTGGTTCGTCGAAAGTGCTGAAGGATGAAGAATTAGAAGAATGGGGAAGGTTTGGGATGGAGAAAATCGAAGAACTTGGAGAATACCTCGATGGTTGATGAAGGGATGATAATGAGAGTGATAGATGGAGACCTCGCAACTTCGTTGATAAAGATTAGTTTCGCACCAATCTTCCTTCCAAATCACATGAAGAAGGGAGAAAAAGCAAGGAGCTTTTCTCTTCTCTCTTTTTTTTTTTCCCTCAAAAAACCTGATGAAGAGAGGTCACACCGCCTAACTTTCAAAAATTACAAATTCAATCCTGTCTTATGAAATTTGATGAAAATGACCCTAGTTTAAAGAAAAATTAACTAAAATCACTCATAAGGTGTCCAAAAATAAAGTAATCATAAACTAAATCCTAAAATATGATAAAGTTTAAAAATTGATGAACATCATCTACGATTAATGACCTGATCATGCAATCCATGTGATCCAACAGCCCGATCATCATGTCCCTCGAATCTAATAGTCCAAACCACTCCCTAAAGCAGCCCATGTGCAACTTCCCAATGTGGGGTCTTCCATATGCTCTCACATGCACATGGGGTGTTCACATGATCATTATGGGTTGTAGACCAAAACCACATCCCGAACGAGTGGGCATACACAAGGAAACTCCAAAACGAAACCCTAGGTCCTAGGACAATATTATGACAATGATAAAACCAACCTAGAGATCAAATTGGACATGCTAGAAACACTAATCTGAAAATTCAGCAAGCCGCTACCCTCAAATATTATGTTGAAAATTCAGCAAGGTGGTAATCCGAGGGTGTCAAACCAAAAATTTCGTAAGAGTGTAATCTGAAAATTACAAACTGAAAATTCAGAAATGTGACAACCTGAGATTATTATGCTGGAAATTCAGCAATGGTATAAGTGAAAACGCTAGCTGAAAATTCAGCAATAGGATACTCCGTACTATGCAAAAAATTTTCAGTAATATGATCATATATGCAATGTATGCTCTACTAACCCTAGATGTGACTCAAACCTAGATGCAACATAAAAATCCTATGTTAAACCTATATTCTCTGATACCAAATTTGATGTAGAACCGATACATGAACTCAAATATTGTGTGAGAATAATCAACAAAATTAACTTAATTGATAAAAAAATACAAAACTTTCTATCATCATCACAAATATCAAAATCCCAAGAGAAGATCACGCAGGATTCTAGCCTAGGTTAACAAGCATCATCCTACAAGGCCATTAAATAAGGAAAACTGGGATCTAATGGATGTAGGGACATCCAAGTAGTATAGGATAAATCCTATTTCAAAGGAGAAGGCCTAATATTATCTAGGGTGAAATTAGGGTTTAGGAAAATTTGGGAAAAACGTGGAATTAAGGTTAATGGGATAATTAGATAGAGGGATTAAAAGGGTTTAGGTACTAGGATAAGGGAATTAAGGTTTTGGATGGAAGGATTGTAGGGAGTTGGGCTTAATTGAAGGATGTGTAGAATTAGGGTTTGGTAATTTGAAGAAATAGAAAAATTAAGGATTTATAGGTTTAGGATTAGGGTTAGGAAAAGGGAGAGTAGGGTTTTGATGTAGGGATAATGAAAAATCAATGGGATAAGAGAGTGTCCATATGACTAACCCTATGGATTCACACGTGTGGTCGTACGGTCACACATGTGGGCTAGGTTGTGAGGGTTTGGGTCTTTAGGGTTTGGTTCATCAATAAGTGTGGAAGGATGAAGGATTGGAAGAATGAGGAATGCTTGGAATGAAGAAAATCGAAGAACTTGAAGAATACCTCGATGGTTGATGAAGGGATGATAATGAGAGTGATAGATGGAAACCTCATACCTCCATTGATAAAAATTAGCTTCGCACCAATCTTCCTTCCAAATCACGTAAAGATGGAAGAAGAAGCAATGAGCTTTTCTCTTTCTTTTTTCTTTTTTTTTTCCTCAAAAAACCTAATGAAGAGAGGTCACACGCACCTACTCCCCCCCTCCCCTCCCCTCTTTTATAGCTTCAATACCTTTCAAAAATTACAAATTCAACCCTGTCTAATGAAATTTGATGAAAATGGCTCTAGTCTAAAGAAAAATCAACTAAAATCACTCATAAGGTGTGCAAAAATAAAGTAATCATAAACTAAATCCTAGAAGATAATAAAGTCTAAAAACCGATGAAGACGATCCACAATTAATGGCCCGATCATGTGATCCATGTGATCCAACAGCTCGATAGTCACGTCCCTCAAATCTGACGGTCCAAACCACTCCCTAAAGCAGCCTATATGCATCTTCCTAGTGTGGGGTTTTTCAGATGCTCGCACATGCACATATGGTCTTCACATGATCAAGCGTACTTGCCTAACCATAGGGAAATTGGTGCGGCCCGCCTTGTCTAATACATACGCAAAGGTGTACATGAAGTGATGTACTCATCAAGCGACTTGTGGAAAGGGCAACTTGGACCAGAGTGAAAGCCACCACGCCATGGAAAGGGCTACCGACTTGTGGAAAGGGCAACTTGGACCAGAGTGAAAGCCACCACGCCATGGAAAAGGCTACCCGAGAAACCAGAGTATAACCACCAAGTGGAAAGGTCTACATGGACAACTAGAGTGCAGCCACCATACCTTAGAAAGGATTGAAAAGAGGCCAAAGTGAGTGCCGCCATAGAGTGGGCCACCGCGAACGTTGGCTGCAGAGCGTGGTGGAATGTTATGATCCCAATGGTTTAAGGAGCCCAAGTTGATGCATTCCATCAGTCTTGGGGCTTTTGGCATATTGGTTAGGTTCTTAACAACATCTGTCATTGGGTTGCTTCAATTGCAAACCCCGAGAGGCAGTAGAAGCTTCTAGAGGCAGGTATTGTGGTTAGTAACTTAGTGTTTCTGAGTGGGATATGACTAGCATTGGGCTGGTAGGGGTGCAGAGATGCACCAGAAACAAATGAAACATGTCAAACTGTTGATGCTTACAAGGCAACCTAGAGAAACTACCTAAGAAAACCAATAGGCCAATATGTCATGATTCTCAATAACTGAAAGAAAAGGATTAAGCCCTAGAAGAAGGAACCAAATCATTTGAAAATAATATAAAACCATTACGGAGAACAGTAAAATGCATATGATTTTGACATAATAACTAGGAATGATGGCCGAAAAAAGAGAAATTAATTTGACTAGGAAAAGGATGCGTGATGACCATACATTATCAGCTATGAAGAAGACAAGGTTATTTAGTGAATGTGCAGGTATTGATTAGAAACGTCTAGATATAGAAAGGAGATAACATAGAAGCACAAGGTAAATGTGGATGGAAATAGTATCTCCTAAAGTCGAGGATCTAAATAAAGTGAAGTTCAGCCAAAACCTGCTTTTCTACCATTCTAATAGTAGAAAATGAACTCGTAAGAATACCACTTATTCATCGATAGGTGAAATTCTGCATTACATGGCACAAGAGTAAGCAGGTCATTTGCTATATTTACGAGAAAAAAAAAAATGAATAAGAAGATATGCATGTGAATAGAACATTTATCCGATATATTGCCAATACTTCTACCAAATGCCCCGCTGTATAAACAGCACCAAAGAATTACTACTTGAGCATGAACCTTTCATGTGTTTGGGTACTTCATGCTTAGTGATTTTCCTAAGACCGGCCATGCTTTATGCGACAGAATGTTGGGCCATGTGTTTGGGTACTTCATGCTTAGTGATTTGCCTGAGACCAGCCATGCTTTATTGGACAGAATGTTGGGCAGTTCAGGAACGAGATATTCATAGGATGAATGTAGCTGAAATGAGGATGTTGAGATGGATGAGTGGCAAGACAAGGACAAAATTAGAAATGAATGCATTCGAGGGAACTTAGGAGTAGTGCCAATAGGTAATAAGATGAGGGAAAGTACACATGTTTGGTCATGTGCAACATAGACCAAGAACTGCACTGATTAGGAGTAAGTTGGTGCAAGTTGAAGCCTTTAAAAGGGAAAGGGGAAGGTTCAAAAGAAAGTGGGTGGAGGTAGTAAGAAAAGACTTGATGAACTATTGTCTAACTGATATTATGGACCTTGATAGAGTGGAATGACAGAATAGCATTCATGTAGCTGACCCCAGTTAGTCGGGATAAGGCTCAAATGATGATGGTGATGATGCTTAGTGATTTTCCTGGCAACTGACCCTCCATGACCCTACTTTGCTTGCTTGCCCTTTGTGGCGTGAATGTAATATTTAGGCTGGGGTCCAACACCAGGTAGTGGGTACCTGGAGACCCTAATCATGTGTTGCTAGGTGAATAATACTTCTGTGGACATGCAATCATTGCACATGGTACAATCCGTTGGATTCAATTTGACCAACTACTGCAGTGGCACTGGAAAAGCCAAAGAGCTCTTAACAGGATGTTGAAACCCACTGAGAGAAAGTAGAAAGAAAACAGCAGAACTAAATGCTGATAAAGCCCTGTTTAAGAGTGAAAACTTAAACAAACAATAAATGAAGAAGGAATCTCATTGATTTCCATTAAAGAAATGGGATATGATGTTATGAAGTAATATTTTTTTTTTAATCAAATTCATCTCTTCATGAGGGCATTGGGAGACAGGACTTCCAAATAAAGAATTAAGTGACACATAAGCTCCATTATGGCCATTTCAACACGATTTTGAGTGAAAACTAGAAGACAAATTACAATCTCATGGAGCTTGGACTACAGGTTCCTCAATACAATGCCATTGAAGCTTCTTCTGCCCACCCACTCAACATTATAATAAATTTCTTTCTACTTATTACATGCAACCAATGAAATATCTATGCTCTCAGAATGCAAATCCTAAGACAAGAAAAGAAAAGAAAAAAGCTAAAAGCCTAATCCTTCTAAGATGTAAAATGGCTCATGCACTGATCTTATAATCAGTGTTTTCAGTATCTTGCGACATCATTGATATATCCTATGAGATATATGTTATCCCAACCAAGCGATACGAAACCCAACTTTAATATCTATTTTTCATGGTATCATGCAATATATCGCATGATATTGTGATATATTACGGATATCGTGTGATATATCTACACTCCCCCTTTATAAATCCTCAATGTATCATGTGATATATCAATACCAAATGCAATATCGAAAGGATAAAAGGAAACCGACGCTATTTTGTCTGGAAAATCCTAAAAAATTCACAAAAATCAAATTTTTGCCAAAAAAATTTAAAAAAAAAAAAAAAAAATCTTCCTAATACATTATAAGGTGATTTTGATTAGTCCACTCTAGTTTGTTGCAAGAAAATCTTCGAAATTTCTCTGAGATAGCAATTAGAAGCTTCTTAGGGCCAGATTCTAAAAGATGCGTATTTTTTAAGTTTTGATTCAATTTAATTTTTTGCATTTTTACATGTTTTAATAGTGTCAAATGGTAAGAAATCAATGATTCTTCATGTTTTGCATAAAAATTTATAAATTTGGAGTTTCAATTTTGAATTTGGAGGAACGTGCTAAGTTGTAGAAAATTGGGAAATTTTTGAAATTTTCGATTGCAATCTTAGTATCCAAACACAAAATCAAACATGTACAAAAATTTATCTACACATTCTTGGAAATTTGGAGATTTTTTGGAAAAAAAAAATGTTTTTTTAATTCAAAATTGTTATATATATATATATATATATATATATATATATATATATATATATATATATATATATATATATATATATATATATATATATTTCTAGTTTTCTACGGGTTCTTTTGCTTTTAGATGTAATGATTGTGTTTCCATACATATTTTTTTACATTTATAAATTTTATTAATTGACTTTGAATATAGTTGCATCAGTTCAGTCAGACAATGCACAAATTAGGACCTTAAAAAAAACGAAACCTATTATGTGCACTTATTTTTTGTGATTTTTTTTATAAAAAAAAATTGTGAGTGTTGGTGTCTTTGTTAACAATCCATTAAGTTTCACTGAAAAATTCGACCAATTTCCCAATGTTTCCCTTTGTTTCCTAACAACAGCGATAAATTACACAATACAACTGATATATCCCATGCAATAACTGATATGTTTCCGTATCCCAAGGTTGCAATACATTATGCGATAAAAATATGGAAAGCATTGCTTATAATGCAAATGCTAACTCATGTCTAATGCTACATAAAATGAAAGAAAAGTGGATACCTTGTTCAAGGGCTCAGGCTTGGGCACCAGCCTTATATGGACATTAGCGAGAAGTAAAATCAAATGCTCTCTTTGATTCCTGACATTGTCTCTCTGCAAAACCAACATGGTGGAAATGCATTAAAACAACCAATGAAATGGTGACATGCATTGTGTCTGCTTCCGTTTGTGCATCTGACAGACCTGAAATCCAAACATAGCCCTTAGCCAATCAAGAAGATCTAAATCTCCTGTTTTCTGTCTCTGCTGCTCAAATGTTGAGGGCCAATTCAAGCTACGAGTGTTCCACAGAGCAGTCACAGCTGCCTTAATCTGTTAAAAGAAAAGACATGATTTTTATGAAGTGATTGGACAGCTGAAGCAAGAAGTAACCATGATAACAGGTCTTTATTATTATTATTATTTTTTTGTTTTGTTTATTTATTTATTAACTATTATTATTATTATTATTATTATTATTATTATTATTATTATTATTATTATTATTATTATTATTATTATTTTGCAATCAACTAATGAGTGGCATTCAATAAAGGCATATCAAATGTAATACCTCCTCAAGTTGCATGATAGACTGAGAAGCGCCAGCTGCATCCAAGGGAAGAATGTTGTAAGGAGTATAGATTTCAGTCTTTTCTTGGACATGTTTAGCAGCGGCAATAATCTGTTCATAGTAAGCAAACAAGAAATTTCAGAAGAACATCTCAGAACTAGATGCAGATAACAACAGCTACTATATTAGTAAGATCATACCAATAATAACAATAGACATGAACCATCATGATCGGAAAGTAACAGATGGTGGACACAGCCATTCAGTGGGCACCTGATTCATTTTTATCCTTAGAAAGAACACTATCAAAGACAAATCATGATCCAAAAGGTGACAGAAACCAGGTACCATCAGCTCAAAATTGTGACAAGAAATCAGTCTCTGACAGGTAGTGGGCCCTGTTGTCTGACACCTTTCATTCATGATCTAGTGGCGGCTTTTCTATAACAGGGAATGCTGGATGATTCCTGTGATAATAATATAGCTCAAACAATATATAATATTTGATCAAGGAATTTACTCAGCCCAACAAACTACATGCACAGCCAACATCAGGATTTATATGGATGGGACAGCGTGGCTGAAGATTATGCTAGATCTCCCCCATGGGTCCCACCAGATGATCCTAGCCACTATCCAATCAGGCCCCCATTAAAGTCAGATCATTGGATGTAATTATCAGTGAGCAACAAATCAGATGGTCAGGATCATCTGCTCTGGGAGATGTTGGGCCATGGCCCATCTCATGATGGGAAAAACCAAGTGAATGGCTTAGTCTAACAGGAGGCTAGCCCCACTAGTACCATTTCTTCAATAGGTTATAATATTAGACCTCTTGAGCATACAACAAGAATACTAATAACAATATAACTAAGCAGCCATTAAAATTTGCAGGGATTAGGAAATGTGCATTCTCAGGAGTACAATAATAACAGTAATAACGGCTTGGCAGGCTAACCTCAGGAGCGACTTCTTCGACTTTTTCGGTCTTATTAACAGCACAAAGCACTTCAAAAAGCACTCCAGCTGTTTGGTAGGCTTTTCCAAGCTGGGCTCTATTCGAACAAATTGAAAAAACAAACAAACAAATAAAAAGATCATCGATTTCATGATAATAAAGAGAAAACATCCAATTTGTCATCAACAATTTGCTCGGCCTAGCAAACTGAAATGTGGGTCCCAGCTCCCAGTGACCCAAAATCATATATGCAGATCGCTGGCTCTGTTTGTCCATTGTCACCAGACAGCTAGGATCGCAGGCTAGGGGAGATGGGGCCCACAGATGAAAGGTTTGTGTTAACTGAGGTGGGCCCCCCATATGTAACCATTATATACATACATACATAAATTGAGGCGGGCCGCACCTGCAACCACCATGTTATCACTCTAATGTAACCATTATAAGCATACATTCATACATACATATACATACTACGTATGTACGTATATTTTCATAGTTATGTGTAAGTCCAAATACCGATCAGCCTGCTCCCCTTGGTCGAGGGCTCTGACATAGTGCTCGTAGTATTGCTGATAGAAGCTCTCGATTTCTCTTGCATCGGTCTTCTTCACCCTTGCTGCGAGACTTGGTGTGTTGTCCTGTCATACAAATCAATCCCTTTTCATAGACAATTAAACATTTTCTGCTCGTCAATACAGAGAGAGAGAGGAGAATGAGTGGAAGAGAGACGCTCGCTATCACCCCCCCCAACTGGAGTGCCACACATGCATTTCTCAGACACAGCACATTAACCGTAGGACCCTAATCCTCCACAGCAGCCCTTATACCCAACGGATACAATACTCGAGCCATGTGGAATCCACTCTGTTATGTGTGTATCGTCCACTCCGTCCATCAGGTGAGCACATCAATTCTAATTTTTCAAGGCAAAAAAAAAAAAGTACAATTCTATCCACGACTTAGGTGGGCCACACCACAAGGAACAATGGGGAGGAGACTCCAAACATAGATTTCTGTGTGGGGCCCACTATGGCGTGTATGATCCATCCAACCCGTTAATCAGATGTCCCTCGACAGGATGAAGGGATTATTTATCAGCCTGAAGAAACTCGCAGGGGTTTCTGCTGTGAGTTTACACCGTTCCACGTGGTGGGGCCCATCTGAGTTTCGCATCGGGCTGACATTTGGGCTGTTACGGTGAAAATGATGGGATGCATCAGATGGACAGAGTCGATGTCACATAGGCAACACTTTGGCCCTACCGCAGAGGATTGATCTTAACCGTGATGTGCTTGGCGCTTTTGGGCCTGAATCAGATAATTGGCCTCGCCTTGATTGATCTTAACAGTCGGATAGGTGGGCCCCATCTTGGATTTTTCCACTGTCGAGTGTGTGCTATGATAGCACTGTTCTTGAATCGAGAGATGGTACGGCCAAAATATACCTAGATGGTCCACAGGGATAGGCATTGACGCATCGCACACATTCACTCAATCCAGTACAAATTGTGGGCCCCACTATGGATAGGGTATGGCCCTAAGCTAATAAATTTTAAATACGAAGACATCAAATAGACAGCCCGGAAAAATCATCTAGGTGGGCTGTTAACCAAAAATCACACTGATTTTGACACAGGCCCACAATCAGGGGTCTGGATTGAGTGACGCCTAAACATGCATAGGAACGGGAACGCTAAACGTGGAACCCACGCGAGTTTCCCAATTAAGGGTGGTACGAGGACGCGGATTCACTGCTGCCCACGGAGATATTTTGAAGAAATCCACCGATTTTAGGACATGACCAAGGATATGTTTTTTAGAAATCCATTAATTTTAAAATATAAAATAATAATAATAATAATAAATGATGAGATGATCCAAAACTGTCTTGGGCTACACCTTTATGTTTATATGGCATTCAAACCGTTTACTACTACTGGGATGAACTGAAAATAATTTTTTTTGAAAATGCCTGACGCCAAAATTTTCTACAGCTGACGTGAGCAGAAAAATCAGCCCATCCGCGTGTCATACCACAGAACAGCTAGGACGGGACAACCAGTTTTGAAAACCTCCTGGGCCCGCCAAAGTTTCGGATCAAGCCGATATTTAGCTTTTCCCAGAATCCTGGTGGGCCACACCACGGTGGATGGACTGTGACGCAAAATGTGGCAGATAGCAAGATTGGCCTTTCTCAGTTGAATGTGGAAGTAGCTATGTTTCTCGTTCCAACGCGCCCATCTTGCAGCCACAAGTTGAAAGGTTAGAATTGTTCTATTCGGGAGATTTGGGTCCATGGTCCATCCACGTAAGACCCAAAAGGACACGACTTTGGTGGATCCCTGAACGTAGACCCTACCAAGATTTATGTCACTTATATCCATACCGTCCATCATTTTACTGTATAAGCACAAAAAGGAAGCAGATTTAAATCTCAGGTGGGCCACACTACAGAAAACAGTGGTGATTGATCATTAAAAACTATTCAAGGGCCACAAAGGTTTTAGATCGAGCTGATATTTGTGTGGTCCTTTCATCCAGGTCTTCGTGACTTTATCAACAGGTTCTATGGCAAATAAACATTCCATAAAAAGTTTCTGACGGTGGGCGTTCAATCAACACTGTTTCCTGTGGTGTGTTCCACCTAATATTTGAATCTACTGCATCTTTTAGGCTCATTTCCTAAAATTATCTGGGAAAAAGATGTACAGCGTGGATATAAGAAATATACATCAAGGTGGGCCCTCCGACTCAAAAGACTGGGTGGGCCATGGAACCGTGAGGACATACGTCCCCAAACAAAAAACCCGAGTATATTGGATCAAGGGTCAAGTATCCTGTCTTCCTCCCGCAAAAAAATGCGAAGAAATCGAACAGGCAGGTACCAGTTAGGGCCGTTACAGAAAGAGCCTGTTTTGGCTACTTAGCCGGTAAATCACGATTGTACATTTAGTAGGCCCAGCTACAGAGTCCCATGATGTTTGTTTTATATCTACTCCGTCCATCTGTTTCGCAGGCTCACTTTGGGACATGACTTCCAATATGAGTGAGATCATCCTATGAACGATTTGGAATGTATATAAACATCAAGGTGGGCCCGGGAATGTTTCAACCGTGAGCGTTTCCACCTCCACTGTGGTTTGGCCCACTTGATCTTTGGATCTTCCGCATGTTTGGGCTAATGTCCTAAGTTGTGTGGGCGAAATGTATGGACGGTGTGGATATAAGCAAACATCAGGCGGGGCCCACAGAGCTTTAGCTTACGGGGGACTCCTGTATCTCCGAGTTGTAGGCGCGTCCACGCAGTGAGTCGCAATGAATGAAAACCGGTTCATTTCATCTCTCTCTCTCTCTCTCTCTCTCACATTTCAAGAAACCGCCGTTGCAGGTCCCCGCAATCCCCTGTACGGAACCAACAACAGCGCCTCTTTCGATCAGACGCGTCGGACGAAAAAAAAAAGAAAGAAAAGACTCACCCGCTCCAATCTCTGCAACAATGCAGTCTTGAACTGCCGAACGCCTCGACCAGTGGAGCTCGGGTCCAACCTATGCGCCTTCTCGAACGCGTAGAACCGACCTTCCACCAAAACGAAACACACCGAGCCACGGTGTAAGTCCTCAATGGCAATTCACGTAAATTCAAAACCACAAAAAACTGTCCAGCTGCATTCTCAAACACTCACAGAGATAGGCCACCCTCGGCCGCTCCGATTCGATCTCGGCCGCTACTCTGAGGATCGGAGCGATGCTGCCAAGCGATGACGGCACGACCTCGTTGTCGAAGACCTCCAAGGAGAATGTCGCCATCCCTGAGCTCCTGGAGGACCGCCTCGTCAGCCCCTGTGGGCCCGAATCGAGGCCCGACATCGTTCCGACGTTGAGATCTGACCGCTTATCTCTCTGTCTTGGTTCGATTGTCAGAAATCGGGAAAGATTAGCATGAACGATCGAGTCTGATCGCTGAAATCTTCCCGATAGAGAATGGAACGAGAAAGATCAGCTCTATAAGCTTCTAGAACGTGAATGGAAGGAGATCTTGCGTTTCGATCTTGAAATTCTTGGACTGCCTCTTGAAACGAGAGAGAGAGAGAGAGAGAGAGAGAGCGCGCGAAGAAAATGATTTTCTTAGGAAAGGATGCTTTTGGAAGAAGTGGGCTAATGTGGGGTCCATGTTGATGACTGTTCGGACAGGCTGGCATGTCACGACACGTGGCAGGGCGGGTGTTGAGGAGGTGTGGCCGTACGCTGTTTGCGGAGAACGGTGGGAGATTAGGGGATTTGAATGCTTCTGCTATCTAATGATTGGAGTTCGGGTGTTTACATGCCGGGAGACGGGGAGTTATTTGATACTCTGGTTGCGTATGACCCTTGATACGCAGGCACTTAGGAATGGTAAAGTTGGCATACTTCAGCTTAACAAAAAATGAATGGAATGTGGAACCTACTGTTTCTAAGTTGATTTGTCAAGAACATCTCTACGACCCCACACAGCCCCGGGTACAAAGATATCTCTAGGAAGGGGTCACATGCAATCCGCTCCCTCATTTCTTAGGCATAAGACCTGATCTTCGTGTCCCACCGATGGAAAGCTCAGATCTCGTGCTCATTTTCTGTACGGGTACTCGTGCATTGCGTTTGCATGGCGGGGCTCTACAGACATGTGAGCTCACCACACGTCCACACGGTGTTGGGATTTTTGGAAGCCTCCCAGCTGTACACATGGCATGATCTTAACCATCTAGATAGTCGGACCTATTATAAATGGATTATAATCCAAATGTATAATTAAAGTGTGGTTCTAATTGGTCAATGGTGGGAATAATGGACGGTAAGTTGCAATGTAGTAAGGACTTGTCCGTGTTCAACAAACAAATGTCCATTTGACCAGAGATCACGAATCCCATTATTCGGACGGATCAGATACAAGGTATATACCACGTGTAAGGCAGGGGAGTCCGATGAAGTGCAACGCGTAGCACCCTGTCATCCCGGGTTGAGGGGAAGGGAAACGGATTGGCTACTCCCCCTGACACCAGCCAATGGCTGATGGTCGGTGCTCTGTGGGCCCCACCATGATGTATTTGTTACATCCATGCCGTCCATCTATTTTTATAGATTATTTTACAATATGAGACCAAAAATAAGGTATATTCCAATCTCAAGTGGACCACATTACAGGAAACAGTGTTGAATGAGCATCAACCATTAAAAACATTTTGGGGCCTGATTTTTGTTTTTTCCCTTCTTCTGGGCCTGTATGACCTAATCTATCGATTGAATGTCAAATAAACAGTACAGTGGACCTTAGGAGGATTTTAATGGTGGACATCTAATCACTATTGTTTTCATGTGATGTGGTCCACCTGAGATTTATATCCCTCTCCTTTTGAGATCAAGCTCTAAAATTATATGTGAAAATAGAAGAACTAAGCTGGTAGGGGTACGTGTTGCCCAAAGTTACATCTCCCCAAAATGATGTATTTATTATATCCACACCCTTCATCCATTTTTTTAGATCATTTTTTAGCATGATACCAAGAATAATTCATGTCCAGAGATTAAGTGAACCACACCAGGAATAGCAGCGGGGACAATTATTCTCACCCTTAAAACATTCGTAGGGCCACTATAGCATTTTTTTTTTTTCCATCCACTCTATTCTTAAGGTCACAAAGACCTGAATGAAGAGCAAAAATAAATATCATATTGATCCAAAACTCCAGTAATCCCCAAAAGGGTTTCAATGATAGACATTTGAACCCTAGCTTTTTTCCATGTTGCCCACATGATATTTGGATGTGTCTTATTTTTTTTGTTCAAGGCTTAGTACGTGTTCGTTAAATGAAAGGACGGTTATAATATAATAAATACATCATGATGTGACTCACAAAACTTGACGACGGTTAACACATCAGCCATATGGTAAGGGAGGCTGTTCGCGAATCTCGCTAGTCGCTCCCTTTGCCCAGAAGCGGATCAGGTGTTACCCGTAATGTAGCGGATGCTTTCCTAACCGTAATGTATGTTGTGGATATCCATGTCGTCCGTCTATTTTTTTTTTTTAATAATTTTAAGGCATGCAAGCATATCTAAATCTCAGGTGGAACACACGTTAGGGATTGAATTACCAATATTAAAAACTTTTGACGGTGTTTGTCAATTTTCTTCCTCCAGGTCATAGTGACCTGATGTAGAGCGGGTCGCGGACAATTTCATGGCTAAGATGGATCAGAAAAGGCACGGTCGGCGACAGAAGTGATCCGGACCATCGGACCTTAGATCGGGCGTATCTCACAATCCGGAATGAGTTATCCGACGTAAAATATATGATTTTGGGGTAGAACGAGCTACTTTAGCCAACCAACCCCGCTATGCCGGGTTGCGCAGCCCGGATTTGCGAAAAACCCCCTGATCGATGGTCGTTTCCTCGTTTTAATTTTGTTTTTACTATAAATAGTAAGTTTTAGTTTGAGTATAACTTTTCATCCGTTGGGCTTTAGGAGTTGTGTCCAACATGAAAAGTGCTTAGGATAATTAGGAGAACGGTTTGTTGAAGCCAAATAGGACACTTACTATTTTTGGCCGAAAACCTTGCGCACTAGTAGACATCGTGACCGTCTATAAATAGTAAGTTTACTATTTATAGTAAGTTGCGAATTCTAGGAGTTTTAGTTGTAGTATGAGTCTGATTTCTTTCATGTTGCTTGGTTCCCTTATTTAAAGGGGTGTAAACTCTTTTTTAATTATTCATCAATCAATGTCGAATTTATTAGAATTATTTCTATTTTCCTGCTTTCTTTCCTGGTGGATTCGAGAAGTCTCTGTGAGGAGTCCAGAGAAGCTCCGTGGATTCGGAGTAGTTATCCTTGAGGAAGACGGTGATCGACCTCATCACGTTCATCCCTGCGTCAATTTGGTATCAGAGCGAGGTTTTCCCTCGGGCCGATGGCAAACAACGAAGGTATGAATCAAAATCCTGTGGACGGTGATCCAGGGATTCGTTATCTTTCGGAAAGAATGGAAGCTTTCCATCGGGAGAGTCAGTTGACCATGCAAGGGCTGCAGGCAACCCTCGACCGTCTTGCGGATGCGCTACTTCCGCCCCAAGCCCTATGCAGTGCTCCACCACCTATGGTCGCTCCACCACCCATGGTTGCTGTACGACGTGACCCTGATTATCGCAGAGCACTACCAGCGGTAAATCGTAGGGCTACACCAGATGATTCTAGTTCCAGCGACGAGGATATTAATGAGGGTTTTGATCGATGACCAATCCATGGAGGCGATCGTCTAGATCGTGCTGAAAGAGACTATCGAGGTAAGGCTGAACTTCCTAGTTTTAACGGTTTATTACGTATCGAAGATTTTCTCGATTGGCTAGCCGAAGTAGAGAGATATTTCGATTATATGGATGTGCCAGACCATAAAAGGGTGAAGTTGGTAGCGTTTAAATTAAAATCTGGTGCTTCTGCATGGTGGGAACAATTGCAACTCTCACGAGCCCGCCAAAACAAGGCGCCCATCGCATCATGGCCTCGAATGAGACGTCTTCTTCATTCACGATTTCTTCCTAGTGATTATGAGCAGATATTATTCTAGCAATACTAGAATTGCCGACAAGGAAATCGAACTGTTACAGATTACACTGAAGAATTCCAGCGGTTGGCTACACGAAACGATTTGTCAGAATCTGAGTCACAGAAAGTGGCACGATTTATAGGTGGGTTGCGACCGGTAATTCAGGATCGAGTTCAGATGTACCCAGTCGGGACAGTAGATGAAGCAGTTCAATTGACAGGAAGGGCAGAAACACAGCTTGCAAGAGCTCCTGTTCGTCCCTATCCTTCAAATCGACCCCCTATGATAGGTCCCACACAGGATCCAGTGCTGGCTCGAGGAAAAGATCCGGTAGGAGAACGTCCTCAACCTCCTCCACCCGCGAACCGTGATACGGGGAGCGGACCATCCAAACCTCAACGGGCAGCACCCACAACAGCGGGCCCGAGTAGGATTCCGAATCCTTATGCTCGGCCAAGGCCGAACAATTGTTACCGCTGTGGCCAACCAGGCCACTTATCAAACACTTGTCCTCAACGTCCGGCAGCGCACTTGACTATAAACGAAGGGGGCACTGAAGATGAGGCCGTAGAAGAGGATCATGGCTTTGATGAATATGAACAAACCACTGAAGAAATAGCAGGTGGCGATGAAGTGACAGGCGAAGATCGTGGCGAATCTCTCGTTGTGAGGCGACTACTGTATACCCCACGAAAGGAATTACGTCCACAGCGGCACAATATATTTCGTACTCGGTGCACTGTCAGCGGAAAGGTCTGTGATGTGGTCATAGACAGTGGTAGCAGCGAGAATATCGTCTCAAGAGTGATGGTGGATAAGCTGCAGCTACCAACGACGAAACATCCTTCCCCGTACTCAATTGGCTGGATAAAAAAAGTGAACGAGACCAAGGTAACTGAACAATGCACTATCTCGTTTTCAATTGGCAAACATTATAAGGATCAGATACTTTGTGACGTGGTTGACATGGAAGCCTGTCATATGCTACTCGGTCGACCCTGGCAGTCGGACCGTGATGCGACCCATCGGGGGCGAGACAATGTCTACATATTCGTCAAGGATAGTCGAAAAATAATCCTTGCCCCTATGGCACCAGAGAACCACCCTGAAGCCTCTAAAGTGGAGGGGAGTTCTCTCTTGACCATTCGGGATTTCATAGAGGAGTCCAAGGAAACCGGCGAGGTATATGCCGTAGTGGTGAAGGGCGAGAAGGAGGAACCCTCAAACATCCCTCCAAGCTTAAGACTGTTACTAAACGAATTCAAAGAAGTCTGGCCTGAAGATTTACCTGATGGATTGCCCCCCATGAGAGACATCCAACATCACATAGACCTCGTCCCTGGGGCTAGCCTACCCAATCGCCCTCATTATTGGATGAGTCCGAAGGAGTGTGAGATACTTCAGGGGCAAGTGGAGGAATTGATCCGTAAGGGTCTATTGAGAGAGAGCATGAGCCCATGTGTTGTACCAGCATTATTAACACCAAAAACAGATGGAAGCTGACACATGTGTGTCGACAGCCGAGCAATTAACAAAATTACTATTAAATATCGGTTTCCAATACCACGGTTGGACGACATGCTCGATATGTTAGAAGGGGCTAAAGTGTTCTCTAAACTCGATCTAAAGAGTGGGTACCATCAGATTCGTATTCGACCCGGCGATGAATGGAAAACGGCATTCAAGACAAAGGAAGGGTTATATGAGTGGCTAGTCATGCCTTTCGGCCTATCGAACGCACCAAGTACTTTTATGCGTTTGATGAATCAAGTTCTAAAATCGTTCACTGGCCGATTTGTGGTAGTATATTTTGATGACATATTGATATATAGCCAGGATGAGGCGGAGCATAAGAAGCATCTCAGGCAGGTGCTGCAGGTCCTACAAGATAACAAGTTGTACCTCAACTTGAAAAAGTGTAGTTTTTTAACTAACAGCCTGTTGTTTTTAGGATTTATTGTAACGTCCACAGGAATTCGGGTGGACGATGAAAAGGTGCGAGCTATTAGGGAATGGCCGATCTCGACAAACATTCATGAAGTGAGGAGTTTTCACGGATTGGCGAGTTTCTATCGTCGATTTGTGCGAGATTTTAGCACCATAGTCGCGCCAATAACGGACTGCATGAAAAAAGGGTCGTTCCAGTGGACCGATAAAGCTGATAAGAGCTTTCATAAGATCAAGCATCGTTTGTCTACAACACCGATCTTGGTGCTTCCTAATTTTGATAAATTATTTGAGGTGGAGTGTGACGCTTCATATGTCGGAATAGGAGGAGTATTATCACAGGAAGGCAGGCCGGTAGCCTTCTATAGCGAGAAGCTCAGTGAAGCCCGAAAGAAGTGGTCGACTTATGAGCTTGAGTTGTACGCAGTTGTTCAGGCGTTGCGACATTGGCGGCATTATCTGATTCAGAGGGAGTTTGTTCTGTACACCGACCATCAGGCATTAAAGTTTATTAATAGTCAGACTAACGTGAATCGTGTGCATGCTAGATGGGTTGCGTTTTTACAGGAATTTACGTTTGTTCTGAAGCATAAGTCAGGTCAGCAGAATAAGGTGGCTGATGCACTTAGCTGTCGTGCGTCACTACTTGTTACGGTGAGCAATGAGGTGGTCGGCTTTGACTGTCTCAAGGAGCTATATGCCGAGGATGAAGACTTCAAAGATTCCTGGTTGAAGTGCCAAGAAGGTCACCCCAGTGACTTTCATATACAGGATGGTTTTCTCTTCAAAGGGAATCGATTGTGCATCCCCCAAAGTTCTCTAAGGGAGCAGATTATTCAGGAACTACATGGAGGTGGCCTCGGTGGACACCTTGGGCGAGACAAGACGCGAGCTCTTGTGGAAGAGCGGTATTACTGGCCGCAATTAGTACGTGATGTGGGAAGAGCCGTACAACGTTGTCATACTTGTCAGACCTCCAAGGGACAATCTCAGAATACGGGTCTCTACACCCCGTTACCTGTGCCTGACGGTCCTTGGGAGGATTTATCAATGGACTTCGTACTTGGTCTTCCACGAACACAACGCGGCATGGATTCGGTGTTCGTAGTGGTCGATCGTTTCTCCAAGATAGCGCACTTTATCCCATGCAAGAAGACCCTTGATGCAACACATGTGGCGAATTTATTCTTCAGGGAGGTCGTACGGCTACACGGGGTCCCTAAGACCATTACTTCTGATCGTGACACGAAGTTCATTAGCCACTTTTGGCGAACTTTGTGGACTCGATTCGATACACGACTTCAATTCAGCAGTGCTTACCACCCACAGACTGATGGGCAGACCGAAGTTGTGAATCGCACTTTGGGAAACCTCCTTCGATGTATTTCAGGAGAGAAACCGAAGCAGTGGGATTTGGCCTTGTCTCAAGCGGAGTTTGCATTCAACAACATGGTGAACCGCTCGACAGGAAAATCTCCGTTCCAGGTTATTTACGGACGAATACCTCGCCACACACTAGACTTGGTCCCTCTGCCCAAGCTCCCAGGCATGAGTATTGCAGCAGAACATATGGCAGACAGGATCATGAGTATTCATGCGGAGGTGCAGACTAAGCTACATGCCTCGAACGAAAAGTACAAGGAACAAGCGGACAAGCATTGTCGACAAAAGGTGTTCGAGGTGGGCGACCAGGTAATGGTCCATTTGCGAAAAGAAAGATTTCCAACCGGGATGTACAACAAGCTGAAGAATAAGAAGATTGGACCGGTACCGATCATCCGAAAGATCAATGACAATGCTTATGTTGTTGATCTTCCAGATGACATGGCGATCTCACGGACTTTCAACGTTGCGGACCTGACCGAGTATCATGAACCAGCGCAGGAGGAGAACTCGAGAATGAGTTTTTTTCAAGTGGAGGGGACTGATGTAGAGCGGGTCGCGGACAATTTCATGGCTAAGATGGATCAGAAAAGGCACGGTCGGCGACAGAAGTGATCCGGACCATCGGACCTTAGATCGGGCGTATCTCACAATCCGGAATGAGTTATCCGACGTAAAATATTTGATTTTGGGGTAGAACTAGCTACTTTAGCCAACCAACCCCGCTACGCCGGGTTGCGCAGCCCGGATTTGCGAAAAACCCCCTGATCGATGGTCGTTTCCTCGTTTTAATTTTGTTTTTACTATAAATAGTAAGTTTTAGTTTGAGTATAACTTTTCATCCGTTGGGCTTTAGGAGTTGTGTCCAACATGAAAAGTGCTTAGGATAATTAGGAGAAAGGTTTGTTGAAGCCAAATAGGACACTTACTATTTTTGGCCGAAAACCTTGCGCACTAGTAGACATCGTGACCGTCTATAAATAGTAAGTTTACTATTTATAGTAAGTTGCGAATTCTAGGAGTTTTAGTTGTAGTATGAGTCTGATTTCTTTCATGTTTCTTGGTTCCCTTATTTAAAAGGGTGTAAACTCTTTTTTAATTATTCGTCAATCAATTTCGAATTTATTAGAATTATTTCTATTTTCCTGCTTTCTTTCCTCGTGGATTCGAGAAGTCTCTGTGAGGAGTCCAGAGAAGCTCCGTGGATTCGGAGTAGTTATCCTTGAGGAAGACGGTGATCGACCTCATCACGTTCATCCCTGCATCATGACCTAATGGAAAATAAACATTAGGGAAGCTTAGAGAAGTTTTTTTTTTTTTTTTAATTGTGGGTGTTCGATCACCATTTTTTTCTGTTGTGTGGTCCATCTAAAATTTAGATTTCCTTCAGTTTTGGGTGCATTTCATGAAATTATCTGTTAAAACTGATGCACGGTGCGGATATACAACAAATATATAAATGTGGAGACAACATTCAGGGAAATAACCACTAACATACGTAGTGTAACATAAAGTCCGCTCCCGTCCGTCGGGCGCGGATTGAGTACTACCCCTTGTCGAGGTTAGGCTCTGAGGGCCCACCATGATGTATAAGTTTTATCCACATCATTCATCTATTTTAACATATCATTTGAGGGTATAAGCTAAGAGATGAGGCAATTCGAGGCTCTAGTGAACCACTCAATGGGGTTTAAACTCCTACCACCCGAAAACATCGTGGGGCCATAGAAGTCTTGGATCAAGATGATATTTGTATTTTCCCATCATCCAGGTCTATGCGGCCTTATGAACGGTTTGGATAGCAATTAAATATCACGGTGGACCCTAATAAGACAACAGTGGGTATTACTATTACCTATGTTTACGTGGTGTGGCCAACTTGAGCTTTAGATCTGCCTATTTTTGGGGCCAATGCCTTCAAATAAAATGAAAAGACCGAAGGACAATCTGTATAGACTCACACATCATGGTGGACCCTCATCTGCATCCCCTGTTCGTACCTTCTCACGGTGGCCCAAGATCTTGCACTTCCAAAATTGTACCTAAGGGTGTACACGAATCGAGTAGCTCGGTTAGCTCGCTCGACTCGACTCAAAAAAGCTTGATTCTACTTGGTTCGTAGCTGAGTTCAAGCCGAGTCGAGCTCATTTTTTGAGCTCGAAAATGAGTTCAAACTGAGTTCGAGCAGCCCCAACTCAACTCAACTCGAATCCAATCTAGCTCGAATCCAACTAGTTCGGTGACTCCGTTACTTTGCCATTGATGTTGCTCACCAACTGTTTGATAAAATGCCTCAACGAAATGTGGCTGGTGGCAAGGAAGGTTTGGCTGGTGGCAAGGGGGCAAGGTAGGTTTCGCTGGTGGCAAGGAAGGTTTGGCTGGTGGCAAGGAAGGTTTGTACATGAAGTAAATAACTTTTGTTTTTTTGTTTTGTTTTTATGTTACTTAGAAGGTGTCTAAGAAAATACCTGTAAAACCATTGCCCCTATTTGTAAAACAGTGGAATTTTGAAGTTGCAGTTCAGGTGTTTGTGGAAATGCCTCAATGGCGAACTCGGCTCGATCTTGACTCGAACTCGGCCCGAGTTGGCCTGAGCTGCTGACCGAATCGAGCCGAGCTAGCCCGTTAGGCTTGAGGACCGAGTCGAGCCAAGTTCGAGCTGAGGTCAGCCACTGTTCAAGCCAAGTTGAGCTGAGGCTAGCTTGACTCAGTTCAACTCAATGTACACCCCTAATTGTACCACGTATGTGGAAAAGATAAAGAGATGACGGGGATAGGCTTGACAAAGGCAAGGTCTTTAAGGACCCACTATGATGTATTGATTTTATCCAGGCTATCTAACCATTTTGCCATGTCATTTTACTATATAAGCCTAAATGAGGGAGATATGAGTCTTAAGTGGACTGCATTTTTTTTTTATTTTTTTATTTTTTACACACCCCCACACACTCACACCGTAGTTGGATTTCACCACCTATGGATACTCGGACCCTTGACTGGGTGTTGAAACTCCTGAGAGTCTGCCACCTGAGCAAGAGTAAGGATCCAGTGGACTACACCTTATGAAGCAGCCGTAATCATGACGTACACCCTGAAAACCTCCTTGGGGCCCACCGCATTGGCTTTCAGTTTGTTTTGGTCACAGGTGGGATGCAGATTGCATCCTACCCCTGTCGATATCTGGCTGGGATCAGGTAGAAGCTTTGAGTGGCCACCGTGATGTATGGGTCTTATCTACACTGTTCATCCATTTTTTCCAAATCATTTAGGGTATAAGCCCAAAAAATGAGGCAGATCCAAGGTTGAAGTAGACCACACTATGAGAAGCAACTGTGATAATGATTCTCACTGTTGAAACTTTTCTAGGGCCCACTGTAATGTTTATTTGCCATCCAACTTATTCATAAAGTTAAGTAGACCTGAATAAAGAGAAAACACAAATATTAGCTCCATCCAAAACTTATGTGGCCCCCAAAACGTTTTCAACGATAACAATTTAATCCCCATTGTGTAGTCCACTTGAGCCTTAGATTTACCTCATTTTTGGGCTTATTGTAACGTCTTAGAAAAATCCACACTTAGACCCAAGTACCACCTCTAGCAGAAATCATTTAAAACATAATTCTTTAGAAATTTAACGTGTATTAACTAGCGCTAAAATAGATTACTTGTGAAATTAATACCAACCACTTTAAATACGATCTTTAAGACCCAAAACCTAGAGAATTGTTAACGCTATATTACCCTGAAATCTAGGATCCAACTCTAAACCCAGTTGCTCTCGGGAGTACTTTGAAACTTCGTATCGGACCTGGACTACACGTCAAAAGTCTGATAGCGATGAACTTAGACCATTATGACCGCCTAGTTAGACTTGACTATCACCTTGAAAATCAAGCCCAAACGATGTCCTGAGACCATTTTCTTGAGTCCGGAGTGAAGAGAGTGAGAAAGTGAAGTTTTTTAAGATATTAAATATGATTTTAAGTAATTCAGGTCATGTCGCTTGCGTGCTATTTATAAGCGTTCTGACCGTTGGTTTTTGACCCAAATTCACCCTCGAATCAGGGAAGGTGGCCCATACATGTCAAAGTACTTGTGGCCCTGATCGAGTTTCAATGACTGTTGAACTGAAACTAGTCCGTCACGGACGATCTAGGAACCCAATCAAACTGAAAACTTAACTTACTTAAGATCCAATACTAGTGAGCTTAAGTCCGACCGCATTTGATAAAAAGACCTTCCAGAAGTGTTCCGTTGGATTAGGAAGAGCCCGATTTGGTTATAACCTAAGTATACCTTGGCCTTAAGGCTATTTCCGTCGATTTTAGGCTTATAAAAAGGCCTTAAACCCTATTTCTCAAATCCCATACGAATTTCCTAAACCCTAGCCAATTTAAGAGAGAGAAAAGAGAGAGAAAGTAAGAGAGAACCTGATATTTCTTCATGGGATTCTTCCCAGTTCTTCTACACATTGATCCATCGTAACTGAATCGTTATTCCAGCGATTCTGATTCCGTTCTTGGGTAAGTTAATCAAACTCTAACCTGTTTTGAAGCTTAGACTAGTTGAAGTGATATTGTAGCTAACTTATTTCATGCCTTAGGTTGCCTATCCGCCGTTGACGAAGACTTATCGTCTGAATCATATTTGTTACGTGTTTTCTGGTTTAAGGTGCGGATTATATACATTTAGGTTATGGTTTTCAAGACTTTCAATGTTAGATAATGATTTATTCTTGATGTGGATGCTAATACACATGCTAAATACGTTATCCGTTTTGATTTACGCATATGTATAACCCATGTTATGAATTGAGTATTTCATGTATATGCTAGAATACCCGTATACGTATGGAATTTGCTGTTATGATTGCCATGATTATTTGACGTAGATATATGATTGTTATGTATGCGATAATTCCTTGACGAAAGGATTTGTCCTAATATGTAATGTGATCGACATACGTGATGTATGTTGAATAGTGTAGTTTAAGTGTTTGTAAAAATGCTTGAATGAGTTAGTACTTAGTAAAGGCATGATTTTTAGGGTATTGAGATATGAATCTCAATCACCCTACTTGTGTGTATGATTTTCTCCATGAATTGCTTAGCCTGAATTATTCATGTTAGTTATGTGTATGATTTCCTCCATGTACTACATTTATATTTGGATTATATTTCATAATATGTTCATTGAATGGAGAATATGAATCAAATGCCTGTTGTTGAGCTTATACGTGATTGGGACTATATTACAGTCCAGGTAATCGGTAACCGTTCTTCAAATGGTGGTTGAGGTTATTTTCGCCACGTAGGATGTGTTCAATAAATCCGAGTTGTGCTTGGGATGTTCGACAATGGTTAGGCCACACGGAGTGCTTATACATTCCATGTCGATCAACTCAACGTGTGCTTGGCCTAGTTGAGCTTATCAACTAACCCGATTGACTGATGTATGTTCACTATGTTTGGTCGCTACTGTTTGAATTTAGGGTACCAAACTTACCAGTGAAAATCCCGTTAACCTTGGTACCGCGATCCCCTAAGACTCATGAGCCGGACATGATGGTATGGGACACTGTGGTCGAGCTGTCAGCCTACGCTGGGGCAACGAGCCTCCCCATAGTGACCAGTGAACACCCTACTCTCGTGAGCCGATTATGGTGGTATGGGACACTATATTCGTGCTGTCGACCTAAACTGATTGGTGATCAGCCCTCTGTAGTGACCTCGAGTATATCTTGACACTGCATATGGGCGACAAGCCTTTTTGTAGTATTCAGGATGTAACTAGACCTGTATTGATTGGTGACGAGACATCCTTAGTACCTACCAAGTATCTAAGAATCCACTTCACAGCTTCTCAATGTTCCTTCTCGGGGTTGTTCATGAACCTGCTAACAACTCTCATTGCTTGAGTAATGTCTGGCCTCGTGCTCACTATAGCATACATGAGACTCCTAATAGCTGACGCGTATGGGACTTTAGCCATGTAGTCTCGTTCCTCCTGCGTCTTTGCACCACGCTCCTTAGATAGCTTGAAGTGGTTGGCTAATGGAGTGTTAATCAGATTAGTACCTCCCATATTGAATCAATCAAGTACCTTGGCTATGTACTCTGCCTGTAACAAAACCAGTTTCTTATTTTTCCTGTCACGCTTTATCCTCATGTCAAAGATTTTTTTTGCAGCTCATAAATCCTTCATGGCAAATTCTCTAGACAGTTATTTTTTAAGATCTGAGATGTCCTTCATGCTTGAACCAGCCACAAACATATCATCAACATACAAAAGAAGGATGATGTATGACATATATATCAAACTTCTTTAAGTAACAATAGTGGTCTGCATGACATCTCTTAAAACTGTTTCCCGACATGAAACTGTCAAACTTTTTATACCACTGCCTCGAGGCCTGCTTCAAGCCATATAAATTCTCCTTCAGTCTGCACATATTGTTCTACTTTCCTAGTGCCACGTAACTTGTCGGCTGATGCATGTATATCTCTTCTTCAAGATCCCCATGAAGAAAGACTGTCTTAACATCTAGCTGCTCTAGATGTAAGTCCTCTGTAGCCATTATACTCAAGATCATGCGAATCGTAGACATTTTCACCAAAGGTAAAAATATTTTAGTGAAATCGATACCTGTCTTTTGTCGAAACCCTTTCATAACCAGTCTAGCCTTGTAGAGTTTTGAACCATCGTGCTCCTCTTTCAGTCTTTAAACTCACTTGTTATGAATAACTTTCTTACCCTTTGGTAGAGTGACTAACTCCCACGTACGATTGGACTCAAGAGAGTCCATCTCCTCATGCATGCCCTGCTCCCACTTAACCCGTGTATCTAACTGTAATGCCTCTTTAAAACACTCTCATTCACCATTATCTGTCAGCAGTAGATAATGTAAGGAGGGTGAGTATCGGACTGTGGGTCTCCTTTCCCGAGTAGACCTCCTCACAACCAATGTCTGTGGCTCTGTCTCATAATGCCCTGATGTATGATCATCTTGTAGCGCTGTAACATTCGTGCCCGATAACTCTTCCAACTTTACGAATTCCTTTTCTTGGCCTTATCTTCCTGCACACTGTCCTTATGCATCACTTTTTCATTGAAGACTACGTCCTTGCTTCTGATGATTTTTCTATTTTCTGTATCCTAAAACCTGTAGCCAAAATCATACTGACCGTAGCCTATAAACGTGCACCTCTTTGACTTCGTATCCAGCTTGTTTCTGTGCTATGCATCGATGTGAACATATGAAGTGCAACCGAACACTCTGAGATGTGTAAGGTTCACTTCTTTTTCAGTCCACGTTTCTTCTAGTAGCCCACCACCCAATTGTGTTGAGGTACTTCTATTGATGAGATATGTGGCAGTATTCACAACATCTGCCCAAAACGTCGTGGGCAACCTGCACCTAACCTCATGCTCCTGGCGCGCTTAAGGATGGTCCTGTTAATGTGCTCAGCCACACCATGCTATTGCGGTGTCCCCAGAATCATTTTCTAATGTTTGATTCCATTTGCTGCACAATACTCCTCAAATCTCTTATCACAATACTCTCCCCCATTATCAGATCTGAGACATTTTACTGTTTTACCTGTCTCATTTTCTATCATAACTTTTCACTTCTTAAATACATCAAATACATCAAATTTGTGCTTTAAGAAATAGACCCACAGTTTTTACTAGCATCATCAATAAAAGAAACAAAATAACGTGAGCCACCAAGAGATAATTCCTGTGCGGTCCCCACACATCAGTGTGTACAAGCTCCAACAGATGTGTCTTTGGAGTGCGTCTTGTCTTCTTGAAGCTTACCCTCTTCTGCTTACCATACATGCAGTCCTCATAGAATTCCAAGTCAATAGAATTCAGCCCTAGTAGTTTTCCTTTAAACAATTACACTTTCATCCCCTTCCCACTCATATGTCTCAACCTCTGATGCCATAACTGCCCATTCACTCCAATTGATGCGACTGAGAGTGAATTATACGATCCTGAAGTTACATACAAAGTACCTTCCTTTTTACCTCGAGATATCACCAAGACACCTTTTGTGATATTATAGGAATAACTGGTGAATGTCATGTCACATAACCGGTATCGGTCAATTGCCCCACCGAGATAAGATTCCTCCTCAGACTTGGTACATGTCTGACATCCTTCAATTTCAATGTTGTTTCGTCTTTCCAATTTATATGAACGTCTCTCTTTTTAACAATACTGCACGGCTTAACATCACCCAGGTAGACTCTCCCGAAGTCACCTGATACATAGTTACGCAGAACTTCCTTACACAAAGTGGCATGAAATGAAGCACCCGAGTCTATAACCCAAGACTCATTCCTCACTGTTGAGGGTCAAATAGTGCATATTAGACCCCAGTTATTACATAGATTTACAAACATGATACTGTTTAACGCCCAGTTTTAACCGTATTTGTGATGCAGGATATATTTGAGAGCATGAACTGCAAAAAGGTATTAAAAGCATGGATTTAACGTTCAGAATTCACCAAAACAATGGACGAACTCCCGGGGACCAAGATCGACGGAATTTACACGCCAGATATCTACAAAAAATCGAAAAACTGAAGCTCAAGTAGCCCGAAATTGGTCCAGAAGGCAAGATCATAGTGTTCTCGCTCTCTGATTAACTTGAAACTTCATACACGTGATGGGGGCCATAAATTAACCATACACGTCTAATTTCAGTCATTGGATCCATGTGAAAGTGGTCTATCAGAGAGATCAGAGGGTGTTAGCCATTAAAATATATCTTGGCAATCCATAAGCGATCAAGGCTCAAAATTAGGCGTTAGAAAGAGCATGAAAAATAACAAGCCCTGGTGAAATTTTGTTTCATTTGAACGGTGCAATCAGGAGATACGGACGGCAAAAGTTATAACAAAAGAGAAGGGCAAATATGTAAATATATGTGCATGCATGGAATCCACGTGAAGTGGATTGTAATTTTAATGGTGAATATTGTCCACACATCGGTCGAGTGTGTGGCCCACCCTGAAGTCGGATCAACGTCAAACTGGAGGCCATGGACTAACATTACTTACAGGAGCTGATGAAGGAAGTGGATTTCTAAGACGAATATTGCAGTGGACCCCACCTATTTTTTACAAACAATCCAAATATAACCTGCGAAAACGTCTAGTGACGGAGGTGATAAGCATTGGGTTTTGACAGTGGGCCCCACCCATTATCCATATGTACAATCCAAACCGTCCATTCGCATTTCAAGGCCGCTCTGATGGTGGACTAGGTGTCAAAATTTTGAGAAAGAACCACTGGAATGATCTCCAACCGTCTGGTAGAGAATAGACGGCCGAATGGAAAATCCTATGGGTCACACCTAAATCGATCCAAAACCAGTTATATCTACATGTTTTTTCCTTGTGATTCCGGTGGACGGCATGGATTTCTCAAAGGATAGATGAAGTAGACTCCACCAAGAAATCTGCGTAGCCTTGACCCGTCCTAACGCTGTCCGTGCATAGCCTTGACCCATCCTAACGCTGTCTGTCCGCTGTGAGTTGAGGTGGCCCACCACGATGACCAAATGGATGATCTGAGACGTCCATCATGTTCAGGGGAGGGTTTCGACCAAAACTCAGTCAGTTTCATGCACCCATACAGTCATTCAAACACGCAGAGTAAGGAACAAGCTGCCACGTTGAATAATAGTGTGGTCCACTCAGAGTTCGAATCTACTTCAATCTTGAAAGAATGACTTAAATCGATACTACGAACCTAGTGGACAGAACTGATTCTTCAATCACCATAGAATATGAGCCCCACCAATCATCAAAGCAAGTTGTTTGCAATCTCTTCCGCTGCTTACGAAGCAAGTGCGTGAATTCTATCCACCGACTCAGCCAGCAACCGACCCTACATGCCTATAAAACAGTGAGAGAGATAGGGGAAGCAAAAAAAGGGAAGCTTGGACGGGAGGCTTGGCTTGGACGTGGAAGTAAGAGGCGGAGGTAGTAGAGTAATAGTATTTTATTATTTATTTTATTTTTATTTTTTTTTGTTTGTGTGTTCCTTCTTCATATTTTCTTTTAACATGTTCAGCTTCATCATGTCTGTGATGGGCCGAACCTCTTAGCTAGGGCTAAGAGGTAAAGCTTGTAGCGTGATGGGAGGATCTGTTGCTTGTGCAATTTATTAGACTAACTGATGTTGATCTTAGTTTGATTTTAATGGAAATATTTTTAGTTTTTAATGGTCCATTGTGACTGAAATTACAGTGGGTCTGCGATGGCTTTGAATATGTTCTTTTTCTCTTTTATGTTTATGACGTCAGGAAGTCCCATTGTTCACCATAGTCTCCTGGGCATGGTTGGATGTCGAAACCCTTCCTAACCTTCATACATGTGATTGGTTGGTAATTAGTTTAATTTTGTTGTTTGCCATAGTCTCCCGGACATGGTTTGGTGATGGAATCCATTCTAATTCATACACCTTTCATCTTTTTGAAAACTAGATCAATGGCAGTTCAGTAATTTTCATGATTTTTGATGCAAGCATAAGTTCTCCCTGATCTCTACAAGTGGATCCTCTGAATCCCTAGTTTCCTATTCCTGATCTTTCTTAAGTTTTAGATAATAGTTTTACAATTATTCCTTAATTTCTAGTTGATTTAAATTTCATCTCATTCTAATTCTAGTTCTAGTTAGTTTCAGAATACGCACAAGTTTCAGTCCCTTGGGATTCGACCTCGGTCTTACCGAGTTATTACTACATCACAACCCTACACTTGGGGAGTGAACAAGTTTTTGGCGCCGTTGCCGGGGACTTACGGCTACGTTTTTATGAAATTAATTAGTTTTAGGATTAGTTTAAGATTAGGATTTTTACTAACTTTAGTTTTAGGTTTAGATTTTCCTGATTTTTTTTAGAATTAACTTGTCTCTCCTGTTTTGTAGGATTATGAGATAGAAACTTCTAAATTGGTGATATCTTTCTAATTTCTTTATTTTTTCTATTTTTAGAATTAGGGTTTTATTTTTAGAGATTTTATAATCCTAGACTTTCTCTTTTTAGAAACTAACTTGTTTTGTCTTATTTTGCAGGATTTTAATATAGGAATCTCTAGTATGGTAACATCTTTCTAACTTCTCCCCCTCTTACTTTTCACTTTGCTGTAGGACCTTCTCTTCTATTTTTCATAGGATTAAATTCGAGTTAAGGGTTTCATCATGTATATGCACGAGTGGCAACATCAGTATGCTGAGAAGAATAACTTATTTTGGGATGATGATGATATAAATCAACCTATATCTCAAAACTTTTCTAAAACTATCATCGAGAACCGATCAGAATATAAAAATCCACCGGTTAAAAAGTCTTACGTGATTATATGCAGGAGAACAATTACACCCCACGGATTAACAAAACAGTACGTTAGTGTTAGGGTTATCATAACTATGGTTGCGAGAATTATTATCAGCCATCCGATAAAACAATGCGTGATTCTATCATGAGTGATAATAAGTATTACCAACAAGCAGATTCTCCCACTTATGATCAGTATGACTATAACCAGTGGAAACATCAAAATTGGGAAAATGAACCAACTACATGTTATAATGATTATTCTCTTGGATCCCCTACCTTTGAGATCCATCCAGAAACGATCCAAGAGGATTCATATCAGCGTAATCTTTCGGCCTGTCTTGTGAAAATGAGAAAAGTAATGGAAACAATGAAAGGACTCGATGCGCGCCTTGATAGGATAGAGGAGGCTCGGTCATCCCAGCCACGACCTAATCCAGAAATACAATGCGAAGAAAGTGATCCGCACTCACTTTTAAAAGAATATGAAATTTGGAATGAGGAGTTGGATTCCGTTAATGAGCATGTGGTTCAATTTTCCGATGAGTCAATCTCGATGACTGTTCGAAAGAATGGTGAAGATACATGGGTGTCTTTTAAATACATTGATGATGACACACCTTCCTTACATGACACACATGATTTCAATGATGAGGAGGTTAGTTTATTCGAACCTCAACCCATGCTAAGTGTAGAATGTGAGGAAAGTAATCTCATCCCAAATGTGCACTGCACTGGACTAGAACATGATTGTGATCCTGAATGTGCAGCCACAGTCTCCCTGGAATCCCTCTCATATTTGGTCCAGATCAATGATCAAGACGTACATGAAGTGGTCGGTCATAATGAGCCACTCCCCTCACCTGACATGCTTGATTCAAAGGTAGAGGATGAGCCCTTTACAACTGACTCTTCTAACTCTTGTGAAACATGTTTAGACCACTTCTCTGAATCGAATGATGATATGATTCAGGAGACGAACGAGCCACCTGATACAACTCTGGAATTTGAAACCACCCAGTTGAGGACACCATCTGAACTGTCAAGTTTTGACAATTCAATGCCTCTTCTGAGTAATATCAATGAACAGAGTTCGCCCATCAATACTTTGTCGACTGACTTTCAATCTATCTGTGCAGGACTAGAGCAAGAGAGCGTACCTCCATCCACTTTCAAGGATGATGGATTCTTTGCGCAGATCATCACAAGCCACAAAAACGAGTCACGCTCATCTGAATTTCCTAACTCGTGGGATTGCTTGGCACACTTTGTGGTTTCTAACGATCTCAGGTTAAAAGATAAAGTGGATATCTTGCGAGACAACATCTCAGTAGTCATCACTGACTGAACGAACCCTTATTCTGAAACCCTCTCTTCCTTTGATCCTAAACGTCTACTAGTAAAGGAAGAGGAGCTGAATTTAAAATCGAAGTTTGGAGTTTCGGAATATGTTGAGACTACATTACTTTTTAAGAAGTTTTCTAAACTTTATTTACTTGTAGTCTTTGATTCACCATGCAATACTAACGTTGAAACTTCTTTTGTCTTAGGTGAATCGTATAAATTATGGATACCTCAAGCAATTCAATGGAAGATTTTTTATGAGGTACATAAGTCTCTCTGGAAAGTCATGCTCCAGGGCGCTCAAGCCTATTGCAAAAAAGGTTTTTGGATGATCTTGTTGAGGAGCTTACTGAGAGACTTATCAAGATATTGGCCGGAAGGGGAACCTTGCGGCATGATCGATTCAATGTTTGTGGGTAACATTACTGCAAACCCTCACGAGACTACAACTCGTCCACTAGGGGTAACCTAGGGGTTTAAAGGCTTGTTGCATATGCTAAATGTAATCGAGAGCACCTGCGAAAGTGGTATAGATAGGATTTTATTTTTGTTATTTTTATTTTATTTTCTCTCTTGTGCTAATCTGCTCTCTCCCAGCGATCTCTTGAAAAATCTCTCTTGATTCGTTATTCAGGTACTATCCTCCCATCACTTCTCATTTACTTTCGTTGTTCCATGTGCATTGCATGCTCATATATCTTTTATATTGAGGACAATGTAGATTTTTGGTTGGGGGTGGGAGATTAGGTTTCCTAATCAGTATTTTTTTGTCTTGAGCAAAAATTGTGAAAATTTTTAAAATTTTTCTGACAATTCTTGTGAATTCAATGTGATTTTGATATCGATCTTTGATTTAGAATTACGGGATACGTGATGTTGGTAATTTATGACTCTTGGATTTAGTTACTTGATAGATTCCACAGTTGAGTTCGAATTATTAATCCATGATTAGAAGTTGTAAACATTGATTGAGTCATGAGTTCACATATCACATCTCGCTTTCACATTAAGGTTTCAATCTGATATTGAAGGGTTAACTTGGTAATCACTAAGCATGTGAGGAAACCGCTTGAAATTTGCCCTTCATGATCAATTGAAGAAAAAATGCCTAACATGATTGATATGAAAAGAAAAGAAAAAAAGAAAGAAGAAGATATCTTTGGAAAGATTTGGGCGAATAATCTTCACCATAGGTTTGCTCCCTATATGTGTGGATTTAATTCTCCATGAATGATATGAAGAAAAGGGTTGGGTGTATAGTCTTCACCATAGGGTTGCTCCCTGTAGGTGAGGATTTGATCCCCCTTCTTGGTGTTACTATTCATAAAAAATAAATAATCAAAGACCGGTTAAATGAGAAGTGATCTGTGTGGTAAGTTTTGGTTTAGGTTGGTTGTCATGAATTCCTTTGTTGGTTACCAATGATATCATGAAATTGACGATTGGACCTATTATTAGTGATAAGCCAAGATTACACTATATACCCATGAAACTCAATGTTTAAAATTTTTCTGATTGATGGATTAATACCATGAACTTGATTATGAAGTTTACTATGTGCTTGAGTCCAGGAGAAAATAATTTCCAACATTCATGAATCTTAGATTTTTCGTATTTAATTCATTTTTCAAAATATCACTCGATTTCATAGAAAATTCTCCTATAATTCTCAACTTATTTTTCGCATACTTTGCTCGGGACTAGAAAGATGCTGGTTGGGAGTTGGCAAAAACTTGTTCACTCCCCAAGTGCAGGGTTGTGATGTAGTAATAACTCGGTAAGACCAAGGTCGAATCCCAAGGGACTGAAACTTGTGCGTATTCTGAAACTAACTAGAACTAGAACTAGAATGAGATGAAATTTAAATCAACTAGAAATTAAGGAATAATTATAAAACTATTATCTAAAACTTAAGAAAGATCAGGAATAGGAAACTAGGGATTCAGAGGATCCACTTGTAGAGATCAGCGAGAACTTATGCTTGCATCAAAAATCATGAAAATTACTGAACTGCCATTGATCTAGTTTTCAAAGAGATGAAAGGTGTATGAATTAGAATGGATTCCATCACCAAACCATGTCTGGGAGACTATGGCAAACAACAGAATTAAACTAATTACCAACCAATCACATGTATGAAGGTTAGGAAGGGTGCCGACATCCAACCATGCCCAGGAGACTATGGTGAACAGCGGGACTTCATGATGTCATAAACATAAAAGAGAAAAAGATCATATTCAAAGCCATCACAGACCCACTGTAATTTCAGTCACAATAGACCATTAAAAACTAAAAATATTTTCATTAAAATCAAACTAAGATCAACATCAGTTAGTCTAATAAATTGCACAAGCAACAGATCCTCCCATCACGCTACAAGCTTTACCTCTTAGCCCTAGCTAAAAGGTTCAGCCCATCACAGACATGATGAAGCTGAACATGTTAAAAGAAAATATGAAGAAGAAACACACAAACAAAAAAAAAATAAAAATAAAATAAATAATAAAATACTATTACTCTACTACCTCCGCCTCTTACTTCCACGTCCAAGCCAAGCCTCCCGTCCAAGCTTTCCTTTTTTTTCTTCCCCTATCTCTCTCACTGTTTTATAGGCATGTAGGGTCGGTTTCTGGCTGAGTCGGTGGATAGAATTCACGCACTTGCTTCGTAGGCAGCGGAAGAGATTGCAAATAACTTGCTTTGATGCTTGGTGGGGCTCATATTCTATGGTGATTGAAGAATCAGTTCTGTCCACTAAGTTCGTAGTATCGATTTAAGCCATTCTTTCAAGATTGAAGTAGATTTGAACTCTGAGTGGACCACACTATTATTCAACGTGGCAGCTTGTTCCTTACTCTGCGTGTTTGAATGATTGTTTGGGTGCATGAAACTGGCTGAGTTTTGGTCGAAACCCTCCCCTGAACATGATGGACGTCTCAGATCATCCATTTGGTCATCGTGGTAGGCCATCTCATCTCACAGCGGACAGACAGCGTTAGGACGGGTCAAGGCTATGCACGGACAGCGTTAGGACGGGTAAAGGCTACGCGGATTTCTTGGTGGAGTCTACTTCATCTATCCTTTGCGAAATCCATGCCGTCCACCGAAATCACAAGGAAAAAACATGTAGATATAACTGGTTTTGGATCGATTTAGGTGTGACCCATAGGATTTTCCATTCGGCCGTCTATTCTCTATCAGACGGTTGGAGATCATTCCAGTGGTTCTTTCTCAAAATTTTGACACCTAGTCCACCATCAGAGCGGCCTTGGAATGCGAATGGACGGTTTGGATTGTATATATGGACAATGGGTGGGGCCCACTGTCAAAACCCAATGCTTATCACCTCCGTCACTGGACGTTTTCGCAGGTTATATTTGGATTGTTTGTAAAAAATAGGTGGGGTCCACTGCAATATTCGTCTTAGAAATCCACTTCCTTCATCAGCTCCTGTAAGTAATGTTAGCCCATGGCCTCCAGTTTGACGTTGATCCGACTTCAGGGTGGGCCACACACTCGACCGATGTGTGGACAATATTCACCATTAAAATTACAATCCACTTCACGTGGATTCCATGCATGCACATATATTTACATATTTGCCCTTCTCTTTTGTTATAACTTTTGCCGTCCGTATCTCCTGATTGCACCGTTCAAATGAAACAAAATTTCACCAGGGCTTGTTATTTTTCATGCTCTTTCTAACGCCTAATTTTGAGCCTTGATCGCTTATGGATTACCAAGATATATTTTAATGGCTAACACCCTCTAATCTCTCTGCTGGGCCACTTTCACATGGATTCAGTGACTGAAATTTGACGTGTAGGGTTAATTTATGGCCCCCATCATGTGTATGAAGTTTCAAGTCAATCAGAGAGCGGGAACACTGTGATCTTGCCTTCTGGATCAATTTCGGGCTACTTGAGCTTCAGTTTTTTGATTTTTTGTAGATATCTGGCGTGTAAATTCTGTCGATCTTGGTCCCCGGGAGTCCGTCCATTGTCTAGGTGAATTCTGAACGTTAAATCCATGCTTTTAATACCTTTTTGCAGTTCATGCTCTCAAATATACCCTGCATCACAAATACGGTTAAAACTGGGCGTTAAACAGTATCATGTTTATAAATCTATGTAATAACTGGGGTCTAATATGCACTATTTGACCCTCAACACTCACATCAAGAGACAAGATTAACGCATCTGTATCACTCTCCTTAGATAGATTCACTGGATCCTTCCTACCTTAAGAGCTTCTTTTTTGTTTCTTGAGTGCCCTGCAATCACGTTTCATGTGCCTCTTCTTGCTGCAATGCTATCACCCGTGTTTATCTTTTGGTCCCTTGGACTTCTTTCTCGACTTAGAACGCCCGTGTTTATTGCCTCCTTTATTCAGCGATCTCCCTCTTTTTTCAACGTTTAGAACATTCTCTGAATCCCCTGAAACTCTTGATGCCTTTCTTCTAGATTCTTTGTTAAGAATTAGACCGGCTACATCATTAAATTTTAGCTTTATCAACCCTGAAGAATTGCTCACAATAATCACCAAACCACCCCAAATGTCTGACAAACTAGATAAGATCAATAACGCCCTGACTTCATCATCAAAAATAATGTCAATGGGTTCCAACTGGCTCGTGACTATATTGAATTCGTTTAGATGTTCAGCCATGCTCCCACCATCTGACATCTTCATGTTGAATAGCTGTTTCATAAGATGAACCTTGTTGGACACAGAGGGTTTTTCATACATGGTGACTGGGGCTTCCATTAATTCTTTTGTAGTTTTCATCTTAAATATGTTGAAAGCGACGCTCTTAGACAAAGAGGTTGAATCGTTCTTAAAACCTTCCTATCCAGTAAAAACATTCATCATCTATCATCTTTTCTGGTTTCTTCTCTTTTCCTCCTAGAGGAATATAGAGGTCTTTCTGATACAAATAATTCTCCATCTACATCTTCTAGAAGGTAAAGTTTGAACCATCAAACTTCCCAATTCTAGTTTTCCCTTCTTCTATCATCGCTCCCAATAGAACTAAACCAATAGCTCTGATATCAGTTGTTGCGCAGCATGCTAACAACGCAGTGAACCCAGATCCAATCTCCGGTCTCACCCACAAACGATAAATAGGAAGAAATATAAACTACAAACAGAATCAAAGCATTCAAACAAACCACAAGACAAGATATATGTGAAAAAACCCCAAACTAAGGTAAAAAATCACAAATGCAAACTTCCACTATGAAGAATAACGAAGATTACAAGGCAAAATACTAACCTCTTTCTTGAAAGTACAAAGAAAACCCTTTGCCCACACCTTAGAATTATTTGTCAATCTCAATTACCCTAGAAAAGCCTTAGGGTTACCTAAATATATTTTAGGTAACTTCCCTTTCGTACCTTTGCGGAAGCCAACTCAAAAATCCGCAGTACGCATCAAATCCGAAAATGAATCTGCGTAACCACGACCGGTCGAGCGAACCTCACGACTAGTTGAGCATGGGCCACAACCAGTCGAATACCTTAGAACCAAAAATCTAATACTTGCTAGACTTTGAGTCGAACCAATCCAGAGCAGGGGCCACGACCGGTCGTGCAGCCCCCAGATGTGGCTCCACATCTCAACAAGAAACTATCCCATGGGATAGCATATACCACAAGACTACATAGCTACTCGAAGCCTACACCTTCTAAGATACACTTTACACATCCTTAGCTAGTGTATCCCAACACCCAGATGGCTATATAAGATGCCCAGATTCCAAAGGTTTTCACACTCATGAGGTACAAGAATACTCCAACCTAATTGATGAACTGGATGCTCCGAGAGATGAATGACTTAGATTAGGATTTCATATATATTTCACATATTTAGTTATGTACTATGTAATGGGCAATATCTGATTTTTTTAAAACCTTTTAATCAAGAGTTTTTCCTCGGAGATTCTGATTAAGGGCTTGTGTTAAATCCCGGCTTGAAATGTATTGTTCCCAGATTAATGAAAGCCTTTTGCTAAGGCATATTTGAGTGCATATATTGTCTCATTGACATGACAACTAAATAAACAGACATTGCAACACAAGCTAGAAAAGTTTTTGAATATAACCAAAATTATGTACAAGGATTCCTTGTGCATGTATAGTTTTGAGAGGGAGTGTAGTAATGGGTTAGGACTGTATTACAACTCTATTAAGTATGGGCTTGGTCCCGAAACCTTCTCCATGTTTTGCATATCACCCACATCTTGGATTTTTTATAATCATTGAGCCTTTGGTCATAGGCAGAAAAAGAAAATAGTTGAGTCTTGATAAAATTATGCTACTCAACAGTAAATCACTTTACCGAAAATTGCTATTTTTCATAGAATCCTCTATTATTAGAGGCCACTCAGTTCAATTGTGAATATATCCCACACCTAGAGGGTTTTATAGAGCATTTGATACTCTATTAATCGTTAGGTGTATTCTGTTTTCGGGTAACCTCTATTTAATTATAATTTTGGAAATCCAGATCTTTGAATTTCTTTGTTGGATTGTGCATATGGTTTCTATTTGGATACTTCTGGCCATTATTGATTGTAATTTATGATTTGGTTCCATGTTATTATTTTTTATCACCAATTGGAACTATTCTCAACGCCATATGCTATTTTTTCAAATTGTCATTTGGTCACACCAATTAATCAATGTTATCTTCATGATGGTCGGATTTATAACCTCCCAATCATCCTGTTTGTCATGTGATTAGATGATATAATGTGACTATTAGTACAGTAGTTAATGATAACTATCATTGCATGACACATTACAACATGTCTATCATCCTCTATTCCAGTTGTTTCAAGGGTGATCTGATCACAACAATCATGTATATTTCTGTGCACTATTGATCAGCATGTTCAAGCAATATTAATTCATTGTGATCCTTATCCCATAGATGATAGTCCCTATATTACCTTAGATGATAGTCCCTAAGTCACTTGTGGGGAGAGCTCTGTGCATCTGCATATCAAGCCACATCTCTATTGCAGGTGGTGAGTGGGACTCGACTTCTGCTATCCATCTGGAAAAGAAGCCACTAAAGAATCCCTGTTTTGCAAGTGATTTTACCTAATTCATCTATTAATCAAGTGCATAGTCTAAAAACAAGAAAGCTTCAACTCAACCTGATATCCGGTTAGGCCGGGTTGACCCCAAAAACTCAACTTGATATTTAATATTTAAACTTGGAATTTAATTAAACTAATGATCAACATTTAAAATAGTGTGAATATAAAAGTTTGCAACTGGCATAGTTGAGGTTGTCAGTTCAAGTCATCGCATTGTTGGGGATAAAATGACTTAGCCCAATGGCAAGCCTGAATATTGATTGAACCGCGCATGACAGGCTGAAGCACGGCTCACGGGCCAAGCTAATAGTTCTAAGCCCACCCAAAGCTGGCCAGGTTGGGTAGGCCAAATGCCCCATTGCCACCCCTACTGAAAGGATTGGTATCTCATTTGCCAAACACCCAACAAGTAAGCCCACCTGACTCAACTTACTGATCATTGTGGGGTCCATCCCAGCTTATGGTCAGGTTTTTCTCAGGTTGTTTCAGCCTATTTGCCATGATATTGGAAGTCTTTCCACCCCACCAGCTGCCACCCGTCCACTGTACATGTGGCATACATGCATGCCAATTTGGACCCCCCTTAAATTGTTGGATGATGTGGATGAAGGTTAACCCAAGGATTTGGTGTGCTACCACATGAATGGGCCCCAATGAAGAAGCAAAGCAATTAGATTGAGCCACTCTGGTAACCATCCATTCATCGGCCCAAACAAAGGTTGATCAACTCAGAAAATAAGCAATAACGAATCATTCAAAGAGAAACTCACAAACAGATGGACAACAGTGATGAACCCACAATAATCTGATGGATACTGCTTAAATCAGAATATACAACTACAGAGGATGTAAGTCATCATCATTGGATTCAGAACCATAAATCACGTAAGTGTCTGAAAACATCATCCAAATAACTCAAAACATTATACATAAAAAAGAAATGAGCCTTCAATCCAGCAATCTACACCATTATACATAACAGAGTATGAAAACCATAAATAGGAAATGAACTTTCAAGCGAGCAATCTCTACATCAACATGTTGTCTGGTTGTGTCGCCTCGCATGTGCTGTAAGATTCTCCTACCAATGCAACAGTTGACTAATGAAAACTGGGATTAAAATTTGATAATGACATACTGTAATTTGCTTTTTCAAATCTAAACAAGTGGTCAAAGCATATTTACACTAAACTCATTGCATAAATAAATACCAAATTCAGTCGATGAAGTAAAATAGAAAAGAAAAATGAAAAAGATTGATTCCATGAGTTATTAAAGCAAAATAAATAGTCTGAGTTGCATTGCAATAATGTGTCTTGTGTTCTGTTTTACGTGTGCCCTACATCTAGACGTGATTGGCAGAGCCTGGCTCTTTATTGTACGGTGAGCCCCTTAACTTTAGGTTCCTTCTTTTCGACCAGGCGGAGGAAGCAGCAGCTAGCTTGACCAGCCCATCGATCCTAACCCTCTCCAGCGAAGGGCAAGCCGACAGCAGCTGAGGTAGCACCCAAGCAAGCACTAAACTCATTGCATAAATAAATACCAAATTCAGTTGATGAAGTAAAATAGAAAAGAAAAATGAAAAAGATTGATTCCATGAGTTATTAAAGCAAAATAAATAGTTTGAGTTGCGTTGCAATAATGTGTCTTGTGTTCTGTTATACGTGCACCCTACATCTAGACGTGATTGGCAGAGCCTGGCTCTTTATTGTACGGTGAGCCCCTTAACTTTAGGTTCCTTCTTTTCGACCAAGGCGGAGGAAGCAGCAGCTAGCTCGACCAGCCCATCGATCCAAACCCTCTCCAGCGAAGGGCAAGCCGACAGCAGCTGAGGTAGCACCCAAGCAAGCACCAGTTTTTTCAACAGGTGAATCTTTTCCCTAGAAGTTCCATGTTACCCTGGCTTGACTAACAATGATGTTATTGGATCTCCATGCCATAAGCGAAGGAAGGCATCTGTAGAACTGGTGGATCAAGCGGACCTAGCATCGTCAGTTCAATTGTACGAATGCCTCGAAAAGGCATTGGGTTAGAGAGCGGAGGCACGGGTGGAGATAGAGGCCAGTGGAGTATGTGTCACAGTAGAGACAAGTGCATTTAATCGAGTGAAGGCATCAGTAGAAGTTTGAGTAGAATTATGATGGGGCATGTATTCCAGTACTTTATAAATACACTGCATTGTTTGTAGAAATAAAAAGAGAGAATTTATTAAAACTAAGAAAGAAATCCTTTCATAATCTGTACAATTTGCATTAATAAAATCTCATAACAAGCTTCAATATATGCATGTGGATCGCCTGCTTATTGGACCATTCTGGTTCATCAGTCAGGGCAGATTCACATGAGTACGAGTACCACATTGGATGAGTAACAACGTTAGAGGGACTGGGATCTATATGCATGTAGAATCAACCAACTTCCTCTATCATAACACGTATCACAATCGATGGTTAGAAAGATCACTTAGGCGATACAAAATTTGGTAAGCCATCATGCAGAATTGCAATTACATAACTGTTGTAACTATTTGACAGGGTTGCAGAGGATTTTTTATTTATTTTTTTTCTTTCTGGGTAGCATTTTAAAGGATGGTTAAGAAATGGCAGGTATAGTTTTAAGCATTTCTTTACCACCCACTTCTTTGATAATGGATCCAATAGATGTTAGGACAAACACTATCATTAATATCCATAGACAGTGACATATTATGCAATTGTATCATTAAAAATAACATGCCTGAGAAAAAAAAACAGAGACAAACTATAGCATTAAAGGACTTGAAACAAATTTATATGGTGTGAAGTAAACCTGAGAAAACATTAAAAACGTTACCATCCACAAAATCAAGCAAAATAACAGCAGTTTGACGAATACTCAATAATGTTCAGAATTCACTAAGCCATTGAAGATATATAAATCTGGTAAAAAAATTGTTAAACTTTGATAACTCATGCAATTAGAGTGGCCCTTTGGTTTGCAAACTAATATTTTCCAATTTATCTATCAAGTAAGAAAGTTTTTTCTTCTTTGAGAAATGACACTATGAAGAGACTCATAGAAGGTCTATTTGTAGCCATTGATCAGATGGCTAACATAGTCAATTCTCTTGATTTTTGGGCGTGGCCCCTCTGTGTGATTGTCCAACGAATCAATGGTCTAGATCAATGAAGAGAAGTGTCTGCATGGGGTACAGTTATTATGGTGTGCCTCCATGGATTCCATGAAATATGCATCATAGTAGCATTTCTCTTCTTCTTATTATTAGGAAAACAGGATTTTGTACATAATAAGAAAACCAAGTCATGTGGGAAATGAAGAATGTGTTTTAGCCAAAGAAAATTCGTTTCCGAATGCACCCTACTGTTTTCTGATCCCATCACCTGTGCATATAGCACACCCTGTGCATCCACTCATTGGGTGGGCCAGTGCGCATGAGACAAATTGATGGCTGGATGAGCATGTTTGATCGGATAATTTGTTTTGTCCATTTGTTTTTTTTTACAATGTGGCTGACCTGATGGATCAACTGCTAGACCTGACTGATAACTGAGCGACGCTGTTGACGGAGCAGGGCCCACCTGAAGGACAGCTTGAATTTTGCACATCTTTTCTATCTAGGCACATGTGATGGCAAGTAAAGCAGTTGGATTGTAAATGCTTGAGATTTTCAGATCTCAAAACATCCTCAAGCATTCAAACTTCAAAGAAAGGATACTGTGTGTTAAGAGCAGTGGAGTTCAATTGGTTGGCTAATGATGATGCTATAAAACAAGAATTGAGGTCAATGTGGCTGCATGCTTAGATGATCAGAACCATTGCTCTAGTGGACCCTTTCCTAGATAGACAGTTTGAAAATAGCAATGGCAAGCCCATCATTTCTGTTTGAATGATGGCCCTCAAGCTGGAAGCAAAAAATGGTCAGAAGTTCACAATCAACGACCAGACTGGTGCAACTTACCCAACTGGACATGAATAGAAAGGGCATGTAGATGGATGATACAGGTCTCCAATCACACATTCATGTGGGCTAATTCATTGATAGCCGAAGTTATGGCCTCTCAAGCCATACTCGGTTGAGGCATTTCTACCAACAACTAGCATGCATGATATGCAGGTGAAGGTATTACCTAGAGCCAAAAGCCAACTGTCCAAACAGTACAAATTTGGATGGGGAATTAGATGATACTAGGGGTACGACTCTGGCAGGTCAACCCAACCTCAAGAATACCCAACCTGCAATTGACCCGACCCGAATTTCAACCTGAATTGCCCAACTCGAAGTCCTCTATACTCATCCTAACCCGACCCAACCGGACCTAACCTGAACTGAATTTCCATTCTATATGATGCTTTGGCAGGCATATGACGCTTGATACAAAACCACTCCAAAGTTGTACTTGTGGCATATATTAATTAAAACTGAAATGATTAAATTGTGAAAGAAACAAGAAAGTAAATTGTACTCGTGGCATATATTAATTAATACTAAAATGATTAAATTGTGAAAGAAACAATCAAGTAAACTCACTTGTCTTTGATAGCCCGAAATAGCACCAACTTATTGTATTTTGATGGAGGGTATATGTTGAATCTTATGCCAATCCTCTCCATCATTTTCCAGCATTCTGGGTCCGAGCTCACTAGGCATGCCCTTCACCTCCAATGTCTTGAGGGTAGTCACGTGTTGCAGTCCTTCAGGAAGCATCTTTAAATGAGGGCATCCAGCAATCATCAAATGTAAAAGCCTCGGCATCGCTCCTTCCTCCACTCTCCACTCTTCTAATTCAGGTAACCCTCTAAGATGCAAGGTTTCGAGTTGAGGAAACCCTTGTGCAGAGCAGACCATTTCCTTTCCCACATATGAATGACTATAAAATAAGAGAATCCGAAGGTTGGGTAGTTTCGCCAACGTCGCCATCGGGTCTTCCATTAAATCGGAAAGTTGCAAGGAAAGCTCAGTGAGGTTAGGTGGGAATTCATATGACTCGGGTAGCTTCTCTAACGGTCCACTCAATAGCATCTTCTTCAGATGCAGTTGATGTGAGAAAGGCATAAAAACTGGAATAGCAATCGTCCAGTCCAACCACAAAGACTGGAGGCGGTCCAACTTAGGGAGAGAGCTGGACAATCCCTTTCCATGTCCACTCAACTTGATGTGAGATACTTTTAGTCTCTCAAGATTAGTTAGCTTCCCCAAGCAATCCTCTATCCAATCGCCAGCCACCAAATGTTTTAGAGTCTGGAGATTGACTAAAGAATCAAGTCCGAGTGATGGACGCCCCACTATTTTAGACCCCACACCTTTACTTTTACTTGATATCCTTCCGTAGGACACATCTACATGCCTTAATTGTTGCATCTTCCAAATACAACTGGGTATGTCGACTATGCTTAAATGTGCTTCTACATGCAGTGTTTCTAAATTGCGAAGATTGCTTATGGATGATGGGAGTCTTATAGAGGAATCAGTGTTGAAGCCAAGGTATCTCAAGTGGATTAGTCTACCTATTTCCTTTGGAAGCTCTCCAATTACTGTATCAGATACATCTAAATGTAACACCCTAAGCAATTTGAATCCTCTGTAAATAAACTCCTCTTGCTTTTCTCCAAGACATTCACTACGGACGCACAATACAGAACGAATGTGTGGGTTAGCTTGATTTAAAGAAGTGTACTGGATAGTGGCATGATGAATAGCAAGCCGGCGTGCTTTTGATGGAGAGAGAGGATTTGTGTCTCCATGATGAACGTCGACGAATTTATCTTCCTTGCCTTTTGAAATTGAGAGTTCTCGTAAGAGATCATGAATGCGGCACCATTTAACTCTTCCGGTCAGATATCTTTTAGCTACTTGAATCAGACTTCTATGGATCAGCTCCTCCAGGCAATCTGTAGCAGCTTCCTCCACAGTCTCATCCCCTGTTGACTCTACAAATCCTTCCGCAATCCACAGCCGAATCAATTGCTTAGCACGGATCTCATGGTCTTCTGGAAAAACACCAAAGTACAGAAAGTATGTTTTCATATGGTAGGGTAAATCTTCATAGCTTAAAGCTAATATTCTTTTGATTTGAGATTCATCATCGGCGAATTGAGAGCTAATTCTCCTGAGTACTTTCTCCCACTGGTTTGGATCCATCGCTTTCCTCGATAGTAACCCCCCTATGACAACAATAGCAAGAGGCAGACCACAGCATCTTGCCACAATCGCTTTTCCTAGCTTCTCTAAATTTTGTGGGTAATTGAGACCCTGATCTAAGAATGCTTTCTTGCAAAACAATTTCCATCCCTCTTCATCTTCTAAAAGCCGCAACTCATGGGGAGAGCTCCGTACATCTGCATATGAAGCTACATCTCTGTTCCGGGTGGTGAGCAGGACTCGACTTCCGCTATTTGTATCGGGAAAAGCAGCTACTAAAGAATCCCATGCTTCAGTTTTCCATATATCGTCCAACACCACAAGATATCTTCTCTCTTTCAAATGATTGGAAAGCTTCTCCTTCAACTGAAGGGCATTCATTTTTTCCACCATCTCAAGCTCTTCTCTAGTAAGAGTCATGAAGCATTTTATAAGGCTTTTCAAAAGATCTCTCACAACATATTCTTGAGATACAAAAACCCAAGCACAACAATCAAAATGTTTCTTAACAGCCTCGTTGTTATAAACTTTACTGGCAAGAGTAGTCTTGCCAAGACCACCCATTCCGACTACAGAAACCACACAACGTCGTGAATCGCCTTCGATCAACTGTCCAACCACTGTCTTTATATCTTCTTCCAAACCAACGACTTCTGTCTCTCCAAATAGAGGAGAAGTTTGCCTTTGCTCGTGCAGACTTTCACCCCTGGAGCTGCCACCTTCTCCGACTTTGCTAACATCTGTAAGGCCATATGTCAGCCTACTCGCAGAGATCTCCAGGATTTTATTCTTTATCTGTTCGATCTCCTTGCCGACCTCACGTCGAGCCAATAATTCAACATGGATGAACATGCACCTTTTGAAGCAACCCACGAACCCATTTCTCTTTTGTCCTTCTATTTTGAGGATGAAGGTGTCGATGATGTCTTCTGCGTCGTAAGCAACATCTCTTACCTCCGCTACCCAATTCTTCACTCTCGCATCACCGCCTTGTTTTGCGTCAGCGTCTTTCAAGAAGCACAGCATCCGCCTCAATTCTCTCTCGACCCACTGGACCTGATTACGCACATCGTAGAGGAAAACTGCTTCTTGAATGAGGATATCGCTCAGTTTATCTAAGACCAAGGAAACAGCAGCCTCCGCAGCCATCTTCTTGGAGCTTCTCTCTCTTCTTCTCACAAGAAATTTCAGTAACTAATTCAAAACTCACAGATGCAGAATGAGAGATAGCCTTCTCTCAGTTGTCCTTTTCTTTCACAATTATTCATTCACTTGCTTTTGTCAATGAGAGCAGAATCCAATAATCTCTCGTTTCAAAGGGAAAGCAATGGTCCTGAGTGCCTTCTTTTCCCTGGCTTTTTTGACTTTCCACGTCATTTCCTTTCCCTGATCATCTCGTTCAGAAGGAAAAAAGTTTCGTCAAGCAATCCAAACCATTCATCTGATGCCTGCTATTCTGGATGAGGATTCCAGATTGGAAGATCTTGATCCCTTGAGCCTCCTTTGGAGGAATGTGGAGTTGTGGACAGTTGTGAGGAATGATCCCTTCTGAATGGAAGATGAAGGGTTAAAAAAAAATAAAAATGGGAAGAAAGGGTTAAACGACAATTTGTCGACGAAAGGGTAAAAAGAGTGTGTGGCTAGGACCCACTAGCTTTGAAGAGTTCCGTGCCATCCATCTGAGGCAGGTCCCATAAGACTAACGGTCTTGATCAACAATAATGAGTCCCACAAGTACAAAACTAATGCATGAAGAAAGTATTCGTGCACGGAACTATTCGTCTTCACTTTATTTAATTATAATCGGTAAAGTGCACCTACGATTCAAAGCTGATATTCGTGCACGGAACTATTCCTCTCCACTTTATAATCGGTAAAGTGGACCTACGATTCAAAGCTGATATTCGTGTTTTCTTTTCGTCACCTCACAACAGGTTGGATGGCGAATAAATATGCATGAGTAGTTTTTAATGCTAGGCACTCAATCATTTTCATGTGGTGTTGTACACTTAAGATTTACATGGGCTTACACGAACTCGATTCAATTTGGGACTGAGTTAGGGTTGTTTGACTCGTACCGATTCGGACCACTGTTGGCCTGATTCGATTCAAGTTTGACTCGATCAAGGAAATCGAGTTAGATCAGATTGGGCATGGTTTGGATCGGTCTTAATTTTTTATTTTTTGAAAAAATTAAAAAAAAAATTGTAACAAAATAGTGATGATTCTTAAATCATACAGAAGGTATAGTTTCGTGGAAATCTAAGCCGTTAAAGTTGTAAACCTAACTATTGATGGTGCATGGCCAAAAAGTTTTACTAAGAGTCTAAGACGATAATACTAATTACTTGATCTTTCCATTTGAATAGCTATTAATAATATGACTAAAATATTTATTATTTAAGAGATATGCTTCATCCACAGCATAGCTCATAAATCATAATAAGAAATTAAGGGTAACATGCATATACTGACATACAGATTATGTAAAACTAACTTGCACATACTGACATAAAATGAACAAAGTAAATAAACCTTGTACAAAATCAAAAGTAAATAAACCTAACATGCATATACCGACATATAGACTAGATAAAACTTTCATACATTCAATACTCTCTGCATAATGAATGTCTTTATGGCATGTAACTAGATGAACCTTGTCTGTAACCGTAATAGTAACCCCCTCCTCCACCTCTACCTTCGTCGTCAGAATCATCCTTCGGTCATCTTTTTATGGATTCAACTACAAGAGAACTCTAAGCCGGCTCTGAGCTGGATTTGTCCAATAAATGGTCGTTCACCTTTGCTAAATCGGATGGTGGGGATGCCTTCCGATCGTCCTCATTCATAAATGCAATAAGTTTTTTCAGGCACTTTTTATGATCCGATTTGTACGGGATTTTCAACCGCCTATAAAATGCTACAAGACTTTTAAAAAACTTTGATGGTTTATTCATGCCTGCTTTAGCATCATGTTATCTCGGAGGTAGATGTTGTTGTCTGGTACTTCTTAATTTGTATCTCATTTGCAAGCTTTCTTTAACGGCCCCTTTATAATCGTGTTATTCTTATTCCCTTAAAATTCTCTCTTGTTCGTCTTCTCTAATAATTGTGGAAGGTCTGGAACTAGAGGCAGTTCCTTTGCTTAACCCTTTTTCATTTATAATAAGCCTACTTATATATATTCTTTAGTTGGTTGTATTAGTTGTAGTTGTCCGGTGAGAGGTGTAGGAAGTCTTTGTATTTGAGTCGAAAATGGCTCGAAATAAATCTCAGACTTCGTGAGGAGCTTTGCTACATGGTGCGACGTCTCCTCCCCGACAAGCCAAAATGTAATTTGAGCCGATTTGTTTTATCGACAAATTGTTTTCCACACAACTTACATTGTAATATTATCTTTCCATCTTAAGATTAGACTTGGACTCCATAATCCCAAATATCCGCCGATGTATCATCTTCTGATGACATATCTACAAGTGTATATCTAGTTAGATTAGAACAACATAAAAAAATAATTTAAGGTCCTAAATTAACACAATTACCTAACAATATAATAAGGGATTTAAATAACATTAACTAATTGAATAATACAAATGAAAAAAGAGAAATATCAATCCACCCATAACCATAATATTACAATTTAACCATTAAAAAATAATTACAAATATCATGATATAAATTTTAAGCAAATGCAACAAAAATAGAAAACAGTGTCTTATCTTTCAGCTGCAAGTACTGTCTCATCATGCTTGTCACTCTCCTCTTCATCGAACTCTTCATTAATAAAGTTCTCTTTCCCCCATATCGGACGCAACCAATCCTGTGTACAAATAAGTACTTCAACCGATTCAGGTGTAAGTGAGATTCTATACTTGCTTACGACCCTACTCCTCATACTAAAAACAGATTTTGAAGCCACAGTTGAAATTAGAATTGTAATGTTCCGAATTTTTGCCAACTTTGAGTTAGATGTCCTTGAGCAATGGGTCTATCATAACACTTTATCGACTTTTCAAAACTCAATTCCAAAATCTCAAATCCCCTTTTTAACCCATTTCCTTCAAAATCTCATTTTTCACCACCTTATTCTTTAAATTTTTCTAAGTACTTTCATATTAGACACTAAACCTAAAGTTTAAATGATGAAGAATAATACTTAAATTAAAATTTTCTATAAATAGTAAATAAATAAATAAAATGGGTTTTTGACCATTAACCTTATGAAATCTGACAAAATAAATAAGTTATTTGGATAGAAAAGTTTCTCCTACTCTAAAATCATATATTGCACATTGAATAACTCATCTCAAGTTGTAAAATACACCCATTTCAAAAGTCATGTGGCAAAACACCACCAGACATTGCAGCAGGCGGGCGGCGCGCCGCTGGTGCACCAAGTTTTGGTGGACCCTTGTTGCAGATTTTCTACACTTTTCGATCGATTCAAAAAATTCATATCTCTCTCGTTATAACTCCGATTTAGGTGATTCAAAAGCCATATTAAAGCTTAATAAGTCTAGTTTCATATAAAAATAAGTAAAAAAATATAATAAAAATTTTAATATAGTTAAATATAGGTTGATGTGAAAATTATCCAAAAATTATTAGTTCGGACAACTGTTACTTCTAGAATTTTTAAAATTTTTCTACAACACGAAATCTAATGAAATTTGGTAGAGATGAAGTAGACTTGATGATGAACTACTAGAAAATAATTAAAATAATATACCAACTAAAAGTGTCAAAAAGGAGTATAAAACTACCTTAGGACCTTATTCTGTCGTAATTAGGGCGAAATTTAGTTAAGTACTAAACTAAACAATTGATGGATTTGGCTTAGACCACTTTTTATACAAACTATAAGATCTAAAACCATTAAAATCATTAACCCAACATTACCTAGGATCAATCTCAAAAGAAAGTTGCTGTCGGGAGCACATTGAAACTCTGTATCGGACCTGGACCCTGAGTCAAAAGTCCGACGATCGCGAAACTGTAGGCTCATAACCGCCTTATTGGGCTTGACAACCATCGCGGGAATCAAGCCCAAATAGTATCCCGAAACGCACAACTTGAGCCCAGAGCGAAGTGTGCGAGAAACGCGAATATTTTTAGGAAATGAACTTAAATGATTTGAGCCGTTCACTTGTAGGCCAAATTTACGGTTTTAGACCGTCAGATTCTAACCTAACTACACCCTCGGATCAGGAAAAATTTTCAACACATGTCAATGTACTTGTGGCCCTGATCGAGTAAAGATGATCGTTAAACTGAAATAAGTCCTCTGCGGTCGATCCACTGATCCGATTGGATCAAAATCTTAACCTTACCTAGATCCGATATCAAGGAACTTTTTCCAGACCGTATGCAGGAAATGGGCCCCCAGATGAGCCCCGTAGGCCCGAAACAGCCGACTTTTGGCTATAAGCTAAGTATACCATGGCCCTAGGGTCATTACCATCAGTTCTGGGCCTATATAAGGGGTTAAACTCATCCCATTTCTATTCCATACGATTTTCCTAACCCTAGGAGAGAGAAGAGAGAAAAGAGGAGAAGTGAGAGGATCTGGAGTTAGTTGCCGGGATTCATTCCCACCGCTCCACGTATCAATCGTCTCTTCCATGTTGCTACACTGTCACTTTCGACTCTGTTTTTGGATAAAAAAATTTTAACCCTAATCTGTTTTAGGTATCCAAATAGTTAGATCGGCAAAATAGCTAACTTATTTCGTAATTCAAGTAGTCGTTGTGTCGCAGACAAAGACGTAGTGTTCAAACTGAGCTCAGTACGAGTTTACCGGCGAAAGGTGCGGACTATAAACATTTAAGTTATGGTTTTCAAGGCTTTCAATGTCAGCAAGGATTTATGACTAACTTGATTGCTATCACATATGCTTAGATACGATATTTTCGCATATTACACATATATATGAACTATGTTGAAAATAATGCATTCCATATGTTTGTTTAAATGTTTGTATGTATATGGAATTATGATTTGTGCTTTCCATGATTGTTGTTTGAGAATGCATGATCATTGTACATGTGGCAACTCTTATGTGGAAGGATTTGTTATAATATGTGTTTTAACTAATTTATTACATGTATGTAATATGTGTAGTCTAAGTGTTTGATAAAATGCCTGAATGAGAAAATACTTGTTGAGATGTATTTAATGAGGGTGTTGAGATAGGATTTTCAATTCCTTTATCTATAGTTACAGTTTCCTTCTGTAACCTATATTGCTACTACGTGCTTTATGGTTGAAATGCCTATGTATGATAACATGTACACTATGAGTTTGTTAAAATGATCAAATGAGATTTATATCTGTATTGGCTGTCACATGCTGTCTTTGACTATTACATGTGAATGTTGTTGTTTTAGATTTGGAGTGTGATTGGGGCTACGATGTAGTCCAGGCAATCAGTAATGATTTCCGAATTAGTGGCTGAGGTCGTTTCACCACACAAGACATGTTCGAGGAATCCGAGTCATAAGCTACTTGTCGACAGTGGTTAGGCTACGTGGAATGCTTACGCAGTTCATGTCGATCAATTCAACATACACTCATTCCAGTCGAGCTTGTCAAGCAACCCAATTGTCTTAATGTATGTTCACCATGTATGGACATTATTCCTTGAATATAAGGTACCAACTTACCAGTAAAAAGTCCGTTTAATCTTGGTACCATGATTCGCTAAGACTCATGAGCCAGACATGGTAGTATGAGCCACCGTGGTCGAGCTGTCGGCATATGCTGGGGTGACGAGCCTCCCTGTAGTGACCAGTGAGCAAACTAAACTTATGAGCCGAATATGGTGGTATGAGACACTATATTCGAGCTGTCGGCCTACCCCGGCGTAGCTTGACTGTGTTCCCCAGTCGAGTTAGTGACGAGCCTTCAAAAATAGACTGTCAATTGATAGAGCATTGGTGGTAATGACCTCGAGTATACACTAGGACTACGTTAAGGTGATGAGCCTTTCCGTAGTGACCTCGAGTATAAACTAGGCCTATGCTGAGGTGACAAGCATCTCCGTAGTGACCTGGAACTTGCCTATCATATGTGACGAACTAGGATTGACGACTCTAGATGAATCATCGTTTGGATAAATGATATAAAGGGAAGTACCTTAGCTTCTCAAATCTGCTGTATGAATAAACCTAATTAAATATTGACTAACACGATCATGCACCGCATTACATGTGCTTTGGCGAGAAAGCGCACATTTAGAGAGTTTGCCATGTGCGACCGTGAGATGATGTCGTTGAGGGAGTGCAGGCGAGGGCATGCATCATTATAGCAAATCACACCTACATTAACAAGAGTACCTATGAATGCTTGTTGTATTATTTTATCATTACTGCTTGACTGAATTGATAACATGTTAACCTTTGTTTTATAGTTCCACTGAATTAGCTACTCATTCTCACCTGAGACGGTGTTTTAAAATACCACCCAGTCTCTGTTGTAGATGCAGGTAATGGCAGAGTCTATGCAACTGAAATGGACTTCATGGACGATGAGGAAAAATTCTCCTACATTCAGCTCTTAGGCGGGTCTACATAGACCTCATGCTGATTCAACGGGATTACAGGGACTTATGGATTAGTTGGACATTTATACTTTGATAATTTGTAAATTTTGAAACCATATATGTATATATTCAGCCTGGTAACATACTCATACTCTGGAGATTGTGAAACACTTATATACTTTACATATCTATTACGGTCTTCCGCTTGCCTAATTACATTAACTCTGGAGTATGATATGTTGTTTTAGTATAATCTCACTCATGTTTAAATGTACTAATATGGACAACATTCAATCATCATTGTCTATGTTGCATAAGTGATGCATTGGAACTCAGGAGTAGAGCTTTGTTCAACCCCCGATTTTCAAGGTGTTACAGGAATTGATAATATGTCTCGTGCCATTAACTAGAGCATAGGGTATTGTAAATTACCAAATCTCATCCTCCACAGTTCAAAACATCAAATTCATCACCTTTAGATTTTACAACTGGAAGTGGCTCCTTCAAATAGTCTTCAAGTTTTGATCTAGGCATTTGCATTTGAGTCTATTTCTGTTGTGCCATGTAAGACATGAAATCATCTATCGATTCTTCTTGCGGTTCATCAATAGAAGAACTAGAACCCACATGAGGAGATTTTTCTTTTGTAGTGCACACATAGAAATTGTACAATTCATTGACTGCATCACAAATCTTATCGGCCTCAACGACACCCATCGCACCATACAACTTACTATATATGAATTCAACCATCATCATCTTGTATTAGGGATCAAGAACGACCGCAACAGCCATTACTAGACTACACTCAAACCAATACTTATTAAACTTTACCTGCTTACCCATGGTCATTAAGGGTAAAAAGTCCAGTCCACTACTATTTTTGTGTAAGACATCTTTTACCTTCTAAAGTTTTAACAGAAATATATTTATTGTTAGATACTTGCTTCCTGAAAATTTCTTTGTACTGTTGTAAAAAATTGAAAGGAACTTGCGAATTGATTCAGCTCTTGACCAATCATCTTCAAAAGGTAACCAAATATACGCATTATCACGCTTCGTATAGTGAGAGAATGTAGGTCTCAAATCTATCACTGAATCTAACATTTCAAAAGTTGAATTCCAACGCGTTATAATGTCTAGCTTCATCGTTCTCTGAGTTGATAAATTCAACCGCTTCACGATCTCATTCCATGTATGTAATCGTGAAGGTGGCCCCCATACGTACTTCAAACTCTCTCTTATGTTCTCGATCGTAGGATCAACTATTTTAAGGTCATCTTGTATAATCAAATTTAAGATGTGGGCACAACACTTAATATGAAATATCTTTCCAACAAAATACAGGTCACCGGTGGCCCTAAACTGGTTGCACAAATTCGTTATCGCATTATCATTTGCAGAGGTATTGTCTAAAGTTATTGAGGACATCTTTTTCTCAATTCCCCACTCTACAAGACATCTGTACATGTAGTCTAAAATCATCAGGCCAATATGAGGAGGCGTAAGATAACAAAAGTTTATGATTCTCTTGTAAAGCATTCATTTGGCATCAACGTAGTGAGTAGCTAGTGACACATACTTCTTTCCTTGATTGGATGTCATCCACAAATCTAATGTCAAGCTAATTCGGAAAATCGTTTCTAACTCTCCTTTCAACTTGAGCTTCTCACTTTCATACATCTTCATTCACACTCTCTTTATTGTTGTACGGGAGACCTTCTCATATCTAGGGTTAAGACTTTGGCTAGTTTGAAAAAAGTATGACTCTTTACCATCTGAAATGGTCTTTCATCGGTAATAATTAACTTGGTCATCAACTCATTCACCAGCTCTTTGTTATACTTATAGATGAAAAATGTACCCTCTGACGAAATCACTGCAGATTATGTAAATGAAAGTGTTTGTTTCCCTGTTAGAGTTCTCCCTTTTTTATCACACTTCGGAATATGTTTCTTCAGAGTTGTAGTTGAACCATCTACTTGTTTAGCATATTGAGTCTTATAGTACTTGCATTGTATCTTCACAGTGTCGTTCTTGAGGGTTACTTCTTCAAAATCGTCTCACACTACCAATTTCTTTTTCATTTTTCCCCCAATATGTGACTGTGAGGTAGTAGTATCAATGGGCACCTCTTTAGGTTCAAGATTTAATCTTTCATCTTCAAGGATCATCGGTGATGTAATTGACCGACCGCCTGAGGTATTGGAAAGACCTCACTTTTCATTTGATAGTTGAAATATAAAATCATATTAGCATTAACAATCTAATGTTAATAGAGTTATACTAAATCCTAAATTAGTTATCCATCCAAGGTTAGATAGATTGTAATACTTTCATATTCTCATTTAAACGTCCACGCCGAAAATCCGACAGCATCTCTCCATTCCTCTCAAGATAAGTTGATCTTCTATTACATTCATATGCTAAATATCTAAGCTATGTGAAGATATTTGGTATTGGAAATGAAACGGAAGAAACATATCTAGAGATAAATGAGGAGATGGACCGCGGATTAGGCATGAATATTTAAATAGATTATATGAAAGCATACTATCCATCTAACCTTAAATTGTTCAAAATGGGACAATTTGAGCGATTTTTATGCCACCAAAAATATACTATATCTATATATGACCACATAGAAATCCTTAAATAGGCAACTAATTATCTAACTCACAATCACAAGTTACAATTAAATCCTAAATTAGTTACACATCCAAGGTTAGATAGATTGTAATACTTTTGCAATTTAGGAATTAGGGTTACGGTTTAGGATTTAGGATTTAAGTTTAGGTTATGGTTTAACTTTAGGGTTTAGGGTTAGGTTTAAGGTTTAGGGTTAATGTTTAGGGTTTAGGTTAGGGTTTGGGTTAGGATTTAGGTTTAGGATTAGGAGTTAAGGGTTAGGGTTTAGGTATCAGGTTTAAGGTTAATGTTTAGGGTTTAGATTAGGGGTTAAGGGTTAAGGTTAAGGTTAGGAACTTATGGTTAAGGATTAGGGGTTAAGGGTTAGGGTTAGGGTTAGGGTTAAGGTTTAGGATTAGGGTAGGGTTAGGAACTTAGAGTTAGGGTTAAAGATTAGGGGTTAAGGGTTAAGGTTAGGGTTAGGTATCAGGTTTAAGGTTTAGGTTAGGGGTTAAGGGTTAGGGTTAGGGTGTAGGATTAGGGTAGGGTTTAGGGTTAGGGTTTAGGTTTAGGGTAGGGTACTAGACCTATAATTCCATACCATTTAATCCCATCTTATACAATTTCATACCATTTAATCCCATCTAATACAATTCCATACCATTTGATCCCATCTAATACAATTTCATACCATCTAATACCAATTCCATACCATTTAATTCCATCTAATACAATTCTATACTATTTAATCCCATCTAGTCCAACAGTCCTATTTCAACAGTCCTAATACAATTCTAACAGTCTTATTTCAACGGTCCTAATACAATTCCATTCCATTTCAACATATAAAATAGTCTTATTTCAAATAAACAGTTTACCCCTGTTGTATGACCCACCTTGAGGATGTTTTAAAAAATCCATAGGCCCATCAGCGATCCAAGGCAGGCGGATGGGATCACCAGCAAGCCAGTGGACCCATCAGCGAGCCAGGGCAGGCGGACAATTTTAGGGATTTAGGAATATTGGGTTTGGGTTGTTGTTAGGTGCGAGCAGACAGGACCAATAACGATCCAGTGGATTGCACGACTAGCTAGGGTGGGCGGACCACTAGCGGCCCATGGCTGGCCGACAAGCCATGACCACACAGCGAGCCAGTGCAGTCCACCAGCGAGACAGGATGGGCCATGGCTCTAAAATAGTACAAAATACAGCTTAAAATTTAAAAATATATAAATAAAAATGAAACCTAGGTACCTACTTGATGAATAGAGATGATGAATGGTGATGATGAGTGGACTGGGCTGCTCATTCGGGTATGCTGAGTGGAGTGGCTGGATCGGGATCGAGATGACGAGATGGTTGCTTGCTCGTTTGGGTAGAGAAGGAGATTTTGAGGATTTAGGGTTCGGTCGTTTAGGTGCGGGTGCTGGTTATGAAAAAAAGTAAAAGAGAAAAAAATAATTATACACACACGCACACACACACACACACACACACTTATTAATAGATCTGGATCAAATCTGTCTGGATTGACCATGATCCAAACTCGATCTGATGAACGGTCAGATCTAACTGATCCTACTTGAACCGCACCGATACAGGCCTTCGGTTCGGTTCAGATCAAGTCAAATCCGCTGGATCGGGTCGGTTTCTTCCCAGCTTTACCGCTCGCTGAGTGTTTGATAAAATGACTCAACGAAGTGTTGTTTCAGATGCATACATTCTCTGTGGGATTGGCTGGTGCCAAGGAAGGAATGGATATGAAATAAATCAATAAATAAAAAATAAAAAAATTTACATTATAAGACTGCCTCATATATTGATTTTGATGTTGCTCGCCGAGTGTTTGATGAATCAAATACATGTAACGTGTTGTTATTGTTTTGCATTATGTGAGAAATTGAAGATGCACTTATGTGTTTGAGAAAACGTCTCATAGAATTGAACTCGACTCGAACTGAGCCAAGCCAGTCAATCAAGCTTGAGGACCAAGCCAAGCCGAGTTCAAGCAAGGGTTGGCTGCTGGTCAAGGCAAGCCCAACTAGGTTGAACTCGTGGATAACTCTAGTCCCAACGTTATAAGGAACTGTTGAATGGGATAATATACACGACAAGGCTACACTACTACTTGATGCATACACCTCTTAGGATGCATTATATGCATATAATGCATCCTTAACTAGTATCCCAACACCCAAACGGCTATATGAGAAGCCCAGATGCCAAAGGCTATCACACTTATGAAATACCAGTATACTCCAACATGATCAATAATCCAGATACTCCGAAGACAAATGACATATATTAGGATTATGTGTATTTACATATTTATTTATGTAACATGTAATGGGCCATACCTGATTTCTTACCTTTTAACCAAGGGTTTTTCCTAAAAGATTATGATTAAGGGCTTATGTCAGGTCACAACTTGAAATGTATTACTCCCAAATTAATATAAGTCTTTTGCTAAGGCCTATTTGGGTACAAATATTGCCTCATTCACACAATAACTAAATAAACCAACATTGCAAAGCAAGCTGAAAATTTTTTCAAATATAACCAACATTTTATACAAGGATTCCTCAAGTATGTGGAGTTTTGAGAGGGAGTGTGATATTGGGTTAGGACTGTACCACAACTTTATAAGTATGGACTTGGTCCCAAAACCCTCTCCATGTTTTGCATATCAACCCCATATTGGATTTTTAATGATAACTATAACCGGTAAAATGTAGTGTGGGAAGAGTTATTCTAATTTGAGGAGATTTTTGGGTATTAGCCATGATCTACAATTAGGCTTGTCTTTTAACAATTTTAATTACCAACCATCCCTATATTTAGGAGCTAAAAATGCAAACCTATTTAATGATTTTAGGGGCCATTTGGATACGACTCAAAAGGGCATTTAGGGCCCTTTGGATATTGCCAAATAAGTAGCCTTTTCAACTTAGGTAAATAAATTATTTTTCTTAAATAAGTTAGTTTGATTATTAAATTTAAATAAGTAGAAGTAACTTATTTTTATCAATTATTTTTTATTGCTTTCGAACTTCTAAAAGTAACTTATTTCCTTCATGTTCATCATCGATGACACAACAACTTAAGAAATAATTTAATGGAATATGTGCTTAATGTGGCAGTGAACCCATTCTAAGTTCATGAGATTAGAAAGCATCTAATGAATGGGTAGATGATCCCGTGGCCCAACATTATAATGGCCCATATCAAGGTGGCCCCACGTGATGGACAATCCACATCAAAGGGCTGCCCCTAATGATGAATGGTCTCGCATCCAAGGCGAGCCCTGCATGATGGGCAACCCATATTGAAGGTGAGGCCCACATGATGGGCAACCCACATCAAAGGTAGAGCTGGACACCGGTCCGGATCGGATCAGATTAGGTCCAACTCGACCCGATCCAAAATCTCAAAGGCTTAACCTGAACCCGATTCAATCCGTGCCCAGATCCGGGGCACATGATTCAGACCGATCCGATGCATGGTTTCTGTGACTCGAACCGTGTCCAACTTGGTTTTCCTAACCGAGTCGGATCGGGTTGGGTAGAATTCGAGTATATAAATTTAATTAAATTGTTTCATGTGGTGTAGTCTACTTTAACCTTTAATATACCTACTTTTTGTACTCAATGGTTAAAATAATATGTAAAAATCGATGAACGGCTTAGATAAAACATATACATCAAGGTAGGCCCCACATGGCTATGAAAGAACTTTCAATCTACCGTATATAACGTTTTTATTGAATCTTTGACGTGCAGTGCATGAAATCGAATTACTTGCCTTGCACGCAAGCAGAGCCTATACAGGGTGTTTTCTTAATCCACATGAGCGAGGTCTGTAGGTCTGGTCATAGGGTATGTTTTATATCAAAACCATTCATCCATTTGCCAAGCTCGTCTTAAGGCTTGAGACGAAAAATAAGACGGATCTAACTATCAAGTGGACCACACGAATGATTTAACAGTGAAAATCATTATTTGCTGCTATTTGTGGTGTGGGCCACATGATCTTTGGATATTATTTATTTTTTGAATAATACTCTATAATTATCTCTAAAAATATATGAACAGTGTAGATATGATAAATACATTACTGTGGGGCCCATATAACTTTGATCTCCTTTGAACCGTTCGTACAACACGGAGCTCGAGGAGTGCCCACAGCTCGAGGAGGCCAGACGCAGTACAGCTGTACGCTGTTCTGGAAACAGACTGGCTACTCCCCTTGCCATCAGTCGTCAGTGCTCTGTGAACCCCACCATGATGTATGTGTCTCATCCATGCCCTCGATCTATTTTTATATATCATTTTATATTACAAAAAAACAATGAGGTACATCAACGTCTTAAGTGGGCCACATTATAGGAAACAGTGTTGAATAAACATTGATCATTAAAAACATTTTATAGGCAATAAAAGTTTTTGATCAAGCTGATATTTATTGTTTCCCTTCATCTAGGTCCTTATGACCTAATCAACAAATTAGATGTCAAATAAAAAGTATAGTGGGCCTTAGGAGGATTATAATGGTGGATATCCAATCATTATTGTTTTCCTATGGTGTAGTCCACCTGAGATTTATATCACTATTATTTTTTTACATGAATCCCTAAAATGATCTATAAAATGAATGAACGGAATGGATGAAACACATACATCATGATGGGCCCAAAGAGCACCGACCACCAACCACGTGGCTGGTGTCAGGGGAGTAGCCAATCCGTCCGGGGGAGCTCTCTCTCTCCGCACACGACACGTACCTATAACAGTTATATAGTTAGTGTGTGGTACGCCAGCTGAGTAAACTCTGTTGGGCCCATCGTGAAAATGAACGTGGGTCACCCGCTCTGGATCAAGTTGGGTCGGATCGAATCGGATCCAATTGGATCGGATTACGGGTCGGATTGGTCCGGGTAGGTATGGATCCGAACCCGATCCGAAACACTTTAGCACCATAGTCGCGCCTATAACAGATTGTATAAAAAAAGGACCATTCCAATGGACCGATAAAGCTGACAAGAGCTTTCACGAGATCAAGCATCATTTGTCTACAACACCGATCTTGGTGCTTCCTAATTTGGACAAATTGTTTGAGGTGGAGTGTGACGCTTCATACGTCGGAATCGGATGAGTATTATCACAGGAAGGCAAGCCGGTAGCCTTCTACAACGAGAAGCTCAGCGAAGCCCGAAAGAAGTGGTCGACTTATGAGCTTGAGTTGTACACAGTTGTTCAGACGCTGTGACATTGGCGGCATTATCTGATTCAAAGGGAGTTTGTTCTGTACACTGACCATCAAGCATTAAAGTTTATTAATAATCAGACTAACGTGAATCGTGTGCATGCTAGATGGGTTACATTTTTACAGAAATTTACGTTCGTTCTGAAGCACAAGTCAGGACAACAGAATAAGGTGGCTGATGCACTTAACCGTCATGCATCACTATTTGTTATGATGAGCAACGAGGTGGTCGGCTTCGACTGTCTCAAGGAGCTGTATGCCGAGGATGAGGACTTCAAATATTCTTGGATAAAGTGCTAAGAAGGTCACCCCAGTTACCTTCACATACAGGACAGTTTTCTCTTCAAAGGGAATCGATTGTGCATCCCCCAAAGTTCTCTGAGGGAGCAGATTATTCAGGAGCTATATGGAGTTGGCCTCGGTGGACACTTTGGGTGAGACAAAACGCAAGCTCTTGTGGAAGAGCGGTATTACTGGCAGCAATTAGTACGTGATGTGGGAAGAGCTGTACAACGTTATCATATTTGTCAGACCTCCAAGGGATAATCTCAGAATACAGGCCTTTACACCCCGTTACCTGTGCCTGACGGTCCTTGGGAGGATTTATCAATGGACTTTGTGCTTAGTCTCCCACAAACACAACGCGGCATGAATTCGGTGTTCGTGGTGGTCGATCATTTTTCTAAGATAACGCACTTTATCTCATGCAAAAAGACCCTCGACGCAACACACGTGGAGAATTTATTCTTCAGTGAGGTCGTACGACTATACGGGGTCTCCAAGACCATTACTTCTGATCGTGACACGAAATTCATTAGCCATTTTAGGCAGATTTTGTGGACTTAATTCGATACACGACTTCAATTCAACAGTGCTTACCACCCACAGACTGATGGACAGACCGAAGTTGTGAAATGCACGTTGGGAAACCTCCTTCGCAGTATTGCAGGAGAAAAGCCGAAGCAATGGGACTTGGCCTTGTCTCAAGTAGAGTTTGCATTCAACAACATGGTGAACCGCTCGACAGAGAAATCGCCGTTCCAGATTATCTACGGATGAGTGCCTCGCCACACACTTGACTTTTTCCCTCTACCCAAGCACCCAAGCACGAGCATTGCAGAAGAACATATGACAGATAAGATCAAGGGCATCCATGCGGAAGTGCAGGCCAAGCTATATACCTTAAACGAGAAGTATAAAGAACAAGCAGACAAGCACCGGCGACAAAAGGTATTCGAAGTAGGCGACCGCATTATGGTCCATCTGCATAAAGAGAGATTTCCGACTGGACGTATAATAAGTTGAAAAATAAAAAGATTGGACCCATCTCAATCATTCGAAGGATCAATGACAACACTTATGTTGCTGATCTTCCAGATGACATGGCGATCTCATGGACTTTCAACGTCGCGGACCTGACCGAGTATCATGAACCAGAGCAGGATGCGAACTCGAGGATGAGTTCTTTTGAAGTGGAAGGGACTGATGTAGAGCGGGTTGCGGACAGTTTCATGGCCAAGATGGATCAGAAAAGACCCGATCATAGACAGAAGTGATCTGGACTGCCAGACCTTAGATCGGGCGTATCTTACAATCCAAAATGATTTATCTGACGTAAAATATATGATTTTGGGGTAGAACAAGCTACTTTAGCCAACCAACCCGACTATGTCGAGTTGCGCAGCCTGGATTTGTGAAAAACTCTTTGATCGACGGTCGTTTCCCTGTTTTATTTTCATTTTTACTATAAATAGTAAGTTTTAGTTTGATTATAACTCTTCATTCGTTGGGCTTTAAGAGTTGTGTCCAACATGAAAAGTGCTTAGAATAATTAGGAGAACGGTTTGGTGAAGCCAAATAGGACACTTACTATTTTTGGCCAAAAACCTTGCGCACTAGTAGACATCACGACCGTCTATAAATAGTAAGTTTACTATTTATAGTAAGACGCAGATTCTAGGTGTTTTAGTTGTAATTTGATTCTGATTTCTTTCTTGTTGCTTGGTACTCTTATTTAAAGGGTTATGAACTCATTTTTATTCATTCATTAATCAATTTCGAATTTTATTAGAATTTGATTCGAGAAGTCTCCGTTAGGAGTCTAGAGAAGCTCCGTAGATTCGGAGTAGTTATCCTTGAGGAAGACGGGTGATCAACCTCATCACGTTCATCCCTGCATCAATAAGCTATACCAAGAATAATGAAGCATGTAAATAATCTAACGACCCGATTATCATGTCCATCAAGCTCATGGAGGTTCGTGATCACGATGTCTAATGATGATGATCTAACGACCCGATTATCATGTCCATCAAGCTCCTATAGGTAACCCACGTGCATCTTCCTAGTGTGAGATTTTCAAAGATACACGAACATGCACATAGGGTTTTCAACGTGGCTAGGAATATGAATTGAGCCAAATGGGCCCCATGTAATGGTCCTATAGCCATAAGGAGACTAACTTAGTCTTCTTCTTCTAATATGGTTCTTGGATATCCTCACTAAAGAAGAAGAAGAAGAAGAATGTACAGCTCCATAAGGAATATTTGTAAAGCACACACTACAATTATTCTACACAAATATTGGTATTGTATCATGTCAAACCCCCCCAATTTACTACTTCAAGCAACCAAAGAATCATCATTCATTGATGAGAGCAGAAATTTAGAAAACAGAAACAAAACCATTTTTTTTTTTATAGAATAGATAAATGAGATTTGAGGGTCAAGCAAATTCGAAGCTTAGAACCATACCTGTACCCAATCCGAAGCTTCTCGAGATAGAGTACTTCCCTTTCCTACGTAACTCACTACCACTTGGAGGAAGAGGGGAGATAAAATGAGAAGGCCGTTCCTCCTACAGAAAATAATATACAAAGCCCAGAATTTGAAGCAGACAACTTACCAACTCTATTCGCTCAGCAATGCCCAAACCCAGCTTTGATGGCTAACGAGTGATGCCCTTTTTATACCCATCCTTGATGAAAACTCAGGACATGGCTATGTAGATGGTGGATGAGTCACCTCTCTCTCCAGTTTTGTCCTCGTAGATCAGCGATAACCGTACAGGGCTAGGAAGGGAGGTGGTGGAGGGACATTATCCCTCAGTAGAGCATCATCAGTGAATCCCATATGGATATTCCAAACCTACTGTAGGTAGTCTGAAATTAGAGAATGAGAGAGACGATAGACTTCTGAATCCCATGCCATTACATCGAATCCCGTAGGATTTTCTCAATCCAGCCTCCGTTCAGTTCAATCCCATGGCGATTTTCCTATCCTTTCACCATAATTTCCAAGAAAGCAAAACGCCTAAAACCCTCGCATTTCTAAACACATTCTCAAATCTTCTCCTGACCCTATTCCACCTAATCCTTTATAATACCATGCGCCAAACACCCCGGCAAGTGCTAAGCTAGTTTCAACTAGGCGGGAGAGCCACTCTACTTGGTTTCTAGGATTTGACTAATGAAGCCTTCTCTCATCCAGTCAGAGAATGATACACTAGCATAACTGTTTAACAAACTCTTTGATGGCCCTAACAGCCTGATTTGCAAGATGACTTAAAATCTATGATTCTTAGGTCGGGACTGGGGACACCGACACTCTTCTCCTCGCTGATGTGAGCATTACTAGTTTGAATACTCCATTCCCACTAAAAAATCTGTACAACAAGTGCAGGCTGCCTAGGTAGAGGCTATGCGCCAAGCACAGGCCGTGTAGCAAAATGCTCTGCACCTAAATGCAGACTTATTACAGGATCTGTGCCAGGGACAAAGCATTATTCGCATTGCCAATTGGCACTAAGGTTTGAACTTATCCCACTTCTCTTTGGCACCAGCATGAGACAAGTGCATGCCTAAGCGTCAGATGATAAGAATCCCTATCACTTGATAACCAGCACTAGACAGTTTCAATAGCATGATTCGCCATATTAGCATATGATAATCATGGCAATGCTGCTACCCCAACTCCCAATCGCAACAACCTAGTAAGAAACTGTCCCATGGGATAGTATATACCACAAGACTACATAGCTACTCGAAGCCTACACCTTCTAAGATACACTTTACACATCCTTAGCTAGAGTATCCCAATACCCAGATGGCTATATAAGATGCCCAGATTCCAAAGGTTATCACGCCTATGAAGTACAAGAATACTCCAACCTGATTGATGATCTGGATGCTCCGAAAGATGAATGACTTAGATTAGGATTTCACATATATTTCACATATTTAGTTATGTACTATGAAATGGGCAATATCTGATTTTTTAAAAACCTTTTAATCAAGAGTTTTCCGTCGGAGATTGTGATTAAGGGCTTGTGTTAAATACCGCCGCTTGAAATGTATTGTTCCCAGATTAATGAAAGCCTTTTGCTAAGGCATATTTGAGTGCAAATACTGTCTTATTGACATGACAACTAAATAAACAGAAATTGCAACACAAGCTGGAAAAGTTTTCGAATATAACCAAAATTATGTACAAGGATTCCTTGTGCATGTGGAGTTTTGAGATGGAGTGTGGTATTGGGTTAACTTTATTACAACTCTATTAAGTATGGACTTGGTCCCAAAACCTTCTCCGTGTTTTGCATATCACCCACATCTTGGATTTTTTATAATCATTGAGCCTTTGGTCATAGGCAGAAAAAGAAAATAGTTGAGTCTTGATAAAATTATGCTACTCAACAGTAAATCACTTTACAGAAAATTGGTATTTTTCATAGAATCCTCTATTATTAGAGGCCACTCAGTTCAATTGTGATTGTATCCAACACCTAAAGGGTTTTATAGAGCATTTGATAATCTAATAATCATTAGGTGTATTCTGTTTTTGGGTAACCTCTATTTAATTATAATTTTGGAAATCCAGATCTTTGAATTTCTTTGTTGGATTGTGCATATGGTTTCTACTTGGATACTTCTAGCCATTATTGATTGTAATTTATGATTTGGTTCAATGTTATTATTTTTTATCGCCAATTGGAACTATTCTCAACGCCATATGCTATTTTTTCAAATTGTCATTTGGTCACACCAATTAATCAATGTTATCTTCATGATGGTCGGATTTATAACCTCCCAATCATCCTGTTTGTCATGTGATTAGATGATATAATGTGACTATTAGTACAATAGTTAATGATAACTATCATTGCATGATACATTACAACATGTCTATCATCCTCTATTCCAGTTGTTTCAAGGGTGATCTGATCACGGACAATCATGTATATTTCTGTGCACTATTGATCAGCATGTTCAAGTAATATTAATTCATTATGATCCTTATCCCATAGATGATAGTCCCTAAATTACCTTAGATGATGGTCCCTAAGTCACTTGTGGGGAGAGCTCTGTGCATCTGCATATCAAGCCACATCTCTATTGCAGGTGGTGAGTGGGACTCGACTTCTGCTATCCATCTGGAAAAGAAGCCACTAAAGAATCCCTGTTTTGCAAGTGATTTTACCTAATTCATCTATTAATCAAGTGCATAGTCTAAAAATAAGAAAGCTTCAACTCAACCTGATATCCGGTTAGGCCAGGTTGACTCAAAAAACTCAACTTGATATTTAATATTTAAACTTGGAATTTAATTAGACTAATGATCAACATTTAAAATAGCGTGAATATAAAAGTTTGCAACTGGCATAGTTGAGGTTGTCAGTTCAAGTCATCGCATTGTTGGGGATAAAATGACTTAGCCCAATGGCAAGCCTGAATATTGATTGAGCCGCACATGACAGGCTGAAGCACTGCTCACGGGCCAAGCTAATAGTTCTGAGCCCACCCAAAGCTGGCCAGGTTGGGTAGGCCAAATGCCCCATTGCCACCCCTACTGAAAGGATTGGTATCTCATTTGCCAAACACCCAACAAGTAAGCCCACCTGACTCAACTTACTGGTCATTGTGGGGTCCATCCCAGCTTATGGTCAGGTTTTTCTCAGGTTGTTTCAGCCCATTTGCCATGATATTGGAAGTCTTTCCACCCCACCAGCTGCCACCCGTCCACTGTACATGTGGCATACATGCATGCCAATTTGGACCCCCCTAAAATTGTTGGATGATGTGGATGAAGCTTAACCCAGGGATTTGGTGTGCTACCACATGAATGGGCCCCAATGAAGAAGCAAAGCAATTAGATTGAGCCACTCTGGTAACCATCCATTCAACAGCCCAAACAAAGGTTGATCAACTCAGAAAATAAGCAATACCGAAGCATTCAAAGAGAAACTCACAAACAGATGGACAACAGTATATGCACCCACAATAATCTGATGGATACTGCTTAAATCACAATATACAACTACAGAGGATGTAAGTCATCATCATTGGATTCAGAAACCATAAATCACAGAAGTGTCTGAAAACATCATCCAAATAACTCAAACCATTATACATAAAAAAGAAATGAGCCTTCAATCCGGCAATCTACACCATCATACATAACAGAGATGAAAACCATAAATAGGAAATGAACTTTCAAGCCAGCAATCTCTACATCAACATCTTGTCTGGTTGTTGCCTGGCATGTGCTGTAAGACTCTCCTACCAATGCAACAGTTGACAAATGTTACCCTGGCTCGACTAACAACGATGTTATTGGATCTCCATGCCATAAGTCAAGGAAGGCATCTGTAGAACTGGTGGATCAAGCAGACCTAGCATCGTCAGTTCAATAGTATGAATGCCTCATAAAGGCATTGGGTTAGAGAGAGGAGGCACGGGTGGAGATAGAGGCCACTGCATAAGCTGTGGAGTACGAGTCACGGTAGAGACAAGTGCATTTGATCATGTGAAGTAAACCTGAGAAAACATTACCATCCACAAAATAACGTCAGTTTGACGAATACTCAATAATGTTCAGAATTCAATAAGCCATGGAAGATATATAAATCTGGTTTTAAAACATTGTTAAACTTTGATTGCTCATGCAATTAGAGTGGCACTTTGGTTTGCAAATTAACAGTTTCCAATCTATCTATCAAGTAAGAAAGTTTTTTCTTTGAGAAATGACACTATGAAGAGACTCACAGAAGTTCTGTAAGTGCACTCAGCTTTGCATTAAGTTCATTTGTAGCTATTGATCAGATGGCTAACATAGTCAATTCGCTTGGCCACTCTTTGTGATTGTCCAACAAATCAATGGTCTGGATCACTGAAGAGAAGTGTCTGCATGGAGTATAGCTATTATGGTGTGCCTCCATGGATTCCATGAAACATGCATCATAGTAGCATTTCTCTTCTTATTATTATTAGGAAAACAGGATTTTGTACATAATAAGGAAACCAAGTCATGTGGGAAATGAAGAATGTGTTTTAGCCAAAGAAGATTCATTTCCTAATGCATCATACTGTTTTCTGACCCCACCAGCTGTGTGTATAGCATACCATGTGCATCCATTCATTGGGTGGGCCAGTGCGCATGGGACAAATTCATGGCTGGATAAGCATGTTTTATGGGATCATTTGTTTTTTACAATGTGGCCGACCTGATGGATCAACTGCTAGACCCGAGTGATAACTGAGCCACACTGTTGACAGAGCAGGGCCCACCTGATGGACGGCTTGAATTTTGCACATGTTTTCTATCTAGGCACATGTGATGGCAAGTAAAGCAGTTGGATTGTAAATGCTTGAAATTTTCATATCTCAAAACATCCTCAAGCTTTCAAACTTCAAAGAAAGGATACTGTGTTAAGAGCAGTGGAGTTCAATTGGTTGGCTAATGATGATGCTATAAAACAAGAATTGAAGTCAATGTGGCTGCATGCTTAGATGATCCGAACCATTGCGCTAGTGGACCCTTTCCTAGATACAGTTTGAAAATAGCAATGGCAAGAATGGTCAGAAGTGCACAATCAGTAATCAGACTGGTGCAACTTACCCAACTGAATATGAATGGAAAGGGCAAGTAGATGGACAATATAGGTCTCCAATCACACATCCATGTGGGATAATTCATTGATAGCCGAAGTAATGACTTCATCAGCCATACTCGGTGGAGGCATTTCCACCAACAACTAACATGAATGATAAGCAGTTGACAGTATTACCTAGAGCCAAAAGCCAACTGGCCAAACAGTACAAATTTGTATGGGGAATTAGATGATATACTAGAGGTGCGACTCTGGTGGGTCAACCCAACCTCAAGAATACCCAACCCGCAATTGACCCGACCTAAATTTCAACCTGTGTTGCCCAACTTGAAATCCTCTATGCTCTGTTGGGGATTTGTGTTGTGGAATCACACAGATATGAATTTAAGATAACAATTCAAGAGCACCAAGCAAACACAAGAGAACACAAAGATTTAACGTGAAAAACCCTTTTGGGAAAAAACCATGGCACAAAGCGACAGAAATCAACTATGAAAATAAAAATTACAAAGAGAGAGGACTTACCCGATTCGAACAACCCCGAATCCCACCCTTGCTACACTCTTTGATAACCCTAAAACCCTTTTAGAAACCCTTGGAATCCCTTTAGGAAGCATTAGCATCATATTAAAAAGGCCCTAGGGACTCCTATTTATACTTTAAGAAACACCCCTTTCGCACCGACTTGGAATAACCCGGAAACCGCCTCAAATTGAAGTAGTCCATGCGCAGTTTGCGTAACCTTCGACTAGTCGAGACAGGGCTTCGACTGGTCAAAAAATTCCTTCGACTAGTCAAGCCTGTCTCTTGACTAGTTGAGCGTCCTGGAAATCCCAAATACATCGTTGCAGGACTTGAGTTAAACTGTCTTCGACCAGTCGAAGAGACCTTCGACTAGTCGAGTCAGTCCCTCGACTGGTCGAGCACCTTGGACGAAAAAGCAGATTTAAGACATTTGTTTTAACAACATACTCAACCCAACCCAACCCAACCTAACCTAACCCAAATACACGTGATTATTTCCAACCTGACCTAACGTGAACTGAATTTGCTCAACCTGAACTCAACCCAAATTCAAATCGTGTTGGCAATTTTCAACCCGAACCCAACCCAAGAACCTTGACAACCATAACCCACTTTGCCATTCTATATGATAGTTAAGCAGGCACGTGATGCTTGATACAAAACCGCTCCAAAGTTGTACTTGTAGCATATATTAACTAAAACTAAAATGATTAAATTGTGCAAGAAACAAGAAAGTGAACTCACCTGTCATTGATAGCCCACAATAGCACCAACTTATTGTATTTTGATGGAGGGTATATGTTGAATCTTATGCCAATCCTCTCCGTCGTTTTCCCGCATTCGAGGTTTGAGCTCACTAGGCATGCCCTCCACCTCCAATATCCTGAGGGTAGTCACGTGTTGCAGTCCTTCTGGAAGCATCTTTAAATGAGGGCATCCAGCAATCATCAAATGTAAAAGCCTCGGCATCGCTCCTTCCTCCACTCTCCACTCTTCTAATTCAGGTAACCCCGCAACACGTAAGGATTCGAGTTGAGGAAACCCTTGTGCAGAGCTGACCATTTCCTTTCCCATATATGAACGACTATAAAATGAGAGAATCCGAAGGTTGGGTAGTTTCTCCAATGTCGCCATCGGGTCTTCCATTAAATTGGAGAATTGCAAGGAAAGCCTGGTGAGGTTAGGTGGGAATTCATACGACTCAGGTAGCTTCTCTAATGGTGCACTCAATAGCATCTTCTTCAGATGCAGTTGATGTGAAAAAGGCATAAAAACTGGAATAGCAATTGCCGATTCCAACCGCAAAGACTGGAGCCGGCCCAATTTGGGAAGAGAGTTGAACAATCCCTTTACATGCCCACTCAAATGGATCCAATATACTTTTAGTCTCTCAAGATTAGTTAGCTTCCCTAAGAAATCCTCTACCCAATCACCAGCCTGCAAAAATTTTAGAGTCTGGAGATTGACTAAAGAATCAAGTCCGAGTGATGGACACCCTACTATTTTAGACCAGACGCCTTTACTTAATATTTTTCCGGACAACACATCTAGATGCCTTAATTGCTGCATCTTCCAAATACAAATGGGAATGTCGACTATGTGTGAATGTGCTTGTACATGCAGTGTTTCTAAATTGCGAAGATTGCTTATGGATGATGGGAGTCTGCTTATGGATGATGGGAGTCTTACAGAGGAAGAAGAGTTGAAGCCAAGGTATCTCAAGTGGATTAGTCTACCTATTTCCTTTGGAAGCTCTCTAATTGCTGTATAAGATACATCTAAATATAACACCCTAAGCAAATTGAATCTTCTGTAAATAAACTCCTCTTGCTTTTCTCCAAGACATTCACTACAGACGCACAACACAGAACGAAGGTGCGGGTTAGCTTGATTTAAAGAAGTGTACTGGCTAGTGGCATGATGAATAGCAAGCCTGCGTGCTTTTGATGGAGAGAGAGAATTTGTGTCTCCATGGTGAACATCAAAGAATTTATCTTCCTTGCCTTTTGAATTCGAGAGTTCTCATAAGAGATCATGAATGCGGCACCTTTTAACTCTTCCGGTCAAATCTCTTTTAGCTACTTGAATCAAATATCTTTTAGCTACTTGAATCAGACTTCTATGGATCAGCTCCTCCAGGCAATCTTCAGCAGCTTCCTCCACGGTATCATCCCCTGTTGACTCTACAAATCCTTCCGCGATCCACAGCCGAATCAATTGCTTAGCATGGATCTCATGGTCTTCTGGAAAAACCCCAAGGTAGAGAAAGTATGTTTTCATACGGTAGGGTAAATCTTCATAGCTTAAAGCTAATATTCTTTTGATTTGAGATTCATCATCAGTGAATTGAGAGCTAATTCTCCTGAGTACTTTCTCCCACTGGTTTGGATCCATTGCTTTCCTTGATAATAACCCCCCTATGACAACAATAGCAAGAGGAAGACCACAGCATCTTGCCACAATCTCTTTTCCTAGCTTCTCTAAATTTTGTGGGTAATTGAGACCCTGATCGAAGAATGCTTTCTTGCAAAACAATTTCCATCGCTCTTCATCTTCTAAAAGCCGCAATTCATGGGGAGAGCTCCGTACATCTGCATATGAAGCTACATCTCTGTTCCGGGTGGTGAGCAGGACTCGACTTCCGCTATTTGTATCGGGAAAAGCAGCTACTAAAGAATCCCATGCTTCAGTTTTCCATATATCGTCCAACACCACAAGATATCTTCTCTCTTTCAAATGATTGGAAAGCTTCTCCTTCAACCGAAGGGCATTCATTTTTTCCGCCATCTCAAGCTCTTCTCTAGTAAGAGTCATGAAGCATTTTATAAGGCTTTTCAAAAGATCTCTCACAACATATTCTTGAGATACAAAAACCCAAGCACAACAATCAAAATGTTTCTTAACAGCGTCGTCATTATAAACTTTACTGGCAAGAGTAGTCTTGCCAAGACCACCCATTCCGACTACAGAAACCACACAACGTCGTGAATTGCCTTCGATCAACTGTCCAACTAGAGTCTTTATATCTTCTTCCAAACCAACGACTTCTGTCTCTCCAAATAGAGGAGAAGTTTGCCTTTGCTCGTGCAGACTTTCGCCCCTGGAGCTGCTACCTTCTCCGACTTTGCTAACATCTGTAATGCCATATGTCAGCCTACTCGCAGAGATCTCCCGGATTTTATTCTTTATCTGTTCGATCTCCTTGCCGACCTCACGTCGAGCCAATAATTCAACATGGATGAACATTCACCTTTTGAAGAAACCCACGAACCCATTTCTCTTTTGTCCTTCTATTTTGAGGATGAAGGTGTCGATGATGTCTTCTGCGTCGTAAGCAACATCTCTTACCTCCGCTACCCAATTCTTCACTCTCGCATCACCGCCTTGTTTTGCGTCAGCGTCTTTCAAGAAGCACAGCATCCGCCTCAATTCTCTCTCGACCCACTGGACCTGATTACGCACATCGTAGAGGAAAACTGCCTCTTGAATGAGGATATCGCTGAGTTTATCTAAGACCAAGGAAACAGCAGCCTCCGCAGCCATCTTCTTAGAGCTTCTCTCACTTCTTCTCACAAGAAATTTCCGTAACTAATTCAAAACTCACATATGCAGAATGAGAGAGCCTTCTCTCAGTTATCCTTTCTTTCACAATTATTCAGTCACTTGCTTTTGTCAATGAGAGCAGAATCCAATGATCTATCGCTTCAAAGAGAAAGCAAAGGTCCTGAGTGCCTTCTTTTCCCTTGCTTTTTTGACTTTCCACGTCATTCCCTTTTCCCTGATTATCTCGTTCGGACAGGAAAAAAGTTTCCTCAAGCAATCCAAATCATTCATCTGATGCCTGCTATTCTGGATGAGGATTTCAGATTGGAAGATCCTGATCCGTTGAGCCTCCTTGTCAGGAATGTGGACAGTTGTGAGGAATGATACCTTTTGAATGAAAGATGAAGGGTAAAAATAAAATAAAATGGGATGAAAGGGTAAAAAGAGTGTGGCTAGGACCCACAAGCTTTGAAGAGGTCCGTGCCATCCATCTGAGGCAGGTCCCATAAGACTAACTGTCTTGATCAACAATAATGGGTCCCGCAAGTACTAAACTAATGCACGAAGAAACTATTCACGCACGGGGCTATTCCTCTTCACTTTTTTTTTTTTCTTTTTTTGGATAGGTTGTTAGTACACAACATGCCAGTTCACACTTCACTGTTAGCCACCGTCTTCAGGGAATCGATGCTAAGACTCCAGTATTGAAACGAGTATCTTTCAAGGCCTATTCCTCTTCATTGTGTTTTCTTTTCGTCACCTCACTACAGTTTGGATGGAGAATAAATATGTATGAGAAATTTTTAATGCTATAAGTTCAATAACCACTGTTTCCATGAGTTGTGGTACGCGTAAGATCTAGATCTGCCTCGATCTTGGGCAATGCCTTAAAAAGATCTAGAAAATGGATGGACACCGTTATCTCTAAAGTGAGCCCGCCTTAATGTATGCACTATATATCCACACCTTAATGTTTTCCTAATTTTTATTTGTTATCCAACCAGTTGATAAGGTCACCTAAAGTTAATTAGATGAAAGTAAAAAATTATTAAAACTTTTATAGTTCATTATAAATTGTTAACAATCAATTACCACTGATTTCTATGTTATGGTCCACTTCATATATTTGTATCTGCTTCATTTTTGAGCTCATGCACTGAAATTATATGAAAAAAATGGTTGGACAACATGGATATTGAATAAATGCTTCAAGATTGGCCCCACAAAAAAAGGCCACCACAACTTAGGTGCGGTGGGCTGCACTTAATCGGCTCCCATTATCTCTGTTAATCTTTGTTAATCTGAGTGCATTTCACACATGTAAAGCAACTCAATAATGTGATAAAGCAATTGAATGGGTCCTTACTCATGCCCCGGAGGCAGACTCACAAGAGTATCGACTTAAGGTCGCGGGTTTGATTACCCGACATAAGGTCATGGGTTTGATTACCCATTGTGGTGAAATTCCAGTGCCGCATGTGTGTGAGTGTGCGTACGCTCTCTGTAAAGCTAGGAAACGGATTTCGTCTCGCCTCATGGACCGACTCGTATTGAGTATTGAAACTGTGCTGGACGGTGATTTATAGCCCCACCGTGATGTGTGCATTTCATCTATGCCATCCAATTAATTTTTCGTATCATTTTAGGTATTAATCTAAAAATAAGGCAGATCCAAATCTCATGTGGACCACACCACAAGAAACAATGGTGATTGAATGCTCACCATTAAAAACTTCTTGGGTCACAAGTTTCGAACGAAGCTTATATTTGTGTTTTGCCTTCCTCCAGGTCTGTGTGACTTAATCAATAGGCTAGAGGGCAAATAAACATTACAATGGACCCTATGAAGTTTTTAATGGTGGCCGTTTAATCTCTACTGTTTTCCTGTGGTGTGGCTCGTTCGAGTTTTTATTGTCTCATTTTTGGACTAATGACTTAAAATGTTATGGAAAAATAGATGGACGGAGTGGATAAAACATACATCATGGTAAGGCCCACAAAGTACTTTTCAGTAGCCACTTGCTACCGCCTGGACAGCATCGGTTAAAGAAGGTGCTTTGTGGGGTTTATTTGACATTATCACACCATTCATCCATTTCTCCATATGCCCAGTGGACTTGACTTGCTTTCAATCATTAAGGGGCCACTTGGATAGTAAGTTACTTAAGATAAATTACTTATGTCCTAAGTAATTATCTTAGTTTCTACTAATTAAGTTGAAGTGATCAGGTAACTTTAAAAAAAAAATTACGTACAATTAATTATAAACCAAACTTACTTATCTCAAATAAGCTACTTTATCTACTACTGTAGGGGATCATTTGGCACCGTGGATTGGAGGCGATTTGAGGGGGTTTCATATCCCCAGGGTTGTTTGGCAGCATAAAGCAACGGGGGTTTCAAATTTAGGAGATTTCCAATCCCCTCTTTGAGGGAGCTTGTAATTAGAGGAGGGCATCGAGCCGAGCCGAGCCGAGTGGAGTCGAGGTGGGCCAAGCTCGGCTCGGCTTGTCCATGCTGCACTCGAGTTTGAGCTCGAGCTCAAGCTCGGCCTCAAGCTCAACATTGAAGCTTGGCTTGTTTGCCAAAGCTGTTGAGTCGAGTTCGAGTCGAGCTAGTGGTTCAAGTCGAGTCAAGTTTACCTCGAGTTGAGCTCGAGCTTATTAGGTGAGAGAGTAATGGATTCTATTCTTGATCCTCCTCTATTGATGAAAAATTCAAAAATCTTATGAGAATCAAAACAAACCTGATGAAAAAATCAAACAAAGCTTCGAATCGGATGAGGAAACCTATAAGAACCGATCTGTTCTTGATCTTCTTCCATCGGGAGAAATCCAAGTACTAAAAAAGAAACAGAGAAGAACACAGATTAGAAATTCAAGTAAAGAGCTCTTGCCAATCATATCATTGAATTTCCTTGAAGCTCTAACAAATCTGAGAAGAAATCATATCGAATTTCTTGGGTTTCTCGCCCAAGAAGTAGATCTCAAGAGATTGAATTCATACTATTGTGGAGTTGAAATGAAAACGGGTGGTGGTGGTCCGAGCAGGCGTGCGGCTAGTAGCGGATAGAGAAAGAGAAGAAAGAGAAAGGGAAATGGGGTGCATGCGGTTGAATAAAGACTCTAGGGTTTATTTTTTTTTTTTTAAAAAAAAAACTTAAAACTTATATTAATATAATATATATAATATTTAATATTTAATATATTTATTAATCGAGCCAAGTCGAGCTCGAGTTCGAGCTTCGAGTCGAGTCAAGTTGAAATGCCCCCAGTCGAACTCGGCTCGCTTGTGCTTCAAATAATTAGCTTGACTTGGCCCGAATCGGCCATTTAAGCCGAGTCAATCCGAGCTAACTCGAGCCGAGTCGAGCGAGTTTTTTAAGCTAGCTCGACTCGTGAACAACCCTACTTGTAATCCATCGTGAGAGTTTGGATTACACGTAAAATCATTTCAATAGTTGCAGGTGTAACATGTTTGTCACTATACACTATCATTATATTGGGCACATGGGCGACTAATGATGATTAGCACCGTCCAAACATTGTCCAGCACTGTCCAAACATTGTCCATGTAAATCAATGATTAAAGTCATTGATTAGTCACTTAGACATGATCTTGTGCTTGTGCCCATCCGAGACTTGGAATTTCATCATTTTTGGGCAAAGCATATATTTAAGCGGGCTTATCACAACCATTGTATCAAAAATTACATATCTCACTAATTAGAGATGTTAAAGTTGATTTAATAATTAAATTCAAATCTTTGTAAATATATCATGGATAGGTACTTTTGGATTAAAGTTGATTCACACTCCTGGGTGCCAAACACACTTGGAGGATTGCAAATCCAAGGGGTTTTGAATCCACACTTCCAACCAGGCCCTTAGCAGAAAAAGTATTTATTTGGTGGTATCCAAACGGGTCCAAAATATGGCACGGCTTCAGTGGATCCCCTGATCCACGGGCCATATCCACCAATGAAGGTGGATCCCTCATTGATATATGTGCCTGCATGATTAAAATATATATAAAAAATTTAAGCACATCCAAATCTTAGGTGAACTCCACGACAGGAAACACGGTGGTGATTGGCCATTAAAAACTTCTTGTGGGCCACAAGTTTTGAATCAACTGATATTTGTGTGGTACAGGTCTTTGTGACCTTATCAACGGGTTGGATGGCAATTTGGATGGCAAATACACATTCTAATGGCTCCAAAGAAGTTTTTAATGGTGGGTATTCAATCACCACTGTTTCTTGTGATGTGGTCCACCTGAGATTTGGATCTGCTTTGTTTTTTGATCATGCCCTAAAAGGAGTTGTAAAAATGGATTAATAGCATGGATGTAAGGCACACATGTCACAGCGGGTCCCGTGTCCCAAATCCAGGAGGTGGATTGATCCTTGAGTGTGAGGCCACCTTGATGCACGTTCCTCACATCTGCAATGTCCATCCATTTAAAGCACATTTTGCATGATCCGAAAAATAAAGTAGATATATATCTTAGGTAAACCACACCACAGGAAACTGTGGTGATTGACTATTAAAAGCTTCCGGCGGATCACAAAAGTTTTGGATCAAGCTGATATCCGTGTGGTCCCTTCATCCAGTTCTTTGTAACCTTATCAACTGCAAATAAATATTCTGTAATTGTGATGAGAAGGAAATGGCTTCAAATCACGTTAGGTACTTGCTTTCTTTGTATCTGGGTGACCGACAATGGAGGCGGTTTGGCTGGTGACCCCAACATCAGCCAGCTAGCTGGTGTCAAAGCTCTGTGGGCCCACCCTGATCTGTGTGTTTTATCGATGCTATCCATTCATTTTTTTCAGCTCATTTTAAGGCATGCACATCCAAAGCTTAGATGGACCAATATTAGAAAACTGTGAGAATAAAACCATCCACAGTTAAAACCCTCCTAGCGTCAGGTGATGTTTATTTGTCATCTAATCTGTTCATATGGTCACATAGACCTGAATGAAAGGAAATCCAAATATTAGCTTGATCTAAAGCTTCTTCGGCTCCTGAGAAGATTTCAACAGTAAGCATTCAATCCCCACTGTTTCTTGTGGTGTGGTCTACTTGAGCTTTGGAATTTGCCTCACTTTTTTGCTCTTGCCCCATAACAAACTAGAAATAATGGATAGACAATGTGAATAAAACACATACATCATGGTAGGGTTCACAGAGCTTAGACACTAGCTAGCTAACCGCATCCCCAACAATCCATTTTCAAGATAGTTTATGTTATGAGTAAAATGTAGCTAAACAAATGTACGAGATAAATGAGTCGAACGGGAAACTTAGTGACTTTATATATTACTCGAGGACTAGAAAATCACCCCGACTTTTGTATCGGCTACTTTCTACTTCTGCCTCAGTTATCACTTTGACGCTCGACCCGACCTCAAGTATCGACCTCAGGTACCAACCTCAACCTTGGATACTGACCTCGACCTTGAAATAGAAATATCCAGAGAGAATCTTACATCATATAAAGATATGATCGATCCGACGATGTTTTAGTTGAAAATCACGCCAATCAAAGTAAAGTTAGATATATTTTTAAAATTAGAGTCTAGCTCCAATATGGGCCCCTCTAACATATATATGAAATCAACTCAAATACACAGACCGCTTAAAAAGTTTATAAATATATCCCCTGTCATATGTAAAGGTACAAACAACTATTCTAATTCTACTATGCCTACTGTGAGTCCATGCGTCTGACTTAGGCATGGGAGGCTCCCTGGCCTTAACCGTCACCCTCAATGTCTTCTCTTATTCTCCAATAAATTGCAGGAACTCAGTGGCTCACAGGATGTGAGGTAGAATCGATCATATTTGAGCATCAATAGTTTGGCGCCATATGTGGAAACAACAATAAAGCCACTTTTAAAGTTTCATTTACATTAAGAGAATCATTAGCCTTTCATTTGCTCAATCATGACTAAAGGAAGAAAGCTTGCTTTGGCCACCATCACTGCGTCAATCTCTACACCAGACGAACAGCTTGAGGAATTGCCTTCGAAATATCATACCGACCATATTCCAACGGTGGCCTCGGGTAGGCCCCGCAATAGAGGTGGTCGACTCATCTCCTTTGAAAACCAAGTCGAGGCCCTAGTCGGCAACGTAAATTGCATAATGCAAATAATGGAGAGATGACAACTGTAAGACCATAACCCATGTATGCATGTCATTCCTTTAGGTCTCACAGTCCTATAGGTCGAATCCCGGTGACCCCCGACCTACGGATAATGTTTGCATTCATCCTTAAGTTTGGTCACATCGATCCGACTCAGATCGACCCGAAACCTATGTCATTGTGTCCACATCAGTGCCACGATTCCAATGCCGCGTCTCATGTATGAATCTGACGTATACATCTCAAGTTATGGGTCACGCTCGATATGGACCATTGATATGTGATTAGTGGACCCCACCATGGCCTTGCACGTTTTCCCATATATTAATGATGTCATGCCTAGTCTTCAATTTTTTAAAAAGCCTAGACCCTATGAACATTGGTTGTATCTCCCTAGATCCTTCATGATTGTTTTCTCTACCCTAGGTGAGAGAAACAATCATTACTCCACTTAAAATCTCTCTCTCTCTCTCTTCCCTCATTTCTCTCCTTCCTTCTCCCTTGCAAGAGAGAGGACGTCCCACCCTCTTCATTTCTCCAGCACTTTCTCTCCCCAATCCCCTCCAATCCAACCTTCTCTAACCCATCTCCACCTTAGAAACATCTTCATTGGAGCTTCTAGATCATGGTGGTGTAACTTTCACGCTTGATCCATAGGTGGGTGTGCTAGCATTTGTAAAAAATTCAAATTTCTTTAGTTCCTTTCTTATTCTCCATTCTTCTTCTCATGATGGAGCTTGTAGGACCCATCAAGTAATGATAGTGGCCCCAAGTCTACATGGATGTGGCTTGTAGCCCATCCTACATTGCATGCATGTTGCATGCAAGGGACCATTCTCCATGGATCCTTTTATATTTTTCTTCCTTTGATCAGGGATCTTTCGGCATCTAGACCCTTGATCCTTGGTGGAGATTGGATCTCCACCATAGATCGTAGATAGCCCCTTTAATATTGTAGATCTTGTGCATATTGTGATAATATAATGTGCACGTATGTGTGATGAGGGGAAGGGCCTCAATGAGGTGGAGACCCTTACCTTATGGTTGATCTTCCTTCTTTTCTTTTTATTATGCTTCTGATCATTGTGTGTGGCCCACCTTGTGGACCAGCAAGATCCAAACCGTCCCAAGTGGGAGGACGTTTTTGACAGCCCATCCCTTGGACGTGTGACTCCCAAAATGCACCTAAATGAGGTGCATGCAAAGGTGTTTGGAAGGTGTGGATGATTTGGATGTTTGTGAGGCCCACTATGGTGGACCACACCATGATTTTCTGGGATTAAATCTCCTTTCAAGTAATGTTTATAATTTATTTATTTCAGATATATATTGTTATCCAAAACTATCTGGACAGATTTTTAGGCCATCTTGAGGCCTGATTTTTGGGTATTTGGTGGGGAGATTGATACCATGTAATATATGATTCTTGAAGCCGTATATCCCATCTATAAGCATGCCAAATTTCAGCCCCAACTGACTCCATTTGAGCTTCCAAAAGGGTGGACCAACATGGTGAACTACTAGAAATTTCTGCTGTGCAGTTCAACAACATTGTCCCATAAAACCATAATTTAAAAATATTTTCTCTGATAGTGGGCCACCTTTCTGGGTCCCACCTTGTTATATACATTATGAGGGAACTTGGCCCTCAATTTTAAGAATTTTAGAGGCCCTAGACCTACTCCGTTGGAGTGCCCAAATTCAGGACAACAACATGTACATTGCAGAATTTTTTCTACCTTGCTATCCTCTCCATGTTTGTAGTAATAATTGGGCCTAGCCCATTGGGGCTTTTGCGCATAATTGTAGGGCCCACCTTATGATGTTTTAGAGGCCCATTGGGGCATGATTATGGGGCAACCAGCTGGACCAACAGACCTTACTGGACGTCCAGCTGGTGGATGTCCAGCATGGTTGGCTGTCCTTAGCCTAGTCCACCATGATGTATGTTTCGTCCACGCCATCCCCCATTTTTTTGGGTGGCCCACGTGGAAGGGTCCACCCTAGGTGGATGTCCCCTATGGGGCCCACCTTGGGATGTGTGGAGCCCACCTTGTTGCATGTATATGTGGCTTAAGCCGTCCAGGCCTTAGACCGCCCAGGCCTTTAGACGCCCAGGCATTTGGGCTGCTACTGGGCATGCAATTCAGCAGCAAGCCCACTAATTTTGTGTGCCACCCCCCTTTTTTTCTCCATCTGGTGGGCTCCCTGTAAATATTTTTAGCCCTTATAATAATGATTTCCACATATTGTAACAAGTTTCTAGGCTTCAACATGCCCAACTCGTTGGGTGGGCTGAAAATCTAATAAGGGCCCCAAATGAACATTGTTTTGACTGAAATTGCATTAGATTTGGGGCCCACCATATTGAGAAATTTGGGGTACATGATGCATACTTATATCTGAAATTTTTCTTAGGCTTAATTAATGCATAGTTGGGCTACCTTTTGATAGTCTTTTGTGGACCCAAACTTAGACCAAATTTTAGGAGTTCCTAGTGGGCCCAGATTGGGCTGAAACGTCCCAAGTTGGTCAACCATGTAATTGGGTTGACTTCTACCATTTTGATGGACTTATGGGCTGAGATAAGGGTGGTATTGGGCCCTTGGTTGCCCACTTAAATTGCTAGTTATTGGGCTGATGTAGTGGGGCTCATTTCACCCAACTTAGACGTATTTTTAGGCCATGTTTTTATGCTTATGGGCCGCCCATTCAGTCCAACTAAATGCATGGATTTGATGGCCTTTGGAACTTGGACTTTGGGCCTTGATTCCCTTCCTTTGGCCCATATTTTTATGGATGGATTGGACCCATAGTTCTTAATGCTTTATATGGGACTTATGTACATGGATTGGATGTGGGCCTTGGGCCTTGTAGCTTATGGTTTGCGGTTGGATGTCTTGTGACAATGGTGGTTGAATGTCCCCATTTGGACCCCTCTAGGCTCATTTGTATCTAAATATGGTTAAATATCCATCTTAGTCTCTTGTTAGGCCTATCTTTATATTATTTAGGCCCATAACTTGTATGTTTAGTCTCATGGGCTACCTCAAGCAAATGAGCCATCACTAGAGGTTGTATTCCTTATGAGGAATTGGTTAAGTACCTAGACCCTTTATAGTTAAGTAGAGAGTTCATCTTCAACTCATTAACACCCTTATTCATCTTTATGGCTCACTCTCATACGCATCATGTGCATGCTTGGTTGAGGTATGATTGACCACAGTTGTGCCACTGTCTAAGACATTTTGGTATTCCCCTGAGGGACAGAGTATTTCTCCTCTTGAGCACAATGGATGCTTGGGATCGATGCATGGGTGATTATATGATTCATGCATCTAGCATTGTATAACATGTGGATATTCGCCCATGCTTTATCAGGGTCGTAGCCTTCACAGGTTTATTCGTGGATGGTCGTGTATGGACACCGAAAATGATACTTGAGCACAATATCCCTAGGTGAAAGCCCTTAAATCTTATGGTACCAAGAGGATGCCCCAATGCCGAGACCGAGTAGAAAACATGAGCGCATGAGTGTCTTTATACCTTGAGGCCGTGTCTCCCACTGCAACATGGTTGGTTGGGAGGAGGTATGGCCTTACCCACTTGAGTGAGAGGGCAATAATTAAGCTGAGTTTGACCAGCTCGTGAATGGATCAGCTACCATTAAGCCTCGTTGGTGATTGACGGTCCACAGGCAGGTAGTGAGGTCTCCTATGCTCATTTGACTGTGCGGGTCTTGCAGAGCGGCAGTCATCCTGCAGTGTATTTGACCCTGGTGGATTCCTTATGAGGAACTATACTGATATATGGACTTGATATGAAGACTGACATTTCTTCGCATTGCATTGACATCAACTGTACAAGCCTTATGTTGCATCGCCTTGGTATGGTGTCCAATACTCATGTATTGCATTGCGTAGCCTTGGTACGGCTTACTGCATTCATAGCTTAGCCTCGGTATGGCTAGTGGCATTGGTATCATTCATGGTTCCCTCTACATCCTCCTATTTCTTCTAAATACCATTATCACACACCTTCATCGCCCTCTAAGCTTTCTATAAGCTTATGTATGATTGATGCATGTAGGTGATCCTAGGTCGGTGCAGTAGCGATGGAACATTGGATTGGAGCGTGCTGAGGACCCGTTGTAGACTTTTCTCTTCCTTTCTTACCTTATGTATTTCCTTTTGAGCCTTATGTCCCTGTAAAAGTTTAAATTTCTAATGGATTTTGAAATGCGTTCATATGGTAACTTTCTAAGATTTACTTACTATGATCTTGGGCATATGCTCGATTGAATCGGATTTATGATACAGAAATCCTCCTTGTGGAATCTTAAGATCGGAACCTGAGCCAGGAACCGAGAATGGGGTACTACAGAGGTTGTTGTCGTCGGAACCAGTAATCAGATTCCTTGTGAGTCCGATCATCAAGTCTGGGGCGTGACAGGAGCCGCCTGTCGACCATGACGTGGAAGCAGGTGCAGCGATCGAATTATCTCGACCACCCTAAGCACTTCACGACTCGTACGTGGTAAATCAACAACTGGAGCAGCATAGTTAAGCCTCCAGACGTACAACAGGAATGATCGTGCTAGCAAAATTTGAACTGCGTCATACTTTAGAAAAGAGGAGGCATAGGAAGGCTTCAAAAGACATCATAGAGAGCAATGTCCCATGTGAGATAGAACTCGAGGAGATTCGAAGTTAGCTCGACGACATTCAATATACATGTGGAGCCCGGGGTCTGACCTCTATGGAGGCCATGCTTGAGAAAGTCGAACCACCATTCACCGATGACATCATGGGAGCTTAGCTCACGTTCAGGTTCCAGATGCCCCAAATTGCTCCCTACTATGAACTTGGAGACTCGGCCAAGCACGTTAAATCCTTCAAAGCCTAGATGGAGCTTCATGGCGCCTCGAGCTTCGTAATGTGATGAGCGTTCTCCTTAGCTCTATTAGGGGCAGCGCGCGGAAGTGATATGAACAACTAAAGTTAAAGTACATTCATCGCAGTTGTCTATTCATCAAGTGGATTACACATCGGTCGGTTATTTCACAGTGCATAATGCAATACATACTGTGGTAACATGGTAAAGTAGTGTAGGCCACACACGAAGTATGTGTTATATCCACACCATCCATCCATTTTGTCAAATCATTTTAGTGGATGATTCTAAGATGGACAACACCGCAGAAAACAGTGGGGATTGAACACTTACCATTGAAAACTTCTCGAGGGCCACATAAGTTTTGGATCAAGCCGATGTTGTGTTTTACCTTCATCAAGGTTTGTGTGACCTATGAACAAGTCAGATGGAAAAGAAACATTATACTGAGCGTCATAGAAAAGTTTCAATGGTGGGCATCATTGTTCCCACTTTTTTATGTGGTGTGGTCCATTGGAGCTTCGTATCTGCCTCAATTTTGGACTTATGCCCTAAAATGATTGGGAAAAATGGATGGACTGTGTGGATATAACACATACATTATGATGGTGCTACAACTTTGCCACGTTAAAGTTACTGAATGTGAGTAAAGGAGACCTTGCACGCCACTTGAAAATGGGTAAACGATCATTTAAAAAGGTTTCAAGGATATTTTAGATTGGAGTGAAAAAATTTCAATGCAAAAGCCTTACTGCATTCCATCAAAATTATTTACCGTTCGGCACATATATCACTCTTAAATTAATTTTTTGATTACTTTTCATTAAGAATTTTTTTAAATTATATTAAACAAATATTCAAAATAATATATTAAATGGTCAAAATTTGATTTCGATGACATATTACCTAGATATTCCTGAATTGACATGCTCCACTAGCCAGATGGTGTGGATATAAAGCATACACCACTTTTGTTGGGCTAGGGTCAAACAAGGGGAAGGAATTGGCTGGTGTGCCAAACACAGCTATATAGCTGGTGTAGATACATGTCGAGGGGAGACGATCGCCTACCCTCCTGATCTCCTAAGTTGTAAGAACTGTTCAAAGGATGTCAAACTTACTTGGCCCGACAGTGATATATTTATTATATTCACACAGTTCATCTATTTTTCGAGATTATTTTACATCATTAGAAAAAAATGAATTATATCTAATGCTCAAATAGACCACACCAAAAATAATAGCGAGGATAGTGATTTTCACCATTAAAAAACTTGTAAGGCCCACAATAATGTTCATTTTTTATCCAATATGTTAATAGGGTCATATATACTTTGATGAAGAGGAAAAACAAATATCATATTCACTCAAAACTTTTATCTCAAAAAGTCTTTTAATAGTATATGTTCAATCTCCCACTACTTTTTGCAGTGTGGTCCAATTGATCTTTTGATCTATCATATTTTTTGGTTCAAGCCTTAAGACTTGCCCACCAAATGAATAGACAGCTTGGATATAACAAATACCTCCAAATATGACTCACAGAACTTGCTGACATCAATACACCTATGAGCTGGTATGTTGCGCAGTATCCCATCCACTTGTTTGAAAAGTAAATTGGCTGGTGTATCACACACCAGCTATATAGCTGCTGTAGGTACGTGTCTTGCAAAAACGTCCTTGACCTTCGAGTTGAGCCAAGGGCTCAAAGGATATCAAAGTTTTTTGAGCCTTACAGTGATGTATTTGCTATATTTGTATTGTTCATTTATTTTTTATAACATTATCAAAAAAACAAATCATATCTAAAGATCACTTGGACCACACCATAACCAGCAGGGAGAGAATGATTTTCACTGTTAAGAAATTTGTAGGGCCCACCATTACATTTATTTTCAGCACAAGCTTTTCGCAAGGTCACGGAGACATGAATGAAGAGGAAAAATAAATTTCATATTGATCCAAAACTTTTGTGACTCAAAAAGAGTTTCAATGGTTGACATTTACTCCTCCACTGCCTTTTGTGGTGTGGTCCACTTGATAATTAGATCTATCTTATTTTTTAAAAAGAACTCAAAAAATTGATGTACGGTTTATATGTAACACATGCCTCGTAATCAGATTCATAGATGTTGCTGATGTCTATACAGCAGCCATATAGCCCGAGGTACACCAGCCAATCCGCTTGTGACGAATACATTGGACATTTCACCCAAAATGCGAATGCCAGTAACAATGCAATAAATGGTCTGAATAATGGCATTTATCGGATCCCTCACAATCAAACAGGTCCTTAGAAGAAAGGGCACGGATTTGCGACAGGTTGATTAGTGTAGCTACTGAAGTGACGTCAGCAAGTTAGGTGGCCCACTATGATGTATGTTTTGTATCCACACCTTACATCCATTTGGAGAAGCCATTTCAGGACAATATCCAAAGAACGAATTAAATACAAGGCTCCAGTGGACCCTAACACAGAAAAGAGTGGGATAGTGACGTGCACCATTAAAAACTTCTAAAGGCCACAAAAGTTATAGACCAAGCTGATACTTGTATTTTTCCTTATTTCATATCTTCTTTAACTTTTGAATAGGTTGGATTTCAAATAAACATTATGATGAGCCTTAGGATAGTTTCAATGGTGGGAATCACTCTCTCCACTGTTTTCTTTGGTGGGTTCACTACAGATTTTTAATTGCCTCAGTCTTTGGTTCGTATCCTAAAATGATATTTAAAATTGGATGGACGGTGTGGATATAACATATACATTATAATGGGGCCCACATGACTTGGTGACGTCACTTCAGTAGCCCACTTGCTTCTCAACACGTTACTATCTAATTCGCGTCCTAGAAAAACAGACCAGAGTTGGCGCCGTTCCGTGGACTCCACCATGATGCGTGTATTGTATTCGTACCGTTCAACCACTTTTAGAGATCGTTTTAATGCATTACAAATAAAATGAGATAGATCTAGAGTTAAAGTGGACCCCATCATAGAAGATATTGGGGATAGTGACATCCACTGTTCAAAATTTCTTAGAGGCCACGGTAGTTTCCGATGAAGCTGATATATATATATATATATATATATATATATATATATATATATATATATATATATATATATATATATATATATATATATATTCACTTCATCTAACTCTATGTTAACTTATGAATAAGATGAATCTCAAAAATACATCACTGTGGGCCATATAAATGTTTCAACGGTGGGTGTGATGGTTCCACGGTTTTCTGTGCTGGGTCCAGTTGAAAGTTAGATCTATCTCATTCTCTTTGTAATGCCATAAGGTGATTTCTACAAATGTTTAGACGGTATGGATACAACACATGCATCATGGTGAGGTCCACAGAACTTGGTGACGTCACTTCAGTAGTGATTTGGCTACTGACCTTTCAGTAACCAATCGGTGCCCGGCCAGTGTTCCCTGTTCACATAAACTGTGGTCCACCGAAATCTTATCATGACACATGAGAAAGTCTTATGATCTAAACCATTGATCTGATGATCCCACCTTTGTCATGCTGACGCGTGTCTCCACTTAACAAGTTTGCAGCAAATCTGATGAACCAACCCTTTTGGCGTAACATTAATTGGTAAAGCCAAGATTTTTAGACCACACATCTTTTTTGTATTAGGTGCACATCACTTAGTGCGTTGGTAGTTGCATTGATGACATTCTTTCTGTATTAGCAGGGCCCGGTGATGAGAGGACTTAGTTGATTCTTGCGTTTGCTCATCTTCACAACAAAGGCAACCTTACGACACTGATGGATATTTACACAAAACTCTAAAAATACGACGGCTGAGAGTTTATTCCCGCGTGCATAATGCATGTATGGCCTGCGCATTCATTCCTCCGCAGTACCATGCCTCCGAGCGCACTTGATCTCTGACCATTTTTAGATAACCCCTTTCAACGATACTGGTGGGCGTGGGCCTTGTGGCAAGTGCACTGCAGCTGAAGATACAGGGTTCATGCTCGGCAAACGTGAGGTTGATACTTTCCGGGCTTTTGGCAGTACTTATATGCACGTCATAATTAGATTTACAGCTCAATTTAAACCGGACAACTATGACCCCAACCACCAAGATAGATAAACACAGTGTATGTTCGAGATTTGATGAGATCAATCACTTACTTAACCACTCACTCAATATGTAAATAGGATTAAGAGATATTCAGAGGCTGAAGTTCGTTCTTTAATGATGGGTTACACATTTATCTTCCGTACGGAAATACTTTTCGATGAGTAAAATAAGAAATAAATTTTTACCGTCGGTCACGAGGAACAGTTGCAAAATACCTTTCCTAGTGAAGAACTGAATCCAATGTGTGAGCGTAAGCTTAAATTACAATTAAATTTACTAGCTACTCATTAACAGTACGAGTTACACTAGAATGTAAACAATGAGCTAAAAGTAAAGAATTACATTAATAGTAATTTGCTTGACAAGATAAGTAAAGGATAACACTATCGATTGTAAATTGTCTAAAAATTGAAAAGATAATTGAAAGTTAATGTTTGGTTTGATTGGGTTCGTATGAGATCATCTTTCTTACTAAATTTCTTATCTATTTATAGCTTTGATCTGACCATCTGAATCTTTCTTACATCTTGATGGTTATCATAATCGTTCACCAGTATTGAGATTCCTTTATTTCTTCTTCTGTCATCCGCCCTATAACCACTCCTTCACAATTGTTATTCCATTGGTCGCTTAGACAATGACATGGCATCATTTGACACGTTCCAGCTGTTATTACCAAGAAATCTTCTTAGTACATTTATGAAAATCTTCTAATACACCATGCGAATTCGTACAGATCACACGTAACTTATCCTAATTGGCTATCGTCAGGAATGATAATAATGGGGATGGACAGATACCCAAGCACTTTGAAATTGTGTGTGTGGTCCATCCTTGTCACATATATCTAAATAATCTAAATTGTTTATGAGCACTTCTTTAAAAAAAAAAAAAAAATGATCAAGCAATCTTAACAATATATATATGATGGCTAAAACAGTGAGTGATTCAAATTGGGAGAGAAAAAATTCAAATGTTCAATATCATATTCTTTATAATTTTTGGAAAATTTTCCATCCATAAGTGAGCTGTAAGGGGGTGTTCAGCGCATGGTATTGGAATGGATTAGCTGGGATGAGATTTAAAAATGTAACTATTACATATGTTAGGGATTGTCCCCTATAACCATGGGATACCATAGGACAAGAACAAGCCTAATTCCATACTATGTTTATGTCATGATGACATTCACCCTTTGGTTTGTTAACCGTTGAATAGATATACCCACTATCATTTGGAACCATTGAGAATAACGTGTGTTATACCATATAATTCGTCTATTTTGCAACCTCATTTTATGGCAAGGGCCTAAAAATGAGGCAGATCCAAAGCTTACGTGGACCACAACGCAGAAAGTAGTGTGTCACGCCCCAAACCCAGAAATCGAATTCATACGAATTCTGAATGTCAAATCCGATGCCGACAGCTTCCGTAGTGCCCCATTCTCGGCTCTCTGCGTCCATATGCCAAGTTCCAATCCTGAGATCCTACAAGGAGAATTTTTCAACGTGCATTTATCTCGTAAGAGGTATAACTACAAGTTTACTCAAATTACAAAGGTAACATCATCATCACATATCCACTAATATAAACATTTGAATACAATGCTGAAAGAAAAATACATATATTAAAATCAAAACTCCAAAAGTCAGCTATATGCTCCAAGCTCCACGCTATTGTAACCCAACATCACCTATATGCATCTATCGTGCATAAGCTTATACAAAGCTTAGAGGGTGGTGTAAGTATGTGTACAAGGTAAGTGCCAAGTATTCAATATAATGTCATAATCATATAATATCAAAAATACTGTTAAGATCATCAATCATACGATATCAGAGTAAGTGGAAATACTGACAAGTCCATGAGTCAAACAATATCAGAATACACAATACAAATCAGCTATGTAAATGAGGAGTCATAAATAGCCAAATGCAATATACAATTCCTGATGAGTTCACGAATACCGTTAGTCGTATATAGACCATATAAATACAGAAACAAAATAACTCACAATGTCATATGCTGCGGATGTAATGAAATATGCGGTGTGAATGGAATGACCAAGCTGGAGTGTGAAGTCAGGGTGATAGTACATAGAATCACAGGCTATGGGGTCCATTACAAGGGTCTTCTATCCAAACTAGTCTCATACCTAATTTAGATAGGTAGACTCAATGTGGTAAACTCCTGATCTCAGGTTAGTCGCCCGCCCCAATTGAAATTCTGACCATTGTGAAAGTACACGTAACAATAGTTGCGTACCAGCCTGAGTGGATAGTGAATGAATTAATGAATAAATATGCAACTCCTGCTAATAAGTCCTTATATCAGTATTGTTCATCTCTGGGATCATCACCGGGGTCTAGTACACTATACACCAGCTTGCTACCCCATTAAGCGCACAATTGGGTAAGTGGAAGAAACCTCACTATCCGTCTGGCCAGTAGTCAGTCAATATCTACCATGCAGGTCGATAGCGGATCCATTCACGAGCTGGTCAGACTTAGCCTAGCTATGCCTACTCCCTCAGGCGGGTAAGGTTACACTCCCTCCCAACCGACCACGACACAGTGAGAGACGCGACCTACTGGTATATGACCCTCATGTGGCAATATGTAACACCCTGAAAATCGGGGGTCGTGTATAAACTCAACTCCCGAGTTCCAGACCGTCACTTATGCAACAAAAATGGTTATGATTCGATGTTGTCTGATTTAAAGCATCCACATGAGTAAAAGTATACTAAAACTGCAATTCATACTTCAGATCCAGTGATAAAAGCAAGCGGAAGACTAAACAATGTATATATCACTGTATGGAAAAACAAAGTAATCTCATCTGTCTCCAAAGTATGACTACATCACTGAGTCTCATGTACATATACATAACAAAAGAATAATGTTCAAAAAAAGTCCCACTGAAGTCCCCCTCGATCCAGGTCACCTACGGGAAGCCGTCGTGATACTGCATATACGAGAACTCATCCTGGTCCTCGTCAATCTCCGGCTCCACCTCCTGGATCTCGTCCTCACCTGCAGCTACAACAGGGTCTGGTGGGTGTTGCAAACACCATCCCGTAACGTGGGAATGAGTGATCAACTCAGTGGAATCATAGAGCAAAGATTAGCATGTTCACAATTCAATCACGCGATAATAGTAAAGCAGTAAATCAGACAATCCTAATACTGTTGTTAATGCAAGATGATATGACGTGATGTATGCCCTCACCGACGATCACCCTCATGCGGCAACATCTTACGACCGCGGCATGCCACACTCCCTAGAGTGCTCCACATCTTCCAGGCACATGCAATGCTATGGTGATATGATTACCAAGTTGTTATTAGTCCATTCAAACAGCAGGATTGGGAAACTAAGGTACTTCCCTTGTATCAATCCCAACACGGATCCTGTCTAGGGTCGTCACTCCTAGTAATCTCATACGATGTATATTTCGTAGGTCGCTGCAAGGGCTGTCAGGGCTGTTGCTCGCACTCGTTGCACCGCTCCCCCATCACCTTATCAATACAGGCCTACTGTACTCTACTGCACGGAAGGGTCGTCGCCTCCCGTGGACTCAGAATACGCTCGCGATCACTACAAAGGGCTCGTCGCCTGATCAGTATAGGCCGACAGCTAGAATATAGTGTCCCATACCACCATAATCTGCTCACGAGTCAAGGTGCTCACTGGTCACTACGGGGAGGTTTGTGGCCCCAGCGTAGGCCGACAGCTCGACCACGGTGTCCCATACCACCATGCCCGGCTCATGAGTCTTCGTGGATCAAGGTACCACGGTTAATAGGGTTTATAATGGTAAGTTCAGTACCCTAGGTTCAAGCAGTTATGATACATACAAGGTGAACAAACATCGGCCAGTCGGGTTACTTGACGGGCTCGACTAGCGCGATCGCATCTCGAATTGAACGACATGAAGTGCGTAAAACACTTCGCGTGGCCTAACCACTGCCGCCAACTCTCAACACGAATCACGTTCATCGACGCGTCGTTCGTGGCTATGACCAGTCAGCCACGAATTCGCTCGGTTACCGACTGCCTGGACTAGGTCAAGTCCCACACATCTATGGAATTTCATTAACACTATATACCAAGGTATTGGAATTGAAATACATCATGTGAGCATGTTAGCACATGTTAAAACATTCAACTTAAGCAAATCTTCAAGGCATACTTTCTATGCATGTAGTGTAATCATGCATAAGGTAAGCATGTAGGAAATCATTTAGGTCAGCATATTAATCATGAAATCAATCTCAATCTACTACATAACATCATTTAATTCAATACATAATAATACAAGCATTTATACAAACACATACACTACACACTTAAGTCCACATATAGTATGTCGACCCAACGTGCGCAACTTGGCGAATCTCTTCGCCAAACTGATTATGCAAGCATTCCTAACTCTCTAATGCGGCGACAAATCATGTCAATCACGTCAGCAAAATATGCATGGAGACCGTACTTCCTACAAATGACTAAAATGCCCTAAATCTCATATTCTTCGTTAATTTGCGAAACAGGAAACGGAGAGCATGTTGTACATGTCAAACGGCGATGCCGTCGATAATCTACTATTAAACGACATTGAAAGCGTTGTAAACCGTCAATCAAAGCGTCTAAAATCCTCACCTAGTCTCTTACGGTCGCGGGATTTTGAACGGAGCGTGTACGCTTCGTCTACGGCTGTAAGAGAACCTGATTCATGGATTACGTTAGCTAACATGCTCAGAATCTATGTAAACCCTAAATCAGCAAGTTTTTTGGGGTTTTTCTATACCTGAAAAAGTGGAAAAATCACCAGCCAGGTGATTGGAATGAAGTGTTGAAGCAGCACTGTCAGGGGCTCGGAAGCGGGAAAAATCTCCTCTTCCCTTTCTCTCAAATTCTCTCTCTCTTTTCTAGGGTTTGTGAAATTCGGATGCAATGAAGGAATGAGGGTTTCAACCCCTTTTATAAGCTTGGAAACGCCGAAAATAGGCTCCGGGACGAAGTTTACTTAATGCCTATCCATTTCGGGGCTGTTTCGGTCCAAAAACTGATTTCTGGTGGTCCCCTGGTCGATTGCGATCAGACTTAAGCTCATGGGTACCAGATGTACCTCGTATTAAGTTTTCAATCTGGCAGGGTTCGCAGATCGCACGTGGCGGACCAGTTTCAGTTCAGCGGTCACCGCACATAGATCAGGGCTGAAAGTCCCATGATAATAAATAGATATTTTTCCTGATCCGAGGGTGTAATCTGGATGAATTCTGACGGTCAGAACGCTTAATACTGACGCGTCAAGTCGTGTGCTAGATTTGAATTTGAAATTTCCAATTCGTCCCTATTCGCGGTCGCTTCAGTCCGGGTTCAACGAAATACTCCGTGATTATCGGTTTGACTTGATTTTCGAGATGATTGTCAAGTCCAGCTGGGCGGTTCTAAAGGTCTAAGATAGGAGGTATCGGACCTTCGACGCGCGGTCTAAATCCAATACAAAAGTTCAACATGGTCCAGAGGACAAACCTGCTTAGAGTTTGATCCAAGGTTATAGAGTATTGTAGAGTTGTCTGTTCTACTCGATTTGGGTCTTGTAGAACGTATTTAAAGTGATCAGGGACTATTTCCCAGCTACTCTAGCGTTGCGCTAGCTAACTTACGTTTAATTTCCATGGAAAATATTTCTACGCGATTTCGGGTCAAATCGGTACTCGAATCCAAGTACGGATTTTTCACGGGCGTTACACAATAGATATCCACTCGGTCTCGACGTTAGAGCGTCCACTAGTACCAATAGGGTTTAAGAATTTTCACCCAGAGCCATATATGACAACTGGATGCTAATAACATATTTCTGGTGTCCCATCTGGCCATCCACGATATGTCTGTGGAGGCTACGACCCTAATGTGGACAGTAATCACAACACACAATGCCAGATGCATGAGTCATACAATCTAGTCATATATCAATCCTGTGTATACCGTGTGCTCATGTGAGACAATCTCCTCCTATCAAGGAGTCTCATAACAATCTGCCTAATGATATATGCAATAGTCAACCACATCTTATAACAAACATGCAAATGATGCGTATGGACATGTATCATGATGCTATGCTGTCACATACTCATAATCGGTATCAATAACCGACATCGTCAATCGGCCTCAACAATGTGGACATTTAACCAACATTGCCTCCAAGGAATGGTTTGCATAGAGCCTAACATATAGTGAACCCATGACCTCACACAAGAGCCTAATATACAATATCATGGGCCTCACTCAAGAGTTTAATATACATCACGATGGGCCTCTCACATGGGCCTAATATACAACACAACGGGCTCCATCGCCTCACCCTTAAATGCAACACAACGAGCTCCATCGCCTGACCCTTAAATGCAACACAATGGGCCTTATCACATAGGCCTCACATACATTATATAGGCTTCATATACATTACATAGGCCTCAAATGCATCAAGTCGAGGTCGAATGCTCATCAGACTGAGCCTTAAATACAGGCCGCATATACATCATAATGGGCCTTGGCAATCGGCCTCGATATTCGGCCTCGACAATCAGAGTCGACCTCGATAATTAGATTTGGCAAATTGACCACTTCAATCGGAATCGGCAATTGGTCACGACAATCGGCCTCGATCGCTAATCGGCAATCGGCCATGACAATCAGAATCGATCGATAATCGGAATCGGTAAGAAGGGGCCTAACAAGGTAATGTGGACATTCATCCATCATTGTCCATCAATGTGGACATTTAACCAACATTGCTTCCAAGGAGTGACGCTTATAGGGTCAATCGTATAATGGGTCCATGGTCTCATACAAGGATCTAATACAGATCATCATGGGCCTTGCTTATGGGATATATACGCATCACATTGGGCCTTACTCATGCGCCAATGTATATAACATCGGGCCATATCAACGGGTCGAATCAAATGGGCATAATCAAATAGGCCAATATAAATAGGCCAAATTAATTGGGACGAATCAAATGGGTCAAGTCAATTGGGTCGATCAAATGGGCCAAATCAATTGGGCCGAGTCAATGGGCCGATACAAATGCATCAAGTCAATTGGGTCGATCAAATGGGCCGATACAAATGGGCCGAGCCAAACAGGCCAGGTCAATTGGGCTGATACAAATGGCCGATACAAATGGGCCGAGTCAAGGGGGCGAATCAAACAGGCCAAGTCAAATGGGTTGAATCAAATGGGCCGATCAAATGGGCTAGTACCAATGGGCCGATCAATTGGGCCGATTCCAATAGGCCATTCGTCCATTGTTAAAGATCATTATAGATTACATATATATAAAAAGAAATAAAATGAATTATATCCAAAGAATCATCTAGACCATACCACAAATGGCAGTGGTGATATTGATTCCCACAATTAAAAATTTAGAGGGCCCACCATAGCATTTATTTCCCAACCAAACTGTTCATTGGGTAATAAGGACCTGGAAGGAAAAACAAATACCATATTGATTCAAGGCTATTGTAACCCAAAGGGGTTTCAATGGTAGACGTACAACTCCACTGGCTTCTGTAATGTGGTCCACTCGATGCTAGATCTGTCTTATTTTTGATCTCAAGCCTTAAAAATTATCCTTCAAAATGGTTGGACGTTGTAGCTACAACACATGCATGATGGTAGGGTCCACGAGCATGCCAGTTGGGTGGGCGGTTTGGATGGAACACATCCAAACGTGGGAGACCACGCTGATGGACGGTGTGATACTAACCATACATCAAGGTCAGGGCCCACCTGGCTTGCTGACATCAGCAGCGGTCAGCTGCAGGTGCTAGCCCATCAGACCGAGGGTCTGAATACAACAGATGGACGGTGGGGTGAGATCCACACGTGGGGTGGGTCCCATTCAAATGGACGAACGGTGTGGATGCAAATCAAACATCATGGTCGGGCCCACCTGGCCTGCTGACGCCTGCGCAGCCACGTGGCTGGTGTGGGGCCCTCGTCCAGGGAGATGGACGGATGGATTGAAGCGCATACATCATGTTGGAGTCCCCTGCACCGTCCAGACATTTCTGGACGGTGGGGATACAGAACACTTGCATCAAGGTGGGTCCACGTACGTGGCCCACCTCCAGAGGCATGCATATATATATATATATATATATATATATATATATATATATATATATACACACACACACACTATATTATAATATAATATCAATATATATATATAAGATATAAGGACTCCACCGTTCAGTCCCCTGGAGGTTTAGACGGTGCAGATCTAATGCGCCTATCATGTAGGCCCACACGTGTGGCCCACCTCATCATATATATATATATATATATATATATATATATATATATATATAAACTATATTATATATATAGGGAAAAGGTACTATGCGCTCGAGCTCACGGCTCTGTCCCATGCGGTCGAGCTGTGTGGGCCCCACCGTGATGCGTTTCAAACATCTACCCCATCAGTCAGATGTACCATTCCATCGCGGGCCTAGGTCTCAAAAATCCAGTCAATCCGTGACTTGTGTGGACCACACCACATACAGAAGTGGAGAGGGGCCATGCACCATTAAAACATTCATAATCATTTTTGGGGCCCACAAAAGATGTGGTTTGCAAATCCAGCCCATCCATTATGTGTGTCCCAGTTGTATGAGGGTTCATACCAAGTTTCAGCAGCATTCAAAACTCAGGTGGGCCCCACGAAGTGCTTTTATATGTTTTAACGGTGTTTCACATGATTTTAGATGGTATGGCCCACCTGAGTTCCGTATACGGCTGATTTTTGGTATATCACATAATTTAAAGGGTACCCATCAAATGCACGGTGTTGATGGTCGACATGCATCACGGTGGGGCCCACACAGCTCAACCTCACGGGAGCTGATCGTGAGGTCGAGCGCATAGTACCTTTTCCCATATATATATATATATATATATATATATATATATATATACACACACACACACACACACATTTTATTATTTTTTATTTTTGAAACAAACTAGTCCAGTGTGCTGGACGAGTTTCCACCGTGAGATCGTGAGATATGGGGATAAAACTCATACCTCAATGTGGTGGGACCCACATGGCAACGGCCACTAGTTAATCCATTATCAGATGGGTCCCACATGTGAAACCCACCAACTCAAGAAGAGCAAATATTTGTTTTTTTTTCTGTCCAACGGATCCATCAGGTGAGTCCCACAAGGTGGATGGCATGGATAAAATATATACTTCGTTGAGGGCCACACACACACCAACATGAGAGAGAGAGAGAGAGAGAAGAACGAGGAGGGGAGGGACCCCGCTACTATTGGGCCCTCCCTAATACAATGCATACATCAAGTAGGTCCCACAACAAGTGGGCCCTTAAAACGGAAATCAACAGTGGATCACCCACCTATTGCACTCTTCCTTGATCCCTTAGCCTCCTTAGTTCATTGCCTTCACTTTTGATGGAGGTTGATGGGTATTGGAAGGTTGAGATGGGAGATGAGAAGGTGGGGCACCCTTACTATTTAGGAGAGAGCTTGGATGTTAGAGCTCTCATGGGATTTCGAGAAATTGTTAGAGAATGAGAGGGAGAGATAGAAATAATAGATGTAGGGATGAGTGGAGTGGTGGTTGTAAGGAAAGGAGATGGGGGAAGCATGGGTGTGTTTGAAATTTTGTAAAAAAATGATGGGTAGGGGAGAGAGAGAGTTGACTTGTGAAAAAAGGAGGGATGAAGCTTGTACTTGAGGTATGGGGTGTATTGATTGATTGATTGATTGATGGAACATATTGTAGAGATTCTCTCAAAATTCACAACGTGCGGCGTTTTTTCGAAATGAATGCGAGCTCAATCTCCTGTCACACCCCAAACTCGAAAATTGGATTCACAGGAATCCCGATCACCGAATTCGGTGCCGACAGCCTCCGTAGTACCTCATTCTCGGCTCCTAGCATTTATATGCCAGATTCCAATCCTGGGATCCTATAGGGAGAAATTTTTTATTTTTTTTTTTGTACATTTAACTCGTAATAAGCATAACCACAAGATTACCCAATTTACAAAGGTAACATCATCATCATATATCCACTAATATAATCATTTGAGTACATTATTGAAAGGAAAATACATATATCAAAATCAAGCTTCGGAAGACCACTGCACGCTCTAAGCTCGACGTTGTTGCAACCTAACTTCACCTGCACGCATCTATCGTACATAAGCTTATAGAAAGCTTAGAGGGTGGTGTAAGTGTGTGCACAAGGTAAGTGTCAAGTATTCAATACAAAGTCATAATCATAAAATACCGAAAATACTGGTAATCCATAAATGATATAATGTTGGAATAAGCAGAAATACTGACAAGAGCATGAATTATCATAGTAAACAGAATATTGACAAGATCATAAATCATATGATAACAGAGTAACCGAAAATACAGACAAGCCCAGAAGTTAATCAATATTTGAATACGCATTATAGAATAGCTATGTAAATGAGGAGTCATAAAGAGCCAAATGTCAGATGCCGAAGATGCGATGCAGTACGTAATTCCTGATGAGTTCACGAATGACATCAGCTGTATCTAAACCATATAAATGCAGGAATACAATAACCCAAAATGTTATATGCTGCGAATGTAATGCAATATGCGGTGCGAATAGAATAACCATGCTGGAGTGTGAAGTCGAGATGATAGTACATAGTATCGCAGGCTATGGGGTCCATCACAAGGGACTTCTATCCAAACCAGTCACATACCTAAATTTGGATAGTTAGACTCGATGTGGTAAACTCCTAATCTCAGGTTGGTCGCGTGCCCAACCGAAATCCTTGCCATAACAAAGGTACACAACAATTAATTGCGCACCACCAGTCCGAGTGGATAGTGAATGAATAAATGAATGGATACGTAATTCCTGCTCAATAAGTCCACATATCAGTACGGTTACTCTATGGGAAAATTACTGTGGTTTATTACACTCCAAATGGCACCGCCTCTCTCCCTAGCCGCACGGTCCAAGTGAGCGTAAGAAACCTCACTATCCGCTTGACCAATAGTCTGTCAATACTTATCCGGCACGTCGATAGTGGACCCATTCCTCGAGCTGGTCAAACTCAGCCTAGTAATGCCCCCTGCGCTCGGGCGGGTAAGGCCACACCCCCTCCCAACCGACCACGACACAGTGGGAGACGCGGCCTCCTGGCATTCGGCACTCGGGCGCTCATGTATCCACTCGGTCTCGACGTTGGGGCGTCCTCTGGTACCAAGAGGGTGTTTAGGGATTTTCACCCAGGGCCATCTATGGCAGCCCGATGCTCGAATAGATTTTCAGTGTCCCATCTGGCCATCCAAGATATGCCTGTGGAGGCCACAGCCCTGATGTCACTCGGGCGTACAATAATCACAACACACAATGTAAGATGCATGAGTCATACAATCGAGTCATGCATCAATCCTGCGCATACCATGCATCATGTGAGATAACCTCCGCCTGTCAGGGAGTCTCATAATAACCTACCTAATGACATATGCAATGGTCAATCACGTCTCATAACAAACATGCAGATGATGGTATGAGCATGTATCATGATGTTGTGCTGTCACATACTCATAATCGGTAACCTCAATCGGCCTCGACAATGTGGACATCTAACCAACATTGCCCCAAGGAATGGCCCACATAGAGCCAAACACATAATGGGCCCACAGCCTCATACAAAGGCCTAATGTACAACATAGTGGGCCTTGACCAAGGATCACATATACACAACAGGTGGGCCTTGTTCATGGGCCTCAAATACATGACATGTGGGCCCTGCACATGAGTCTCGAATATATCAAATAGGCTATGCATCATGGGCCTAATGTACATCACAATGGGCCTTGCCTATGGGCCACGAATACATCATAATGGACCTTGCCCATGAGCCTTAAATACATCACAATGGGACTTGCCCATAGGCCTCAAATAAATCACAATGAGCCTTGCCCATAGGCCCCAAATACATCACAATGGGCCTTGCCCATAGGCCCCAAATACATCACAATGGGCTTCATCGAGTAGGCCTCATATACATCACATTGGGCCTTAGACACGGGCTGGATACACATCACATCGGGCCTCAAATACGGATCGCATGTACATCACATTGGGCCCCGACAATCGGAATCGGCAATCGACCATGACAAATCAAAATCGGTAATCGGCCTCGACATAAGGCGGGGTCCATAGATGGAAGACCAATGATAGACCAAATAATATCAATGAGACCCATTCGTTTAGGTTAACCCACTAAAGAATTATGAGAATGGACCCAACCAGGACTAAGGAAAGGTCACAATGTGGACATTTATCGATCACTTTCTATCAATGTGGCCATTTAACCAACATTGCTCCCAAGCAGTGGCCTATACAGGGTCAAATATATAGTGGGCCCATGGCCTTACACAAGGGTCTAATATACAATATCATAGGCCTCATACAAGGGTTACATACACATCACTATGAGCCGCATCACATGGGCCTCGAATACGTAGCGATGGGCCTCGATCAAGGGCCTCATATACAACAGGTGAGTTGCATCAATGAGCCGTACTAATGGGCCTCATACACATCAAGTGAGTCGCATCAATGGGCCGCACTAATGGGCCACAAGTATATCAAAGTGGACCTTATCACCTAAGCCTCACATGTACCTCATTAGTCCTCACACAAGGCCATATGTAATATTATAATGGTCCCCATATACGGGCCGCATGTACAGTATAATGGACCATATCCATGGGCCCTGAACACATCGTAATGGGCCACATCCCTTAGGTCTCTCATACATAACATCAGGTCTTGCCATCTGGGCCGAAAATACATCACAATCCACGGGCCCCAATACTTAATGGGTGGGCCCTACACATGAGTCTAATATACGTCACAAGTGGGCCCTGCACATGGGCCTCATACACAAAGAGTTAGGCAAATCAATAAGCCCTAGGGAAAGTGATAATGCAGACATTTAACCAACATCAATCTTACAATGTGGACGTCAAACCATCATTGTTCCCAAGGCTCGGTTCTCCTTAAATATTATTAAATAAATCATGGTGGAATCACACATTGCAATGTGCCTTAGGTACATCCCATTGGGCCTTAAATACATCAAATGGGCCGTATCTCATGGGCCTTATATTCATTAAGTGGGCCACCTCAATGAGCCTCACCAATGGGCCTTAGGTACTTTGCAATGGGCCATCACCCATGGGCCTAAGAATGCATTAAAATGAGCTCAATCACATAAGCTTTATGTGCATCAAATGGGCCTAATCACATAGGCCTTATATATACCAAAGTGGGCCTCAACAATGGGCCACAAATACATCAAATGAACCTACACACATGGGCCCATATATAACAAAGTGGGCCACAACATTGGGCCTATATACATGCCAAGATGGGCCTAAATACACGGGTTCATATGCATCCAAGCGGGCCTCAATAATGGGCCTAAAAATACCTCAAGATGGGCCTAAATACATGGGCCCATATTCACCAAAGTGAGCCTCATGTGAGGCCCGCCATAATGTTTATTTTCCTCCCAATCTAGGGCCCAACATACTATTTATTTTCATCCAAACTGATCATAGGGTCACATGGGCCTAGGGCCCACTGTAATGTTTTATTTGCCACCCAATCTATTCATAAGGTCATGTGGACTAGGGTAGGGCCCACTGTAATATTTATTTGCCACCCAATCTATTCATAAGGTCACGTGGACTAGGGTAGGGCCTACTATAATGTTTATTTATCAACCTACCTATTGGTGAAGGCACGTGAACCAGGGGCCCACCACAATGTTTATTTTCATCCAATTTGTTCATAAGGTTACATGGGTCAGGGGCCCACGGTGATGCTTATTTTTCATATAACCCGTTGATAGGGTCACAGGGCCATGGGGCTCTCTGTAATGTTTGTTTGCCACCCAACATATTTATAAGGCCACACGGTCAGGGGGTCCACAGTGATGTGGTCCATAAATCCAGACCGCCCATTACGTGAGTCCCACCTGGCTGAGGGTTCTGACCATGTATCAACCACATCCAAATTTCAGGTAGGCCCCAACAAGTGATGTTATACATTTTAGGCATGTCTTCACATGATTTTAGATGGTATGGCCCACCTGAGTTCCGTATACGGTTGATTTTTGGAAGGAGGCCCACTGCCCTAAGGGGCCACCTAATGAATGGCATGGATGTTAGCAACGCATCACATGGGGCCCACAGCTGGGGCCGTGAGCCCCAGCCAGTCCGTCCGCCCGCTCACCTACAGCGGCAGCGCCAACTGCCGCCCACCTTCCTTTATTTTATTTTATTTTTGAAAACCAATAATATGATGGTTTTTGATAGGTGGGGTCCATCCAATTGAGCCACACATCACACAAATATATATATATATATATATATATATATATATATAGAGAGAGAGAGAGAGAGAGAGAGAGAGAGAGAGAGAGAGAGAGAGAGAGAGAGAGAGAGAGAGAGAGAGATGCACCCACAATGATCTTCTCCTTCATCTTTTACCCATGAGTTGATAAGCCTTCTAGGACCCCTTCCAATGGTGGAGATGAGCTTCTAAGGGTTAGATTAGGAGGGATTTAAAGGTAAGAGGGATGGAAATGGAGCTTGCTTGGGACGTCCATGGCTAGCAATGGAAGTGAAGAAGAAGAGAGAAAGAGAAATGAGAGAGAAGGTGAAAGGATGGGTTATAATGGCTTGTAATAATGAGTTTTGAAAAAAAGGAAAGCATTTATGGGGTAGGCTAGGTAGGGGGGTAGGTTAGGTTGTGGAATAGGGTGATGGCATCTCTAGAATGACATCATCCTCATTATGATTATGGAAAAACGTGTACATCATGGCCCACAACGTGCGGTCCACCACTATGATCATGCACGGGTCATATCTTGAGATCTAGACATCGGATTGATGCATGAGACGAGACATCGGAATCGTAGCGACGACATGATCGCAATGGCATAGGTCTCGGGTCGAACCTACTTAGGTGTATAGGGTGTGACTCAAGGTCGAGCACAAATGAAATCTACTGGTCGCGGGTCGCCAGAATTTGACTAGGAGGACCGCGGAGATATACAGAACGGTAGGGGTTGGGATACGGGGCTTACATCTCCTGGCCTGGGTATCGGTTCAGTGTGCGAGTCGCGGCGTCGGAACCGCTGCGACGGCGTGGTCGCTAGGGTACAAGATTCGGGTCGAGCCAACTTCGGTATGCAGGTCTCAACTTAGGATCGCGCACAAAGGTTGGATAAGGTCAAGGGTTGCCGAAATTTGACCGGAAGGACCGCAGAAGCTTACGGAATGACACGGACTAGGATATGGGCCTTGCACAGTAGGAGTAATGATGCCCACCGTTGAAATATTCCTAGGGTCCACCGTGATGTTTATTAGCCATCCAATCTATTCATAAGGCTAAAAAGACTTGGTTGAAGGGAAAACACAAATATCAGCTTGGCCCAAAACTTATGTGGCCCCAAAGAAGTTTTCAAAGGTAGGCGTTCAATCGCCGTTGCTTTTTATGGTAGGGTCCACTTGAGCTTTAGATCTACCTGATTTTTGGGCTCATGCTCTAAAATGATCTCGAACAATGGGTGGATGGTGTGGATATAACCCATACATCATGGTGGGACCCACACAACTTGCTAACATCCACAAAAATTTTTAAAATTTTCAAAATAGTGGGCGGGAAGCAAATCGCTACAGCGCCCTGGACTAAACACAATCCCTTCTAATCTAATTCCAAGCTTTCCCATTCTCCTCAAACGTTGGGTGGAATTGGCATGGGACCAAATGCAATTCCATCCCACCTAATCCCATCTAATACCATGCGCAAAACGCCCCCTAATGGTCTATGGTGTTGTACAGCTATGGCATGGGTGAAATTGAAGAGTTACCACCTTCTTTAAAATGATGGTAAACTAGTAGGAGTATGACCAAATTTCAAATTTTCAAATAACTTATTGACATGTCTGGATTCATGGATTTGTTATTATTATTATTTTTTAATTATTTCAGAAAAATGGTGTTTTTCGGGAAACTCCATTTCTTGAAGATAATGAAGGAATGAAAAGAAGTTTTCCTTATTATTTTTAAATAAGATTTTCATGATATATTTTTTTTTCATTTTCTAACCTATTATTTAAGGGCTTGTTTGGATTCATAAAAAGCATAAGAAAAGAAATAATACTTCTCGAGAAACTTTATTTCCAAGAAACTGTGGGAAAGAAAATATTATTTTCCTTGTTTATTTTTCAACAAGATTTTCATAGAAATTTAGAATATATTTTTGAGTTTGTTATTTGGCAAAAAAAAAATCATGATTTTTTTTTTTTTTAAAATATATTCACTAGCATGTGCTAGATTAACACGTGGCACATGCGGGATGCTTAGAGATGAGCATTGGTACATGTGGTATACACGACATATGTGGGTACTTTAAGATAAATTGTGGCACATCTGGTACATGTGAGGTGCTAAAGTTGTACAATGACACATCTAACACAAGACACACATCAGCACATTTGACATATTGTAGGCATTAAAGTTAGATGACATCACTTGTGTCCATTAGCACCATTCGGAAGTGCCATAGTTGAAAATTTGAAGATGGACATTCACACGTGCGATATTTAGAGGATTGAAGATAAATAATGGCACATGTCATATTTGGAAGATTGAAGATGAATAATGACACATGTGGCACATTGGCTCATGTGGTATGGTTTGTACTTGTAGGGCACAAGTAAGATGAATGGTGGTACATGTGACACAATAGCATATGTGGAGCACAAGAGAAGATAAATGGTAACACATGTGACACATTATCATATTAGAGGATCTTTTACACATTTAGGGGCACGAGATAAGATGAATGGTGGCACATGTGGCATAGTGGCATGTGTGGAACATGACCAAAGATGGACAATATCTCATTTGGCACATGTGACACAGGTGAGATCATTGGACATGGATAAGGGCACATTCGAGCTTTAACCCTCGAGAAATCCACTTTCCTTCCACCGTAGTAAAATGCATTTTTCAAGGGTGAAGGTGGAAAAATTAATTAATTTATTTTTCAACAAAGATAGTTGTTTCCCACAATTTCTCACAAAGAAAGGGTTTACAAATAATGGAAAGTGATTTTCATGGGAAATACTATTAGGCGTTGAAAACTTTTAATGGGCATGGAAGCACCTTTGGAACAAATCAAACATGTAATACAAACATGTAATAGAGTTTTGTAGCATATTCGAATACCAGATGAAAGCTACCCTCGGTGAGTTAATAACCAAATAGTTGTAATTTATAATACTCATTGTTATGGGTAAAAATGGACTGGCTAAAGAGAAGAGGTCAGCTTGGACATCTGTGCGGGACACAATTGGCCAGCGCCAATCATGACTAATGAGTTCCTCAATGGCCAAGGAAGATCTCCTTTTATTTAATCCAAATTCTACTAAGGAGTTTGGTCACCTACTACGTATGAAGGCAGGTCGGCAGATTGGTCATCTACCCAATGATAAAGAGAGACTCAAAGCTCATTCAAGTATCCAGATTGGCCAAGACCACCTTGAACTCTTGAGCTTAATGCCCCACAACATATTTCATTTGAATTCTACTAAGGAAAGGAGTTTGGCCTCACTACCCTAACCAAAGTATGAGGGTAGGTCAGCAGGTTATTAATCTACACGGCATAGAGAGAAGGGTCAGGGCTTGCCAGAGAGTTTAGGTCGGCATACTACCCCCCTGGTTAGGTCAGTCTTGACCTCCTAGTGTGTGCCGCCCCTCGTTCCTACTAATAAGGTCGTATCCGAAATACCAGCTCGAGATCTCCACCGAAGATCTTGAGGACAACACCGACATGCTCGGAATATGAATATCCCCGGATCTTTGCTGAGGATCTCAGGAGACAATCTCGACATATTTGGGACTTGATTCCCTCTAAAGTATGTCCCTACTAAATGGGGAGATCTTCTCTACATCACCGCCTCTCCTCAACTATAAATAGAAGCATCTTTAATGGTGAAAGGTACACAAAATCTCTTACCCAAACAATGAAAGTTCATTTTCTCTATTGGTAAGAACCCCCCGACTACCTTCGCCGACCTATTTAACTGAGCTCAAAAATATTTCAATGTCGAGGAGCTCTTTAGTTTACGAATATCTACTTGAAAAGGAAATAACTCGACTGAAGATAGAAAGCGAAGGGAAAAGGGGGAGCATTTTCCCATTAATGCCAAAAGAAAGAAAGAGGATGACTAAGATCGAGGCAAACGTACAAATCGACATCCATAAAGTCGCGTCCATTGGTACACTCCCTTGAACATCAAGCTATAATAGGTACTAAAAGAAGCCAAACTGAACCAATTAACCAAGCTTGGTAATAAATCTCATTGTCCAACTCTGACCTAGACATCAAATACTGAGGGACGTACGATTAGAAGATATTGGGGGGAGGGGGGGGGGGGGGGGGGGGGGGGGGGGGGGGGGGCTCTTACTTAGCCCATGGAATGCTGACCACTTGAAGATCTACTACTGTAACATCCTGAATTTTTACTGTTTTGGATTTGTCAAAAATCCTTAAATTTTTTTATTAATAACTAGCTACGTCATCACTTACAGACCATTGACGCTCAAGGTGAGCTTACATGCAGATGGTACCAATAAAGAACCGTATAAATAAGATTGATCAACCGTAGAAAACCAATGAACCCAACTGATTACTTAAAATCAAGTTTATCCCCATGATATGTTCACATAAGACCCAAATCTTTTTTTTTTTTTTTGAGTTAGCTTGTTAGTACACACCCATGTCAGTACACACATCCATGTTAGCCACCCTTGCTAGGGATCGATACCAAGACCTCGAGTGTTGAAACGCGGTATCTCCACTCAGTCTGCCAGTTGAGCTATGGATCTGGGTGTATATAGGGCCCAAATCTAACCAACCTACCACTGATTAAAAACAGCCCCTGGACCGCAGTACATGCATCATACTCAACTTAAAGATGAAACAGATACATTTAGGGGGACCCAAGGGGTCCCACAGAGCGAAACCACATACCCCAGGGAGTGACCACCGCCTAAGGCTCTAGAGGAGAGCGGCGACACACCTTGTGAATCCCTCCCACGTGCGGGGGTCCCCTCTACACAACCTTAAATCCCCTTTTAGCCATTTCCAACTCATTTTCACACCCCTAAAACCCTCGTAAACCCTCCTTCACACTCATATCTACCCGAAGCCAAGTCAGATAAGGCCCAGATCTTGACTAATGGACCAAATCAATCTCGTTACTCTTTTATCCTAAAACCGACGGTAGTCCTGTAACATCTTAAAAAAATCCGTACAAAGACCCGAGTTTCACCTCAAGCAGAAATCAAATAGGACCAAATCCTTTTGAAATTAGACGAGAATTAGCTAAGTGTTAAACTAGATTACCTGTGAAATTAGCACTAATCACTTTAAATACGATCTACAAGACCCAAAACTTGTAGAATCGTTAAAGTTACATTACCCTAAAATCTAGGATCCATCTCTAAACCAAGTTACTCTCGGGAGCATCATGAAACTCCATATCGGACCTGGACCACACGTTAAAAGTTTGATTTTTACGAAACTATACGGTTATGACCGCCTTGCTAGACTTGACAACCATCACAGAAATCAAGTCCTAAAGGTGTCTAGAAGCGCACAACTTGAGCTCGGAGCAAAGTGTGTGAGAAATGCGAATATCTTTAGAAAATGAACTGAAACTTAAGTGAATTTAGTCGTTCACTTGTAGGATAAATCTAAGGATTTAGACCATCAGAATCTGACCCAATTAGACCCTTGAATTAGGAAAAGTTTTCAACATATAACAGTGTACTTGTGGCCCTGATCGACTGCCGGTGACCATTAAACTGAAACAGGTCCCCCGTGGTCGATCCCCAAACTCGATCGAACCGAAAACTTAGCCTGACCTAGATCCAATGTCAGGGAGCTTAAGTCTAACCGTATGTAGAAAAGAGGCCTCCAGAACAACTCCGTTGAGCTGAAACAGTCAAGTTTTGGTTATAACATAAGTATACCATGGCCCTGGGGCCATTGAGGTCAATTTTGGGCCTATATAAGGACCTTAAACCCTCTCTCTCCCTTCACATACGAATTTCTAAAGCCTAAAGAGAGAAGAGAGAAGAAAGAGAAGGAAAGAAAGGGAAAGTGAGATGCAGAGTTAGGGTTTGTTTTCGGGATTCAATCCCGTCATTCCACGTGCTTAGTTACCACTACCATATCGCTATTCCAGTGATCTGATTCTGTTTTTGGGTAAGAAATCCTAACCCTTATCTTTTTTAGGGATTTAGATAGTGTATGTAATGAAATAGCTAACATATTTCATACTATAGATTGCTGTTGTGCCGTAGACGAATGTGGAGTGTTCAAACTGAATCCGTTATGAGTTTACCGGCAAAAGGTGCGGACTATAAACATATAGGTTATGGTTTTCAAGGCTTTCAATGTCAGTTAATAATTTGTAACTGACTGGGTTGCCATTTCACATGTTAGATATGATATTTTCCTCGCTTTACGGTTATATATGAACTATGTTGAATATAGGCTATTCCATGTGTAGGTTGAAATGACTAGATATGTCGAGAATTTTAGTTTTGTGCTTGTCATGATTATTCACCGTGAACATGTGATTGTTGAATACGTGACAACTCCTTATAAAAGGATTTGTCCTAATATAGCTTATAACTGAGTTGTATCGTGTAGGTTGAAATGTGTAGTCTAAGTGTTTGTAGAAATGATTGAATGAGTATGGAATTTGAATCCCTACTCACCATGATTATCCGTGGATATATACGTGTTGTATTCGTGACAACTCCTTAGTGAAAGGATTTGCCCTAATACATGTTGTGATCAACATACGTCATGTATGTTGATGTGTGTAGTCTAAGTGTTTGTGAAAATGTCTGGATGAGTAAATATTTAGTAAAGTGTATGTTATATGGGTGTTGAGGTGAGATTCTCAACTACCTTATCTATATGTATATATCCCTTCATGTAACTTAGATTAAATTTGTGTGATTTAGCATGAAATACATTTGTGCAAATTATGTTTACCTTGTATTTTGTGAAATGTTCAATTGGTTACGTTACTTGAATTAATTGTTTAACTTTGACATGCCTACTACATGTGTTATCATGTTATATTTACATGCGTTTGGGACTACTACGTAGTCCAGGCTATCAGTAACGGTTCCTGAACGAGTGGCTGAGTTAGCTTCACCATAATAGATGTGTTCGAGGAATCCGGGAGTCGTACAAAGTTTGATGACAGTGGTTAGGCCACGCGGAGTGCTTACGCGTTCTATATTGATCAATTCAATGTACGCTCGTACCAATCGAGCTTGTCAAGTAACCCGATTCGCCTATTATGTGTTTACCATGTGTGGATGCAACTGCTTGAATCTAAGGTATCAACTTACCAGTAAAAATCCTGTTTAACCTTGGTACCTTGATCCGCTAAGACTCATGAGTCGGGCATGGTGGTATGGGACACTGTGGTCGTGCTGTCGGCCTACGTTGGGGCGACGAGCCTCCCCGTAGTGTCCAATGAGCAACCCAGGCTCGTGAGCCGAATACAATGGTATGAGACACTATATTCGAGTTGTCGGCCTACGACTAAGTGACAAGCCATTCGTAGTGACCTCGAGCATACTCTAAGTCTATGCTGATGTGACGAGCATTTCCGTAGCAACTAGAGTATAAGCAGGCCTACTCTGATGGTGACGAGTGTCTTTGTAGCAACCTAGAACCGCAACATCAGTTAAGAGAATTAATCGATCCTTAGGGTCAGGGTTAACTATTTTTTTTAGAATTTGTTTAATTTTCCTATTAGAAATCTCGGCTTATGTGCTTGTCTGCAAGTGGTATGAAGTGCTCACTTTATGAGAGATGTCATATTTCTTCATTAAGTTTTCCAATGGCATATTACAAAAGTATGAATCTCTATCACTAATGATGGCCTGAGGCGTTCCGAACCGAAAATAATATTTTCTTTTAAGAATCGAATGACCGTTTTATGATAATTATTCCAGCACGGGATCGCTTCGACCCACTTAGTGATATAGTCTATTGTTAACAAAATGTAAATATTCCTAAAGAATTGGGGGAATGATCCCATGAAATCGATGCCTCAATAATTAAAAGCTTCAATGATAAAAATAGGGTTCAAAGGCATCATATTTCAACGAAACAACTCTCTCAATTTCTGACAACGCTCACAAGCTTTGCAAAACTCATGAGTATCTGTGAACATTGTGTATCAGTAAAAGCCACATTGCATAATTTGGCCGTGGTCTTTTTAGCAAAAAAGTGACTACCATAGGCCTAAGAATGACAAAAGGAGATGACACTCTGATGTTCATTGTCTGGCACACATCTCCTTAGAATTTGGTCTGGGCAATATTTAAACAAATAAAGATCATCATAGAAAAACTTACGTACCTCGGCGAAAAAAATTTTCTTATCATGCACAATCCAGTATGTTTTCGTGAAACTTGCAGCATGATAATTCGCAATGTTAACAAACCAAGGTACTTGGGAGAGTTTAAACAATTGTTCATCAGGGAACATATCATTTATCGGTGTCGACTCAAGGGAATCGGGGAGATTAAGTCTTTAGAGGTGATCAGCCACTACGTTCTTTACTCCCTTTTTGTCTCTTATTTATATGTCGAATTCCTGTAGTAGAAGGATCCATCTTATTAGGCGAGGCTTGACATCATTATTAGAGAGAATGTACTTTAGCGCCGCATGATCAGTATAAATAATGATCTTGGATCCGATCAAGTAAGACCTAAATTTGTTCAAAGCGTACGACTAAGAGTTCCTTCTCCGTAGGAGAAAGTTCACTTGGGCAAAATTTAGAGTTCTATCTTTGGCCTAACACCGCCCCAATAGCATAGTCAGAGCATCACATATAATCTCAAGAGGTATGCTCTAGTCAGGTAGCTGTATGCTAGGAGCGGTAATCAACATGCCCATGAGCTTAGTGAAAGCTTCATGACATTGTTCACTCCACTCGTATGGTGCGTCCTTTTCAAGTAGATTACATAAAGGACGAGAAAGATAGCTAAAGTCCTTTATAAATTGTCTATAAAATCCGGCATGTCCTAAGAAGGATCGCACATCATGTATGCTCTTGGGTGGAGGTAGGTTATAGATAAGATCAATTTTAGCCTTACCTACCTCAATTCCCTTAGACAAAATTATATGTCCAAGAATAATTCCATTGGGAACCATAAAATGACATTTCTCCCAATTTATAACCAAATTCGTTTCCTCACATCGCTTCAGCACACATTTAAGATTTTTCAAACACTCGCTGAAGGATAGACCAAAGACAGAGAAGTAGTCCATGAAGACCTCTAAATATTGCCCCACCATATAAGTAAAAATAATTAACATGCATCGCTAAAAAGTGACGGAGGCATTACACAGTCTGAATGACATCCTTTGGTAAGCAAAGGTGCTAAATGGACATGTGAATATTGTCTTTTCTTGATCTTCAAGGGCTATCTCTATTTGATTGTAACCCGAATATCCGTCAAGGAAACAGTAGTAAGAATGACCAGCTAGCCTTTCTAAAAATTGATCAATGAAGGGCAAAGGAAAGCGGTCCTTCCTTGTGACAACATTCAACTTTCTGTGCACATTCTTCAATCATTAGTGACTCTAGTTGGCACGAGTTCATTGTCAACATTAGCTACGATGATAATTCTGGACTTCTTAGGAACCACCTGAGTTGGACTCACCCATTAACTATCGGATATAGGGTATATGATACCCACATCTAACAACTTAAGCACTTCTCCCTTAACCACCTCTATCATGTTTGAATTTAATCGACGTTGTGGTTGTCAGGAGGTTTTTGTATTATCCTCTAGATGAATGCAGTGAGTATAAATCAAATGATAAATTCCCTTAAGGTTCGTAATCAACCATCCAAGGGCTCTTTTATGCTCAATGAGAGTAGAAATAAGTATACTCTCATGTTCTTTCTTAAGGCGGGAAGAAATCACCACCGGGTATGTCTCATCTTGACCTAAGTAAACATATTTGAGATCAGTGGGTAAGAATTTTAGGTCAAACTTTGGTGCCTTGAGACTAGATGGTAGAGGCATTACATCGATTTGAGCAATTCTCAAATTGTAGCCTCCACTAGTTAAGTTGTCATGAGATTTTTGCATTATCCTCTAGATAATGCAGTGAGTATAAATCAAATGATCAATTCTCTTGAGGTCCGCAATTGACCATCCAAGGGCTCCTTTATGCTCAATGAGAGTAGAAATAAGCATACTCTCTTGTTCTTTCTCAAGGTGGGAAGAAATCACCACTGGGTATGTCTCATCTTGACCTAAGTAAACATATTTGAGATCAGTGGGTAAGGGTTTTAGGTCAAGCTTTAGTGCCTTGAGACTAGATGGTAGAAGCACTACATTGATTTGGGGCAATTTCTCAAATTGTAGCCTCCACTAGTTAATTGCATGTACCGACGCTGTGGTTGTCAGGAGGTTTTTACATTATCATCTAGATGAATGCAGTGAGTATAAATCAAATGATCAATTCCTTTGAGGTCCGCAATCGACCATCCAAGGGCTCCTTTATGCTCAATGAGAGTAGAAATAAGCATACTTTCTTATTCTTTCTCAAGGTGGGAAGAAATCACCACTGCGCATGTCTCATCTTGTCACGCCCCAAACCCGAAAATCGGATTCACATGAATCCCGATTGCCGAATCCGGTGTCGACAGCCTCCGTAGTGCCCCATTCTCGGCTTCTGATAATCTAATGCCAGGTTCCGATCCTGGGATCCTACAAGGAGGATTTTCAGAATGAAATTTTTTTTTTGTAAAGGAGCATAACCACAGACATAACCAAGTCACAAAACAACATCACCACATATCCACCATAACAATAATTTTAAGTACAATGCAGAAAAGGAAATACAAGGTGATCCAAAAAGCTCCAAAAGGTCCTGATGTGCACTTCTGTCTCAGCGCTGCTGTCGTCCAACGCTACCTGCACGCAACTATCGTGCATAAGCTTACAAAAGCTTAGAGGGTGGTGTAAGTGTGTGCGTAAGGCAAACGCCAAGTGTACAGTATCAGAACAATGCGGAAGTATGTGGTAAGTCCATGAAAATACCAAGACTATGTAATGCAAGGCATGATGCGAGATATGGATGCCATCGGCCACACCGATGCAATGCAAGGCCTATATAGCCAAATGTCATATGCAAAATGCAATCCAAGCAAGTCGGTACTCCTCAAATGCGTATATCAGTACAGTTCTTCTCTGGGTATCACCGGGGTCCAATACAAATGCAGAGACTGCCACCTCCCTAGCTGCACAGTCAAGCAAGCGGATAAGACCTCACTATCCGCCTGACCAGTAGTATGCCAATACCTACCCGGCTCGTCGATAGCGGACTCATTTGCGAGCTAGTCAAACTCAGCCTAGCTTATAGCCCTCTCACTCAGGCGGATAAGGCCACACCCCCTTCCAACCGACCACGACACAGTGGGAGACGCGGCCTACTGGTATTCGACACTCGGGCGCTCGTGTATCCACTCGGTCTAGACGTTGGAGCATCTCCTGGTACCAAAAAGGTTCTGGGACTCTCACCCAAGGACATCCTAAGTGCCCACAATGCTAGAATATGCATTTCCGGTATCCAATACGGCCATCCACGATGTACCTGTGGAGCCACGGCCCTGATGTCGCTAGGGTGTGCAGTGATCAAGTCATACGTATGCGAGATGCATGAATCACGCTGTCAAAACATGCAGCAATCCAGCGCGTACTGCGCGATCATGTGGGGCGCTCAGTCACATAACGAGCCCCATAGATGGTCTGCCCAATGGCGTATGCTATGATCAGTCATTACTCATATCAAGCATACATATGATGCGTATGGGCATGAGTCATGGGATTATTCTAAGCATGTTATAAGGCAATGAATAGCAACGGTTATGGACCTGTCAATGGGCCCTAAAGAAAGTTACAATGCGGACATTTAACCAACATTGTACATACAATGTGGACGTCAAACCAACATTGTTTTCTAGGCACAGCTTACCATAAATATCATTTCACGATCCATGATAGACGTACATTGCAATGGACCCTAAGGACATCCATTGGGCCTCGATCCCTGGGCCTTGGATATATCAAATGAGCCGAATTGCGTGGGCCTTACATTCTTCAAATGACTACGTTAATGGGCCTCGCCAAGGAGCCTTATGTACATTGCAATGGTCTATGACTCATGGGCCATGAAATACATCAAAGTGGGACTACACACATGAGTTTTAAATATGTCCAATGGGCCATTCCATTTGCGCCCCATGCACATCAAATGGGCCTGAATCCCGTGGGCCTTTTATGTATAAATGAGCCGGATCCCGTGGGCATTGCATATGTCAAATGGGCCCAAACCCAAGGGCATTATACATGCCAGATGAGCTTAATCTCATAGCCCTTATATGTATCAAATGGGCCTGATCATTTGGGCCTCAGATATATACCAAGGTAGGTCTCAATGAATGGCCAAAATTAAATCAATAAAGGGCCCTATACACATGTCATGGTGGGCCCATTTGAACCATAGATCTGGCTCATTTTAGCTCAAGCCATAAAAATAATTTTACAAAAACAAGTAAATGGACGGTTTAAATGCAACACATGCATCATAGTAGAGGTCACATGAAGGCCCACCATCATAATCATATTATGTTTAATATATAATTTATATACAGCATATATATATATATATATATACGATATTATATGTGATATAATATTATATATATACATATATATATATATATATATATATATATATAAATATATATATATATATCTATATATATATCTATACACGCATACACACACGCACACACACACACGAGCACTCACACACACGCGCACACACCCACGCAGACCCACACCCATATAGTACAGTGGGCTCCACCGTCCGTACGGACGGTGGATTTCAGGCACCTCATCACTGTGGGTCCCATGTGGGGCCCACTATAATATTTTCATGTCATCCAACCCGTTGATAAGGTCACGCAGACCTGGTTGAAGGGAAGGTACAGATTTCAGCTTGATTCAAAACTTCTGTGGGCCCTAAAACGAGTTTCAATGGTAGAGTTTAATTCACATTGATCCTTATGGTGTGGGCCACCTGAGCTTTGGATTTCACTGAAATTTGGAGGGGTGCCACGTCAGTGGGTGGGCCACCTCATGAATGGATTGGACAGAACATAAACATCAAGGTGGGGCCCACGGCAGGGGCCGTGGGTCTGCTTCTCCCGCCCGCCCGCTGAAGACGCCCTGCGTCTGGCGTCCTGCACGGCAGAGGCAGCAGCACCTCTGCTGCCTAAAATTTTTTTTTTTTTGTTTTCCTTTTGAAATCCAATTTCCTAAGGATTTTCAGGTGTGCGGGCCACACCAAGTAAATCCACTCCGTCCATTGTATTCCCAAGCACAAAATACATCCATCAAGACCAATATCGGTCATTTTTCAGCGTGTAGGAAGAGTTTTGGTACAATTCAATGGTAATGATACCATTTTTAAAACTATGGCCCACCAAAAGCTCCGATCAACCCCATCTTCCATTTCAACGCTTAAAATGGAGCTCTTAATGGGATGAACGGCATGGATTGAATACCTACATCAAGAAGGGGCCTAAACAAGTAGTCTTCTCCAAAGGCTTAGAAATAAGCCATGGTTTGTGCTCTCATCCCAGTGACGTCCAGCGTCACTGGACTCTTTTGGCTGGATACAAATGTTAAATGGGCCTTACCTAGGTGGGCCACCACATAGTAGGTGGTGTGGTTACACTGCATATAAGGTGGGCCCACACATGGATGACTTGAGTAAAAATACTTACTTCAAGGTGGGGTTCATCCAAGTGGGCCATACGGCCATTTCATCGCATACAAGTAAGTAAATGGAAAGAGAGGGAGAGAGAAATAGAGTGAGACACGCGTGATGGAGGGACCCCGGCACTATGGGCCCTCCGTTTCAATCATCCAATCATACATCAAAGGTCCTCTTGCATATGGACCATCAATAAAAGATCAACAGTGGAGATCCCACTCCACTAGAAATGGACGGTCTAGATGACCTCCTCAATACAAGGAAAGTAAACATCATGATGGGGTCCATGGAGAATGGCCCCATCATGGGATGATCTTGATGATCAAGATGAGCCATTGGCCACATCTTAGGGTCCCAAGTGAGATCCAAACCATTGATCGGTTGGCCTCACTTGGCCCACCTTAAAAACATGAAAACTACTCTATCAAAGCACCCACCTCTTGATCTTCTTGGTCCGTTGGATAGCCGGTCACCTAGAGCTTCACTTTGATAGTGGAGATGGGAAATGGATGGCTAGGATGATGGGATTTGGAGATGGGAAGTGGGCCACTAAAATCACTTCTTTCTCATGGAAGAGAGCTTGGACGTGAGCTCTCTCTTCCTTGCTTGGAGTTGGAGTGTTGAGGAATGAGAGAGAGAGGTGTGATTAATGAGAGATGGAGTGATGTGAGGTGAGTGATGGGTGAGGTGAGTGATGGGTGAAGTGAGTGATGGGTGAAGTGATGTGTTAGTTGACTTGGGTGGTTGCTTGACTTGTGGAGAAAGGAAGTATGGGTGCTTGTACTTGACATGAGAGGTGATTGATGGGATTGATTGATGTGATTGATGGGACACTTTGTAGAGATTCCTTGGGATTTACAACGCGCGGTGTTTTTACTCGAACTGAACGTGGGTCCGTATCTCATCGTCTGGGTATCGGATCGGTGCGTGAGTTGCGGCGTTGGAACCGCGGCGACGGTGCGGTCGCAATGATACAAGTCTCGGATTAAGCCGGCTCAAATGAATAGGATACGACTTACGGTCGTGCGCAACGTCAACCATAAGTCGCGGATTGCCGGAATTTGACGAGAAGGGTCGCGGGAATCAACGGAACAGTGCGAATTAGGATACGGGTCTTACACATCTCGACCTAAGTAAACATATTTGAGATCAGTGGGCAAGGGTTTTAGGTCAAGCTTTGGTGCCTTGAGGCTAGACGGTAGAGACACTACATCAGTTTGAGGCAATTTCTCAAATTGTAGCCTCCACCGGTTAATTTCATGTACCGACGTCGCATCAAGTAAGGCATCCATCTCCCAAATTATGTCATCATCTAAATAAGGGGAGTGGGCCAAGCACGTCTCTAGAGGGTCAGAGTATAGAATCAAAAGTGCTCTATCTTTCATAAAAGAGTTGATCATGTTAATGTCGTGAGTATCGTCTTCATCCTCTGTCTGTTTGCTCATATTAAAAAAGATATTAAGATCTAATGTAATATTTTTAAAAGATAAATTCATAATTTCATTCATATAATTAATTATGACATTTGATGTAGCAAGGAATAGACGACTAAGAATGACGGGAACAATAAAATCTACTGGATAGTAAAATTTATTAAACTGAACCAATACATCCTCAATCATTCCTCTTGGTACATGGACTAATCGATCAACAAGTTGTAATGTAGTCTGGATGGGTTTTAATTCACTTAGACCCAATTATTCGTAAACCGAAAATGGGATTAAATTAACAGTTGTCCCAAGAAGTGCGTACTCAATCTAGTGGTTTCCAATTACACATGTGATGGTTGAGCTACAGGGATCTTTGTATTTTTATGGCACATCTCACTTAAGGATAGCATTCACTTTTTTTGTCAAAAAGATTTTCTTTTGAATGTTTTATCGTCTTTTGATTGTACATAGATCTTTTAAAATTTTGGCATATGAAGGGATTTGTTTAACAACATCTAGTAAAGGAATATTGACCTTCACTTACTTAAGCACCTTTAGAATATCCAGGGAGTTAGATAGAGGTTTTGGTGCAATTAACTGTTGGGGGAATGACGTAATTGACTTGTTTTGAGATAACGGTTCCATCTCATATGGGATGTCGCTAAGTCCATCATTCTTAACTTCTTCCGAGTCCTTAGATTTTTCAGCCCTCGCTGGAATAATTTTGTCAATTATCTTTCCTCTTCTAAGAGTGGTGATAGACTTAGCTTGTTCCACATCTTGATTGGAAGAGCTCGGGTCACTGATTTCACATTATGGCTTTGGATTGGAGAGAGATTAGGCTGGAAAAGTCTCTTTCTCCCCAGTCGCTAAGTGTGACTCAATCCTTTGAATTGATGATACAAACTTTCCTATTGTTGTTTTGAGATCATAGAATGTTTGCATTGTGTTCTGGTTGAAGAGCTCTTGGTTTTGCATGAATTTTTGAACTGGATCCTCTCGAGGTTTTCTTTGATTTAGAGGTTGAGTAAGGGCCTCTTGAAGATTGGTCGTTTGTCTGTTCCTCCAACCGAAGTTTGGATGGTTCCTCCAATTGGAATTATATGTGTTTGAGGTGGGTCCGCTGAATGGTCGTTGGTAAGTATTTACAGCATTTGATTGCTTATTTAATAAATCTTGAAAAGAAGGGATTATGGGACAATCCTCTGTCACATGTATGTTGCTAGCACAAATACCACAAACAACTTCCACGACTTCCCTTGGTTTGATAGCTTCCACATTTTTAACTTCTATGGCCTCGACTTTTCTTGTGAGATTAGTCACCCTTGCACTGATGTAATCGCATTGATGTAATCTTCTTCTTTTAAGGCATACTTTCCTCCGTTTTCCTTTGATTGAGTAGGCTTGGAAATGGTGGGTCTTGGGGAGGTGTGTAACACCTCGGATTTTGTCAACCTGGAGTTAGACGTCCTTAGGCAATGGGTCAACTATAACACTCTTAAAGCTCAATCCCAAAGCCAAAGAAATCACTTTTCAATCCATTTCCTTCAAAACTTACCTTTCACCACCTTATTCTTCAAATTTCTCCAAGTACTTTCATATTAGACACGACTCCTCAAGTTTAAATAGTAAAGAACACCAATCCTAGGGTATTAATGATGAAGAACAATACCGAAGCTAAAAATTACTGTGAATAGTAAATACATGGGTAAAATGGGTTTCGACCCTTAACCTTTTAGAATCTAACAAAATAGATAGGTTAGTTGGATAGATTAACGTCTCCTACTCCAAAATCATATGTTATACGCCACAAAAATTCATTTCAGTTTGCAAATTTACCCCAAAACGCCCCAAACGGAGTCATGGGCCTATCTAAACTAAAAGACAATGAACCAGGGTGGGTCCCACATATATTTGGGACCTCCAGGGCAGGGGGAACCCAGCCCACATGGCCGGCGTTGCCGGTTTGCAAGTTCACCAGCGAGGGCTCGCCATACAGTGGGCCCCACTCGGGCCGGAGGTGTTTGGGGGTTAGGGTAGCGCCCTGGTATGTGGGTCGTCCCTTAAAACCTCCCCGATCAGGTACTTCCTTTACAAAGTGACCCTTCAAGCTCTCTTTTCTCATAAAAACTCTTGATTTTTGGCAAAAATCACCCCTCCAAACTCTTCCTTCTTCCGTTTCCAAACACCCTCGCTCCACCCTTCAAATCTCATCTCAAACAAAAATCAATAAAGGTTACTTCCTTTAGAAATCCAATAAGAATTAACTAGCGTTGCACTAGATGGCCTATGAAATTCTCACCAATTACTTTCAATACGATCTGCTAGAGTCAAAACGTATAGGATAGGTGACGCTACAATACCGTAAAACCTAGGATCAAACTCTATTCCCGATTGCTCTCGAGAGCACCTTGAAACTTTATATCGACTCTGGACCGCACGTCGAAAGTCCGATTACCTCGAACTTAGACAATCCTGACCGCCTAGTTGGACTTGACAATCACCTAGAAAATCAAGTCCAAATGATATCCCACGACGATTTCTTTGAGTCCAGAGTGAAGAGTGTGAGAAATGTTAGAAATTAATAAAATTTATGAAATCTGGCACGTGTCGCTTGCGTGACATTTTCTAAGCGTTCTGACCGTCAGAATTCGATCAAATTTTACCCTCGAATCAGGATAGGTGGCCCTTACATGTCAACGCACTTGTGGCCTTGATCGAGTACCGGTAGCCGTTGAATTGAAACTGATCCGCCACGTGCGATCTGGAAACACTACCGGACTGAAAACTTGATGTGAGTAGGATCCAGTATCCATAAACTTAAGTCCGACCGCATTCGGCTAGGGGACCTCCAGAAATGCTCCGTTGAGACAGAACAGTCCGTATTTGGACATAAAATAAGTATACCTTGGCCCTAAGTTTATTTTCGTTACTTTTGTACTTATAAAAAGGGCTTAAACCTTTGCTCTTTCATTCCATACGAATTTGGAGAGAGAAGAGAGAGAAAGGAAGGGAGATTTGGAGCTCTCTCCTGGGATTCTTCCCTGCTGCTCCATGTTCCATAGCCGCCACTTCTGCACCGCCATTCTGGTGTTTTCAGCTCCATTCTTAAGTAAGAAATCCTAACCCTAACCTGATTTGAAGCTTAGAATAATTGTAGTGTTGGTATAGCTAACCTGTTTTATGTCATAGGTACCGTACCCGCCGTTGACGAAGACTTATCGTCTGAATCAACTCCGTTTCACAATTTCTGGTTTAAGGTGAGGATTTTAGACGCTTTGATTGACTGATTTCAAAGCTTTCAATGTCGTTTAATAGTAGATTATCGACGGCAGTGCCGTTTGACATGTACAACATGCTGTCCGTTTTCCGTTTCGTAAACGTACGGTAAATATGAGATTTAGGGTATTTTAGGCATTTATAGGAAATACCGCATACGTCTGTATTTTTTTGAAATGCTTGACATGTAAATTCATCGTGTTATGATATTATGTATGCGTGTATAATCTGTTTGGCGAAGAGATTCGCCCTAATGCGCACTTTGGGTCGACATACGCTATGTAGACTAAGGTGTGTAGACTAAGTGTTTGTATAAATGTTTGTATTAGTATGTATTGAGTAAATGGTATTGTAGATTAGTTTTGAGAATGAATTCTTAATCCATATGATATTGTATATGATTTCCTACATGTTGGCTATATGTATTGATTTCATTATATACATGAAATGCATGTGTTGGATGATTTGCTTAAGTTGTATGTTATAACATGTGTCAACATGCTTACATTGTTGTATTTCATTTCTGCTACTCTCATATGATACTGATGTTGATATTCAAGTGTTTGGGGCTATACGTTAGTCCAGGCAGTCGGTAATGGATTGAATTCGTGGTTGGCTTCTATTTGCAACGAAGGACGCGTCGATGAACGCGAGTCGTGTTTTGAGTTGGCGACAGTGGTTAGGCTACATGAAGTGTTTCATGCACTTCATGTCGTTCGACTTGAGATGCGCTCGTACTAGTCGAGCCCGTCAAATAACCCGACTGGCCATTGTATGTTCACCCTGTATGAGTCATAACTGCTTGAACCTAGGGTACTGAACTTACCATTGGAAACCCTGTTAACCATGGTATCTTGATCCATAAAGACTCATGAGCCGGGCATGGTGGTATGGGACACCGTGGTCAAGCTGTCGGCCTACGCTGGGGCCACAAACCTTTCCGTAGTGACCAGTGAGCAACCCAGACTCGTGAGCAGATTATGGTGGTATAGGACACTATATTCTTGCTGTCGGCCTACACTGATAAGGTGACGAGCCCTTTGTAGTGACCTCGAGCGTATTTTGAGTCTGCGGGATGCGACGACCCTTCCGTAGCGACGAGAGTACATTAGGCCTGTATTGATAAGTTGATGGGGGAGCGGTGCAATGAGTGCGAGCAACAGCCCTTGCAGCGACCTATAAATATAACATCGTATGAGATTACTAGGAGTAACTACCCTAGACAGGATCTGTGTTGGGATTGATATAAGGAAGGTACCTTAGTTTTCCAATCATGCTGTATGAAAAGAACTAATAACAATCCGGTAATCATTACTCATATCGCATTGCATGTGCCTCGAAGATGTGGAGCACTGCGGGAAGAAAGCATGCAGCGGGCGTAAGATGGTGCCGCATGAGGGAGTATGTCGGTGAGGGCATCCATCATGTCATCTATGCTTGCATTAATAACAGTATCTAGGAATGTTTGATTGTCTGCTTTACTATTATCGGGTGATTGATTTGATAATATGCTAATCTTTGCTCTATTATTCCACTGAGTTGATCACTCACTCCCACGTTACAGGACGGTGTTTTCGGACACCCACCAACCCGATTGTAGTTGCAGATGATGGCGCTGCTTGTGAAGCGGAGCCGGACTTGTATGATGATGAGGAGGACTTCTCCTCCGTGTTCTGATCAACGGGATCACAGGGAGGTTGATTAGACGCCTTGACACTTGTCATTTTATATTTTTGGAGCACTCATGTATATTCTTTTCTTTCCATTTTTGGAGTATACATGTATTTAATTAACCTGGTAACATGTTCACACTCTAGAGACTTACAATCAATTATGTATTTTATGTATTTATCACAGTCTTCCGCTTGCTAATTTAACTGTCTTTGGAGTATGATATGCTGTTTTGGCTTAGTCTCAATCTTGTTTGATGTCATTCTACAGATAACATGCATTTATCATTATCTATGTTACATAAGTGACGTTCTGGAACTCGGGAGTTGGGTTTCTACCCGACCCCCGATTTTCGAGGTGTTACAAGGTATCCCATGATTACGCATTTTTTGTCAATTGATCAAGGTAATTCCATGCTTCATCAGCCTCCTTGTTCATAAATTCACTGTTACACATCACCTCAACAAATTGTCGCATTGGCGAAGTTAATCCATTATATATATATATATATATATATATATATATATATATATATATATATATATATATATATATATATATATATATATATATATATATATATATATATATATATATAAAAGCTTATTGTCCGCCAAATTTCGTAGCCATGATGTGGACAGGAATTTGTGAGATCTTTGAACCTTTCCGGTCTCTTCCTCTTTCCAAGCAAAGTTCATGATTGCCTTTCTTAAAGTGTTAGTTTTATGAAACAGGAAAAACTTTTTGAGAAATTCTCTTGTCATCTCGGCCCATGTGTCGATAGATTATGGCTTTAAGGAGTGCATCCATGTCTTAGCCTTCTCTTTCAGTGAAAAGGGAAACAATTTGAATCACACTGTGTTCTTAGACACGTTTGGAAATTGTAATGTGGCGATTATTTCATTAAACTCTTTAATGTGCAAGTATGGACTTTCAGAGTCTAGTGCATGGAATATAGGAAGAAGTTGTATCACTCTAGGTTCAACATTCATGTTTCCTGCATTAAGTGGAAACACCATAAACGAAGGTGTACTTACTCCCGCCGGTTGTAAATAATCTCACAAAGTACGAGGCGGGGGAGCATTATGTACCTCATTCTCATCTTGAACCTCCTCAATTGGAAGTTGAGGTTGCTTTGCAGTCATTACTTCAATTAACTGAGAGGATCTCAAGTGGTATCTAATCCTTTGATGGATAGGCAACCCTTTGACTAATCATCATTCACTCAAGAGACGGAGATGTTATCACGAACCCAATTGGGCATGAAACACGCACAACCCTTAAGCACCACACAACTAAAACCCGAAAGAAAGAAAACTAAAGCAAATAAGAAATCTAAAAAAGAAAGAGAGAATTAGAAAGAGGTTACCAGATTAGAGTTGCTATGTTAAGATCTTACAAAACATAAAGCAATGTTAGTTTCTGAGAACAATTTTAGAAAAAAAAAATTCTAACCTAAAAAAATAAAAGTTAACCCTAATCTTAACATAATTTTAATACTAATTAATCTCAGAAAAAATTTAGTTGTAATCCATGTAAACGACGTCAAAAACTTGTTCATAACCCCAAATGCGAGGTCACGATGTAGTAATAACTCAGTGAGATCGAAGTCGAATCCACAGGGACTAAACTTGTGTGTAATCTAAAAATAATTAGAACTAGAACTAGTAAAAAATTTAAATTGAATTTTAAAATAGTTGAGAGGAATTGTGAATAAAGTATCGATAATCAAAAGGAAACTAAAGCGCCAATGATCCACTTGTAGCTATCAGGATGTTACCTTGATTCAACAAATGCAACTAGAATCAGAGTCCTATCCTATCCAATTAGAAGATGAAACAATTAAATCAAATCTCTGAACTTTTCATTGATCTAGTCCTCAATGAAGGAGTATTGTAATGATTGGAAGGGAATTCACGCATTCACCATGCCTAGGAGACGATGGTGAATCCTGAATTTTACCAATCTCACAATCTCAAAAAGGAAAAGAAGATATTCAAAGCTATCATGGCATCTATTATAATTTGAGTCACAATAAATCATAAAAAATTGAAAATATTCCTTAAATTCAAACTAGAAATCAATGACGTTCAACATAAACAAGAATCAAAGTAAATGAAGCATCAAATAAACTACAGCTTCACCTCTTAGCCCTAGCTAAGAGATTAGCTAGTCATAGCTAACTAAAAAATAAAATAAAGAGTAAAACATATACTAGAATCCATAAAGAAATCGAAGTGGAAGAACATTGTTAGCGCTCCAATTAGGCCTTCTCTCCCTTTCTAAACCCTAGAAAATGATTTGGAATAGCCTTGAAGACTCTTTTAAATAGTTTTGCAGCTCAAACTTTCGTACAAACTTCGAAAAAGTTTGCAAACCACCTCAAATATACGAACTCCGCGCAGTTCCCAAAATAGATTTTTAGAACTTTTATTTTTTAGACTCAAAGTTTCAAAATATGTTTTTTTAGGACAATTTTCAGGATTCCTTTTCTTTTTCTTCACTTCAAATCTTCGATTCTCTTCATTCCTTACTTAGTTTCTTTAGATCTTTGGCATGTGAATTATTCATTAATGACTTCCAAATCTCCAAATTTTCATTTAGTAAACTTTTGAGCATAAATCTTCCTTTTGATATCAATTTCACCTTAAGCTCTTGAAATCACCTCGCACATGAAAACATGAATAATTAAATTGATTACACACTATCATGTTTATAAAACCAATGTATAAATAGGGAGAAATATGCGATATTTCACACTAATAGCGAACAGGTGGTCGGACCAGGGCTATTGCCTGTGTGGATGAGTGGAGGAGAGAGAGAGAGAGAGAGAGAGGAGGAGGAGGAGGAGGAGGAGGAGGAGGAGGATTCAGACGGACAGGTGTCGGAGTATGGGACTCTGGGATCGCGTTGGGTGCGGCGGATGGCTACTAGGGTTAGAGACGGGTAGGTTTAGAATTTTTTTTTTCTTTTGAATATATAGTACCCAATTACCGGTCTGAGTCGGGTTTCGGATCGGATCGGATCGAGTTTGACCGGATCGGATTTCGGTTCGAGTTAGTCGGTTTATTATGTAACCCAAACTCGGCTCGGTCAAGATTTGGATCCACGTGGGTCTACTCGATTTGAACCCGGCACTAGCATTCAGTCTGGGTCGAGTCAGTCGAGTCGGATCCACCGAGTCGAGTCGGGTCCTGCCCAGATCTAATGGTGGGGAAAAGACCCATACATCACGGTGGCCACTCAAAGCTCCTGCCCGTTCCCAGCTGGAGACAGGCGGGAGTAGGACACAATTTGTGTCCTCACATGTGATATTTGTGGGCGCACCAAAATTAATTGTGCATCCCAATTCAAACTGAACAACTACACCCCGCGCGCCAAGATAGTCAGATATGTCGAATGTAATTGTATATGACCGAGTCCTAAGAAGATCAGTCACCTGTTCAGCCACTCACAAGATAATTATAAGATAATCAAGTAAATGTTAGAGGGTGGGATTCTTCCTCTAAAGATGGGTTGCACCTTGGCTTTCATAACCAGAAATAATCAAATAAAAAGGAAATACTTGCGGTATATTACAATAAGCAATTGTAAGATGTCTTCTTGAAAGATAAAGTGATTATATTGATACAGGGACTAGCTCAGTGTAAAAGCATAGACTTGGGTTTCAACTAAAGATAACTACCACTTGATTTAGCAAACTCTTTAAAACTATGGTGTGAGTCAGTAATTATTTTGTATGTTTCATTGCTTATATTGACTCCTTTTTTAATCTCTACATACAAATCATGCATATGTTGTGTAGATGCATGTGCAAAATTTGAAGGCCTATGGAACACTGACATGGGTATGCAATCTATAGGAATCCTAAGCTCATCTACTTGAATTTTCACATCCACTTCCTCCCTAAGACTCATTTGATCATGACGAATGTTTGGTAGAGTCAATATGTAAATGTCTTGCACAAGTGTAAGCTTAACTGATATGTCCTCTGGAATAACAACATTAGACTCCTCCAATACCGAACTCACCTCGGGTGATAACTCTACACTACCCTCAGGTGTAATCTCAGTTGGTATCTTCAAAATAGCCTTAGGCGTGACCTCATTTCCTGCGTGGTCATACAACGTCAAATCAATTTTAGTTGCTTTTTCAGACTCTTTACCATTAACTATAGGAAGAGACTCAAGCTTTTCGTCTCATCTTCAGGACCATGTTTCTTGACATCTTCCTTCTTTTCCGGGGTGCTTTTGGGCAGGAGAGGCTTCAAGATAATCAGTTTGCTTTCATACAGAAACGAACACGTATTCAAGCGACTGAATAATGTTGCATCTATGTCATATAACCAAGGCCTGCCCAAAATAATGTAGCCTATATCCATGGGCAAAACATCACACCATATTGTGTCCGTATATGAACCAAACTGGATGGGAATGGGACAATGCTGAGAAATCAAAATCGAAGACGCATCAACCCATGGGACTCGATAGAGCTGAGGGTGAGGAACAAACATCATACCTAAGCAGTCCATGGTGCTAGAAGAGACCACATTAATGCAACTGCCACTATCAATGATCACCTTACAATTTTGACCACCATACGACATAAGCATGGAAATTGAATTCGTATATCAATCATCACTTTCTACAATCTGGCTTAAGGCACGACTAACAATATCAAGAGACACAATCTCAATTCCTTCAATTTGATCTCCGACTTGTGATTGGACATATTTCTCAGTATTAGGTTTTGCCTTAAGGAAGGCTTTAAGATGATTGACACGCACATTAGTCATGGTCAATTAAGTCGTGGTGGTCCTATTGTGGGCTTCAATGGCCATCAGATGGTTGTTGATGGCGTTAAGGGCCTTGATAATTTATTCTAGATTCATAGTGGAATGTAGGCTAAAACCACGTCCAGAATGAGTGGGCATACACTCCAACTCTTAGGGAAGAACCTAAATCCTAGGGTAATGTTATGACAAATACAAAACCAACTTAAAAATCAAGTTGGATATGATAGGGACACTAATATGAAAATTCAATAAGTCGTCACCCTCAAATATTATGTTAAAAATTCAGCAGGATAATAATCCAAGAGTACCAAACTGAAAATTCAACAAAAATGTAATATGAAAATTACAAATTGAAAATTCAGCAAGATGACTACCTGAGATTATTACGCTGAAAATTCGGCATATAAGTGGAAAACACTAGTTGAAAATTCAGCAATAGGATACTCTAAGCTAGGAATAAAAATCAGCAATATGATCCTAGATCCTATATGTAATGTATGCTCTATTAACCCTATATGTGATTCTAATCGAAGTGTAATGCAAAAATCCTATGTTAAACATATGGGCTCTGATACCAAATTTGATGCCGGACACATGATTTAATGTTATCATGCAATATAGATATTATGAAAAAGTCCATAAAGTAATTAAATTAATAAAAGATGTTAACCCACCACGTAATTATAAGTAAACAATAAGAAATAAAATCTGATTTAACCTAAATCACATACTCGCATACTAACAAATCACATAAATAAATTAAAATTAGGTCCGATGGAAGGATATAACTTCTAATTTAACATATGCATGTTTCACACTCAAGGGACCGACTTGTAGGTTTTATGATTAGGGTTATGAATAAGAAAAATATAAAAATTTAAATATTAGGGTTAATGGGAATTGAGAATTTTGGAATTAGGGTTTTTTAGAATTTGGGAAAAAAATGAAATTAGGGATAAATTGACTGAATTGGTTAAGGGGATTGATGCATTTAGGTATTAATAGAAGGGAATTAAGGCTTTGGATGAATGAAAATTTTAGGATCTTCAATGGTTAATTTCATTTGGAGTTGAAGTTGGATGATAAAAAGCTGAAGACAGATGAAATGGATGGTTTTGGATAGGAATTGATGAAGAGAGATGATTTAAATATATATATATATATATATATATATATATATATATATATATATATATATATATATATATATACATTTTTTCATAGGAAGGAAGAGAGAAGGAAGATGATAGATGGAAGTCTCTTACCCCCGTTGAATAGGGAATGGAATCACACCACATCCAAGCTCCAAATCACATGGAGTATTCATCAAATCACATGAAGAAGAGAAAACACAAAGCCCTTTTCTCTTATACAGTCTCAAAAAAGACTTTTTATAAAAATGCACTTTCAAATAAGATTTTCAATATAAAGATGCTTAATAAATTAAAAGTTGTTCCTAACTCCCTAATCTCAACACAAATATAAGTTATACCAAGAATAATGAAGCATGTAAATAATCTAAATAACTAAAGTATTTCATAGCCAATGTAGGTCCGTGATCACGATGTCCGATGATGATGATCTAACAGCCCGATTATCATGTCCATTAAGGTCCTATATGTAACCCACGTGTATCTTCCAAGTGTGAGGTCTTCAAAGATACACGAACATGCACGTAAGGTTTTCAACGTGATTAGGAATATGAATTGAGCCAAATGGGCTCCATGTAATGGTCCTATAGCCATAAGGAGACTAGCTTAGTTCTCTTCTTCTAGTACGGTGCTTGGATATCCTCTTCAAAGAAGAAGAAGAAGAAGTATGTATAGCTCCATAAGGAATATTTTTAAAGCACACACTACAATTATTCTACACAAATATTGGTATCATATCATGTCAAACCCCACGATCTATTACTTCAAGCAACCAAAGAATCATCATTCATTGATGAGAGAAATTTAGGAAACAGAAACAAAACTATTTTTTTATATATATAGAATAGATAAATGAGATTTGAGGGTCAAGCAAATTCGAAGCTTAGAACCATACATGTACCCAATCCGAAGCTTCTCGAGATAGAGTACTTCCCTTTCCTACGTAACTCACTACCACTTGTAGGAAGAGGGGAGATAAAATGAGAAGGCCGTTCCTCCTATGGAAAATAATATACAAAGCCCGGAATTTGAAGCAGATAACTTACCAACTCTATTCGCCCAGCAATGCCCAGACCCAGCTTTGATCGCTAACGAGTGACGCCATTTTTATACCCATCTTTGATGAAAACTGGGGACATGGCTATGTAGATGGTGGATGAGTCACCTCTCTCTCCAGTTTTGTCCTCGTAGATCAGCGATAACCGTACAGGGCTAGGAAGGGAGGTGGTGGAGGGACATTATCCCTCAGTAGAGCATCATCAGTGAATCCCGTATGGATATTCCAAACCCACTGTAGGTAGTCTGAAATTAGAGAATGAGAGAGACGATAGACTTCTGAATCCCATGCCATTACATCGAATCCCGTAGGATTTTCTCAATCCAGCCTCCGTTCAGTTCAATCCCATGGCGATTTTCCTATCCTTTCACCATAATTTCCAAGAAAGCAAAACGCCTAAAACCCTCGCATTTCTAAACACATTCTCAAATCTTCTCCTGACCCTATTCCACCTAATCCTCTACAATACCATGCGCCAAACACCCCGTCAAGTGCTAAGCTAGTTTCAACTAGGCGGGAGAGCCACTCTACTTGGTTTCTAGGATTTGACTAATGAAGCCTTCTCTCATCCAGTCAGAGAATGATACACTAGCATAACTGTTTAACAAACTCTTTGATGGCCCTAAAAGCCTGATTTGCAAGATGACTTAAAATCTATGATTCTTAGGTCGGGACTGGGAACACCGATACTCTTCTCCTCGCTGATGTGAGCATTACTAGTTTGAATACTCCATTCCCACTAAAAAATCTGTACAACAAGTGCAGGCTGCCTAGGTAGAGGCTATGCGCCAAGCACAGGCCGTCTAGCAAAATGCTCTGCACCTAAATGCAGACTTATTACAGGATCTGTGCCAGGGACAAAGCATCGTTCTCATTGCCAATTGGCACTAAGGTATGAACTTATCCCACTTCTCTTTGGCAGTAGCATGAGACAAGTGCATGCCTCTAAGCATCAGACGATAAGAATCCCTATCACTTGATGACCAGCACTAGACAGTTTCAATAGCATGATTTGCCATATTAGCATATGATAATCATGGCAATGCTGCTACCCCAACTCCCAATCGCAACAACCTTGTAAGAAACTGTCCCATGGGATAGTATATACCACAAAGCTACAAAGCTACTTGAAGCCTACACCTTCTAAGATACACTTTACACATCCTTAGCTAGTGTATCCCAACACCCAGATGGCTATATAAGATGCCCAGATTCCAAAGGTTATCACACTCATGAAGTACAAGAATACTCCAACCTGATTGATGATCTGGATGCTCTGAAAGATGAATGACTTAGATTAGGATTTCATATATATTTCACATATTTAGTTATGTACTATGTAATGGGCAATATCTGATTTTTTAAAAACCTTTTAATCAAGAGTTTTCCGTCGGAGATTGTGATTAAGGGCTTGTGTTAAATCCCGCCGCTTCAAATGTATTGTTCCCAGATTAATGAAAGCCTTTTGCTAAGGCATATTTGAGTGCAAATATTGTCTCATTGACATGACAACTAAATAAACAGAAATTGCAACACAAGCTGGAAAAGTTTTCGAATATAACCAAAATTATGTACAAGGATTCCTTGTGCATGTGGAGTTTTGAGAGGGAGTGTAGTATTGGGTTAACTTATTACAACTCTTTTAAGTATGGACTTGGTCCCAAAACCTTCTCCATGTTTTGCATATCACCCACATCTTGGATTTTTTATAATCATTGAGCCTTTGGTCATAGGCAGAAAAAGAAAATAGTTGAGTCTTGATAAAATTATGCTACTCAACAGTAAATCACTTTACAGAAAATTGCTATTTTTCATAGAATCCTCTATTATTAGAGGCCACTCAGTTCAATTGTGATTGTATCCAACACCTAAAGGGTTTTATAGAGCATTTGATACTCTATTAATCATTAGGTGTATTCTGTTTTCGGGTAACCTCTATTTAATTATAATTTTGGAAATCCAGATCTTTGAATTTCTTTGTTGGATTGTGCATATGGTTTCTATTTGGATACTTCTGGCCATTATTGATTGTAATTTATGATTTGGTTCAATGTTATTATTTTTTATCGCCAATTGGAACTATTCTCAAAGCCATATGCTATTTTTTCAAATTGTCATTTGGTCACACCAATTCATCAATGTTATCTTCATGATGGTCGGATTTATAACCTCCCAATCATCCTGTTTGTCATGTAATTAGATGATATAATGTGACTATTAGTACAATAGTTAATGATAACTATCATTGCATGACACATTACAACATGTCTATTATCCTCTATTCCAGTTGTTTCAAAGGGTGATCTGATCACGGACAATCATGTATACTTCTCTGCACTATTGATCAGCATGTTCAAGTAATATTAATTCATTATGATCCTTATCCCATAGATGATAGTCCCTCTATTACCTTAGATGATAGTCCCTAAGTCACTTGTGGGGAGAGCTGGATGCATCTGCATATCAAGCCACATCTCTATTGCAGGTGGTGAGTGGGACTCTGACTTCTGCTATCCATCTGGAAAAGAAGCCACTAAAGAATCCCTGTTTTGCAAGTGATTTTACCTAATTCATCTATTAATCAAGTGCATAGTCTAAAAACAAGAAAGCTTCAACTCAACCTGATATCCGGTTAGGCCGGGTTGACTCAAAAAACTCTACTTGATATTTAATATTTAAACTTGGAATTTAATTAGACTAATGATCAACACTTAAAATAGTGTGAATATAAAAGTTTGCAACTGGCATAGTTGAGGTTGTCAGTTCAAGTCACCGCACTGTTGGGGATAAAATGACTTAGCCCAACGGCAAGCCTGAATATTGATTGAGCCGCACATGACAGGCTGAAGCTTGGCTCACGGGCCAAGCTAATAGTTCTAAGCCCACCCAAAGCTGGCCAGGTTGGGTAGGCTAAATGCCCCATTGCCACCCTACTGAAAGGATTGGTGTCTCATTTGCCAAACACCCAACAAGTAAGCCCACCTGACTCAACTTACTGATCATTGTGGGGTCCATCCCAGCTTATGGTCAGGTTTTTCTCGGGTTGTTTCAGCCCATTTGCTATGATATTGGAAGTCTTTCCACCCCACCAGCTGCCACCCGTCCACTGTACATGTGGCATACATGCATGCCAATTTGGACCCACCTAAAATTGTTGGATGATGTGGATGAAGCTTAAGCCAAGGATTTGGTGTGCTACCACATGAATGGGCCCCAATGAAGAAGCAAAGCAATTAGATTGAGCCACTCTGGTAACCATCCATTCAACAGCCCAAACAAAGGTTGATCAACTCAGAAAATAAGCAATACCGAAGCATTCAAAGAGAAACTCACAAACAGATGGGCAACAGTGTATGCACCCACAATAATCTGATGGATACTGCTTAAATCACAATATACAACTACAGAGGATGTAAGTCATCATCATTGGATTCTGAAACCATAAATCACAGAAGTGTCTGAAAACATCATCCAAATAACTCAAACCATTATACATAAAAAAGAAATGAGCCTTCAATCCGGCAATCTACACCATTATACATAACAGAGATGAAAACCATAAATAGGAAATGAACTTTCAAGCCATCAATCTCTACATCAACATCTTGTCTGGTTGTCGCCTGGCATGTGCTGTAAGACTCTCCTACCAATGCAACAGTTGACAAATGAAAACTGGGATAAAAATTTGATAATGACATACCATAATTTGCCTTTTCAAATCTAAACAAGTGGTTGAAGCATATTTACACTAAACTCATTGCATAAATAAATACCAAATTCAGTTGACGAAGGAAGATAGAAAAGAAAAATGAAAAAGACTGATTCCATGAGTTATTAAAGAAAAATAAATAGTTTGTGTTGCATTGCAATAATGTGTCTTGTGTTCTGTTTTACGTGATCCACGCCCTACATCTAGGTGTGATTGGCTGGACCTGGGGAATGGCATGTCTAGATATTATGTAAAGTAAGAAATTCCATTGTAGGAAAGATGCCCATGGCCGAATAGGTTTTAGAAAACGTCCTCAGAAAGGCCAGTTTCACATGCGTGAGAAATCTTTTCCCTAGAAGTTCCATGTTACTCTGGCTCGACTAACAACGATGTTATTGGATCTCCATGCCATAAGCAAAGGAAGGCATCTGTAGAACTGGTGGATCAAGTGGACCTAGCATCGTCAGTTCAATAGCATGAATGCCTCGTAAAGGCATTGGGTTAGAGAGAGGAGGCACGGGGGAGACAGAGGCCACTGCATAAGCTGTGGAGTACGAGTCACGGTAGAGACAAGTGCATTTGATCATGTGAAGTAAACCTGAGAAAACATTAAAAACATTACCATCCACAAAATCAAGCAAAATAACGTCAAACTGACGAATACTCAATAATGTTCAGAATTCAATTAGCCATGGAAGATACATAAATCTGGTTTTAAAAAATTGTTAAACTTTGATTACTCATGCAATTAGAGTGGCACTTTGGTTTGCAAATTAACAGTTTCCAATCAATCTATCAAGTAAGAAAGTTTTTTCTTTGAGAAATGACACTATGAAGAGACTCACAGAAGTTCTGTAAGTGCACTCAGCTTTGCATTAAGTTCATTTGTAGCTATTGATCAGATGGCTAACATAGTCAATTCGCTTGGCCACTCTTTGTGATTGTCCAACAAATCAATGGTCTGGATCACTGAAGAGAAGTGTCTGCATGGGGTATAGCTATTATGGTGTGCCTCCATGGATTCCATGAAACATGCATCATAGTAGCATTTCTCTTCTTCTTATTATTAGGAAAACAGGATTTTGTACATAATAAGGAAACCAAGTCATGTGGGAAATGAAGAATGTGTTTTAGCCAAAGAAGATTCATTTCCTAATGCATCATACTGTTTTCTGATCCCACCAGCTGTGTGTATAGCATACCATGTGCATCCATTCATTGGGTGGGCCAGTGCTCATGGGACAAATTCATAGCTGGATAAGCATGTTTTATCGGATCATTTGTTTTTTACAATGTGGCCGACCTGATGGATCAACTGCTAGACCCAACTGATAACTGAGCCAAACTGTTGACAGAGCAGGGCCCACCTGATGGACGGCTTGAATTTTGCACATGTTTTCTATCTAGGCACATGTGATGGCAAGTAAAGCATTTGGATTGTAAATGCTTGAGATTTTCATATCTCAAAACATCCTCAAGCTTTCAAACTTCAAAGAAAGGATACTGTGTTAAGAGCAGTGGAGTTCAATTGGTTGGCTAATGATGATGCTGTAAAACAAGAATTGAAGTCAATGTGGCTGCATGCTTAGATGATCCAAACCATTGCGCTAGTGGACCCTTTCCTAGATACAGTTTGAAAATAGCAATGGCAAGAATGGTCAGAAGTGCACAATCAGTAATCAGACTGGTGCAAATTACCCAACTGAATATGAATGGAAAGGGCAAGTAGATGGACGATATATGTCTCCAATCACACATCCATGTGGGATAATTCATTGATAGCCGAAGTAATGACTTCACCAGCCATACTCGGTGGAGGCATTTCCACCAACAACTAACATGAATGATAAGCGGTTGACGGTATTACCTAGAGCCAAAAGCCAACTGGCCAAACAGTACAAATTTGGATGGGGAATTAGATGATATACTAGAGGTGCGACTCTGGTGGGTCAACCCAACCTCAAGAATACCCAACCCGCAATTGACCCGACCTAAATTTCAATCCGAGTTGCCCAACTTGAAATCCTCTATGCTCTGCTGGGGATTTGTGCTGTGGAATCACACAGATATGGATCTAGGATAGCAATTCAAGAGCACCAAGCAAACACAAGAGAACACAAAGATTTAACGTGAAAAATCCTTTCGGGAAAAAACCATGGCACAAAGCGACAGAAATCCCCTATGAAAATAAAAATTACAAAGAGAGAGGACTTACCCGATTCGAACAACCCCGAATCTACACCCTTTGATAATCCTAGAACCCTTTTAGAAATCCTTGGAATCCCTTTAGGAAGCCTTAGCATCATATTACAAGGGCCCTAGGGACTCCTATTTATAGTTTAAGAAACACGCCTTCGCGCCGACTTGGAATAACCCGGAAACCGCCTCAAATTTAAGCAGTCCACGCGCAATTTGCGTAACCTTCGACTAGTCGAGACAGGGCTTCGACTGGTCGAAGAATTCCTTTGACTGGTCAAGCCTGTCTCTCGACTAGTCGAGCGTCTCGGAAATCCCAAATACATCGTTGCAGGACTTAAGTCAAACTGTCTTCGACCAGTCGAAGGGACCTTCGACTAGTCGAGTCAGTCCCTTGACTGGTCGAGCACCTTGGATGAAAAAGCAGATTTAAGACATCTATTTTAACAACATACTCAACCCAACCAACCCAACCCAACCTAACCTAACCCAAATACATGTGATTATTTCCAACCTGACCTAACCTGAACTGAATTTGCTCAACCCGAACTCAACCCAAATTCAAATCGCGTTGGCAATTTCCAACCCGAACCCAATCCAAGAACCTTGACAACCATAACCCACTTTGCCATTCTATATGATAGTTAAGCAGGCACGTGATGCTTGATACAAAACCGCTCCAAAGTTGTACTTGTAGCATATATTAACTAAAACTAAAATGACTAAATTGTGCAAGAAACAAGAAAGTGAACTCACCTGTCATTGATAGCCCACAATAGCACCAACTTATTGTATTTTGATGGAGGGTATATGTTGAATCTTATGCCAATCCTCTCCGTCGTTTTCCCGCATTCGAGGTTGGAGCTCACTAGGCATGCCCTCCACCTCCAATATCCTGAGGGTAGTCACGTGTTGCAGTCCTTCTGGAAGCATCTTTAAATGAGGGCATACAGCAATCATCAAATGTAAAAGCCTGGGCATCGCTCCTTCCTCCACTCTCCACTCTTCTAATTCAGGTAACCCCGCAACACGTAAGGATTCGAGTTGAGGAAACGCTTGTGCAGAGCTGACCATTTCCTTTCCCATATATGAACGACTATAAAATGAGAGAATCCGAAGGTTGGGTAGTTTCTCTAATGTCGCCATTGGGTCTTCCATTAAATTGGAGAATTGCAAGGAAAGCTTGGTGAGGTTAGGTGGGAATTCATACGACTCAGGTGGCTTCTCTAATGGTCCACTCAATAGCATCTTCTTCAGATGCAGTTGATGTGAAAAAGGCATAAAAACTGGAAAAGCAATTGCCGATTCCAACCGCAAAGACTGGAGGCGGCCCAACTTGGGAAGAGAGTTGAACAGTCCCTTTACATGCCCACTCAAATGGATCCAATATACTTTTAGTCTCTCAAGATTAGTTAGCTTCCCTAAGAAATCCTCTATCCAATCACCAGCCTGCAAAAATTTTAGAGTCTGGAGATTGACTAAAGAATCAAGTCCCAGTGATGGACACCCTACTATTTTAGACCAGACACCTTTACTTAATAGTTTTCCGGACGACACATCTAGATGCCTTAATTGCTGCATCTTCCAAATACAACTGCGAATGTCGACTATGTGTGAATGTGCCTGTACATGCAGTGTTTCTAAATTACGAAGATTGCTTATGGATGATGGGAGTCTGCTTATGGATGATGGGAGTCTTAGGGAGGAAGAAGAGTGGAAGCCAAGGTATCTCAAGTGGATTAGTCTACCTATTTCCTTTGGAAGCTCTCCAATTGCTGTATAAGATACATCTAAATATAACACCCTAAGCATATTGAATCCTCTGTAAATAAACTCCTCTTGCTTTTCTCCAAGACGTTCACTACGGACGCACAACACAGAACGAAGGTGCGGGTTAGCTTGATTTAAAGAAGTGTACTGGCTAGTGGCTTGATGAATAGCAAGCCGGCGTGCTTTTGATGGAGAGAGAGAATTTGTATCTCCATGGTGAACATCAAGGAATTTATCTTCCTTGCATTTTGAAATCGAGAGTTCTCGTAAGAGATCATGAATGCGGCACCGTTTAACTCTTCCGGTCAAATCTCTTTTAGCTACTTGAATCAGACTTCTATGGATCAGCTCCTCCAGGCAATCTTCAGCAGCTTCCTCTACAGTATCATCCCCTGTTGACTCTACAAATCCTTCCGCGATCCACAGCCGAATCAATTGCTTAGCATGGATCTCATGGTCTTCTGGAAAAACCCCAATGTAGAGAAAGTATGTTTTCATACGGTAGGGTAAATCTTCATAGCTTAAAGCTAATATTCTTTTGATTTGAGATTCATCATCAGTGAATTGAGAGCTAATTCTCCTGAGTACTTTCTCCCACTGGTTTGGATCCATTGCTTTCCTTGATAATAACCCCCCTATGACAACAATAGCAAGAGGCAGACCACAGCATCTTGCCACAATCGCTTTTCCTAGCTTCTCTAAATTTTGTGGGTAATTGAGACCCTGATCCAAGAATGCTTTCTTGCAAAACAACTTCCATCCGTCTTCATCTTTTAAAAGCCGCAACTCATGGGGTGAGCTCCGTACATCTGCATATGAAGCTACATCTCTGTTCCGGGTGGTGAGCAGGACCTGACTTCCCATATTTGTATCTGGAAAAGCAGTTACTAAAGAATCCCATGATTCAGTCTTCCATATATCGTCCAACACCACGAGATATCTTCTCTCTTTCAAATGATTGGAAAGCTTCTCCTTCAACTGAAGAGAATTCATTTTTTCCACCATCTCAAGCTCTTCTCTAGGAAGAGTCATGAAGCATTTTATAAGGCTTTGCAAAAGATCTCTGATGTAGAGCGGGTCGCGGACAATTTCATGGCCAAGATGGATCAGAAAAGGCACGGTCGGCGACAGAAGTGATCCGGACCATCAGACCTTAGATCGGGCGTATCTCACAATCCAGAATGAGTTATCCGACGTAGAATATATGATTTTGGGGTAGAACGAGCTACTTTAGCCAACCAACCCCACTACGCCGGGTTGCGCAGCCCGGATTTGCGAGAAACCCCCTGATCGATGGTCATTTCCCCGTTTTAATTTTGTTTTTACTATTTATAGTAAGTTTTAGTTTGCTTATAGCTCTTCATCCGTTGGGCTTTAGGAGTTGTGTCCAACATGAAAAGTGCTTAGAATAATTAGGAGAACGGTTTGGTGAAGCCAAATAGGACACTTACTATTTTTGGCCGAAAACCTTGCGCACTAGTAGACATCACGACCGTCTATAAATAGTAAGTTTACTATTTATAGTAAGTTGTGAATTCTAGGAGTTTTAGTTGTAGTATGAGTTTGATTTCTTTCATGTTGCTTGGTTCCCTTATTTAAAGGGGTGTAAACTCGTTTTTATTTTTTCATCAATTAATTTCGAATTTATTAGAGTTTATTCTTATTCTCTTGCTTTCTTTCCTCGTGGATTCGAGAAGTCTCTGTGAGGAGTCCAGAGAAGCTCCATGGATTCGAAGTAGTTATCCTTGAGGAAGACGGTGTTCGACCTCATCACGTTCATCCCTGCGTCAATTTGGTACCAGAGCGAGGTTTTCCCTCGGGCCGATGGCAAACAACGAAGGTATGAATCAAAATCCTGTGACAGTGATCCAGGGATTCATCATCTTTCGGAAAGAATGGAAGCTTTCCATCGGGAGAGTCAGTTGACCATGCAAGGGCTGCAGGCAACCCTCGACCGTCTTGCGGATGCGCTGCTTCCGCCCCGAGCCCTAGGCGGTGCTCCACCACTTATGGTCGCCCCACCACCCGTGGTAGCTGTACGACGTGACCCTGATTATCGTAGAGCACTACCAGCGGTAAATCGTAGGGCTACACCAGATGATTCTAGTTCCAGCGACGAGGACATTAATGAGGGTTTTAATCGACGACCAATCCATGTAGGCGATCGTCTAGATCATGCTGAAAGAGACTATCGAGGTAAGGCTGAACTTCCTAGTTTTAACGGTTTATTACGTATCGAAGATTTTCTCGATTGGCTAGCCGAAGTAGAGAGATATTTCGATTATATGGATGTGTCAGATCATAAAAGGGTGAAATTGGTAGCGTTTAAATTAAAATCTAGTGCTTCTGCATGGTGGGAACAATTGCAACTCTCACGAGCCCGCCAGAACAAGGCGCCCATTGCATCATGGCCTCGGATGAGACGTCTTCTTCGTTCACGATTTCTCCCCAGTGATTATGAGCAGATATTATTCCAGCAATACCAGAATTGCCGACAAGGAAATCGAACTGTTACAGATTACACTGAAGAATTCCAGCGGTTGGCTACACGAAACGATTTGTCAGAATCTGAGTCATAGAAAGTGGCACGATTTATAGGTGGGTTGCGACCGGTAATTCAGGATCGAGTTCAGATGTACCCAGTCGGGACCGTAGATGAAGCAGTTCAATTGGCAGGAAGGGCAGAAACACAGCTTGCAAGAGCTCCTGCTCGTCCCTATCCTTCAAATCGACCCCCTATGAAAGGTCCCACACAGGATCCAGTGCTGGCTCGAGGAAAAGATCCGATAGGAGAACGTCCTCAACCTCCTCCACCCATGAACCGCGATACGGGGAGCGGACCATCCCGACCTCAACGGGCAGCACCCACAACAGCGGGGCCGAGTAGGATTTCGAATCCTTATGCTCAACCAAGGCCGAACAATTGTTACCGCTGTGGCCAACCAGACCACTTATCAAACACTTGTCCTCAACATCCGGCAGCACATTTAACTATAAACGAAGGAGGCACTGAAGATGAGGCCGCAGAAGAAGATCATGGCTTTGATGAATATGAACAAACCACTGAAGAAATAACAGGTGGCGGTGAAGTGACAGGTGAGGATCGTGGCGAATCTCTCGTTGTGAGGCGACTACTATATACCCCGCGAAAGGAATTACATCCACAGCGGCACAATATATTTCGTACTTGATGCACTGTCAACGGAAAGGTCTGTGATGTGATCATAGACAGTGGTAGCAGCGAGAACATTGTCTCAAGAGTGATGGTGGATAAGTTGCAGCTACCAACGACGAGACATCCTTCCCCGTACTCAATTGGCTGGATAAAAAAAGTGAACGAGACCAAGGTAATTGAACAATGCACTATCTCGTTTTCAATTAGTAAACATTATAAGGATCAGATACTTTGTGACGTGGTTGACATGGAAGCCTGCCATATGCTACTCGGTCGACCCTGGCAGTCGGACCGTGATGCAACCCATCGGGGATGAGACAATGTCTACATATTCGTCAAGGATAGTCGAAAAATAATCCTTGTCCCTATGGCACCAGAGAACCACCCTGAAGCCTCTAAAGTGGAGGGGAGTTCTCTCTTGACCATTCGGGATTTGATGGAGGAGTCTAAGGAAACCGGCGAGGTATACGCCGTAGTGGTGAAAGGCGAGGAAGAGGAACCCTCGAACATCTCTCCAAGCCTAAAACTGTTGCTAAATGAATTCAAGGAGGTCTGGCCTGAAGATTTACCTGATGGATTGTCCCCCATGGGGGACATCCAACATCACATAGACTTCGTCCCTGGGGCTAGCCTGCCCAATCGCCCTCATTATCGGATGAGTCTGAAAGAGTGTGAAATACTTCAGGGGCAAGTGGAGGAATTGATCCGTAAGGGACTATTAAGAGAGAGCATGAGCCCATGTGTTGTACCAGCATTATTAACGCCAAAAAAAGATGGAAGCTGGCGCATGTATGTCGACAGCCGAGTAATCAACAAAATTACCATCAAATATCAGTTTCTGTTGAGGGTCAAATATTGCATATTAGACCCCAGATATTATCTGGATTTACGAATATAATGCTATCTAATGGCTTGTTTTCTCATTCTTGTGTTGCAAGGTGATTTTATGAGCATGGATGGAAAAAGGACATTAAAAGTTGAGATTTAACGATCTGATGACGCCAAAGGCAAGGGACACACTCCAGGGGACCAAGATTGACAAATATACACGGTCAGAAATTCGAGAAAAGTTAGAAATTGAAGCTCAAGTAGCCTGAAGGACGTCCAGAATGCAAGATCACGAGGTTCCCACCATCCGTTCGGCTCGAAACTTCATACGTCGCCTGAGGACCATAAATTAACCGTACATATAAAATTTCAGCCATTGAAGATCTCGGGAAGTGCCCTAACTGACAGATTAGCCCATAAACCGTTGATTCTGGGCCCACCTGATATCTGGAACTGCCTCAAAATTATTATTGACCGTTTAAATGAGATGAGAAATAATTTAGACAGTGAAGATTTCTGAAAATCATCACAGTGGACCCCACATGAATAAAGTGTGCATAGTGCACAAGTGCACTATACGTGTATGAGAAACGGCAGAGAAGGTTGACCGTCTCTGACCGAAGAAAAGAAAAAAATAATAATAATAATAAAATTTCTTACGCACTACGGCTGCATAACGGACGGCCGGCGTCCGTTTTGCGGACGGTAGTGGGCCCCAACCATTACTCGTATGGCCGATCTGATCCGTCCACCGTGTAGAGGGCTTCGAGAACTACAAAATCATTTTGACCTTTTACACCCATGCGTGCACACGTGTGAGATACAGAGGCTACAAAAGGGCTGCTTGGTAACGTTCAAAACTGATTCTTCTGTGATTTCTTCTCTGGGCCACGTCAATGGACGTTCAAAACTACCCATTCTTAACTGAAATTTCGTTTTGAATCCAATGGATGGGGTGGATTTTTCAGAAAATGCTTCTATGGGGCCCACCGACCACAACAGCGAAATGGTGCGAAAGGTTTCGCACATCCGCGAAAACTGACTTTTCCGGACAGTTTTGGCTCACCATCTTTGATCATATGGTAGATCTAAACCGTCTATCATGTAGAGAACCCAATGAAATCCTAAGAGATAGTATTTTTTTAAAATTTGAACAAGAAAAGTGGCGTGTTTCGAGGCACCGAACTTGACTGCGAAAAAGCTTTCAATGGGCATGCATAGCTTTTCAAATCCGATTCAAATCCGATTTTCACCACTCCAGCAGCTATATAAGGAGGTTTTGGACGTGGGGAGCATTCATTCAGGTCTTGGGAGGAAGATTCAGAGCTGGGAAGGAAGGCTCAGGTCGGACGTCTGCAAGAGAGAGAGTTGAGTTTGTTTATTTCTTTTATTTTTATTTTATTTTATTTTGAGATATCTAGCCTATTCATGTTGGGCTAAACCTCCTAGCTAGGGCTAAGAGGTGAAGCTTGTAGTAAGATGGGAGATTTGATTTTATTTTAATTTTAATGCATGAATTGACATTGATTTTAGTTAATTATTATGGGAATATTTTTAGTTCTTAATGGTCTGTTGTGACTGAAATTACAATGGGTCTGCGATGCTTTGAATATTTCTATTTTCTTTTCATGTTTATGACGTCAGGACGTCCTATTGTTCACCATAGTCTCCTGGGCATGGTTGGATGACGGTACCCTTCCTAACTTTCATACATGTGATTAGGTGGTAATTAGTTTAATTCTGTTGTTTGCCGTAGTCTTTTGGGCATGGTTTGGTGATGGAATCCATTCTAATTCATACACCTTTCATCTCTTTGAAAACTAGATCAATGTCAGTTCAGTTAATTTTCATGAAACATGCATAAGATCTCCCTGATCTCTACAAGTGGATCCTCTGAATCCCTAGTTCCCTTCTCCTGATTTCTCTCAAGTTTGTATAATTATTTCACCATTATTTCTCAAATTATATTTAGTTTAGATTTCATCTTAATCTAGTTCTAGTTCTGGTTAGTTTTAGATAACGTACAATTTTCAGTCCCTTGGGATTCGACCTCGGTCTTACCGAGTTATTACTACATCACAACCCTGCACTTGGGGAGTGAACAAGTTCTTGGCGCCGTTGCCGGGGACTGTCGGCTACGTTTTTCTGAAATTAATTAGTTTTAGGATTAGTTTAAGATTAGGATTTTTACTAACTTCAGTTTTAGGTTTAGATTTTCCTGATTTTTTTTAAACTAACTTGTCTTTCCTGTTTTGTAGGATTCTGAGATAGAAACTTCTAATTTGGTGATATCTTTTCTAATTTCTTTATTTTTTCTCTATTAGGGTTTTTAGAAATTTTATAATCTTAGACTAACTGTTTTAGAAACTAACTTGTTTTGTTTTCTTCTGCAGGATCTTAACATAGGAACTTCTTATTTGGTAACACCCTTCTAACTTCTTTTCTTACTTTTCATATTTCTATAAGACTTTTCTTTTGTTCTAGGATTAGACTTAGAGTCAGGGTTCTACCATGGAATCGTGGGTACGTGCATATGCTGAGATGGATAGGAGATATTGGGGAATGCCCGAGGGTTGTGGAATTCAACGTATACCTCAAGATTTTTCTCCATCACAAACAGACATTGAGAACCGACTAGAACGTTATCTTCCATCGGTTAATAGGGCTGTATATGATCGTAATAATGGGAATGAGGATTATTATCAGCCATCATATTCTCCCATGTATAATCAGTATGACTATAACCAGTGGAAACATCAAAGCTGTGAAGATGAACCAATAACATGTTATAAGGATTATCCTCTTGGATACCCTAACATTGAGATCCAACCAGAAACGATCTAAGAGGATTCATTTTAGTATCACTTAGCACGTTATGAAGAAAGTATAAAAACTTTGGAATCACTTATTTCAAGTGATTATTCTCTTGGACCCTCTACCTTTGAGATTCAACCAGAAACGAACCAGGAAAATTCAATTCATCATAACATGAAGTGGTTTGCGGAATTCAGAAAAGCAATGGAATGACTCAATTCGCGCCTTGATAGAATAGAGGAGGCTCGGTCATCCCAGCCACGACTCATTCCAGAAATACAATACGAGGAAAGTGATCCTAACTCGCCTTTGAAGAACTCTAGAATTTGAAATGAGGAGTTGGATTCCATTAACGAGCATACGGTCCAATTTACCGATGAGTCAATTTCTATGACTGTTCAAAAGAATGGGGAAGAGACATGGCTGTCTTTCAAATATAATGATACACTTCAATCACATGACACACTAGATTCTAATGATGATGAAGATGTTAGTTTATGCGAATCTCAACCCATTCTAGGTGAAGAATATGAGGAAAGTGATTTCATCCCAAGTGTGCACTGCACTGAACCAAAATATGATGAGTATTGGGATGACAATCCTGAATGTATAACCACAATTCCCCTGGAACTAATCTCAAGTTTGGTCCAAGTTAATGATCAAGAAGTACGCGAAGAGAATGATCATAATGAGATACTTCACTCACCTGACATGTCTGATCTAAAAGTGGAGGAGCCCCTTATGACCGACCCTTATAACTCTTGTGAAACATATTTGGACCACTCCCCTGAATTGAATGATAATATGATTCGGGAGAAAGAGGAGTTGCGCGCTACAACTCTGGAATTTGAAACCACCCAGTTGAGGCCACCATCTAAACTGTTGAATGTGGACGATTCAATGCCTCTTCTGAGTAATTTCAATGAACAGAGTGATCATATCAATGCTTCGCATACTGACCCTCAATCTGTCTGTGCAGGGCTGGAGCATGAGAGTATACATCCGTCCACTTTCAAGGATGATGGATTCCTTGAGCAGATTATCACAAGCTCCAAGGTGAAAAATAAGTCACTCTCAGAAGAATGTCCCAACTCTTTTGATGATTGCTTGGCATACTTTGCAGATTCAAATGATCCCATGATAAGAGACATAGTGAATGCCTTGCAAGACAACATCTCGGCAGTCAGTACTGACCGAGAGAACCCTTACTCTGAAGCCCCTTCTTCCACAGATCCTGAATGTTTACCGTTAGGGGATAAGGAGCTAGAAATTGAACCGAAGTCTGCTACTTCGGAATGTGTTGAGACTACACCTCTTCCTGAAAATTTTTCTCAACTTGATCTATCTGTAATCTCTGATTCACCATGGGATACTAACTCTGAAACTTTTTCTGACACAGGTGAATCATTTATACTTTGGATACCTCAGGCGAATCATCAACACATTTTTAATGAGGTAAATAAGTTTCTCTGGAAAGTCAAACTCCAGGGCATCCAAGCCTATTGTAAAAAGGGCTTTTGGATGATCCTATTGAGAAACTTACTGAGAAACTTATCAAGATATTGGCCGGAAGAGGAACTTTATGGCATGATCAAGTTCCATGATCGATTCAATGTTTGTGGGTAACATTACTGCAAACCCTCACAAGACTACAACTCATCCACTAGGGGTAACCTAGGGGTTTAAAGGCTTGTTGCATATGCTAAATGCAATCGAGAGCACCTGCGAAAGTGGTATAGATAGGATTTTATTTTTATTAATTTTGTTTTGTTTTCTCTCTTGTACTAATCTGCTCTCTCCCAGCGATCTCTTGAAAAAACTCTCTTGATTCGTTATTCAGGTACTATCTTTCCATCACTTCTCATTTACTTTCGTTGTCCCATGTGCATTGCATGTTTATATCTTTTACATTGAGGACAATGTAGATTTTAGGTTGGGGGTGGGGGATTAGGTAACCTAATCAGTATTTTCTTGGTCTTGAGCAACAATTGTGAAAAATTTTTAAATTTTTCTGATTTTGACGAATATCCTTGATTTAGAATTGTGAGATATATGATGTTGGTAAATTATGACTCTTTGATTTAGCTACTTGATAGATTCCACAGTTGAGTTTGAATTATCAATCCATGATTAGAGATTTTAAACATTGATTGAGTCATGGTTTCACATGTCACATCTCGCTTTCATATTAAGGTTTCAGTTTGATATTGAATGGTTAATTTGGTAATCACTAAGCATGAAAGGAACCAGCCTAAAATATCTTGCCATCAGGGTATAAAAATTGAACAGGTTGGGCAATTAATCTTCACCATGGGTTTGCTCCCTATAGGTGAAGGTTTGATTCCCCAAGGTTAAACATTAAAAAAAAAAAATTTGCCATGCTCGATATGCTGGGAGGGGCCAAGGTGTTCTCTAAACTAGATCTAAAGAGCGGGTACCATCAGATTCGTATCCGACCCGGTGATGAGTGAAAAACGGCATTCAAGATAAAAGAAGGATTGTATGAGTGGCTGGTCATGCCCTTCGACCTATCGAACACACCAAGTACTTTTATGCGTTTGATGAATCAAGTTCTAAAACCGTTCACTGGCCGATTTGTAGTAGTATATTTTGATGACATATTAATATATAGGCAGGATGAGGCGGAGCACAAGAAACATCTCAGGCAGGTGCTGCAGGTCCTCAAGATAACAAGTTGTACCTCAACTTGAAAAAGTATAGCTTTTTAACTGATAGCCTGTTGTTTCTAGGATTTGTTGTAGCATCCACAGGCATTCGAGTAGACAATGAAAAGGTGCGAGCTATTAGGGAATGGACGATCCCGACAAACATTCATGAGGTGAGGAGTTTTCACGGATTGGCGACTTTCTATCGTCGATTTGTGCAAGATTTTAGCACCATAGTCGCTCCTATAACAAATTGCATGAAGAAGGGACCGTTTCAATGGACCGATAAAGCTGACAAGAGCTTTAACGAGATCAAGCATCGTTTATCTACAACACCGGTCTTGGTGCTTCCTAATTTCGATAAATTATTTGAGGTCGAGTGTGACGCTTCATACGTCGGAATTGGGAGAGTATTATCACAGGAAGGCAGGTCGGTAGCCTTCTACAGCGAGAAGCTCAGCGAAGCATGAAAGAAGTGGTCGACTTATGAGCTTGAGTTGTACGCCGTTGTTCAAGCGCTGCAACATTGGCGGCATTATCTGATTCAAAGGGAGTTTGTTCTGTACACCAACCATCAGGCATTAAAGTTTATTAATAGTCAGACTAACGTGAATCGTGTGCATGCTAGATGGGTTGCGTTTTTACAGGAATTTACGTTTGTTCTAAAGCATAAGTCCGGTCAGCAGAATAAGGTGGTTGATGCACTTAGCCGTTGTGCGTCACTACTTGTTACGGTGAGCAATGAGGTGGTCGGCTTTGACTGTCTCAAGGAGCTATATGCCGAGGATGAAGACTTCAAAGATTCTTGGTTGAAATGCCAAGAAGGTCACCCCAGTGACTTTCATATACAAGACGGTTTTCTCTTCAAAGGGAATCGATTGTGCATCCCCCAAAGTTCTCTAAGGGAGAAGATTATTCAGGAGCTACATGGAGGTAGCCTCGGCGGACACCTTGGGCGAGACAAAACGCTAGCTCTTTTGGAAGAGCGGTATTATTGGCCGCAATTAGTACGTGATGTGGGAAGAGCCGTACAACGTTGTCATATTTGTCAGACCTCCAAGGAACAATCTCAGAATATGGGCCTCTACACCCCTTTACCTGTGCCTGACTGTCCTTGGGAGGATTTATCAATGGACTTCGTGCTTGGTCTTCCACGAACACAACGCGGCATGGATTCGGTGTTCGTAGTGGTCGATCGTTTCTCCAAGATGGTGCACTTTATCCCATGCAAGAAGACCCTTGATGCAACACATGTGGCGAATTTATTCTTCAGGGAGGTCGTAGGCTACACGGGGTCCCTAAGACCATTACTTCTGATCGTGACACGAAGTTCATTAGTCACTTTTGGCGGACTTTGTAGACTCGATTCGATACACGACTTCAATTTAGCAGTGCTTACCACCCACAAACTGATGGGCAGACCGAAGTTGTGAATCGCACATTGGGAAACCTCCTTCGTAGTATTGCAGGAGAAAAGCCGAAGCAGTGGGACTTAGCCTTGTCTCAAGCAGAGTTTGCGTTCAACAACATGGTGAACCGCTCGACAGGAAAATCCCCTTTTCAGATTATCTACGGACGAGTGTCTTGCCACACACTTGACTTGGTCCCTTTGCCCAAGTACCCAAGCACGAGCGTGGCAGCAGAACATATGGCAGATAAGATCATGGGCATTCATGCAGAAGTGCGGGCCAAGCTACATGCCTCGAACGAGAAGTACAAGGAACAAGCGGACAAGCACCGGCGACTAAAAGTGTTCGAGGTGGGCGACCGCGTTATGGTCCATCTGCGTAAAGAGAGATTTTCGACCGGGACATACAACAAGTTGAAAAATAAGAAGATTGGACCGGTACCGATCATCCGAAAGATCAATGACAACGCTTATGTTGTTGATCTTCCAGATGACCTGGCGATCTCACGGACTTTCAACGTCGCGGACCTGACCGAGTATCATGAACCAGCACAGGAGGAGAACTCGAGGACGAGTTCTTTTCAAGTGGAGGGGACTGATGTAAAGCGGGTCGCGGACAATTTCATGGCCAAGATGGATCAGAAAAGGCACGGTCGGCGACAGAAGTGATCCGGACCATCAGACCTTAGATCGGGCGTATCTCACAATCCGAAATGAGTTATCCGACGCAGAATATATGATTTTGAGGTAGAACGAGCTACTTTAGCCAACCAACCACGCTACGCCAGGTTGCGCAGCCCGGATTTGCGAGAAACCCCCTAATCGATGGTCGTTTCCTCGTTTTAATTTCGTTTTTACTATTTATAGTAAGTTTTAGTTTGCTTATAGCTCTTCATCCGTTGGGCTTTAGGAGTTGTGTCCAACATGAAAAGTGCTTAGAATAATTAGGAGAATGATTTGGTGAAGCCAAATAGGACACTTACTATTTTTGGCCGAAAACCTTGCGCACTAGTAGACATCACGACCGTCTATAAATAGTAAGTTTACTATTTATAGTAAGTTGCGAATTCTATGAGTTTTAGTTGTAGTATGAGTCTGATTTCTTTCATGTTGCTTGGTTCCCTTATTTAAAGGGGTGTAAACTCGTTTTTATTTTTTCATCAATTAATTTCGAATTTATTAGAGTTTATTCTTATTCTCTTGCTTTCTTTCCTTGTGGATTCGAGAAGTCTCTGTGAGGAGTCCAGAGAAGCTCCGTGGATTCGGAGTAGTTATCCTTGAGGAAGACGGTGTTCGACCTCATCATGTTCATCCCTGCGTCAATCTCTGACAACATATTCTTGAGATACAAAAACCCAAGCACAACAATCAAAGTGTTTCTTAACAGCGTCGTCATTATAAACTTTACTGGCAAGAGTAGTCTTGCCAAGACCACCCATTCCGACTACAGAAACCACACAACGTCGTGAATTGCCTTCGATCAACTGTCCAACTAGAGTCTTTATATCTTCTTCCAAACCAACGACTTCTGTCTCTCCAAATAGAGGAGAAGTTTGCCTTTGCTCGTGCAGACTTTCGCCCCTGGAGCTGCTACCTTCTCCGACTTTGCTAACATCTGTAATGCCATATGTCAGCCTACTCGCAGAGATCTCCCGGATTTTATTCTTTATCTGTTCGATCTCCTTGCCGACCTCACGTCGAGCCAATAATTCAACATGGATGAACATTCACCTTTTGAAGAAACCCACGAACCCATTTCTCTTTTGTCCTTCTATTTTGAGGATGAAGGTGTCGATGATGTCTTCTGCGTCGTAAGCAACATCTCTTACCTCCGCTACCCAATTCTTCACTCTCGCATCACCGCCTTGTTTTGCGTCAGCGTCTTTCAAGAAGCACAGCATCCGCCTCAATTCTCTCTCGACCCACTGGACCTGATTACGCACATCGTAGAGGAAAACTGCCTCTTGAATGAGGATATCGCTGAGTTTATCTAAGACCAAGGAAACAGCAGCCTCCGCAGCCATCTTCTTAGAGCTTCTTTCTCTCTTCTTCTCACAAGAAACTTCTAACTAATTCAAAACTCACAGATGCAGAATGAGAGATAGCCTTCTCTCAGTTGTCCTTTCTCTCACAATTATTCTTTCACTTGCTTTTGTCAATGAGAGCGGAATCCAATGATCTCTCGTTTCGAAGGGAAAGCAATGTTCCTGCGTGCCTTCTTTTCCCTTGCTTTTTTGACTTTCCACGTCATTTCCTTTCCCTGATTATCTCGTTAAGACAGGAAAAAAGTTTCGTCAAGCAATCCAAACCATTCATCTGATGCCTGCTATTCAGGATGAGGATTCCAGATTGGAAGATGCTGATCCCTTGAGCCTCCTTTGCAGGAACGTGGACAGTTGTGAGGAATGATCCCTTTTGAATGGAAGATGAAGGGTAAAAAAAAAAAAAAAATTGGGATGAAAGGGTAAAAGGAGTGTAGCTAGGACCCACAAACTTTGAAGAGTTCCGTGCCATCCATCTAAGGCAGGTTCCATAAGACTAACGGTCTTGATCAACAATAATGGGTCCCACGAGTACAAACTAATGCATGAAGAAACTATTCATGCCCCGAACTATTCCTCTTTCACTTTATTTAAGAGAAATTTCCTACTGTACTACCCTTCTATGGCCCACTAACCTTTTCAAGCCCACTTCTTTTTACATCACTGGGATCAGCCCCAGCTGTACGATGCACATTTACTGGGCTAAAAGCCCCTGCTTTTTTAGAAACGTGATGTGTAAAAGCGGGGCTCCTATCACTACGGATTATAACCGTAGCCATAATCGTAGCCATTAAAATAGTATATTGATTGCCATGGTGGTACCACCATCCGTGCACTCTTTCTTCTTTTTTTTAACATAGAAAACTTCGTTCTACCTACATTTTTCTCTAGTAAATATTTATATAAATATGTATATATAAGCAAATAAATTTTTTTCTCTCTTTTTATCATTTCTTTCTTTATTCATTTAATAAGAATACCTTCTCAACCAAAATTAGTTACTTAACATACTATGTATGATTTTGGGGTAGGAGAAGCTACTTTAGCCAACCAACTTGGTTATTTTCCAAGATTTTATCAGGTTGATAGTCGAAAATCTATTTCATTCACTTCACGGTTAATTTTAATCAGTTCGCGGTCAATTTCATTCATTTCATTTACTTTGTGATCAATTCCATGCATTTCACGGTCAATCCCGGCAATGCCCCTTCACTTCACGGTCACTTCCATGCATTTCATGGTCAATTCCGTTCACTTCATGGTCAATTCTGTGCATTTCATGGTCAATTCCCTTCATTACATGGTCAATTCATTGCATTTCACGGTTAATTCTGGCGATTCCTCTTCACTTCACGGTCAATTTAATTCATTTCACGGTCAATTTCATGCATTTCACGGTCAATTCCATACATTTCACGGTCAATTCCGGCGATTCCCCTTCACTTCACGGTCAATTCAATTCATTTCACGATCAATTCCCTTCACTTCACGGTCAATTCTGTGCATTTCACGGTCAATTCTCTTCACTTCACGGTCAATTTCATGCATATCACTCCATTCACTCCCTTACGCTCAAATACATGTCCGAACTCATCTCTGTCATCCCTATTCCCTCAAATATATGTCCGAACTCATCTCTCACATCCCTATTTGTAACAACTCGAATTTTCACGGCCAAAGTTTGTACTCGTGCCCGAGAAAATCGGGTGTTAATGATGTATAAACTGGGATGCTTTAGTAAAATCGTACCCTATTTTTTTTTTCGTTTGATTACATCCAGATACATCAATAAAGGTAACATTCACAAGAATAAAATCAACTGTATTGATTATATATCATCAGAGTAAAAGGAATGATCAAGGCCTCATAATGGGAGGTTTATTACAACATCAGAGTTTACAATGGAAGCATAAAACTAAGTAAATAATCTTTCTTCATAATCTTTCAGTGTTTTCTTCTTTAGGGAAGTAGTTCTCTAAGTCTTTCACCTATACGTCACCTGCATCAACTGTACGGTTGGGAGAGGGTCAATGCCCTACTCATAATGAAGGTTATCCTTCAAGATTAACAATAATTCAAGAGATTCATAAAAGTAAAGTAAAGGGTACTGATACGTCTCGTACTCCACTAATACATGAGATATCAGTATGCACAAACAACCTACATGAGATGCTTGCCTAGCATAGTATGTGCGGCTCATCATACGTAGTGATCGTCACAATGTGGAATATAATTTATAGGAAACCCGGGTCGACCCGCATCCCATAACTACGGATATTCGTCGGCATGGTCAACGCTAACGTGAATTTATGTGAACATCTCAAGGCAACACAACACGCGATTGGGGGATTTACGTAACATGATGTGGTCATGGATCAACTAATTGCGACATCCAATCCCGAAAAGTTGATGTAACACGTATGCCAATTTACATACATCGATTGTGCACCACGCCAACCAACCCACAAAATTACGTGCCGACTAAGAGGGCCGCTACTCATAACGCATTACGTCCATGATAAGATAATCGATTCACTAGTTGTGATACCTCATAACATAACACTTGCACTTATAAAGAATATAGCTGAATCATGAAGAATATAAACTGAATCATGGAGAATATAAACTGAATCATGTAGGTTCTAGAATAACAAGACACATGCTCATGCCTTTAATAATAGACGACACAAGGCCATCATAATAAGAGAAGAGTGACAATGGTCAACTCAGCAAAAGTGGCAATAGCCAACATAATAAGATAAGAGTGACAATGGTCAACTCAATAAAAGGAGAGTGGCAGAGCCAACTCAAATATAAAGAAGAGTGGGAGATCCAACTCAAATATAGAGACGAGTGGTAGAGACAACTCAAATAAAGAGATGAGGCAGGGCAAGGGTCGCATCCATGGCCTCACATAAATTCAAAAAAATTCATATATATTTGACATCATGTCATAATTCCAAAAGGGCCAATAAATCAATTGATAGGATAATTTCCAAGGAACATGTAAACATAGAATACATGATAATTCATATTGTAAGAGGCACGAAAAGGCCATAATGGATGGTGAAACATATAATAACATGGAAGATTTAAATTGATGTACAAAAGGAATACATGTAAAGGCAATATTAAATTCATGAAAATATGCATAGAAGACAAGATAAACTAGTATCAAGATCATGAAAGCATATAAATGGCAGGATAAATAAATCAACTTAAATTATTGTAAACTTAAAGGATAAAACCCTCACCTCTAACTTTAAATTGCCCTTAAGTGTTCTTAACATTCTGTGAGTGCGCCGTAGGATTGAATTCTAACATGGTTTTAAACAATTCATGTGGTTAGATCATTACCTTAACTGACTCATATGGTTAAGATCAAAGACTAAGATTTGGTCTGAGATGTAGGTATAAAATTTGGCTTATCAAGGTACTACTTTAGATATGAATTTAATATAAGGTTTTAGTATATGAGAGAATTACCTAAATCAACAATTTGCCTCAGTCGACCAAACCCGAATGTTCAGTAGAATTTCTTACTGAGTCAACTAGGTTCGACTCGATCCTCCTTTACTCTCCAATCTTCTTCTCACTCTCTCTCTTCTCCCTTTTCTTCTCCATGCTCTCTTGCTTTCCAGCTTGACTTTAACCCAACTCGTCGGTGGTTTGAGGCAGCGAGTCGGGGTAGAACGGGACAGCATTACGGCAAGTCTCAGCCGAGTTAACTCGGTTTGACTTGACCACACGTGAACGCTCTCTCTCTCTCTCTTTCTTTTCTTCCTTTTTTTTTTCCTTTCTTTCTTTCTTTCTTTCTTTCTTTCTTCTTCCTTTCTTTCTTCTTTCTTTTCTTACTGCCATGTCCAGCAAACTGCTGGCCGCTGCTCTCCCTCTATCTCAATTGGTCTCCCTCTCTCTGTTTCTTTCTTTTATTTTCTTTCTTTTCCTTTCTTTCCTTTCCTTTTTCTCTTTCTTTTCCTTCTTTCCTTCTTGCCCAGCAAGGTTCCTGGACCACGAATCAGATCGTGGCTCGATCAGCGACTCGATCGAGTCAGTCAGCACAACGGCTCCCGAGTTGAAACCTCTCTCTCCCTCTCTCTCGTTTCTCTTCCCCACGTTTCTTCTCCTTCTCTCTCTCTTTTCTTTCGTCTCATGGCCGGACGGAGCTCTTTTTGTAGCAGGAAGGATTTCTAGATCCTTCCTACGTAAGATCGTTTACGCACGCGAAAGCCTCCGAGAAACCTAACACAGCAGCAACTTCGCGCGCAGCCCGGCTTCTTGCGTCCGACGTCCCTTCCACGTTTCTGCTCGGAATCACGTGAAAGGGCTTATGTATGGTCGGTTTTATCTGGTCTTTGAGATGGACGGCTTGGATGGTTCAGATTTCCATTCACAGCGGCCCACAACTTCCCACAACAGACGTTGTCTGTTGCGGAAAAATCGCTTCCGTCTTGATGCAGGATTCAATGGGGCCCACTTATAGAGACTGTTAGTGGATCAATGTCGCTCATTATCCTATTATGGTCGATTCAGACCACGGGTATAATTTTTAACAAGATTAAAGTTTTTGGTGGGCCACACTACTAATCAACGTGATACAAAGACTCTAGTCTCTGTGATTTCCAGTACTCGCATGGACGCATACAGACAACAAGGTTTTTCTGGAAATCCTCTCCCGGACAAGATGGACGGTTCAGATCTCTCGTTTTGATCACGGTGGTGGGCCATCAATCGTCCCAGCAGACGATCGTCCGCACGGACGCGAGGCGAGGAGAGAGACTCCCTCTCGGGCTCGAATTTTCATCAGGTCAACTGACTTGGGACGTAAGTCCTGGTCCTGTGCACCTCGCGTGCATGCGCAGGCCGTGTGCATGCAACGCAGTTGGGGTTCATAGGTATGTTATCTGTGATCTACCCCGTTCATTCATCTTTTCATATTATTTATGGGTTGATCCCAAGTTTGACACATATCCAAGGGTCAGATGGGCCCAAAATCGGTGTTTATTGTCTGATCTATCCACAGGGCCCTTCCTATAATGATCTAAGGGCTAAATTTCGTCATGAACGGCTAATTTATGACCCCTAGGCATGGTATAGAAAATCATAGTACACAGACAGTGGGAACCACCTGATTTGAAATTCCGAGGTTTAAGTTAATGACATTTTTGTAATTGTCGATGATCTACAAAGTTTTGGAAAATCTAAGGGTTCCACATGGTTGTAGGGATGTTTCTAAGTATTTCTCATGAAGGAACTTTTGTCTAAATCCTTATGGATGAAGGATTACGCATCGATTTAGCTAGAGGGGTGTACATGTACTAATCCACGTGATCAATGGTCGGATGACCTGATTCATAGGTAGGGGTTGCTTTTCAAGGGTAAGATACGTGTCACGACAAAGATATAAGGCTAGGACAGTTTGATTAGCAATGTACACATACATACCTCCTGTTGAATCTTATGGTAATACTCAAGAACTTTCGATGCCCGAGTATCGAAAAGTTCGGGGCGTTACACTATTCCTTCTTTTTACCCATTTTCTTCATTAAATCTTCATCCTACTATTACATTACATCTTTCATGTTCTATTCTACTCAAGGATACCTGCATTCATTTTCTGAGAGGATGTGAATGCATTGATAAACATGAAATGTTGTAGGCTTTTATCCGAAGAACGTGTTTCACATCAATGCACTCTTATTCTTTTTCTCGAACACGGATTTCACTGATACGGTGGCTGTGGGAGATAAGGACGTATAAATTCTTAAGAAATTACCTAGAAGTTTGTGGTCAATTTCATGCATTGCTAAGTCAATTTCATGCATTGCTAAGTCAATTTTATGTGGTTATCTAATAAACTTCAAGAAGTTCACGGTAAATTTATGAGTTATATCATTATATTTGTTTTCATAAAATGGCTTCGATAATCATCCTATGCTCATATGGTAGGGAGTTAGTAAGAGAAAACAATCGATACACGTACAAGGGTGGAATGCATGAAATTGACCGTGAAGTGAAGGGAATTGACCATGAAATGCATGGAATTGACCATGAAGTGAAGGAGAATTGCCAGGAATGAGAATTAACCGTGAAATGCATGAAATTGACCGTGAAGTGAAGGAGAATCGTCGGGATTGACCGGAAAATGCATGGAATTGACCGTGAAGTGAAGGGAGTTGACTGTGAAATGAATGGAAATGACCGTGAAGTGAAGGGAGTTGACTGTGAAATACATGAAATTGACAGTGAAGTGAAGGGGAATCGTTGGGATTGATCGGGAAATACATGGAATTGACCGTGAAGTGAAGGGAATTGACAGTCAAATGAATGGAAATGACTGTGAAGTGAAAGGAACTGACCATGAAATGCATGTAATTGACCGTGAAGTGAAGGAGAATCGCCAGGATTGACCGTGAAATGCATGGAATTGACAGTGAAGTGAAGGGAGTTGACCGTGAAATTATTGGAAATGATCGTAAAGTGAAGGGGAATTGCCGGGATTGACTGTAAATGCATGGAATTGACCATGAAGTGAAGGGAATTGACCATGAAATGAATGAAAATGACCGTGAAGTAAAGAGAATTGACCATGAAATGCATGGAATTAACCGTGAAGTGAAAGGGAATCGTCTAGATTGACCATGAAATGCATGGAATTGACCATGAAGTGATGACCATGAAATGAATGGAAATGACCATGAAGTGAAGGAAATTAACCATGAAATGCATGGAATTAACAATAAAGTGAAGGGGAATCGTCAAGATTAACCGTGAAATGCATGGAATTGACCGTAAAGTGAAGGGAATTGACCATAAAATGATTGGAAATGACCGTGAAGTGAAGGAGAATCGTCGGGATTGACCATGAAATGCATGGAATTGACCGTGAAGTGAAGGGAATTGACCATGAAATGTATGGAATTGACCGTGAAGTGAAGGGGAATCACCGGGATTGACTGTGAAATGCATGAAATTGATCATGAAGTGAAGGGAATTGACCATCCAGTTGGGGTCGACCTTGATTTGCTGCATGTCGGTCAAATCTTAAAACAGTCGTATGTTGCAAACCGGAATGAGTTTTTTGACATATCATATATAATTTTGGGGTAGAAGAAGCTGATTTAGCCAACCAACCTAGCATATTTATGAGATTCCATCATATCGATGGCTTAAAGCCTATTTTATTTTTATTTTTACTATAGATATTAAGTTTTAGTTCGATTAGGTTGCCCCAGCATTCTTCTCAACTCAAACTTGAAAACTTTAAGCCCATGTAGTTAATCACTATAGAAGATATTAATATAGTGAATTTCATGTTAGGCTCGGTGAATTTCATATTAGGCTCATTGAATTTCACGTTAGGCTCACTCAATTTTACGTTAGGCTCGTTGAATTTCATGTTATGCTTGTTGAATTGCAGTGACAAATGCAAAAGTCTAGAAAATTATTGCAAAAGAGAGCGAGGACAACAGAAAATTTCAAAAGCCAACTACGGTGGGACAGCAAGTCAAGGTTGACCCTGAATTAGTGCTAGCAAGATGGGGTCGACTAGGTCCAGATGGGGTTGACCCCGTTCCCCCTCAAAGTTCTTTGGGTCGTACCTGAGTTATAGATTTATCTTGTGATTTTACTTTCCACCTAAACTTGTTGAGGAAACTATAGATTCTTAATATATGGTGATTCCAAGAATTTAACATTAGACCCTCCAAAATTATCTTACATACATCATTTGCAACCTTCACACCAATTGCTTTCAATGGGTCCCGGTATAAAGAAGAAGTGGAGCCCAAACAGCTTTCAGTCGAACGGGGTCAACCCCATCTAAACTCGATCGACCTCGTGAAATGCATGGAATTGACCATGAAGTGAAGTGAATTGACCATGAAATGAATGGAAATGACCATTAAGTGAAGGGAATTTACTGTGAAATGCATGGAAATGACCGTGAAGTGAAGGGAATTGACCGTGAAATGCATGGAAATGACTGTGAAGTGAAGGGAATTGACCGTGAAATGCATGGAATTGATTGTGAAGTGAAGGGAATTGACCATGAAGTGCATGGAATTGACCATGAAATGCATGGAATTGACCGTGAAATGAAGGAAATTGACCATGAAATGCATGGAATTGATCTTGAAATGTATGGAATTGACTGTGAAGTGAAGGGAATTGACTGTGAAATGCATTGAATTAACCGTGAAGTGAAGGGAATTGACCGTGAAATGTATGGAATTGACCGTGAAGTGAAGGGAATTGACCGTGAACTGCATTGAATTGACCGTGCAGTAAAGGGAATTGACCATGAAATGCATGAAATTGACCGTGAAATGAAGGGGAATCGCCGAAATTGACCATGAAATGCATGGAATTGACCGTGAAGTGAAGGGAATAGACCGTGAAATGCATGGAATTGACCATGAAGTGAAGTGAATTGACCGTGAAGTAAAGGGAATTGACCGTGAAATGCATAGAAATAACCGTGAAGTGAAGGGGAATCGTCGGAATTGACCGTGAAATGCATGGAATTGACCGTGAAGTGAAGAGAATTGACCATGAAATGCATGGAATTGACCATGAAGTGAAGCGAATTGACAGTGAAGTAAAGGGAATTGATCGTGAAATGCATGGAATTAACCGTGAAGTGAAGGGGAATCGCCGGAACGGACCGTGAAATGCATGGAATTGACCGTGAAGTGAAGGGAATTGACCGTGAAATGCATGGAATTGACCTTGAAGTGAAGGGGATTGACCGTAAAATGAATGGAAATGACCGTGAAGTGAAGGGAAATGACCATGAAATGCATGGAATTGACCATGAAGTGAAGGGGATTGACCGTGAAATGCATGCAATTGATCGTGAAGTGATGAGGATTGATTGTGAAATGCATGGAATTGACCATGAACTGAAGAGAATTCACCGGAATTGACCGCGAAATGCATAGAATTGACCACAAAGTGAAGGGAATTTACCATGAAGTGAAGGGAATTCACTACGAAGTGAATGGAATTGACAGTGAAGTAAAGGGAATTCACCGCGAAATGAATGGAATTGACATGAAGTGAAGGGAATTCATCGCGAAATGCATGGAATTGACCGTGAAGTGAAGAGAATTTACCACGAAATGCATGGAATTGACCGTAAAGTGAGGGGGATTCGCCGGAATTCACTGCAAAATACATGGAATCAATTGCGAAGTTAGTGAAATTCATCACGAACTGATTGAAATTGACCGTGAAGTGAATGAAATTGACTACGAGGTGAATGAAATGAATGAAATTGACCACGAAGTGAATGAAATGGATTTTCAACCATCAACCTAATGAAATCTTAGAAAATAACCAGGTTGGTTGGCTAAATTAGCTTCTCCCCAAAATTATATATGGTATGTCAAGTAACTAATTCTAGTTTAAGAGATATGGTTGTTAAATTAATAGAGAAAGACATGAATTAAAAGATAGAAAAATATTTTTATATACTTATACATACATATTTACATAAATATGTATTAGAGAAAAATGTAAAGGGAAAAATTTCCCCTTGTTTAAAAAAAAATAATAAGGGCCAAACTTTCGTGGAACTCTATTTTAAAAAAAAAATTATTTAAAGGATGGAATCGCTATTGCTTTCATGGGTCCCATCACGAAGTCTGTGTTATATCCAAACCGTCCATCTATTTGGCGAGCTCATATTAAGGCGTGAGACGAAAAATAAGACTGATCTAACTATCAAGTGGACCACACTGTAAAAGGCAGTGGGGAATTAAACGTATACCATTGAAACCCTTTTAGGGGTTGTAGAAGTTTTGGATCATTTGAAATTTATTTTTTCTTTTCATCTAGGTCTTTGTGACATTATGAATAGATGGGATGGAAAATAAATGTTATGGTGGGCCCTACAAAACTTTTTAACGATGAAAATCAATTTTCACGTGGTCTAATTGATCTTTGGATATGATTTTTTCTGTCTGTTAATGCTCCAAAATGATCTCGAGATATGGATGAACGCTGTGCATATAATAAATAGATAACTGTGGAGCCATGTAGCTTTGACGTCTTTTGAACCGTTTGTATAAACTTGGAGTTCGAGGAACGTCAGCGCTCGTCTTCAAGCACAGATTCGCTTCTGGAAGGAAAGCAGGGGCATTTTCGACCTGATAATTCTTTGGTAGGGAAAAACAAGTGCGCTTAAAAAGGCTTGGGTCGTACGGTTGGAAATTTCTCCTTATTCAATTATTATCGGTAAAATGGGCCTACGATTCAAAGCTGATACTCTGTGTTTTCTTTTCGTCACCTCACAACAGGTATGATGGCGAATAAATACGTATGAGAAATTTTTAATGCTATGAGTCCAATAACCACTGTTTCCATGTGGTGTGGTAAGCGTGAGATTTAGATCTGCCACGATCTTGGGCATGCCCTAAAAAGACCTGGAAAATGGATGTACACTGTTATCTCTAAAGTGAGCCCGCCTTAGTCTATGTATTATATACCCACACCTTAATGTTTTCCTAATTTGTTATCCAGCCAGTTGATAAGGTCACTAAAGTTAGATAAAAGTTTAAAAGCATTAAAACTTTTATAGTCCATTATAAATTGTTAATAATCAATTATCACTGATTTGTATGTTATGGTCCACTTCATATATTTGTATCAGCTTTATTTTTGGGCTCATGCACTAGAATTATATGAAAAAAATGGTTGGACAGCATGGATATAGAATAATTGTATCAAGATTGGCCCCACAAAAAAGGCCACCCCAACTTAGGTGCGGTGGGCTGCACTTAATTGGCTCCCATTATCTCCGTTAAACTTTGTTAATCTGAGTGCATTTCACACATGTAAAGCAACTCAATAACGTGATAAAGCAATTGAATGGGTCCTTAATCATGCCCTCATGAGAGTATCAACTTAAGGTCATGGGTTTGATTTTACCCGGCATAAGGTCATGGGTTTGACTACCCATCGTGATGAAATTATACTGCTGCATGTGTGTGAGTGTGCGTACGCTATCTGTAAACCTGAAACGGATTTCGTCCCGCCTCATGGACCGGCTCCTATTGGGTATTGAACCTGTGCTGGACGGTGATTTATAGCCCACCGTGATGTGTGCATTTCATTTATGCCATCTATTTATTTTATTTTTTATCATTTTAAGTATGAGCCCAAAAATAAGATAGATCCAAATCTCATGTGAACCACATCACAAGAAACAATGGTGATTGGATGCTCGCCATTAAAAACTTTTGGAGCCACAAGTTTTGAAACGAAGCTCGTAACTGTGTTTTTCCTTCATCCAGGTCTGTGTGACTTACACGATAGGGTAGAGGGCAAATAAACATAATAATAGACCCTATGAAGTTTTTAATAGTGGCCGTTTAATCCCCACTATTTCCTGTGGTGTGGGTCATTTGAGATTTTTATTGTCTTAATTTTGGACTAATGACTTAAAATGTTATGAAAAATAGATGGGTGGAGTGGATAAAACATATATCATGGTAGGGCCCACGGAGTACTTTCCAGTAGCCACTCGCTACCCCCCTTGACAGAATCGGTTAAAGAAGGGGCTCTGTGGGTTTTATTTGACATTATCCACACCATTAATCCATCTTTCAGACGCCTAGTGAACTTGACTTGCTTTCAATCATTAAGGAGCCGTTTGGATAGTAAGTTACTTAAGATAAATTACTTATGTCTCAAGTAATTATCTTAGTTTCTACTAATTAAGTTAAAGTGATCAGGTTAACTTTAAGAAAAAAAAATACTTATAATTAATTATAAACCAAACTCGTCTCAAGTAAGCTACTTTATCTACTACTGTTAAGTAGAAAAAGTACTTATTTGGTGGTATGCAAATGGGTCCTAAATATGGCACGGCTTCAGCGGATCCCCTGATCCAGGGGCCATATCCACCGATGAAGGTGGATTCCTCATTGATACATGTGCCTGCATGATTAAAAATACAATAAAATTTAAGCACATCCAAATCTAAGGTGAACTCCACGACAGGAAACACGGTGGTGATTGACTATTAAAAACTTCCTGTGGGCCACAAGTTTTGAATCAAGCTGATATTTGTGGTACAGGTCTTTGTGACCTTATCGGCAGCTTGGATGGCAAATACACATTCTGATGACTCCAAAGAAGTTTTTAATGGTGGGTATTCAATCACACCATTGTTTCTTGTGATGTAGTCCACCTAAGATTTGGATATGCTTTGTTTTGGGGATCATGCCCTAAAAGGAGCTGTAAAAATGGATCAACAGCACAGATGTAAGGCACACATGTCACAGTGGGTACCGTGTTCCAAATCCAGGAGGTGGATTGATCCTTGACTGTGAGGCCACCTTGATGCGTGTTCCTCACATATGCAATGTCCATCTATTTTTTAAAACACATTTTAGGGCATGATCCAAAAAATAAAGTAGATATATATCTCAGGTAAACCACACCACAGGAAACTGTGGTGATTGATTATTAAAAACTTCATGTGGATCACAAAAGTTTTGGATCAAGCTGATATCTGTGTGGTCCGTTCATCCAACTCTTTGTAACCTTATCAACTGCAAATAAACATTCTGTAATTGAGACGAGAAGAAAGAGGCTTCAAATCAAGTTAGGTACTTGCTTTCTTCATAGATGACCAACAATGGAGGTGGTTTGGCTGATGACACCAACAGAAACCAGGTAACTGGTGTTAAAGACCTGTGGGCTCCACCATGATGTATGTGTTTTATCCATGCTGTCCGTCTATTTTTTTGCAGCTCATTTTAAGGCATGAGTCTAAAATTGATGCACATCCAAAGCTTAGATGGACCAAATAGTAGAAAATTGTGAGAATAAAACCATCCACAGTTAAAACACTCTTAGCGTCAGGTAAAGTTTATTTGTCATCTAACTTGTTCATATGGTCATGTAGACCTGAATGAAGGGAAATCCAAATATTTGCTTGATCTAAAGCTTCTCCGGCTCCTAAAAAAGTTTTCATCAGTGAGCATTCAATCCCCACTGTTTCCTGTGGTGTAGTCTACTTGAGCTTTGGAATTTGCCTCATTTTTTAGCTCTTGCCCTATAACAAGATGGAAAAAATGAATGGACAATATGAATAAAACACATACATCATGGTAGGGTTCATAGAGCTTAGACACTAGCTGGCTGGCTGGTATTGAGGTCACCAGCCAAACCGTGTCCCCAACAATCCATTTTCAAAATACTTTATGTTATGAGTAAAATGGAGCAAAACAAATGTATGAGACAAATGAGTCGAGCATAGAGACTTGGTGACTTTATATATTGCTTGAAGACCGAAAAATCACCCCGACTTTTGTGTCGGTTACTTTCTACTCCTGCCTCAGTTGTCACTTTGGCCCTCGACCCGGCCTCAGGTACCAACCTCAACCTTGGATACTGACTTTGACCTTAAAATAGAAATATCCAGATAGAATCTTACATCATATAAAGATATGATCGATCTGATGATGTTTTAGTCGAAAATCACACCAATCGAAGTAAAGTCGGATATATTCTTAAAATTAGATTCCAACTCCAATATGGGCCTATCTAGCATATACATGAAATCAACTCAAATACACAGACCACCTAGAAAGCCTATAAATATACCCCCTGTCATAGGTAAAGGTACAGAAAACTATTCCGATTCTACTACACATACTGTTAGTCTATACGCCTGACTTAGGCATTGGAGGGTCCCTGGCTTTAACCGCCACCCCCAATGTCTTCTCTTGTTCTCCTATAAATTGCAGGCATTCGATCAGTAGCTCGCAAGATGTGAGGCAGAATCAACCAGATTTGACATCAATAGTTTGGCGACGTCTGTGAAAACAACAACAAAGCTACATTAAAAGTTTCTTTTACATTAAGAGAATCATTCGCCTTTCATTTGCTCAATCATGACTAAAGGAAGAAATCTTGCTTTAGCCACCACCACTGCATTAATCCCTACACTAGACAAACAGCTTGAGGAACTGCTTTCGAAATATCATACCGACCTTGTTCTAGCGATGGCCTCGGGTAAGCCCCGCAACAGAGGTGGTCGACACATCTCCTTGGAAAACCAGGTCGAGGCCCTACCTGGCAATGTAAATCACATAATGCAAATAATGGAGAGACAGCAGTCGCCTCTCAATCACATAATGTAAAAAAGTCTTCAATGTGATCATCGATGTCAGGAGCGATGTGAATTTCGTGTCGAAAATAATGGTGGAAAAGCTATAACTGAAAACAGAAAGACACATATCTTCATACATGATTGGATTGATCAAGAAAGTCAACAAAACAGAGGTAATTGAACGATGTCGTATATCTTTTTCTATTGGTAAATATTATAAGGATGAAGTAATGTGTGACGTGGTCGACATGAAAGCTTGTCACATGTTACTTAGTCAACCCTGGCAAAATAATATTAATGCTACACATAGGGATTGGGATAACCTATTTATCTTTATTAAAGATGGTAAAAAGATTATCCTCACCCCTATGGGAAGGGAGAACCAACCCAAAACTTTTAAAGTTGAGGAACAGTCTCTCACAATTGAACAGGCTTTTGTTAAATAATTTGAGAAAACAAGATATATATATCTATTAGTTAAAAAGAGAGAATATATGGAACCTGTGAATATCCCAAAAGATTTGAAGTCAATGTTGCAGGAGTTCAAGGAGATTGTGCTCAATGAACACCCCAATAAATTACCTCTCATACGAGATATACAAAATCACGTTGATCTCGTCTCAGAGGCAAGTCCACCTAATTGCCCACATTATCAGAAAAAATATGAGATCTTGAAGACAGATGGGAAAGAACTGATCAATATTAGTCAAGTCAAGGAAAACATGAGTACATGTATTGTGTCAGCTCAAGAGCTCAATGCCAAGTACAAAAAAAGGATAATAAACATTGGCATTAGAAATTATCTCAAAAATTATCTTAGAAGTATGAGCTAAGTCCCTTGAATAACTCGAGGACGAGTTTTCTTAAGTGGAGGGGTCTGATGTAGAACGTGTCACAGAGATATTCCCAGCATGGTTGAGCCAAAAGAAGATGGACCGTGAATTAACCATAACTTTTGATCTGGGTATCGTTATGGGGCATACAACCTATCAATCTTTACTGAAATAGGCCATCCGAGATGAACCGAGAAAACACGCGCTTTCAACTCAAAAACGAATTTTTAGAAAAAATTTTCTATTTTTAGTAATTCCAATTTTTTAAATATTTTTTAGAGTTTAAATTTTCTTTCCTTTTAAAAATAACTTTTAGTTATACTAGGACTCTTCTATAGAAAGTTTATTTGCAATTTTTATTTTTATAAATTAGGCCTTAGAAGAGTTTTCTTAGAATTAGGATTTTTATTAGAGTTAGAATTTTGCTATTTTTGGTAATGATGAATTTTAGTTTATTTTTTCTTTATTAATGGTGTAAGGAGACACATTAGACAATTATCAATTATTCATTAATCAATTTCGAATTTTATTAGAATTTATTTCTATTCTCTTGCTTTCTTTTCTTGTGGATTCGTGAAGTCTCTGTGAGGAGTCCAGAGAAGCTCCGTGGATTCGGAGTAGTTATCCTTGAGGAAGACGGTGATCAACCTTATCACGTTCATCCCTACGTCACATGGTCAAGCCTTCACATGTACAACAGGAATGACCGTGCTTGTAGACTCCAAATAGCGCCTTACTTTAGAAAAGAGGGGGCGTGGGAAGGCTTCAAAAGACATCATAGAAGCAAGGTCCCATGTGAGGTAGAACTCGAGAAGATCCGAAGCTAGCTTGACGACATTCAATATGTATTTTGAGCCCGGGTCCGACCTCTATGGAGGCCATGCTTGAGGAAGCCAAACCACCATTCACCGATGACATCATGGGGGCTCAGCTCTTGTTCAGGTTCTGGATGCCCCAAATTTCTCCGTACTTTGAATTTGGAGACTTGGTCGAGCACGTTAAATTCTTTAGAGCTTAAATGGAGCTTCATGGCGTCTCGAGCTTCATAATGTGATGAGCATTCTCCTTAACTCTATTAGGGGCATCACAGAAGTGGTATAAACAACTGAAGCTAAAGTACATTCATCACGGAGTTGTCTATTCATCAAGTGGACCACACATCAGTTTGCTATTTCACAGTGCATAATGCAGTGCGTACTGCAGTGACATGGTAAAGTAGTGTAGGCCCACATGAAGTATGTGTTATATCCACACCGTCCATCCATTTTGTCAAATCATTTTAGTGGATGATTCCTAAATGGACAACACCGTAAAAAATAGTGGGGATTGAACACTTACAATTGAAAACTTCCTGAGGGCCACATAAGTTTTGGATCAAGCTGATGTTGTGTCATGAACAAGTTAGATGGAAAAGAAACATCATAGTGAGCGCCATAGAAAGGTTTCAATGGTGGGCATTATTGTTCCCACTGTTTTATGTGGTGTGGTCCACTTGAGCTTCGTACCTGCCTCAATTTTGGGCTTATGCCCTACAATGATCCGGAGAAATGGATGGATGGGATATAACACATACATTATGGTGGTGACACAAAACTTTGCCATGTGAAAGTTACAGAATGTGAGTAAAGGAGACCTTGCACGCTACTTGAAAATGGGTAAAGTTGTCGTTTAAAAAGGATTCTAAGGATATTTTAGATTGGAGTGAAAAAATTTCAATGCAAAAGCGTTACTGCATTCCATCAAAATTACTTAACGTTCGGCACATATATCACTCTTAAATTAATTTCCTGATTAATTTTCATTAAGAAATTTTTTTAATTATATTAAACAAATATTCAAAATAGTATATTAAATGGCCAAAATTTGATTTCGATGACATATGACATGGATACCCCTGAATTGACATGCTCCACTGGTTAGACGGTGTGGATATAAAGCATACACCACTTTTGTTGGGCTACGGTCAAACAAGGGGAAGGAATTGGCTGTGTACCACACACAGCTATATAGTTGGTGGAGATACATGTCGTGGGAAGGGGAGCGCTTACCTCTTGGAGCTTCGAGATGTAAGAACGGTTCAAAGGAGATCAAAGTTACTTGGCCCCAAAATTATATATTTATTATATTAACACAGTTCATCCATTTTAGGAGATTATTTTAAAGCATTAGAAAAAATGAATCATGTCCAATGTGCAAATGGACCACAACAAAAATAACAGCGAGGATAGTGATTTTCTCTGTTAAAAAACTTGTAAGGCCCACAATAACGTTCATTTTTCATCCAATCCGTTAATGAGGTCACAAATACATGGATGAAGAGGAAAAACAAATTTCATATTGACCCAAAACTTTTGTGACCACATAAGTGTTGCAATGATAGACATTCGATCTCCCACTACTTTTTGCAGTGTGGTCCAATTGATCTTTAGATTTGTCTTATTTTTTGACTCAAGCCTTAAGACTAACTCACCAAATGGATGGATGGTTTGGATATAACACATACCTCATGATGGGACTCACAGGACTTGTTGACTTCAATACACCTGCTAGCTAGTAAGTTGTACAGCAGCCAATCCTCTTCCCAAAAAGGGAAAGCGGATTGGTTGGTGTACCACACACCAGCTATATAGCTGTTGTAGGTACATGTCAGCTATACAGCTGCTGTAGGTAGGTGTCATGCGAAGACCAACACTAATGTCCTCAAGCTTCGAGTTGTACGAACGATTCAAAGAAGATCAAAGTTTGATGGGCCTCACAGTGATGTATTTAATATATCTATACTATTCATCTATTTTTAGATATCATTTTATAGCATTATCGAAAAGTTAAAAGATTTGTAGGGCCCACCATTACATTTATTTTCCATCCAATCTTTTCATAAGGTCACAAAGACCTGAATGAAGAGGAAAAACAAATTTCATATTGATCCAAAACTTCCGTGACCCTAAAAAGGGTTTCAATGGTACACATTCACTCTCCTCGTTGCTTTTTGCAGTGTAGTCCACTTGATAATTAGATCTGTCTTATTTTTCGTCTTAAGTCTTACGAAGAGCTCGAAAAATGGATGGATAGTTTGGATATAACACATACCTCATAATCAGACCCATAAAACTTGCTAACGTCAATACAACAACTATATAACTGGAGGTACACTAGCCAATTCACCTCCCAAACAAGGAAAATATTCATCATTGTCCATTTCCACATTTATTCTAAAAATCTAAATAGAAAAACCTGTAACGAAGATGTCACACATTTCATCCCAAATGCGGTTGCAAGTAACAAATGCAATAAATGCTTTGAATAATGGCATTTATTAGATCCCTTAAAATTAAGGGTAATTTTTTATTATAGACCCAACGTACCACACACCCTTTTTTACTCGACCTGAACCAAACTTACCTTATCAAAGTAAACCTCTACCCATATAGACAAACTCGTAAAGACTAAAATATCCCTACTTTTTTCGGCTGCTTTATCCTAAAAATTAAGGGTATTTTTATTTAAAACCCTCTTTACATATCCTAAAAATATATTTTGTTAACATAAGTTTTTGAATGTCGAAAAAAAAAAAAGACAAAAAAGAAAAAAGGCATACAGGGGAAGAGTCTATAATGCTAATTTTTTACAAAATCAATCAGGTCCTTAGAAAAAAGGGCACGGATTATGTTTTTTACAAAATGACGTATGTTTTGCATCCACACCTTCTATCCATTTGGAAAGATCATTTTAAGGCAATATGCAAAGAATGAGTTAAATCCAACGCTCCAGTGGACCCCAACATAGAAAATAGTGGGACAATGACACCGTTAAAAACTTCAAGGCTACAAAAGTTTGTATTTTCCCTTATTTCATGTCTTTTTAACTTTTGAATAGGTTGGATTTCAAATAAACATCATGATGAGCCTTAGGATAGTTTCAACGGTGGAAATCACTCTCCCCACTATTTTCTTTGGTGGGGTGGACTACAAATTTTTATTTGCCTCATTTTTTGGTTCATACCCTAAAATGATATCTAAAAATGGATAGACGGTGTGGATATAACACATACATCATTAGTGAGGCCCACGGAACTTGGTCACGTCACTTCAGTAGCCGACTGCTACTCGACCCGTCAGCATCTAATCCGCGTCCTAGAAAAAAATGGCCAGTGTTCCCTGTTCACATAAACTGTGGTCCACCGAAATCTTATCAAGACACATGAGAAAATCTTATGATCCAAACCATTGATCTGATGAACCCACCTTTTTCATGAGGACACGTGTCTCCACTTAACAAGTTTGCAGCAAATCTAATGAACCAACCCTTTTGGCGTAACATTAATTGGTAGAGCCAAGATTTTTAGACCACACATCCTTTTCTGTATTAGGTGCACATCACTTGGTGCGTTGGTAGTTGCATTGATTACATTCTTTCTGTATTAGGATGGCCCGGTGATGAGAGGACTAAATTGATTCTTGCGTATGCTCATCTTCACAACAAAGGCAACCTTATGACACTGATAGATACTTGCACAAACTCTAAAAATACAAGAGTAATTTCCAACTGTACGACCCATATATGGCCCATCAACCTTTTTAAGCCCCACTCGCTTTTTACCTCCCAAGATTAAGCCCTAGCTGTATGGCCCATTTCTCAGGTTGACGATGCCTCTGTTTTTTCAGCTTTTTGACAACCTTTGGTTACGGATTATAACATAGCCATTCTCATAACCCGCAGATTGTAAAAGGGTGGACAACGAGTTGGGGTCGACCAGGTTTGGACCCGGTCAACCCCGAGTCACTGTCCCACTGACCCAGTCAACTCCAACTCGTTGTTCCACCTTTATACTTTTTTTTTTTACGAGAACTTTTTCTCTCCTACATTTATCTCTAATATATATATATATATATATATATATATATATATATATATATATATATATATATATATATATATATATATATATATATATATAAAGCATATGACATTTTTTTTTCTCTCTTTTTATTTATTTCAGTTTTTATTCATTTAATAAACATATCTCTTAAATCAGAATGAGTCACTTGACATACCATATAGGATTTGGGGATAGGAGATGCTACTTTAGCTAACCAACCTACTTATTTTCCAAGATTCCATTGGGTCAATAGTCAAAAATTCATTTCATTCACTTCGTGGCCAATTTCAATCAGTTCGTGATCAATTTCATTCATTTCATTTCACGATCAATTCCCTTCACTTTCACGGTCAATTCGCTTCACTTCACGATCAATTCCATTCATTTCACGGTCAATTCACTTCACTTCACGGTCAATTCCATGCAATTCATGATCAATTCCCTTCACTTCACGGTCAATTTGCTTCGCTTCACTTCACGGTCATTTCCATGCATTTCACAGTCATTCTAGGCGATTCCGTGTTGATTTACGATCATTTCCATGCATTTCATGATCAATTCCCTTCACTTCACGGTCAATTCCCTTCATTTCACGGTCATTTCCACGCATTTCATGGTCATTTTGCTTCACTTCATGGTCATTTTCATGCATTTCACGGTCATTCCCGGCGATTCCGTGTTGATTCACGGTCATTTCTATGTAATTCACGGTCAATTCCCTTCACTTCACGGTCAATTCCATGCATTTCGCGGCCATTCTCGGCGATTCTGTGTTGATTCACGGTCATTTAAACGCATTTCATGGTCAATTCCCTTCACTTCACGATCATTTCCATGCATTTCACAGCCAATTCCCTTCACTTCACGTTCATTTCCATGCATTTCACGGTCAATTCGCTTCACTTCATGGTCATTTCCATGCATTTCACGGTCATTTTCATGCATTTCACGGTCAATTCCCTTCACTTCACGATCAATTCGCTTCACTTCACGGTCATTTTCATGCATTTCAGGGTCATTCCCGGTGATTTCGTGTTGATTCACAGTCATTTCCATGCATTTCACGATCAATTCACTTCACTTCACGGTCATTTCCATACATTTCAGGGTCATTCCCCGTGATTCGGGGTCGACATGTGTGGCTGGTTTTTTTTTCCCTATTGTAATCCTATCGTTGTTTATGGGTCCCATTATGATGTATATGTTATATTCAAACCTTCCATCTATTTGGAGAACTCGTATTAAAGCTTGAGACGAAAAATAAGTCAGATCTAGCTATCAAGTGGACCACACCGTAAAAGGCAGTGGAGGATTGAACGTCTACCATTGAAATCCTTTCATGGGTCACAAAAGTTTTGGATCATTATGAAATTTGTTTTTCCTCTTCATCTAAGTCTTTGCGACCTTATGAATAGATTAGATGGAAAATATATGTTACGATGGGCCTTACAAAGTTTTTAACGGTGAAAATCAATTTTCCCACTGCTCGTTGTGGTGTGGTTCAGTCGATCTGGGCATGATTTTATTTTTTTGATAATGCTCTGAAATGATCTTGAAATATGGATGAACGTTTTGGATATAATAAATACATAACTGTGGGGCCCATGTAACTTTGATATCTTTTGAACCGTTCGTAAACTCGGAGTTCGAGGAGCGTAAGTGCTTGTCTTCGAGCACCAGGCGATCCCCCTCGAGAAGGAAAGCAAGGGCATTTTCGACTTGAGAAATGGGCCGTACAACTGGGGATTATTCTTGGAAGGTAAAAGGCAAGTGGGCTTTAAAAGGTTGTGGGCCATATACTGGTCGTACAGTTGCAAATTTCCCAAAATACAACAGTCGAGAGTTTACTTCCGCGTGTATAATGCATGTATCGCCCTGCGCATTCATTCCTCCGCAATGCCATGCCTCCGAACGCACTTGATCTCCGACCATTTTTTGATAACCCCCTTAAACAATACCGGTGGGCGTGGGCCTTGTGGCAAGTGCACTACAGCTGAAGATACAGGGTTCGTACTCGGCAAACGTGAGGTTGATATTGTTTGGGTTTTTGGCGGTACTTGTGCATAAGACATGTCAGCATTGGATTTACGACTCAATTCAAACTGAACAGCTATGACCCCAACCACCAAGATAGATAGACACACAATGTATGATCGAGATTTGATGAGATCGATTACCTACTCAACCACTCGCTTAATTTGTAAACAGGATCAGACAATATTCAGAGGGTGGAGTTCGTTTTCTGATGATGGGTTACACAGTTGCCTTCCATACGCAAGTACTTTTCGATATAGATAGAGTAAAATAAGAAATAAATTCTTACAGAAAAACATGTTTCCTAGTGAAGAACTAAATCCAGCGTGGGAGCGTAGACTCAAATTACAGTTAAATTTATTAACTACTTATTAACGCTACGAGTCACACTACAAAATGTAAACAACGAGCTGAAAGTAAAGAATTACGCTAATAGTAATTTGTTTGACAAGACAAGTAAAGGATAACACTATGGAATGTAAATTGTTTGAAAATTGAAAGGATAATTGAAAGGTAACTGTTATGGGAAGATCCGAGCCTCTAATAAACCAAAGAGTGAGTACCAAACTAATCCAAGTGCGTGAACAATCGAGGTGATGCTCGTCCGACCTGGAGAGGGCATCCCTGAAGAAGTCATGCGCTGTGAAGGTGTTCTTACTTTGAAGCTGTGGATTGGAGTGACTTCCACATTCTGATCCGAAGCGGTGAACCGTCTACCCACATCGAGTGTAGGGAGTCCAATCCGATGAGATAAGTCTGACACCTTACCTAGGACCCCAGAGTTTTCAAAGCACTTGATGAGCTAGGAGCGGGATCCATTGTCTCAATTCGAGGCTCGGCTCGGACTAAGAAAGTGTTCCTCTTCAACTAGATAAATGGTCAAGGTTGGATGGCGTCGTCTCAACCAGACAAGCCGAGCCGGGCCAATATGCTGAATCGGGCGCTCCGAGTGTCAAATTCGGAAACTACCATAAGTGAACGTGACCGATCACTTCGCTCCCAGATACGCACTATCCGCCTGATGCACTACATGATCCACGGATTGCGTATAATATCCCCACGATCTTAGGATCTCACTAATTGAGTGAATCATGTCGACCATAGCGGACCCAGACCGTCCAATAGTCAGGTATAAATATATTGAGACCCCACGGCTACAAGTATGCAATAACTCACACTCTCCTCTACTCTCCACTTAGACCCAGATTCCCTTGACCTGACTTAGGCATCGGAGGGGCCCCCGGCTTAGCCAAGGTCACCTTTGCCTATTTTCGCTGTGCAGGATCAAGACGTTGAAGTGATCCTTGATTCGAGAGATTGAGGGGAGAGCCGACCAGATTTTGACATCAACATTTTTGGCGCCGTCTGTGGGAATCTGATACGAAAGGTCAAGTTCCTATTTTTGAATACAATGGTGAGAGGAAAGAAGAAAGCGATAGCCATGGAACTAGATCCGAACGAGCAAACTCGTTCTTCGTCACTACTTTATGCCGAGTCAGCACCGGAGCCTTCTCAGCGTTCATGCAACCGGGCGAGTAAATAACGGGTTATGTAAAATGAGATTCAAGCCCTACGCGATGAAGTAAAAAGAATGAAGCAGCTACAGGAGCCACAGCCACACCCAATCCAGGAGGATCCAGTTCTCGAGCCGGTCGGACTTTTCATGGAGGCTCACTCTATGCTGAGGAGTATGAGGCCCGAGGCACCCCAGCACTCTCGGGCGCCACATTCGGGTCAGAACTCTCCTCTGGTACAAATTAGTGTCTCAGCACGAAATACCGCCACTCAGGCTCCCACCAATAACTCAATCACTTAAGCTCTGGCGTCTACGAACCTCTGTCATCAGCTAGAGCGGAAGAGGAAAAGGAGAACTCCAGAAATACAAGATGCCCCAAAGATTGTCACTGAGAATAAAGATCCCTAGGAAGTGTGGTTTGCAGAACTCAACAACAAGTTCTTAACCCTGGAAAGGAAGCAACAACTGTCAACAGTTCCCGCCATGGTTCAGGCAATGATGGAAGAGACAGAACCTCCCTTCACCTCCTCCATCATGGATGAGGTGATGCCACAAAGGTTTCAGATACCTCCCGTCATCCAATATTCTGGATCCGGTGACCCATCCGAGCACCTAGAAGCCTATCGTTCGTGGATGCAGATCCAGACAATAACGGATGTAATGATGTGTAGGGAATTTTCCATCACCCTTACGGGATCCGCTCTGAGTTGGTACCGCCAACTCAACCCAATTCCATCGAATCCTTTGTGGAGCTGAGCCGACTATTCTTTACCCAGTTATATATGGTAAGAGAAGTCGAAATCTCAATACTCACCTACTCACCATCAAGTAGGGATCAAAAGAGTCACTAAAGGACTACATTGCTCACTTCAACGAGAAAGCATTATAGGTAGAAGACTACGATGACAAGATGGCGCTTGCTGCAGTGATCAGCGGTCTAAAAGAAGGAAGGTTTACTTTCTTCATTGGAAAGAACCAGCTGAAGACGCTGGCAGACTTCGCGGCAAGAGCTCAAAAATATACTAATGTCGAGGAATTTACTAACGCTCACAAGAATGTGCAAGTAACCGACACAACCGGCAAAGGGAAGAGGCCTAGGAATGAAGAATCTCAATCGACCGGCAAAGGGACAGACGACCGCGCCCCTCGCGATTGTCGACCGAGCCGGAAACCGAAAGGAAAATTCCGTTCTTACACCCCCCTTAATATATCTACTGAGCAAATCCTGTTAGAAATCCGAGGAGAGAAACTTCTGAACTGGCCTGTCTGCATGAAGGCCGACCCGGAACATCGAGACAAGCGAAAGTTTTATCGTTTCCATCAGAACCACGGTCATAATACAGACGATTGCCTGAATCTCAAAGATGAAATAGAATCCCTAATCCGCAAAGGATATCTGCGTCAGTACACTAAGAGAGAGATCTGCTCAGAAGAAAGAACGGGACCATGAGCAATCGAACAACCCTACAGAAGAGCCAGCTGAAATTCGCATCATTTTCGGGGGCTCAGCCGGAGGAGGGGATTCAAACATAGCTCAGAAAACCTACTCTCAGAAGTTTGATCCAGAACACTACGTCCATTTGGCCGAACGACTTAGCAAGAAGCTCCACATTAGTCCATGCAGCCTAACCTTTACGGAAGACGATGCGCATGGAATCCAACATCCGTACGATGATGCCCTGGTGGTCATGATGACCATAGAAAATCACAAGGTATATTGCATCTTGGTCGACACCAGAAGTTCAGCCAAAGTGATTTATTCTGAAGCTTTCGAAAGAATGGGGGTCCCCTAGTCATGCCTCCGACCCGTAAAGACCCCCCTGCAAGGCTTTGTCGGAGAGAGAGTGATCTTCGAAGGAGCCATTTTCCTCCTAGTAACTGTGGGAGAAGGGCAACACTAAGTCACCCTTATGGTGGACTTTCTTATTGTCAACATGCCATAGGTGCACAATGTCATCCTGGGCCGACCCTCTCTCAATGCGATGAGGGCGGTTGTCTCTATTTATCACTTAATGATGAAATTCCTAGCCGAGGGCGGAATAAGCTACCTCCGAGGCGATCAACGCGAGGCTCGGAGATGTTACATGATAGCGGTCAAGAAGGGATCCGTCAAACAAGCATTTACTGTTAACGTCCTGGACCCCCAAGGACCCACTGGGAACTCATCTGTGGAAGATCTGGAGAAAGTGCTCCTCGATGAAGTAAATTCGAGCAAGACTGTTCAGCTCGAAACATCATTAAATTCGGAGCAACGGATTGAAATGCTGGCCTTTTTAAGGCAACACAGAGACATCTTCGCGCGTGGTCGCATGCAAATATTTCAAGGATCTCCCCTGATATTTTGGTCCACCGGCTGAATGTGGACCCGGATCATAAACTAGTAAAGTAAAAGAGAAGACCATTTGATGTCGAGCGCTATGAAGCTATTGCCAAGGAGGTATCTGTCCTACTCGATGCTGGCTTCATAGAGGAAGTGTATTACTCCGATTGGATTGCAAATGTGGTGCTTGTCAGAAAATCTAACTGAAAGTGGCGAGTATGTGTGGATTACTCAGACCTGAACAAGGCATGCCCTAAGGATAGCTTCACATTGTCTCGGATCAATCAACTGGAGGACAGCACGGCTAGTCATGAGCTATTCTCCTTCCTGGACGCCTATTCTGGGTACAACCAGATTGTGATGCATCCCTCAATAGGCAGAAGACTACCTTCGTCATAGATAAGGGACTTTACTATTTTCGGGTCATGTCGTTTAGCCTGAAGAATGCTGGGGTGACTTATTAGAGGTTGGTGAACCAAATGTTCACCAAACAGATCAGACGCACTATGGAAGTATACGTTGACGACATGCTGGTAAAAAATATTAAGGCGTCCGATCACTTAACAGATCTCGGGGAGACGTTCAATATCCTCTGAGAATACCAGATGAAGCTGAACCCAGCAAAGAGTGTTTTCGGAGTTGAATCAAGAAAATTCCTTGGGTTCTAAGTTAGTAAGCGGGGCATCAAGGCCAATCCTGAAAAGATCAAGACACTCCTTGACATGAGTTTACCTCAGACCATCAAGGAGATACAATGCCTCACGAGAAGAGTCGCCGCGCTCGGGTGTTTCATATCCAGAGCAACGGACACCTCCCCTTCTTTCAACAATTGAAGGGTCATAAGAAGGCAGAGTTGACGTCAGAGTACGAGCAAGCCTTCCAGCAACTAAAGCAGTACCTGGGCTCACCCCCCCTCCTATCCAAGCCTGAAGAAGGTGATCCCCTATTCTTGTACCTCGTGGTCTCGGCCTCAGCTGTCAGCTCGGCCCTGATTAGAGAAGTTGGGAACAAGTAATACCCCGTGTACTACGTGAGCAAGGCGATGGTACCCGCAGAAACAAGATATCCGTCCCTGAAGAAATTAGCACTCAGCCTTATTGTTTCATCATGGAGGCTACGTCCGTACTTCCAAGCTCATTCCATCATTGTGCTGACCAACTCCCCTTTGAGACAAGTCCTCCAGAGGCTTAAAGTTTCAGGACGGATGACCAAATGGCCATTGAACTCGGAGAGTTCGACATCTAATTTCACCCAAAGACAGCAATCAAGGGCCAAGCTGTGGCGAACTTCATCACCGAGTTCACAACTCTGAATGCAGAAGAGTTCAACATCGAAGTTGAGATGACCCCGCCTATCCCCCTAGGTGACCAAAAGGCAGTGTCGGACCCGGGATGGATCCTCTATGTTAACAGGTCATCCAATGCCAAAGGAGCTGGAGCCAGAATTGTTTTGATCGCCCCCAATTCCATGACCATCCAATATGCAATCAGACTTGGATTCAAAGCCTCGAGCAATGAGGCGGAGTATGAAGCCTTGCTAGTCGGACTCAGATTGGCGACAAGTCTAGGTTTCCAATCCCTTTAAGTCCGATGCGATTCACAGCTGGTAGTAAACCACATCTCCACCGAGTATGAAGCCAAAAAGACAAGAATGATTGCTTATCTTGACGAAGCGAGAAAGATGATCAAAAATTTTTGGAGTTGTGCTATCCAGCAAATTCCAAGAACGAAAAACACATGGGTCAACGCTTTAGTAAGACTCGCCTCAACCTCAGAGGGGAAGATCCCGTGATTCATCCTCGTTGAATTCATAGAACATCCGAGCATCAGTCAGGCAGAGAAAGTCAATCCAGTGCACGCTGCACCAAGTTGGATAGACCTGATTTTCAACTACCTCACAACTGGCGAAGTCCCCTCAGACAAATTAGAAGCAAGACAACCAAGGGTCAGATCAACTAGATACGTCATCCTAGACGGAGTGTTGTATAAGAAGGGGCACTCCCAGCCTTACCTTAGGTGCCTCCGATCGGACGAAGCTGACTATGTGATTCAGGAGATTCACGAAGGAATCTGTGAAAATCATTCTGGTAACCGAGCCCTGGCTCAGAAGATATGTAACTCCTTGGAAAAATTCGTACTGAGACTCGAGTACTAACTCGACCGAAAATCGCTTAGGATTAATTCCTTTAGAAAATAAGCGTAAGTTAGCTAGCGCAACGCTAGAGTAGCTATGAAATTGTCCCTGAACACTTTAAATATGTTCTACAAGACCTAAAACCTGAAGAATCAATGACGCTATAATATCCTGAAACCTTAGATCAAACTCTAAACCCGTTTGCTCTCAGGAACTCTCTGAAACTTTGTATTGGATCTAGGCCGCGCGTCGAACATCTGATACCTACAATCTTAGACCGTTACGACCGCTTAGCTGGACTTGACAATCATTTCGAAAATCAATCCCAACCAACGTTAAGAGGCTATTTCATTGAGCCTAGAGTGAAGAGAGGGAGAAAAGGGTTAGAATTGAAAATTTTAATCCAAATCTGGCACGTGACTTGGCGCATTATTATTAAGCGTTCTTACCGTCAGAATTCAGCCAAATTTCACCCTCGGATCAGGAAAAATTTCTCTTTCATATCATGAGACTTGTAGACCTGATTTAGGTACGATGACCGCTGAACTGAAACTGGATCGCCACGTGCGATCTACGAACTCTACCGGACTGAAAACTGGGTGTGAGCAACATCCAGTGACCATGAGCTTAAGTCCGATCGCCTTCGACCAGGGGACCTCCCAAAACACTCTTTTGGATCGAAAAAGTTTCGTTTTGATTATAACTTAATGTACCTTATTCCCAAGCCTAATTTGGGAAGGTTTTGGCCTATATAAGGGCTTTAAACCCTCACATATCTCACCCATCCGAATTTGCTAGAAACCCTAGCTAGAGAGAGAGAGAAAGTGAGAGATTGTGAGTGAGTGTGGGAGAGATCTTCCTGCCACTTGTACTAGTTCTTGCACGTGTTAAAGCAAGGCGTTCAAATCACTTTTCCGGTGATTCCAACACACTTCTAGGTAAGGAAAACCCTAACCACTTGCTGATTTGGGGATTTCTTCGATTCAAATAGCAAAGTAGCTTATGTACTTGTGCATTAGGTCATATTGACGCTGTTGACGAAGCGTATTCGTTCCGTTCGAAACGATACACATCTAAAGCGAAAGGTGCGAATTTTAGACGCTTTGATTGACTGATTTCAAAGCTTTCAATGTCGTTTAATAGTAGATTATCGACGGTAATGCCGTTTGACATGTAGAACATGCTGTCCTTTTTCTATTTCGTAAACATACGAGAAATATGAGATTTAGGGCATTTTAGTCATTTGTAGGAAATACTTTTTACATCCATATTTTGCTGAAATGTTTGCCATGGCTTCTTGTCTTGTTAGTATATTAGGAATACGTGCATGATTGGTTTGGCGAAGAGATTTGCCCTAATACGTACTTTGGGTCGACATACGATATGTAGACTTAAGTGTGTAGACTAAGTGTTTGTATAAATGTTTGTATTAGTACGTATTGAGTAAATGGTGCTGTGTATTGGTTTTGAGATTGAATTCTCAATCAACATGCTAATGTATATGATTTTCACCATGTTGGCTATATGTACGGATTTCATTATATGTATGAAATGCATGTGTTGGATGATTTGTTTAAGTGGTATGTTATAACATGTTTCAACATGCTTCTATTGTTGTATTTCAATTCTATTACTCACATATGATTACTGATGTTGACTTGCAAATGTTTGGGGCTATGCTTAGTCCAGGCAGTCGATAACAGAGTAAATTCGTGGTTGGCTTCTATTTGCCACGAAGGACGCGTCGATGAACACGAGTCGTGTTTTGAGTTGGCGGTAGTGGTTAGGCCACATGAAGTGTTTCATGCACTTCATATCATTCGACTTAAGATGCGCTCGTACTAGTCAGGCCCGTCAAGTAACCCGACTGGCCGATGATTGTTCACCTTGTATGAGTCATAACTGCTTGAACCTAGGGTACTGAACTTACCATTGGAAATCCTGTTAACGATGGTACCTTGATCCATAAAGACTCATGAGCCGGGCATGGTGGTATGGGACACCGTGGTCGAGCTGTCGGCCTACGCTGGGGCCTCAAACCTCCCCGTAGTGACCAGTGAGCACATTTGACTCGTAAGCAGATTATGGTAGTATGGGACACTATATTCTTGCTGTCGGCCTACACTGATCAGGTGACGAGCCCTTTGTAGTGACCGCGAGTGTATTCTGAGTCTATGGGAGGCGACGACCCTTCCGTAACGATGAGAGTACATTAGGCCTGTATTGATAAGGTGATGGGGGAGCGGTGCAACGAGTGCGAGCAACAGCCCTGGCAGCCCTTGCAGCGACCTACAAACTATAACATCGTATGTGATTTCTAGGAGTGACGACCCTAGACAGGATCTATGTTGGGATTGATATAAGCGAAGTACCTTAGATTCTCAATCCTGCTGTATGAAAAGGACTAATAATAACCCGGTAATCATTATTCATATCGCATTGCATGTGCCTGGAAGATGTTGAGCACTTGGGAAGAAAGCATGTTGCGGGCGTGAGATGGTGCCGTATGAGGGAGTATGTCGGTGAGGGCATCCATCATGTTATTTCATGCATACATTAATAACAGTATCTAGGAATGTTTGATTTATTATTTTACTATTATCGCGTGATTGATTTGAGAACATGCTAATCTTTGCTCTATTATCCCACTGAGTTGATCACTCACTCTCACGTTACGGGATAGTGTTTGCAACACCCACTAGACCCTGTCTTAGATGCAGGTGATGCGGCGATTCAGGATGCAGAGCCAGACTACGACGAGGACCAGGACGAGTTCTTGTATATGCAGTTCACTGACGGCTTTGCATAGGTGGCCTGGATTGGCGGGACTACATAGTTGGACCTTATGACATTTTGATTTTTATTTTATTACATGTATATGAGACTCAGAGATGTATTCATACTTTGGAGACAGTTTGAGATTATTTTGTTTTTATACGGTGATATATATATCTTTCAGTCTTCCGCTTGCTTTTTATTACTGGATCTGGAGTATGAATTGCAGTTTTGGTATAATCTTACTCGTGTGAATGCTCTAACTCAGTCAACATTGAATCATAATCATATTTGTTGCATAAGTGATGGTTTGGAACTCGGGAGTCGGGTTTATACACGACCCCCGATTTTCAAGGTGTTACAAGATACTTTGATAAGGGTACTTCTGCCCAAGCCTCAAGTAGGACGCGAAAGATTATGTTTGAAGATACAATAAATGCCAATGTTATACAACTGTGCCGAGGTAACCAGCGGAGGAAATGACCCTCATGAGCGGTCCTTGGTCATTAGTCCAGTGGGGAATTGACATCATCGGCCTCCTACCTACGAGGAAGGGGCAAGTCAAGTTCGCCATTGTCGCAGTCGACTACTTTACAAAGTGGGCTGAGGCTGAGCCTGTTGCGAAAATCACCGAGCAGAAAGTGTTCACTCCCCAAGTGCAGGGTTGTGATGTAGTAATAACTCGGTAAGACCGAGGTCGAATCCCAAGGGACTGAAACTTGTACGTAATCTAAAATTAACTGAAAATAGAACTAGAATGAGATGAAATCTGAATTGAATTATAAATTGAGGAATAATTGTAAACTATTAATCTAAAACTTATAGAAGAAATCAGAGGTAAGGAAACTAGGGATTCAGAGGATCCACTTGTAGAGATCAGAGAGATCTTATGCCTGTTTCATGAATCATGGAATTTACTGAACTGTCATTGATCTAGTTTTCAAAGAGATGAAAGTAAGATGAATTATAATGGATTCCATCACCAAACCATGCCCAAAGACTATGGCAAACAACAGAATCAAACTAATTACCACCCAATCACATGTATGAAAGTTAGGAAGGGTACCGTCATCCAACCATGCCCAGGAGACTATGGTGAACAACAGGACGTCCAGACGTCATAAACATGAAAAGGAAATAGAAATATTCAAAGCATCGCAGACCCATTGTAATTTCAGTCACAACAGACCATTAAGAACAAAAAATATTCCCATAATAATTAACTAAAATCAACGTCGATTCATGAATTAAAATAAAAATAAAATAAAATCTCCCATCTCACTACAAGCTTCACCTCTTAGCCCTATCTAAGAGGTTCAGCCCGCCATAAATGGATTAAATCTCATAATAAAAGAAAAGAAAAGAAAATACTCTCTCCCTCACGTCTGCTTCAAGTCCCTGCCCGAGCCTCCACGTCTCTCTTTTTCTTCCTTCCTAGACCTGAATGAATGCTCCCCACGTCCAAAACCTCCTTATATAGCTGCTGGAGTGGTGAAAATCGGATTTGAATCGGATTTGGAAAGCTATGCATGCCTAGTGAAAGCTTTTTCGCAGCCAAGTTTGGTGCCTCGAAACACGCCACTTTTCTCGCTCAAATTCAAAATAAACACTATCCCTTAGGATTTTATTGGGTCCTCTACATGATAGACGGTTCAGATCTGCCATATGATCAAAGACGGTGGGCCAAAACCGTCTGAAAAAGTCAATTTTCGCGGATGTGCGAAACCTTCCGTACCATTTTGCTGTTGTGATCGGTGGGCCCCACAGAAGCATTTTCTGGAAAATCCACCCCATCCATTGGATTCAGAACGAAATTTCAGTTAAGAATGGGTGGTTTTGAACGTCCATTGACGTGGCCCAGAGAAGAAATAACTAAAAGATCAGATTTGAACGCTACCGGGCAGCCCTTTTGTGGCCTCTGTATCTCACACGTGTGCATGCATAGGTGAAAAGAGTCAACATGTTTTTCTAGTATTCGAGCCCCTCTACACGATGAACGGGTCAGATTTTCCGTACGGGTGACGTGTGGGTCCCACAAAGGTCCGCAAAACAGACCAGAGCCATCCATTCGCTGCACGTAAGAAATTTTTTTTTTTTTTTTTTTTCTTTCTTTCGGTCAGAGATGGTCAAACCGTCTCTGACACTTGCCATGCACGGCTAGAGTACATATGCACTATACACACTCATCTCATATGGGGTCCATTGCACTGTTTTGGAGAAATCTGCACCGTCCATCTGTTTTGACTCCTCATTTAAGGCGTTGACTCCAAATTTGAGGCAATTCCAGATATCAGGTGGGCCCAGAATCGACGGTTTATAAGCTGATCGGTCAGTTGGAGCACTTTTATAGTGATCCAAGAACTGAAATTTGAAATGTACGGTTAATTTATGGCCCTTATCTCATGTATAAAGTTTCGAACCGATCAGATGTCGGGAACCATGTGATCTTGCATTCTGGATGCGTTTCAAGCCACTTGAGCTTCAGTTTCTTAGTTTTCTCGGATTTCTGACCATGTATATCCGTCAATCTTGGTCCTCTGAAGTCCGTCCCTTGCCCTAGTGATCATCAGAACGTTAAATCCAAGCTTTTGACATCCTTTTTCAGTCGACTCTCCTAATCACACCCTGCAACAAAACACGATTAAAACTGGGCATTAAACAATATTATGCTCGTAAATCCAAGTAATAAATGGGGTCTAATGTGCACTATTTGACCCTCAACAGAAAGTGATTGACTTCGTTTGGAAAAACATCATCTGCTGGTTTGAAATTCCACGCACCATTGTATCTGACAATAGCCAACAGTTCGATAATGATAAGTTCCGCAGTATGTGCCAAGGTCTTGGTATCACAAATACATATTCATCGCCTCAGCACCTACAGTCTAACGAATAGGTAGAAGCGATTAACAAAGTCATCAAGCACCATCTCAAAACGAAATTGGAGAAAGCAAAAGGTAACTAGGCCGAGGAGCTTCCCTTCGTCCTTTGGGCATACAGGACCACAACCCAGTCCTCCACTGGGGAGACCCCATTCTCGCTCTCCTATGGCTCGGAAGCAATAGTGCTTGTAGAAATCGGTCTTCCTAGTGAGCAAGTAAAGAACTACCAGGAGGGCCAGAACTCCAAACAGATCGCAGCTAACCTGGATCTACTTGAGGAAGTAAGAGACGTTTCGAGGCTCCGAGTCACCGTCCGGCATCAACAGGTGGCACACTTTTACAATTCTAAAATCAATGTCAGGCAGTTCCGCCCAGGGGACTTAGTCCTCCGCCGAGTCTTCCAGAACACTGCTGAGCCGGTGGCTGGGGCACTCGGGCCTAACTGGAAAGGACCATATTAAGTGGTCCAATCAACAAATTCAGGATCTTACCACTTGGAAGACCTCGAGAGCCGCCAGCTCCCTCACCCCTGGAACGCCGAGCACCCGAAGATCTACTATCCCTGATGTAGTGGCCTTTAAGGCCCCCAATAAAGTGTACACCTCCAAGCGACCAGCCTTTAAGGCCTTTAATAAAATTCACAATTCAACTTCTACACGAGCGAGTTATCTACTAAGTGGAAGTTGCCTCTCTAATATAGAGGCGAACTAAATGGGTTGGTCCCTTAAAGAATGAGTCAAAACATAATCCCATGAAAATTTGACATGACATCCCCTCTGAGTTAGGAAAAAAGCCAGAAGATGACCCGACTCCCCAGCGGGGTAATCGGCTCATCAACCGACTAACGCACAGAGCAGAGGTTTCTCGCCAATCGTGGGATGGGCCATACCCAAAGGGGTTTGAGCTCAATAAAAACCAAGCCAGGGAAGCTTAAAAGGACTACTAAGAGGCGTTGAAAGGAGCTGACCTGTTCAGAGGTTGGCTCGGCTATGCCTTAAAATGAATCATCATGACTATGAATCAGCTTGGCAATCAACAATTAGCATCAAACACCCAAAAGTTAACGAATTAACACAAGAAAAATCATCATTAAAATACCCTTTCCAAAGGGTCAAAAATAATTATCCACATGCCCTCTTCATAAGGCCAAAAGGATAGTAAAAAAAAAAAAAAAAGGCTATGAAGTAGGGGGCGCCTGGGAGTAGGGGGCACGGTCCGGGCAAACATCTCCGGTAGGCTTCTCTCTAGCATCGTTGAGCAGTAGGGGCTCAAGGTTAAGGTTCAGGTACAAACCCTAAACCGCGTCAATACAAGCATCGAAGCCGCAGTTGTAAAACTTGGTGGCTTTAGTGTCCATTTCCTTTGAAACCTTAAAGGCGTCAATCGCGGCAGCCACTACTTCGGCCAGGGAAGCCTCATCTTCAGCCCATTAAGCCTCTATCGCTTGAGAGACAGCTCGACTCCGTTCTTCGGCCGCTTCAACCTTAGTCCATTTCAGGATTCTTTTAGTCGGGTAATCTCTTTATCCAACGAATCCCCGTGGGTCCTAGCCCGCTTCAACTCGACCTCGAGGTCACAGGCAACCTTCTACAGCTGGAGCTCTCTAGCCTTCCCATCTTCAAGCTGCTGTCGTAGCTCGCCCAACTCGAGCTGATGAAGAGTAGCCTCATCCCTGTGGACCTCCACCTCGTTCCAGAGCACCCCCACTTCAGCCCGGAGGGCCTTCGCATCAGCCTCTCTCTTCTCCGACTCTCGCGCTCTCCCAGGCGGACAGGAACTTCGGGATAGACTGAACAAAGATGAGAATGAGCACTCAGATGCAGTAAAAAAAATAAGAAAAGTTTAGCAGGTATACCGTGTAAAATACAGAAGTCATGTCATTCAAGGAGTTGTCTGACTTGCCGAGAAGGCGAGCTATGTCCTCCTTTGAGGCATGTTTGGCAGCCCAAGGTACGAGGCATGATGAGTGGTAGCCCGGCTCGAACCTCCCGCTGCTCGTCCACACCTGATTCAAGCTCCCTGCTTCCCTAGCCTCGATCCGACTGCCTGCTGAGGCTTGAACTTCAACCTCGAACTCATTTCCAGTCTGGGGGGAGAAAACATGTCATCAACCATCCTAATGGGCTCCTCCCGTTCAGAGGAAGAGGGTATGATAATGCAAGGCTTGGGGGGTGTGGGAAGAACCTCTGCGGTGGGGGGAACTGCAGTGGGAGGAGCAAAAGGAGCTATGATTACTAGGGCAGGGGCAATGCTCGTCGAAATTGGCATATCGGCAAACATCGCAAGTGGAGCCACCCGCGTATCGGCAAGCACCGCAACCGAAGCCATGACTAGAGCCTGCGTATCGGTAAGCACCGCAGCCGGAGCCGCGACCATCAAAACTGCGATAGAGGGGCCCTCAACATTTCCTCTGCGGTCAGAGCGATTTTTCTCTTTCGAGCGCCAGACGTTTTAGCCATGCCTGCACAAGAGGTAACAGATCAGCAACCAAGCAAGCGAGCCTACATTACTGAAGTAAAGGATCAACTTACCGAAGGATGTGGGGAAAGGCTGAGACTTGCAAAGCCCGGACTAGTGAAGGTTGGCCATAGTGATCAGGTCTGTCTAGGAACGAAGTTCCCCCGATCGCTCCCTAGCCTTGGCGATGTGGTTCTTCTGGGCTGAGTCAAGGAGTTGCATGCCCCTCGAAAAGTCTACATGAAAAAAATAAGGCTTTATTCTGACCGAGGCAGAAGGAGATTTAAAATAATAATAGAACGGAAGAAAAGAAAATCAGATTTCGACCTGGTTTTGAGAATCGGGTGGGAACCCAAGTCGGTAAAGTCCCCAACTCTGCCGCTGGCGTCTCCCAATCTTCCGCAGCCCGAAACCACTTATTCTTTCAATCCTTTTTGAAAGATGGAAGGTTCATCACCAGTCCCGACCCTTTCCTTCCTCAGGTCGCAAAGTAGTATCATGGTTTTTGACTGTCGAGCTTAACCAGGTATAAGCTCATCAGCTCCTCTGGGGTCAGCTTCGAATTCCTGACTTGGCGTCAGATGGTGAAGGAAGAGATGAGCACCCTCCAAGCATTGGGGGTGAATTGCCCCGGTGCGAGTCCAAGATAAGTTGTAATGGCTTGAACGAAAGGATGAAGAGGGAGCCGAAGCCCACATTGCAGGGCGCAGAAGAAGATTGTAACTTCTCCCTTAACAGGGGCGCCATCCGTGTCTAGGGGCCCAGGAGCCCTTATCTGAACGGAGTTCGAGATCTAAAACTCCGAGCAAATCCATCCCATTTGAGACTCTAACAGAACGGAGCCTCCAGGAACTACCTTCGAGGCTCGCCCACTAGCAGGCATTCCAACGGCCTTGGAAGTAATCTAGGGGGCTTAGACGATTTTCTTCTGACCAGCCCGTTGGGTCCGAGCACCTACCCACTTCTGTTTACGAGGCAGAGGGTATAAAGGGACAACTTTGAAGGGACTTCTGAGGCCTCTCTCCCCCCATCAGAGCTCACCAGCTCGAAGTCGCCATTATATTCCCGAACAGTCTCAAGATCGGACGAAGTTATAAAGATAAGTTTAAGGAACGACGAGAGAGGAACTCACCGAGAGGTCACCGAAAAAGCTTGATTGGTCGGAATCGCCTATCGAAAACCCCTAGTAGACCGGAATCGACTTCTCCAGTACGCTCTCATACTCAAAATGCAAGTGAGGAGAGCGAGTCCGAAAGGAGATCATATAATCCATAACAGAATTTCTGCATTAATGGCAAGGAGTAATAACCGCAGTCGAATCATCATGAGCTGATTACCCCAGCACATGTGGTTGTCTGCTGTTGGCTGAGCCTCTGCCAGGTGGTACGTCTCCGATATCGAGTGGCGTGCTCCGATATGCGAAACGAGACCCGAGTAGGAGGAACCTGCGTATGGACTCTTCCTCGGGCTTACGTGGCGATCCATCATAAGCTAAGCGATTATTCATAATCATAACCGTCACCACGCGTCCGCATGAGGATAATCGGTGGGCACAAAATTCAAGGGATATGACGCTTCAAATTCAAAAATCATAATTACACCAGCATGGGTGGGCAATCTTGTACATAATTACTCTCCGAGTCCACAATTGAACTCGAAGAGTAGGGGACTTCTGTTATGGGAAGATCCAAGCCCCTAATAAACCAAAGAGAAGTACCAAACTAATTCAAGTGCGCGAACAATCGAGGTGATGCTCATCCGACCTGGTGAGGGCATCCCCGAAGAAGTCATGCGCCGTGAAGGTATTCTTACTTCGGAGCTGTGGATCAAAGTGACTTCAACATTCTGATCCGAAGCGGTGAACCATCTACTGACATCGAGTGTAAGCATTCCGATCCGATGAGATAAGTCCGACACCTTGCCTTGGACCCCAGAGTTTCTAGAGCACTTGATGAGTTAGGAGCGGGGTCCGTTGTCTCAATTCGAGGCTCCGCTTAGACTAAGAAAGTGTTCCTCTTCAACTAGATAAATGGTCAAGGCTGGGTGGCGTCGTCTCAACCAGACAAGCCGAGCCGGGGCAATATACTGAATCGGGCGCTCCGAGTGCCAAATTCGGAAACTACCATAAGCGAACGTGACCGATCACTTCGCTCCCAGATACGCACTATCCGCCTGATGCGCTACACAATCCACGGATTGCGTATAATACCCCCACGATCTTAGGATCCCGCTAATTGAGTGAATCATGCCGACCATAGCGGACACAGATCGTCCAACAGTCAGGTATAAATACATTGAGACCCCACGGCTACAGGTACGTAATAACTCGCACTCTCCACTTAGAGCCAGATTCCATTGACCTGACTTAGGCATCGAAGGGTCCTCCGGCTTAGCCAGGGTCACCTTGCCTGTTTTTGTTGTGCAGGATCAAGACGTTGAAGTGATCCTCGATTCGAGAGATTGAGAGGAGAGCTGACCAGATTTTGACATCAACAGTAAACTAGCGGGAGTATGACCAAATTCCAAAATTTCAAATAACTTGCTGACATGTCTAGATTCATGGATTTAATTTTTTTTAATTTTTTTAATTATTTCAAGAAAATGGTATTTTTCCAGAAACTCCATTTCTAGAAGATGATGGGGGAATGAAAACAAGTTTTCCTTATTATTTTTAAACAGGATTTTCTTGATATATTTTTTTCATTTTCTAACATATTATTTAAGGGCTTGTTTGGATTCATAAAAAGCATATGAAAAGAAATAATATTTCTTGAGAAACTTTATTTCCAAGAAATAGTGGAAAAGAAAATACTATTTTCCTTGTTTATTTTTCAACAAGATTTTCTTAGAAATTTAGAATATATTTTTAGTTTGTTATTTGGCAAAAAAAAAAAATCATGTTTTTTTATTTTTTAAATACTCACTAGCATGTGTTAGATTAACACATGTAGCACATGTGGGATGCTTAGAGATGAGCATTGGCACATGTGGTATACACGGCATATGTAGGTACTTTAAGGTAAATTGCGGCACGTGTGGTACATGTGAGGTGCTAAAGTTGTACAATGACACATGTAGCACAAGACACACATCGGCACATTTGACATGTAGGCACTAAAGTTAGATGACATCACTTGTGTCCATTAGCACCATTCACATGTGCCATAGTTGAAAATTTGAAGATGCGATATTTAGAGGATTGAAGATAAATAATGGCACATATCATATTTGGAAGATTGAAGATGAATAATGGCACGTGTGGCACATTGGCTCATGTGGTATGGTTTTTACTTGTAAGGCACAAGTAAGATGAATGGTGGTACATGTGGCACAATAGCACATGTGGAGCAGAAGATAAACGGCAACACATGTGGTACATTAGCACATTGGAGGATCTTTTACACATGTAGGGGCACGAGATAAGATGGATGGTGGCACATGTGGCATAGTGGCATGTGTGGAACATGACCAAAGATGGATAATATCTCATTAGGTACATGTGACACATGTGAGATGATTAGACATGAATAAAGGCACATTCAAGCTTTAACCCTTGATAAATCCACTTTCCTTCCACTGCAGTAAAATGCATTTTTTAAGGGTGAATGTGGGAAAATTAATTTATTTATTTTCCAACAAAGATAGGTGTTTCCCATAATTTTTCACAAAGAAAGGGTTAACAAATAATGGAAAGTGATTTTCATGGGAAATACTATTAGGCATTGAAGACCTTTAATGGGAACGGAAGCACCTTTGGAACAAATCAAACACGTAATAGAGTTTTGTAGCATAATATTTGAATTCCAGATGAAAGCTACCCTTAGTAAGTTAATGACTAAATAGTTGTAATTTATAATACTCGTTGTTATGGGTAAAAATGGACTGGCTAAAGAGAAGAGGTCAACTCGAACATTTGTGAGGGACACGAGGTCAGCCAGCGCCGATCATGACCAATGGGCTCCTTAATGGCCAAGGAAGATCTCCTTTTATTTCATCCAAATTTTACTAAGGAGGTTGGTCACCTACTACGTGTGAAGGCAGGTCGGCAGATCGGCCATCTACCCAATGATAAAGGGTGGCTCAAATCTTATCTGAGTATCAAAGTCAGCCAAGACCACCTTGGACTCTTGAGCTCAACGCCCCATAACATATTTCATCTGAATTCTACTAAGGAAAGGAGTTCGGCCTCACTACCCTAACCAAAGTATGAGGTCAAGTCGGCCTCGACCTCCTACTGCGTGCCATCCCTGGTTCCTACTAATAGGGTCTTATCCGAGAGATCAGCTTGAGATCTCCGCCGAAGATCTCGAGGATAGCACCAACGTGCTCGAAATACGAATCTCCCCAGATCTTCACCGAGGATCTCAGGAGATCATCTTGACATATCCGGTACTCGATTCCCTCTACAGTACGTTCTTACTAAACAAGGAGATCTTCTCTACGTCATCGCCTCTCATCAACTATAAATAGGAGCATCTTTAATGGTGAAAGGTACACAAAATCTCTCACCCAAATAATGAAAGTTCATTTTCTCTATTGGTAAGAACCCCCCGACTACCCTCGTCAACCTATTTAGTTCACGAATAGCTACTCGAAGAGGAAATAACTCGACTGAGGATAGAAAGTGAAGGGAAAAGGGGGAGCATTTTACCGTTAACGCCAAAAGAAAGAAAGAGGACGACCAAGATTGAGGCTAATATACCAACCAACATCCAGAAAGTTGCTTCCATTGGTACACTCCCTTGAACACCAAGCCATAATAGGTACTAAAAGAAGCGAAACTGAACCAATTAACCACGCCCATGGCCAACTCTGACCTTGACATCAAATACTAAGGGACGTATCGACTAGAAGACATTGGAGGGGGGGCTCTTACCTCGCCCATGGAATGCTGACCACTTGAAGATCTACTACTCTTGAGGACTCAAGAAGTCTTCCAACCAGGAGTGCATCGACTGACCGACCTACTCGATAAGGGTGACCTCTCTTTCTAAAAGGGAAAAAGGTGCTCGTAACACTACCGTCGTGCTTTTTGTTGTTCGACGATTTTCATTTTTTTTTTAAAAAAAGGAAAAACTTCCCCATGTTAAGGGAAGAGAACTTCTTTCAAATTTCGACGATCCAAGTTGAAAAATCGACTACGAAGACTTCCTTTAGTGCAAGGGAAACAATTCATCTATCATGAATTCTACTATGGAAGAGCTTCCCCAGATTGGGAAGAAAATCTATTTTTCTATAATCCGAGCTACACGAACTACTGAGGACTTCCCTTAGTGTAGGGGAAAAATAGTCTTCACTAGTCGTCTAACTCTTAAAGAAGAAGTCGAACTACTAATTGGTAACGCCACTGACATCGCCCGATCTACAAGGAGGATATCTTAGTGCAAGGGAAAAAAATCATCCTAAGTAAACTGCTCGGCCTCTCATGAAGGGGTCACTACGGCTAACCCATCTGTTCGTCAAGAGCAGAATTTTCCTAATAAAAGGAAGAGCTCAAGAGCTTAACGCAACACTCCTACTCGATTAAAATGTCTAACCTCACCAAAACCAACTTACTTTCTAAGCTTGCTACGCGAGCTCAAAAGTAGGGGCGCTTACTGTTATCGGTAAAAATGGACTGGCTAAAGAAAAGAGGTCAGTTCGGACATCTCTGCGGGACACGAGGCCGGTTAATGCCGGTCATGACCAATGAGCTCCTTAATGTCTAAGGAAGATCTCCTTTATTTCATTTGAATTCTACTAAGGAGGTCGGTCACCTACTACGATGAAGGCAGGTCGACAGATCAGCCATCTACCCAATGATAAGAGGAGGCTCAAAGATCATTTAAGTATCCAGGTCGGCCAAGACCACTTCGGACTCTTGAGCTCAACCCCCCACAACATATTTTATCTGAATTCTACTAAGGAAAGGAGCTCAGCCTCGTTGCTCTAACACGAAACATGAGGGTAGGTCCACAGGTCAGCAATTTACACGGCACTGAGAGAAGGGTCAGGGCCTACCAAAGAGTCCAGGTCGGCATACTACCCCCTAGTCAAGTTGGCCTTAGCCTCCTACTGCGCGCCACCCCTGGTTCCTACTAATTAGGTCTTATTTGAAAGACCAGCCCGAGATCTCCACCAAAGATCTCGATGACAGCGCTAACACGCTCAGAATATGGATCTTCCCAGATCTTCGTCGATGATCTTGGGAGATCATCCTGACATATTCAGGACTCGATTCCCTCTACAGTACGTCCCTACTAAATCGGGGGATCTCCTTTACGTCACCTCCTCTTCTCAACTATAAATAGGAGCATCTCTACTGGTGAAAGGTATGCAGAATCTCTTACCCAAATCCCTCGATACTACCAAACCTAGATTACTAACCTGACTTTGGCTTAGGAGGGTCCCCTACTCTAGCCAGGGTCTCCTTTGTCTTCTTTCTGTGCAGGTACTCGAAGGTCTAAAAGGGTGGATCATATTTCTACATCAACACTCGTTATTGGCCAACTCTCCACACTATATGGTAAATCGACATATGTGTTTTACTGTTAATTGACTTATATCACCTGTAAGTAGTGTAAAGTTAGGTTGATAATTCCTTGATAATAGATATTGTTGGTCAATCCAGTCAGGATATGACTTATGATAAACTAGAGTAGTAGTTCGGCTGAGAACTTGACCTGGTACTTCTTGAATTAATTGAATAATTTTGCTATGCTCCCAGTGTTGTTGCACAACACTAGCAGTACTTTTGGACCAACCTGATATTGTTCTTCATTAAAAAGTTAGTTTTCTAGGCAAAGGTTGCCCCTCAGGTATCTCTTGATTCCTGGCTTTTGAGATTAAGTTCATATTCTCACGTTCATGATGCCTAAAATCTACTGGTGGCGGTGAATTCCATACATTCTGGACAAAAATACATCAAGATGTACGAAATCTACCGGTATTAGTAAATTTCGCGTGTCCTTGACTGGATTCATGTAACGCCCCAAAAATCAGCACCCGAGTACATAAACTTTGGTTTCGAATTCCCAGGAGTTAACTTAATAAAATGTACATGTTTCCTCATTCAGATTCAAATTCATTTCACACACAAATAATTAGAGTTGTGCAATTCAACTTAACAAAACTAAAGTGAGGTAAAGATAACAAAAGATTTAGAAATATAAGGCTAAGAGTCAAAAATACAATTATAATAGTAACGATCGCCCAAAATGGGGATTATACAAGCCACAACGAACATGCGATAAAATTTACACATAAAGCACAGAACTAAAATAAAAGTAAGGTTTTCCAACTTTGCCAGGCATCACGGTGAAAGTGAAAGCCAACCAAAGTCTACTCGCCAGGGGCCTCGGTAGAACCTGCATTAACAACAATGTTTGGTTGATGTTTTAAAATACCGTCCTAATTGGGAGTGAGTAGCTAACTCAGTGGTTTCATTAGTTCTAAGTTACACATGTTATCGACGCAATCAACACAGTTAATGATAAACAAGACATCAAGCATTTCCTAAATACTCTTATTAATGTATGAACGAGATTATGAAATGATACACGTACCTCACAATCTAACACTCCCTCACAAGAGACTTCAACGCTTATTTTGCAAATGTCAACATTCTCTCATCATCAAGCGACTCCAAAGCTAAATCGCCACATCTTATTTAATGCAATGCAATTGATGTATATGTTAGCAAAGTAATTATTAAGTTCCATTCATCCAGCATATCAGCGAAGCTAGGATACTGAAGTTATATTACGAGTTCTTATTCGGATCACGTGGCTCGTTACTGCACGTAGCGGCTCCTTACCGGTGTCCCTTGATCCAACTATAGGTATCACCCATTTATCTCACCAATTAATAATTTAAAGATACGACATGATACCCAAATGTATGAGGATTAACCCGGTATGAAGCGTCACCCAAACAGTAAGTATGATTATTCAGTTCTGAGGTGCAGGCTTGCCATGTAAAACCAAACCACCACAAAGGAAAGGGCTCGCACCCAATTCCATTCACACCTGAGACGTTCAAACGGTACTTCGGCACGCAACCATCGGCCGAGTAATTTAACGGGAGCCGTTCCAACAATGCTTTATCACCATTTATTTGTGCTCACTGGTCATTACGGGGAGGCTCATCACCTTAGCGTAGGCCAACGGTTCGGATACGGTGTCCCATACTATCATGCCCGGTTTATGAGTCTTAGGGGGATCGTATCGCACTAATAATTATGAATGGATCATCCTAGATTCAATTTGGTCATGTCATACATTTTGAACATACATGATTAGTCGACTAGTGGACTAATTTGATTGACTTTAGAGAACCCCAGTGCAATCGGCATTAGGTACAAGCATCTCGTGTAGTCTAGCTAATGTCGATCATCCGTGTTCACCCAGGTCATTCGAATAAACCTAGGGTGACTGCCTTAACCCGAGCCACCCCTTGATTTAGGCGATTTACCGACTGACTCAACATTGTAGAAATCATAAGCATCGCTATGAACTAAATACTACATCATGTAATTATAACATTTGCTCTACTACACAATCACTTAGATATTTCATCAAACATGTGAGCATCAATAGAAGCAACACACCTACTTAGGTATTTTATCAAATATGTAAGCATCAATGAAATAACACGTCTACTTAGGCATTTTATCAAACATGCATAAAAAAAATAACATATTCAATTAAGCATATGAGCATCCATAAAATAATACATTCAATCACCTAAACATTTTATTAAACATATAAGCATCCATATCCAACCAATAACATATATTATAGAAAAATTAAAATTTTAACATATTAGCATGCATGAATTCATCTACAAGCATCTAATCATTAACTGAGACTCTCAAGGGTTGATAAATGATGACATAGAGATAATGATCTGCACATTTGCAATAATTCACCTAACTCAAAGTGCTCCTAGGATTAGAGTTATAGAGAAAATCCACCAATGCCTACACAATCATACAAACTACTATAAAGACTAGAAAACCTAACCTAAAATACTATATTAAATAGTAGAATCTATTTCTTACCTCCAATCGTCACTGAGAAAGTTCTGACAATGACTCTTGTTATGGCGAGGCGGCTAGAGAGTGGATGAGAGGGTAGGGATGCACCATCACTCACACCCCAAGCTCTCTCTTCTCCTTTATTCTCTCTCTTCTTCCTTTCTTCCTTTTTCTCTTGTTGAAATTCATATAGGAGAAAGGGGTGCCTAACAAGGGCATTATATAGTGCCAGAATTGGTAAAAATGGCCCTAAGGGCTAGGTTTTTACTATAATAGCAATAGGGGAGTGTGTTTCTACCTTTTGGGGGCCACTGTAGGGCGTAGGAGTTGACAAACGTCATTGGATGGTTGGCCCTTGTGATAATCTATGCATAGACACAATTGGTCTGCCATTTGGTTGCGTTAATCAACAGGTATGATCAGAAGTCTGTTCGACGGTCACCGATGGTCGATCGGGGCTGTGACTATATAAATATGTGCAAGATATTAACTTAGATTGTTATCCTAAAATTGGTCGTGATCTAACAGTCCGAAAGTCACAACTCAGGTAAAGACCAAATGCAGATAAGTGACTTAAGTTTTTGGTTAATTTCAGGAATATTCGCACAACTCATGCACTGACCTTACAGGTCCAAGTTGAACAATTCGAGACTCAATCTCATCTCGATGCCCGCGATGTACGTCAAGCCCACTAAGACGAACATATTTTTATTGCATCGAGTTTAATGGCCCACTAATGAGCGGTCTAAAGCTTGTTCATATAATCAGGATATTTTCAGAATGAATTAGGTAGCTAGATTTCTTGTGCACAATGATTAGAGTTTGGATTAGCTAAGTTTGTAGTGTGGCCTATTCGCAATTAGCGAAAATGGCAATTCGGTTAAAGTTAGTCTAAGCCGTTGGTTCTTAGGCAAAAAGAGTAACTGGATTGATTTGGTTTGTTAATTAAGATATGTAGTTGTCTCAACTTTTGATAAGTCTTTATTTAGTTATGGTCATTTCAATTAGTCAGTGATATGTTGGCTAGATTTGGACCGTACGTGAACAAATCTCAAGGCTAAGCTCGATGTTTAAGTGATCGGTCGGATTCGTTGGCTTCCTACGGTTGATTAATCGAATTTGTAAGGTTCTTTACCAGTACCACCCGCGTAGAGGTTCACTTCGAGCATCAAGGGCTAATAACCAGCAATGTAGGCTAGTATATCGAAAGTTTTTAAGAATTTTTTGAAAATTCAAAATAACAAAAATCCAGGACGTTACAACTCGGGATAGGAATAGGTGGTGTATTTCGTCGTAAGGGAAATATCTGTGGCATTGATTGAACACGTGGTACAGGTGCCAGATTCTCAACGGAACTAGTATCAACCCATCACCGAGGTGCAACAAGTGCTCTTTTAGCAAATAAAGTCATCAACCGATTCATGCTCTCCATCTTGTCGATCATTAACCTATTAAAGGCTTTAGTCTGAGCTCTCAAGTGTTCAGCTTAAACTCGCGACAATTCTGCGATGTGCTGAATCTCTTGTTGCATATTAATCTTCCGGCTGACATAATTTCAAGCGGTTTAACCCGAGATGTCAATCGTCTATTGGATTTGGTGGAATAGGCACTGAACAAGGTATTGAATTTCCTTGCTTAAGCACCTATTGAATTTGCAACTCCTGATCGTGAGTAGGAGGCTCGTTGGTTGCAACATCATTAGTAGTGGCTGTTGAAGTATTATGATCTCTCCTTCGACTCATGATTCCAAGAGATTATTGCACTGGTAAGATACTTGTGTGCCAAAATTGTTCTTTTTGCATAGTCGATGCAAAATAAAAATTGATAATCGCCAAATAGTTTGTTTAGTCCCATCGGGTGTGCCAAAAATATTTACATTTTAGTTTGTTTTTTGTCATATGTAATGTGTCCGGCATGCCATAATCAATGAAGTGGCTCGATCTGATCTGATCAACTTTGAATCTAAGCGTCAAAATAAGAATATACGTCTAATATGAATGTATATGACCAGATTTTGAGAAAATCGATTATTTACTCAACCACTTGTAAAATTTTATAATGATCAAGCGATAATTAAAGGGTCGGGGTTCTTCCTCTGAAGATGAGTTGCTTTGTACCTTCCACAAGAAAGGACTTTAAGAATACTTGTACAATCAAACAAAAGGAAAAACTCACATTTGATCACTAGGAGGAACTGTAAGAATGCGACTCTTGAAAGAACCACACGATATTGGATAGAGAGCAAATCCAATGTATGAGTGTAGATTTGGATTACAACTAAAGATTATAGATAAAAATTATTGTTATTTCTAAAATAAGTTAAGATAAAAAAAAATTGATAGACCTGATTGGTTATTTTTTATTGTTGAGATTGTATTTTAATATATTACTTTATTACATTCCTCGGTTGTTTATAGAATTCCGTTGCATCTTGTTCTTACAAATCCTTCTTCCCTTATACCATTAATGGTTATAATAGTCAAAAAATCATTCTATAAATCCTTCTTATTGTTACGTTTATCTTTTGTGATGGTTCTTTTTTTGTCACGGAAGCTTTGCTCATCTTGGTCACCTTTTGTACGTTGAATTGTTGGACTTCTTTTCTCTTTTTGCTTGTTAGACTTTTAACTCAACCACATCACTCCATGAACCATCCGATTACATGTAAAATTGAACTTACGCTGGCTATGATTCATCCAAGTATTTTGAAAATGTTTTCATCTATCTCTTATTTCTCTTACTACGTCACATGTCACTCTCCAATTGACTTTTTCTAAAATAGCTAGAAAATAAGGTACAGTAGGAATTGAATAAGTGTAATACAAATAATTCAAATTATACCGTCTAATGTTTTACCCAGTTTGATTATCCAAGTATCGGATTTGTGGACATTTATAGTGGACGGTTAAAAATGAAAAGCATCAAACGGTCCCCTTCTCAACAAAAAACAAATGTCCACGCATCAGAGATTAGCGTTGTTCAACCAATCCGATTTTCGGGACTGTTACTCCGAAACAATAGGTTCCGCGATCGGTTTAACTTCACGTGTATAATATCTGAGTGCTGCGTATCGAGCTTGATGCTCTGCCAGAGTATCACATAAGTCTTGTTACGCATTTTTTTACTGTTTTGTTGGTTGGCGTAGGCGCGCTTCGTGGTTAGCAGGAAGGTGAGGAGAGGCCTAAGGGAAGAGTCTGTCTATGTTACGCCGATGGGTGACGAGTACTCTTCCCGCCCCACCCAACTCTCCTCTTTATTTATTCTGTTCTCCTCATCATTCTCCTTGTAATTTCTCTCCTTCGTCTCCGAAGCGCGACCGTCGTTTCTCGATGGCCCACTCCCATCGAATCGCAGTTGTTGGAGATGTTGTAAGTGCCCAAATCTCTCTCTTTCTCTCTAATCATCAATTTCTATCATCCACACGCATCCACACGTGCTGTGCGAGATCAGATATTTCCATCAGGGGAGCTACTGTGTTTGATCTCCTTGCCTAAAATCAGGCCATTACATACCTCAGGTGGCCCATAGAAAATGGACGGACAGAAAAAATTCTTTAAACTTTCTGGCGCATGTTAGGTATGAAAATGCGTCCATTTTTTCTTTTTATGTTCGCATTATTCCCAACCAGATGGAAAGCTCAGATCTCTCACACGTGTTCAACGTTTGCAGGTGCACCTGCGTGTGAATCCTATAATTGCTATTTATTTTGGAACCTGAAAAACCATCTCTCTTAAAAATAAAAATTGATAATTAATCATTGATAGGAGCACAGAGAATACGTTCGAGAGCAGTGTTCGAGTGAATAAAGGGAAATTACCTTGTAGGGTCACGGTGGCCCCACGTATGATGATGGTGAACCATTGGATGTATTGGGCTTAATTTGGATTGTGCATTGCTACATTCCCATCCTGGTTGGATGGTCTTAGATATGTATGAGTTAAGGGCTGGAATATTGGATGGTAAGACTATTTGGATATGGCACAAGAGTCACCCCATACAGATTGATCACAGCCATCTGATTAAGGGAAAGGTAGATTTGTTAGTGTCCAATTTCTTGGCACCTAATGGGATGGTTGTGAGCATCCAATCAGGGTGATTCTATGGCCATGCATAATCCACAACACTATTGTTGTAATTCTGAGCCTACAACAAACTCGGATCAACCCTAGATATTAGATATTCAGATATAATACTATTGTCAATCTTGCGCTTTGTGGAAGCACGTTCAATGAAGATAGAACAATCAAACTAGAATCAGCCTATCAAGTAAGCACAAACACACGATTTTATGTGGAAAATGCTTTCGGGAAAAACCACGGCACAAAGCTATAGAGATTTCCACTATAATAGAAACCTTCAAGTTACACCAATCTCCTTCTCCTTTTACAGAAGCAATCCGATCTCCCCTTGCAATGCACACCCATAGGAAAAACCCTAGCCCCTGAGAAAAATCCATTCCAAAGCCATCACAAGTGTAGAAAACCCCCTCACAATGTAAAACCCTTACCCTATGAGAGAAAACACTCGTCCTCTTTAAGCCCTAATTGAATTAGGACTTAAATAGCCCGACTTGCAGTAACAAAGTTGGCGACTATCGGTCGGACCGAACTCACCTTCGGTCGGACCAACTTGGACCAACAGAGTCCTGCTCTACTCCTGACTTCTGACTGAGAAATCCTGTACTGTAGATTGACAGAACCTTGCTTCGACTCCCAAACTATGTAGAATCCAAGGCATCCACACAACAGCTATGATCATAGGGTGGCCCACCTGTTAGTTTTGTGAGTTTAGGAAATATATGAATTAAACAAGTCTGCAGCTGAAATAGGAACCTCTTGCCTGATTGAGCCAAATCATTACACCGAAAGCAAATGCCTAGTGAGGAAAATGTTTTATTGCCTGCTCGAGGTGTGGATTGTTGCTTTCCTTGAGATAGTTTGCTCCCCCAGGTAGAAAATCTGGTAGAACAGTTTCTCTAAGTGCTATCACTCAGGATACACAATTGCCCAATATACAATGCCCCACGGTTTACACAGACCAATTATGCCCAAGACCAATATCCACCCAACACTATCCTTATATGTGCAGGAAAGAGAGAGAGAGAGAGAGAGAGAGAGAGAGAAAAAAAAAAAAACTGGCATCAAGGAGATAGAAAGAAAATGTTTTGCAACAACATGAAAAACCACCAATGACTTGTATCATTTGGAAATACACCAACACTGATTGGGTTCCACTGAGGAATTTTCATCATAATACAATCAGAAGAATTCTTATTGCATCATCGAGTAGCTCAAAACCCTTGTTCCTAAATGGAAAATAACAGGTAACTTGCATGGTTACATTTCATCGTTTGTTGGATCTCCACATTAAATGGGGCCCATCCATGGTATGCAGGACCCTGGACCACTTCTGGTGTGTCCCAACTGGATGGCCCATGGCACAAAAATCCTGCAGATCATACGATCTGGTGTGCCGTACCATGTCTTTGAACTTATGGTTGGGACTTGGGAGTTGAAGCTATAAAAGGCTGATGGTTCATGTTTAATGAGAAAATGTCAGCTATATGGCTGGGTAGGATCATTTGATCAGTGGAAGCAACGGGCTGTCCACAGTGGGGCCCACTGAAGGAATGTATTAGATCGCCTAAGGATAGGGTCCATGTATGACAGACATCTGCCGATTATGATCTTGGATAGCCTCTCATAGATTTGGCCTGGCCCCCCATGATTATGGGGATCCTCCACCACTAACACTTGGATCATGGCAGTCGTGATTGGGCAGAAAAATTGAAACTCATTGCTCGAACTAACATTTCTGCAATCTTTTTTTCCTCTCTTGGAGGTACATATTAAAGCATCTTTAAGGGTGATTTACATGAAATGGAGGATGATGAGAGGTTGGTGAGCTTTCACCGAGCGTTGTTGGTAGAAAATGGGATACCTTTAAGGGTGCATTAGGACACACTATCGATTTGAACTGCAATAACTATTGTTACAAATGGTGCATTTGGATGCACTAGAATTGGATTCCAATTTCTTTAGTATTCATTACGAGGGTGTTGGTTCCAAATTGCAGTTATGTTCTGTTATGTTCTAGTTGGGCTCAAGAATAAATCATGATCATCATCATCTAAACCTTATCCTAACTAATTGGGATCAGCTACATGAAGCCTTCTTGATTGTTCTACTCTATCAAGGGCCATAACTTCAGTCAGACCATAGCCCATAGGTCAGCAAGGCTTTTCTTACTGCCTCCACCCATGTCCTTTGTCCTTTTGGGCCTTCCCCTTACCCTTTTAGAGCTTTCAACTTGTATCAACTCACTTTAGATAGTCTTAAAAGTCTAAAACATCTTTTGCCACTTTTCTAAAGCACTCAGCCATCTCATTCCATGTAACGTTTACTTCTTCCTTGACATTCCAAGTTCATTCTTTCATCAATTTATTTCTGAATAATTTAAATTCCACCACCTAGTTTTTGGACACCTATTAATTTCATTCCTTTTCTTTCATGTTTAATGTAAACATCTATTACCATTAACCTATGTAACTATAATTTGAAGGCTACTTATTCATTACATATACTAGGGAACATCACTAGTCTTGATCAAATTATATGTTCACAATTCATTTCCGGTTAAACTCAATGTTTGCTATTCATTTCCTGTGGGATTTCAAGAGGAACTGACGTTTGAAGCTAGAAAGCGATGTATAAGAGTGTTAATAGCTCTTTATATCCAAGAACCTAGGATTGTGATCAATGTATGCACATATAATCAATATTAATGTTTATCGATAAAGATAAACAATAAAGCTCTTAGATCATATGATGTTAGTGTCACCTTATCATTTGGTTGAGATAAATTTTTGATATATTTTGGAGTTAGATACCTTTCAACCAAGCCAACACATATCTTCTTTTTTCCTTTGTTTCTTTTTAAAAGTGTTTCTTGTATGTTTTCCAAGTATTGGTACTGTAAACCGAGAGGGGCTGAAAGCTTTTCTGTATTTGAAACAACCTAAAGGGGTTAAATATATAGAGATTACAGTCATCTATATAAGAAAAATAATAAAATCAGAATCTTCTACCTATGAAAACGAGCTATACAAGGTATACTAGCTATACAAGGTATGTGAGCCTGTCTAACATCCCCCCTCAAACTAATGCTGGTCATCGACAAGTAATAGTTTGTCAACTAGAAATGAGTGATGTGTAGAAGTGAGGGACTTGGTGAGAATGTCGGCAATCTGATCATGGGATGCAACATGTGGAAGAGAAATGAGCCCAGACTGAAATTTCTCGCAGATAAAGCAACAATCAATTTCAATATGCTTCGTCCATTCATGAAAAACCGGGTTAGAGGCAATCTAATGACACTTAGATTATCAATATGGAGTGAAGTAGGATTCTGCAGAGGAATCCACGTAACCAGACAAGCTCACTACACGCAGCGGACATCGCCCGATACTCGGCTTCTGTGCTTGATTTGGAAACAGTGGCCTGCTTCTTACACTTCCAAGAGATGAGAGAAGTACTGAGAAAAACATAGTAGCCAGTGGTAGATCTTCGTGTGAGAGTACAACCGGCCCAATCAGTATCCGAATAAGCACGAAGGTCCAAAGTTGCCGTGGAGGAGAAGAATAGTAATCGATCTAGAGTTCCACGTAGGTACCGTAGGATGTGCAACACCGTAGTCATATGAAGAGTCCGAAGAGTAGAAACAAACTGACTGACGACTCGAACAGCGTAAGCAATATCAATGCGAGGCATAGTTAAGTAAACCAGACTCCCAACCAAACGACGGTATAAGTTAAGCTGTGCAAGTAGATCACCATCGTAACGACCATATTGAACGTTAAGTTCTAAGGGAGTCTAAACTGTCTTCTGATCCTTCAATGATGCCAACGCGAGAAGATCCTGGTATATTTACACTGGCTGACCAGGATCCCACGTTTAGAACGAGAAATTTCAAGCCCAAAAAAGTATGTGAGATGGCTGAGATCTTTCATCTTGAAGGAGGATTGCAGAACTTCCTTTAAAGCCGAGATGTCAGTAGCATCACTACCAGTTAGAAGTAGGTCATCAACAAAAACGAGAACAATGACAATTTCGCGAGCAGTGGTGCGCAAAAATAAGGATGGTTCATGACTACTTTGAGTAAAGCCAACACCTATAACAACATTGTGAAAGCGTTGAAACCATGCCCAAGGTGCCGGTTTGAGGCTATAAAGGGTTTTCTTTAGGCGGCATACCTTATTGTTAGGGATTAAGGAGCTAGGAGGAGGTTTCAAATATACTGTTTCTTAGAGGTCTCCAGGAAGAAAAGCATTTTTCACATCCATCTGAGCAAGTGGCCAAGAGCGAACGGAAGATATTGTCAGAAGAGTACAAACAGTTTTCATCTTGGCCACGGGAGCAAATGTCTCATCGTAATCAATTCCGTATTCCTGTTTGTATCCCTGAGCGACAAGTCGAGCCTTGTATCGATCCAACGATCCATCAGACTTGAGCTTGACAGAATAAATTCATTTGCTACTAATTAGCTGTTGGTTAGCAGGTAGAGTGACAATGTCCCACGTATGATTATCATTAAATACTGTAAGTTCTTCTGCTATAGCCTTCTTCCAACAATCATGAGTGGTTGCCTGAGAGTAAGTAGTAGGAATAGAAACAGTATGCAGAGTAGCATTCATGGTAGACATAGAGCATATCAAGCGATCAGGCGCTTGATGTACACGATCGGAGCGACGTATCGAGGTAGGCTCAGGATTTGCAACAGGTACAATAGGTTCGGGTTGAGTAATAGGTGGTGGAGCTGTACGTGGTCGACGCGAGTAAGCCTGCAACGGATGAGGGAGAGTAGTCGTGGCAAAAGGAATATCAGGAAAGCTGGTTAGACCAAGAGATTTTGGGGCGTGCGGAGGAGGAAGAGATGAATGAAATGCAATATGTTCAAGAAAAACAACATGTCGTGAAACCCAAACACAACGAGAAACCGGATCATAACATCGAAAACCCTTCTGAGTTTCTCCAAATCCTAAGTACATATATTTGATCGATTTTGGAGATAGTTTGTTACGCTCACGTGAAGCCAGGTGAACATAACAGACAACCAAAAACACGAAATGTGGAATATGCAGGAGGTAAGCCGTTGAGAACAAAGTATGGAGATTTACTATTCAGAACGTTGGTTGGCATCTGGTTAATCAAGTAGACTGAATGTAACATTGCTTCCGCCCAGAAAGAACGAGGAACACTCATAGCTGTCATCTGGGTGTTGACAGTTTCAACAATATAACGATTTTTTCGTTCAGCCACCCCGTTCTGTTGTGGAGTATCAGAATAGGTGATCTATTGAATAATCCCATGACCTCGAAGAAATGTACGAAAATCGGTTGAGAAATATCCGAAATTGAGTTAATGAACGTAATATAGTATCGTAACCCAGAGAGAGACATAATATTTGAAGGACCCCAGACATCTGTATGCACTAGTTCAAACATAGAAGATGATTTTGTAATACTTAGAGGAAAATGAATACACTTACTTTTTGAAAGACAACAAGATGAACAAGAATAATCCAAATATTTCTTATTAAGAGAAACGTTCCCTAACATGCCAGAAAAAAATAACTGAATTAACCGATCGGAATGTGGATGACCTATGCGAAAGTGCCACAGTTTCCACAACTTATTTGCCGAACAAATATCTGATGAAGATGGAGAAAAGAAACAACGAGCCGGAGTGACAGATGGATCAAAGTCTAGCATGTACAGACGACCATGCTGCCTACACATCCCAAGTACCTTCCCCGTTGCCAAATTCTACACAAAACAATAGTTGGGAAGAAATATGACTAAGCAGTTATTGGATGTGAGTTGACCAACTGAAATTAAATTGAAGGAGAGGTTAGAGATATGAAACACATCACGAAGGGTGAAATAACGATGAGCAAAATGAGAGAAAGTCAATGATCCAACGAACTGAATAAGTAATCGAGTGCCATCCGCAGTAGAAATAGTCTGATTTTCGGTGTAGGGACGAATGTCACGAAGATGGGATACCAGACCGGTCATATAATTGGAAGCACCCGAATCGAAGAACCATATAGAAGATGGGGATATACCTGACATACCGGCCGCAGAAAGGGCTTGAACGATTTGCTGGAGCATCGCAGGAGTCAAAGGTGATGAAAGACTTTCAGCAGAAACAGTAGATGCAGAATCACTAACAGACGGCTCGGTAGAAATAGTGGCAGCAGTAGTAGAAAGAGCACGACCACGGCCACGACCACAGCCACCACGTCCACGGCCGAAAGAAGATGCATAGGCACGTGTACGACAGTCCTGAATACCATGACCAGTTCGTCGACAATAAGCGCACCATTCTTTGCATTGAGCGACAACATGACCCATCTTGTTGCAGCCGCGACAAGTCAAAGGAGTGGAACCACGTGTTGGTGTAGTGGTGGACACAACAACCACCATATCAGATGATCCTAAAGTTGAGGAAGGAAGAGAGAGAACTTTTAGTCATTGTTCCTCAGCCAATAAATCATTAATAACCGAATTCAAGGAAGGAGGAGGGCTACGGTTCAAGAGAGCAGCCCGACAATATTCAAATTTTGGACGCAGCTTCATAAGAAATTGTTGAACTTGTGCACTCTCACGTATAGATTGGAATATCTTAAAGACATGAGGAAATGTGGGATCCATCATAGCCATCTCTGTCCAAATTGTGACAATTTTAGAGTAAAATAATTGAATGTTGTCGTCACTCTGAGTAAGGTTAACGAGATCCTGTTCTAGGTGGTATAATTGGGCCGCATTACTCTGTTGATAAATTGTCTGGAGATACTCCCACATTGCCTTAGCAGTGCGATGAGGTGTGAGGCCAACAACAATGGACCGATCGACCGAATCAAGAATCCAAGTAATAATCCGCTCATTGTTCATTTCCCAATCAGCTAATTTGTCGGCATCTATGGAAGTGGGAATAAGAATAGATCTATTAATGAGTCCCCACAACCCACGACCCTTGAGAAAGTTTTGAAAATGAATGGCCCATAGAGAATAGTTGGTACTATCAAAACTACAACGTGGGGCCTTTGTACGTGATGAGTTCTTGTCTATTGATCTGAAGTAATTGAAAGCACGCAAAGAGTAGTAGCAGAAGGTGTTAGATGTACCGTACAACAGGAGATACCCAAGGGATTGCAGTTTCTGGATTTGGCGGAATAACAACAGCAACAGGGGCTCTGAATCTGGCGAAATAACAACAGATTTGGATCAGGATCTGGAATAACAACAGGGGCGCTGGATCTAGCGGAATAACAACAGATCTGGATTTGGCGGAATAACAACAGATCTGGATCAGAATCTGGAATAACAACAGGGGCGCTGGATCTGGCAGAATAACAACAGATCTAGATCGGCAACAGATCTAGAGTAGAGGCCGGACGATGGACGAGCAGATCTGGAATAGCAACAAATCTGGAACAGAGATCGGAGAGCAGAGGGGTGCTGAACGAGCAGAGGGGCCGGACGATGCAGGGGCGCTTGACGAGTAGACGGGTGGTTTGACGACACAGCAGGAGTGGCCGAACGACGCAGTAGGGGTGGCCGGATGACATAGGGGCGGTCGGACAAGTAGAAACGGTGGCCGGACGCAGGGATGGTCGGATCTGACAGGTGATGCCAGTTTCGGATTAATGAAGCTTTGATACCATGTAAACTGAGAGGGGCCTGTATTTGAGACAACCCAAAGGGGTTGAATATATAGAGATTACAGTCATCTATACAAGGAAAATAATAAAATCAGAATCTTCTACTTATGGAAATGAGCTATACAAGGTATACTAGCTATACAAAGTATGTGAACTTGTCTAATAGATACATGGTCGCTAATTGTTAAGCATTTGAATAAAACCCACTTCTTGCTGGGTTGTTCATGGAATATAATACTTTCATACAATAGACCACCTATGGGTTTGATTCAGGATAAGGTTACCTCAAGTTTCAGTGAAGGATTAAGTAGTCGTTGTTCACTAAGGGTATGAATGCTGACAGGAACATGGAGCAAAACCATCACTTGTTTACTTCATGGTTCTGGTTTAAGAAGTTCAATGTCTGTGCTTATGTGTATATACCTAAACATAATAAGATTTAGAAGTTCTCTAATCCCATGTGCATATCTGAGGTGGGTAATCTTTTTTCCACCAATTTTCCAATGTGGTAGACTGGTGCCGGATCTAAGCCATCCCATCAGGTGGGTCCCACCCATTGTTCAATTATATCATCCAATTCGACTTCGTTTTGCCTGAATTCTATCAGCTTTGGTGGGCAATTGAGTTATTGGACTGAAACAGAATGAGTTAGGGTGAGTTGTTCCAGCCTTGGTCTCTAGACGAGTTACACTCTAGACCGTAATCCACGGTCCCACCAAATGTTTTTAGTATCGATGATATCGGCCAATATATCGTCTCCCACTTGTGTTATATGAAACACGCAGGAAGTGCCGATATATCCTACCCGTTTGATCCGATGAGCATTTCTGATTTTCAATCTTTCTTTTTTTTTTTCTTTTTTTTTTTTGTAAGTCATGTTAAATTAAAGGTTAATCAAATGGTTGCCAATCCATGATTCCTCATGTTTTACATGAAAAAAATTATAGATTTGAAACTTTGATTTTGATCAAGGTGTTCCGTAACGGTAATGGTGGCCATAACGGCCACCACCATTACCGTTATGATATGGGCCGTAATAGCCGTTACAGCCCTCGTATCGGCCGTTACGGCCATTTTTTATTTTTTTAAAAATGTTCTTTCTGGATTGTTACGGGGCCGTTACGGCACGTTGTTACGGCCGTTTTGACCCCGTAACGCGTAACGGTTATGATTGTTACCGTTACGTAACCGATTTGGAATACCATGATTTTGATAATTTGGAGAGATGGGCCAACTTGTGAAAATTGGAAATTTTCAAAAATTTTCAATTTCTTGCAAATCTGTTACAATCTGTGTCCCAACACAAAATCAAACATGTGTGTAACTTGATCTAGTGATTCCCGGAAATATAGGGATTTTTTTCAGGAAAAAATTATTTTTAATTAAAAATGTTAAAAAAGTATTTTTTAAATTTCACTTCGATCAGAGATCAATAGGCTCCCATTTCAGAGTCCAGGAGTGTTTAATGAAATCATCATCACATGCACTCTAATTTTGGGATTTGGGGGAATATGGTCAATTTGCGGAAAATAAAAAAAAATAAAATCCATATTTTCTTAAATCGGAGAGGATGATTACCAACGTTATGTTAGAGAGAATCACTGGTATCATTCTACTATAACCTGGGCATAGTATTGTTGGTTTGTGGAGCAACAATACTATGCTTGGTCCCGTCGAGATGGAGATGATGAATTTGAGCCATTGCGCAGCTATATGTGGTTCTGAGCTACTACCACACATTATTCACAGGTGTATTTCTAGTTTTCTACTTCTTTTTCTTTTGAATGTATTGCTTGTTCTTCCATATATGTCTTCTTACTTATAAATTATATTAATAGACTTTGAATATACTTGCATCAGTTTACTCAAACAACGTATAGATTAGGACCCCATGCAAAAGAAACTTATTATGTGCACTTTTTTTTTTTTTTTAATGTTTTAATTTCCAAGTGTGTATTGATGTCTTTTTTAACAATCCACGGAGTTTATTGAAAAATTTGACCAATTTCCCTATGTTTCCCCATATTTCCCAACAATAACGATACATTATGCAATACAACTGATATATCCCATGCGATAATCAATATATATCTGTGTCTCAAGGGTGCAATACATTACATGATAATGTCATGGAAAACATTGGTCCCACCATACCGTTGCCCTGAGGCCAATCCACTCAATGCATGGGCCAAAATGTAAGAAATAGATTGATGGTTGTCAATTTGTTCATAAACTCCTCCTTGGTAGTGATTGTGTTGGCTGGTTGCCAACTCAGTTAGAGGGTTGATATCAGATGAGCAACCCCTTTTCAAGCTTTCGCCCAACAATCATCAAAATTCCTATTTCAAATATATGTTTGGCGTAAAAGCATTTAGAAATCCGATCCCAAATAGTTGGGTTGGAATAAGGCTATGAAGATGATGATTATTTAGTGTGGCCCTACTGACAAGTGGACTGGCCTTATTTGGGCGAGGGCATCTATCTGGTTTGGACCCACCTAATGGGCAACTTGGATCCTGCTCTCATGTGCCACATTGGCACATGTGGTGGCATGTAGAGCGGCTGCCTTGTACATGGGCGATTAGCGAACCACAAGGGTTTAATGTTGTGAAGGAATGTATTGGGGTTATTCTTTGATTTTCTTTAATTGCTACTAGTCTACTAGTGACTGGCACATGCCACATGCCATACACATGGGAAAAAAGAGATGAACTATGAGAAAAAGCTCATGTTGAGTGGCCTGATTTTTGGGCCAGCTATGTACGTTATCAGTCCACCTGATGAATGACTTGGGTCCACTACATGTTCCCGTCAAGTGCGTATGTGACAAGAGAAACCCTTTGAAATAAGTTATATCCTTCTAAAAATCTAACACAAAACAACATTTTGAAAAAAGTAAAGAAAAAAAAAGGGCAGCCTAAGCATTTTCATTATATTATTCACAGTTGCAGGCAATGTTCGAAATATCAATACTATCGGCCGATATATCAGCCGATATTATCGGTATCGGACCCTAGCGAGACGAAACTCCTCCGATAAACCCCGGAAGATACCGAAAATCCAAAACTTCAGATATCAGCCGATATTATCGTCGATATCGCACCTGGGAGAGCATCATTATCCGAAAAAAAGAAAAAAAAAAAAAAAGAAAAAAAAAAACTTTCAACGGTAGATTTCAGTTCCTGTAAAGAAGATCGCCCTGATCGGAAGCTGTGTTTGACGGGCCATTCGAATCGAAGCCTCTGATTTGGAGAGATTTAGCCGCAAAATCTGTCGAAATAATCGATATTGGGGAGAGATTTTAGGGTTCCAGCATTCCGGAACCCCCCCTGCTTTGAAAAAAAAGGGCCCCGAGCCCTTATTCAGAGGAAATCGGATTGCGTACTGAGTACAGTACGCTCTTATCGTACTGAGTAAACTCAGTTGGGCCCACCGCGAATGCATGTGGGTTATCCACGCCGTCCATTCGTTTTTCCAGATCATTTTATGGGTTCAACCCAAAATTGATGCATATACAAAGCTCAAGTGGGCCATACCACTGGAAAAAGTGGAAGTATTGATTTCAACCGTTGAAAAATTTCTAAGGCCGCCAATAATATGTATTTGTCATCCAACCTGTTCATAAGATCAGAAGGACATGGATGAAGGGAAAACACAAATATCAGCTTGATCTAAAACCTCTATTTTCCCCAAGAATTTTTCAACGGTAGATGTTCAATCACACACTTTCCGGTGGTGTGGTCCATTTGAGGATTAGATATACTCCATTTTTGGGATAAAGCCTTAAAATTATGTGTTAAAAGAGATGGACGGAGTGGATACAATGCATGAATGACACAAGGCCCCATGGAGTTTACTTAGTATGCTTACCGTACTGAGTTACTCAGTACGCAATCCGCTTCCTATTTAGAGGAGGCGGACGGAATGTGTTGACGTCACCAAGTTATGTGGGTCCCATCATGAGGTATATATTATATCCAAACCGTTCGTCCATTTGCGAGCTCCTCGTAAGGCTTTATTCGAAAAACAAGACAGATCCAAAGATCAAGTGGACCACACTGGAAAAAAGCAGCGGGATATTGAACGTCCACCATTGAAACGCTTTTGGGGTTGCAAAAGTTTTAGATCGTATGATATTTGTTTTTCCTATTCATCAAGGTCTTTGAGACCTCATGAACAGATTAGATGGAAAACTAACGTTATGGTGGACCCTACAAATGTTATAACGGTGAGAATCATTGTCCTCACTGCTATTTGTGGTGTGGTCCAATTGAGGTTTGGATGTCACTCATTTTTGGGTTCGTGATCTAAAATGATCTCTCCAAATGGATGCACGGTGTGGATATAATAAATACATTATTGGTGGGGCCATGTAACTCTAATCTCCTTTGAACAGTTTGTACAACTCGAGGTGCGCTCGTCTGGGCGCATGAAGTTCATGCGCTGGAAACTTAGGTAGGGTCCACCGTGATGTTTGTGAGAAATCCACTCCGTCCATCCGTTTTTTGAGCACATTTTAAGATATAGGCCCAAAAATGAGCTGGATCCAAGACTCAACTAGGCCGAAAACGTGAGGATTGAAGGTCCACAGTTGAAATATTCGTGGGGCCACAGGTTTTGAATCAGTCTAATATTTGGGTTTTCAATTCATCCCAGTAGTAATGACGCAATGAATGGTATGGATGGAATGTAAACATCGCTGTCGACCCAAGAAGGTTTCAACGGTAGGAATTTCTCTACCCACCTTTTTCTTTAATGCGGCCCACTTGAGTCTTGGATCTTGCTCAATTTTTGCCTCAAGTCTTAAAATAAGCTCACAAAACTGATGGATGGAGTAGATTTCTCACAAACATCACGGTGTGCCCCACTCTTACGAAAGGATTTAGTAGGAAATCCACGTCCCATCTTCGCACGACACATGCCCATACCTCATGTGGTACACCAGTCAATCCACACCCTCCATCCGTTTTCATAAGTAATTTTAAGGCATGAGCCCAAAAAGGAGACGATGAAAGATCAAGTGTACCATATTACAAGAAAATGTGGTGGCAATGATGTCCATCATTGAAGCTTTTTAGGGCCCACCATAATGTTTATTTGCCAACCAATCTATCCATGTGGTTTGATAAACTTGGATGGGAAAACATAAATATTAGCTTTATCCAAAAAAATTATAGCCCCAAAATAGTTTAATGGTGATCATTCAATGAACACTATTTTGTGTGGTGTGGTCCACCTCATATTTGGAACTACCTTATTTTTCAGCCCATGCCCTCATGTGACTCATTTTCATACGTATCTTTATACATTTATAAATGGTATGCATCATGTTTAAATATATTTACCTTAGTTTAATCAGATAACGCATAACTTAGTACCTTATACAAAGGAAATTTATTATGTGCACTTCTTTTTTGATATTTTATGATTTAAAAGTCTTCATTAAGGTCTTTTTAAATAATCTCTGAAGTTTCATAAAAAAATTCAACCATTTTATTAATGTTTCCCCATGTTTTCCAAAAAGTGCGATAAACTATGCGATACAAATGATATATCCCGTGCGATAAACAATACGTATCTGTATCCCAAGGGTGCGATACATTGTGCGATACCGATATTTCGAACACTGGTTGCAGGTATTTAGGTTTCATACTTGTAGAAGTCACAGGTCAGTTGAATCACAGGGTATTATGGTGTTCAATCAATAGTTCAATATTAAGTCTATGCATCTTGCATTTGGCCCATTTGTGATGGAGACTGGATATTCCACTTCTCACCAAGTATTGCTAAAATAAATGTGGCCCATTTTATATCAAGTTGAGAGTACTTGCAGCAACTGATTTGACATCATTGTGGCATTCAATTTGATCTATTTGGATTCAATATTCGTCCGAAACGCTAGTTGTAGATCTTTATCATACTCGTGACTTTCCATATTTAAATGATTTTTTATCGACAAGTGCCAATACCATGAATTATACCTTCAGGCCTCCTTTGTTATTTAATTGTCCTTGATTGCAAGATGCTTTACGTTGTTCAGTACTCTCATAGTATTTCTATATTCTTTGGATGTGAAAGCATGGCGATTGGGACCTACAAGAAGATGCAAAAGCCCTTCAGTTTTTGCAGGTATAACCTCCGTTATAGAAAAGGCAAATGAAGCCTAGCTAATATTACTAATTGAACAAAAGTCAATCATTTCAGTGTTTATTCATGGGGATTAGTCACCAATATTGCATTGTTAGAATGTTAATGATTTTTCTATATTCTGTATTTCCACTATAAAAATGCATTATCACCACGAACATACCACAATCATGCCCCTTTATTATGGTAAGTAATACATATAATTTAAGTAAAGAACAAAGCTAAAACATATAATATACTTGAATACCTGACTGGTACCTGAGTTGGAACCTGACCGTTACCTGTTTTCCGATCGGATCCAAGTCTATGGACCCAAATCTGACCTAATTACACGTCAGGATTCAAATCTGGATCCATGCCTGATTAAATCGGGTTGTAAACTTCGATATCCATGAATTTGGGCACCCATTGACAGCTTTAACGATCACATATTGTTCTAGAGGCATTCTATGTTGGCAACAAAGCTCCCATTCATCTGGAAACATCCTCATCGATCTCTCCATTTCATGTGGTGTAGGGAAGGAGGCAAACTGACACCAAGTCTGCCCCAGTGGCAGAGACTGTCAATCCTGACACCAAGCCAATCCCCTCATTGAGATGACCATACAATGATAACACATGTATGCTCAAGAACCTGTATGGTCACGGCCAGGGCAATGAGGTCCATGGAACACAAGTTTTTGAACTATAGTGCTAGCCTAGGTAATGGAATATGTTGCTAAAATTTTAAACCTCCGACTCCAGAGCCTTCCTCCAAAACTCCAGAGCGTTGCCCCCTGTCTAGTTATAGATAAATAGCTAATTCAACCCATTCCAGTATATGCCCATGCTTGATGCTTCCCTGAACATGAACGTGGCATTCGATTTATGAAACATCATAAATTTTCAATTGTTTATTTGATGCAACCATAAAATCCAAACAAGCAACTAGGTTATCAAATTGGGGGCTAGCTAAATACACCAATCTTTCAAAAAATAATAATAATAATAAAAAATACATCATAGCAGAAGCATAATATTAATCACGAAGAAACATTCATGCAGACCACCCATTTGTCAATAGCTGTGTGAAAGTCACTTTCCACTTATGAATTCAATTGATGTGGGATCTGCTAAGGCCTGTAAAGGCATTTTTATGTTGAAAGGTGAGAAGCTAAACTATGGTAACTGACCTTAGAGATGCATTTCCTGATTTTGGAAAGGTCTATCTAGCATGAGTTAATCCCATGAAGAACATGTTTGGGTCAAGTTTGTTGGCTTCAAGTATTTGAGCTTGAATGTACCTCAGAATGAGAATGGAATCGATTGTACCCCAACCCTCACACAGTGGAGCCATTTGGTGCACCCTGCAAAATGTTATAGGCAGGATTTGCTAAATGCTCCTGTCCATAGAATCTTCCCCAGGTGAGAAAGATATGAAAATGGGTCAGACCTGTTATCATTCCATTATCATTCTGGGTGGTAGATGCACATTGGCATGCACACTTGGTCCACATTCCAAACAGGCCCCAAGTCCTTGTGCATTGACTATAGTCAGCAACAAAGAATATCTAAAGGGCTTTTTTGTATCTGTACAGAACTTGACATGCCACAAAAATCCTTAGATTTAAACAAAGAATCAAAGAGGATGTTGACTGTATATAAGCTGCACTAAGAAAATAATGAATGCCATGTTGACAAACACAGAAAAGAATAAATATGGTTTGCCTAGCAACAAAACCTTGTAAAGCTTGATTTAATTGAAGTGGTAGACAAACTCCAAACCTTCATGCTTCTAGTTTTTTGGATTCTCCTGGATGACATTGATGTTGAGGGTGTGATATTTGTGGCTTAGGTCATATGATGTTTCACAGTGTATTGTTGGATTTGTTAATTGGTTTTCTTATTCATTGTATCATCCATTATGGGTCGAAATAATTCTTTTGCTTATCTTTTGCAATAAACCATTTTAAGAAATTATTTACTTTTGAAGCACTAGTTTTTTGTACATAGTTGCCTCCATTTGTTAAGCATTTGTATGCATTGAGAACTCGCTTGCCTGTTCAAAGGACTTTGATCCAAATGATGGATCGTTGCTAGCAGGGTTGTAAATATTTTGTACATGGAGTTTTATGCTTGGCTTTGATAAATTATCGTCGCCTTTCAAGAAAAAAAGAACTCGCTTGTTTTTTTTTTTTGGTTCCGTCTTAGTTTCATGCATGCACTTTTGTTTGTAAGGGTATTAAAACTTAATCGACAGATTATTCAACTGGTGTTGAAATTTCTGACATGTGAATTTCAATATTTTATTTTTATACAGCCTTGTGCATTGTAGTTTTAACTTCATCTAAACCCATTCTAACCATCTTTTGTTATAGACTGTTTCACCTAATTGCATGATACTGCTCAAGCTATAGCTGTCTAACGTGGCCTTCTATGGAAATGCAGGCTGATTTGGTACTTTTTACAGGCACGTCTTTTTCCTCTGCTCGAAGTGACTCTACTTGATACCTTGGAAAGATGTGCCATTTGGCTTAGATCTGTCTTTTTTGAACTTCCTTTCTCTTTTGGTTGCTTTTGAAAATTTTGATGGTCGTTATACTACTTCGACTGGTGAGATATTCCTGGCTTCTCAGTGAACTTCCCTGATTTTGCATCTTCAGGAGATTTTGCTAATGAGAATGTTGAACTTGTTAGAAGCATTGCTAATCTTACGATCCCAAAAGCAGCTATTCTTGGGAACCATGATTGCTGGTATACTTCGCAGTTCTCGGAAAAGTAAGCTACACTATCTTTGCTGTGCACTTCAGTAGTACCCTTATTTCTAATTTTATGTAGTGGTAGTGGCACAATAGTTGCAAATCTTTGGGCAATATGTTTTGTGCACTTAGTGTAGGAGAAATGCTACTTTCAAACTTTGTAATGCACATACTTATGGCACACACAAGTTCTATAGGGACCCATGGTAGGAATGCATAAGGTATAGACTGCTCGTGTGGCAGGGCATGCCACTGGTGAGCCATGACCCAAATATCAGGCTGGTCACATGAACTGGACCCCTTGGTTCGAGGAAAAATACCATCCTCTTTTGTGCTTGTTCCAGTGTAGAGGTTGGGATTGTCAGGCTCATCTGATTTATGCGCCCTGTCCCATATATGGTTGGCCCACCCACCGAGCAATCCGAATCTTGTACATGTCTTCCACATGACTCCAAGGGAACTTGTGCGCAATAAGCCTTGTGCATTACATTCTTCCTTTGTCTAGATGCTAGAATGTCTGTTTATACCCTAGAAAGTTCATGCTTCTCAGTCTAACAGTTTTTTTATGTGATTGCTAGGAAGAAAGATTCTGTTCAACTTCAGCTCGCATGGTGAGCTTATCTATCTCCCACTTGTGTAGATTTTGAAGATCCTTGACATTCAAATCTTTTCTGGACGATCTTTGGATTCTCTTCTCCTCTTCCATAGCGTTAGTTAACATCATAATTTTTCAAAACATTTATGAGTTATGATGCTCAAAATGATCCTTTCATTTACTTTAAAAAAATATAAAAAATCATTGCTTATTGTAAACTGTAGTTGGCTGTATTTTCCTTTCTGCTTCGTTGATGATTAGGTAACTTTGTTGTTAAGGGTGTGTTGGGAAAGTTCCGAAAATGTGTTCCACCAATTGGATCCATGCGATGTTTTTCTGCTTGGCATTTGGGAAATGCAGAAAGCACATTCTGCATTAAGCTGAACGGTATTTTTACATCAAAATGGTTTGAAATTGCGAAGAAATGAGTACAATGACAATTTGGGCAAGGTTTTGGACTTCCGATATACAGAATATGTTTCAAAAGACAGGTAGACTGTTGTCTTCAAGTCTTGCACTGGGAGGTAGTAGTCACAAACCCCTGGTTATTTAACTTCCAATGCTGGTAGGTTGGTTTTGGTATTGCCCATAGCTTTGCTGGGAGGCTTATACGTTCTGGCTGCACCATATATAGGTGTATTAGCTGAATGGTATTTTTCCATCAAAATGGTTTGAAATTGCGACTATAAGAAATGAGTACAATGACATATTTGGGCAAGGTTTTGGACTTCCAATATACAGAATATGTTTCAAAAGACAAGGTAGACTTGTAATCAAGTCTTGCATTGGAAGGTATTAGTCACAAACCCCTGGTTATTTAACTTCCAATGCTGGTAGATTGGTTTTGGTATTGCCTATAGTTTTGCTGGGAGGCTTATACGTTCTGGCTGTATAGGTGTATTTATGCCACTAATATAGATACACGTGGGGTATGATAATCCCAAACGTATGTCTACTTTGTTATAAAAATGAGGAGTTAGTGGATCATCTATTCATTCATTGCTCCTTTGATTTGGCACTTCATGGGTCAATCCGGGCTTTGTCAATCATTTTCTTTCGGCATGGCGCGTAGTGGGTAAAAATAAAATTGGGAAACGAATCTGGCATTTGAGTTTATTGACAGGTCTTTGGAGCATTTGGCTGGAGAGAAATGAACAATGCTTTAAGAACCGAGAGAGTCAGCCTGTGGAAGTTTTAAAAAGGGCAAATCAGTTCCTAATTGATTGGGTGGTAGCAGCTAATTTTTCTGTCCTCTGATCATCTTCCAGTCAGTTGGTCAGCCTTGTAAAGTGTTGTGCAGTTTTGTTTTTCGTTTTTCTTCTGTTTTGTTTTTGCTGGCCTTTGGCCTTTTTAATAAAATTCTTTTTCATTGTCTCAACACACATACACACACATGCACACGTACATGTATTTCTTGCTGAATTATGGTAAAATCCAATTTGATGAAGCCTCTTAATCACAAACAGGATGCTTAGACATTGGTTTTGTCTTACATTAGGATGGGGAGTCGGGGTCGAACTGGTTGAGGTTGATGGCTTGCTCACACTAAAACAAAATTTGTTGCATTTGGATTGAATGTTGGGGAGCACTTTATAAAACCAATGGCGTCTTACATGGTGTGCTTGATATGGTCCTTGGTACTCAGGGCCGTCAATGGGCCTGGTTGGACCATCATTCTTCTGCAGATGGCCTGCCTTGGGTCAAGCTTGGGCAAGCATATCATGCTCGAGGGCCGGGCCTGGACCTGGGCCTAAAATTTAAGTCCATTTGTTAACTGAGCTGGGCTTGGCTGTGTCTAAAAGCTCATTGGACTGTCTCATCTCCTTGAGGTTTAAAATGGAGTTTTCATAATAAATCAAATATACATCTATATTATATGCTACAACCATTCTTCCTCTTTCTTTCTTCCCCTATTTCGCCCACTCTCTACATTTTATATGCTGTATCCTCCTAGTCTGTTAGGGATCCCAACAAACTATCCAATGGCACACATGGTAATGATTAGACCCGAAAAATCTTGCCATCAATCTTGCCGGTTGGACTATCTTCCCTCTGAATATGGGTTGCTTCATTTTCCTCTTAATCAGATGTATTTGCAACTGACTAATGTGAGGTTTATGATCTTTCGAGATTTTTGATTGATGCTCCATCCTTGGCAGGGCCATTAGATCAACTGTTTGGATAAAAAATTTGTCTCAAACATGAAATTTATTGCATCAGGCTTGGGCCTACCATTTTTATTTCGGGCCTACCATTTGTATGTCTTAGCCGGTCATGGTCCAATTCCAGGCTTGGGCCCAAATTCCATTCCCTTGGTTGGGCTTTGGTAGACCTTGGCCCAACCCGAGCCTGGTCCATTGACAGCCCTATTGTCACCTCACTACCCGGTCTCTTTCTTCTTAGGCGCATGCTTTGGACTTGGCCACGTTCTTTAAGAGGAATTAAGCCAAAGTCTACAAACACCATTGCTTGGAGTTAGTAGCCTCACTTGGTCACCTTTGAAGTGAGGCCCACCTTATGCACCATTCCAATGCTGTTGAAGGCATGTGCCAGGTTGGCATGCGTGTTGTGCATAAGGTGTGTGTGGAGGGAGAACATATAGGGCTTGCTAGCCGCTACGTTCATATATTCTCTTTGAAGTAGAATCCATACTTTGTTACCTTGCTTATTTTAGGACTATTCTTGATAGGCCTCAATGTAATCAACTTTGGTTGGATTATCTCCCTGAGCATGTTAAGCTCCATAAATCAACACCTTTCAGTAAGAGTAAATCAACACCTTTCAATAACAAGGGGTTACCCACCCTTCTCTGCCCGCACTCACGTGTGGTCTCTACTTTGTGGGATTTTGAGATTTTAAGGATTCCAAGTAGTCTTATTGTTTAATTGATCGCGAACTAGTTTAAAAGCCTATTAGGAAACTTATTGCTCAACTCTAACCACCACCTAGGAGACCACAATGGTTCAACCCTAATGTTGATTTCAAGAGATAATAGTTGTTAAAGAAAGAGAAAAGAAATCACTAATAAAGTCCAACTACAACTATGATTGTGGAGACAACTACTTGCATCAACCATAACCGAGGAGATTATTAAAATAAAAGATAAAATATTAAATTATCCTATGTTTCTGATGTGCCAGGATCTGAATGCTCGGCAAGGTACAGAGCGTATGCCTGGAAAGTCATTTGACGAGAAGCAGGAGAGGATGAGAGGGGAGTTATGCAATAAGTAAAGAAAGTGAAGTACATGAATGATAAGGATGCCTTGTGTGTGTGGAGGTTTGAGAGGAGAAATGAGAGCTACGACAATCCTTCTAAGAGAAGATCATGGATCTCAAATCCTAGCCCTACACCGATTGACTTAAACCATTTTGTTGGCTTGGTCAAATGGATGGGTTAGGCTTGATAAGTGATATGAAATGGATGGCGTGGATGGGTGGATGCTCACTTGTTTTTGGTTAGGCTTGATAAGTGATATGAAATGGATGGCGTGGATGGGTGGATGCTCACTTGTTCTCTCTCTCTCTCTCTCTCTCTCTCTCTCTCTCTCTCTCTCTCTCTCTCTCCTTGGTAGAGAATCACGGAATGCTTGGAATGAATATTTATAGATGGGTTGGTGACATTTTTGTAAAAGGTGGGAAGTTAAGAAGTGAAAGTGCCATGTGGCATGCTCTGATTGGTTGTTGGACACATGATACCCTTTGGCAGGCTCAGGGTATGATAAGAATTGTAATTTCACTAAGATTCGGGGGTAACTTGAGTTGGTTAGATGTGTGGGACAGAGGGCTTGTAGTACCTTCAAAGCAACCCGAGCATCCAGTGGAAATCAGATTTTCGTTGGAGCTCGAATCTCAATGCAACTAGCCCAAGGATCTGCGTGCAGCCTTTTGGAAAGATAATTGACTTTTTGGTAGGGTAGAAAAAATTAGCAGAAATCTTATGTCCACTACCTAGCTACTCGCATTTTGTATTCATAGACTACTCTATGTTGATTCTGAGTGTTCATAGGTGGCCCCCTGATCTGCCAAATAGGTGCCAGCAGAAATCTGATTTTCACTGGCATGGAATTTCTTACTTTGGCTTGATTTGTTGGTTCAAAGGGAGGGTCCTGTAGGGGCCTTGTGTCACTCTGGATTTGGTTATGGGGTGGTCCTGTGGATTTTGGGGTGAACAAGTGCTCAATTAGGGTTTCCGAGTTGCTGGTTGCCCAAGGGTTTGTGGGTTCAGGTTTGCCATTGGTTTTGGTTCAATTTCGAGTGCACAATTTATCAGGGTAGGGTATCTACATGCCTACACATGTTCAAGAGAGAGGTGAGGATGATCAATCGGTGACCCGCCTCTCCCTCTCATCATTAACCTCCCTCTCTCTCATTCTTTGCTCTCTTCCACACCTGCACCCTCTAAGTCTCTTTGATTTCAAAACTAAGGAAAAGGTTTAGGAAAGAAATGAAGAGGTGGAGCTGGCCTTTATGCCCTTGATCGGGACTGCTCTTCGGTAAACCATTGTCATTGTCCAATTGAGTTGATTTGAGCAAGCCATGGATTTTCATGTTTCACCTCTTAGATTTGGTCACCTTTTATAGCCACGTTGCTTGATCCTAACTGCACATGTATCGCAGCCCAATCAAGCGGTATCAAAGCGGGATTAACACGACTTTGATGAGAGACAATGGTGAAAAATGACATGATGTACATTTGTCCTACAACAATCCACAATGCGCGGCCACACCATGACACATATCCCACTGAACGTTTGTCTTGACTTACATGCTGGAACCTTTGTGCCGCAATACTGTTGTAACAGGTTTGCCATGGTGTCATGACATGACTGTTGTGACATGTATGCTATGACAAGACTGTCACAAGATGTTTGTTGCGATGCGTATGCTGTGATTAACTTGTCGCCCTGCAAAGTTGTTATGGCCATGCTACCTTACTTCTATGTTGTTCACTTGTTGCCTTTCGTGTTGCTGTGCCCCTATTGTGTTGTAATGCTCTTGTTGCCCTGCCATGCTGCCAAACTCGTTTTGCCCCATCAAGCCCCTACTATTCGTTGTCACCCTCTGGTCCCCCTTCCAAGTGGGGGCTCCCTTGTTCTCACTCCCTTGTCACCTTACCGCAACTTACCTGTCACATGTCGCTCGATAGTCTCCTATCATGGGGCACATATGAACTTGCCGTGCAGCAGGCTAATTGGCCAAGTTGATCTGTTGGGGCCCCATTTTGCACACAACTAAGACACTTTGAAAGAAATATGCAATGTGTTAAGGGTCCACTGGGCATGTGTATGATTGAGTAGGACTTGAGAGAAAGCTCAAGAAATCTGGTTCTCGAGGCTTCTAGATCAAACGTGCTCTTGTTGAATATGTGGACTATTATATTTGAGCCCAGAAAATTGGCCAGTGTATTATTACTTTCTTGATGATTACTTGCGGTACAGGACAATATATCTAATTTCTCAGAATTTTGAAGCACTTGGCTATTTTCAGAAGGACAGCAAGAAATGGAAATCCAAGTAGATAAAACTATTGCAGTATTGAGGATAGATAGAGGTGTAGTGTACACAAGCTATCTTTTAGCCATATTATGAGAATGCTCTCATAGTTTGGTGTTGCATCATGCTCTACACCCCCAACATAATGGTATAACAAAAAAGGAGAAACAAAACATTATTGAATATGGTCAGATAAATGGCGGTCCATGCAAATTTATCAACTATTTTCTGGTAGATGCACCTCTTATGACTATGTATTGAATAAAGTTATTCGAAATCAATTCCCAAAATGCTCTATAAATTATGGACTGGAGAAGTCCATCACTGGGGGATTTGCATTTGTGGGGATTGATTGGTCATATCTTAATTCCTGTCTGCAGTGAGACAAACTGCATTAAAGGATAATTGTATGCACTTTTATTTGATATGCTTTCTACTCCAAGGTAGTTGTATTGGCATCCAAAGAACATTGTAGATGGATTGAAATCAAGTCCTAAGATTGATGTTCATAGACAACCAATATCCGAACAGGAACTCTTTAAAAAAAAAAAAAAAAAAAAAAAAAAAAAAAATCCCAGCAGGAAGAGAGCATAGAAGTAAAACTCTCGGAAATGCCAGAAGCAACTTGAGATAGTGTAATTATCATCCTAAAATGATAGTGATCAAGGTATTCTCATGATTCATGAAGGCAGTGGGAGTGCATTGACTACTTTTCCCAAGTTGTGATGAAGTCATATGTAGGAATTCTAAGAAGATCAAGGTATTCTCATGATTCATGAAGGCAGTGGGAGTGCGTTGACTACTTTTCCCAAGTTGTGATGAAGTCAAACAAAAAAGAACTCGGAGAGGTGTATGTATCGCAATAGATGGTGATGACCCAGCTCCTATCATCACGCTTGTATCCCAGATTTTGCAAAGGCTTGTCACGTGGACGAAGAAATTAACTCGATGAAGAGAAACTGTGTGTAGGCTTGTCAATGGGTTGGGCTTGGGCCTAGCAAATGCAGAAATTTGCATAGGCCCAACCCAAAAGTCCAGACCGAACAGTTGAAAATTTGGCCTGAAGCTTGACCCATTGACAACCCTAACCGTGTATGGGAATTGGTTCATTTTCCAATGGGACATAAGCCGATCACTATAATTGAGTCTTCAAAACTAAAAGGAAAGTGGATGGCTCAGTCAACAACTATAAAGCACGATAAGTGATAAGGTATTGATTATGAAGAGACCTTTTTATCCATGGCGAGATTTACATCTATCCATATGATTCTAACAATCATAGCATACCTTAACGGGGAGTTGTATCAATAAACATAAAGACCGCTTTCTTGAATAGAGATTAGAGGAAGACGTATATGGAACAACCCGTGGGATATGTTAAGGAGAATCAGGCAAGCAAGGTCTATTAGCTATCGAAGTATATTGGAAGGCTGAAACAATCCTTGTGATACTGGTACATGAGATTCCATGAAGCTATCACTTCTTTTTGAATTTGTGTGAAGAAGACCATTGTGTGCATGTGAATTAGTTTGTAAGGCACTTCCTGATATTTTTTTGTATGTCTATGGCTTCTTTTTAGCAGACAACAATACAAGGATATTGCTATTGACCAAGGATTGGCTTCACTGAATTTTTTTTTAATAAAGAACCCTGGTGAGGTAAACCTTATCCTTGGAGTGAAAATCACAAGAGACCACTTCAAGAAGTTTTTTGAGACTGTCCTAGATTTTGTACATTGATAAAGTCGTGGAGTGGATCACTGTGCACAATTTTAATCCAGTTGAAACCTTGATTGACAATTACTCTTAACTAGGGAAAAGGACGTGTTCATAGTTTGACAATGAGGAAAGAAATGTCTTCAGCACCTTATGCTAGGGCAATAGACAGTCTCATGTATGTGATGCTACATATTGGATTTGATATATGTTACGTTTTGGGCCTTATCTTTCATTATCAAAATGATCCAAGCTAGGCAAATTGGCAAGTAGTCAAGAAATTTTTCTTTTGTTTTTTAGGAACAAAGGACTTGATGATGTGTTATCAAGGAATTGAGCTAAGGGCAAGCTTATCCTGATGTCTCTTAAGGAGATGACCAAGATGAACACTTTTTTTTACACACACCCACACCACCTGGGCACTCGATCACATGATTTCAGTGTTGAAACAATCTGTCTACCACTGACCCATGGAGCCGGTTCCAATTTCTAGAACACAATTCACCTTGGCATATGTGTTTATGTGAAATGGAAGCACCATTTCATAGTCCAACAAAGAGAAAAATTCTACTATCATTTCCAGAACAAAAGTTGAATACGTTGCAGCTAAAGAAGGTATGGATTATAAGATTCTTGAGAGCCTTGGGTGTATTTTGTAGTGCTAGATCTCCTCTCTCTTTATAAAGACTGACACATTGGCTATAGATCTTGTGAAGGATCCAAAACATTATTAGAAGTCAAAACATTACGTTAGAGATTAAGTAAGATATGTGCAGATTGTGCTCGACTACATTCTCACTTGAGAGATGTTAACTAATCCCATGACAAAGCCTATTGCGAGATTTATTTGAGTAAACGTTAGGCAGATGGGACTCAAGAGAGTTTGATGTCTTTCACGAGAGTAGGCATGTGATTGGTGTGGGAGAGTAGAATGCATGAGTATGTATGTGCATCTAAGTGTTTAGGATTTTATATGTATGTGAAGCCTCATTTATAAGGATATGTGCATATATGCTTTGGTGCTCCCTAAATACACCATTCCTTATGTTCATTGGATTAATAAAATATCATTAGGGTGTACGAACGGAGATTATTCTCTACACAAGCCTTTCTCTAAAGTTTCTCTTTTCTTCTCATTTTCTTCTCCACCATGTGATTGATTAGATAATATTAAAGAATGATGATCCCCACCACGTCCCTCCTTTCTTTTCTTTCCTTTCATTTCCCTATCTTTCTTCCCTCCATCCTTCCACCCTCTCTTTCTTTCTTCTCTTTTTTCCTTTTGTTTCCATTGTCCACCAAAGTGTGCACACACACACAAACACACCCTTATAAATGAGGCTTCACATACATAAAAAATCGCAAACACTCAAATGCACATACAAAAGTACACAATCTACTCTCCTACAATTGGCATGAATGAAGACTTCTCATTCATATTCTTCACTAGTAATACAGTTCTAGGATGCAGTGGTTGAGACGTGCACATGTGAGATAGGAATGGTAGGACTGGAAATTCTCTTGTTGTAGTGGAAGGTATAAACGACTAACTTAATGTGTTTTATTTTTCTGTATAATGAAATGTCATAGAATCTTCATAGTTTTTTATATTCATGAACAATCGTTTTTTTTGTAGGCCTAAATGTCATTATTAGTGAATAACAAATGTAAGGTGGTCCTTTCTTTGCCGGCAAGTCAGTCTTCCCACCCACATGAAAATTGGTATCCTTGACATGCGAGCCAAAGGTATGTTCAGAATGACTTTACACTTGAGGTGTAACCACCCCTTGCAGCAAGGTAGAGGATGAGCAAGTGCATGTCAAAGGTGTGGTGCCTCCAGTCACTACTTGAGATTTTGAGGTGTGTTTTAATAAGGTATGCACACATTAATGACTATTGATCTCTGCAAATTATGCAGATGATAGCCTGAGGTGACTAGGGGTGAGACTTTGGGAGGAGAGTGACATTGATAGTGGTAGCAAGGTCAAGAGTTACTAAGTTGGAGTGCTGATCAATCTTTTAGATGGGACCTTTGTTTATTAATGACATCATGGCCTATATGAAGCTAATTTATGAGTTATTGAGATGAGTTGCTAGATGTGTTTTAGACATGACTTGTGTATTGTAGACCCGAGGTTTGCTTGGTAATGTCTACTTTGTGGCATGATGAGTTCCTATGTTCTCAGAGCATTTGTAAGCTCGTAGACCAATTATCTGCAAATGCCCAATCGATACTATTAGCGCATTGTGCGAGCAGCCAGTTTTGTAGCTGAATCTTGTGGCCTTATGTATCTAGTGTTCCAAATATCGGAGATTATCGATAATATTATCCATGTTATCTATATCACCACGACAACGATACTCAAAACTGTTGGCAATTTAAAAATTTCCAAATATCACCAACATTTTCAATAATATTGGTGATATTTGGCGCTATTATTGATATCAACGATATTTTGAGAGGAATCCCTTATAAAGTTCCTCGGTATCGATGATACCATTGATAATATTCCCAATACCAGGGAAACATCCGTAAATAGGCGAAAATTGATAGAAAATTGAGATTTTTTCCGAAAGCTTAAAAAATCTCCATATATATATATATATATATATATATATATTTCTTAGGTGATTTCGATCACTCTTGGTTTTTATTGAATCAAAGTTTGGATTTATAAACAAATCTCGATTCAAAACGAAAACAGTTGGAATTTGAAGGTGATGAAAAATCCATAGAATTTGTTAGCATGGATTGCAATGGAAATCCATGTCTATGCATAATTCCCATGCATTAACATAGATTTGTGAAATAAAAAACTTTTAAGAGCAAAATGGGGGAAATGATTGAAATCCTAAATTTTTCCATTTTTATATTGGAAAACATGTATTTTTCAATGTTAATCAATGTGCAAATTTTATATATTAATGAGTGTTGGCCAATCTATTGATTGGTTGCAAATTTTATATATTTATTTTATACTGATTTTTTTTAGTAAACAGGGTTAAACTTCTATAAAATGGGAACTTACTATGTATACTTGTTTTTTTGCAATATTTTGATTCCTACCTATGCAAATATGTGTCTTTTAACGGCTTCTTGCTTTCATTGAAAAATTCCAACTTTTCCCCAATGTTTCCCTAAGTTAATGATATTTTTTCCAAGTATAAGCGATAATATCAGTGATACCAATACATATTTTCGTATACATGGTCATTGATGGTCATCGATATGTATAGTGATACAGATACTATGAACATTGTAAGTATCTACCTTTGCATTCATGAGGATGAGATTTAGTCTTGCCACTTTAGTATACAGCAGGAAAGTCATATTTGATGCAGCCTGCTAGGAAAGCATCTTAGTTAATTCCAAATTCCGTATTTGCACAAGGAAGATCCCTTGGTAGCAACACTAGCTTCCTAGGACCATGATTATGCACTTTGAAACTTATGTTCCACAATGTTATTGAGTTTTGTCAGAAATGGTTATTTGTAAACTATTTCTTGAAAATTTTACACACACACACACACACGCGCGCGCACACACACATATATATATTAGCTTTTTGGACTCGATAAGAAGATAAGTGCACGTGTAGGCCGAGTGACTTAAGAACAAGGGTTGTACTCATCTATATGGTCACATTAGTCTAGGGCAAGCCTTGGAGAACTTGACAAGTGTGCTGGTCATTTAGCATAAGGTCGCTTGTGCATATAGACACTTAAATCCCAGCTGGCTATCTTTATCGATTCATGCTCATCAAAGGTAATCTCGATTAATCTTGTTTAAACAGGCTAAGAATATATTCCCCAATGTGGGGTGGGTGGGTGGGAAATGTATAATGGGGCAACCCCTATTGGGGTCCACCTGTCCTACACATGTTCAACAACAAAGGAGAGGGCAGTTGCTCTCTCTCTCTCTCTCTCTCTCTCTCTCTCTCTCTCTCTCTCTCCCTCCCTCCCTCCCTCCCTCCCTCCCTCCCTCCCTCCCTCCCTCTCTCTCTCTCTCTCTCTCTCTCTCTCTCTCTCTCTCTCTCTCTCTCTCTCTCTCTCTCTCTCTCTCTCTCTCTCTCTATTTGTCTGTCCTCTCACTCTCCCTATACTCTTTCTTCACTCTCTTCCATGCTCACACACCCACTCTCTTCGTCTCTGTGATTTCAAAACCGTAAAATGGGTGAAAAAAGAAAGGGGAGAGGAAAGGAGAAGAGGTGGGGCTGTTGTTTGTGCCCAGATCGGGACTATTGCCGTGTAAACATTGCCTCTGTCGAATCGAGGAGGTGAATAGGCTCATTTCCCTGGTGTTGTGGTTGATTTGAGTGGGGTACGGTTCTCATGTTTCAGCTTCCTAATTCGGTCCTGTTTCGTGGTCATGTTTTCTTCTCCTTCTTCTTTTTTAAGTGGATAACTTAGGGTATTACTAGAAAGATGAAAAAGATATACAAAAATTTTTGGCATAGAGCCTAGAACCAAAACCAAAACTGACAATGGCTGCCCCAAAAGAAGAACACAGGAAGCAGACAACAGGCATGCACTACAGACGCACAGACATTACTGCACTCTCCTGTTCTCAATGAATAGAGTCTCTAATTGCCCGTGGTAGCTTGATTGTCTGCACAATCTTGTGCTCACATGTGCGAAGGAAATATGCTTGCCTCTACACATTTCCCTCGCCTTGTCCATTAGATCTGCCACCCTCCATGGATAGGCCTTTGACTTGGCCCAAGAAAGTTGCATTCCTCGAATCTCCTTCCACTAATACTGAATCTCCTTCCACTAATACTGGCTAGGATAAAATTATAATCAACCATATTCTTGATAACTTGAAGGAGAGCCACTACCATTGCAAAATCTGACTCCTTAATTCCATTTGGGCCTGAGAATATTATTAACTCTGCCCCACTGTCATCAAGAACTACCCCATGGTTGTGTATTCTCATTGCTCAATACTAACCATGCATGTATCCCAGCCCATCACTGATAAAAGGCTTCTATTGTTTATTCATATTGTCTGTAATTTTTTAGCTGGACAGCTAGTTGATAAAGGTTAGATTTAATGATCTATGTTTCACTTGGATGAAGGGTGGTTTAGGAAGTTAAAAAGAAAAAAGAGCATGGTTCTTTTGTGAGTATTTTGAGATTTTCAATTCTGCTCTGAAAATCTGGGAAAATGGCGCTGTTTTCATAGCTTTCCGTATACGTGTCCCATAAGAGTATGGATGCTTCAAATGCCATTCTTTTAGCTTTTGTGAAAAAAAAAAAAAAGAAAAAAAAAAAAAGAAGAAAGAAAAAAAAAAGTATTTAGAATTTTCCTGTGTTGGCCTTCAACAAGGCAGCATCTTAGTGATGAGGTTTTAAGTTTTAATTTTGATCTTTATCATGCTCGTAATTTATGACTTGGATGGTATAATTAGTGTGAAACATGGCTGATCAACTCCTATCTTAATTGCGATAATTGTATTCATTGATGATCAGTCTCGGTGAACAGCATGTTGGTTATTGTCATTTGGATTTTCCCACATTAAAGCTCAGCATTGTTGGTGGACGCCCATTTTCTTGTGGGGGAGATCAGTTATTTCGGAAAAGACTTCTTTCTGCAAGGTCAGTAGAAACAATAGATGATCGAGTCACATTTCAGAAATGTGGGTTTTAATGGATTACAGCCACAGGCAAGGGAAGATGCTTGGCATTCCAGGAAACTCATATTTATCTTCCATTACGGAATTTTGTTGCTTCTTGAAGCTTTCAAAAATTTCAGCCGGTCTCTTGAGCTCAATTGACTGCTCTAATTTAAAAGGCTTCATATGATCCTCTGGTTTTCACTTTTACATCAAGGCCTGTGATTAAATTATCCAGACAGTTGCTTTGATGCAACCTGCCAGGGATGGACCATGACCCAAAAATCTCCCAGTCTGGAATATACTAGCTCCAAATCTTGGGCCCATTTTCAGTTGAATGTGGTTGTCGCTGTATTTCTCTTCCTGGACATCAATTTGAAAGATAAAAACTGAAGGGCGAGGATTGTTCTTTTGAGGAGATTTGTGGCACGGTGTGCTCGACTGACCGATGGTCTTGACTACTGAACCATGGACCCCACTTCTGCAAACTGAAAACCCAAGAATATTGTTCATATCCTTGTGTCAAGGATCATTTAATTCTTCTTGATTTATTCCCATCTAGGGAAACTTACCAGGACTAGGCTTTTCTAAAATTGTGGTCTCAAGTCGCAACTTAAAATCTTCCCAACATGTGATCACAAAATTATATGATCCTTGGGCCCTGGCATTTGTGCAAGTGGGCCAACTGCCCAAAGTTCAGTGATTGAGGCAGTTGTGCTAGTGGGCCCTGCCTCAACTGGACCACAATATGACCCTCAAATCACTAGGCAGTTTATATAGCTGGTAGCAATGGTCCAGATTCAACAGAAAAAAGGCCAAAGATTGGATGGTTAGAGCCTCTCAGTCCGGTAGATATTTTTGCTAATGTCCACCCAAGGTGGAGCCCATCAGATCAAGAATATGGATCAGCTTCAGTTGTATAAAGCTCAGGGCCCAAGGATGCCATGCATATCCTTGGGACAAAATCATATTTCCTTAATTGTTTTCATCTTCCTTCTTTGTGCATGTAGCCTCCTTACGAGCAAAACAGTAATGGTTTTATACCAGGTGTGATGGTATTATCAGATAATGATGCTCTACCCTTTGATTTTGTTATCAGCTTATATAGCAGTTTTTCTGATACAAAATTTCCATTTCCTAGGTATGGTGTCTCTGACATGGTTGGAAGTGCAAAAAAAATCTATGAAGCTGCTCTAGGGATACCGGATGATCATTCCATTATATTTCTTGCACATAATGGACCTACAGGTATATCATACTGTCAAAATTCCGAGCCGTGGTAAGGCCATTCATAGGAGTTAGGATTTTGATATCCAGGTCGTTCATCTGGCAAGTCCCACTGTTTATGCACATGGCTGAGAAATAGGCTGGTCCAGTCATCAGATCAGCTGTACCTGTACATTGAATGTGGGCTGTTGGTAAGTTTATTTAACCATTCATTTTTTCTGTATAGCCCTTGATAGAGTGGAATGGTGGAACGGGATTCATGTAGCCGACCCTAATTAGTTGGGAGAAGGCTTAGACGATGATGACTTTTTCTGTACAGGTGTGGCCAACTGATGATTGGGCTAGTCTAATTTTTGGCCCATGTTACCTACGTTGGTGGAGCCCACCAGATGAACATCTGGACCTTGCAAACACGTGCCAACTGGGGGGAGTAGGATTCAAATTCTTATGCTTGAGAGAGCCTCCACTGTTCTCTGAAATTCATGTCTGCTGCATGAATAATCATTTTTGTGAGCACTGCACTGGTCATTTTCTGAAGTGATTTAATGATGATGCATATGTACAGGACTGGGTTCTCAGATAAATGATATCTGTGGAAAAGACTGGGTGTTCGGAGGTGGTGATCACGGTGATCCAGGTAAAAAGGATTTATGTTTATGTTCCATTGTGCATTGGGTAACATTTGGTCGATAGTATCAAACCTAGCAACCTTCCGCAGGTGGACTCCAGCAATGGATCTGGATCTAGACTGTCCAATTAGTGGACTGCCTCTTGTATGTGTTGATTTTTCTGGAATCGAATCAACGGTTATGATTCCAAAACTAGGATAATGAAAATGCATACATACACAATGATATCAACTCAAACCACAAACTAGGAAAGAGATTAGCTACATTCCTTAAGCCATATCAATCCAATGATTCACAACACTCCTCTAAGCAGTCGGACTTGATGATGAATGGCTCTGATTGTCGCCCCATGCGTCCCTGCACAGTAGATACCCTTGGTTCACCTTCTCCCCAAATACCTGTCTAGTGTGTGCTTAGAGATGGGTTGCCTCACATGTTTTTGAGCTTGAATGGAGAGGGCCAAGACAAGGGGGCACATCTGTAAGTTAGAGAGTTGATACCCTTTTCAAAATGTGCTTCTTTTGAGTTAGATACAGTCTTTTATGTTTTTGAGGATGTTATCTTGCTGCACAGATCTAGCACAAGCATTATCTGACCTGAAAAAGAGCACCCAATTATCGATCCCGTTGGTTGTTTTTGGCCATATGCATAAAGAGTTGGCATATGGAAATGGGCTTCGAAAAATGATTGTGGTTGGCGCTGATAACATCGTCTATCTGAATGGAGCCATCGTACCAAGGGTGAAACATTCGATTGGCGTACTAGGGACCAGCTGCAGAAGCTATGGGAACAATGAAGTCCCGTTTCAAGCAGATGGGCCACATGCTACCTTGCGAGCATTCACCTTGATCGAGATGTCAGATGGGAGGTTGGAAAAAATAACGGAGTGTTGGGTTTCGGTTTCTGGAGATAAGGTGGCATTAGAAGAGGAGAACATACTGTTTAACAGCTGTACCGAGCTTTCTTCATGATGGAAAATACTGTAAATTTGAGGTCTTTCATGTCAAGTCTTCTGTGAATTGGTGTTGTAACATGTAGTGTCATAAACTCATTTCTGTATTTTCTTCAAATCCACTTTGTTCAGCGAAAAGAAAAAAAAAATGATATGTATACGTATTTCTGCAGTTCACATTTGAGTGGCTTTCTTCCATGGATGGCCCATAGTTCAAAAACCAATGCAATCTGACCATCTTAGGCCACGGTTGAGATTGTCAATATTTGATTTAAGTTGACATTGGCTGAAATCACAATTGAGCTCAATATATATTTCCAGCTGTTTCGACTCCAACGAATTCATATTTCCAGCGGTTTCAACTCCAAAATGTACTTCATACAAATGGGGTGTGAAAGTCTTTGCAATTTTGAAGGCTTCCAAATGTCTCAAAATGGTGTTTTAAGAACCTATCTGAATTATCTTGAATTCATAACCAAAGTTCTAAAGGTAAATTATCAATCACAAAGGAAGAGAATACTATACACACTGGTATTGGATGGAGTAATCCAAAGGCCCATTTCAAGTAGAGAATTCTGCAAAATAAAATTGCATTATTAGGATCATTGAACGGTGACCAACTTTTAATGAGGGAATTATTCTACAGATCAAAAAGGTTTTCCACCTAGATGCATTTTTTCAGGGTTAATGCATGATCTATAAGGGTCCATATGGCACCAAAAAGTCTTCTAATTACAATTTTGCATAATTGAAATAGCATATTCTCAATGTTAACAAAAAAGCAAAAAAAAAATGTCCTTTTTACCGTTTGGCCTACTTTCCTTAAATCACAATTTTATTAAGGACCCGTTTGGATACCACCAAATAAGTTAGTTTTTCTACTTACAACAGTAGATAAGTAACTTATTTGAGATAAGTTTGGTTTATGATCAATTAAAAGTAGTTTATTATTATTATTATTATTATTATTATTAAGTTAATTACTTAAATTTAATGAGTAGAAATCAAGATAAGCTATATAAGACATAAGTAGCTTATCTTAAGTAACTTGGATCCATACGTCCTCTAAATGTTTTGTATTGTGAATGTTTGGAATACAAAGGCAAATGGATGTGGGCCAACATGATGGACAAAGCAAATCAATGATTGGCAATTTGAATGTCCATTTTCCTTAACTTTGAATGCATGGTTAGAATGGTCCAACCAAATTGGTTGCTGATAATCTGGGTCGATGATCCGTGATCCTAACCATCCGATCAATGGATAAGAAATGGATATTATACTAGAAAACGTTTGATCAATGATCTGGATTGCCTGTGTTGTGTAGTCGACCTTTGATTGCGCATCTCTTGGTCCATATTTACTTTATTAGTAAAGGTCCAACGAATTATTTGGGTTGCCCATCATGTGGGTCCTACTTTTAATTGCATCCGTTCCAAAAAAAATCACTTTGATCGGACAATCCTAGCCATTCGATCAATGGCCAAAGTCCACCCAGTTGATAATTTCCAACATTTCATGTGCGTGAAACATCCAACACATCTAATAGGTTGAACCCATTATGAGGATTAGCTTGGTCATAAATTCCCCACATATGCTCAACAAATGGGCCACACTTGTATTTTACTATTTATCAATGGTTAGAAATGATTATCTATATTGTGACCCACTTGATGGATATATGGGGCTGGATTTTGCATAAGATGATTATCGTGGTGGTTCCAACCTATCCAAAGGGTTGGATTTTACATTCAGTTAATAGGTTGGGAGTTATTCGCTGGATGGACAATACTTTGTTGTCCAACCGGTTGTACTCAAGTACTTTCTCATATATCTTTATTGCGTTGGAAACGCAGGATAGCCATTTCCTTTTCATTAGAATCGGTGTTTACATGCGGCCGATCACGGCTACATTGTAATCTCGTGTTTGATTGAATTGCAACAATAGGTTTCGAGAGATCAGAGGGAGGGAATGGCTTCATGGGTTGTGCCACCTCTCCCTCCTCTCTCTCGCTCCCTCTCTCCCTCTCTCTCTCTATAATAAAATTAAATAAAAAAACAGCCCTTCTCTTCTTCTTCTTCTTCTTCATCTTTTCTGCTTCTCCTTTTCATAAGGGATTTTCCCCTATTTTTAAAAGAGGTAATTTTGGGGGTCCCACGCAACCTTGGGTGTATTATAGAGGCAGTGATGATACTCTAATTTTCTATTGTCAGGTATTTGCATTTCCTCTGCATTTCTTGGCAGGGCATGTTTGGAGGGTCTGTTCTTTGTGATTTCAGGCAACCAATGCATGCAGCCATGGCAGAGGATGTGCCAAACACGTCTGAAAGAAGGCGAATCTGAGTCTCATCCTTTTTTTATTTTCTTTTTACTCCTTTTCTTCCTTCTTTTTTTAAATAAGATTTTAGAAAGAGGTATTAGTCGGGGCTCCCACGAAACCCTTGATGAATTTTGGTGCATGGAATTAGACGGGGATAGAATTGCATTTGGTCCGTGCGTTGAAAATTTATGCTTGTCTTGTTGACGTTAGCAAGTTGTGTAGGTCCCACGATGTGCGGGCTATATCCGAATAATCAGGTAGATCCAAAGCTCAAGTGAACCCGAAACAAAAAGCAATGCCTACCATTGAAAACCTCTATACCTATCCAACGGATAACAAACCTTTAACACACGCACACCGCATTAGGATTTCACCACCTATGGGTATTAAACCCAAGACCTGTGTTGAAACTCCTCAGGGTCTACCACTGAGGTAAGGACTCGAACCTTATAATTTTTTTAGTTGTGAACCCAATACACTTTAATTGAAAAAAGTTTCATTAAGTAATGTAAATTTTTTGTAATAAATAAAATAAGTATTCATCCCTAGAAGCTTGGGTGATGAACTTTTCAAATTTGGACTTGATTATTATTTTATTTTTTTTTCAGTTTTAGGAGTGTATTAAAGCATGCACATTCTAAATGGATGGATGCCTTCCACCTATCGTAGTAGGCTCCAAATACAATCTAAAAGTTTTAATAGTAGATGACATTGGATGTCTTCCACCTAGATCAATGGGCCCCAAATACAATGGAGAAGCTTTTAATGTTGGACATCCCATACTTTTCTCGTGTCGTCCATTTGATAATGGACAAGTTATTTTTTTAGGGTCCCTGCAGGGCATCAATGGAAGTACATGATGGATAGATTGAATGAACGCATTACGGTGGGCCCCCAATTTACTTATAATATGAAACATAACCTTTTATCTAGTTTTAAGTTATAGCCAAAAGTTTTACATATGTCCAAACATTCCTTTTATAATTTAAAGACTTAGTAGGCATCCAAACGAGACCTTAAGGCCATTGTTATTTAAAACCCAATCTAAGCCTCATCTTACAACGGCCAAAAAAAATCCCTAATAAAAAGGAGTGATGATACTCCAATTTTCTCTAATTTAAATGTTAGATATTTAGAAAAATATATTCTTTCTACATTTCATGGTTATGCATGTTCGGATGGTCCGATTTTAAACAACCAACACATATAGGGTGTGTCTAAACACATGTATAACAGAAGACAAATCTAAGCCTCATCTTTTCTATTCCCTTTTAACCCTTTTCCTCTAATAAAAAAATTGTTTTATCTTTTATGGGGTTTTAGTTAGAGGATTTAAGTGGAACCTTTCAAGTTATGGAAGAGAGAAAAGGGTGTTTTGGGATTTGGGTTTTCTCATAAATGAAATAAGGTGGAAGATGGGTTAGGCAGTTTGTCAGGGGCCAGCATTTGGCATTCCAAACCGTTTGTGAAGTGGGCCAGATTACACAAGTAAGAAAACCCAAACCACAGTTGGGAGATCCTAACCATCAGATGATATTTTACAGCCATCAAAGGACGCGGATGATCATTAGCTAGGTGGGCCCCAAAACCAGGCAGATCTAAACTTGATGGCTGCACATCTGGATGGTAGGAGTGGATTTCTCACAAACATCATGGTGGGCCTCACTTAGCTTCTCGCCTGGCTTTCATATGCAATCTTCCTTGCCATTATTGGGTAAATAAGATCGTGTAATAAAGTAGATAATGGACATGGACCATGGCATGGTGGGGCCCACTGCATATCCAACCGGTTGATAAGGTCACACAAACATCGAGAAAACACAAATATCAGCTTGATATAGAACCTTTGTGGGTCAATTAAGAGTTCGACGGTAGATATTCAGCTCACACTTTCCCATAGTGCGGTGCATTTGAGCTTTGAATATGCTTTTATTATGAGCTCACAACCTAAAAAACAAGTTCTAGCCGGTGAAGCAGATGAACAGGGTGTGTGTGTGTGTAACTCATGGTAGGGTCCTTGCTCTTGCTTGGCTGGTAGACTCTCAGGAGTTTTAACTCTCGGGTGGTGACATTCCACTAGCGTGAGTGTGTGGAGGTGTGTGTGCGTGTGTTTTAAATAAATAAATAAATAAAACTCATGGTAGGCCCCACAGAGTTTACTCAAAGTTCCTGCGCAAGGATGCTGGTGGGGCCCACTGCAATGTATTTGAGAAATCCATTTTGTACATCCGTATTTTTAGGAATTGTGACAAAAAATGAGCTAGATAAAAAACTCAGGTGGGTCACACGAGGGTAAAATTGGGGAAAGAAATTTCTATGTTGAAACCTTCCTATCCTCCACCTTAATGTTTAACCGTTTATAAGGTCATTTCCAGCGGGATGAAATCACAAAAACAGATAGCATGATGCAATACTTTCACGGCAATAAGAATGCTTCAACAGTGTTTACTGTGTGTACACTAACCCAAAGAAAGAGAAATTTGTGACTGTGGAGCCCACCTTTTATCCAATGGTTTGTTTGAAGCTATACAAACTTAACTTGCGAACTTAGACCTGCTCGCACGGACAGCGGATTTGAGGACGCAAATACCTATCCCTTCCTTTCGAAGACGAGCACTAACGCTCCTCCAACGGAGAGTTGTACGATCGGCTCAAAAGAGATCAAAGTTACATGGCCCCACAGGTATGTATTTATTATATCCACAACGTTCATCCATATTTTGAGATCATTTTGGAGCATTATCCAAAAATAAATAAAAATTCATATCCAAAGATCAACTAGACCACACCACAAAGAGCAGCAGGAAAATTGATTTTCACTGTTAAAAAATTTATAGGGCTCACCATAATATTTATTTTCCATCCAATCTATTCATAAGGTCACAAAACCCTGGATGAAGAGGAAAAACAAATTTCATAATGATCCAAAACTTTTGTAACCCCTAAAAGTGTTTCAATCATAGACGTTCAATTCCCCACTGCCTTTTACAGTGTGGTCCACTTGAGAGTTAGATCTGTCTTATTTTTTCATTTCAAGCCTTAATATGAGCTCGCTAAATAGATGAATGGTTTGGATACAACACAGACCTCATAATAGAACCCACAAAAGTAAAAATAAAAATAAAAAATACAAACAAACAAACTTATGCGGCAGCTTGGCATTTTTTTTATTTTGTTTAAGGGAGAACTTTTTCCCCTTACATTTTTCTATAATACATAATTATGTGTGTGTGTATATATATAAGTGTATAAAAATATTTTTCTATCTTTTAATTCATTTCTTTATATATTTATTTAACAAGCATATGTCCTAAATTAAAACGAATTATTTAATGTACAACATATGATTTTAGGGTAAGAGAAGCTAATTTAGTCAACCAACCTAGTTATTTTTCAAGATTCCATTGGGTCGATGGTTGAAAATCCATTTCATTCACTTCGCGGTCAAATTAGAAATTGAGCTGGGCAAACTAGAAATTGAGTGTGGCAAAAATGAAATTCAGTAGAGCAAATATAAAATCGAGCGGGGCAAACTAGAAATTGATCGGGGCAAACATGAAATTAAGCGGGACAACTTAGAAATTGAGTAGGACAAACATAAAATTCAGCAGGGTAAACAGGAATTTCAATGGGGCAAACTAGAAATTGAACGGAACAAACATGAATTTCAGCGAGGAAAACTAGAAATTGAGCAGGGCAAACTAAAAATTGAGCGAGGCAAACTGAAAATTGAGCAAGGCGAACTAGAAATTGAGCGGGTCAATAGTCAAAAATCCATTTCATTCTCTTCGCGGTCAATTTGAAAATTGAGCGAGGCAAACTGCATCGTGTCAATAGTCGAAAATCCGTTTCATTCTCTTTACGGTCAATTTCAATCAGTTCGCATTTAAACTGGAAATTGAGCGGGACAAACTACAAATTGAGCGGGGTAAATAAAAAATTGAGAGGGACAAACTAAAAATTGAGCAGGGCAAACATGAAATGCAATTGAACTAGCTTAACACATAATTAAAATGCAATTGAACTAGCCTAACATGAATTCCAATTTCAGTTTGCCCTACTCAATTTATAATTTGCTCCACTCAATTTTCAGTTTACCTCACTCAATTTCATGTTTGTCCCACTTAATTTCTAGTTTGCCCCGATCAATTTTCAATTTACCTTGCTCAATTTCATGTTGCCCCGTTCAATTTCTAGTTTGCTCCGCTCATTTTCATACTTGCCTCAGTCATTTTCATGTTTGCCCTACTCAATTTAGAGCTTGCCCTGTTCAATTTCATGCTTGCTCCGCTTAATTCCTAGTTTGCTCCGCTCATTTTTATGTTTGCCTCGTTCAATTTGGAGCTTGCCCCGCTCATTTTCATGCTTGCCTCACTCATTTTAATGTTTGTCCCGCTTAATTTAGAGCTTACTCCACTCAATTTCATGTTTTCCTTGCTCAATTTCATGCTTGCCCCGCTCAATTTCATATTTGTCTTGCTCATTTTCATGTTTGCCCCGCTCAATTTGGAGCTTGCCCCGCTTAATTTCATGCTTGCCCCACTCAATTTCATGCTTGCCTTGCTCAATTTGGATGCAAAATGGAAATAGATTGAATTGCAAGCATTTGTTTAATTAAAAAGAAATGGTGCGACTAATAATGTTTTCCTTGTATTCACAATGAAGTAGTCCTCCAATTTTCAGTTTACCCCATTCAATTTCTAGTTTGCCCCACTCATTTTTCAGTTTGATCGATAACTGATTAAAATTGACCGCGAAGATAATGAAATGGATTTTCAACTATCCACCCGATATAATCTTAGAAAATAACTACGTTGGTTGACTAAAGTAGCTTCTCCTATCTCAAAATCATATGTGGTACGTTTAGTAACTCATTCTAATTTAGGAGATATGCTTGTTAAATAAATAGGCAAATAAATGAATTAAAAGATAGAAATACATACATATATATATATATATATATATATATATATATATATATATATATATATATATATATATATATATATATATATACACACACACACACACACACACACACATACATAATTATTTATTAGAGAAAAATGTAAGGGAAAAAAAGTTCTCCCTTAAAAAAAAAAAATTCTCCCAGACTGCCGCGGCACTACCACTGTATCACGATAGTTTGTTTATTTGTTTGTTTGTTTATTTTTTTTTACATGGCTTTTGTGGATCTCATCATGAGGTCTGTGTTATATCCAAACCATCCATCTATTTGGCAAGTTCATTTTAAGGCACGAGACAAAAAATATGATAGATCTAACTATCAAGTGGACCACATTGTAAACAGTAGTAGGGAATTGAACATCTACCGTTGAAACCCTTTTAGGGGTTATAGAAGTTTTGGATCATTATGAAATTTGTTTTTCCTCTTCATCCCGATCTTTATGCCCCTATGAATGAACTTAGATGGGGAGAATTTCTCATAAACATCATAGTGGGCCCCCTAATGGTTTCTAATGGTTGACGCTCATTCGACACTGTTTCTTGTAATGTGGTACACTTGAGATTTGGATATACCTCATTTTTGGTCTCCTACCATAAAATGATCTGAAAAAATATATGGATGAAAAGCATACGGCACAGTGGGGCCCACGGACCACCGAGCATCCGCCGTTAGCTGGTGGGGGGCAAGTACCCAATCCGTTTCTGTGAAGGGAGGGATAGTTTCGTCCTCAAAAGTTAAGTTTGTATCGCATCATAAAAACGGGTGGATAAAAGGTGGGGTCCACGGTCGCAAATTTCTCAAAAAAAAATAAAAATAAAAAATCACCGTTTCCTCTCGTGTGGCCCGATTGATTGTTAGATACACCTGATATTTGGTAAAACATCCTAATCAGTTAAAAAACGAATGTGGGATGTGGCTTTCTTAAAAATATGTTGGTGGGCCCACCAAACATCCTTACGCAGGAACTTCCGGCAGATATCTGCGTCCGTATGCAATGGGTGCGGACCATCTATTGTCAGGTTAAGTAGCGTAACTGGCTACTAAAGTCATGTCATCTAATTTTACTAGCCCGACAATATCATAAATATATACACACATGCATACAGACTACTTAGAAGTCGTGTCATCGAATTTTATGAGCCCAAAATATATATATATATATATTCTATGGTGAGTCCACTATAGTGTAATTCCGTCTCATCTACTCCCTTCTAATCCTGTCCAAACAGGACGGCCTGAAATATCAGGCATGATTCGAAGAATGAGACATATCCAACACTAAATTGGGCACATCATAATAAATAATGGAAAAAAAAATTGACACTGTTGGGGAAAATGTGTCGGGCTCGGGTAAGGTCCCGAGGTTCGTAGAAGAGTAGGTCAGTTTTGCCGACACTACCCGAAGAAACCGAGACAACACTGACAGGGCAGATGGCGGGCCGTCGGGTGTAAGCAAAGACGAGTAAAGTCGCTCTATCAGTGTGATAACCTCGCCTGCATCACCCCACTGAAGGCCGGGCGTGTGAAAGTCATTCAACCAATAGAGTAAAGATCCCTTCAGGGAGTTAATTTTGTCGGGCACGGCTCAGAACCCGTCCTCCTGCATCGGCCGAGACTCCCCCGGTGTCGGTCATGACTTGGCCGAGACTCCCCCGGAGTCGGTCGAGATCCAACCGAGACAGGTAGTGGCGGAGCGAGGACAGATGCTGATCTACGAAGATCCAGGGATATTGGTAGCGGATCCCGAGATTCTCGGGATCCTGAGCGATCCCAGGAGAAGAATCCTCCGAAGATAAGGATTGACAGATTGTATAAATCTCTAAGCTTGGAACAGTAAAAGGTACGCAAATACTAACTGAGGAAAGCTCTGAGCCAGAGACGAGATTACTGACTTAAGCATCGGAGGTTCCCCGGCCCTAGCCAGGGTTCCCTTGACATTGTTTCTGTGCAGGTGAAGGAGGGTCCGTCGTCAAGGGAAACCATTCCATAAAAAAACTGCAACAGTTTGGCGCCGTCTGTGGGAAACGGACAAAAAGCCGCTTTCTCCAACCATTCAAATGGCAAGAACAAGAAGGACGGACCCGGATGAAGTGAGGGAGGCCGCCGCTAGCGTCGCTCAAAGCTCCCCCGGCAGCGCCGCCTGCGACTACAAGCCAGCCCAACCACGGGAACGCATACCTGGATCGTGAGGTTCAGGAAATGCGTTCCGAGATGGCCACCATGAAACACATGCTGGAACAACTGTGCAACCAGCAGATGCAGCGACAAGAGTCGACGCCAGCTCATCCACCAGCATCTGTAGCGCAGCCGCCAGCGCCACTGTCTCCTAGACGACCGAGTCAGCCCCGAGAACCAAGTCATCCGGCACCTGCTCGTTCGGCAACAGCCGTTCTGCCTCCCTCTGACCTGAGGCATAGAATAGATCAGAGGAGGCGCAGTCGGCTACCTGCAGATGCTGAAGAAACAGCAGAGAGCACCGAACCCTGAAAGGCTGACATGCAAGACTTCAAAAACGAAGTCCGGGAGAAGATGGCGAAGGAAATGGCAGATATAAAGCACGGTCGGAACTCAGATCCGACCAAACACGAAGAAAAAGCTTCTCCGTTTGTGGACGAGGTAATGCGGGCCCGGTTGCCGGAAAGGTTCCGCTTGCCTCAGATTACTCCATTTTCTGGGAAGACCGATCCTACGGAGCATCTTGAATGCTTCAGGACTTACATGGAATTGCACGACGCTTCCGATGCTGTTATGTGCCGAGCGTTTTCTCTGACCTTGACGGACGTTGCCCGACTTTGGTTTAAGCAACTGAAACCCGGGTCAATCAAGTCGTTCGCCTAACTCAGCGACGCCTTCCTCAGCAATTTCATTGGCGGAAAGAAGAAACTGAAGCCTCCCGCGCATCTGAACAACATAGTTCAGAGGGAAGGAGAATTACTTAAAGACTACATTAAACGCTTCAATTTTGAGTCTCTCCAGGTTCGAAAACATTCTGAGGAAACAGCACTCAACGCTCTCATGCAGGGAGTTAAAGACAAGCCTTTTTTGGCATCACTGGATAAAAATCGGCCTGATACTTTGGGCGAGTTTATGGTTCGATCGGACAAATACGCCGATGTGGAGGAAACGCGACTCCTAAGAGAGAAAAACCAGAATACGAAACCATAGGCAAAAGAGTCGGCCAAAAAGGAAGCCGACTCGGCCGGTGGGAAGAAGCGAAAAGACGACCGGGGCCGAGACGACAGCAGGTCAGGGAAGCGACCCGACAGGAAATTCTCTGCATATACCCCGCTGAACAAATCTCCTGAACAAGTACTGATGGAGATCAAAACCGAGGGCTTCGTCAACTGGCCTCGGAAAATGCGAGGGAATCCTGGTTGTCGGAACAAGGACAAGTATTGCTACTACCATCGCGATCACGGTCACAACACGAGTGACTGCTATCATCTGAAGGACGAGATTGAGCGGCTGATTAAAGAAGGCCGGCTAAGAGAACACACGGCAGGGACCGACGCCGTCGCGGGACCGAGTGTAGACCGGCCCCATGAAGAAATTCGAACGATTGTCGGGGGTCATCGAGGCGGCGGGGACTCGAATAGCGCCCGAAAAAACCACGCCAGAAGCCTCGACCGCCCCGAGTCCGAGGTTCTCCTGCTATCTCGGCCTCCCAAAGAGAAAAAACGAGAGAAGTATTGCATCTCGTTTACTGAAGAAGATGCTCGAGGCATTCATCATCCTCACGATGATGCGCTTGTGGTCACCCTCACCATCGCGAACAGAAAGGTGTTCCGGATACTGGTGGATACAGGATCATCAGCGGACGTCCTATTCACTACAGCATTCGATAAAATGGACATAGGTCGGTCGGTGTTACGGCCTATCCGGACGCCGCTCATCGGTTTCTCGGGCGGACAGGTACTCCCAGAAGGAATCGTCTCGTTGCCGCTCACCGCGGGGACTGCGCCCCACCAAAGGACCGGGATGGTCGACTTCCTGGTCGTGGACCAACCTTCGGTGTACAACGCCATCCTCGGCCGACCGTCTCTCAGCCTCCTTCAGGCCATAGTGTCTACCTACCACCTCTCCATGAAATTCCCGACTGAGTCGGGAGTAGGGGTGGTGAAAGGAGACCAGCAAGAGTCTAGGAAGTGCTACGCCACCGCAGTAAAAACCCCGGCAGAAATTTCGATGATCGAATCACTGGACCCCCGTATCGGGTTGCACGAGCGGGGAGAACCGATGGAAGAGCTCATCTCGGTGCCGTTAACCGAGACGGACGTTGCAAAAGTAGTCCGAATCGGCTCATCATTGAGCCTGCCTCTTAGAGAACGAATAATTACTTTGCTTCGGAGGTATGCCGATGTCTTCGCTTGGAGTCATGAAGACATGCCTGGGATTGATTCCTCGGTCATGACGCACCGACTCAACATCGACCCGACCTACAGGCCCATCCGGCAGAAACGTCGACCTCTCGGCCTGGAAAGGTACACTATCATAGGAGAGGAGGTCGGCAAGCTTCTTAAAGCCAAGTTTATCGAAGAAGTATACTATCCGGAATGGGTAGCTAATGTCGTACTAGTGAAGAAAGCTAATGGGAAGTGGCGAGTCTGTATAGACTATACGGACCTAAACAAAGTCTGCCCCAAGGATAGCTTCCCTCTTCCTCGTATCGATCAGTTAGTTGATAGTACGGCGGGTCATGAATTGCTCAGCTTTATGGATGCCTATTCAGGCTATAATCAAATTGTAATGCATGAAAATGATAAATCAAAGACTGCCTTTGTCACTGACAAAGGCCTTTATTGTTACCGAGTGATGCCATTTGGGTTAAAGAATACCGGAGCGACTTATCAACGGCTGGTGAATAAAATGTTCTCCAGGCAAATTGGCCGAACGATGGAAGTTTATATTGATGATATGCTCGTCAAAAGCAAACAGGCATCCGACCATGAGAAGGACTTGGAAGAAATGTTTTTAATTCTGCGTAAGTATAAGATGAAGCTGAACCCTAGCAAGTGCGCGTTCGGCGTGAGCTCGGGAAAGTTCCTCGGTTTCCTCTTTAGTCAGCGAGGAATCGAAGCAAACCTAGAGAAGATCAAAGCCTTACTCGAAATGGAGTCTCCCAAAACTATCAAAGACGTTCAACGGTTAACTGGAAGAGTGGCCGCGCTCAATCGCTTCCTTTCCCGAGCCACAGACAAGTGTCTCCCGTTCTTCAAGCAATTGAAGGGACGACAGACCATGATGTGGACGGAGGAATGTGAGAGAGCGTTTCGAGAATTGAAGGTTTACCTCGGATCTCCACCGCTGTTATCTAAGCCCGAGCCTGGTGAAGTGTTATTGTTGTATTTGGCCGTGTCTGAAGCCGCAGTAAGCTCGACGTTAATACGCGAGAGTCAAGGGAAGCAGCTGCCAGTCTACTACGTTAGCAAAGCCTTGCTTCCCGCCGAGACAAGGTATCCTCAGCTTGAGAAAGTAGCCTTCACCCTAGTAGTTTCATCACGACGCCTTCGGCCATATTTTCAGGCCCACACGATCGCCGTTGTGACCGACCTACCACTCCGCCAGGTTCTTCAAAAGCCGGAAGCCTCTGGTCGACTTACAAAGTGGGCAGTCGAATTAAGCGAGTTTGACATACATTACCGGCCCAAGGCCGCTTTAAAAAGACAGGCCGTCGCCGATTTCCTTGTCGAAGTGGTTCCTAATCCCAATAGTCTGCCCAAACCAGAGGGAGTTAATGTACCCAAGGGTTCTTCCTCTCCTGGGCCTACACCCTGGAAGCTATTTGTCGACGGCTCATCCAACTCGAAGGCAAGCGGGGCCGGGGTAGTATTAGAAACTCCTGATCAAACTTGCATGCAGTATGCCTTGCGACTCGACTTTCACGCGTCCAACAATACAGCAGAATACGAAGCCTTATTACTAGGCCTCAGACTCGCCGCGAGTCTGGGCGCGACCCATTTGAACGTTTTCAGCGACTCACAATTGGTTGTTAACCAAGTTTCCGGCGTCTATCAGACTCGGAAAGAACAGTTAAAGGCGTATATGGAGAAGGCTAAAGAATTGATCAGCAGATTCCAGAAGTGTGAAATAATTCGAATACCCAGAACCGACAACGCCAAAGCAGACCTACTAGCAAGGCTGGCCTCAGCAGAAGAGAAAGACATACCTCGGTCAGTTCCAATTGAACATGTCCCTGAACCCAGCGTGAACGAGCCGACGGTCTCGGTCCTGTTTCCAATCGATCCGGCGGCCGCTTGGTTCGACCCACTCGTCCGCTACCTTAACAATGGTGAACTGCCAGAAGATCGCGCCGAGGCACGGCGATTAAAAACTCGAGCTTCGCGCTACACTATCCTCAATGGGATTCTGTACAAAAAAGGCTTTCATACTCCTCTACTAAGGTGCGTCGACTCCCAAGAAGCCGACTATGTTTTACGAGAGATACACGACGGAATATGCGGAAACCATTCGGGAGGACGCTCGCTCGCCAACAAAGTGTTGCGGCAGGGATATTACTGGCCGACCATACAACATGACTCCAAACGATTCATCCAAAGGTGTGACAAGTGTCAACGGTTCGCAGTAATCCCGAGACAACCCCCCGAGGAGCTGACTCCAATGTCGGGACCCTGGCCTTTCGCGCAGTGGGGAATAGACATAATCGGGCCCTTTCCATTGGGGAAGGGCCAAACTAAGTTTGCCGTGGTGGCGGTGGACTACTTCACGAAGTGGGCCGAAGCAGAACCGTTGGCGAAAATTACCGAGCAAAGGGTCACGAGTTTCATATGGAAAAATATCATATGTCGGTTCGGAATACCCCGGACGATAGTAACAGACAATGGCAGGCAGTTCGATAATAGACAATTCCGGGAGATGTGCGGTAACCTCAGGATTCGTAATGTATACGCCTCGCCTCATCACCCTCAGACGAATGGACAGGTCGAGGCGATCAACAAAATCATAAAGCAGCATCTCCGGACAAGACTTGACGAAGCAAAGGGAGCATGGGCCGAAGAACTTCCGAATATACTGTGGGCTTATCGAACCACGGCACGAACCGCGACGGGAGAAACCCCCTTCTCTCTATGTTATGGTGCGGAAGCGGTCGCGCCGGTCGAGATCGGTATCGGTTTAGCCCGAGTCAACTTGTATGATGAACGAGAGAACGGTGAACTCCTCTCATTCGCTCTTGATTCGTTAGAAGAAAGAAGAGAAAGTGCTCGACTGAAAGTGATGGCTCGACAGAGACAGGTGTCTCGGTTTTACAATCGTCGAGTCAAAGTCCGACGATTCCGAACCGGGGACATGGTCCTTCGAAGGACCTTCCCAAACACTAAGGAAATTGGGTCGGGTACATTAGGGCCGAACTGGGAAGGCCCCTATGTCGTCTCAGGTATCATCCGACCTGGAACCTACCAGCTGGAAGACCTGAACGGGCAGCTGTTGCCTCATCCTTGGAACGCCGAGAATCTTAAAGTTTATTATCCGTAAGATACAATCACTCTTACTGTAATTGAAGTCGACTCAATAAAAGCTCTATTTCATTCAAGTACCCAATGTCGGGCCAGTTACAGAAAGTCAATTACAAAAATTTTGATTACAAAAAGAAAAATACAATCCTAAGAGGCGCCCGAGGGACCGGCTCCGTCGGCAACAGCAACGGCAGCGTCTCCTTCAGCGGCGTCGCCCTCGGCAGTCTCGGCGGGAGGACTGTCAACCTCGAAAGCGGAGAGATCGAGCTCAGGGAAGGCCGCCCTCATCTCCAGAACGCAGGCCTTGTAGCCGCCTTGGTAAAGGTGGTCCCTCTCCTCCTCAAATTCGGTAGACTCGAGGAAGGCCTCTACCGCTCGGTCTCGCTCCTCCTGGGCTCGACGCGTCTCTCCCTGGGCTTCCCGGACAAGCTCGTCAGCCTCGGCCTTCGCACGAGCGAGGGCGCCATCGCACTCGCCGTGAACCTGGCGAAGAAGCCGCTCCCTCTCCTCGGCCTCTTGAAGGAGCAGAGTAAGGCGAGCGTTGTCGGCCTTCGCGCCTTCGAGAGCTGCGCGGGCGTCAGCGGCCATCTTCCGGGCGATAGAAAGATCACCGGTCATGATGCCGATTCGGCCCTCGGCGATCTCCCTACGGCCCTCAGCCTCGGCCGCGACCCTCTTCGCAGTCTCTGCCTCGAACGCGAGTTTCTGAGAGGCGACCAGCTTCGAGCTTGCCTTAACGAGGCAAGGCGCCAGTTGCAATACAGAAACGGTGAGTCGTCTTGAAAAACCTAGACAAAAAGCAACACGAGAATGAAGAAGATTTTACCTCGAGAAGCAGCCTTGCTGCATGCCCGAGGGTCTGGGCCGTCGGAGCGTTGTAGTAGTTGGCAAAGTCTCTCTCGCTCCCGTGGGCAAGCGCCCAAGGCACCATCCCCGTAATAATCTTCGAGAAGGGGGACTCCGCCTGAATCATCTCCCTTCTCGGGGACTCTTCACGAAGGACCTCCCTCGGCCCTGAGACCTCCACTGCGGCGGGCCCCGACTCAGGTGTCGCCTGAGTGATTGGATGGATTGGCCCCGTCTCCTCGGCCCTCTCATCGGGGTCAGAGAGGACGACCACCTGGGGAACGGCGGGCGCGGCAGCAGGTGGAGCGACCGTGTCCTTCCCCTTGCCCGCGATCTTCTGCTGCTTTGAGGGTCGGGACCCCGATAGCAGAGTCGATCTTGGGGGAGCTTTCACCTTGGAAACAGGCTTCAAGGAGGGTCGGGGCTCGGCCATGCTCTCTGGGGTAGGTCTCAAAATTGGACGAGCTTCGGGGAGATCTGCAACAACGAGTGTAAAGGTTAAGCAAGCAAACCGAAAACCAAGGAGACAAACATAAGGAAGAGCGAAATACCTGAAACGAACGAGTCAAGACCGGCGAGGTGAAGACGCTCGGGTTGCAGGAGCAACTTCCAAGATCGCTCCGCCGCGCTCAGCTTCTTTAACTCTCTTATCCGAGTCAATGCCCCGGACTCGAGCTTCCCCCTACTCTTTAAGATATCTGCAAGACACGGTGCAAGACACGGTAGAGTCCCGATCAGTGGAAGAGAATATATAAAAGGAGGATAAGAAAAGGGGTGAGCCGAGGCGCCGAGTCACCTGCTCTACGGAATGTGCGGGATACTTGAGGCTCGTACGGCCACGAGTCGGCCGACTCCCACCGACCGCACGCCCAAAACCACCTCTCCTTCCAGAACTTGTTCGAAGTAGGTGGGTCAGTTATCAGAGATCCCCCCTTGCCTCTCCACGCACTTAGAAAGTATAGGCCAGGGAAGTTGGGATTTGGTCGGACTTGATACAAGTAGAGGAACTCATCGACCGTGAGAGAAGGTTGTTCTAGATCGGACCAAAGCACGGCACACCCGAACAAGTTCCTCCACGCGTTTGGGACGATTTGGTCGGGGGCTATTTTGACTCGAGAGAGGAAGTCACGGGCAATGGGCTGGAGTGGCAGGCGCAGGCCGCACTGCATCGAGACTTGGAAAATTGCTACCATCCCTGCGGGGGGATGGTCGGGCAGGTCACCCGGACGAGGCAGATGAAGGATGACCGAATCAGGCACATGGTAACCAGCCCTGATTCGGTTTAAATCGGACTCGGTGAGGGTAGAAGCTACGAGACCGCTGGGCTCGTCTCCTTCTCCTTTCGAAGACGATCCAGAAGCCTCCGCAGTTCGCGTCACAGGGTATGGAACGGTCATTCCCTCACCTGTGACCAAATCGTCCTCTCCCTCTCCCTCCTCGTCCTCCATTTGGTCCGCCCACGGGTTAGGTCTCCCGGGACGAGTCACCAGAGATGTCCCACCGCTTGATGGACCTGTCTGGGCGGGATGCTCAGCCGAAGGGCTGCCGGATTCTCTGACAAGCCGAAATGCGGCGTCAGCTCCGACGGCGAACTCCGTCAACAGGGATGGTGGGTCTGTGATATCCCAGAGGTGTTGGGACACGCCCTCATCTACTGACGTTTCTTCCTGAGGGCTTTGAGAGCCGTGTGCGGCCATTAAAGCTAATTAAAAGAGAATGGAAAGACTAAAGACTCACCGAAGGGATCGACGGTGATAGCAAGGAATAGCTGACGAGGAAAGACGCGACAGCGGAGGAGAGGAAGAAGGGAGCGAAAATGCGCTCGGATTCAGACACGGACGGGAGGAAGGAGGACGAAAACAAAGTTCGAACCGTCCTCCCGCCCGGGCTTTTTATAGCCTTGCCACGTAGACGGGTCATTATGGCGGAGGCGAAACGACGTTCGCCTCGGCTCCCCCTTCCGACGCGTGGCGACTGTTGATTGATTGCGCTGAAATCGGGGCCACGCGTCCGCCATTTATACGCGGACGGAGCGAGTTGACGGCTGGCCGCACGTGCGACCTTGGAAGGCGCAACGACGCACGCTAAGAACGACTCGAAGAACATTAAATGCCTCATGATTGTCTCGGATGCTAACGCCAACCGACCGATAAAATCGTGCTCCTCGCTGCCATAGACGGCACCAGGAGCAGGGGGGCTCACTGTTGGGGAAAATGTGTCGGGCTCGGGTAAGGTCCCGAGGTTCGTAGAAGAGTAGGTCGGTTTTGCCGACACTACCCGAAGAAACCGAGACAACACTAACAGGGCAGATGGCGGGCCGTCGGGTGTAAGCAAAGACGAGTAAAGTCGCTCTGTCAGTGTGATAACCTCGCCTGCATCACCTCACTGAAGGCCGGGCGTGTGAAAGCCATTCAACCGATAGAGTAAAGATCCCTTCAGGGAGTTAATTCTGTCGGGCACGGCTCAGAACCCGTCCTCCTGCATCGGCCGAGACTCCCCCGGTGTCGGTCATGACTTGGCCGAGACTCCCCCGGAGTCGGTCGAGATCCAACCGAGACAGGTAGTGGCGGAGCGAGGACAGATGCTGATCTACGAAGATCCAGGGATATTGGTAGCGGATCCCGAGATTCTCGGGATCCTGAGCGATCCCAGGAGAAGAATCCTCCGAAGATAAGGATTGACAGATTGTATAAATCTCTAAGCTTGGAACAGTAAAAGATACGCAAATACTAACTGAGGAAAGCTCTGAGCCAGACACGAGATTACTGACTTAAGCATCGGAGGTTCCCCGGCCCTAGCCAGGGTTCCCTTGACATTGTTTCTGTGCAGGTGAAGGAGGGTCCGTCGTCAAGGGAAACCGTTCCATAAAAAAACTGCAACAGACACCTACTGTTGAAACCTTATAAAAGTCAAATCTGCTTATATGTTAATGCATACATTAAAGAAAGGAAAAACACAAATATTAGTTTGATCCAAAATCTTTTATAACCCTTGTACTTTTTATTGGTGGGCATCATTCCTTCCACTGTTTTTTTGTGGTGGGGTCCACTTGGGCTTTGTATCTATCTCATTCTTTGGACTAGGCTCTAATAGGATCTCTCCAAATGGATAGACGGCGTGGATGCAACACATGCATCATTGTCGAGCCCAAGAACTAGGTGACGTCACTTCAGTAGCCTAAAGTATCTAATCTGTGTCCGTATGCAATTCGACTTCCTTGGCTACTTATGTTGACCTATTGATCACGTTTCTTGACCGTCTATTTCTACACTTCAGTTTTACGAAGGAGATTTTCGTAGCGTGGTACATCCACGAGAGGCCCCCGGCAAATCAATGGTCAGGATCTGTAAAGCGTACGGCCGACCTGCGTATAAACTGAGAACCCGAGTATGAATGCATCTCTCTACCCGATATTTAAAGGTATTTGCGATGCAGGGTTGGCTATTCCCTGCTCATTAGTTGAAGGCAAGAGGGGGAGCGGCGGGTTGGGTGAGACCACGGACTCACCCAAGACGCTGCCGCCCTTACTGTGGGCCCCACCTTGATGTATGTGTTCTATATCCATGCCGTTCATCCGTTTTTCCAGATCATTAAGAGGCTTCCAGAGATCTGAGAGAGGGAATGGCTTCATGGGTTGTGCCACCTCTCTCTCCAATCTCAGCCGTTAATTATATCTCTCTCTCTCTCTCTCTTTTATTATACTATAATTAAAATATAAAAAAACAGCCCTTCCTTCACATCTTCTTCTTCCTTTCTTCTTCTCTTTTTCTCCGTAAGGGATTTTTCCCTATTTTAAAGGCAGTGATGATACTCTAATTTTCTTTTGATAGTCAGATCTTTGGGGAAATGCATTCTCTGCATTTCATGGCAGGGCATGTTTGGAGGGTCTGTTCTTTGTGATTTCAGGCAACCAATACATGCAGCCATGGCAGAGGGTGCGCCCAAACGCATGTCTGAAAGAAGACGAATCTGAGCCTAATCTTTTATTCCCTTTTTACCATTCTTTCTCTCTCTCTTAAAGTTTTTATGATTATTATTTTTTCCTGTTCTTGTAATTGGGTTTTATGGGATTTTTCGAGTTTCGGAAGAGAGAAAAGATAGGGTTTTGGATTTGGGTTTTCTCATAAAAGATAATTTCTGGGCCCAGCATTTGGCATTCTGAACCGTTTGTGAAGTGGGCCAGCTTATGGAGAGGAGAAATCCCAAACCCTCGTTGGGCGATCCTAACCATCGGATTGACATTTTACAGCCATCAATGGATGTTGATTGCTCTCTTTCGCAAGCGGCGCGGCTGCGGATTCCCCGGATCCACCGAGGGTAATGGGGAAACGGATTGGCTACTCCCCCTGACACCATTCCCGAGGCTGGTGGTCGGTGCTCTGTGGGCCCCACCATGATGTATGTGTTTCATCCATTCCGTTCAGCCAGTTTTACAGATCATTTTATGACTTAATACCAAAAATGAGAGGTATATAAATCTCAGGTGGACCACACCACATGAAAACAATAGTGGTTGGATATCCATCATTAAAATCCTCATGAGGCCCACTGTACTGTTTATTTGACATCTAATATGTTGATTAGGTCCTGCAGGCCCAGATGAAGGGAAAAAACAAAAATCATCTTGATCCTAAACTTTTATGGCCACAAAATGTTTTTAATGGTCGACACTCATTAAACACTGTTTCATGTAATGTGATCCACTTAAAGTTGGGACATACCTAATTTTTGGTCTCATAACGTAAAAAGATCCGTAAAAATTGATGGACGGCATGGATGAAACAAATACATCATGGTGGGTCCCACGGAGCACCGACCACTAGCCATTGGCTGGTGTCAGGGGGAGTAGCCAATCCGCGTCCGGTAATGGGATCCTTGATTGTGGGGACCAAAATGATGTATTATCCTTCCACGTCGTCTATCCCTATCGAAAGCTCATTTTCGGTCATGATTCAAAAAAGGAAGCACATCCAAATCTTAGGTTGACTACCACAGGGAACAATCTTGATTGAATCTACACTATTAAAATTTTAATGGGTCCACCGAAACTTTTATTTGCCATCTAACCTCTTGATAAGGTCACCAAGACATGGATGATGAAGCTACACAAATATCGTCTTGATCCAAAACTTGTAGCTCACAGGAAGTTTTTAATGGTCAATCACTACTGTTTCCCGTACTGAGGTCCACCTGTGATTTGGTTGTGCTTATTTCTTGGATCATGTCCTTAAAGAGCTTTTAATACTGATGGACCGCGTGGATGTAAGGAAAATACATCATGGTGGTCCACAGTCAGTAATCTCTCTCACTGCACCTAACAAGCATCTCGGTTGGCTCCACCTCACAAGCAATTCGCCCGTGGATGTTGGTCATGGCCCATAGCATAGGGGGGCAAATTTCTACAGGGAATTTGGGTGAATTTGACCAGAGTGAAATATCATTTTTGCTGTTTCACTACCATATGGAATTGAGAAGCACTGAAAAATGACGGGGTGTAACAACTACAGGAGAGGTATGCGCCAGGCTGACCAGGGATCGGGCACCCAAACTCGGCATGAGGATCGGACCCAGCGATGGTCTGAATCTAGGCCCATGAGCTGGGCTGGGCCAATGCTAAATAGCCTTACCAGTCTGTTGGCTCCATTTAATTATGAAGTGGACCACCATTATCATGGTCTAATGACATTCATTAAAAGTTCTCTATTGATGATATGTGTAATTTAAACATTATTTTTCTTGTTTGAATCGTTCTAACAGTTGATATGCAGGATTTATTGTGAATGATGGATATTCTTGAAAAATAAAAATAAAAAAATTCTAAAAATATGCTTAGTAATAAACTTCTTTCACCAGACTCTTTTTCTTATACGGTTTGCTTAGCTCAGCCTAGCCCCCTAGGTGAGAGGGCTATGCCTTTTCAGCCCCTTCGGGTAGGGGTTCACAGGATTAGGTCTAGGTTGGGCTGGGCCAAACTTAGCCCCGTCCATTGCCTTCCATAGTGATGTACCACACACCAGCTATAGGGCTGGTGTATTGACGTCAGAAGCTCTGTGGGTCCCATCATGAGGTATGTGTTATATCCAAACCGTCCATCGATTTGGCGAGCTTGTCTTGAGGCTTGAGTCGAAAAATAAAACAGATTCAAAGATTAATTGGACCACACTGCCAAAAGCTGTGGGGGATTGAATGTCTACCATTGAAACCCTTTTGGGGTTACAGAAGTTTCGGATCAATATGAAATTTGTTTTTCCCCTTAATCCATGTATTTGTGACCTTATTAATAGATTGGATAGAAAATAAATATTATGGTGGGCCCTATGAATTTTTTAAAATGGTAAATCATTATCCTTGTTGCTATTTTTGGTGTGGTCCATTTGAGCTTTGGATATGATTTATTTATTTTTCTAATGCTCTAAAATGATCTCAAAAAATGGATGAACGGTGTGGATATAATAAATACATCATTGTGGGGCCATGTAACTTTTATCTCCTTTGAACTGTTCCTAAACTCAAGAGCTCTTTCAGTATAGAAGCCATTTTTCTTACACTATAAAATAACTACTATTTTTATAAAACAAGTTTTCAAAAGCAACTTTTGAATGTGTTGCCAAATGCACCTTAAAAAGTTGTGCACAAGGGACCACCGTCGTAATTAATGATGATCATACTGTTGGAAGGATTGTAAGCATAGTGCTCATAGCAGCACTGGGCTACTAAGTCCAATCAATTTATCTAAATTGTTTATTAGGTCAAACACATTTCATGGCCATCACGTGAAGATCATGCCAATCGGACAAATATTAATCATTTCATCAATAACCTTTAATATAGTACACTTTAGTTAGCCACACAACATAAATATATGGATTTTAGGCCTGATTGTATATTGCTCTCTTTTGTGTGTCCCACTTGAGCATTAGATCAGGATGACTATTTAATGTACTAGGAACAGGATGAAGTATATTGGATGAATGATTTGGTTTCTACATTGACATCACAGGCAAACCTTACGCAATTTGATTGTAAAATTACTATCATGCATTCAAATGCATGTGATCACTATATCACCTCTTTGCCTTCTTCCTTTTGTGGATTGACTTTACAGTGGAGTGGTAATGGGTTGGATGACCTCCGCAGTCCAGATCTAGACTAGGCTTAGACATATCGGCTTGGCCTATAAGTCTAGATTGGGCTTGATGTGTATGGCCTAATTAATTTGGGCTGATCTTCGGTTTAGGTCAGTTTAGCCCAACTAGAAGGGCAGTTGGTAATTAAAGGGTGATTTAAGTAGCTTGGCTAGAGTTAGACACAAACCAAGTTAGCTTAGTTAACTTGTCATACTAGAAAATTCGAGTACAGAGTGTGCACCCTCATATTTAAATTTTAGTTCGTAATTCGTATGCAAAGTATACTAATTTAATTCCTTAATCAGTTTAATCATATGAAATAATTACATTCAATATAAGTTTCACCCAACTTCAATCACACATATATAACACTTAACACCAATTAAATGAGCATATATAAATCTTGACGACCCTTAAAATAATATAAATCTTAAAAATCATTTATTTATTATATCATCATACTACAGATATGTTTATTTTATACTAACATTATTTCAATTAAATAAATTTAAATAATTTCTTAAAATTTCAAAATCAATATCAATATGCATTATACGCTAATCAAACTATTATAGTAAATAAATCACATAATTAGAAATGGTCTAATGCTGCTACTTCATGTTCAGATAAGTATGACCACGTTTCACATGGGTTGTGTTCAGGTGCGGTGGATCCTTCCGGTTCTTGCGCTACATCATGTACTAATGGCTCCTCTATATAATTTTTACATCAATAAAAAGGTAATTTGACTGAGCTTAGTGAAATAACCCGGTACAGTTCATAATCATAGCAATTAAAATAATATAAAAAAAATGTATGTACAATAATATGGATGTAAATAGTGTATGAATTCATCAGATGAGATGATCGTCTATCTACTTGGGTTGGTAGTCGTCAACCCGCATTCACCTGTTGGGTAGATTTTTACCTTTCAATAGGCTTGAGCATAGCCCGCATCTGGTAACGCTCTACCATAATTGACATTTCTTCCAAGGAGGACCCCTAAGATTAACCATGCATTATGTAAATGTAATGAAAGATGGATGATATATGAATGTATCATTTTCATATTTAGTATAGTTGTCTTGATCAGAATATTCATATATGGAAATTGCTTGATCGAGATGTTCCATTAGATGATTAGATTATTCAGATTCTTAAGGAATTATCATGTTTTGCATCTAGACTTTAGATGAATGGTATGGATCTAATAACGCATACACCGATGACCCATCTCGACCTTTTACGCCAAGTGATACCAAACGGTTGTGTAGAAATCTAAACTTGCCTTATTAAACATTTATAGGTCTGACTAGTGTGGCTCATCCGATGGTCAGATCGATCTGAAATTCAAGGCACTGTTATCTTTTGGTGCTTAGAATCAAATGACCCGTTTAGATCTATCTTAACAAAATCAGATTGCACCCATTAAATTTATTCCTAAAATATTATTGAACAGATCTGAAATCATAAAGCATCACTTTGTTAAAATTTTCTCTACATACTTATACAATGATGGTGTGGATGAGTATAGATCGAGAAGAAATTAACAACATGATAAACAATTTTTAAAAATCTAAGGGTTGAAACTTATCTAATCAAGCCCTCTTGGAATATCATCTCCTTCTTATGTAGAAACCTCTCATATCCCTATTTAAAGAAACTTCTCTTCATAAGATAGGAATGAGCACACTAATGACTATTGACCTCGACAAATTATGCAGATGATATCCTGAGGTGACTAGGGGTGAGACTTTGGGAGTTGAATGGCATTGATAGTAGTAGCAAGGTCAGGAGTTACTAAGTTGAAGTGGTGATCAATCTTTTAGATGGGACCTTGGCTTACTAATGACATCATGGCCTATATGAAGCTAATTTATGAGTCATTGAGATGAGTCAATGCTAGATGTGTTTTAGACATCACATGTGTATTGTAGACCCAAAGTTTGCTTGGTAATGTCTACTTTGTGGCATGATGAGCTCCTATGTGCTTAGAGAATTTGTAAGCTCCTAGACCAATTATCTGCAAATTCCCACTTCGGTACTATTAGTGCATTGTGTCAGCAGTCGGTTCTATAGCTGAATCTTGTGTCCTTATGTATCTAGTGTTCTAAATATCGAAGATTATTGATATTATCTATATCATCAGGATAATGATACCAAAACTGTTGGCAATTCAAAATTTTCCAAATATCACCAACATTTTCAATAATATTGGTGATATTTGGTGCTATTATTGATATCAACAATATTTTGAGAGTAATCCCTTGTAAAGTTCCTGGGTATCGATAATATCCCCAATACCATGGAAACATTCATAAATAGGCAAAAGTTGATAGAAAATTAGGAATTTTTCCAAAAGCTCAAAAAAACTCCTTTTTTTCAAAAAAATAAAAATAAATTTCTTAGGTGATTACGATCAAGTTTGGATTTGTAAACAAATCTCGATTCAAAACAAAAACCGCTGGAATTCGAAGGTAATGAAAAATCCATAGAAACGGTTAGCATGGATTGCAATGGAAATCCATGTCTATGCATAATTCTCATGCGTTTACATGGATTTGTGGCAAAAAATTTTAACTTTTAAGAGAAAAATGGGGGAAACTGTTTAAATCCTAATTTTTCTATTTTCATATTGGAAAACATGCATTTTTCAATGTTAATCAATGTGGAAATTTTATATATTAAAGAGTGTTGGCCAATCTATTGATTGGTCGCAAATTTTATATAGTTATTTTATACTGATTTTTTATTTTTTTTTTATTTTTTTTTTATTTTTACTACACATGGTTAAGCTTCTATAAAATGGAAACTTAATATGTATAGTTGTTTTTTGCAATATTTTGATTCCTACTATGCAAATATGTCCTTTAACAACTTCTTGCTTCATTGAAAAATTCCAACTTTTCCCCAATGTTTCCCTCAGTCAATGATATTTTTTTCTGAGTATCGGCAATAACTTCAGTGATACCAATACATATTTTCATATACATGGCCATTGATGGTCATCAATACACAACGATACAAATACTCTGAACATTGTATCTACCTTTGCATTCATGAGGATGAGATTTACTAGCGTACAACAGGAAAGTCATATTTGATGTAGCCTGCTAGGAAAGCATCTTAGTTGATTCCATATTCCGTATTTACACTAGGAAGATCCCTTGGTGGTAACGCTAGCTACCTAGGATCATGATTATGCACTTTGAAACTCATGTTCCATGACGTTATTGGGTTTTTTCAGAAATGCTTATTTGTAAACTATTTCTTGAAAATTCTATATATATATATATATATATATATATATATATATATAGAGAGAGAGAGAGAGAGAGAGAGAGAGAGAGAGAGAGAGAGAGATATGATGTGGCAACCCCTATTGGGGTCCACCTGTCCTAAACATGTTCAACAACATAGGAGAGGGCAGTTGGTGAACCAACTTTTCCTCCCTGTGTGTGTGTGTTCTATTTGTCTGTCCTCTCACTCTCCCTATACTCTTTCTTCAGACTCTTCCATGCTCACACAGCCACTCTCTTCATCTCTGTGACTTCAAAACCGTAAAAAGGGAAGAAAGAAAGGGGAGAGGTATGGAGAAGAGGTGGGGCTTTTGTTTGTGCCGGATCGGGACTATCGCCGTGTAACCATTGCCTCTGTGTTGTATCGAGGAGGTGAATAGGCTCATTTCCCAGGTGTCATGGTTGATTTGAGTGGGGTATGGTTATCATGTTTCAGCTCCCTAATTTGGTCCCGTTTCGTAGTCATTTTTCTTCTTTTTTTAAATGGATAACTTAAGGTATTTCTAGAAAAACGAAAAAGATATACAAAAAAAATTTGGCATAGACACTTAGAGCCTAGAACCAAAACCAAAACTGACAATGGCTGCCCCAAAAGAACAACACAGGAAGCAGACAACAGGCATGCACTACAGGCACAGACATTACAGCACTCTCCTGTTCTCAATGAATAGAGTCCCTAATTGCCCGTGTTAGCTGGATTATCTGGACAATCTTGTGCCCACATGTGCAAAGGAAATATGCTTGCCTCTACACATCTCCATCGCCTTGTCCACTACATCTTCCACCCTCCATGGATAGTCCTCTGACTTGGCCCAAGAAAGTTGCATTCCTCGAATCTCCTTCCACTATTACTGGCTAGGATAAAATTATAATCAACCATATTCTTGATAACTTGAAGGAGTGCCACTACCATTGCGAAATCTGAATCCTTAATTCCAATCGGGCCTGAGAATATTATCAACTCTGCCCCACTTTCATCAAGAACTACCCCATGGTTGTGTATTCTCATTGCTCAATACTAACCATGCATGTATTCCAGCCCATCACTGATAAAAGGCTTCTATTGTTTATTCATATTGTCCATAATCTTTTCGCTGGACAGCTAGTTGATGAAGGTTAGATTTAATGATCTGGGCTGCACTTGGATGAAGGGTGGTTTAGGAAGTTAAAAAGAAAAAAGAGCATGGTTCTTTTGTGAGTATTTTGAGATTTTGATTTCTGCTCTGAAAATCTGGGAAAATGGTGCTGTTTTCATAGCTTTCCATATACGTGTCCCATAAGAGTATGGATGTTTCAAATTCCATTCTTTTAGCTTTGTGAAAAAAGAAAAAGAAAAAGAAAAAAAAAAAGGAAGTATTTAGAAATTTCCTGCGTTGGCCTTCAACAAAGCAGCATCTTAGTGATGTGTTTTTAAGTTTTAATTTTGATCTTTATCATGCTTGTAATTTATGACTTGGGCGGTATAATTTGTGTGAAACATGGCTGATCAACTCCTATCTTAATTGCAACAATTTTCTTCATTGATGATCAGTCTCGGTGAACAGCATGTTGGATTTTGTCATTTGGATTTTCCCACGTTAAAGCTCAGCATTGTTGGTGGACGCCCATTTTCTTGTGGGGGAGATCAGTTATTTCGGAAAAGACTGCTTTCTGCAAGGTCAGTGGAAAAAATAGATGATTGAGTCGCATTTCAGAAATGTGGGTTTTAAAGGATTACAGCCAGAGGCAAGGGAAGATGCTTGGCATTCCAGGAAACTCATATTTATCTTCCATTATGGAATTTTGTTGCTTCTTGAAGCTTTCAAAAATTTCAGCCGGTCTCTTGAGCTCAATTGACTGCTCTAATTTAAAAGGCTTCATATGATCCTCTGGTTTTCACTTTTACATCAAGGCCTGTGATTAAATTATCCAGACAGTTGCTTTGATGCAACCTGCCAGGGATGGACCATGACCCAAAAATCTCCCAGTCTGGAATATACTAGCTCCAAATCTTGGGCCTGTTTTCAGTTGAATGTGGTTGTTGCTGTATTTCTCTTCCTGGACATCAATTTGAAGGACAAAAACTGCAGGGCGAGGATTGTTCTTTTGAGGAGATTTGTGGCATGGTGTGCTCAACTGACCCATGGTCTTGACTACTGAACCATGGACCCCACTTCTGCAAACTGAAAACCCGAGAATATTGTTCATATCCTTGTGTCAAGGATCATTTAATTCTTCCTGATTTAGACCCATCTAGGGAAACTTACTGGGACTAGGCTTTTCTAAAATTGTGGTCTCAAGTCGCAACTTAAAATCTTCCCAACATGTGATCACAAAATTATATGACCCTTGGGCCCTTGCATTTGTGAAAGTGGGCCAACTGCCCAAAGTTCAGTGATTGAGGCAATTGCGCTAGTGGGCCCTGCCTCAACTGGACCACAGTATGACCCTTGAATCACTGGACAGTTTATATAGCTGGTAGCAATGGTCCAGATTCAACAGAAAAAAGGCCAAAGATTGGATGGATAGAGCCTCTCAGTCCGGTAGATATTTTTGCTAATGTCCACCCAAGGTGGAGCCCATCAGATCAAGGATATGGATCAGCTTCAGTTGTATAAAGCTCAGGGCCCAAGGATGCCATGCATATCCTTGGGACAAAATCATATTTCCTTAATTGTTTTCATCTTCCTTCTTTGTGCATGTAGCCTCCTTACGAGCAAAACAGTAATGTGTGATGGTATTATCAGATAATGAGGCTCTACCCTTTGATTTTGTTATCAGCTTATATAGCAGTTTTTCTGATACAAAATTTCCATTTCCTAGGTATGGTGTCTCTGACATGGTTGGAAGTGCAAAAAAAATCTATGAAGCTGCTCTAGGGATACCGGATGATCATTCCATTACATTTCTTGCACATAATGGACCTACAGGTATATCATACTGTCAAAATTCCGAGCCGTGGTAAGGCCATTCATAGGAGTTAGGATTTTGATATCCAGGTCGTTCATCTGGCAAGTCCCACTGTTTATGCACATGGCTGAGAAATAGGCTGGTCCAGTCATCAGACCAGCTGTACCTGTACATTGAATGTGAGCTGTTGGTAAGTTTGTTTAACCATTCATTTTTTCTGTATAGCCCTAGATAGAGTGGAATGGTGGAACGGGATTCATGTAGCCGACCCTAATTAGTTGAGATAAGGCTTAGACGATGACGACTTTTTCTGTACAGGTGTGGCCAACTGATGATTGGGCTGGTCTAATTTTAGACCCATGTTACATACATTGGTGGAGCCCACCAGATGAACATCTGGACCTTGCAAACACATGCCAACTGGGGGGGAGTAGGATTCAAATTCTTATGCTTGAGAGAGCCTCCACTGTTCTCTGAAATTCATGTCTGCTGCATGAATAATCATTTTTGTGAGCACTGCACTTGTCATTTTCTGAAGTGATTTAATGAGGATGCTTATGTACAGGAATGGGTTCTCAGATAAATGATATCTGCGGAAAAGACTGGGTGTTCGGAGGTGGTGATCATGGTGATCCAGGTAAAAAGGATTTACATTTATGTCCCATTGTGCATTGGGTAACATTTAATCGATAGCATCAAACCTAGCAACCCTCCGCAGGTGGACTCCAGCAATGGATCAGGATCTAGACTGTCCAATTAGTGGACTGCCTCTTGTATGTGTTCATTTTTCTGGAATCGAATCAACGGTTATGATTCCAAAACTAGGATAATGAAATGCATACATACACAATGATATCAACTCAAAACCACAAACTAGGAAAGAGATTAGCTACATTCCTTAAGCCATATCAATCCAATGATTCACAGCACTCTACTAAGCAGTCAAACTTGATGATGAATGGCTCTGATTGTTGCCCTATCCGTCCCTGCACAGTAGACACCCTTAGCTCACCTTCTCCCCAAATACCCCTCTAGTGTGTGCTTAAAGATGGGTTGCCCCACATGTTTTTGAGCTTGAATGGAGAGGGCCAAGACAAGGGGGCACATCTGTCCAGTAGCATATCAATTGGTCAGCCTGGATTTATCTACATATTAGTTGATCCTGTAAGTTAGAGAGTCGACACCCTTTTCAAAATATGCTTCTTTTAAGTTAGATACAGTCTTTTATGTTTTTGAGGATGTTATCTTGCTGCACAGATCTAGCACAAGCATTATCTGACCTGAAAAAGAGCACCCAATTATCGATCCCGTTGGTTGTTTTTGGCCATATGCATAAAGAGTTGGCATATGGAAATGGGCTTTGAAGAATGATTGTGGTTGGCGCTGATAACACCGTCTATCTGAATGGAGCCATCGTACCAAGGGTGAAACATTCGATTGGCGTACGAGGGACCAGCTGCAGAAGCTATGGGAACAATGAAGTCCCGTTTCAAGCAGATGGGCCACATGCTACCTTGCGAGCATTCACCTTGATCGAGATGTCAGATGGGAGGTTGGAAAAAATAACGGAGTGTTGGGTTTCGGTTTCTGGAGATAAGGTGGCATTAGAAGAGGAGAACATACTGTTTAACAGCTGTACCGAGCTTTCTTCATGATGGAAAATACTGTAAAAGTTTTGAGGTCTTTCATGTCAAGTCTTCTGTGAATTGGTGTTGTAACATGTAGTGTCATAAATAACTTACGAAACTCATTTTTGTATTTTCTTCAAATCCACTTTGTTCAGCGAAAAGGAAAAAAAAAAATGATATGTATACGTATTTCTGCAGTTCACATTTGAGTGGCTTTCTTCCATGGATGGCCCATAGTTCAAAGACCAATGCAATCTGACCATCATAGGCCACGTTTGGGATTGTCAATATTTGATTTAAGTTGACATTGGCTGAAATCACAATTGAGCTCAATTTATATTTCCAGCTGTTTCGACTCCAATGAATTCATATTTCCAGCGGTTTCATCTGAAAATGTACTTCATACAAATGGGGTGTGAAAGTCTTTGCAATTTTGAAGGCTTCCAAATGTCGCAAAATGGTGTTTTAAGGACCTTTCTGAATTATCTTGAATTCATAACCAGAGTTCGAAAGGTGAATTATCAATCACAAAGGAAGAGAATACCATACACACTGGTATTGGATGGAGTAATCCAAAGGCCCATTTCAAGTAAAGAATTCTGCAAATTAAAATAAAATAAATTTGCATTATTAGGATCATTGATCGTGACCAACTTTTAGTGAGGGAATAATTCTACAGAACAAAATAGTTTTCCACCAAGATGCATTTTTTCAGGGTTAATGATCTATAAGGGTCCATATGGCACCAAAAAGTCTTCTAATTACAATTTTGCATAATTGAAATGGCATATTCTCAATGTTAACCAAAAAAAAAAAGAGTCCTTTTTACTGTTTGGCCTACTTGCCTTGAATCACAATTTTATTAAGGGCCCGTTTGGATACCACCAAATAAGTTATTTTTTCTACTTACAACAGTAGATAAGTAACTTATTTGAGATAAGTTTGGTTTATGATCAATTATAAGTAGGTTTTTTTTAAAAATTATTATTATTAAGTTAATTACTTAATAAGTAGAAATCAAGATGAGCTACATAAGACATAAGTAACTTATCTTAAGTAACTTCGATCCATACGTCCTCTTAAGTGTTTTGTATTGTGAATGTTTGGAATACAAAGGCAAATAGATGTGAGCCAACATGATGGACAAAGCAAATCAATGATTGGCAATTTGAATGTCCATTTTCCTTTAACTTTGAATGCATGGTTAGAATGGTCCAACCAAATTGGTTGCTGATAATCATGAGTTGATGATCCATGATCCTAACCATCCGATCAATGGATAAGTAATGGATATTATACTAGAAAACGTTTGATAAATGACCTGGATTGCCTGTGTTGTGTAGTCCACCTTTGATTGTGCATCTCTTGGTACATATTTACTTTATTATAAAAGGTCCAACGATTTATTTGGGTTGCCCATCATGTGGGTCCTACCTTTAATTGCATCCGTTCCAAAATTCACTTTGATCGGACAATCCTAGCCATTCGATCAATGGCTAAAGTCCTCCCAGTTGATAATTTCCAACGTTTCATGTGCGTGGAACATCCAACACATCTAATAGGTTGAACCCATTATGAGGATTAGCTTGGTCATAAATCACCCACATATGCTCAACAAATGGGCCACACTTGTATTTTACTATTTATCAATGGCTAGAAATGATCATCTATATTGTGGCCCACCTGATGGATATATGCGGTTGGATTTTGCAAGATGATTATCGTGGTGGGTCCAACCTATACAAAGGGTTGGATTTTACATTCAGTTAATACGTTAGGAGTTATTCGCTGGATGGACAATACTTTGTTGTCCAACCGGTTGTACTTAAATACTTTCTCATATATCTTTATTGCGTTGGAGACGCAGGATAGCTATTTCCTGCGAGGTCAGTACGGTCAAAATCCCTTTCCTTTTCATTAGTTTTAAGGCAATCGATGTTTACACCCGTCCGATCACGGCTAGATTGTGATCTCGTGTTTGATTGAAATGCAACAATAGGTTTTGAGAGATCAGAGGGAGGGAATGGCTTCATGGGTTGTGCCACCTCTCCCTCTCTCTCTCTCCCTCTCTCCCTCTCTCTCTCTCTCTCTCTAATAAAATTAAATAAAAAAACAGCCCTTCTCTTCTTCTTCGTCATCCTCATCTTTTCTGCTTCTCCTTTTCTCCATAAGGGATTTTTCCCTATTTTTAAAAGAGGTAAAGGCAGTGATGATACTCTAATTTTCTATTGTCAGATATTTGCATTTCCTCTGCATTTCTTGGCAGGGCATGTTTGGAGGGTCTGTTCTTTGTGATTTCAGGCAACCAATACACGCAGCCATGGCAGAGGATGTGTCAAACACATGTCTGAAAGAAGGCGAATCTGAGCCTCATCCTTCTTTTATTCCCTTTTTACTCCTTTTCTTCTTTCTTTTTTTAAAATAAGATTTTAGACAGAGGCATTAGTGGGGCCTCCCACGAAACCCTTGATGAATTTTGGCGCATGGAATTCGATGGGATAGAATTGCATTTGGTCTGTGCGTCGAAAATCTATGCTTGTTTTGTTGATGTAGGTCCCACCATAATAATGTGTGGGATATATCCACACCGTCACCCATTTTTCGAGATCATTTTAGAGCATGGACCCAATAATCAGGTTAGATATTTAGAAAAATATGTTCTTTCTGCATTTCATGGTTATGCATGTTTGGAGGGTCCGTTCATTTGTCATTTTTGATAACCAACACATATATATAGTCATGGTAGAGGGCGTGTCTACACATGTATAAGAGAAGACAAATCTAAGCCTCATCTTTTCTTTTCCCCTTCAACCCTTTTCCTTTAATAAAATTAAAAAAAATAAAAAAAATAAATCGTTTTCTCTTTCGAGTAATGGGGCTTTTACTTAGAGGATTTAAGTGGAATTTTTCAAGTTTTGGAAGAGAGAAAAGGGTGTTTTGGGATTTGGGTTTTCTCATAACTGAAATAAGGTGGAAGATGGGTTGGGCAGTTTGTCAGGGCCCAGCATTTGGCATTCTAAACCCGTTTGTGAAGTGGGCCAGATTACGTAGGTAAGAAAACCCAAACCACAGTTGGCTGATCCTAACCATCAGATGATATTTTACAGCCATCAAAGGACGCAGATGATCATTAGCTAGGTGGGCCCCAAAACCAAGCAGATCTAAACTTGATGGCCACACATTTGGATGATAGGAGTGGATTTCTTGCAAACATCACGGTGGGCTTCACTTAACTTCTCGCCAGGCTTTCATAGGCAATCCGCCTTGCCATTATTGGGTAAATAAGATCATGTAATAAAGTGGATAATGGACATGGACCATGGCATGGTGGTGCCCACTGCATATCCAACCTGTTTAATAAGGTCACACAAACATCCAGAAAACACAAATATCAGCTTGACCTAGAACTTTTGTGGGTAAATTAAGATTTCAACTGTAGATATTCAGTTCACACTTTCCTATAGTGCGGTGCATTTGAGCTTTGAATATGCTTTTATTATGAGCTCACAACCTAAAAAACAAGTTTTAGCCAGTGAAACAGATGAACATGGTATATAAGATACATATAACTCATGGTAGGCCCTGCAGAGTTTACTCAATACACTAGTATATTCTCTCCCAGGAAGTTCCTGCGCAAGGATGTTGGTGGAGCCCACTGCAATGTACGTGAGAAATCCATTCCGTACATCCGTTTTGTGATCTTCATGTCCTGTTTGGCCAGGCAGATCCCACGGTATTAGGAGGGATGGGATCGGCAATATCCTTGGATAGGCATGACGAGCCAAACAGGTCCGGTGAACTTGTCCCGGGGCATAAGCCATCCCATGGATCTTAAGACAATCCACTGACATCACCATCATTACCTTAAAAATTGATCCTATCCCTTGGTTGAATGGAGTGGAAGGTAAAATCCCGAGATATGGGGGGAGTGCCAAACAGACCCAGTGAACTTGTCCCGGCATATAAGCAATCCCATGGATCTTAAGACAATCCATTGACACCACCATCATTACCTTAAAATTGATCCCATCCCTCCTAATACCATGGGATATGTCCGGCCAAACAGGCCCTTAGGAATTGTGACAAAAAATGAGATGGATAAAATCATATTAAAGTCACGGATGACCATAACATTTTGAGCACATTCTGTTGCGAGATGTCTTAAATCTGAGTCATTTCGCAACTAGGATGCGAAAGGGTGTTTTCGCAACTAGGATGCGAATGGGTTCTTTCGCATCCTTTTCGCAACTGGGATGCGAAAGGGAAGTTTTCTAAACTATAAATAGGTGTTTCTAGGGCTTTTCTAATGTATGTAAAATAATTCTAAGGCTTTCTAAAGGGGTTCTAGGGAAATTAAAGGGTCTAGCAAGGGTGAGATTCGAGGTTGTTCGAATCGGGTAAGTCCTCTCTCTTTGTAATTTCTATTTTCATAGTGGAGATCTGTCGCTTTGTGCCGTGGTTTTTTTCCCGCAAGGGTTTTCCACGTTAAATCTGGGTGTTCTCTGTGTTCTCTTGTGTGCTTGGTGCCATTGAATTGCTATCCTAGATCTAGATCTGTGTAATTCTGCAGGTCAAAATCCCCAACAAGTGGTATCAGAGCTATCGTTGGGGCACAGATCTGAATCTGAGGGATTAGTAATAATGGCGAGCGCTAAGTATGAGATTGAGAAGTACTCAGGGAAAAATAATTTTGAGTTATGGAAGGTTAAGATGATTAGTCTGTTAACCAAGGCGAAGACGGTGCTCTTGAGGAGCGGAAGTCTACTATGAATGATGCTGATTGGAATGTTCTTGATAAGAAAGCTTTATCATCGATCCGTTTATGTCTTACGGATGAGGTTCTCTACAATGTCATGAGGGAGAAAACTGCGGCTAAGTTATGGGCGAAGTTAGAGGATGTTTATGCGAAGAAATCCTCGAAAAATCGCCTACACTTAAAGCGGCAGTGGTATAACTTCAAGATGGCAGAGGGTGGAGATCTGGAGGCTCACATCAGCAACTTTAATAAATTGGTTTGCAAATTGCTGGATATGTAGGAAGTGATGAAAGATAAAGAACAAGCATATATGTTGTTGAATTCTCTCCTGGCGTCCTATGAGGCATTCAAGGACACTATGTGCAGCATGAATAAAACTCTGAGTGTCGACACAGTTATCTCGGCCCTTCAAGGGAAGGCTATAAGACAACTGAATAGCGACATGGGGACATCTTCTGATGCACTATTTTCAGTGGGTAGGAATTTTGGACAAGGTACTGGTTCTAGATCCAAATTTAAGGGCAAGGGCAAAGGAAAGGTAAAGTGATGGAATTGTGGGAAGGAAGGACATGTGAAGAGGGATTGTGAAAATCCTAAATCGAAGAGGGAAGATTCTGAGGCTTCATGCAGGGAGGCTAATGTTTCCACGTCAGATGGATCGAGTGGATGTGATGGTGATGTTTTATCTGTGTTTTCGCTCAGACGGTCATACGATGATCGTAAGGATGAGTGGATGTTAGACACAGGGGCATCTTTCACATGACTCCTCATCGGAGTTGGTTCACTCGCTACAGGGAGTGCGATGGTGGATAAGTATTTATGGGCAATGATATTGCCTGTAATGTTGTGGCTGTTGGTTCTGTGTGCATCAGGATGTTTGATGAGGTGGAGCGTACCTTGACAGATGTGAGACACATTCCTGATTTGAAGCAGAATCTGATTTCTCTTGGTGTGCTTGAGGTAAAAAGATGTAAGTACACAGGTATTGATAGTGCTCTTAAAGTATCCAAGGGGGCACGGGTAATCATGAAAGCGCAACGACTCGTTAACTTATACAAGTTGATCGGGAGCACTTCAAAAGGTGGAGCTTCAGTGGATGTAGCAGATTCCACCTCTGCACGTGTGTGATATGTTGGACATGGCCACATGAGGGGACAGGGTAGGAAGGCTGAGACGTGTGGACAGAGAAACAGAGCAGGTGGAGTAGTCACCTGTGAGAAGAAACACATGGCATGATCGCAGGATATCAGCGAGGTACATGGACGACTCTAATATCGCAAGAGTATTCATCTTCTATTCAGATGGCTCTATGTGAGCCTGGTGCTGAGAAGTAAAAGGTGACTATGGGTGATGTTCACTCCCCAAGTGCAGGGTTGTGATGTAGTAATAACTCGGTAAGACCGAGGTCGAATCCCAAGGGACTGAAACTTGTACGTTATCTAAAATTAAATAGAACTAAAACTAGGCTAAGATGAATTCTAAATCAATTAGCAATGGTGGAATACTTGTAGAATAATTAATCTAAATCTTAGGAAAAAAATCAGAGATAGGAAATAGGGATTCAGAGGATCCACTTGTAAAGATCAGGGAGAACTTATGCTTGCATCAAAAATCATGAAAATTACTGAACTGTCGTTGATCTAGTTTTCAAGGAGATGAAAGGTGTATGAATTAGAATGGATTCCATCACCAAACCATGTCCAAAAGACTATAGCAAACAACAGAATTAAACTAATTACCACCCAATCACATGTATGAAAGTTAGGAAGGATACCGACATCCAACCATGCCCAGGAGACTATGGTGAACAACAGGGCTTCCTGACATCATAAACATTAAAGAGAACGAAAATATTCAAAGCCATTGCAGACCCATTGTAATTTTAGTCACAACAGACCATTAAAAACCTAAAACATTCTCATAATAATTAACTAAAATCAACGTCAATTCATGCATTAAAATTAAAATAAAATCAAATCTCTCATCTCACTACAAGCTTCACCTCCTAGCCCTAGTTAGGAGGTTTAGCCAGACATGGATGGCTAAATCCAACTAAATAAAGAGAAAAAGAAAAGAAAAAGAAAAGTGAAAAAAACCAAGAATTTTCCTCTCTCTCTCTTTCTCTTTCTCTCTCCTTCTTTGCTCCACGTCCAAGCTCGAGCCCTCTGTTCTTCCTCCCAAGACCTGAATGAATGCTCCCCACGTCCAAAACCTCCTTATATAGCTGCTGGAGTGGTGAAAATCGGATTTGAATCGGATTTGGAAAGCTATGTATGCCTAGTGAAAGCTTTTTCGCAGCCAAGTTTGGTGCCTCGAAACACGCCACTTTTCTCGCTCAAATTCCAAATAAACACTGTCCCTTAGGATTTTATTGGGTCCTCTACATGATAGACAGTTCAAATCTGCCATATGATCAAAGATGGTGGGCCAAAACAGCCTGAAAAAGTCAGTTTTCACGGATGTGCGAAACCTTTCGCACTATTTCACTATTGTGATCGGTGGGCCCCACACAAGCATTTTCTGGAAAATCTACCCCGTCCATTGGAATCAGAACGAATTTTCAGTCAAGAATGGGTGGTTTTGAACGTCCATTGACGTGTCCCAGAGAAGAAATAACTAAAAGATCAGATTTGAACGCTACCGGGCAGCCCTTTTGTGGCCTTTGTATCTCCCACGTGTGCACGCATGGATGAAAAGTGTCATCATGTTTTTGTAGTATTCGAGCCCCTCTACACGGTGAACGGGTCAGATTTTCCGTACGGTCAATGGGTAGGGCCCACAACCATCCGCAAAAACGACCAGCGGCCTGCGTTACGTGGTGCGTAATTTTTTTATTTTTTTATTTTTTTAAGAAGAAAGTCGGTCAGCGTCTTTTTTTTTTAAGAAGAAAGTTGGTCAGAGTCTTGCTGACTGACTTGACTCGTTTGGTGCACGACGAGTGCACATGTGCACTTTACACACTCATCTCATATGGGGTCCATTGCACTGTTTTGGAGAAATCTGCACCGTCCATCTGTTTTGACTCCTCATTTAAGGCGTTGACTCCAAATTTGAGGCAATTCCAGATATCAGGTGGGCCCAGAATCGACGGTTTATAAGCTGATCGATCACTTGGAGCACTTTTATAGTGATCCAAGAGCTGAAATTTGAAATGTACGGTTAATTTATGGCCCTTATGTATAAAGTTTCGAACCGATCAGATGTCGGGAACCATGTGATCTTGCATTCTGGATGCGTTTCAAGCCACTTGAGCTTCAGTTTCTTAGTTTTCTCGAATTTCTGACCATATATATCCGTCAATCTTGGTCCTCTGAAGTCCGTCCCTTGCCCTAGTGATCATCAGAACGTTAAATCCAAGCTTTTGGCATCCTTTTTCAGTCAACTCTCCTAATCACACCCTGCAACAAAACACGATTAAAACTGAGCATTAAACAATATTATGCTCGTAAATCCAAGTAATAAATGGGGTCTAATATGCACTATTTGACCCTCAACACAACCCCCAACCAGCATTTTGCTAGTCCCAAGCAAATTATGCGAAAAATAAGTTGAGAATTATAGGAGAACTTTATATGAAATCGAGTGAGATTTTGAACAAGATACGAGAAATTTAATATTCATGAATGTTAGAAATTGTTTTCTCCTGAGCTCAAGCGCACGGTAGACTTCATAATCAAGTGTAAAGTATTAATCCATCAATTAGAAAAATTTTAAACATTGAGATCCATGGATGTATAGTCTAATCTCGGCTTATCATCATTAAGAGATCCAATCGTCAATTTCATGATATCATTGGTAACCAACAAGAAAATTCATGACAACCAAAACCTAATCCAAAACTTACCTCATAGATTAGCCTATTAACTTGTGATTTTTCTGTTCAAAGTACTGCCAAGGAAGGGGAATCAAATCCTCACCTATAGGGAGCAAACCTATGGTGAAGATCGTACACCTGACTCTTTTTAGATATCATTCATGGAGAATTAACTCCACACCTATAGGGAGCAAACCTATGGTGAAGATTAATTATCCAACCTTTCCAATTTTTATACCATGATGGCAAGATATTTCAGGCTGGTTCCTTTCGTGCTTAGTGATTACCAAATTAACCCTTCAATGTAATGTGTAAGCAAGACGTGTCCTGAAATCATGATTCAATCAATGTTTACAACTTCTAATCATGGATTAATAATTCACTTAACTATGAAATCTAACAGATACGGAATCCAAGAGTCATAAATCCACCATTATGTATCTTGGAAATCTAAATTAGGGATATCTGTCAAAATCACTTCGAATTTGTAGAAATTTTCAGAAAATTTTTTTAAAAAATTTCACAATTTTTGCTCAAGACCAAGAAAATACTGATTAGGAAACCTAATCTCTCACCCCCAACCTAAAATCTACATTGTCCTCAATGTAAAAGATATGAGCATGGAACAACAAAAGTAAAGTGATGGGAAGATAGTACCTGGATAACGAATTAAGAGAGAGACTTTCTAAGAGATCATAGCATGGAAGCTGGTTAGTATGAGAGAAAAAGAAAAACAAAAATGACGAAAATAAAATCCTACCTATACCACTTTCGCAGGTGCTCTCGATTGCATTTAGCGTATGCAACAAGCCTTTAAACCCCTAAGTTACCCCTAGTGGACGAGTTGTAGTCTCGTGAGGGTTTGCAGTAATGTTACCCACAAACATTGAATCATCTAACTAGAAAAATGAAATGAAAAGCTGGGTTGCCTCCCAGGAGGGCTAAATTTACTGTCTTCAGCCAGACAAATAAAGCAACAATCCTAGTCCTATGAAAGCGATAACCCTACCTATACCTCCATCAGACTAGGAGATCAGTCCTGGTAAACAGGAGCAATCAGAGGCATGGACATGTCCTCTAAATCAAATGTCTCGACAAATGGTTTTAATCGATGTCCATTTACTTTAAACTCCTTGCCATTTTTGGGATCTTTTATCTCGACGGCCCCATGAGGATAAGCAGTGACAACAATGTAAGGGCCGGTCCAACGAGATCGAAGCTTACCCGGAAAGAGATGTAGTCGAGAGTCATACAAGAGGACTTTCTGACCTGGCGTGAATGATTTTCATAGAATATGTTGATTATGAAACGCCTTCATCTTGTCCTTGTAAATTCTTGAGTTCTCATATGCATCGTTCCGAATTTCTTCCAGTTCATTTAATTGAAGTTTGCGTAGCGAACCAGCGTTGTCCAGATTGAAATTTAGACTTTTGATTGCCCAGTATGCTTTATGTTCCAATTCCACCAGTAAGTGACAAGCCTTTCCATAGACAAGTCTAAAGGGAGATATTCCAATAGGAGTTTTAAAAGCAGTACGGTACGCCCATAAGGCATCGGTCAATCGGATTGACCAGTCCTTACGATCAGGGTTAACCGTTTTTTCTAGGATATGTTTGATCTCCCTATTGGAAATTTCAGCTTGTCCACTTGTCTGTGGATGATATGGGGTGCTCACCTTATGAGAGATACCGTATTTCTTCATTAGACTCTCAAATGGTCTATTACAAAAGTGTGAGCCCCCGTCACTAATGATGGCTCGAGGCGTTCCGAACCGCGACAGGATATTTTTTTTCAAAAATTTAATGACCGTGCGATGGTCATTTTTGCGGCACGAAATTGCTTTGACCCATTTAGTGACATAGTCTACGGCGAGCAAAATATACAGATTTCCAAATGATTGGGGGAATGGTCCCATAAAATCAATGCCCCAACAATCAAATGCTTCTATAATAAGGATGGGATTCAAGGGCATCATATTTCGACGGGACAATGCTTCCAATTTCTGACAACGCTCACAAGCCTTGCAAAACTCATGAGTGTCCCTGAACATAGTGGGCCAGTAGAAGCCACACTGTAAAATCTTAGCCGTGGTCTTTTTAGCAGAAAAGTGACCACCACAGGCCTGTGAGTGACAGAAGGAGATGACACTCTGATGCTCATCGTCTGGTACGCATCTCCTTAAGATTTGGTCTGGGCAATATTTAAACAAATATGGATCGTCCCAGAAAAAGTTACGCACCTTGGTAAAGAATTTCTTCTTATCTTGTGACGTCCAGTGTGTCGGTATGGCACCTGTAGCAAGATAATTAGCAATATCAGCAAACCAAGGTGAATAGGAGACTCTAAACAGTTGTTCATCAGGGAACATGTCATTGATATGGGTCGCCTCAAGGGAATCAGAGGTATTAAGGCGAGAAAGATGATCGGCCACTACGTTCTCTACTCCTTTTTTATCTTTGATTTCCAAATCAAATTCTTGAAGTAGAAGGATCCATCATATCAAGCGGGGCTTAAAATCATTCTTAGAAAGAAGATACTTAAGGGCCGCATGGTCTGTGTAAATGATGATCTTGGATCCGATCAGGTAGGATCTAAATTTATCCAAAGCGAACACTACGACTAAGAGTTCCTTTTCCGTAGTCGAGTAGTTCACTTGGGTAGGATTTAAAGTCCTACTTGCGTGGCCGCTTATCTTTTCTCTAGCCTAGAACCGCTCCAAGAGCATAATCAGAGGCGTCGCACATAAGTTCAAAAGGAAAACTCCAGTCAGGTGGCTGCATAATAGGTGCAGTGGTTAATATGCCCTTAAGCTTAGTGAAAGCTTCTTGGCACTGCTCAGTCCACTCGTATGGTGTATCCTTTTGAAGAAGATTACATAAAGGACGAGAGAGGAGACTAAAGTCCTTTATGAATCGTCTGTAAAAGCCTGCGTGTCCTAAGAAGGATCGCACATCTCTGATGTTCTTGGGTGGAGGTAGGTTAGAGATAAGATCGATTTTTGCCTTATCTACCTCGATTCCTTTGGACGAGATGATATGCCCAAGGACAATTCTCTTTTGAACCATAAAATGACACTTCTCCCAGTTAAGTACCAAATTCTTTTCTTCACATCTTTTCAGCACACATTTAAGACTTGCTAAGCATTCACTGAAAGATGAACCAAAAACAGATAAATCGTCCATGAAGACCTCTAAATATTTCCCCACCATGTCAGAAAAGATACTCGTCATGCATCGCTGAAAGGTGGCAGGGGCATTACATAACCCGAATGGCATCCTTCTGTAAGCAAAGGTGCCATAGGGACATGTAAATGTGGTCTTTTCCTGATCCTCAGGGGCGATTTCAATCTGATTATAACCTGAATACCCGTCAAGGAAACAATAATAGGAATGACCAGCTAGTTTTTCCAGGATTTGATCAATGAAGGGCAAAGGAAAGTGGTCTTTCCTTGTGACGGTATTCAGCTTTCTGTAGTCAATGCACATTCTCCAACCAGTAGTAACTCTGGTCGGCACGAGTTCATTATTGGCATTGGCTACGATGGTGATCCCAGACTTCTTAGGAACTACCTGAGTTGGACTCACCCATTGACTATCGGATATGGGGTATATGATCCCCACATCCAATAGTTTGAGAACCTCGGCCTTAACCACTTCATTCATGTTTGGATTTAATTTACGTTGTGATTGCCGCACAGCCTTTGCATTGTCCTCAAGATATATATGGTGAGTACAAATCGATGGGTTAATTCCCTTGAGGTCCGCTATCGTCCATCCAAGGGCTCCCCTATGCTCAATGAGAGTAGATATCAGCATACTCTCCTGTTCTTTCTCCAGGTGGGCAGATATCACCACCGGATATGTCTCATCTTGACCTAAATAGACATATTTTAAATCAGAGGGTAAAGGTTTTAGGTCAAGCTTCGGTGGCTTGAGGTTAGACGGTAGAGGCATTACATCAGTTTGGGGCAATTCTTCAATTTGTGGCCTCCACCGGTTAACTTCAAGTACCGGTGCAGTATCCAGCATGGCACATGTCTCCCTAATTATATCATCATCAAGATCATGGGAGTGGGCCAGGCACGTCTCTAGAGGATCAGAGGATAAGGTGAGAGGTGTTCCATCTTCCACAAAAGAATCAATCATGTTAACATCGTGGAAATCGTCATCATCCTCTGAGTTGCTGCCGTTATTGAAAAAGATATTCGATTTCAATGTCAAATTTCCAAAGGACATACTCATGACACCATTCCTGCAATTGATAATTGCATTTGAAGTAGACAGGAATGGGCGACCAAGAATGACGGGAATCTGAGTGCTCGTGTCATTAATGGGTTCGGTGTCCAAGATGATAAAATCAACAGGGTAGTAGAATCTATCAACCTGGACCAACACATCCTCGATGATCCCTCTTGGTATACGAACAGAACGATCAGCAAGTTGTAGTGTGGTTCGAGTGGGTTTTAATTCACTCAAACCTAACTGTTGGTATACCGAGTAAGGAATCAGATTGACGCTTGCTCCTAAGTCAAGAAGTGCGTGATCAATTCGATAGTTCCCGATCACACATGATATGGTTGGGCAACCGGGATCTTTGAAATTTTGCGGCACATCTTATTTCAGGATGGCACTCACTTTCTCAGTCAAGGAGATCTTCTTTTGAACACTTTTCCGTCGTTTGGTAGTGCATAAATCCTTTAGAAATTTAGCATATGAAGGAATCTGTTTTACAACGTCAAGCAGAGGAATGTTGACTTTCACTTGTTTTAACACCTCTAGGATATCCTGAGTGTTAGATAGACGTTTTGGTTCAACCAACCGTTGGGGAAACGGAGCGACTGACTTTTCTAGAGGTTTCGGTTCAAATTTTTATGGGGCGCCACTAGATCCATCATTGTTGTCCTCTTCTGATTCTTGAGGCTTTTCGGGCCTAACCGGAAGGGTTTTATCAATAACCTTCCCACTCCTAAGAGTGGTGATGGATTTAGCGTGCCCCATTTGATTTGAAGAGCTGGGATCACCTGTCTCGTATTGCGGTTTCGGATTAGGGAGTGATTGTGCAGGGAGCATCCCTTTTTCCATAGCCGTCATACGTGAATCTATTTTTTGCATAAAATATGAAATTCCTTGCATTGTCCGAGCCAGCTCTTGTATGGAAATTTGAACCGATTCTTCTTGAGGTTTCCCCTGATTTGGATTTTGATTAAAGAAACCTTGAGGGGTAGCAGTTTGTCCGTTCCTCCAACTAAAATTCGGATGATTTTTCCAGCCAGGATTGTACGTATTAGAGGGTGGTCCATTGAAAGGTCTTTGATAGTTATTTATGGCATTAGATTGTTCATTCAATACTTCTTGAAAGGCGGGTATTGAAGGACAATTTTCAGTAGTATGAATGTTGCAATCACAGATGCCGCAAACACTTTCATTAACCTTTTCCTTCCTTCCTTCCATGGCCTCAAATTTTCTGGTGAGATTGGTCACCTTAGCGTTAAGATCATTATCCTCTTTCAGGAGATATATTCCTCCTTTTTCCTTTGAATGATTCGGCCTAAACGTAGTGTTCGTCCTTGGGTAATAGTCCCATGATTGTATTTTTTCAGTGAGACTATCGAGGTAATCCCATACCTCGTCAACATTTTTATTTATGAATTCTCCGTTACACATTGTCTCGACCATTTGGCGCATGGAAGATGTTAGTCCATCATAGAAAAAATTTGTAATGCGCCATATTTCAAAGCCATGTTGTGGGCATGCATTAACCAGATCCTTGAACCTTTCCCAACATTGGAAGAATGTTTCATCTTCCTTTTGGACAAAGTTCATGATTGCTTTCCTGAGGGTAATTGTCTTATGATGTGGGAAAAATTTCATTATAAATTCCCTCTGCAAATCATTCCATGTGTCAATGGATCTCCTGAGGGTAATTGTCTTATGATGTGGGAAAAATTTCTTTATAAATTCCCTCTGCAAATCATTCCATGTGCCAATGGATCTAGGACGCAGTGAATGTAACCACGTCTTGGCTTTTTCTTTCAAGAAAAATGGAAAGAGTTTCAGCCTAATAGTATCCTCAGATACATTAGGAAAGTATAAGGTGCCTATGATTTCATCGAACTCTTTTAGATGCAAGTATGGTTCTTCAGACTCAAGCCCATGGAACTTAGCAAGGAGTTGGATAACCCCTGGCTTGATGTCCATATGTCCTGTGTTCTCAGGAAAAATCATGCATGAGGGCGTACTCACCCCTGCCGGTTGTAAATAATCTCGTAAAGTACGAGGCGGGGGTGCCTGATGCACCTCATTCTCATCATGTACTTCCTCAACCCTTGGTTGGGGTAGTGCTTGAGGTTGATTTTCAGCCATAACGTCCTCTAACTCAAGAGAATTCAAGTGGTGTCTAGTCCTGCGATGGATAGTCAACCCCTCAACTAATCCTCCTTCAGTCACGAGACGTCGAGTGTTGTCGCGTGCCCAATGGGGCATAAAACACACTCAGCCCTCAAATTCTAACTTAAACCTAAGAGAAAGGAAGAAGAAATCTAGAAAAAGGGAAAGATGGAAAGAAGTTACCAAATTTGGAGTCCTAGGTTAAGAACCTGCAGAATAAACAAAACAAGTTAGTTTTTAAGAATAGGAAGTCCTAATTAAAAGTAAATTAATTTCTAGGGAAAAGAAGAAATTCTAAAGAAAAAAGAATTAGAAAGAGCTTACTAAATTGGAAGCTTCCTACAAAACAGAAAAATTGAGTTAGTTCTAAAAATCAGATAGAAGGAAGAATAGAAAGTTTCTAAAGTTATGAAAAATTTCTAATAAGAAAAATAACTAAGCTTCTAAACCTAAAATTAAAAATTTCTAAAAAGAAAATCTAATCCTAAAACTAATTAATTTCAGAAAAACGACATTCCCCGGCAACGGCGCCAAAAACTTGTTCACTCTCCAAGTGCAGGGTTGTGATGTAGTAATAACTCGGTAAGACCGAGGTCGAATCCCAAGGGACCGAAACTTGTACGTTATCTAAAATTAAATAGAACTAGAACTAGGCTAAGATGAATTCTAAATCAATTAGCAATGGTGGAATACTTGTAGAATAATTAATCTAAATCTTAGGAAAAAAATTAGAGATAGAAAATAGGGATTCAGAGGATCCACTTGTAAAGATCAGGGAGAACTTATGCTTGCATCAAAAATCATGAAAATTACTGAACTGTCGTTGATCTAGTTTTCAAGGAGATGAAAGGTGTATGAATTAGAATGGATTCTATCACCAAACCATGCCCAAAAGACTATGGCAAACAACAGAATTAAACTAATTACCACCCAATCACATGTATAAAAGTTAGGAAGGGTACCGACATCCAACCATGCCCAAGAGACTATGGTGAACAACAGGGCTTCCTGACATCATAAACATTAAAGAGAACGAAAATATTCAAAGCCATTGCAGACCCATTGTAATTTTAGTCACAACAGACCATTAAAAACCTAAAACATTCTCATAATAATTAACTAAAATCAACGTCAATTCATGCATTAAAATTAAAATAAAATCAAATCTCCCATCTCACTACAAGCTTCACCTCCTAGCCCTAGCTAGGAGGTTTAGCCAGACATGGATGGCTAAATCCAACTAAATAAAGAGAAAAAGAAAAGGAAAAGAAAAGTGAAAAAAACCAAGAATTTCTCTCTCTCTCTTTCTCTTTCTCTCTCCTTCTTTGCTCTACGTCCAATCTCGAGCCCTCTGTTCTTCCTCCCAAGACCTGAATGAATGCTCCCCACGTCCAAAACCTCCTTATATAGCTGCTGGAGTGGTGAAAATCGGATTTGAATCGGATTTGGAAAGCTATGCATGCCTAGTGAAAGCTTTTTCGCAGCCAAGTTTGGTGCCTCGAAACACGTCACTTTTCTCGCTCAAATTCTAAATAAACACTGTCCCTTAGGATTTTATTGGGTCCTCTACATGATAGACGGTTCAGATCTGCCATATGATCAAAGATGGTGGGCCAAAACCGCCTGAAAAAGTCAGTTTTCGCGGATGTGCGAAACCTTTCGCACTATTTTGCTGTTGTGATCAGTGGGCCCCACAGAAGCATTTTCTAGAAAATCTACCCCGTCCATTGGATTCATAACAAAATTTCAGTCAAGAATGGGTGGTTTTGAACGTCCATTGACGTGTCCCAGAGAAGAAATAACTAAAAGATCAGATTTGAACGCTACCGGGCAGCCCTTTTGTGGCCTCTGTATCTCCCACGTGTGCACGCATGGGTGAAAAGTGTCAACATGTTTTTATAGTATTCGAGCCCCTCTACACGGTGAACAGGTCAGATTTTCCGTACGGTCAATGGGTAGGGCCCACAACCATCCTCAAAAATGGCCAGCGGCCTGCATTACGCGGTGCGTAATTTTTTATTTTTTTTTTAAGAAGAAAGTCGGTCAGCGTCTTGCTGACCGACTTGACTCGTTTGGTGCACGACGAGTGCACATGTGCACTGTACACACTCATCTCATATGGGGTCCATTGCACTGTTTTGGAGAAATCTGCACCGTCCATCTGTTTTGACTCCTCATTTAAGGCATTGACTCCAAATTCGAGGCAATTCCAGATATCAGGTGGGCCTAGAATCGACGGTTTATAAGCTGATCGGTCAGTTGGAGCACTTTTATAGTGATCCAAGAGCTGAAATTTGAAATGTACGATTAATTTATGGCCCTTATCTCATGTATAAAGTTTCGAACCGATCAGATGTCGGGAACCATGTGATCTTGCATTCTGGATGCGTTTCAAGCCACTTGAGCTTCAGTTTCTTAGTTTTCTCGGAATTCTGACCATGTATATCCGTCAATCTTGGTCCTCTGAAGTCCGTCACTTGCCCTAGTGATCATCAGAACGTTAAATCCAAGCTTTTGGCATCCTTTTTCAGTCAACTCTCCTAATCACACCCTGCAACAAAACACGATTAAAACTGGGCATTAAACAATATTATGCTCGTAAATCCAAGTAATAAATGGGGTCTGATATGCACTATTTGACCCTCAACAGGCGATGTGATGGATTAGTTGTACCAGACCGACATATAGGAGCGGATGGAGCTTCCAGTGGGCCGGAAAGCGGTTGGATGCAGGTGGATCTTCAGGAGGATACAACATAGATACAGAGCGAGGTTGGTGGCGATGGATTATGCTCAGGGAGAAGGGATCGGTTTCTTAAAGATATTCGCCCCGACGGTATAGCAAGTGTCTATTAGATCAGTGATTGGCGTTGGTTGGCCAATGTGATCTTGAACTGGAAGGAAGGATGTGGAGTCTGCACTTCTGTAAGGAAAAGTGAAGAGTAGATCTATATAAAGCAACCAGGGCGGTTCAAAGTTAAAGGGGTTGAGAAAAGACTTTGCAGGAGGTCGTTGTTCGGCCTGTCGTCTAGGCAGTAGTTTGATTCCTTCATGAATGTAGGATCGGAGGCTGCAAAGATGGTTCTCAACATTGAGACTGAAGGAGGAGTAGGCTTTGGTAATCACAGGAGGAATACCTTGTGTGTAGGTATTGATCAAGGATGTGATGTGCCAGTTAAAGCCGGAGAGCGTTCTCTACGCGTCTCTCTTCAAGTTTTCTTCAGGACATATCTCAAAACAGATGATGAAAAGCAGGATATCTCATGAGCCTTAATTGAATGCGCTGGGCAGTGTATGCCATGGTCTGGATTGGACCGTTTATTTCACAAGCTATCAATGTTGTGAGTTAGTACCCCAGCAAGCAATATTGGGTAGTGGTGAAATGGTAAGAAGACCACGTCTTTTCTTTTGAAAAGACAGGAGCAAAGGTGGTTGGGCATGTGGATTAAATTCGCCAGACATGATCAACAAGAATGTTCTTGTAGAGAAGTTCAAGTTCTGTGTAACTTCTCTGGGCTTGACAATGGCGTAAAAGGAAGATGGAGTGTGCAAGAAAAGCTATGATGTGATGTAGAAATAAGAGAAGAGGTCAAGAAGATACACGGTTGAAGATTGAAGACATGGTGGAGATTATTGTAAGATGTCTTACATCTGAGTCCTTTCGCAACTGGGATGCGAAAGGGTCCTTTCACAACTAGGATGCGAAAGGGTCCTTTCGCGTCCTTTCACAACTGGGATGCGAAAGGAAAGTTTCCTAAACTATAAATAGGTGTTCCTAGGGCTTTTCTAATGTATGAGAAATAATTCTAAGGCTTTCTAAATGGGATCTAGGGAAACTAAAGGGTGTAGCAAGGGTCTTTGTAATTTCTATTTTCATAGTGGAGATTTGTCGCTTTGTGCCGTGATTTTTTTCCCGTAAGGATTTTCCACGTTAAATCTGGGTGTTCTCTGTGTTCTCTTGTGTGCTTGGTGCCATTGAATTGCTATCCTAGATCTAGATCCGTGTGATTCCGCAGGTTAAAATCTCCAACACATTCACCCCTTCCTCTTTCTCTGTAAGGTATTTGTTTGTCTCTCGAGATATATGCAAGAATGACGGTTCCATCTAACGCACCAACGACACCATAAATATTAAAAGTAAATTGTTAACCCTTGAGTAGGATGATTTAATTATAAGTAAATATATTTATATTTTTTATATGAAGTTTTACCTTAAATATTTGCCGAAGATGTCGGTGTGTTTTAATTTCTTGGACATTTTGATCAAATGATGGAATGACAATCATTTCTTTGATAAATTTTAACATAGCAAATAATACCTCACGAAAGTACTTATGCACCGTTTGTGTTGAATGTACAAATCAATTTCTTACCAATCTGTTCCGAAGGTTATGACTAATTGTCATTATAAAAATGACAACCTTTTCCTCGAGTGATACATATCTTATACCTACTATCAAATAACCACCTTCGAATACGAAATAAGTTACACAAACTATTAAATGTATCTTTCTCCATTCTAAACAATTCGTAGCAAACTGAAGATGGACTATTTAGCAATTCTTTCACAAAATATGATCTAGGTAATGTAGAAGAACTTTCTTATTTTTTGTTGGTAGACGTCTCTAAATAATTAAATACGAGCTTTAATACAATTATCTTCAATAATTTCATTGGACCTGCCTCTTTTTTTGGCTCACACCTTAAATGATATGAAAAAGTTAATGGACGGTGTGGATGAAACACATAAATCATGGTGGGGCATAAAGAAATTTCAGAGGTTAAAAGTTGGTTTTGCATTGCGCAGACAATTTAAAGAGAAACAATTGTAGCATTAACTTAAAAGGGGATAATTTTGGAAATAAAATTTTTTGTTTAATAAAAAATTTGCTGAGCGCATTCCACATTCACCATTAAGCCAGACTCCTATCACAAAAAGAATTCAGTGAAAAACCACTTAGCGCTTTCCTTCTTCCGCGTTAACAACACATTAACAAACACCACTAAACACAGAATATTTTCCCAATTCCGTGTTAAGTGAAATAAATCAGCATTGACAAACAGGCCCTAAGCTAGACTTCTATCACAGAAAGAATTCAGTGAAAAAACACTTAACACTTTTTCTTCCACGTTAACAACGCATTAACAAACACCGCTAAACACAAAATATTTTCTCAATTCCACATTAAGTGAAATAAATCAACATTAACAAACAGGCCTTAAGTGTGTCACACGAGAGGAAAATTGGAAAATTGGGGAAAGAAATTTCTACTGTTGAAACCTTCCTATGCCCTACCTTAATGTTTATATACTATTCAGACAGTTTATAAGGTCATTCCCAATGGGACGAAGTGAAAACACAAAAAAATAGCCCGATACAATACTTTTAAGGTTATAAGAATGCTTCAACAATGCTTACTGAATGATCACTATTTCATCTCATGGGGCCCAATTAATTGTTATATACACCTAATATTTGGTTAGACGTCCTAAAATCATTTATAAAGGCGGATGAACGGTGTTGATTTCTCAAAAATATATTGGTGGGCCCCACCCAGCATCCTTGTGCAGGAACTTCTCGCCTAAGGCTTTCACAGGAAATCCACGTGGTGCGGATTATCTACTGACAGGTTAAGTAGCGTTACTCGCTAATGAAATCAAGCCGCCAAGTTTCATGAGCCCGACCATGATATATGTATTATATCCACACCGTCCATACATTTGGAGAGATCATTTTAGGGTATGATTCAAAGAATGAGGCAGATCCAAGGCTAGAGTCAACCCCACAACAGAAAATAATGGAGAGAGTGACACCCACTGTTGAAACCTTATGAAGGAATGATACTCTAATAGGATCTCTCCAAATTAATGGATGGCGTGGATACATGTAACATCTCGAAAAAATCTGTACAAAGACCCGAGTATTACCTCAAGCAGAAATCACCAAGGACCAAATCCTTTAGAAATTAGACGAGAATTAACTAAGTGTTAAATTAGATTATCTATGAAATTAACTCTAACCACTTTAAATGCAAACTGTAAGACTCAAAACTAGCAGCATCGCTAACGCTACGTTACCTAAAAACCTAGGATCCATCTTAAAACTCAGTTGCTCTCGGGAGTATCATGAAACTCCGTATCGGACCTGTACCGCGCGTTGAAAGTCTGATTATCCCAAAACTATATGGTTATGACCGTCTTGCTGGACTTGACAACCATCTCAGAAATCAAGTCCTATTCAGAAACGCACAACTTGAGCCCGGGGCGAAGTATGTGAGAAACGTGAATATCTTTAGGAAATGAATTAAAACTTAAGTGAATTGAGTCGTTCGCTTGTAAGCCAAATCTAAGGATTTAGACCATCAGAATCTGATTCAATTACATCCTCGGATCAGGAAAAATTTTCAACACATGTCAGTGTACTTGTGGCCCTGATCGAGTATCGGTGACCGTTAAACTGAAACAGGTCCCCCGCAGCCGATCCACTAATCCAATCGAACCAAGATCTTAACCTAACCTAGATTTAATGTCAAGGAGCTTACTCCAGACCGCTTGCGAAAAAGAGGCCTCCAAATCAGCTCCGTTAGATCGAAACAGGTGACTTTTGGCTATAACCTAAGTATACCATGGCCCTGGGGTCATTGAAATCAGTTCTGGACCTATATATGACCCTTAAACCCTCTCTCACCCATATCATACGAATTTATAAAACCCTAAAAGAGGGGAGAGAGAAAAGAGTAGAAGAATGTGAAGAGAAGAGAGAGAGAGAGTTGACGATTGTTCCGGGATTCAATCCCACCACTCCATGTGCTTAACCACCGCTTCCGTGTTGCTATACCAGCGATTCCGATCATGTTCTTGGGTAAGAAATCCTAACCCTAATCTTTTTTAGGGATTCAAATGGAGCAAATAGTGAAATACCTGACTTACTTCCTATAATAGGCTGTCATCGTGCCGTAGACAAAGACTTAGTGTACAAACTGAGTTCGATACTTGTTTATCGGCGAAAGGTGCGAAATATAAATGTTTAGGTTATGATTTTCAAAACTTTCAATGTCAGTAATGATTTATGACTAACTTGATTGCTGTCACATGTGACTAGTTTGATGATTTCTGTATATTTCATATATATGTAAACTACGTTGATTTTAATACATTCCATGTGTTTGTTGAAATGTGTGAATGAGTATGGAATTATGATTTATACTCGCCATGTTTATTGACTAAGAATACATGATTGTTGTACGTATGGTGAATCCTTGGAAAAGAGATTTGCTATAATACCTGTTATAACTACTTTATTACACGTATGTGATATGTGTAGTCTAAGTGTTTGATAATACATCTGAATGAGAAAATACTTGTTGAAATGTGTTTAATGAGGCTCTTGAGATAGGATTCTCAACTACCTTACCTATAGTTACAAGTTTCCTTCGTGTAATCTATCCTGTTACTATGTGATTTGTGGATAAAATGCTTATGTATAATAACATGTGTACCACGTGTTTGTTGAAATTCTTAAATGAGTTCGACACTGAAATTGGCAGTCACATGCTGTCTCGATTATCACATGTGAGTACTATTGTTTGGAGTGCGTTTGGGGCTACGATGTAGTCCAGACAATCGGTAATGGTTTATTATTGGTGGCCGAACTATTTTGGTCACGACGGATAAGTTCGAGAAATCCGAGTCGTACGCTACTTGTCAACAGTGGTTAGGCCACATGGAGTGCGTGATCAATTCGACGTACGCTCTCACGAGTCGAGCTTGTCGAGTATCCCGATTGGCCTAATATATGTTCACCATGTATGAACGTTACTACTTGAATCTAAGGTACCAACTTACTAGTGAAAAATCTCATTTAAACTTGGTACCTCGATCCGCTAAGACTCATGAGTCGGACATGATGGTATAGGACATTGTGGTAGTGTTGTCAGCCTACAATGGGGCGACGAGCCTCCCCGTAGTGTCCAATGAGCAACCCAGACTCGTGAGCCTAATACGGTAGTATGAAACACTGTATTCAAGCTGTCAGCCTACGATTAAGTGACAAGCCCGTAGTGACCTCGAGTATACGCTAGGTCTACGTTAAGGTGACGAGTCTTTCCATAGTAAACTAGAGTATAAACCAGGCCTGCATTGAAGTGATGAGCTTCTCCATAGCGACTTGAAACTGCCTATCGTATGTGACTACTAGGATTGACAACCCTAGATGGATCAATGTTTGGGTCAATGATATAAAGGGAGGTACCTTAGCTTCTCAATCCTACTGTATGAATAAGCCTAATTAAGAACTTGGCTAATCACGCGCATGCAACGCATTGCATGTGCCTTTGGCGATGAAGTTGAGCACAGCGGAAGTGTTGCATTCCGCGATCGTAAGATGATGTTGAAGAAGGAATGCAGGCGAGGGCATACATCATTTTCGCATATCATCCTTTGCATTAACAAGAGTACTTAGGACATGATTGTTGTACTATTTTATCATTATTGTTTGACTGAATTGATAACATGTTAACATTTCCTTCATAGCTCCACTGAGTTGATCACCCACTCCCACGTTCTGAGACGGTGCTCTAAACACCAACCAGACCCTGTTGTAGTTGTAGATGATGGCGATGTTTGCGAAGCAGAGCCGGACTTTTATGATGACGAGGAGGAGTTCTCTTATATGAAGCTATCAGGCGGGTCTATGTAGACCATGTTCTGATTGACGGGGTTACAGAGATGCTAACTAGATGCCATTACACTTGCCATTTTATATTTTTGAATCACACTGTATATTCATTTTATCCATTTTGAAAGTATACATGTATATATTTAACCTGGTAACATATTCACACTCCCGAGACCTACATCAATTTATAGGTTTTGTATATCTATCACAATCTTCCGCTTGCGTAATTTAACTGTCTATAGAGTATGATATGTTATTTTGATATAATCTCACTCATGTTTAATGTACTAATGCGAACAACATTTAATCATCATTATCTATGTTGCATAAGTAATGTGTCGGAACTCGAGAGTTGGGCTCCTGTTTGACTTCCGAATTTCAGGGCGTTACAATACAACACATACATCATGGTGGGGCCCATAGAACTTGGTGACGTCACTTCCCTAGCAAGTCTCGCTGCTCAACCTTTCAAATCTGTGTCCGTACACAATCGAGAAATTGACCACGGTAAATGCCATCTTTTACATAGCGTCTTTTCAACATGCTCCCAAACTTAACTTTCTCAAAGTAAATCATTCTGTACGGATACACTATTTGCAAATGAAAATACCTTGCAATCATGGTGGCTAAATACCTATAGCTACGGTAATAATCCGTAGCTATAGGTAGTGGATGCAAGGGTATTTTCGTCGGCAAATAATGTATCCGTACAAAATGGTTTACTTTGGAAAAGTAAAGCTTGGCAGCGTGTTAAATAGACGCAGGGTAAAAGGTGGCGTCTACGGTGGTCAATTTCTCTATGTTGACTTATTGATTTCGTTTCTTGACCGTCTATTTCTACGCGATAATTTTTAAGTTCTATGAGAAAGATTTTCATAGCGTGGTCCATCCACGGAAGGCTCCCGGCAAATCAATGGTCAGGATCGGTCAAGCGTACGGCCGACCTGCGTACAAACTGAAAACCCGAGTATGAATGCATCTCTCTCCCCGATATTTAAAGGCGTTTGGGATACAGGGTTAGCTATTCCCTGCTCATTAGTTGAAGGCAAGAAGGGGAGTGGCGGGTTGGGTGAGACCACGGCCTCACCCAAGACGCTGCGGCCCTTACTGTGGGGCCCACCTTGATGTATGTGTCCTATATCCACGCCGTCCATCCGTTTTTCCAGATCATTAAGAGGCTTCCAGAGATCAGAGGGAGGGAATGGCTTCATGGGTTGTGCCACCTCTCTCTCCAATCTCAGCCGTTAACTCTCTTTTATTATAATAAAATTAAAATATAAAAAAACAGCCCTTCCCTCACATCTTCTTCTTTTCTTCTTCTCTTTTTCTCAGTAAGGGATTTTTCCCTATTTTAAAGGCAGTGATGATACTCTGATTTTCTTTTGATAGTCAGATATTTGGGGAAATGCATTCTCTGCATTTCATGGCAGGGCATGTTTGGAGGGTCTGTTCTTTGTGATTTCAGGCAACCAATTCATGCAGCCATGGCAGAGGGTTCACCCAAAAGCATGTCTGAAAGAAGACGAATCTGAGCCTAATCTTTTATTCCCTTTTTACCCTTCTCTCTCTCTCTTAAAGTTTTTATGATTATTATCTTTTCCCTTTCTCGTAATGGGTTTTATGGGATTTTTCGAGTTTCGGAAGAGAAAAGATAGGGTTTTGGATTTGGGTTTTCTCATAGAAGATAATTTCTGGGCCCAGCATTTGGCATTCTAAACCGTTTGTAAAGTAGGTCAGCTTGTGGAGGGGAGAAACCCCAAATCCTCGTTGGGCGATCCTAACCGCCAGATTGACATTTTTAGCCATCCATGAATGTTGATTGCTCTCTTTCGCAGGGGGCGCGGCTCTCGACGGATCCCCGGATCCACCGAGGGTAACGGGATCCTTGACTGTGAGGACCACCGCAATGTATTTTCCTTCCACGCCGTCCATCCACATTGAAAGCTCATTTTAGGGCATGATTCAAAAAAGGAAGCGCATCTGAATCTTAGGTGGACTATCACAGGAAAGAGTCTTGATTGAATCTACACTGTTAAAAAAAATTTGATGGGGTCCACCGAAACTTTTATTTGCCATCCAACCTTTAGATAGGGTCACCAAAACATATACGATGAAGCTACACAAATATCATTTTGATCCAAAACTTGTGGCCCACAAGAAATTTTTAATGGGCAATCACTACTATTTCCTGTACTAAGGTTGGGTCCACCGAAACTTTTATTTGCCATCCAACCTTTAGATAGGGTCACCAAAACATATACGATGAAGCTACACAAATATCATTTTGATCCAAAACTTGTGGCCCACAAGAAATTTTTAATGGGCAATCACTACTATTTCCTGTACTAAGGTTCACCTGTGATTTAGATCTACTTCATTTTTTGAATCATGCCTTAAAACCAAAGTAAGAAAAATACAACATAAAGCATGGAGCCCGCTTGTAAATTTTTACAAGGAATTTGGGTGAAATTGACCAGAGTGAAATATCATTATTGCTGTTTTACTCCCATATGGAATCGAGAAGCACTGGAAAATGATGGGGTGTAACAACTACAGGAGAGGCATGTTAGGTATGCTGCAACTGATGCAGGAGTGGCAGTGGCAGTGGCAGTGCACCAGGCTACCCACTTTACTAGGACAGGGGATTGGGCCCCTGAACTTTGCGTGAGGATCGGACCAAGCCTTCGTCTGAAATCTAGGCCCATGGGCTGCGATGGGCTAGGCTAGGCGAATGCTTAATAGCCTTCTTAGCCTGTTGGCTCCATCTAATCATGAAGTGGACCACCATTATCATGGTCTAATGGCATTCATTAATGGTTAGCTATCGATGATATGCGCATTTTAAACATAATTTTTCTTGTTTTAACCGTCCCAACCATTATATGCAGGATTTATTGTGAATGATGGATATTTTTGAAAAAATAAATATAAAAAAAAACATAATTTTTCTTGTTTTAATCATCCTAACCATTATATGCAGGATTTCTTGTGAATGATAGATATTTTGTTAAAAAAATATTGAAAAAGCTTAGTAATAAGCTTCGATCACTCCTGGACTCTTTTTCTTATAGGGTTTGCTTAGCTCAGTCTAGCCCTGCAAGTAGGGGTGCACATTGAATTGGTAAAACCGAGGAACCGAATTGGAACCGATCAACCGGTCCAGTTTGGTCCGGTTCCAGAGTGCACTAGTTCCAGTTCTAAAAATTAAAGAACCGATTACGTCAGTTCGGTTCTCGATTTTGAGGTATGTAGAACCGAATCAAATAATGAACCGATCCGTAGAACTGAATTGTGGATTTAAATCAAAGAACCAAACTTGGAACTGAACCAAAAAGCCTTTGATTGTTTCCATATTTGATTCATGATTTATGGTTTACAATGCACTATTTAATTGTTTTCATAAATATATTTTTGCACCTTATACAATATCTAAACCTTTCATCAAATGGATTACAATACAAGTGAATATGGGCAAGATTATAAAATAAAACATGCAATTAGGCTAGATTATAAAAAAGTCCAAAACCGTGGAACTGAACTGGTTTTAATAGTTCGGTTCTAAGTTAGTAATGGTCCGGTTCTGATTTTGAATATCCTAGAACCGTTGGGAACGGTTCGGTTCCGATTTCACCCCAGAACCGAACCGAACCGACCCGTGTGCACCCCTACCTGAAAGTGTCAAGCTATGGCCCAGGGGCTCACAAGATTAGGTCTAGGTTGGGATGGGCCAACCTTAGCCTGGCCCATTGCCATCTATAATGACTTCTCTTTCAAAATAAAAGCCATTTTACCTACTCTATAAAGTAACTTCTATTTTATAAAACAAGTTTCGAAAAGCAAGTTTTGAATGTGTTGCCAAATGCACCTTAAAAAGTTGTGCACAAGGGACCACCATCGTAATCAATGATTATCATATTGCTGGAAGAATTATAAGTATAGTGCTCATAGCTGCGCTAGGCTACTAAGTCCAATCAATTGATCTAAACTGTTTATTAGGTCAAACACATTTCATGGGCCATCAAGTGAAGATCATACCATTTGGACAAATAATAATCATTTCATCAACAGCCTTTAATATAGTACACTTTAGTTAGCCACGTAACATAAATATATAGATTTTAGGTGTGATTGTATATTGCTCTCTTTCATGTGTCCCCCTTGAGTGTTAGATCAGCATGACTCTTTAATGTACGTACTAGGAACATGATGAAGTATATTTGATGATTGGTTTGGTTTCTACATTGACATCACAAACAAACCTTACACAACTTGATTGTATGATGACTATCATACATTCAAATGCATGTGATCACTATATTGCCATTTCGCCTTCTTTCAGCCCTTCTGTGGATTGTCTCTACAGTGGAGTGGAAATTGCTTAAGCGACCTCCCCACTCCGGCTTTAGACTGGGCTTGGACTTATTGGCTTCTCTTATAAGTCTAGTTTGGGCCTGATTATATTTTGGGCTGGTCTTGGGTTTAAGTTAGTTTTGCCCAACTCAGCCCAACTAGAAGGGCAGTTAGAAATTGAAGGGTGATATGATTAGCACGGCGATAGCTGGACACATACCTCGGTTAATTGGCTCGGCTTGGCTTGGCCTGGCTTGGCCAAGCTTGACTTGGCTCAATTCGAAAGTTGGGTTTGAGACTAGTTGATATGATTCTCTAAGCTTGAAATAATTTTGAGCTGAGTTCAAACTCGTCTGTGCTGAACTAACTACACTCAAAACTAGTTGTGAACTAAAATCGGTTTGGCTCGCCTTGACTCAACTGAACTTGAGTTATAACTTAATTATATAATATTATATTTATATATAACTTAATTAATATATTATATATAATACAAAAAGGAGCCCGCTGTATAAAAAGTTGAAAGAAAGCACTTGATCCAAAAGCTCAAATTGGAACTCAACTCAAGCTGCTAATCGTATCGAGCTGAGTTGGCCAATTAGGCTTGAAGACCAAGCCGAGCTAAACTCATGCTTGGGTAGGTTGCTTTCCAAACTAAGCCGAGTTGTGCCACAGTTGTGACCATAAACTTATGGTGGAGAAAATGTTGGGTCCGTGTGTACACATCACATCTAACTAGTCCATAAGACATGCCACCTCCTGTTAAAGCGAGATGTCAAAAATTACCCTAATGGAACACTCAAGTGGGCCACAACTGGAGGTGTACACGAGTCGAACCGAGTCAAGCTTGGCACAACTCGAATCAGCTCGGCCACTAGCTGACCCAGCTCGAACTTGGCTTGGCTCGATTTGGTGAGTAGCTCAGGCAAGTTTGAGCTTAGTTTGAACCAACATCAAGCTTCAATAGAGTGCAACTTCAATTTCTCACGGAATGTAAAACAATAATATCAGTTTACAAGTATTTCATCAAATATTTGCTGAGCAACATCAATATCAAAAATATCGAATCACTGAACTGGTTCGATCTGAATTCAATTCGAGTCAGAGTTTATTCCAAGTTGAGTTCAAGCTCAAAAAAGCAGCTCCACTCAGCTCAAACTCAATTTCAAACCGAGTTGAACCCAGTCAAGCGAGCTAACCAAGCTAACTCGTTTAGTGTACAGCTCTAGCCACAGCATGGGAGATAATGGGAGAGAGGACAGGCGTCCTTCCTTTGCACAGGAGGTACACCGGAATTGCAGAACAACCTGAGTTTTTACTTAGTTCTCATCCAAGCCAGATGAAAGGTCAGGACGGCCTGGATTCCATCTAAACAATATGATGGACCCTTGGTGCAAATCTAAGGTGGGGACGCTCCCTCCCAACTTGCAACCCCACAGTGTGGACCACCTGATTCACGGATCAGCCCCATTTCTTAGAATTGAGTGAACATGCTCTAACACGTCTGATGGATGGCTTGGACTATGTTGATGCATCATTTTCGCTTCCACATCCCCCTAAAACCCCCGTAAGCGTGAGGATATTGGGGTCTTTATTATGCATGCATAAAATGTAGTCGGTACATCCCATGCGTCAGTGCAAGCTATTCTCAGGACCCTAAAACCAAGTTGACCCTAAAATCAAGTTGATCCCGGATAAGGTGGGTCACACCACTAAGAACAAGTTGGGAGGGAACGTCCACCCTTGATTAACATAGGTCCACCATATTTTGCATATGAAATCCAATCCATTCGTATCATTTATATCTCACGTACATGAAAAATTCAAGGGCGTCCGTGTTATAATATATATTTTTTCAAACTATATAAGTGGAAATCAGGAGGCTCACCTTATTTTTTAAGGGCCAACTTGATGCAATAGGTAAAATTCACTCTGACTATTGGATGTGTAATATTAAGTTGGCCACGGCCAAAAAATCAAGGGAGCCTGTAAATCAGGTGAGCCAAAGAAATGGTGAGTGGAGAGACATCCACCCTTGATTTTTATAGGGTCCACTGCTATGATTATATGAAATCCACTTCAACTATTACATGTCACAACAAAATTTAGGTATGGGGCTCAAAAAATCAAGCCCATCTTTGATTCAAGCGGACCATACCAAAGGGAATAGTTTGGAGGGTGAACATTGCTTATACATTATTTCCAATTGTGTGGTACACCTGAATTAGATATGGAGCTGAATTTTGGGCCCTGGACCTAATATGGGGTGACGCCCCTAGTGGTTGGAGTGGATCTCAAACAAACATCAGTGTGAGGTCTACTTAAGTTATCACCCCTTTGCATGGGTATTCAAAATCTTTTTGAAAATGGTGCGAATGCACATACAAATGGTACATTTGTTATATATTAACTTATATTAAACTAATTAAATGATCAAAACTACTGTACCTGAGTCATAATTTGAAAATCAAATTGTTTGAACAATCCAAGCCTTTACTTCAGGGGCATTTATTGAAATAAGGCCATTAGATATTTTTCGTTCTTAATAATATAAGAAATATTCTCCAATCTCATCTTCAAATAAATAAATAAAACTTGATTTTAAATTATAAGACATATAAAATGTACAATTTAGTTTTTACACCACGTGTACAATTTCAAATAATAATAATAATAATAATAATAGTTGTGTTTTCATACATGTTTTATATGATTTATAAATTATATTAGTTGATTTTTAATATAATTGCATTACTCTATTAGACAACATATGGTTTGGGATCTCATACAATGGAAATTTATCATGAATACTTATTTTTTGTGATCTTTTGTTTTTTGTTTTTATATGTAACGATATCTTTTTTAACGTTCTATAAATTTTCATTGAAAAATACAACTAATTTTTTAATGTTTTCCGATGTTTCTTAAAAATAATGAAATACTCAATGATACATCCAATATTTCTCATAGTTATATCTCAAAAATGTAATATATGCACCAATGTTGATATTGAAAATATTGTGCACCACGTAGGCAATTGTACATTTTCAAATATGAGAGATGCACCATGAGCCAAAGTTTCAACATGCCCAACAGTGAATAATCATTCCTCATTGTATGTGCTTGACAAGTAACATGTGAAAAGCATATTATGCTAGGATAAATAAGATGGGGATAAGCCTAACTTAGATAAATTGTTCGATATTAAAGTTTTATTACTTACAAACATGTCCTAAGAATAAGGCCTCTATGGTTAATGATTTTTTTTTTTATGAAAACATAAAATATCCCTCGTCACACTCTATTTACTGAGTGATGCTGCAAGTAATTTGTGCAGCTAATCTACATTAAAATCTGCCAACACACCATGATGTAAATGAATAGGGAAGAACCCAATATCAACTTGATTGAAAACATGAGGGGTTCGAATAAGCTTTAAATGGTGTGAGTCTCTATTCTCACTCTTCACATGAATTCTATGTTATGCAAACACCCCAATCTATAGCTCAAGTGGCAGATTGAGTGAAAGATACCTCGTTTCAATACTGAGGTCTAGGTATTGATCCCTAGTGGGGGTGGCTAACCGTGAAGTGTGAACTGACAGTGGGGTGTACTAACAAGCTAACAAAATATTTTTTTAAAAAAAACATCCATGTTATGCAAGCATCATGACAGCCCCACATGGCCACAAAATATGAGAGAGAGAAAGAACTTATGCCACCCTTTTCTCTTTTTTGCATGACATATGCAAACCAATATAAGAAAAACTTTAACACTCCAGGATTTTATTAAATATTACTAAAAAAATATGTTAATTAGGTGTTCAAAGTAGTCAATGACCTCAACCAATGAGGTAACATAGCACTATTACTTGGAGTTATGTACCATATGAGCCTTGGGGGATCTAGCCACTTCAAATATCTATTACAAATCTGTATATTTTCAATTTATGATAGATATATATTAACTGGAGTCTTTAGCAGGGTGTTTGGATTGTAAGTTACTTAAGCTAGTTATGTCTCAAATAGCTTATCTTGGTTTCTACTTAGTAAGTTAAATTAATTAACTTTACGTAAAAGAATTACTTATAATTGATCTTAAATCAAATTTACTCATCTCACATAAGTTACTTATCTATTACCGCAAGGAGAAAAAGTAACTTATTTGATAGTATTCAAATGCACCCTTAGTCAACTCGACTGGCTGAATTTCAAGTGAGTTTTTAGGTTTTGAAAGTAGTTTTGATGAGGAAGTAGTTTTAAACTACGGAGTGCTAAAAATATTAAGTATTCGTTATTTTCAGTTTATAGGACAAACAATAGGATTTCAATTTGATGGTGCATCCAAATGCACCCCCATAAGGGGTTAGGAGATTGTTGACATCTCGCATACATAACGAGCCAAAAGTCTCTAATGGCTAGGGAAGGCTTTGAAGGCGTCTTTGCCATCAAATGTGGCGACCTTCGGTGCAATCTGAACCATTGATCTAGCTCAACAATAGTAGCACGTTGCTTAGTCCGGAGAATGGACGGTTAAGAAAAACTTGCATGAGAGAAGGACAAGGTCAGCCTTTAATGATAAATTACGCTAATTGGATGTTTGCATTTCTCAAGGGGATTACAGGGTGCTGATGGAGCTTGTTTGGGAAAGTGGGGCCACTTTGAGATAATCCAGACCGTTGATCTCTGGTTGGTTACGCTGGGGATTTGGGTATGGAAACTCCTGATTCTTTTCTCTATGGAAAACAACGTACAAACAGATCAGGATGACAAAAATACGTGGACGGTCCTGAAGAAAGACCGAAGATTGGATGGCTACGATCATCTAATGATCATCTAATCTAAGACTATTTTTGGAGGATCCTCCATGAATGGTTAGCCCCATCAACTCAATGGTCTGGATCACTTAAATGTACAGCTGGTGTCCGGTTAAAAGAAAACTGTCGGCAATCCCAATTCCAACGGACGAGATCAGGGACTCGGACTCGACAGTGAGCGTCGATACTGGTCGGTGATCTGTGGGCCCTACCATAATGTATTGTTTTTATCCACTCCGTCCATCCAATTTTCCATCTCATTTTAGTGTTTGATAGAAAGAAGATTAGACAGATCTAAAATCTCAGGTGGACCACACCACAGGCAACATTGGTGATTGAAGGCCCACCATTAAAAACTTCCTAGTCGCGCGGAGGTCTAAGATAAAGATCACTGGTCACTTGATGGGACCCACCATGGATGGACCATTCTGGGAAATTTTCCCATTTGGCTACCTATGTTGAATTCTGGACTTGGATTCTTGATCGTCTATTCCTATGCAATAAATAGTGATGTTCTATGAGGGAGATTTTCAGAGCATGGTCCATTCACGGAAGGCGCCAGCAAATCAATGGTCAGGATCACGAAAGAATACGACTTACCGTCTACAAACTGAAAACCCGAGTATAAAATGCATCTCGGTCGCCTATATTTAAAGGTGTTTGGGATGCAGGGTTAGCTATTGAGAAATTTCTCACCGTAAACACCACCTTTTAGTTGAAGGCATGAGGGAGCAGATTTGGTGAGACCACGGACTCACCCAGGACGCGTGGCCCACCTTGATAGAGGTGCACATCGAACCGGTAGAACCGTGGAACCGGATCGAAACCGTTGGATTGGTCCGGTGGTCCGGTTCTAAACAGTACCGGTTCTGGTTCCAGTTCCGAAATTTTGAGAACCGTTGGATATGAATCGGTTCCGGTTTAGGGCCTTGTAGAACCGAACCGAACCGTGAACCGAATAGTTGATCCGAACCATAGATTCGAACCCTTGGAATATGCATTGATCTTCCCACACCATTTGTTTTAGGTTGGGTGTTGGTTTCCAACCTCCACGATGAAGTAGGTTTAATGTTTTTATTTTTTTTTAGATTGGGCCAAAAAAAAAAACCACACAAACAGGTGATTAGACTATTCATCTGGTGAACTCCGAATGACTTTTGGCCCACTATACGTGCATGTATCAGTTCCTAATTTTTAGGATTGTCCATTTACATGCCCTTGAATCATTTAGGTAGTTCTTTTAGAGGTATCAGATATGGACAATGGCCCATATGAATTGATTCTGTTTTCTATAAAGAATATCGGTGGAGTGCGTTGATAGATAGCAGCAACACTTGATTGCTTCTGCTATTTCTGATTTATAAGTACTTGTCATTGCATTGATTGCTCAACATTTTGGTTCTCCAAGACAGGGCTCTTCTGCTATTTTAGACATGTATTTTGTGGTGAGTACTTCACTGGCTTTAGATTCCTTGTGGCACATTAAATCTTTCAGTTCTAAGGCCACCTTCTCCATTGAAGGCATGAACACCTACCTTTATTTCTTTATCTAAGTACTAAATCAGAATTGAACCGCTTTGAGTACATCGTTGTGGAGATCTTATAACTAAGACCCATAGAGTGGATCCAGGTCCGAAAGTTCGTGGTGAATCGCTAACTGGGCTGGATTTTTAAAAGCCCAGAACCGTGGAACCGATCCGGAACCGAACCGTTTTTCACGGTCCAGTTCCGGTTCGGTTATAGGGTGCTAACGGTCCGGTTCCGGTTCCAAAAATTACAGAACCGTTAGTAACGGTTCGGTTCCGGTTTCACCCCGGAACCAGACCGAACCGACCCGTGTGCACCCCTACACCTTGATGCATGTATTTTATATCCACGCCGTCCATTCGTTATTACGGATCATCAAGAGGCTTCCAGAGATCAAAGAGAGGGAATGGCTTCATGGGTTGTGCCACCTCTCCCTCCAATCTCAACCTTCGATTCTTTATCTCTTCTTCTCTCTCTCTCTCTCTTAAATAAAAAAAAAATAAAAAAAAAAAACAGCCCTTCTTTCTCTTCTTCTTCTTCCTCCTTTCTGCTTCTCCTCTTCTCCATGAGGGATTTTTCCTATTTTGGGGTTCCAAGAAACCTTGGGTTTATTATACAGGCAGTGATGATTCTCGAAATTTCTCTTGATACTCATAAATTTATGGAAATGCATTCTCTGCATTTCATGGCAGGGCATGTTTGGAGGGTCTGTTCTTTGTGATTTCAGGCAACCAATACATGCAGCCATGGCAGATATTGTGCCCAAATGCATGTATGAAAGAAGGCGAATCTGAGCCTATTTTTTCAATTCCCTTTTTACCCTCTCTCTCTCTCTCTCTCTCTCTCTCTCTCTCTCTCTCTCTCTCTCTCTCTCTCTCTCTCTCTCTCTATATATATATATATATATATATATATATATATATTAAAAAAAAGGTGCTATTTTTGGGCTACCACCGTAACTTGGATTTATTTTGACAAAAATAAAAAAATAAGAATAATATTTTGAAAAACGATGTTTTTTTCGCACTTTCAGGAAACCTTGGCTGTATATCCGTAGAAAGCCCTAACGAGGCAGGGATGATATTCTAATTTTCTTCTGATTGTCTGATATTTGAGGAAATGCATTTTATTTTATTTTTCTGCATTTCACGGCTAGACATGCGAGCGGAGGAGTTCGTGCACTGTTATGCTAGGCGGGGTCAACGTGATGTTTCTTAAAAATCCATTAGGATATGCGATAAAAAATGACGTGGATCCAAAACTCAAGTGGGCCGCACGAGAGGAAACAGTGTAGATTCAGTGACCGCCATTTAAAACATTCGTATGGCCGCCAAGTTTCTTCATCCGAGTGGGAATGACCTTATAAACGGTTTGGATGGCATATAAACATCAAGTTAGATTGGCCCACTTGAGTTTTGGATCCACCTTTTTTTTTTTTTTTTTTTTTATATAACTCGTGTTCTAAAATAGATGGACGGTATGGATTTCTCACAAACTATTCCTTTTCTGGTTTACTTTTATCTTTCTAGCAATGGGGTTTGAGTAGTTACTGAATGGAAGTGGGACTATTCGAGATTCGGAAGAGAGATTGATGGGTTTGGTATGGGGCCCACCAGTTGGCGTTCTAAACTATTTTAAAGTAGGCAGACTACGGATGAAAGAAACCCTAAACTCCAGTTGCGTGATCCTAACCATCAGATTGACATTTTACAGCCATCTATTGGATAGGTAAGATCGCGTAAAAAGTGGATATTGGACGTGGACCATTGCATGGTGGGCCCACCACATGAATTAAATTCTGTACGGAACACACATAAGAAAGAAAACTTGACCGCTTAGAAACAACACCTGACATTTGTTTATTTAGCAGAAAAGTTTGGAATGCTCCAGTGGTGTTAGAGTGGTTATTATAACCATAAAATGTGGGAATAAGCTTTTAAATGGCTATGGTTATTTCAAAAAAATATAGTAACGAAATTAGTAAAGATAAGTATTTCATACAAACCCAATCAATAAATTAAATTTATCGATTATTCTTTATGTTTCTTAATATTTCTTACAATAATTAATCTTTTATGTTCTTATAGTAATTAGTGATCTAATTTTATATTAGAGTTAATAGTAATCCATTCGTCGTAATTCAAGTCTACGCTTATATGTTAGAAGATTTTCATCATAATAATAACATTTCTTTATTGAGAAATGTGCTTTTTAGCTACTCCACGGTTGTAAGTATTTCCTTTTTGTTTGCATTTGTATTTGAAAGAACTTTTGTATGGAAAGTCAAAGTGCAATTCATTTTTGAAGGATGAACTCTTCTCTCTGATAATCGCCTGATCATTTTAAACATATTACGAGTGGCCGAATAGGCATCTGTTCTTCTCAAATCTTGGTCATATATGGCCAATTCCAACGTATATGTCTATCTTGACGCTTGGGGTTAAAGTTGTTTGGTTGGAATCAAGCCACACAATCGGTTCTGGCATGCCCGCGTACATCTACATTATTGAATTCATAAATCAAAAGGCAACAACTTTTAGCATGCCTAATGAGACACCTGATTTGATAAACATACTAGTGTAACCTAATTCAACTGTGAAGATATGAGATGAAGGGCTACTAAACTCTGCTAGGCTAATGAGCACGTAACACCTTTAACACTGCGTCTACTCAAAAAGATGCAGGTGCAACCAACACTTGAACTCTTGGGATCGCCATCAACTCTAATGCCCAATCCTCCAAACAAGGAAGGGGCATCCTCATTTCAAAGCGGCTCTCTTGAGGTGATATCAGTTGGGATACATGATATACAGATGGGAATCCAACATATTGCAGTGCAAGGGCAAGCCCGAGCAGAGCAGGCGAGAGCTTAGACAGAGAAATTGCGAATTTAAGCAAACACCTTTAATGGGTGGATGGCCAGCCAGAATGATAACTTGAAGTAAATGGTGGCTATCTTTACCGAGAGGGCACCTATTGTACCTTAACAAAATATGAGGTCAATTCTATTGAAAACTGAGCACCAGATCGCTAGTACCACCCCCAAAATATGTCGTGCCTCGAGAATCGAGGGTCGAGCAGAAGCTCAACTCCCGAATTTCAACGCATCACTTATGCAACATAGATAATGATGTTTAAATGTTATCCATATTAGTGCATTAAACATGAGTGAGATTATACTAAAACATCATATCATACTCCAGAGACAATTAGATTACGCAAGTGGAATACTGTGATAAATATATAAAGCACATAAGTGGTTGTAAGTTACCAGAGTATGAACATGTCATCGGGCTAAATAATTACATGTATAGTTTCAAAATTTGTAAAATGATAAAATGTAATGGCCGTCTAATTCGTATCCCTGTAATCCCAGCGACGCAACTCCAGGTCTACATAGACCCGCCAGAGAGTTGCATGTAGGAGAAGTCATCCTCGTCGTCATAAAAGTCAGGCTTTATCTCATAAGCCCCGTCATCACCTGTAGCTACAAGAGAGTCTGGTTGGTGTTTTAAAACACCGTCCCAGAGTGGGAGTGAGTGATCAACTCAGTGGAGATATAAGGCAAAGGTTAACATGTTATCAATTCAGTCAAACAGTAATGATAAGGTAATACAACAATCATATTCTAAGTACTCTTGTTAATGCAAGAATGGTATGTGATAATGATGCATGCCCTTGTCTGCACTCCCTTAGCGATATTATCTCATAATCGCGCATGCACTACTCCGAACACGTGCACTTCCTCGCCAAAACACATGCAATGCGGTGCATGGTCGTGTTAATCAATATTTAATTAGGCTTATTCATACAGCAGATTCGGAAAGCTAAGGTACCTCCCTTTATATCATTTACTCAAACAATGATCCATTTAGGGTCGTCAATTCTATTTAATCACATACGATAGGCAAGTTATAGGGCAACATCACCCCTAATTGAAAAGTAGTGGATAGGTAAGTTCAGGTCGCTACGGAGAGGCCCGTCACCTCAGCGTAGGCCGAGTTTATACTCAACGTCACTACGGAAAGGCTCGTCACCTTAGCGTAGGCCGACAGCTCAAATACAGTGTCTCATACCACTATATTCAGCTCACGAGTTTGGATTGCTCAATGGACACAATGGGGAGGCTCGTCACCCCAGCGTAGGCCGATAGCTCGATCACGGTGTCCCATACCACCATGTCTGGCTCATGAGTCTTAACGGATTGTAGTACCAAGGTTAAACGAACTTTTCACTGGTAAGTGGTACCTTATATTCAAGCAGTAGCATCCACACATGATAAACATACATTAGGCCAATTAGGTTACTTGACAAGCTCGACTGGTACAAGCTTACGTTAAATTAATCGACATGGAGTGCATACGCACTCCTCGTGGCCTAACCACTATTGATAATCACCGTACGACTCAGATTCATCGAACGTATCCGTTGTGGCGAAACTAGTTCGGCCACTGATCGTAAACCATTACCGATTGCCTGGACTACGTATTAGTCTCAATCATATACAAATACAATAGGCATTCATATGTGATAGTCAAACAGCTTGTAACAACCAATTCAAATATAAATCTCATTTGAGCATTTTAATATATACATAGTGCATATGTTATCATACATAGGCATTTCATCCATAAATTACATAGTAGCGTGATAGGTTACACGAAGGAAACAGTAACTATAGATACAGTAATTGAGAATCTTATCTCAACACCCTTATTAAATACATTTCAACAAGTAACTTTTAATTCAGACATTTTATCAAACACTTAGACTGCACATATCAGTATAAATGTAATAAATTAGTTATAACATATAGTATAGCAAATCCTTTTACAAGGGAGTTGTCACACATATAACAATCATGTATTCTCAATCAATAATCATGCAAGCACAAATCATAATTCCATATTCATTCAAACATTTCAACAAACACATGGAATGTATTATATTCAACATAGTTCATATATATGTATAATACACGGAAAAACATCGCATCCAAGTACCTGTGACAGCAATCAAGTCAACCATAAATCATTAACTGACATTGAAAGCTTTGAAAACCATAACCTAAACGTTTATAGTCTGCACCTCTCGTCGGTTTACTCGTTACAAACTCGGTTCGTACAGTACGTCTTTGTTTACGACACAACGATAACCTAAACATTGAAATAGGTTAGCTATTTCACTGATTCCTCTATTTGGATTCCAAGAACGAGATTAGGGTTTAGATTTGTTATCCAAAAATGGATTTGAAATCGACGATGTAGCGATACGGGAGAGACGATTCAGTACGTGGAGTGATAGGAGTGACTCCCAGCAACAAACCACAGGTCTCTTACACTTCTCCTCACTTTTTCCTCCTCTTTGCTCTCTTCTCTCTCCTAAGATTAGAAAAATTCATATGGAATGAGAAAGGGGTGGGTTAAGGGTCTTATATAGGCCCAGAACTGGTTTAAATAGCCTCAGGGCCATAGTATACTTAGGTTATAGCTAAAAAGCATCTGTTTCGGGCCAACAGAGCTCATCGGGAGGTCCATTGCTCACATACGGTCTGAAAAAAGTTTCCTGATAATGGATCTACGCTAGGTTAATATTTCGATCCGATCGGATTAGTGAATCGATTGTGAAGGCCCAGTTTCAGCTCAATAGCTATCGTCACTCGATCAAGGCCACAAATACACTGTCATATGTAGAAAAAAAAATTTGATTCAAGGGTGTAGTTAGGTTAGAATCTAACGGTCCGAGACCTTAAATTTGACCTGCAAGTGAATGGCTCAAATCACTTAAGCTTAAGTTCATTTTCTAAAGATATTCGTATTTCTCACAATATTTGTTATGGGCTCAAGTTGTGCTTTTCTGGATACTATTTGAACTCGATTCCCGTGATAGTTATCAAGCCCAGTAAGGTGGTCATAACCTTATAGTTTCGCGGTCATTAGACTTTCGACGTGCGGTACAAGTCTGATACAGAGTTTCAATGTGCTCCCGAGAGCATCTCCTAGGTTTTTAGGTAATGCAGAATTAACGATTTTACTGATTTTGGATCTTGCAGTTCATATAAAAAGCAGTTCAAGCTAATCTACTAAATAATTCAGTTTAGTACTTAATTAATTTTTATCTAATTTCTACATAATTTGATCCTTAGCGATTTCTGCCTGAGGTGATACTTGAGGATTTGTACGAATTTTTTTGAGATGTTACATAACAAAATACGCATCATGCTCCTATACATAGTATGTGGAATGCACCTTCACCTCCTAAATTCAAGCAACCTAAGCAAAAATGCTAAAAACTTTATTCCTAAAGTTAGAAAGCAGAGAATGCCTGGGTGGGCATCATTTCCCTAAGAATCCACTTTACAATGAGAGGCAATACCCAGGAGGTCCAAATCCTCAACTAGTTGTTGAACCTCAACATCCTTAACATCTGAATCGTGACAAGGTTATGCAATTGGTCCAAGAAGTAGCATGTCAGGTTATCAACTACACTACTACCCCGATATATTACAAACTTTATCCTAAATGGATCGACCGGCAGTATCCATTACACATGAATTATCGACTAGATTTTACACTTTTCACCGATGACACAATTTAATCAACCATAGAGCACATAGGTCGATTTGTCGTGTAATGTGGTTAAGTACCTAACAATGATTATTGTAAATTACAATCATTTGGTCATTCCTTAATCACAGTGGCTTTTACTTGATATTTTAATTTGTTGCCAAATTCCATCCAAACCTAGTAAGAGATGAAGGAGAAATTCAATGCCCAATTCTTCTACTAGGACATGGAAATATCTATAGCCGATCTTGTATATTTTGGGTAGTTGCATGGTAAATCGGTCAAAAACTATATTGTCCGGTTTAAGAGAGTAAAAAACTGAAGCAAGGTATTTACAACTGACGTTAAGTTTGTACAGCGTACCCAAGATGGTTTAGAATACAAACTCCATGAAAAGTTTTTTGAGACAAAGTTTGTAAATTTATATCAATTGACAAGAAAAGTATCCCGTTATGAAGCCCTTTATCAGGAAGGAGCAATGTAAAAAAAAATTGTCAGTCAAGATATACTACTATAATCCTAACTACAAGGTGGTTGCGGTTGAAGTAGTGTCTATGAAGTCATTTGTATGTTCAGCATTAGTTAGAACAAAAGCAACTGTGGACCACACAAAAAACTGATAATGTATATATGTTTGATATTACCCGGGCTGACAAAATCTTTAATATAATATTGACTGAGAAGTTTATTAAAATCCCTATTAATTATAAAATACCCATGGTCGAAGAGTTAAAAAAGACCAAGTACTGTAATTGGCATGGAACCCTTTCTCATTCCACTAACAATTGTGTGATTTTCAGGAATATCATTTAGGACAAAAACAACCAGGGATTACTGAAATTTTTTAAGAAAGAAAATGAAGAAATGTTGATCGACACTAATCTGTTTCTACCTAATCTGAAGATCAATATGGCGGCGGTCAATCTTCATAAGTTGACTCGATCGCGACAAAAGATTGAACTTAGTCCTTATGATCACCATGTTGTGGCACGATAACCCGCCAAGTGATGCGATATATCTTAATAAGCGGCCACAAATGTAGAAGCGTGGTCAAGAGCAGTGCCACACTTCAACTGCGAGCCACACCTGTGCAGTCGATGCATAAGGGCAATCCATCTGACCAAGCTATCACCTAGTTCGGCTAGTCAAATCTGTAAGTGCACTGATTTGTGCACCCTATTTGTTAATCACGGGAGTCGTTGTATCACGTAATCGATTGAGCCTTTGGAAAGTGAAGACTGAAGACACAAATAAATATAAAGCATCAAAGAGCAAAGAACATGTAAGTGAGGTCCCTTAGTGACCCTAACTCTTGACCTAAAATAACCTTACACCTCTAGATGATCTAGGCTTAAAAGGAATACCAAATTGATCATCCCCTAGCCTTAGAAATTCAAGTAAGACATGATAAACAGGGCTAGAAGAGGTGCAAAGTTGTTGTGTAAAAGATAGACTAAAATAACAGTTTTCGATGGCTATTCAATGGCGATGTCATCGAAGGTCCTTCGATGGCATCATAGGATCCCTCGATGCGATCGATCGAGAGTCAAAACTGTCTAGCAACTGAATCATATTTGTTTTGAATTTCTCAATGACATTGAGGTCCCTTTTTAATGGCATCAAAGGATAAGTTCAATGACACGAAGGCTAGTTCGATGGAATCGATTGAGAGTTAGAACTGTCCAGCAAGAAAAATGACATTTATTCTGATCTTCTCGATAGCATCGAACGACCCATTAATGGCATTGATCGAGAGTCAAAATTGTCCAATAAAAAAATGACATTTATTTTGATTTTCTCAATGGCATCGAAAGTCTCCTTTGATGGCATCAAAGGCCTGTCGGTGACATCGAACATACAGTCAGATATGTCCAGCAATATTTATTGATTTGGTCAATGGCATCGATAGAGTCGTTTTCTACGCGTTTTTACTTTTAGAATTCAAACTGTTTATAAAGGGTATTTGGTTCTTGGGCATATGGATGGATTTTTTATACAATAAAAGCTTAGATGAATCCATATTCATATCCCTCATCCCAAACCTCTATACCATTGAGTTCTAAGCAATCTTCCTTGAGATTAACACTCTTATGAGGATTTTACCCACCACATTAAAGATATGAATGAACTCTTTCATTTTCTAGATATTGGACTTAAGCTATCCTGACATATCATTGTTCAAATCATCTAGAAGACCTATCTAGGTGAATCTCCTAAGAAAAAAAAACTTCTCATTAGTTGTACAAGATTCAACCTACCTCTCATCACCTTAGTCACCTCGGAGGAGCATCATATACAAAATGTTTGATCTTGGAACTGAGGCCTTGACAAAGTAACGATATCATGATCAGGGGAGGATCGGGGAGCTAATTGAAGCACGAGAGAGCGACAATCAAGCAACCAAAGAATGTGTTATAAAAGGGACTCAATCCAATAAGTAAGTTTTCATATTTATGAGTTCATTTTTAATATTTATGAGTTTATTTTTACTCTCTTTTCTTATATAAGATTGAGGGTAAGAGTTTGTGATCCAAACTCATCTTAGGTTCTTGTGTAGCATATTGGTTCTTGTGTAGAGCATTAATCTTTGGGTTCTTGTATAAGACATTGGCTCTTGCATAGGGCCTAAAACTCCGGGCTCTTGTGTAAGACATTGGCTCTTGTGTAGAGCTTAAAGTTTAAAATTCTTGGGTTAAACTGTAAAGGTTAGAGGTTAACCTGATTTAAAACTTTCAATAGTGAAATCTGGTACACTCATGAGTTGATGCATCCCTCGGGACTGGAGTAAGCAAGTTGTCGAACCACTATATATGATTGTGTTTGGGATTGTCATTTGCGCACTTGTTTAATTATGCCTATAAGTGTGAATATTTACATTATGTATGCATCATTAAATGGATGGTTAGTGATTGATAGTTAGCACATCCCAAACACACATATACACTATCTTGATATAGACTAGTTATTTATTTGCAAATCATTTGTAATCATGCGATTGGACCCTCCATTGAGTTGGAAGTCTTAGAGTTAACTTGCCTTACTTGGTTTAATTGAAATTTAATTTAAGTTTGGCAATTAGTTTTTAAAATGGTATAATTTTTAAATAGGTCTTAATCACCCCCTTAGGAGATAGCCTTCATTCCTTAGCTCTGCCAAGCTTCTGCACGTGCAACCGTGGTAATCACATTACACCACAAGCACAATTTCAAAATCAAACCTTAGTTCTCATAGAGGATCGAAGGATTAGGTTCCTATTAGCATCGGAGAATGTACCATCCTCATTTTGATCAGTCTTGGCCAACTCCATTGTTGAGATGTAGAATTGTCAAGCATTGCCCTACTTAAGAGGAAGTGTGGAGAAGAGTGAATCACCCCAAAATTTCAACTGTAATTGAAGGGATGAATCACACTAAAAAGTGGCATTGGCAAAGACAACAAGCTGCTAAGTGGAAAGAAATTACTTACGTAAAGAATGAGTATCGGCCAGTGGCCATGTGACCATGCCAGATGTTGAGGATTCCCTAGCCAAGGGATGAGTAGTTGGATGTGAATACGATCGATTTGGTCAAAAAATTTATCCTGAATGATCTAGTTGTGGAAAGCCAATAAACTAATAAAGAAAATATAAAAGACACCAAAAATCTCTAGGACTTAGCTGAGTATCTCAACGATGAGTGTTTTTCAGGCGATGACCTGTTGATTGAAAAGCTTCTTGTTACAACACAGTTGTTGGAAGAAACCCCACCTAGCCCTGAAAAACTTAGGGGTGGCTCTAATGGTGACTGGCCCAAATACCGTACCCACTACCAAGAATGTTGAAAAGCAACATAATTTGAAAACGTCTAGGGGGCAATGGTCATATTCCGAAATAAAGTTTGGATCATTATCACCAATCATTACTATAACCCAACACCTGAAGACATTGTATATATCAATTCATTTAGAGGGATGTCCAGTTACTAAAGTCCTGTTCGACAATAGAGCATTTGTGAACATTCTCCCCGCCAAAATGATGGCAAAATGAGAAAAATTTGAGGACAACCTAATTGCAACTAAAGTCACAGTTAGAGGTTGTTTGATTTCTGAATGCACATTCGAAGTTGTCGTAATTACCCCTCTCAGGGAGGTGGCCGTCGTTTGATTTTTGAAAGGATTTCCTGCAGGATTTCCTCGAAAGCGCTGCCGTGAAGTAATGTGAAACCGATCCTAAATTTGAAAGTAAATCTCATATCCCACCATCTAGTGCACACAGTCACAACTGCGTGGGGTATTCCTAAGCACCGCGTGGGGTCCACCGTGATCACCACAGGAGATTCGCACCATCCATCCATTTTGCTAGCTCATTTTATGGGGTCACCCTGGACAGTTTGGTGATGTAAGAGTTGGGTCCACCATCTCCTTCAATGGTTGCAGTGGCATATAATGGACGGGATCTGTGTTGTGATCCACTTTGTACAGTAGGAAGCTTCATTTTTCAATTGCACGCCTTAATCCTTATTATGAAAAATCTGGACGGCGTGGATTGTGCTAAACACATATATGGTGGGCCATATCGGAGATCACATAATAATAGACGGAGAGGATTTATCAAAATCATCACATTGGGCCTCACTTGGGTAACCAGCGCTGGAACTTCCTACGAAACGCTATTACAAGAGTACTGCATCCATCATCTCCACGTATCTCGTGACACTAACGTCATAGTGGCCCCACGGCAGTTGGTGAGATTACTCCAGTAGCGCGTGTGATAAAATCCCCTGTGCTCCGGCGATCATTTCAAGGTGGAAAACAAACAACAAGCTCCAATCTTAACCGTATTTACAATGCTCATGGGAGGCAACCAAACAAGATCAACACGGTACTATTTCTACTGACAATTTTGTAGGTGGAAAGGGTAAATCATGATTAAATACATTTGCACGTATTTACCGCAATGAAATGGAAATCAAACAGGCACTTAGAAATTTTGATGGGGGAATAACAAAAACACGTGGTGTCTTATTTATCGAGTTAATGGTGGGAGCCAAAAAGTGTTTGTCACTTTCTTCGTGATTGACCATCATCCAATTATAATGCTTTGTTAGGGAGAGACTAGATACACTCATTTTCATGTATCCCATCACTTTTGCACCAATTTATAATCTTCTAAAACTAAACTAAGGTTGAATTAGTATTAGCCAATAATAAGTCATTCTTGGTTACATCTAACGCAGTCAAGAGTTATTTCTATAGAGATAAAGTTGGGCCGATACGTTTTTACTGATAGAAATAAATATGGGTACCCACATGGAATATCTACTCCAATTCATTCAGACAGTATAGTTTAAGATATTGCTACCATGATATGCCTAAATGATGAGCTACAAAAGGCTATAGTACCATGTCGGGCAGTTGCGCACTGTATTACAACAACGCATAAATATTAATTGCATATTTATCCCCTATATTGCATTGCTTCTCTTTTGCATTTAAGTGTTAAAATGAGTTAATTAGATGTGTTTTCAACATACGGAGAAATATATATAATCCAAGTTAAATCCATGCTTAAAGTGACAAGCCCAAAAAAAAAAAAAAAAGATTAAGCTCATAGACAATGAAGAATTGAAAAATTAAAGACCAAAGTTGATAATTAAAGTATCAAGAACTAAAGAAATAAAGTACCAAAGTGAGGAATAAAAGATTAAAAGCATCGGAGAAGAATGAAAGAAAATCAACACTTGTCAATTCCATCGATAGGAATTCGATTCCATCACCAGGCTATCGATAGGACGAACCATTATACATGCTTGTATTTGATATTATCTTTTGAGCACTTATTTAATTATGTTTATGTGATGAATGTTTAATTTTATATATGTATGATTAGATAGATATTAGGTAGCACATCTCATATCATATTTATAAACTAGTTGCTTAATTGTTACATCATTTATAGTCTATGTGATTGAATTCTCTATTGGCTTGGAAGCTTCAGAGTTAATTGCATTTATTAGTTTAAATTGCATATTACTTTAACTAGGCAATTGTAGACAGCCACTATTCCCTTGCTTCGCCAAGCTTTCGCGCATAGCTCGTGGGCCCATCACATGCAATTTCAGTGGGCCATTCATCATTATAGCCCAATATGTAAGGCTCACCTTTGATGTTGGTCATCCATTAAGTAGGGTCCATAATCAATGTTATTGTCCATCATGTGGGCCCACCTTTAATATCTACCGGCCATCACGTGGAACCCACCTTTAAAGCTAACCATCCATCTGTGGGCCCCACCTCTAATGTTGGCCGTCCATCATATAGGGCCCACCTTGGATATGGGCCACTCATTATTAGATCTGACCTTTGATGTGGATCATCCATCATGTGCAACCCACCATTATTAATTGCCCATCATGTGGAGCCCACTTGTGATGTGGATTGTCCATCACATGGGCCCAACCTTCAATGTGGGTTGCCCATTATGCAGGGCTCGCCTTGGATGTGGGTCATTCATCATTAGGGGTCGACTTTGATATGAATTGTCTATCATATAGGGCCACTTTAATGTGGGTCATTCATCATGTGGGGCCTAGCTTCAATATCCATTACCCATCATTTGGAGCCCACCTTCGATATGGATCATCCATCATGTGGGCCCTACCTTTAAAGTGAGTCATCTACCATACCAGCCTACTTTGGTTGTGGGCTTTTTATCATTATGGGCTGACCTATTATGTGGTTCGTTCATATGTGGGCCCACATTAATATGGGGTCATCCATCATGTGGGGCCCACCTTTTATGTGGACCGTCTACTGTGTGAGCTCCACCTTCAATGTGGACAATCCACCATGTGAGGCCTCCTTTGATGTGGACCGTGAGAGAGCCTCCTTTGACATGGACTACAAGAGAAGTAGAAAAGTCATAAGTTAAAAAGCTAAAAGTAATTAGTTAGTGAGATAAGTAGTTTTTGGCAAAGTAAGTTACTTTTATCATGATGCTTATCAAACTAACTTAAGTGAAAAACTAACTTAATTACATAATATAAGTTAAAAAGTAACTTATTTGGTGGTATCCAAAAGGGCCCTTAGTGTCAAGGCTAAGGCCTTTTCAGCCCATTAAGCCAAGACTTAAAATATTAGAGCTGGGCTTGGCTGGGACCAACCTTGGTCCTTGCCCATTGTCAATCCATTAGACCAAGGCTTAAAAGATGAAAAGTCATTCTATACTTTAAAATAGCTTATATTTTATAAAAGTTGTCAAAAGAAACTTAGGATTGTGTTCTATTGCCAAATGCCCCTATAACATTGTGCATAAGTTACCACCATCACTCGATAATTAATCAACCATTATCAAATTGTTAGAGGCATTATGTTGTAGAATTTTTAGTTGCACTGGGCCACTTAGTCCAATCAATCGATCTTAGATTGCTCATCAAGCCCATACATTTCATGGGCTAATGTTCCAAGATCACACCAATATGCCTTAATATTAATGAGAGAGAGAAGTTCCGCAGCAGCAGCAGAGAAGGAATGGCAGTGGCAGCTCCACCCCAAGTGAAGCTATTATTCAACAGATGGGTCCTTTAACGAAGTCGAAGTCGAGTTTGGTGACATATATTTGGCCAAAATATCGGTGTGTCTGCATTCAAACACACCACATGTGTCCCCCATACTGCTGGAACGTAATCATTTAAAAAGGTTTTGCAAGGCCTCATGCTCTATTGTGAAGAGGTTGGTAATTCAATGATGATGCATGGCCAGAACAATGGAAAGAAGCTGATGGTTGTTTGGATTGTCAAGCCTGCTATGGAAATTATCCATCTGCTCACAGACCTCAACCCCATTCAAGTTATTGTGGATGCGATTATCAATAGTGGGCCAAGAGAAGATGCTACTTGTATCAGTTCTGCCGGTGTTGGAAGGTGTCAAGCAGTCGATATCTCTCCTCTTAGATGTGTTAACAGGCAATATACCTTGTTACAACTGGTGCTCGTGAGAATATCAAGACCATAGCAGAGTGCTTGGCAAACGAGCTCATCAATGTGGCGAATGGGCCTTGAACAACTATGCGATTAAGAAGAAACATAAGATTGAGTAGGTTGCCAAGGCAAATAGTTGAGAGTTCATTCTTGACGCAGGGAAGGATGTGATGAGGTCGATCACCTTCTTCCTCAGGGATAACTACTCCAAATACACAGAGTTCTTTGGATTCCTCATAGAGTTTTCTCAAATCTACTGGGATAGAATAGAAATAATTTCTAATAAATTTGAAAATAAATTAATTGGTGATAAAAAAAAATGAAATATGAAATTACAATCCTTTAAATAATGAGTTCAAACCAAGACGGAGTTTTAGACTCAAACTCCCTAAAAACGTGACTTATTTATAAGCTTACTATTTTTAGACAGTCACCATTCCTACTAGATCTTATGGTTTTTGGACAAAAATAGTAAGTGTCTAATTTAGCCTAAGCACATTGTTCTCCTACTTTTTCTAAGCCTTTTTCATGTTGGTCACGACTCCTAAAACTTAAAAATTTATGATCGAATTAAAACTTACTATTTATAGTACAAATGAAAATAAAATGGACTTTTGACCGTTGATCTGATAGAATCTCACAAATCCAGTATGGTCAACCCGGCATAGCCCAGTTAGTTGGCTAGAGTAGCTTCTGCTACCCTAAAATCATTAATGATACATCGAAAAACTCATTCTGATTTGCGAGATATGACTGTTTTAAGGTTCTGATGGTCCAGATCATTTCCGCCTTTGATCAAGCCTTCTCTTGTCCATCTTTACCATGAAAGTGTCTACAACCCATTCTACATCAATTCTCGTAAGGAAACTCCTTGTAGAGATTTTTGTCTGCAATTCTCTTTTTTATCATTTGGGTAGGTGAGTCTGAATTACTTAACTACTATAGAAATTTACCGTTATGTTAGGGTGATTGTCTTGTTGCGCAGCACACCAACAACGCAGTGAACCTAGATTCAATCTTCAGTCTCACCCATAAATGATAAATAGAAAGAAATACAGACTAGAAAAATAATCAAAGCATTCCAAACAAACCACATGACAAGAAATACTTGGAAAAACCCCAACAAGGGTAAAAAATCACGGATGCAAATTTCCACTATGAAGAAAAACGAAGATTATAAGGAAATATACTAACCTCTCCCTTAGAAGTACAGAGAAAAGCCTTTGCCCACACCTTATAATTATTTTCCGTTATACCCAAGAAAGCCCTAGAGACCCCTATTTATAGTGTAGGCAACTCTCTTTCTCACCTCTGCGAAAATCGACTCAAATTTCTGTAATACGTATCAAATCCGGACTCAAAACTGCGTAAGCTCAACTATTCGTGCGGAGTCTTCAACCGATCGAGCGGCACCCTCAACTGGTTGAGCACATCCCACGACTGGTCGAGCACCTCGAAAATCCAAAATCTCAACTCGCTGGAAAATGAGTCGAGTCAATCCATGACTAGTCGAGCGGGCCACTCGACCGGTAGAGCACGTCACTTGACTGGTCGAGCGGCTGTCCAGATGTGGCTCCACATCTCAGCAATCTCCCACTTGAAGACACATCGCCATAAACTTTCGTCTTATACATCCAAAGTGCACCGCCTTCCCGTCTTCAAGCTTGAAGACCAATCAAAGCTGAATAGAGCTTCGGCTTCTCCCATGTGACCACCTTGGTCAGCATATCTGCAGAATTCTCACTTGTATGAATCTTCTCTAGAGCAGTCGATACATCTTCCAATAACGAACGTATGAAGTGATATCTGATGGCAATATGCTTGGTCCTTGAATGAAAGGTTGAATTCTTAGCCAAGTGTATTGCACTCTGACTGTCACTGTACAGCTTGCAATCTGCTTACTTCTTACCCAACTCTTCCATGAAACCTTGCATCCACACCATCTCCTTGCACGCTTCTGTAGCCGTAACATATTTGGCTTTCGTCATACTAATAGATATTATCTTCTATAACTGAGAGACCCAACTGACTGCAGCACTACCTAGAGAAAGAACATAACCTATAGTGCTTCTTCTGGTGTCGATATCTTCTGTCAAATCTGAATCCACGTAACCTTGTTGCTTAATTTTCGATCCTCTATAACACAGCCCTATATCCTTAGTACCTACTAGGTATCTGAGGATCCACTTCATAGCTTCTCAATGTTCCTTCCCGGGGTTGTTCATGAACCTGCTAACAACTCTCACTACTTGAGCAATGTCTGGTCTCGTTCTCACCATAGCATACATGAGACTCCCAATAGCTGACGCGTATGGGACTTCAGCCATATAGTCTCATTCCTACTGCGTCTTTGCACCTTGCTCCTTAGAAAGCTTAAAGTGGTTGGTTAATGAAGTGTTAACCGACTTAACACCTCCAATATTAAATTAATCAAGTACCTTGGTTATGTACTCTGCATCTGACAAAAACAGTTTCTTATTTTCCCTGTCACCCTTTATCCTCATACCTAGGATTTATTCTCATAAATCTTTCATGGCAAATTCTCTAGACAGTTGTCTTTTGAGATCTGAGATGTCTTTTATGCTTGAACCGACCACAAGCATATCATCAACTACAGAAGAAAGATGATGTACAACATATCAAACTTCTTCAAATAGCAATAGTGGTCTACATGACATCTCCTGAAATCGTTTCGTGACAAGAAACTGGCAAACTTTTTGTACCACTGCCTCGAGGGCTACTTCAGGCCATATAAACTCTTCTTCAGTCTGCATACCTTGTTTTTCTTTCCTGGTGCCACGTATCCTGTTGACTTATATATATATATATATATATATATATATATATATATATATATATATATATATATATATATATATATATATATATCTTCTTCAAGGTCACCATGAAGAAAGGTTGTCTTAACATCTAACTGCTCTAGATATAAGTCCTCTGTAGCCACTATACTCAAGACCATGCGAATCATAGACATTTTCACTACCGGTGAAAATATTTCAGTGAAATCGATACCTGTCTTTTGTTGAAACCCTTTCACAACCAGTCTAGCCTTGTACCGTTTCGAACCATCATGCTTCTCCTTTAGTCTGTAAACCCACTTGTTATGAAGAGCTTTCTTATCATTGAGTAGAGTGACTAGCTCCTATGTACAATTAGACTCGAGAGAGTCCATCTCATCATCCATGGCCTGCTCCCACTTAACCCATGTATCCGACTGTAATGCCTCCTCAAAACACTCTGGTTCACCATTATCTATCAGCATTAGATAATGTAAAGAGTGTGAGTATCGGGCTGTGGGTCTCCTCTCCCGAGTAGACCTCCTCACAACCGGTGTCTGTGGCTCCGCCTCATAATGCTCCTATGCATGATCATCCTGTGTCGCTGTAACACTCATGTTCGGTAACTCTTTCAACTCTATGAATTCTTTCTCCTCGACCTTATGTTCCTGCACACTGTCCTTATGCATCACTTTTTCATTGAAGACTACATCCCTACTTCTGATGATTTTTCTATTTTCTGCATCTCAAAACTTGTAGCCAAAATTATGCTGCTTATAGCCTATAAACGTACACCTCCTAGACTTCTCATCCAGCTTATTTTTATGCTCTGCATCAATGTAAACATATGAAGTGCAACCGAACACTGTGATATGTAAGGTTCACTTCTTTTCCAATTCGCATTTCTTCTGGTAGCCTACCATCCAATGGTGCTAAGGGACTTCTATTGATGAGATATACGGTAGTATTCAAAGCATTTGCCCAAAACGTCTTGGACAATCCTGCATGTAACCTTATGCTCCCAGCGCGCTTAAGGATGGTCTTGTTAATGCGCTCAACCATACTATTCTGCTACGGTGTCCCTGGAATCATTTTCTGATGTTTGATTCCATTTGCTGCACAATACTCCTCAAATATCTTATCCCGGTATTCTCCCTCATACTCTTGGACAAAGAGAGTCAAATCATTCCTAAAGCTTTCTGATCTAATAAAAATCATTCATCATCTGTCATCTTTTCTTGTTTCTTTTCTTTTCCTCCTAAAAGAATATAGATGTCCTTCTGATACAGATAATCCTCCATGTGTATCTTCTAGAAGGCAAAGTTTAAACCATTAAACTTCTCAATTCTAGTCTTCCTTTCTTCCGTCATCGCTCCTAATAAAATTAAACCAATAGTTTTGATATCAGTTGTTGCGCAGCACGCTAACAACGCAGTGAACCGAGATTCAATATCCGGTCTCACCCACAAACGATAAACAGAAAGAAATATAGACTAGAAAAATAATCAAAGCATTCCAAACAAACAACAAGACAAGATATACGTGAAAAAACTCCAACAAGGGTAAAAAAATCACGGATGCAAACTTTCACTATGAATAAAAACAAAGATTACAAGGCAATATACTCTCCCTTAGAAGTACAGAGAAAACTCTTTACCCACACCTTAGAATTATTTCTCATCATACCTAAAAAAGCCCTAGGGACTCCTATTTATAGTTTAGGCAACTCCCTTTCGCACCTTTACGAAAATCAACTCAAATTTCCGCAATCCGTATCAAATCCAAACTCAAAACTGCATAAGCTCAACTGGTCATGCAGAGTCTTCGACCAGTCGAGCGGCACCCTCGACCGGTCGAGCACATCCTATGACTGGTCAAGCACCTCGGAAATCCAAAATCTCAACTCACTAAAAACAAGTCGAGCCAGTCCATGACTGGTCAAGCGGGCCACTCGACTGGTCGAGTGACCGTCCAGATGTGGCTCCACATCTCAACATATCTTGCAATTGTGTTCTTAGAAGTAATACTAATAGCCATTGAGTTAAAAAATTAAATAAATAAATAAACCATTTTATCGATAGCCATTGATCACACAGATTGCCAAGATCAGTTGCATAAAATATTCCCAGTCAACAATTTAATCCATCTATTTCTTAGAACTCATCATTGATAGCTTATGATTATAAAAAATCATTTTTGTTAGACAATTGTAATCATCCCATCCATGGCTTAGGGAAAAAAATAAAAAGCTATAGAAAATAATAATGCATCCAGGATTTATTAGATCACCCCATCAGTGAAATTTTAGCATAGCCAATGAAATATTCTTTAGACATAACAGACAGCTCAGATTAATTGATTGGACGTATTGTCCAAGTGACCCAATGCAGCTAGGAGTATAACTCGTACTGCTCTGAGATCAAAGGAGTGTTGTAGGGAATGTTAATCTCCCCACATGTCCATGTTACATGGCACATCCAATCATCGTTCGAGATCATCCATTCCTTCATAGAAAACATCGCTGGCAAGCCATGGTCAGAAAATCATGCCGACGTGGTGATCTTAATCACCTGATCAATGTCATGAAAAACAGTTTGAATCAAATGAAACGGAGAAACAGAATAGATCCATAGTTATCTCAAAATATATATTCAATGGGGCCCACCTGATCTATGATAGGTCGAAAGCCTAGGGTTGTACCAAAATGGCTATCTTCATGTCAATATAGTCGTCAAGCTGATGTGATATTTTCACCGTGGCTTTCCCACGTGCCGTGAACGAAAGGATGGCGCAAACCAATGACCAAAACATGCAACCAAGTACATCATGGATCGAAAAATTACACATATTTGATTATCTGACTAGCAGATTGGTATACTTTTAATGGACTGTCAAAAATGAAAAATATCTAAATAATCTTATTTTAATAAACAAGTGTCCACGAATTAGGGCCTATGATTGTCCAACAAATCTAAAATTTAGCCTATTCAATTTTAATGAAGAGGTTTGCACAAATGCATTGAGACTATAGCCATTGAAACTGATCTTTCTTCAATGACTTAAATCTTTTAAATGATAGATTGCTCAAGAGATGTATCAAATTGGATATTTCAATCTTTTGATTCCACAAAGGTTATGGTGACTGTTCATTTCCTAACTCAAATTTTGATTGCTTAAAATCATATTTAATAAGTTTTATTTGCCATATATGTTGAGGTGTGGAGCCCAGCACACCAATGCACCCGTTGAAAAACAGAGGCTTTCACCGTGCTGCTTGACTGGTCGAGTAGGCTGTTCGACCAGTCGAGATTATGCAAATCCTAGTCGGGATTTGGTGCGGACTGTATAAATTTGAGGCGATTTTGCAAGAGTGCGGAAAGGAAGTTGCCTAAACTATAAATAGGGGTTCATAAGGCTATTGTAGGGTATTCTAAGGTGTGTGCAAAAGATTTTTTATATACATCTAAAGAGAAAAGGGTCATCTCTGTGAATGGGAGCATTGAGAAGGTTAGTATATTACTTGTAACTTCGTTTTCTTCATATTGGAAGTTTGCACCCGTGGTTTTTTATCCTTGTTGAAGTTTTTTCACGTATATTCTGTCTTATGATTTGTTGGTATGCTCTTATAATTTGTTAGTATACTTCGATTCTACTTCTATATTAGATTTCTTCTTGTTTATCGTTTGTAAGTGAGATCGAATATTGGATCTCAGTTCACTTGCGTTGTTGGCGTGCTACGTAACAATATATCCATCATGCAAGTTAGGTTTTATGGAATAAACAGTTTGATCATTCAAAGATAACCTGAATTCAACGACTAAAGTCCCCACATACCATATTGTAATAACCCAATGCCCTGGGTACCTGTATTTAAGCTAACCTCCCTGATTTATTATATGACATGTATAATATTTCTAGGTGCCTACATATTAAGTATCATGCATGACTTGGAGACATAGTAAGGTAGGCTGTTGGCCAGGTTTAGTTGGGTATAAGGTGCCCATAATAGGGGTGGCAATGACAAAGCTGTCTGAATGGCCTGACCCTATAGGTTCAGAAGGGCGCGGTTTGGCTGGTAACCCAGACACTAATCAGCTAACTGGTGTCGAAGCTTTGTGGAGCCCGTTTTATCCACCCTGTCCATCCAGTTTTCCATCTCATTTTAGGGCATAAGAACAAAAATAAGATAGATTAATGAAAGCTCACGTGGACCACATCATAGGAAACAATGGAGACTGAAATCTTTCCATTGAAAACCTACTGGGGGCAATGAAAGTTTTAGATCAGGCTCTTATTTGTGATTTCCCATCATTGAGGTCAGTGTGCAGTACCCTACGAAGATTTCAACAATGGGTGTCATTGTTCCCACTATTTTATATAGTATGGTCTACTCAAAACTTTTGAATTATTCATCTCATTTTTGGGCTCAATCTTTAAAATGAGCTGGAAAAATAAACAGACGACGTGGATAAAACACATATCATGATGGGCCCATAGAGTTTTGATACCAGACAGCTGGCTGATGTCAGGCTCACCAGCCAAACCATGTCCGACCAAGGCCAGGACACTCAATTTCTCCTAAGAGGCCAGGCTTGAAATCTAAGGCAAGGCTGGGCCAAGACCATTAATGAACAGGCTGGTGCAGGCAGGCATGTTTGCTGATGGGATACTTTACTCATTTTGGTAGAAGGAAATTCCGAATCATTTAATACACTTGCTGCTCATGACACTTAGCACATGGGCTCTTAAAATAGAACACATGGCATATATTAACTGGAATTAAATAGATAACAGTGAAACTCATTTTTATAAATTACTTTACAGTGAACATGCAATGTCTCAAAATTACGGTAGTACACTGTGGTGCGCTATACCACATAAATGTATAGATTTTAGGCATGACTGTATGTTGCTACCTTTGGTGTGTCCTACCTGAGTGTTGGATCAGGATGATTCTTTGGGTGCAATGGGAACACGATGAAGCGTAATGGATGTACGGTTTTGATTCTACATAGACATCACAAATGAACTTTACACAACTTGATTTTATGATAACTACCCTGCATTCAAATGTATGTGATCATCACCCTTTTTTGCTCTTTTCTCTATGAATTTATGTTACACCCGAGTGGCAATGGGTCGGGCATCCTCTGTACACGAGTCAAACCCGGCTCAGATCTCCGCAGCCAGCAGGCTATCCTAACTTAAATTCGGCTTGGCTCAGTCCTCGAGTATGGCTAGACACATCGTATCGCTCTATTAGCATCCCAAGCCAAAATCAAGCTGAGCTTGAGCTCAATCTTTCAAGCTGAGTTCGGGTTCAAGCATTTGAGTTGAGTTTGATTTTAAATTTTATAGTTTTTAATATGTATAATATATAATTCATTTAAATATATAAACATGTACAAAATATTTAAACTATATGAACACAATTTGAGTGGAATCGATTCCAATCGTGTCAAGTTTGAGTCAAGTTTTGAGACGAGTCAAGTAGAGTTTGGTCTAGAACGAACTTGGCTCAAAATTTTTTTGAACTAAAAAATTCAGCTCAAACTCAGTTTCAAGATGAGTCAAGTCAAGGAAGTTAACTAAGCTAATTCAATTCATGTACAACTCTAGTACCCTGTCTAGTTCGGCTCTAGACGGGCTTGGGCCTATCAGCTTGGCCCAGGGTTCAGTTCGGGCCTGATATGTATGGCCCAATCAGTTTTTTGGCTCGTCTGGGGTTAGGTCTTGCAAGCACGCCTTGGCCTTGAGGTTTACACGAGTCGAATAGAGTCGAGCTTAGCAAAGCTCGACTCGGCTCGACTACTAGCTGACCCCAGCTCGAACTCGGCTCGGCCCAGTCCTCAAACCTGACTAGCCAGCTCGGCTCGATTCAGTCAGCAACTCGGGCCAGTTCAAACCAAGATCAAGCCTCTGCAACATTTTCTCAAACACATGGAGTGCACCTTCGATTTCTCACGGAATGTAAAGCAACAACATCGGTTTACAGGTATTTCATTAAAAACTCAATAGGCAACATAAAAATCAAGATACAAGGATATTTGTTTTATATTCATACCTTCCAAGCTACCAGCCGATACTTCTTTGAGTCATTTCATCAAACACTTGCTAAACCAAGTCATCGAATTCATTCAATCTAAGTTCAATTTGAGTTGGGGTTTGATTCGATTCGAGTCGAGCTTAGGCAAGCTCGAACTCACTCGAAAACTTTTCAAGCTCAAAAAGTCAGCTGGAACCAAGTCGAATCGAGCTTTTTCGAGTCGAACGAGCTAACCGATCTAACTCAGTTGGTGTACAGCTCTACCTTGGCCCGACCAAAAGGACATTTATGTTACTCAATGTGCTCTGAGTAGAACTGGTACTATCATAAGCTTACGGTGCCACTGGCAGATGTGAAGTCCACCTGATGTATGCAGACCATCCAACCACTCCATATGACGTGTTACCGCCTGTTATCCCGTATGTCAAAAATCAGTCTGATTCAACACTCAGGTGGACCACAACATAGGAAACAATGCGAGAGAGGAGGGCCGACCTTTATTTGTGCAGAGGCTCCAACTGAGGTGAAAAACAGCCTGAGTTTTTCCTGACTCTTCATCCAAGGCAGATGAACGGTCCGAATGGCCTAGAGTCAATCTAAACCACATGACGGGTCCTCCGTGCAAATCAAGGGTAGGCGTTCCCTTACAACTTCCACCCTGCGTTGTGGGCCACCTGATTGGAATAACGGACATGCTCTCACGCATCTGATAGATGGGTTGGATTTCGTTTCATGCATCACTTGGGCCTGGCCCATATCTTTTCGGTACCACCATAAGCACGAAGACGTGGGGCCTTCATGATGCATGCATAAAATGTAGCCCGTTCATCCTATACGTCAGCGTATTTTATTCTCAGGACCCTAAAATTAGGTTGATCATCCGATCCATTCAGATTATTCATATGGTCCACATGATGGGTCTTGCCAAAAATGGTTAGAAAATGCCAATCTTTTGCAATTGAAAGTAACATGAGGTGGTGCATCTGATGGATGGGTTGGATGGCCTTCGTACTTCCGGCGGTACTATAAGGTATTTGCTTACTTCCCTCTTTCTTAGAGGTGGGCATAGGACGACTCCATCCAGCTAACTCAACTCGTCCAACTCATTCAGATTTGACTTGATCTGAACAGAACAGGTGAGTTGGTCTGAACGGAGTAGGCTTCGCCCAATCCAAACCAAAACTAAGTTAAGTTGAGTTAGTAACTTGACCTAACTTAACCCAAAACTCGATTCAGTTCCAACTCTCTAACCCTATCCCAGCCCGATCCCAAAATCTCTCTTTCCGTCCCTCATCCTCATTATCTTCCAAGCTCGGCAACCACCCACCACCATCACCCTCCTCCTCTATCTCCTCTCCACTCTCTCGATCTCTTCCTCCCTCGTCTTTCAATCTAACTTGGTGCCAACTCGACCCAACTCGATACTTCTAACCAGATTAGACTCGATCTAGATTAGTCCATGCCAAACCAGACTCGGATGGAGTCAACCATGCTGGACAAGGTATCAAGTCGGATTGAGTTCGCGTGAGGCCTATTTCAAAACTGGATCGAGCCTAGTCAGCCTAACTCAGGTCCAACTCGACTCGATGCCCAGCTCTACTCTTTCCCATCCCATCCTCTCTCTCTCTCATCCATTTTTCTTTTTCTTTTCTTTTTTTTCTTTTTTTATAAGGTGGTCAAGAGTGTTGGGCGGGTCCAACTTGTCTCAGCCTCTAGCCCATGCTCGGTGGGCCAGACCTAGCCTTGCTCAGTCCAAAGCCAACCCATTCCCACCATTGGGAGTAGTCTCCAAGAGGCAAGTCCAAGACCAGGAGGACTGGGTTCAGGGATCACTGGACCAGGGTTGTGTTTGGGGCTAACCTCAGCCCAGCCTTGTTCCGTCCGTTGACAACTTCAACCCGTATCTATATGGGTATTGCACCTATTCCAATGTTGGGCAGTGAATGAGAACCCTATTCCATTCAACCCATTATGCGGAGAACCCAGGATCTAAAATTAAATAATAATAAATAAATAAATAAGGTGTCAGGTATCTGTATACTCACCTGTACCATCATCACTGTAACTCAGCACATCTCAGCCATTAGTTTCAACAGACTTTGGCCTAAAGCATGGAAGAATTTCTCTTTTGAGGCACTTTGGTGGTGTGTGCGCTACTTAATCTGCACATCAAGTGAGTCTCGGGATGTTCTAAAATTAAGATAATCAAATCATTAGGTGGATCACACCATAGAAAACAATGAACAATTAATGAAAAACTCACTGGATGCCCAACATGATGGTTGGATCAACTGCACTTTGGGGATCCCATTTTCCCACGGTGCAATTCCTGTTGGAGAGGTTGGAGAGTGAAATGTTGCAGAATGAGTTTATCATTGCAATGTCAAAGAGGAATTGTTATCTTTTTATGGGAGCGGATTAGGTAAGACCCGGGCCTCACCCAAGACAGTGCAGCCCTTACCATATGGCCCACCTTGATGTGTGTATTCCGTATCCACCTTATCCATCCGTTTTAACGGATTATTTTAGGACATTATCCAAAAAATGAAGCAGATCCAATTATCAGGGCTACGAAAGTTTTAGATCAAGCTAATATTTGTTTTAACCTTCATCCAGGCTCATGTGATATTGTCAACAGATTAGATGGAAAATAAACACTAGGACGACATTAAGGTGTGTCCATAATGGCCAATCACCACTGTTTCCTACGGTATGGTCCACCTGATAATTGGATCTGCGTCATTTTTTTGGGATAATTCCTTAAAATCATCTGAAAAATGAATGGACAGGATGGATACAGAATAAACACATAAAAGTGGGCCCCATGGTAAGGGCTGCACCATCTTGGGTGAGGCCAGGTCTCACCTGACCGCCCCTCTTTTTTATATATATGGTTTTTGTGTTAATTACAATAGGTGAGGAATTCTGATTTTATCAAAACTTACTTGAATACATGGCAAACACGGTGAAGTTCTTTTGAAGTGATGAAATAACCTAAATGTCCACGTTTATTTTTATTTGTTTTTTCCTAAAATCCATTGGAATAATGCATTGCCGCCTACATGGTTTGTATGGGCTGCACGTGATTTTTTTATTTCCTGGATGGTTTTATTGCTTTTTTTTTTATGAGGTTGGCTTAACAATTTCAGATTACCTTGAATTTTTATTTTTCTTATCATCATAGTAGGCGTACCTGTTTGGAAGGGTTGGTTGTCATACGAACAATCCATGGTCCCCAATCCCAAACTCCACCATTCTTCGAAGGAACGGGTGGACCACATCATTTTGGTCTTTTGATCTTGCAAAAGCATGTCCTAGTCTTTTTTAATTGCCCTTGCACTTCTTAGTAAAACCATACCTTCTAAGGAATTCCATACTAAAAATACTGTAAAGTGTTGGGCATATGTACTTAGGCACAGCGTGTTTCACTGGTTGCTGCATCATGTTGACCGGGAACGATTTTAGGTTCATATAACCTGAGATTCTTGTGAGTCATCTTGAGAGAGAGAGAGAGAGAGAGAGAGAGAGAGAGAGTGTACACACACACACAAACACACACACTATTATACACACACACACACAAACACACACTATGAGGTCGAGCTCTGTGGGCCCCACTGTGACATGTGTGATAACCTCTTTCAATTGTTGTATGCGGTGTGGCCCACATAAGTTATGGATTGACCTAATTTTTAATCCAGCCCATCCATTGTGCATGTCTCACTTGGATGAGGACTCAAACCAAGTTTCAGGCACTTCCAAAACTTAGGTGGACCCCACCAAGTGATTTTATATGATTTAAGCATGTCCTTATATGGTTTTAGATGATATGGCCCACTTGAGTTCCGTATACAATGATTTTTGAGATATCCCATAACCTAAAGGGGACCCATTGAGATATCCCATAATGCGCAGTGTTAATGTTCAACGCACATTATAGTGGGCCCCACTCAGCTTGGCCTCATGGGAAGTTAACATGAGGTCAACCTCATAGTACCATTTCCCCATGAGCTTTGCACATGTCATGAGCATGGAATCTAAACTGTTCATATGATGCGGCACCTATTGAAATTCTATAAGCCTAATTTCTAATCTGTTCTAAAACTCTAGTGAACTATAGTAAAGAGAAATGCAAATCAAGAATAAAAACTGTTTTCTTTTGCCATAGCCCACCGGAGTTGTGGTATCACATTAACCGTTCAGAATTTTTACCTAGCACGCGTGCAAAGGTACTCACAGGTGCTTACATAAGAAAGTGCATCGGTGAGCTTTCTCTCTCTCTCTCTCTCTCTCTCTCTCTCTCTCTCTCTCTCTCTCTCTCTCTCTATATATATATATATATATATATACAAACGATTGAGGACCTATGTATATATCATACAAACAATACGTGATCCCCAATACTGGTGTCCACTATTCTTTGAAGGGAAGGGTGGACCAAGTCTTTTGACCTTCAAAAAGCATGTCCTAGTCATTTTTAAATGCCCTTATATTTTTTAGTAAAACCATAACTTCTAAGGGAATTCCGCACTATAGTAGATAGTACCATTTAAAATGAAATTACAGAAAATATCATATTTAGAATATATTAATTAAATTTCAATTTGCCTACTACCCAAGCATACACTAAACGATGATAACCAACTGAAGTACTCCAATTTACATCATCTTATTGTGAATGCGCCGGGCCAAGCTGGGCCAGGCCATCAAGCTCGTGGGGACTGTTCAGCAGTTTATTATCGGCTCATGGGCCCAGCATGGCTATGATTTTCAGCCAAACAATATATGGGCCTAGCCAGCACTTGAATTTGACAAAATTTTCTATTCAACCCTTATTCACATCTTTCATGAGCCAGGATAGGGCCCCATGACCGGACCAGTGGGCAACGCCGAGCCAAAGTTAATGGCCGAGATTTAAATGGGTTAGGCCTGGGCTTATCTAGCCCATTCAAATCCTTACCTAATCCACCTCTTCTTTCTGCACGTACATGGCACGTGCCTGTAGTCGTAATAAAGATATGTGGATGGGACCCATTTAGTCATTTTCACTTTTTTTAAAAATGCAAGTTTCAATTGGATTCAATGCACAAAAATCCAAGCAAACGCCAATCGCTATTGACCCAGTCTCTTTCCTTGGGACCAAAGTTTAAACTGACCTTCCTACATAATGATTATAAAAGAATAGAGAAAGTTCTAATGGTCCCAGATGTCATGTGGTCCAATGTTGGGAATAATCAATTACAACCATATCATACAAAGCTTACAATGCAACATTGTTTTTCCCACATAATATCATATTTGCAGGACATATGAGGCGTCCGAAAGATTAGGCCCACTATCAAAATCAATGGATCACTGTTGATTATCTGATGTACAGGTGTGGCCCACATGATGAATACATTGGTCTGATTTTCTGGCCATGTAATCATTATGATAGGGCGCACCTTTTGCATAGTTTGGATGTATTATTTTGCATGGTAAGATTAGGATGTCACATGTACATGTGTCTAGGTGCTCCTGTCAGGCGACCTTTCCTCATGAAATAAGTAGAGAAGGAAAGGGTAAAAGAAAATGATGAAGTTTGCTAGAATGCATCCCCACCTTATCCTTTAAATCTAGGATTACTTATAATGATCTAAATCAAAGACGTGTTAATACAAGAATCTGGTCCACCCTCTTTAGACCCCCAAGTACCTGCATGGGAAGAAAACAAAGGAGACCCTGGCTAGAGCAGAAGACCCTCTGATGCGAAAATCAGGCTAGGAATCTGAGTCTTATAGTATTGAGAGGTTTTGGATGAGGTTTTGCGTACCTTTTACTATTAGAGATGCTCTTATTTATAAAAGATGGAAGATTGCACCGTAAGGAGTCTTTCTTATTTAGGACTCTTAATATGTCGAAGGTCTTCCCACAAGGGTTTCCAGATCCGCCAGGGATCTTCCCGAGATCACAGTCGTCCGAAATCTCCGAGATATGATTTTATCCCCCAAAGATCTTGAGAGAGATTTTCTGGCCGTTAGAGAAATTCTCAGACTGTTAGTTTGGAGAAAGGTTGGGAGATGAAGGTGTCAGATATAGTGAAAGCAGGTAATACTGAGCTTCTTGGCAGATCAGTATTCACCTTAGTTGAACCTCGATGGTCATTTAACTCCATTGTAGACAATGTTGACCTATAGCCAAGCTATATCCGACATATGGTTGGGTTAACCTGTAGTTGGGCCGACCTGTAGTAGAACGTTGGCTGATTTATGGCTATCTAATGGTCGAACTATAACTGAGCTATGGCTGGGTAGTAATCGATCTGGGGTTGACCTGTGGTCGATTTATAGTCAACTTATGGTTGATCTATAGTCGACATATGAGTTAGGTCGGTATTCAGCTATTCAAATGGGCTCGTAGTCGTATTCTTTGAGTGTCCTTATAGTTGTATCGACCTCTTTGGAGGTCAGCCTGTTTCTAGACATAAACGCCTTATTAGGCTTGGGTTTCATTAGGCCCGTGTTGGTTTAATAAAATTGGTCCAATCCATAAGTCAACTTATTGACTTGTTCATTTTTTCCCCGCCAACATGAAAAGTCTAGTTTTTATGGTGAATAGAGGTCAAATAAAAGCTATTAATTTGAATTATTTCACCCTTGATAATCAGGCTCTTTTGCAGTTAATATTGGAAATCTAGAGGCTTTTCTATTTGAAATCCCTCATTGGAGGTGAACCCTATAACATAAATCTCATTCGCGAGGGTTCACACATGCATAAACGTATACTGATACAAGAGTGCGATCATACAGGTACGAGTAGCTGGGCGCACGTACACATGTAGTGCTAAACAGACTCGAAGATTTTCCGTTCATTACAATTTTAGAGGATGAAATTACCAAAATACTTTCATCTTCTTTTTTTTAAGAAAGTAGTAAAACGTAATGTACATGATGTGTGGCGCATCCAACCCCTCCATCAAATTGACTAAAATATGATAACGAGACAAACCAAAAATCAGGCAAATCTAATTTTCACGTGTATTATCCACCTAAAAAACTCCAAATTTATGTATAAGTTGTAACCCACGTGATGATTGAATCGGCATAATTCTTAATTATCCAGTCATGGTAGGCGCACCTATTATATGGGCTGGGTCTCATGTACACACCACATAGGTTTGCAATGCTCAATTCCACTTTTAAGAAAAAAAAAAAAAAAGGCAAGGATATTTCCGTCTTTTCACTCAAAAATAAGTAAAGAAAGAAACTAAGTATAAATAAAATAAAATAAACAGAGATTAGTCCACATTCAATGAAAGTAATTATGGAGAAATCAAGTTAGACCTAAAACGTGAGGGTCTCACCTTATTTGTTATTGGTCGCTCTCACGTCTTTACTATACCTGGGAAGCTGATTCCTCTCTAAACTCCTAAAATAAGCTTTATCCCGCTAGGGTTGTCCGTGGCCCATCTTGATGTGTGTATGACATCCAACCTCTCTATTAGGGTTTCCCCACTATTAAAGTTGGACTCCCCAAATCTAAAGCTGATCCTACAATCACAAGGGCTGTCGCATGAATTTTGAAAGATTGTGTTGTTGTCGATGATTTTTTATGGTGTGGCCCACCTAATGATTGGACAGGACTGATTTTTAAAGCATCCCATCATCATGGCGGAGGTCACTTAATTTGGCCGTTGGATGATATGCACGAACAAGGCAAGTCCCACACAAGCAATAGTGCATAAGCAGGTTCCTTGGATGGGCCAATCCCAAAATGCATTGATTGGACACAGTCGAACCTCATATTTTAGTGTTTTTTAGGGAGAAAATGGGTAGTCAAAAAGACCTCCAAAAGAATGGTCAGGACTGTTGAATTAATGTTGTTTTTGGAGTATGGCCCATCTCAGGTATAACCAACTTGAAAAGTAAGTCATTGGTAATTTAAGCAAGAAAAAACATGAAAAACACCAGTCTATCACGGGAATAACGGCGCAGGTTGATACTCGGGTGTTAGATCTCCAATGCAGGTGTCTATGTGAACGTGAATTCAGATCACCCAAGTGGTGACCCGCTGCCAATTGATCATAGTGAAAATGGAGTTGATTGGTTGTTATTGCTGGAATTATGGGCCACACGTGGCATATGTTCATCTGATAATGCAATGATCGGTTTAAATCTAGTATATGACTATTAGAGTGGGGCCAATATCATAGTGAGTGTACACAGTTTATTGTGAGTATGAAGTACAGTAGACAATTCTCATTGAGTTGGGATAAAATTCTCTCCCAAAGACGGGATTAAGAAGACATGGACCTGAAAGAGTCCCCGTGATGGGTGGGATCTTCACAAAGCATCCTTGTTACAAGGATGTGCCTGGTCTCCAAATTCATGCACTTGACACGGACATCTCTATTTCCATTGGTGAACATATACAGGGTGGGTGTAGAGAAGGTGAAAGACGGACATGTGACCCTCTACAGTCAACACATTGGCCAATCAATGTATGCATTCTAAATTCATTAAATTTCATAAATTGATGTTAATACAAATTCTAAAATATGTTGTGATGGTTTTATTAAAGTTGTGTTTATCCTAAACTCAGTCACAAGTACAATATGATGAAATTTTATTGGATTACACATCTCTGTCAAAAATAAATGAACCCACACAGTGCATGTTTGAAAGTTATTTGATATATAACAATCATTGAATTTTGGAATTGGCCAGCCGACACTTCATTGAGTCATTTCATCAAACACTTGATGAGCAACATCAATATTAAAGTAACCGAGTCACTGAACTGGTTCCATCCGAGTTCGATTCAAGTCAGGGTTCAATTCAAGTCGAGTCGAGCCCGGCCAAGCTCGAACTCAGTTCGAAGTTTCGAACCAAGTCAAATCGAGCTTTTTTAATCGAGTCGAGCGAGCTAACTGAGCTAACTCGATTCATGTATAGCCCTAATCTTACCACATAATGCCTGCATAAAGGGTGGTATAGGTAATGGCATACACATTCCAAGTCCAATTAAAATAATGGAATAGATGAAATGTGTAAGCAATGGACCATTGAATAGAGAAATGAGCAATAGAAAGGACTCAATTTGTAAAATTCTCTTGGCAGGTCTGAAAAACCAAGGGAGAAAACTGATGTAGAGCAGGCCAATGTGTTGGTTACTTGAGTTTTAGGAAGGTTTTAATGGTGTGTATTCAATCTTTGTTCCTTCGGTGTGGTTTACTTGAGTTTTGGATAGGCTGGATTTTTGTGACCAAGTTCTAACCTGATTTGATGAAAATGACAGATGTGGTGGATGTCATAAACATAAAAAGGCCCAACATACGTCCTTTAAATGAGATGAATAAAATATATAGTGCTCTTCAACTACAATATGGAGATATTGGGGCCCCCTTAACAAACTGACTTAAAAGTTGGGTTTCTTCATGTGGTGTATACAACATCAGCATTAGTTCTGTTCCCTTGATGTTTGGCATATAACATCTCTTTCAAGGACCTGTCTAAAAGGATTGGTAGATTTTGTATAGATAAAACATGATGAATTATAATTATTCTATATATGAGGAATTGACCAACATAGATTTGTCTAAGACTAATATCTTAAACGAATGTGTATGTTCTCTGCTATAGGTCTTATTATAACTTTGAATGTGTTACTTTGCTAGGTGTGTGGGTAAAAAGAAGATATCATTGTCAGCTTTTCAAGAATAGGCCTTGAATTTAGAGGTAAAGAGAAAAATCTCCATGAAAGATAAATAAATTTTGTTATATTAAATAAAGTACTAATTATAATGTATTTGATATTCTTATACAAGCAAAAGAAACCCTAGATTCCTAATTTGAATTGAAATAAGGTGCTTTTTCAAAATAATAAAAATAGTATAATGACGTTTAATTCTACTTGAAATAATAAATAACCTTAGATGACTAAAACAATGATGCTAAACCACAACCAGACTCTCAAAACTTTAAAAATAAAAAATAAAACTTACTAAAAAATAATTATTATTATTTAACTTTATACTAATTTGATCCCTAAAACAATTGAAATTTATGAAATTTTTTGTTAGCTAATTAACCTTGTTTTATTGGCCAGAGCATGGAGCTTGCCAATAGCTTTTAAAGATATATTATACATGTAAAACAGATAACCGGTCATAAATTTATAGTTGTAGGAAATTATAGTGCACGTTTAGATTGTTTTTGCCTAATCAGGCCATCTGACCCAAATTTGTGCAATCTTGGGCCCTCCATTTACTTATCCTTTACCCATCCTACATCACTATAAAAGTTGTTAGTGATGTGCTACATTACCGAATTTGGATATTAGCCCCTAGGTATTTCCAATCTCAATTGCTTGTTATCTTAACTCGTGGCTTCGAGTTCATTTTCCTCATCTTGTTTAGATGAGGCTTGTTATAGTGATTTTACTTTTGCCATCAATTCTTCAATCATGAGACCATCCAAAAAACGCTTATCAATGATGTATTCAGTCTATCCTTCAACATCCATATCAAGATTTTGTTTATTTTTGACTAGCTCAAATCCCATATGAAGTTTGGCCATATTAGCCGATTATTAGCCTTAATCGTATCTATGGGAACTTCATATGAGGTTCACCCCATACATCGGTTAATTGTCTTCATTTCATAACTTGATGTCTTTGTCAATTCATTTTTTTAGTATGCATCATACCTTCTGGTACTACGGAAACTTTGGATGACTCTTCCTTTTTCAAATTCCTTCTTAACTAAGTCAAGGTTTAACTATTATTTTTCTTCAAAAGGACCTAGGGTGATTGTCGGTGTGCTTGCCCTTTGTTGGTAAAAAGAACTACCTTCTTTCATGTTTCAAATGACCGATTGTCCTGCCTTATAATTAGGTTGATAAAATTACTCGTTTGACCGAGTTGGACTCGCACATCGCTCACATAAGTGATAGTAATTGGAATTCATCACCTATGAACGTGCTTCAATCTATTCAATTGTATGCATATACCCCATAATGTCATGCCCTAAACTCGAAAATCGTATTTACAGGAATCCCGATTGCCGAATCCGATACCAACAGCCCCGTGTACCCCATTCTCGGTTCCTAGCGCCCATATGCCTGGTTCCGATCCTGGAATCTTACAATAAGGATTTTTCAACGTATGTTTATCTCATAAGAAGTATAACCACAAGTTTACCCAAATTACAAAGGCAACATCATCATCACATATCCACTAATATAAACTTTAAATACAATACTGAAAGAAAAATACATATGTCAAAATCAAAGCTCCAGAAGTCAGCTACATGCTCCAAGCTCCACATTACTGCAACCTAACATCACGTGCACGCATTTATCAGCATAAGCTTATAGAAAACTTAGAGGATAGTGTAAGTGTGTGAGCAGTATATGCGTACTCAGAATGTAATACCAAAGTAAACAGAGGTACTAATAAGTCCACGAACCATACAATATCAAAGTAAGCAGAAATACTGACAAATCCATGAGTCGTACAATATCAGAGTAAGCATTACAAATCAGCTATGCAAATGAGGAGTTCAAGAGAGTCAAATATCATATGCCGAGGGTACGATGCAATATGTAAATCCTGCTGAGTCTATCTAGCCCATATAAGTACAGAAACATAACAACTCAAATGTCATATGCCTACGGATGTAATACAATATGTGATGCGAATAAAATGACCAAGTTGGAGTGTGAAGTCGGGATGATAATATATAGAATCGCAGGCTACGGGGTCCACCACAAAGGACTTCTATCCAAACCAGTCTCATACCTAAATTTGGATAGTCAGACTCAATGTGGTAAACTCCTGATCTCGGTTAGTCACACGCCCCAACCGAAATCATGGCCATTGCGAAGGCACATGTAACAAATAGTTGTACACCACCAGCCTAAGTGGATAGTGAATGAATGAATGAGTATGCAACTCCTGCCTAATAAGTCAACATATCATTGTTGTTCATCTCTAGAATTATCACCGGAGTCTAGTACACTCTACATGCAAATCACCGCCCACTGACGCACGACCATGCAAGTGGAAGAGACCTCACTATCCGTCTGATTAGTAGTCAGCAAATATCTACTCGGCACATCGATAGCGGACCCATTCACGAGCTAGTCAAACTCAGCCTAACTATACCCCTTACTCTCGGGCGGATAAGGCCACACTCCCTTCCAACCTACTACGACAGAGTGAGAGATAGCCTCATGGTATTCGTCACTCGGGCGCTCATGTATCTACTCGGTCTCGACGTTGGGGCATCCTCTGGTACCAAGAGGGTTTATGAATTTTCACCCAGGGTCATCTATGGCAGCCCGATGTGAGAACAATTTCTGGTGTCTCATCTGGCCATCCACGATATGCCTGTGTAGGCTACAGCCCTGATGTCGCTAGGACGTACAGTGATCACAACGCACAATGCAAGACGCATGAGTCATACAATCCATTCATGCATCAATCCTACGCATATCGTGTGCTCGTGTGAGACAATCTCTGCCTATCAAGGAGTGTCATAGCAACTTGCCCAATGACATATGTAATGGTCAACCACGTCTCATAACAAACATGCAGATGATGCTTATGGGCATGTATCATGATGTTATGTTGTCACATCGGTATTAATAGTTGACCTCGACAATCAGAATCGGCTTTGACAATCTACCTCGACAATCAGAATCAGCCTCGACAATCGGAATCGGTATCGACAATCAGAATCGACCTCTATAATCAGCCTCGTCAATCAGAATCAGCCTCGACAATCAGAATCAGCCTCGACAATCAGAATCGGTATCAATAATCAGAATCGACCTCGACAATCAGAATTGGCCTCCACAATCGGCCTCCATAATCAGTATCGACAATTAGCCTCATAAAGAGCCTAAGGAAAGGTCACAATGTGGACATTTAACTATCATTGCCGATCAATATGGAGATTTAACCAACATCGCTCCCAAGGAGTGGCCTACATAGAGCCAAATATATAGTGGGCCCATAGCCTCACATAAGGGCCTCTTACAATCACCATGGGTCGTATCAATGGGTCACACCAACGGATCTCGTATACATCAAATGGGCCACAATACATGGGCCTAATACACATCACTATGGGCTGCATCATGGGCCGAAAATACATCTCAATGGGCCTTATCATATGGACCATAAACATATCAAAGTGGGCCTCTGAATGGGCCACAAAATACATTAAGGTGGGCTTCATGGATGGGCCACAAAATACATCAAGGTGGGCCGCATTAACGGGCTGCACCAATGGGCTCATAAACATCAAGTGGACCATGCCAATGGGCTGCACCAATGGGCCTCATAAACGTCAAGTGGGCCACACCAATGGGCCTCGTATACATCTACACCATTCATCTATTTTTAGAGATCATTTTAGTGCATTAACCAAAAAGAAGTAAATCACATCGGAGGATTATCTAGACCATACCACAAATGACAGTGGTGATAATGATTTCCACTGTTAAGAATTCAGAGGGCCCACCATCGCGTTTGTCTTTCATCTAGTCTGTTCATAAGGCCACAAAGACCTGAATTAAGTGGTGAAATAAATTTCACATTGATCCAGAACTTCTGCACTCCAAAAAGGTTTTCAATGGTAGGCGTTCAATCCTCACTATTTTTGGCAGTGTGGTCCACATGATACTAGATCTGTCTTATTTTTAGTCTCAAGCCTTAAGACGAATCGCCAAATGGATGAACGGTTTAGATGAACCACATGCATCGGGGTAGGGTCCACATACGTGGCCCACCGTCCAAGTAATGGACGGTGTGGATGTAGAATAGATACATAAAGGTGAGCCCCACTCGTCAATGGACGGTGTGAATATACACATACCTCCATGATCAGACCCACACGCTGCTGACATCATACAGCAGCTGGGGTCCACGTCCAGGTGATGGATGGTTTGGATGTAACACATTCATCAGTCGTGGGTCCCACATCTGCTAAAAACGAACAGACGGTGTGGGACCACATATTCTGGTGACGTCACTATAGTAGCTTATAGCTAATCAGCTTACATGGGAGGTGGGGCCCACCACATACATTTGTATATCATATGAATATATAATATTATATTATTATTATTACTATTATTTGAAAAGGGAGGGGGGTGTGCTCCAACATCCAACGTCCAGACTACGGACGACTGGATATTTAATGCATGCAAGGTGAGCCCCATCCCCACACGTGTTGCACGTGTGGGGTGGGTCCCACAGCTGCCAGGCGATGAATGGTTGGGATATAATATATATCTCACGATGGGGCCCTTAAAACTCGCTGGATGGGCAGTCTAAATGGCATGCCACCATGGTGTGAGGCCCACGCATGTGGACATTCACATAATGGTGGGTCCCACATCCATACAATGGACGGTGTGGATAGAATCAGATACATTAGGGTAGGTCGCACCGTCCTGGGATGGACAGTGGATGAAATACATAAATCATGGTAGCCTGCTCAGCGCACCGTCCAGATGGATGAAATACATAAATCATGGTAGCCTGCTCAGCACACCATCCAAATGGACGATGTGGATATGATACATACCTCATTTGCCAGCCCCCCTCTGTTGAGGTCAATACAGCAAATGGATGGTGAGTATAACACACATACCTCATGTCTGGACCCACGGTCTTACTGATGCAGCACAACAGTTGCAGCTGCTAGCCCAACAGGTGAATGGCGAGGGTATAAAACATATACATTAGGTGGATCCCATGGCCGTTGGTTAGCATGGATAAAATGCGTCACAGTGGGCCCTGCGTCCACAGATGGATGGCCCTGCTGGCCTATGGGTACAGGTGGGGTCCACGTGAGTGGGTCATCCCAAAATCAAGCTGGTATTTGTGCTTTCCTTTCAACCAGGCCAGTCCCAAACAGGCAGCCAAGAAAGCCGCTGGATGGTCGTCAAGGTTAGGCCGGCTGGACAGTCCTTCTTGATGGACCGTCCAGTCTGATGTGTACATCAGGTGGGCCACACATCATCATAAAAAAATAGAGAGAGAGAGAGAGAAAAAAAAAGAGAAGAGAAAGAGAGAGAGAGAGAAAAGAGAAGAGAGAGAGAGAGAGAGAGAGAGAGAGAGAGAGAGAGATGGAGATCGGAGTAGCGGAGGGACCCCGCCACTATAGGTTCCTCTTTGATACAAAACATACATCAAGATGGGTCCCACATATGTGGGCCCTCAAATCACAAATCAAATAATAAAATCGCCCTCCTTGATCTTCTCTTCTTTCCACCAATGTGACCTAGAGCTCAAAAGGGTGCGATTCAACGGTCGAGATGGACTTTGGATGGTGGAGATGATAGGTAGGAAGGTGAGCCATACAAGCTCTATCCATGGAGCTTGGAACTTAGACATGGGTTGTTTGGGAGATGAAGTTTGAAAATGAGAGAGAGATGAGAGAGAGAAGTGATGTAGGATGGTGATGGGTGAAAAGGTGAGTGATGGGAGTACTTGCGTAAGGGAGAGAGTTGACTTTGAGAGAGGGTGGTTGTACTTGGGGATGGGCGTGAGTGATGGAAGAGATAAGATGTGTACTTGACATTTGATGTTATAGATTCTCTCAGGATTGTAATGCATGGTGTTTTCCTCGAACTAAATGCGGACCTACATCTCCTGGCCCGGGTGTCACCTCAGCGCGTAAAACGCGGCGTCGAAACCGCAACAACAGCGCTGTCACAATGATATAAGTCTCGGGCCGAGCCGACTCAGATCGACAGGATAAAACTCAGTGTCACGCAAACGTTGATTACAAATCGCGGGTTACCGAAATTCGATTGGGAGGACCGCGGAGGCCTACGGAATGGTACGGGCTACGATACGAGTCTCACATAGTCCTCTTGCCAACATCTAGTTTCAATGTGAATTTTTTATTGCATTTGAACCAACCTTTTAGATTAACGGTGGCCATGTTGATTTTCAATTAGTTGGAAATAGATCAGTATTAATCAACATTGCTTCTTTTTCTTCTTTAAAAAACTTTAACAATCTTTTGTCAATATATCTTGAATAACATTCCTGAAAACCACACATTTATTAGTGGAATATGACTGAGTTTCATGTCATTTGCAATATTTAATTTTTTTTAATTCTTCCGATGTTGATATCTTATGGTTAACAAAAACTTTGATAAATTTCCCAACAAACATGTTATTAAAGATCTCATCAAACCGAGTAATATCATAGGTGTACGTTCGTTACACTTTCTGAGTGTGCAGTGCGTTCACCTCTATCTTAACTAATGCCAAGCAAACAAATGGATGTTTGGCCACTACTTCGACCACGATAACGTTATAATTAGGATTGTAATAATATGTTCATGCTAATGAATGCTTCTATCGTATTAACTCCTAAAGTAGAGCCTCATACCAAGATACATTCTTGGTTAGATCATAAGGATTTATGAATTATGTCATAATAAACTTCTTTTGAAGTTTAAATTATAGGTCGTCTAGGGCCAACTAGACGAATTCTGTCTCAATCATTACTACCTTGCACCGGCTTTTTGCTCTTTTAAACCGAGTGATATAATTTTCAACTGATTCCCTTGACAATTGTCAATTGTCAAAACTGTGCCAAATCGGGTATAGAAATTTCTCTATCATTATAAAAGAACTGGGTATGAAACTTTTCATCCATCTCCTGTCAAGTTTATATAAAATTTGGTAACATATTATAGTACCATGTAAAGGCTTCCCCAATGAATGAATGGCCAAATAATTATAATTTGTAATAATTATTATTACCCAACTCTCCACACTATATGGTAAAATGAAGTATGTGCTCTATAGTCGATTAACCTGTATCACCTATAAACAGTGTAAAATCAGGTCAATAATTCATTGGCAATGGATATTGTCGGTCAATCCAATCAGGATAAGATTTATAATAAACTGGAGTAATGGTTTGGCCAAGAACCTAGCTTGCTACTTCCTGGAACAATTGTATAATTTGATTTTTGTCCTAATGTTGTTGTGCATCAACTGGAGGTGGTTCTAGATCAAGCCGATACTGTTCCTCATTATAAGGTTGATTTTTAGGCAAAAGCTGCCCTCAGGCATCCCTTGATTCTTGATTTAAAGGACTAAGTTCCTATTCTCACATTCAGGAATCCTAAAATCTACATGTGGAGGTGAATTTTGGACATCTTGTGCTAGAATAGGGATGTGAACGGTAGTGTGTTTCGCTGTTAAGGGATAGCCTATGACATTGGTTGTATCAGGGGTACTAGGGTCAGATTTCCAACAAAACTAGTATTGAACTATTACTAAAGTGCAACTGGTGCTCTCCCGACAAACATAGCCTCCAATTGATTCATGCTTTCGATATGACTAACCATCCATCTATTAAAGGCTTCTATCTAAGCCCGTGATTTCTCAGCTTAAACCCATGATATTTCCGCGACATGTTAAATTTACCTTTGAACATCGACTATTCCGATTAACATAATTTCAAGAGGTTCAATCCAAGATGACGAAGCTCTATCTAGATTCAACGGTATAGGCATTGGAAGAGGTGGTAGATTCACTTTCCTAGGAACTTGTGGCACCCACACATCGTCCTCTTGAGTAGAAGGTTTGTTAGCTGCGATAGCACTAGTAGCTACAGAAGCATTAAAGCCACCTCATTAACTTGTGATTTCTTAGAATTAATATACCGGTAAGTATTCTTGCAATTAAATTCTCACTAGATATGTCAATATAAAAAAATTCTAATAGCCAAGTAGTTATTTGTAAGGTCCCACCGGGCGTGCCAAAAACTTTTGTCCTTATATTCCATTTTGTTTTCTGTCATGTATGTGTGTGTGTGCGGGGGCATGCCAAAGTCGATAAAGCATCTCGACTCAAACCGAATTAGCTTTTGACCTCAAGAACCGCCGAAATAAGCATATGTGTCCAATGTGAACGTATATGACCAAATTCTGATAAGATAGACCACTTACTTAGATACTCACAGAATTTTATAATAATCAAACGATTGTCGGATGGTAGGGTTCTTCTTTTGAATATGGGTTATGCTTTGCCTCTCACAAGAAATGACTTTTCAAAATACTAATGCAATCAGAAAAAAGGAAAAACTCACAATCAGTCAATGAGAGTAACTGCAAGAATGCATTTCTTGAAAGAACTATTTGATATTGGATAAGGATCAAGTACAGCTGGCGTATGAGTATAAACCTGTATTACAACTAAGAATTATCATTATTAAATTATCATTACTCTTAGGATAACTGAGATAAAGATAAATTTTAATTATTAATAGATTGGTTGTTTTTTTTGTTATTTTGTTGATCTTTTTTGTTCTATAAATTTCTACTACATGGATTCTTTTGGTAGATATTTCTATCATTGCTTCAGCCGTTATAGCAACGGAGCTGTCCTTTTCTAAATCAATCTTCTAATATATTTCTTTTTCCCGTTTGTTCCTCTTTTTTTTTTTTTTTGACTAAACTCTTCTTTTCTCAATCGCTACTCATTCATCAGCCACACAACGGTCACATTGCTTATGTCGGTTGTCTAATGACTTCTAATATTAATCCTCCACCGGTTAGGATTTTGTAAAAAACATTCCAAATATTTTAAATAACTTTTCATTCATCTCCTACTTTTAGTTAAATGTCACATGTTACATTATCATTGATTAAAACCGGACTGCCAAAAATAAGGTACAATAGAATCTACACAGTCCAAAATGGTTGACCCAATTCCAGATGAAGCATAAAAATATATTGTACCCAGTAGATAACATTAAGCATCTGATTTTCGTTTGAATTTGGACCAATCATTTTACTTCTAACCATCCATCGGATATCTATTGATTTAATATTTGAATTGCTTGCTGGGTATGATTTTAAGGCAACGCTCGATCCACAATGGGACCCACCATTTGGATGGTTTGGATGGCTGAACACGTCAGTGCCACAGTGAGAGGATGACTCACCACCATTTTTTCTACACGGTGCAAAACTAACATAGGTGTCTATCGAGCATTTTATGGGGAACGCTAGCATCCCACCTTCTCAGTGACATTGGCAACATCCCCAGAGCATTTAACATGTGGCATCGCATTTCATTGATCGGAACCGTTCCTTTGTTTATGCCATGGAGGGCATGCCATGATGCAGAAGTCACTGTGATTGGATGAGCCATTTCAATGTAGGCCATTTTTTGAGAGCCATAGATTGGATGGTCAGCCTCATCAAACCACAGTGCTTCTTTGGGATCATAATCAATTCATGGCAGGACCCATTTGATGGACAAATCAAGATCATGATAGGAACGATATTGTTTCTCTACTTGATCTTACAGTTCGTGACCTACAAAATGGACGGTCAAGATCATTTGCATAAAGCTAGGTCCATAGGATTATCAGTTTTATCGGGCCATCCTAGCCATGGTTTGGAAAATGAATGGATAAAAATAAAAGAGAAATTTCCAACTGTACGACCCATATATGGCCCACCAGCCTTTTGAAGCCCACTGCTTTTTAAGCTTCCAAAAATAAGCCTTTGCTGTACGGACGCCTCTGTACATGACGAAAATGTCCGTACTCTAAGAATATGACTGCATGTACTCCCTTACCCGCAAATACACGTCCGAACTCTCCCCGCCATCCCTGGTCCCTATTTTCACCCATTTTCTTCGTGAAATCCCCACAAAATCTCCGTAGAATCCCCATCCGACCATCACATTACATCTTCTATCATCCATTACTCAAGGTGAACGGTTTTCTTTTTCTAAGAGGACGTGGATGCATTGATAAATTTGAGATCTTGAAGACTTGTCTCCAAAGAACGTGTTTCACACCAAGGTACTCTTAAAAAAAAAACTTTCACTTTTTTATATTTCACCATGTTTAATTGAATGAAGTATCAGATGATGCTTGATTGAAAGAAATGGTTTTTTTTTTTTTTGACCTAGCAATTGTATAGGATGGGGCTGTCTTTGGCAACCTAATCCATTTATCTGTTGGGTCCAATCATCTGATGGGCATGCCTTAAAAACTCTCAATTGGATGATACTATCAATTGATAATTGTGGAGAATTACAATTCACAGTCCACATCTGATGTGGTGCCAAGTGGTGCCAAGCTAAACAGTCGGGGTCGATCGGGTCATTTCCGGTTGACCCCAACTCTCTGGACAGTTACACGGTCGACCGGGTCCGGTCAACCCCAACTCTCTGGACAGTTACACGGTCGACCGGGTTTGGACCCGATCGACCCCATTTCACTAAAATTTAAAAAAATGGGGTCAACCGAGTCACAACCCGGTCGACCGGGTAACTGTCCAGAGAGTCGGGGTCGACCCCGACTGTTTACCATTGTTTAAGCATTCAATATCCACTGTTTTCTGTCATGCGGCCCACTTATGTAGGCATTCATGAATCCATTGTTTTCTAATGATTGAGTTTTCTAATGACTCAGTTTGAAATTTTTCCAAGTCAAGTTCACTTGTACTTAACTCATACAAGTTTTGAGTTAAGTCAATGAGTTATACAACTATGTTAGAAGGTATGTGGGCTATCTGGGATGAAGTGCTTGATCCAATAAGTTTTGAGTTGGGTGAATAGCTTATTTGGTTTCTTGAGGCCTTGAGTATTTGCAAAGTTATCATCAGATTCTAAAAAGTGAATAGCTTATCCACTTAAACTTCCATAGTTTTTTTTTTTTAAGAAAAAAATTTATTTTCCATAATTTTTTTTTAAAAATTATTTGTGCTGATCACGTTGCTTATCTACTGTTGTTGAAGCTGTTCTATTGCTGCAAGGAAAGATCAATGACAATGATGATGATGACACTGTCAACATTCGCATTCTTGTTCCATCCAAGACTATTGGCTGTCTCATTGGCAAGAACAGTGCTATTATAAATGAGATACGCAAGAGTACAAAAGTTGATGTTCTCATCTCAAAACATGAAAAGCCAAGATGTGCTGAAGAGGGTGGTGAACTAGTGGAGGTTTGTTTCCACTTCACGGCCATTTTCATACATTTAATGATTACTTAATTTACTTTTGATCTTGCCCATTCAGGTGATTGGAGAGGTTGGTTGTATGAGAGATGCACTTGTTCAGATTGTTTTGAGGCTTAGAGATTATGTTTTAAAAGACAGGAAAGGTGCTCGCAGTACTCCTGGTGCTGATTCCCTGTATTCAAACAATCTCTCTGCGCCATCAGTTCTGCCTAGCATTCCTCCACCAATGTTTTTTTTTTTTTTTTTTCCGGGAAAGGCAACACTACCAGGGATTGAACCCTGTAATCTGGATCACTTACACACATGGCACACACACACCACCAATTTTTTCTTAAAAGAAGAAAAGGGGATTCATTATACTTTTTTCCCTAAAAATTGGTAAATTTTAGTAATTGATTCATGCTCAGAAATTGATAGGCTTATTTCCAACATTTTCTTTAAACACGACTACTCAGTATGGTCATAAATAGTAGAACTACTATGGCTGGTTTTATTTCTGCATGTGAAATGCTGCATTTATATACATTTTCCAATAAAATATTTCAATCCCTTGATGAGCTTACTTTCCTTTTCTTTTTATGGAATTTGAACTATATGAAGGGTGGGGAGAATGGATATGGATTGATTTCTCCGGATTCATCAAAGTCATATTCAGGGTCAGTATCTCCTATCATAGTCTTTGTTTATATTCCTGTTCTCTTTTTCAGCTTATTTATTTGCTTCTATGTTGTGCATTTTGCGGATTGCCCTCCACACTTAAGATTGTAATCCCTGCAAATGAAGTAGGTAAAGAAACACTACAGGAGCAGGTTTCTCAATTGAAAGAAGCACTAAAGTCAATTGAAGAATCCAGGGTCACTCTGGTTTCTCAGTTGAAAGAATCATTACAGGAGTAGGTTTGAGTTCATAAATTTATCACCATCATTTTGTTCATGCATGTTTCAAATTGTCATTGCGTTATATGCAGAGAATAGATCGTGAAGTGCTTGGAAATGACCATGAAGTGAAGTGCATTGACCGTGAAGTGCATCGAAATGACCGTGAACATAGACGAAATTGCCGGATATGATCGTGAAATGCATGGAAATATCCGTGAAGTGAAGAGAATTGATCGTGAAGTGCATCGAAATGGCCGTGAAGTGAAGTGCATTGACCGTGAAGTGCATCGAAATGACCGTGAATGTAAACGGAATTGCCGGATATGATGGTGAAATGCATGGAAATGGCCGTGAAGTGAAGATAATTGATCGTGAAGTGCATTAAAATGGCCGTGAAGTGAAGTGCATTGACCGTGAAGTACATCGAAATGACCGTGAACGTAAACAGAATTGTCGGATATGATCATGAAATGCATGGAAATGGCTGAGAAGTAAAGAGAATTGATCGTGAAGTGCATCGAAATGGCCGTGAAGTGAAGTGCATTGACCGTGAAGTGCATCGAAATGACTGTGAACGTAAACGGAATTGCCGGATATAATCGTGAAATGCATGGAAATGGCCGTGAAGTGAAGAGAATTGATCGTGAAGTGCATCGAAATGGCTGTGAAGTGAAGTGCATTGACCGTGAAGTGCATTGAAATGACCTTGAACGTAAACGGAATTTCCCGATATGACCGTGAAATGCATGGAAATGGCCGTGAAGTGAAGAGAATTGATCGTGAAGTGCATCGAAATGGCCGTGAAATGAAGTGTATTGACTGTGAAGTGCATCGAAATGACCGTGAACGTAAACGGAATTTTCGGATATGATCGTGAAATGCATGGAAATGGCCGTGAAGTGAAGAGAATTGATCGTGAAGTGCATCGAAATGGCCGTAAAGTAAAGTGCATTGACCGTGATGTGCATCGAAATGACCGTGAACGTAAACGGAATTTCCGGATATGATCGTGAAATGCATGGAAATGGCCGTGAAGTGAAGATAATTTATCGTGAAGTGCATCAAAATGGCCGTGAAGTGAAGTGCATTGACCGTGAAGTACATCGAAATGACCGTGAAAGTAAACGGAATTGCCGGATATGATCATGAAATGCATGGAAATGGCCGAGAAGTGAAGAGAATTGATCGTGAAGTGCATCGAAATGGCCCTGAATTGAAGTGCATTGACCGTGACGTGCATCGAAATGATCGTGAACGTAAACGGAATTGCCGGATATAATCGTGAAATGCATGGAAATGGTCGTGAAGTGAAGAGAATTGATCGTGAAGTGCATTGAAATGATCGTGAAGTGAAGTGCATTGACTGTGAAGTGCATCGAAATGACCGTGAACGTAAACGGAATTGACGGATATGATCGTGAAATGCATATAAATGGCCGTGAAGTGAAGAGAATTGATCGTGAAGTGCATCGAAATGGCCGTGAAGTGAAGTGTATTGACTATGAAGTGCATCGAAATGACCGTGAACGTAAACGGAATTGCCGGATATGATCGTGAAATGCATGGAAATGGCCGTAAAGTGAAGAGAATTGAACGTGAAGTGCATCGAAATGGCCGTGAAGTGAAGTGTATTGACTATGAAGTGCATCGAAATGACCGTGAACGTAAACGGAATTGCCGGATATGATCGTGAAATGCATGGAAATGGCTGTGAAGTGAAGAGAATTGATCGTGAAGTGCATCGAAATGGCCGTGAAGTGAAGTGCATTGACCGTGAAGTGCATCGAAATGACCGTGAACGTAAACGGATTTGCCGGATATGATCGTGAAATGCATGGAAATGGCCGAGAAGTGAAGAGAATTGATTGTGAAGTGCATCGAAATGGCCGTGAAGTGAAGTGCATTGACCGTGAAGTGCATCGAAATGACCGTGAACGTAAACGGAATTGCCGGATATGATCGTGAAATGCATGAAAATGGCCGTGAAGTGAAGAGAATTGATCGTGAAGTGCATCGAAATGGCCGTGAAGTAAAGTGCATTGACCGTGAAGTGCATCGAAATGACCGTGAACGTAAACGGAATTGCCGGATATGATCGTGAAATGTAAGACCCGTATCTTGGTCCTTACCTTTCCGTACACTTCCGCGGTCTTACCGGTCGAATTTTGGCAACTTTCGACCCTTAACCAGTATCGACGCGTGACCCTGATTCATGTGCCAACAACCCGAGTCGACTCAACCCGAGACCAATGCCATAGCGACCGCACCGTCGCCGCGGTTCCGATACCGCGATACCGCGACTCGCGCGCCGAGGCGATACCCTGATCAAGAGATATGGGCCAACGTTCGGTGCGAGAAAAAGCCGCGCGTTGCGAAAATTAAGAGAATCTCTACGATGTGTCACATCAATCACATCAATCCCATCAATCAATCACCCATCAATCCATCACATGTCAAGTACACATCACTTCCATCCCTTTTCCCAAGCAACCACAAAAGTCTCCCAAACCCATACCTCTCTTACACAAAAAGTCAACAAAGTCTTCTTAACCCATACCTTTCTTACACAAAAGGCCAAAAAGTCAAGTTTTTCTTACACCACCATCACTCACCCATCCATCCATCACTCTCTCTCTCCCTTTACATCACTCTCTCTCTTTCTCTCTTTCTCATTTCAAAAAAAAATCCCAAGCAACAAGAGTTCCATACGTATGGAATTTTGCAAAGTCTCCTAAGCTCCAAGTGGCCCACCTTCCTACCCCAAAATCTTTCATCTCAACCCTCCATTCCTCATCTTAACCGTTGAAGTTGAAGCTATGGTACCAAGGAACCTCTAGGAGCGAGAAGATCGGACGGTGGGTGCCTTTATAGGGTAGATTTAATTATTTTTATGGTGGACTAAGTGAGGCCCACCTATCAATGGTGTGGATCTCACTTGGGATCCTAATACGTGGCCGATGGACCACTTGGATCACCATGATCATTCCATGATGGGGCCATTCTCCATGGACCCCATCATGATGTTTATTTTTATTTGGAAAGGTCATCTAGACCATCCATATTGGTGGGGAAAGGATCCCCACCGTTGATCTTTAGTTTTGATGGTCACATGTGCAAAATGACCCATTTGATATATGACTTCATGTATGAGAGGGCCCATAATGACGGGGTCCCTCCATCACAAGCCGTGTCCCACTCTCCATGTCTTTCTCTCTCTTTTATTGCTTTTAATTTATTTTATTTTATTTTATTTTATTTTTTATGCTATAGGATTGTGGCCCACTTGAATGGATCCCACCTTGATGCAAATATTTTATTCAAGTGAGGCCCACCTTCGACGTTGAATCCATGTCACTCATCAATGGTGGCCCACTTCATCAGGGCCCACCATTATCAAAAAAATGATATAACCGTCCAGCGTCTGGGACGCTGGACGTTTCAAAGAAAGGAGAAAAAGGGGAAAAGTAAAGGAGGGCTTTGGTGGTCCACTCGCTTAGGCCCCATCATGAGATATTTGTTCAATCCAAGCCGTTCATCCCCTTACCCAGGATATTTTAGCCGTTGGGTAGGAGTTTGGGACTGATTGGAAGACTTGGTGGGCCATACCATCAAAAAATATACCACTACCATTCAAGTATCTTTTTTTTTATTTTATTCATTTTCTATCATCACAAAAATTCGAACTTTGGACTCTTTTTGTCTGTTGCAAGCTGTAGAACACTATGGCTGGAGTGGATTTCCAAGTATCGGGTCCCACGCATGATTTTGGCAAGAAAATTGAAATTGGAGGAGAGAGAGAGAAGGAGTGAGGCAGCGTTGCTGCTGCTGTCAGGCCAGCACAGGCGTTGCCTGCGCTGTTGCACGGTGGGCGGGCGACGTGGACCCACGGCCTCCAGCCGTGGGCCCCACCTTAATGTTTATATGCCATATAAACCGTTCATTAGGTGGGCCCCCTCCAAAATTCAACTAAATCAAAAACTCAAGCGGCCCACACCACATGAAACAGTGGGACAATACCCCTACCATTGAAGACCATTTTTTGGGCCCACATACGCGCTGGATCAAGCTGAAATTTATGCTTCCCCTTCATCCAGGTCAGAGTGACCTTATGAATGGGTTGGATGTCATCTAAACATCACAGTGGGCCCCGCTCGGGACCCACAACATTATATGTGTTGTAGCCCACCGTCCAGTGGACGGTGGCGCCCACCTGCTGCTGCGTTATCTCCACCGTCCAGCGGACGGTGGAGCCCTCCTTGATGCACACGTCACCCCCGCTGTCCAGCGGCAATGGGACCCACCCATGATGCATGGGCTGCATCCAAACCGTCCATTCATTTTAAGAGTCTGTTTTATTACATAGGCTTAAAGAATGAGTTAGATCCTTAGCTCATATGGACCCCACCTTGGCCTGTTTTGAGGACCATTCTAATGCAGTTACAGTAGTTCATTGGGGCCCACTTTGATTTGTGTGAGGCCATGGGATTGGGCCCAAATTGATATGTTCTAAGGCCATAAGACTAGGCCATTTGATATATTGTAAGGCCCATGGGACTAAACCCATTTGATTATAAAAAGGGTCCATGGGTTTAGGCCCACATTGTTATGCATGCAAGGCCTATGGGTTAGGCCCATTTGGACTATTTAAGGCCTATGGGCTAGGCCCATTTGCTTTGTAAAAGGCCTATGGGTTTAGGCCCATCTGGTTTATACAAGGCCTATGGGTTTAGGCCCATCTGGTTTATACAAGGCCTACGGGTTTAGGCTCATTTGATATACCATAAGGCCTAGGGGTTTAGGCCCATTGAACTCATATAATGCCTAAGGGTTAAGGCCCATTTGGCGTTCATATGGGATTCAATTGGTGTGACCCATTCGACCCATGAGTTTAACTCATTTGATGCAATCCAAGACCCACGGGTTTTGACCCATTGCAATGCACATAAGATCCATTGGTGTGACCCATTTATGTGGCCCATCTGGTAAATAAAAGGCCCATAAGATATGACCCATTTGATATACATGTAAGGCCTAATGGGAGGAACCTACGGTCCATTGCAATGTGTAATTCCCATACAGATTAACTAGCAATGTTTACGGCGATCGTGTCTTGGGGGCAAATGTTGGTTTGACGTCCACATTGCGAGTGTAATGTTGGTTGGATGTCCACATTACGACTCTCCTTAGGGCCCATTACTGGGCCGTACTTATTGTGTATAGGCCGTCCAGGTCCATCTGCATTGTAAGATAGATTACTTTATTATATCATGTTTAATACAGTTTCATGATTCATGATCATACACATCATATGTATGCTTGACGTGAGGATTGTCTGATCATAGCATTTGCCTTCGGACAAGTTGTTTATGGGCTCCCGGTTAGGCGGTGTTGCCCTACATGAGCGCACGGTATGCGTAGGATTGGTTGCATGACTGGATAGCATGATTCATGCATTCCGCATTTATGTGACATGGTTATTGTACGCCCTAGCGACATCAGGGTCGTAGCCTCCACAGACGCATCGTGGTTGGCAGGATTGGATACCGAAAATCTTATTCTACATGGGGTACTATAGATATCCCTGGGTGAAAGTCCCTAAACCCTTATGGTACCAAGAGGTTGTGTAACACCCTGAAAATCGGGGGTCGTGTATAAACTCAACTCCCGAGTTCCAGACCGTCACTTATGCAACAAAAATGGTTATGATTCAATGTTGTCTGATTTAAAGCATTCACATGAGTAAAAGTATACCAAAACTGCAATTCATACTTCAGATCCAGTGATAAAAGCAAGCGGAAGACTAAACAATATATATATCACTGTATGGAAAAAACAAAGTAATCTCAGCTGTCTCCAAAGTATGACTACATCTCTGAGTCTCATATACATGTAAATAGACAAAAGAATAAGTTCAAAATAGTCCCACTGAAGTCCCCCTCGATCCAGGTCACCTACGGGAAGCCGTCGTGATACTGCATATACGAGAACTCATCCTGGTCCTCGTCAATCTCCGGCTCCACCTCCTGGATCTCGTCCTCACCTGCAACTACAACAGGGTCTGGTGGGTGTTACAAACACCATCCCGTAACGTGGGAATGAGTGATCAACTCAGTGGAATCATAGAGCAAAGATTAGCATGTTCACAATTCAATCACGCGATAATAGTAAAGCAGTAATTCAGACAAATCCTAATACTGTTGTTAATGCAAGATGATATGACGTGATGTATGCCCTCACCGACGATCACCCTCATGCGGCAACATCTTACGACCGCGGCATGCCACACTCCCTAGAGTGCTCCACATCTTCCAGGCACATGCAATGCTATGGTGATATGATTACCAAGTTGTTATTAGTCCATTCAAACAGCAGGATTGGGAAACTAAGGCACTTCCCTTGTATCAATCCCAACACGGATCCTGTCTAGGGTCGTCACTCCTAGTAATCTCATACGATGTACATTTCGTAGGTCACTGCAAGGGCTGCCAGGGCTGTTGCTCGCACTCGTTGCACTGCTCCCCCATCACCTTATCAATACAGGCCTACTGTACTCTACTGCACGGAAGGGTCGTCGCCTCCCGTGGACTCAGAATACGCTCGCGGTCACTACAAAGGGCTCGTCGCCTGATCAGTGTAGGCCGACAGCTAGAATATAGTGTCCCATACCACCATAATCTGCTCACGAGTTTAGGTGCTCACTGGTCACTACGGGGAGGTTTGTGGCCCCAGCGTAGGCCGACAGCTCGACCACGGTGTCCCATACCACCATGCCCGGCTCATGAGTCTTTGTGGATCAAGGTACCACGGTTAATAGGGTTTACAATGGTAAGTTCAGTACCCTAGGTTCAAGCAGTTATGATACATAAAAGGTGAACAAACATCGGCCAGTCGGGTTACTTGACGGACTCGACTAGCGCGATCGCATCTCGAATTGAACGACATGAAGTGCGTAAAACACTTCGCGTGGCCTAACCACTGCCGCCAACTCTCAACACGAATCACATTCATCGACGCGTCGTTCGTGGCTATGACCAGTCAGCCACGAATTCGTTCGGTTACCGACTGCCTGGACTAAGTCAAGTCCCACACATCTATTGAATTACATTAACGCTATATACCAGGGTATTGGAATTGAAACACATCATGTGAGCATGTTAGCACATGTTATAACATTCAACTTAGGCAAATCTTCAAGGCATGCTTTCCATGCATATTCAACTTAGGCAAATCTTTAAGGCATCATTTCTATGCATGTGATGCAATCATGCATAAGGTCAACATATAGGAAATCATTTAGGTCAGCATATTAATCATGAAATCAATCTCAATCTACTACATAACATCATTCAATGCAATACATACTAATACAAGCATTTATACAAACACATACACTACACACTTAAGTCCACATATAGTATGTCGACCCAAAGTGCGCAACTTGGCGAATCTCTTCGCCAAACTGATTATGCAAGCATTCCTAACTCTCTAATGCGGCGACAAATCATGTCAATCATGTCAGCAAAATATGCATGTAGACCGTACTTCCTACAAATGACTAAAATGCCCTAAATCTCATATTCTTCGTTAATTTACGAAACAGGAAACGGAGAGCATGTTGTACATGTCAAACGGCGATGCCGTCGATAATCTACTATTAAACGACATTGAAAGCGTTGTAAACCGTCAATCAAAGCGTCTAAAATCCTCACCTAGTCTCTTACGGTCGCGGGATTTTGAACGGAGCGTGTACGCTTCGTCTACGGCTGTAAGAGAACCTGATTCATGGATTACGTTAGCTACCATGCTCAGAATCTACGTAAACCCTAAATCAGCAAGTTTTTGGAGTTTTTCTATACCTGAAAAAGTGGAAAAATCACCAACCAGGTGATTGGAATGAAGTGTTGAAGCAGCACTGTCAGGGGCTCGGAAGTGGGAAAAATCTCCTCTTCCCTTTCTCTCAAACTCTCTCTCTCCTTTCTAGGGTGTGTGAAATTCGGATGCAAGGAAGGAATGAGGGTTTCAACCCCTTTTATAAGCTTGGAAACGCCGAAAATAGGCTCCGGGACGAAGTTTACTTAATGCCTATCCATTTCGGGGCTGTTTCGGTCCAAAAACTGATTTCTGGTGGTCCCCTGGTCGATTGCGATCAGACTTTAGCTCATGGGTACCAGATGTACCTCGTATTAAGTTTTCAGTCTGGCAGGGTTCGCAGATCGCACGTGGCGGACCAGTTTCAGTTCAGCGGTCACCGCACATAGATCAGGGCTGAAAGTCTCATGATAATAAATAGATATTTTTCCTGATCCGAGGGTGTAATCTGGATGAATTCTGACGGTCAGAACGCTTAATACTGACGCGTCAAGTCGTGTGCCAGATTTGAATTTGAAATTCCCAATTCGTCCCTATTCGCGGTCGCTTCAGTCCGGGTTCAACGAAATACTCTGTGATTATCGGTTTGACTTGATTTTCGAGATGATTGTCAAGTCCAGCGGGGCGGTTCTAACGGTCTAAGATAGGAGGTATCGGACCTTCGACGCGCGGTCTAAATCCAATACAAAAGTTCAATATGGTCCAGAGGACAAACCTGCTTAGAGTTTGATCCAAGGTTATAGAGTATTGTAGAGTTGTCTGTTCTACTCGATTTGGGTCTTGTAGAACGTATTTAAAGTGATCAGGGACTATTTCCCAGCTACTCTAGCGTTGCGCTAGCTAACTTACGTTTAATTTCCATGGAAATTATTTATACGCGATTTCGGGTCAAATCGGTACTCGATTCCAAGTACGGATTTTTCACGGGCGTTACAGGTTGCTCCAACGTCTAGACCGAGTGGGTAGATGAGCGTTGAGTGCCGATTACCAGACGGTTACACTCTCCACTGTGTCGTGGTCGGTTGGAAGGGGTTACGGCCTTACCCGCCCGAGTGTAGGGGGCAATGCTAGGCTGAGTCTGACCAGCTCGAGGAATGGGTCCGCTATCGACGAGTCGCCCCCGATATTGGCAGACGGATAGTGTGGTCTCTTCTACTTACCTTATTGTGCGCGATGTGGCGGCAATCTGGTTTAGAGTGTACTAGACCCCGGTGATATTCCATATTTGAGCTGTACTGATATGTGGACATAGATGAGGACCTGTATGCTTGAGTTGCATTGCATATAGCATGGCCTTTGGTGGCCGATACCATTCATGTCTTGCATTGTATAGCCTTGGTACGGCTCATGATGTTATGGTTCATCTGTATATTCCGCATCACTCTGTCATTTGCATGTTCATATTACTACCTTGCGCACACACTTTCACCACCCTCTAAGCTTTCTGTAAGCTTATGCACGACCGTTGCGTGCAGGTGACGTTGGATCGCAGCAGCGTTGAGGCAGGAGCACGTTGCTGATCATTTTGGAGTTTTTCTGTTATTTACCATTGTATTTCCCTTTATGCCCATTGTACTTGTAAAGTTTTTAATCATAGTGGAAATGTAATGGATTTCTTAGTTGTTGTTTGTGGGTTATGCCTTTGGTTATGCTTGTTACGAATCAGACTGACATTGAAAATCCTCCTCGTAGCATCCCAGGATCGGAACCTGGCGAATGGGAGCTAGGAGCCGAGAATGGGGTTCTACGGAGGCTGTCGGCGCCAGATTCGGCGATCGGGAATTTTGTGAGTCCGATTTCCGAGTTTGGGGCGTGACATGAAATGCATGAAAATGGCCGTTAAGTGAAGATATTTGATCGTGAAGTGCATCGAAATGGCTGTGAAGTGAAGTGCATTGACCGTGAAGTGCATCGAAATGACCGTGAACGTAAACGGAATTGCCGGATATGATCGTGAAATACATGAAAATGGCTGTGAAGTGAAGAGAATTGATCGTGAAGTGCATCAAAATGGCCGTGAAGTGAAGTGCATTGACCGTGAAGTGCATCGAAATGACCGTGAACGTAAACAGAATTGACAGATATGATCATGAAATGCATGGAAATGGCCGAGAAGTGAATAGAATTGATCGTGAAGTGCATCGAAATGGCCGTGAAGTGAAGTGCATTGACCGTGAAGTGCGTCGAAATGACCGTGAACGTAAACGAAATTGCCGGATATGATCGTGAAATGCATGGAAATGGCTGTGAAGTGAAGAGAATTGATCGTGAAGTGCATCGAAATGGCCGTGAAGTGAAGTGCAATGATCGTGAAGTGTATCTAAATGACCATGAACATAAACAGAATTGCCGGATATGATCGTGAAATGCATGGAAATGGGCGTGAAGTGAAGATAATTGATCATGAAGTGTATCGAAATGGCCGTGAAGTGAAGTGCATTGACCGTGAAGTGCATCGAAATGACTGTGAACGTAAACGGAATTGTCGGATATGATCGTGAAATGCATTGAAATGGCCGAGAAGTGAAGAGAATTGATGGTGAAGTGCATTGAAATGGCTGTGAAGTGAAGTGCATTGACCGTGAAGTGCATCGAAATGACCGTGAACGTAAACGGAATTACCGGATATGATCGTGAAATGCATGGAAATTGCCGTGAAGTGAAGAGAATTGATCGTGAAATGCATCGAAATGGCCGTGAAGTGAAGTGCATTGACCGTGAAGTGCATCGAAATGACCGTGAACGTAAACGAAATTGCCGGATATGATCGTGAAATGCATGGAAATGGCCCTGAAGTGAAGATAATTGATCGTGAAGTGCATCGAAATGGCCGTGAAGTGAAGTGCATTGACCGTGAAGTGCATCGAAATGACCGTGAACGTAAACGGAATTGCCGGATATGATCGTGAAATGCATGAAAATGGCCGTGAAGTGAAGGTAATTGATCGTGAAGTGCATCGAAATGGCCGTGAAGTGAAGTGCATTGACCGTGAAGTGCATCGAAATGACCGTGAACGTAAATGGAATTGCCGGATATGATCATGAAATGCATGGAAATGGCTGAGAAGTGAAGAGAATTGATCGTGAAGTGCATCGAAATGGCCGTGAAGTGAAGTGCATTGACCGTGAAGTGCATCGAAATGACGGTTAACGTAAACAGAATTGCCGGATATAATCGTGAAATGCATGGAAATGGCCGTGAAGTGAAGGTAATTGATCGTGAAGTGCATCGAAATGGCCATGAAGTGAAGTGCATTGACCGTGAAGTGCATCGAAATGACCGTGAACGTAAACGGAATTGCCGGATATGATCGTGAAATGCATGGAAATGGCCTTGAAGTGAAGGTAATTGATCGTGAAGTGCATCGAAATGGCCGTGAAGTGAAGTGCATTGACCGTGAAGTGCATCGAGATGACCGTGAACATAAACGGAATTGCCGGATATGATCATGAAATGCATGGAAATGGCTGAGAAGTGAAGAGAATTGATCGTGAAGTGCATCGAAATAGCCGTGAAGTGAAGTGCATTGACCATGAAGTGCATCGAAATGACTGTTAACGTAAACAGAATTGCCGGATATAATCGTGAATTGCATGGAAATGGCCGTGAAGTGAAGAGAATTGATCGTGAAGTGCATCGAAATGGCTGTGAAGTGAAGTGCATTGACCGTGAAGTGCATCGAAATGACCGTGAACGTAAACGGAATTGCCGGATATGATCATGAGATGCATGGAAATGGCCGTGAAGTGAAGAGAATTGATCGTGAAGTGCATTGAAATGGCCGTGAAGTGAAGTGTATTGACTGTGAAGTGCATCGAAATAACCGTGAATGTAAACGAAATTGCCGGATATGATCGTGAAATGCATGGAAATGGCCGTGAAGTGAAGAGAATTGATCGTGAAGTGCATCGAAATGGCCGTGAAGTGAAGTGCATTGACCGTGAAGTGCGTCGAAATGACCGTGAACGTAAACGGAATTGCTGGATATGATCGTGAAATGCATGGAAATGGCCGTGAAGTGAAGATAATTGATCGTGAAGTGCATCAAAATGGTCGTGAAGTAAAGTGCATTGACCGTGAAGTACATCGAAATGACCGTGAACGTAAACGGAATTACTGGATATGATCATGAAATGCATGGAAATGGCCGAGAAGTGAAGAGAATTGATCGTGAAGTGCATCGAAATGGCCCTGAAGTGAAGTGCATTGACCGTGAAGTGCATCAAAATGACCGTGAACGTAAACGGAATTGCCGGATATTATCGTGAAATGCATGGAAATGGCCGTGAAGTGAAGAGAATTGATCGTGAAGTGCATCGAAATGGCCGTGAAGTGAAGTGCATTGACCGTGAAGTGCATCGAAATGACCGTGAACATAAGCGGAATTGCCGGATATGATCGTGAAATGCATGGAAATGGCCGTGAAGTGAAGAGAATTGATCGTGAAGTGCATCGAAATGGCCGTGAAGTGAAGTGTATTGACTGTGAAGTGCATCGAAATGACCGTAAACGTAAACGGAATTGCCGGATATGATCGTAAAATGCATGGAAATGGCCGTGAAGTGAAGAGAATTGATCGTGAAGTGCATCAAAATGGCCGTGAAGTGAAGTGCATTGACCGTGAAGTGCATTGAAATGACCGTGAACGTAAGCGAAATTGCCGGATATGATCGTGAAATGTATGGAAATGGCCGTGAAGTGAAGAGAATTGATCGTGAAGTGCATCGAAATGGCCGTGAAGTGAAGTGCATTGACCGTGAAGTGCATCGAAATGACCGTGAAAGTAAACGAAATTGCCGGATATGATCGTGAAATGCTTAGAAATGGCCGAGAAGTGAAGAGAATTGATGGTGAAGTGCATCGAAATGGCCGTGAAGTGAAGTGCATTGACCGTGAAGTGCATCGAAATGACCGTGAACGTAAACGGAATTGCCGGATATGATCGTGAAATGCATGGAAATGGCCGTGAAGTGAAGAGAATTGATCGTGAAGTGCATCAAAATGGCCGTGAAGTGAAGTGCATTGACCGTGAAGTGCATCGAAATGACCGTGAACGTAAACGGAATTGCCGGATATGAACGTGAAATGCATGGAAATGGCCCTGAAGTGAAGAGAATTGATCGTGAAGTGCATCGAAATGGCCGTGAAGTGAAGTACATCGAAATGACCGTGAACGTAAATGGAATTGCCGGATATGATCGTGAAATGCATGGAAATGGCCATGAAGTGAAGAGAATTGATCGTGAAGTGCATCGAAATGGCCGTGAAGTAAAGTGCATTGACCGTGAAGTGCATCGAAATGACCGTGAACGTAAACGAAATTGCCGGATATGATCGTGAAATGCATGGAAATGGCCATGAATTGAAGAGAATTGATCGTGAAGTGCATTGAAATAGCCGTGAAGTGAAGTACATTGACCGTGAAGTGCATCGAAATGACCGTGAACGTAAATGGAATTCTATATTAAATGTTTTCGACCCTTTGATTACACAAAGGATGGTGAACGTCCATTTTCAAAGCAAAAGAATCAAATTTCAAATGGTTGAAATGATCAAATTTATGATATTTTATTTATAGCTTATCCGCAACTTAAGTTCGGACTCATCATATAAATGGTTTGGATCAACTAGAAGACAATCCAGATTTAAAGGAAAAAAGACCTGACTTATCATATTGCAGTATGTTGTTATGTATTCATGCAAACCTTTGTACTTTTTTTACACCTTTGTACTTTTTTTTCTTTTTTATTTTTGTTTTTGACAAGGAGAACTTTTTCTCCCTTACAATTTCCTCTAATACATATATAAATATGTATATATAAGCATATAAAAAAAAATTTCTCTTTTTTTATTCATTTCATTCTTTATTCATTTAATAAATATATCTCTTAAACCACGATGAGCTACTCGAAGTACCAGGATTTGGGGGTAGGAGATGCTACTTTAGCTAAACAACCTACTTATTTTCCAAGATTCCATCAGGTTGATGGTCGAAAATTCATTTCATTCACTTCGTGGCCAATTTCAATCAGTTCGTGGTCAATTTCATTCATTTCATTTCATGGCCAATTCCATGCATTTCACGGTCAATTCCCTTCACTTTCACGGTGCGTGGAAATGGCTGTGAAGTGAAGTGAAGTGAAATGACCGCTAAGTGCGTGGAAATGGCCGTGAAGTGAAGTGAATTGACCGTGAAGTGCGTCGAATTGACTGTGAATCAACACGGAATCGCGGGGAATGATCGTGGAATGCATGGAAATGACGGTGAAGTGAAGTGAAATGACCGCGAAGTGCGTGAAAATGGCCGTGAAGTGAAGTGAATTGATCGTGAAGTGCGTCGAATTGACCGTGAATCAACACGGAATCGCCGGGAATGACCGTGAAATGCATGGAAATGACGGTGAAGTGAAGTGAAATGACTGCGAAGTGCGTGGAAATGACTGTGAAGTGAAGTGAATTGACCATGAAGTGCGTCGAATTGACCGTGAATCAACATGGAATCGCCGGAAATGACCGTGAAATGCACGAAAATGACGGTGAAGTGAAGTGAATTGACCCCGAAGTACGTGAAAATGGCCATGAAGTGAAGTGAATTGACTGTGAAGTGCGTCGAATTGACCGTGAATCAACACAGAATCGCCGGGAATGATCGTGAAATGCATGGAAATGACGGTGAAGTGAAGTGAAATGACCGCGAAGTGCATGGAAATGGCCGTGAAGTGAAGTGAATTGACCGTGAAGTGCATCGAATTGACCGTGAATCAACACAGAATCACCGGGAATGACCGTGAAATGCTTGGAAATGACGGTGAAGTTAAGTGAATTGACCACGAAGTGCGTGGAAATGGCCGTGAAGTGAAGTGAATTGACCGTGAAGTGCGTCAAATTGACTGTGAATCAACACGGAATCGTCGAAAATGACCTTGAAATGCATGGAAATGACAGTGAAGTGAAGTGAAATGACCGCGAAGTGCGTGGAAATGGCCGTGAAGTGAAGTGAAATGATCGTGAAGTGCGTCGATTTGACCATGAATCAACATGGAATTGCCGGGAATGATCGTGAAATGCATGGAAATGACGGTGAAGTGAAGTGAAATGACCGCGAAGTGCGTGAAAATGGTCGTGAAGTGAAGTGAAATGACCATGAAGTGCATCGATTTGACCGTGAATCAACACGGAATCGCTGGGAATGACCGTGAAATGCATGGAAATGACGGTGAAGTGAAGTGAAATGACCGCGAAGTGCGTGGAAATGGCCGTGAAGTGAAGTGAATTGACCGTGAAGTGCGTTGAATTGACCGTGAATCAACATGGAATCGCCGGGAATGACCGTGAAATGCATGGAAATGACGGTGAAGTTAAGTGAAATGACCGCGAAGTGCGTGAAAATGGCCGTGTAGTGAAGTGAATTGACCGTGAAGTGCATCGAATTGACCGTGAATCAACACGGAATCGCCGGGAATGACCGTGAAATGCATGGAAATGACGGTGAAGCGAAGTGAAATAATCGCGAAGTGCGTGGAAATCGTCGTGAAGTGAAGTGAATTAACTGTGAAGTGAATTTTTAACCATCGACCCAATGGAATCATGGAAAATTACTATGTTGGTTGGCTAAATTAGCTTCTCCTACCCCAAAATCATATATGGTACGTTAAGTAACTCATTATAGTTTAGGAGATATGCTTGTTAAATTAATAGATAAAGAAATGAATTAAGAGATAGAAAAATATTTTTATATACTTATATATACATATTTACATAATTATGTATTTGAGAAAATTTTAAGGGAGAAAAAGTTCTCCCCAAAAAAAAATTTAAAAAATAAAAATAAAAATACAAAGGTGGAACAGCGAGCTGGGGTCGACCGGGTTTGGACCCAGTCGACCGGGTGAGTGGGACAACGAGTCGGGGTCGACGACCCGGTCGACCGGGCGAGGCTAGTTTTTTTTTTTTTTTTCCTGTTGTAATCTTATTGTTGTTTATGGGTCCCATTATAATGTATGTGTTATATTCAAACCGTCCATCTATTTGGTGAACTCTTATTAAGGCCTGAGACGAAAAATAAGTCAGATCTAGCTATCAAGTGGACCACACCGTAAAAGGCAGTGGAGGATTGAACGTCTACCATTGAAATCCTTTCATGGGTCACAGAAGTTTTGGATAATTATGAAATTTGTTTTTCCTCTTCATCCAGGTCTTTGTGACCTTATGAATAGATTGGATGGAAAATATATGTTATGGTGGGCCCTACAAAAATTTTAACGGTGAAAATCTATTTTCCCGCTGCTCGTTGTGGTGTGATCCAGTTGATCTTTGGGTATGATTTTTTGTTTTTGATAATGCTCCGAAATGATCTCAAAATACGGATGAACGTTGTGGATATAATAAATACATAACTGTGGGGCCCATGCAACATTGATATCTTTTGAACCGTTCGTACAACTCGGAGTTCGAGGAGCGTAAGCGCTCGTCTTCGAGCACCAGGCGATCCGCCTCAGAAAGGAAAGTAGGGGCATTTTCGACCTGAGAAATGGGGCCGTACAACTGGGGAGTATTCGTGGAAGGTAAAAAGCGAGTGGGCTTAAAAAGGTTGTGGGCCATATACTGGTAGTACAGTTGGAAATTTCTCAAAATAAAATTAAAAAAAAAAAAATCAAAAAGGGCAACCTCATAAATAGATCCAATAATCCAATCCGTCCATTTTTTTAATGATAGCCAATTAAACGAACGGTGGATATGGCTGTACACGAACCCAGTTAGCTCACTCGACTCAACTGGAAAAAGCTCAGTTCAAATTAGTTTAAAACTGAGTTCGAGCTAAGTCAAGCTGATTTTTTGAGCTTGAAAGTTCAAGCTTGCCTAAACTCGACTCAACTTGAATCGAATCCCAACTTGAATTGAACGTGGATCTAACCAGTTCAGTGACTTGGTTATTTTGATATTGATGTTGCTCAACAAGTGTTTAATAAAATGATTCAACGAAGTGTCGACCAGTGGCGAAGAAGATATGGATATAAAACAAATACTCTTATATAATGATTTTTATGTTGTCTATTGTTGCTTTACATTTCGTGAAAAGTTGAAGGTGCACTTCATGTGTTTGAGAAAATGTCAGGGAGGCTTGATCTTGGCTTGAATTTAGCTCGAATTAGCCTAAGCTGCTAATCGAGTCGAGTTGGCCAATCAAGCCAGAGGAGCGAGCCGAGCTAGTTCAAACTGAGGTAAGCTAGTGACCAAGCTGAGTCAAGTGGTGCCAAGCCCGACTCAGTTCAACTCGTGTACACCTGTTGGACCTGATGGTCAACAAAGATTGGTTGATTAGATTCCCTTGTCTGTGGAGCGGTCAATTCAACAATTTCTAGTCCTTTTTATCTTTTCTTTAGTGGGCCATTTATTTCTTGTGTATTTCATTTTCAATCGACTAGTCCTCTTTTAAAAGACAGCCAACAAGATCACATGGCCACAATGCTTTTGGGTGCTGTGTATGTTGCCATCTCCAAGACTATACCTCCTTTTCTTTTTAATCTTGTAAGAAATCTTCTCCAAAAAGAGAATCCTGCCCACAGGAAGAGGGTTTTACAAATACAACTAAAGAAAGCAACTAGTTCAAAAAATCCAAACGCGTATGGCCCACCTATCACGCATGAATACTTGAAAATGGTTATACTTGGGTATTTTCACATGGGTGCCCGACATTAAGGTTGAAATGTCCATGCGTGTCAATACGGCATATGTGTACGAGATCTCAGGCATCCGTCAGGTGGGCCACAATGTTTGTAACACATTTCTCCGTATTAGCCATTGAATTGTTTTAGCTGTGATGGGTTTTTATAGCGTATGTTGCCCTATACTGGAGTGCATCCCAAGTGATGATCTGAACCGTTCATGTTCTCGATTCTAGGCTGACCCGGACATTTTAAGAAACATTTTGTGAAAGGGTCGGTGATGAATATCTAAAGCTCATATTCAAATCCAAGATTCAAGGGTTACGATCATTAATGAATCATGATCGTAAGAACAGAGATTCTATACCATAACAAAGAAAGCATGAACGGTTCAGATCAACCTAAGGATGCAATCCGGGGTGAAAACCAGCCACTGTACCCAACCGTAGCCCTGTTTTGCGAATGGCCTAAAAAAGAATAATATTCAAACAGTGTGGTCCATGTGGACTCAGATGGCGTATTGTAGCACACAGCACCATGTCCATTGTAGCACGTAGCACCATGTCCGTGCTGTGTACTGCTCTTTGGGGCCCACCATGATGTACGCACATTATCCACTCTGCCCATCCATTTTGCCCGCTCATTTTTGGGCGCAAGCTCAAAATTTAGTTGGATTAAAATCTCAGGTGTACCACACCATAGGAAACAGTGCTGATTGAACACCACCATTAAAAACTTCACGGTGGTTACAAAATTTTTAAATCAAGCTGATATTTGCATTTTTCCTTCATCCAGTCTGTGTGAACGAATCAATAGATTGGATGTCAAATAACATTTCAGTGTACCTTAGGAATCTTTTAACGGTGGGCGTTCAATTACCTTTGTTTCTTGTAGTGTGGTCCACCTGATATCTGGATCTGCCCCATTTTTTAGCCAAAAAATGAACTGACAAAATGAATGGACGGCGTAGATAAAACACACACACACACACAAATATATGTATATATATATATATATATATATATATATCATAATGGGCCCACAGAGCTTTTCCATAGCAAAAGCTACCGGCCTTGGTTGCTTGGTGCTACGTGCACTATTCCAATCCGAGTCCACCGTAATCCAGAGCTTTGAACGGCCTATTTTTAGGATAGAGGATCTAAACTGTGTCGCCCATCTGATGGAAGTCTCGAATCTCGACGAATGTTGTATATTAGCAGTGTGTCCCATCTAATTCCAATACTGGTACCGTAGCAAATCGTATCTACCATCAACTAATGCAACGGTCAAGATCGCTCTTGTCGTGGCCCAGCTGCCTGTTGGGGAAAAATATAACAAGTACGGGAACTCTGTTATGAAGTAGACCAACTTTACTGATATTACCCGAGAATCCGACATAATAGGCAGGACCAAGACAAGAAAAAGCTTAAAAGATAGACTTAACTCGGATTTGTACGAAATGAATCCCGACTGGGGTTGAAAGAGTCAAGAGTCATAGGCAAAATATGTAAGACGCATAAAGTTGACTCGGCTGAAAAGGTAGCGATGTCTAAAGGGACCAATTAAGGCCCTAAAGCTAAAAGCCACCTGACCAACTATAAATCCGACCTACATAAGGCCGGTTGTTGTGTCTACTATCGAATAAAGTAAGAACATCGGTCTTATACCATTTCTGTTCCGTTTGGCAGTAGGCAAAGAGCTTCATCCTTTTAAGTCAGCCGAGACTACAATGTTTATTAAGGTCGAGCCAAGCAAAGGATAGGCGGTGTAATCTTAAACACCGTTCCGAAAATCCTATGAAAGGGTTCCCGACCCCGGAAATATTGGGATCGGAAAGTTTCCGTAAACGGACTGCAAGTAAATTAAATCTCTCAAAAATCAGGGAGAGAATCCCCCTACACCAGGATCTCTCACTCCTATATAGAAGGGTTCTCCAGGATTAAAGGTACGCAAGAAAAACCCTAAGAAACTCCTCTTCCTGGGCCCATACTGACTTAAGCATCGGAGGTTTCCTGACTCTAGCCAGGGTACCCTTTCTTCCTTATTGTGGTCCAGGTGAGAAGTGCAGGGAGAGAGAGATCCAGTTTTTCGCATTAATAGTTGCAGGGAGAGAGAAATTCAGTTTTTTGTATCAACAGTTTGGCGTCGTCTATGAGAACGATACAAAAAGTCATTTTCTACATTCTACTCAAGGAGCTGTAAACACGTTTTAATGGCAAGAACTAGAAGAACAGGCCCAGAAGAACCGGATGATGCTGCTGTCGCTAGACAACCGGATACGAGTACGGCTTAGGGGGCTCAGAATCAACTCGACAACCGCTAAAGTTTCGCACCTCGCCTAGCCGCTTTCGTGGCAACTAACGCTCAGCGGAACCGAGACAATGGATGGTTGGATCGGGAGGTCAAGGAGCTCAGAGCCGACATAAATGTTATAAAACAAACGTTGGAACAGATGCACCATCAGCAAATCCAGCACCTTCATCAGGGTCAGGCAATGAACATTTCGCAACAAGTTGCTGACCCTCAGCCCACCGTTCTGCGATCCCTTCCACATTCGAGTCAACCCCATGGACCATCCGAGCCAAAACCCGCTCATTCCGCCACTACTGTGTTGCCTCCAACTGATCTCCGATATGAGATAGATCAGATGAGACGCAGCCAGCCTCCGGTCGAGGGTATGGCAGAAAGTGACGAGCCCTGTAAAGCTGACCTCCAGGACTTCAAGAAAGAAGTGTGGAAAGATATGGAAGATATGAAGCAGGGTCGGGATGCATGTCAAACTAGGCTCGAGACCAAAGTATCCCCTTTCATTGACGAAATAATGCAAGCTCGGTTACCAGAAAGGTTTTGTCTACCACAGATTACACCTTTCACTGGTAAGATCGACCCAACTGAACACATCGAATGCTTCTAAACATACATGAAGCTACATGATGCTTCAGATGCCGTGATGTGCCGAGCATTCTCTCTTACCTTTGCCGACGTAGCACGGATTTGGTTCAAGCAGTTGAAACCGAAGTCTATCAGTTCATTCGCGAAGCTCAATAACGCCTTCCTCACCAATTTTATTAGTGGAAAGAAGAAGTTAAAGCCCCCCGCGCATCTGAACAACATAATTTAAAAGGAGAGAGAGTTACTGAAAGACTATATTAAACGCTTCAACTTTGAGTCGCTCCAAGTTCAGAAACATTTAGAGGAAACAACACTCAACTCACTCATGAAAGGCATTAGAGATAAGCCATTTCTGGTATCCCTAGATAAGAATCTGCCAATGACTCTGGTCGAGTTCATGACTTGATCAGATAAGTACGCAGATGCCGAGGAAACGAGGATAATGCGTGAAGCCGCCCAAAACACGAAAGTCCCGGCCAAAGAGTCAGTCAAAAAGGAAGTTGACTTGGCTGGGGGCAAGAAGCGCAAGGACGACCGAACGCGCGATGATTGCAAGTCGAGTAAGCGACCCAATCGAAAGTTTTCTACGTATACCCCACTTAACAAACTGCAAGAGCAGGTGCTGATGGAGATAAAGGGGGAACGATTCGTCAATTGGCCAGACAGGCTCCGAATTAATCCCAACCGAAGGAGCAAAAACAAGTATTGTCATTACCATCGAGATCACGAGCATAATACGAACGATCGTTATCACTTGAAGGAAGAGATCGAAAGGCTCATCCGAAAAGGCCAACTTACAGAACACGTCGAGAGGACCGAGACAGCTGAAGAATGCCCAGGAGACAACCAACCCATATAGAAAATCCGAACTATCGTCGGTGGTCCCCAAGGCAGAGGTGACTCAAATAATGCTTGGAAAAATAATGTCAGGAGCATCAGCTGACCCGAGTCCTAGCTCCTGATCATATCTCAGCTTTCAAAAGAAAAGAAGAAAGAGAAGTATTACATCTCCTTCACTGAGGAAGATGTCCGAGGCATCTATCACTCCCATGACGATACACTAGTCATCACCCTCACTATCGCAAACCGAAGGTATTCCGTATACTAGTCGACACAGGGTCGTCGGCTGACGTGCTTTTCACTCAGGCATTCAATAAAATGGGAGTTGAATGATTAGCATTGCGACTAGTTTATACCCCATTGATCGAATTATCAGGAGGTTAGACACTCCTAGAAGGAACCATCTCACTGCTACTCACGGTTGAAAACCCTCCACACCAAGCAATAATAATGGTCGACTTCTTGATAGTCGATCAGTCGTCCGTCTACAACGCTATACTCGGCCGACTTTCTCTCAGTCTCCTCCAAGCCGTGGTATCCACATACCATCTCTCCATGAAATTTCTGACCGAGTTGGGGTAGGAGTTGTCAAAGGAGATCCGCAAGATGCAAGATGTTGCTATGCAACGCGGTAAAAGCCCTAACTAAGAAAGCTCCGCCGAGGTATCGACGATTGAGTCGCTGGACCCCCGGGTCGAGACCCATGAACGAGGACAACCAGTTGAAGACTTTATCTCGGTACCTCTGGTCGAGACAGATGGATCTAAAACTGTTCAAATTGGCTCATCTCTGCAATCTCCCCTGAAAGACAATTCGATTGCCTTGCTCCGACGATACGCTAACGTATTCGCGTGGAGCCGTGAAGATATGCCGGGAATTGACCCATCAGTGATCACTCACCGACTCAACATTGATCCGACCTATCGACCGATCTTATAGAAGCGACGACCACTCAGCCCCAAAAGGTACACTGTTATTGAAGAAAAGGTCAGCAAGCTCCTCAAGGCAAAATTCATATAAGAGATATACTATCCGGAATGGGTAGCTAATGTCGTACTTGTGAAGAAAGTCAATGGGAAGTAGTGAGTCTGTATTGACTGTACCGACCTAAACAAAGCCTGCCCAAAGAATAGCTTTCCTCTTCCGATGATTGATCGGTTGGTAGATAGTACTGCAAGGCATGAACTTCTTAGTTTTATGGATGCATATTTAGGGTATAATCAAATTGTAATGCATCATTCCGATAAATCTAAAACTACCTTTGTCACTGACAAAGGTCTTTATTGTTACCGTGTGATGTCATTTGGTTTGAAAAATGGTGGAGCAACATATCAAAGACTAGAGAATAAAATCCTTGCTCCGCTAATCGGCCGAACCATGGAAGTGTACATTGACGACATGCTAGTCAAAAGTGTACACATGACCGACCATATTGCCGACCTAGAAGAAATGTTCATGATCTTATGCAAGTTCCAAATGAAGTTGAACCCGATTAAGTGTGCTTTTGGCGTAAGCTCAGGAATGTTCCTCGGATTCCTGATTAGTCAACGAGGAATCAAGGCAAATCCAGAAAAGATCAAGGCATTGCTCGACATGGAATCCTCGAAAATAATTAAGGACACACAAAGGCTGACTGGACGAGTAGCGGCACTCAACCGTTTCCTCTCCCGAGCCACCGACAAATGTCTCCCGTTCTTCAAACAATTGAAAGGACGACAAACAGTGGATTGGACAGAAGAATGCGAAGCAGCGTTCCAGCAATTAAAGTCTTATCTCGGATCTCCGCCTCTCTTATCAAAACCCGATCCAGAAGAGGCTCTGCTATTGTATCTTGCGGTGTCCGAGGCAGCAGTTAGCTCAGCCTTGATACGAGAACATGAAGGAAAGAAACTGTCAGTTTACTATGTTAGCAAAGCACTCTAACTGGCAAAGACAAGATACTCACTCCCGAAAAAAGTGATCTTAGTTCTGGTGGTCTCCTGGAGTCAACTTCGGCCATACTTTCAAGCTCATTCCATAATCGTTATGACCGATCTTCCGCTACATTAGATTCTATAGAAACTGGAAGCTTCTGGCCGACTTACAAAGTGGGTGATTGAACTTAGTGAATTCAACATTCAGTACAATCTGAGAATAGCTATCAAACGACAAGTCGTGACCGACTTCATTGCTGAAGTGACACCACAAGCCGATACAATCGCTACCAAGCATATTGAAGAATCAACTATCGCTTCTCTCGAGTCTTCACCCGACCCAAAACCCTGGAAGCTGTATGTCGATGGCTCCTCGAACTCTAAGGCAAGCGGGGTAGGAGTAGTTCTGAAAACTCCTGATCAAACTTACATGCAGTATGCCTTAAGACTTGGATTTCAAGCCTCGAACAACACAACAAAATACGAAGCATTACTGCTCGGCCTCCGACTCGCAGCCAATTTGGGTGTTACACATCTCAATGTTTTCAGCGATTCACAGCTAGTTGTCAACCAAGTTACTAGTGTGTATTAAACACGAAAGAACAATTGAAAGCATATATAGAGAAAGCTAAAGAACTGATCGACGGCTTTTAGCATTATGTCGTTACTCGGATCCCCCGGACAGAAAATGCCAAAGCCGACCTATTAGCGAAACTCGCTTCTGCCAATGAAGACGACATACCCTAGTCTATTCCAATCAAGTACATCGCTAAACCGAGTATTAGTGAACTAGTTAGTTCGACCATACTTGCTATTGATTCGGGAGCTACTTGGCTCGACCAGATCGTCAGATATCTTAACAGTGGGGAGTTGCCTGAAGATTGTGCGGAGGCTCGACGGTTGAAGATCCGAGCTTCCCGCTACACCATACTCAACGGAACACTATATAAAAAGGGTTATTACGCTCCGTTGCTACGGTGCCTAAACCCTTATGAAGCCGATTATGTGTTGCGAGAAATCCATGAAGGGATTTATGAAAATCATTCAGGAGAACGATCACTAGCACATAAGGTCCTACGGCAAGGATATTATTGGCCGACTATCCGCACGACGTTCGTAAGCTCGTCTAGAGATGCGATAGGTGTCAGAGGTTTACTGTTATCCCAAGACAACCTCCTGAAGAACTAACTCCTATGATCGGTGCTTGACCCTTTGTGCAGTGGGAAATTTACATTATCGGACCACTCCCTATGGGGAAAGGCCAAACTAAGTTCATTGTCGTGGCAGTAGACTACTTCACAAAGTAGGCTGAGGCAGAGCCATTGGCAAAGATAATCGAACAAAAGATCACAGAATTTGTATGGAAAAACATCGTCTTTCGATTCGGGATACCTTGGACTATTATAACTGACAATGGGAAGTATTTCGACAACAAAAGCTATCGTGAGATGTGCGATAATCTCGGAATCAGAAATGTCTATTCGTCACCCCATCATCCTCGGACAAATGGGCAAGTTAAAGTGGTCAACAAGATCATTAAACAGCATCTTTAAACCAAGCTCGATCGATCCAAAGGAGCATGGGCCGAAGAACTTCCGAAGATATTATGGGCATACCAAACCACAGCCGGAACTGCTCAGGAGAAACTCCTTTCTCTTTGGCTTATGGCTCGGAAGTCGTTACTCCAGTTGAAATCGGGTTGCCTTCAGCCCGAGTCAACTCGTTCAATGAAGAAGAAAATGAACTCCTAGCCCTCGAACTCGATCTTGTGGATGAGCAAAGAGAAAGAGCTCGGTTACGTATGATGGCTCGGCAGCAACAAGTAGCTCGGTTCTATAATGCCCGAGTCAAGGCGAAACGCTTTCGAGTCGGGTCATGGTCCTCCAAAAAACGTTCCTAACACAAAGGAAGTTGGTGCGGTCACATTGAGACCTAATTGGGAAGGACCCTATGTTGTCTTAAGCACCATCCGACCAGGAACGTACCAATTAAAGGACCTAGCAGGGCGACTGTTACCTCATCCTTGGAATGCCGAGTATCTAAAAATCTACTACCCCTAAAGTCAGCTTAATTAAGCATTGACAGAGGCTAAAAAATGACAAGTATATAAACTAAGTTAAAAATGAATAGAAGAAAACTAAGTATATTCATTTATCAGTATGTATGTTACATCGAGTTACATTTTGCTTCAGCATTACATTGTTAGACTAAAAGGGTTAAAGACAAAATAAAAATTGACCATAACGTGCGAGCTTCTTCCTCGGCTGAGGATATTCTCGAGCTTGCACAAAGCTGGTGTGAGTGCCAAAAAAGGAGCTGATGATGTACCAAAAAAAGGTGCTAATGATGATACCAAAAAAGGAGCTAATGATGGTACCAAAAACTGAGCTCCAAGGTTCATCAGGAGTCATTCGGAGCAACCTCTAAAGCTGCTTCAAACTCGACCTCGGTACCAGCCGCGGCGTCGGTAGACCTAGTAACTTCAGCCTCCGGATCCTCGGGAGTACCTTCTTCGAATCCCGAGAGATCAAGGTTGGGAAAAGATTGCCTCATCACTTTGATGCAAGCTGCAGAGGGAGACAATGAAGTCAGATCAAAACAAAAAAAAAGTAACAAATTGAGGGAGAGAAGTTCGAGTCCTACCTCGAACAAAATCTTCGCAACATGGGAAAGTATCCGACTCCCAGAGGTTTTGAAGAGGGAAGCGAACTCTTTCTCGCTCCCATTAGAAATGGCCTAAGGGACCATGTTAGACACGACCCGTCGGAAGGCTGAGTGCCCCTGTTGTGCCGACTCTCCCCTTGAAGTCTCCCCTCTTTGCTCTTCTCTCCGTCCCGTGACCCGCTCTACAATGGGTTCTAGCTCAGGAGGGGCCTGAGACTCGGCAGGAGGCGTGTTCACATCCTCTGTCCTTTCTTCGGGGTCAGAGATTACGACGACGGTTGGTACTGTTGGAGCTGGAGCAACTGGGACAGGTGGCTCTATGATCGTGGGCAAGGTCTTCGCCTTCTTTGGAGGCCGAGGCTCCTACAGAAGCACTAACCTCGGATTTGCCTTCATTTTGGATGCCAGTTTTAGAAGGGACCGAGCTTCAACCATTTCTGCGCTAAGTAAAATGCAGGGTTAGATTGATCCAGGAGGAATGCATCTGAGTAACCAGAAGATACCTGTCACAGATGTATCTAAGCCCAAGAGAAGAAGACGCTCTGATTGAAGAAGAGTTTTTCAAGATCAATCCTCCGGACTTATCGCCCACAGTTCCTTGATTCGAACTAGAGTATTGGCTCCGAGCTTTGGTCTTTTCTTGGATATTTCTATAAAACACATTCAGTCAAACTTAGGAGTATTATGACAAGGAAAGACAGGGAGAAGCGTGCCGAGTCACCTACTTCGGAGAATGCCCGTGGAACGCGAGGTTCAATAAGCCCAGACTCGGCAGTCTCCCAGTGACCGCATGCCCAGAACCATCTCTCTCTCCAATGCTTGTTGGAGATAGGAGGGTCGGTTATCAAAGAGCCACCCTTGTTCCACCACGCACTCAAAAAGTACCATCCGAGCTGCTGAGTGTTCAGCCGTACTTGGTATAGGTAAAGGAATTCATCAATGGTCAGTGGGGGCTGCTCTGCCTCAGCCCACAACATTGTACATCCGAACAAGTTCCTCCACCCATTCGGAACTATCTGCCCAGGAGCAATTCTGAGTTGGGAAAGAAAATCCCGAGCAACGGGTTAAAGGGGCAGACGTACGCCACAGTGCATGGCGACTTCAAAAATCGCAACCATCCCAGGAGGAGGACGGTCGGACAATTCACTCGGGAGAGGGAGGTGAAGAATCACTGAGTCAGGGACATGGTACCTGACCCGAATTCTGTTTAAATTTGCCTCAGTTAAAATCGAGGGTACTGGCCCTTTTTGCTCGTCTCCAGCCTCTCATCCCTCGGCAACCTTTCCTTCTTCGACTGTCGATTCAACAACTCGGGCTGATCTTCGTAGGGGAACCGACTCAGTGGTTCCCCCAAGATCGGTTCTCATCGGTTTCCCAAGAGGAACCGATTCGACGGGGTCCTCAAATTCTTCCTCTTCTTCTAAGTCGTCCCCAGAAAAATGGGGAGTAGGTCTGTCAGGGGCATGCATCAAGCCAGAAGGACCTGCTGGAGCAGGACGTTCCGCTAAAACCACACTAGACATCTTAGCACTAAACTGAAAAGCTTCATTGGCCCTCATCGCTATATTCGCCAGTAAAGAGGGTGACTTTGAGACATTCCAAAGATGCCTCGTTTCACCCTCATCACCGAAAATCCCCTCCCGGGGACTTGAAGAAGACATTGTCATTAAAAGTTTAAAAGGAAATGGAGGGAAAGAACTCACCGGAGAAGTAAAAAATACGCAGACAAGGAAGCAAAGAGAGAAGTGATGATGAAAATGACAGAGGAAATGAAGACAGGGAAGGAAGGAAATCGAACGCAGAAGGAGTGGACGAGCGAAAATGTGAAAATTGATCCCGTTTCTCCTTTTATAGTCGAACCACGTGGCAATAACATTTAAGGAGGAGTCAAATTGACGCCTGCTTCGACTCTCCCGCCCGACGCGTGGCGCACGCCGACTGACGCAAGCAACATTCTCGCCACGTGTCCAACGCTCATAAGCGGACGAAACATCTTGACGGCTATCCGCTCGTGCAACCTCGAGCAACGAACCGTCGCATGTTAAGAACGACATAAGAAACATTAAATGCTCCATCATTACTCTTTAGTGTCGACGTAGTTAACACAAGGAGTAGGGGGCTTACTGTTGGGAAAAAATATGACAAGTCCGGGAACTCGGTTATGAAGTGGACCAACTCTACTGATATTACTCGAGAATCCGAGACAACAAGCAGGATCAAGACAAGATAAAGCCTAAAGGAGAGACTTGGCTTGGATTTATACTAAATGAATCCCGACTGGGGCTAAAAGAGTCAAGAGCCATAGGCAAAATATGTAAGACGCATAAAGTTGACTCGGCTGAAGAGGCAGCGATGTTTAAAGGGACCAATTAAGGCCCTAAAGCTAAAAGCCACCTGACCGACTATGAATCCGACCTACATAAGGCCGGTTGTAGTGTCGGCTATCGGATAAAGAAAGAACATCGGTCTTATACCGATTCTGTTCCGTCCGACAGTAGGCAAAGAGCTTCATCCTTGTAAGATCGCCGAGACTACAATGTCTATTGAGGTCGAGCCAAGCAAAGGAGAGGCGGTGTAATCTTAAACACCGTCCCAAAAATCCTATGAAAGGTTTCTCGACTTCGAAAATCTCGGGATCAGAAAGTCTCCGTAAACGGACTGCAACTAAACCAAATATCCCAAAAATCAGGGAGAGAATCCCCCTACGTCGGGACCTCTCACTCCTATAAAAGAAGGGTTCTCCAGGATCAAAGGTACGCAAGAAAAACCCTAAGAAACTCCTCTTCCTACGCCCATACTGACTTAAGCATTGGAGGTTCCCTGGCTCTAGCCAGGGTACCCTTTCTTCCTTATTGTGGTGCAGGTGGGAAGTGCAGGGAGAGAGAGATCCAGTTTTTCGCATTAACAGTTGCAGGGAGAGAGATATCTAGTTTTTCACATCAACACTGCCAAATGGAGACCAATGCATCCGGTGCATGTTATTTATTTTCTTACACTGATAGATGGGCCGCTAAGAGAAGTTTTCATCTAATCATTCTTCGAGATAAGCTGTGGTTGTGCGGATCCTGTTAAGAAATCAATAATACAAATCTATGGCTGTGAAGTGTTTTGATCAATTTCCACTTTGTAATTTTACACCCAAGTCTAAGTTAATACCGGAAAATGCACTCATAAATCGTACAGTGGCAATAATGCTACTCAAATTCAACGGTCCAGATCATGGGATTTGGAAACAAAAACTACATTGAAATCTTGCCCTGATTAGCCGGTTAATGGACACGGATAGAGTTACTTTGATACTCGGACAGAACGTGATAGATGATACACTCGCACTTACAAATTACCTTAAAATTATATACATATGATAAATCAAATCCTCTAAATTATTTGTACCTGTATAGATGCACCTGAACTAAAAATTAGGCTAATTTAATCATCTTACTATTGTTGGTGCATTTTTACGGATCGACTCATCTGGGTCGGATCTTCTTCCACCTGCAGAATCCACAGTACAAAGGAGACCCTGGCTGGATCCGGGGAGCCTCCGATACTTAAGTCAGTCATCTGATCAATGGCAAATGATTTTCTTTTGGTTCTGTATTGCGTACGTTCCTCTGTAGAAAGCTTGGATATTTATAAGTCTTTGGAATCCTCATCATACGAGGATTCTTCTCCTCATTATCTGGAGATTTACTCCGCTTCGTTAATTGCTCTCGATCCCAAAAATCTCGGGATCGAATACCCATATTCCTGAATTTTCGGAGCAGTACTTGCATTCATTCCGCATCTTCTTATCTCGGCTCAGTCGTTACCGACTCTAGGAGAGTCGACCGACTCAAGAGGATAAGTTCTCTGCCTTCTCACGGATGGAATAGTCTCGGTGTTTGTTTGTCATCCTTCCTTACTCCGTGACCGACAGAACCAACTCATTAAGTCGGTTTTATTCTATCGGTTGGGTGGCTCAGAACATGCTCAGCCTTCAATAGGCTTATGCAGACGAGGTTATCACTCCGACAAAGCGACTTTAATCGTCTTTTGCTTATGCCTATAGGCCTATCCCTTATTCTCTCGGCTCTAACCGTTGTCTCGGACTCTTCGGACAACGTCAGCAGAGCCGACCTACTTAGAATCCGAGTCTCCGGACTTGACATATTTTTCCCCAACAACTATCATATTGGTGGACATTTATTGGATGGTTAGTGATGAAGCGACCCAACTGTCTTATTTCAACAAACAAGCCTCCTCTAAGGAGAGGTTAAGATTGTTCAAGTCCGAATCTAACTTAAGGATGCTAGCTTCCGTAATTTAGTCGGTTTAATTTGAGTTGGTACATGAAATGTTTACCATTTATAAGTGCCTGTGTATCGAGGGTCGTACACAGCTGGAGTATCAAATAACGTACGAAGAATGAATAAATAAATAAATGAAGCAACGGATAACATTAACCAAAAAGATGGCCATTTAGCGAGGATCTTCCAATATGGATGCGAAGGATGTTGGTACGGGCCATCCAACGTGAGGCCCATCAAATCAATGGTTTGGATTATTTAACCATGGTCCCACTTGTACTAGCCGAAACCTGAAAGTGGTATAAACTTTCGGCCCATCAATAGCCATTTACCAATCCACAAACTTGAGTGGGCCACTGAAGATGTTAGTACGTATACGATTTACCGTTGGTTTGATCATGATTAGAGAAACGAGGATCCAAAGGGTGGGCCCCACTCATCACGAGCGCCTGACTGATGCAGTGGTGAGTAGCGTATACACAATCAGTACACATGCTACGCACATCATGTGTGAAGAAAAGGATGGGTGGGTCCTTACCCTTGCTCGGGTGGTAGACTCTCAAGAGTTTCAACTCCCGCTCTAGGCTCGAGTACCCATAGGTGGTGAAATTCCACTTGCGTTAGTGTGTGGGGTGTGTGTTAAAAAAAAAGGGAGTGTTGCCGGTGTTTTTCCACCATGGATCTCACCTTCTACTTCACCGGCTTTTATGAGCCATCGAAACTCTATCTTTCCAAACTAAACGGTAATATCCCGTAATTCAAACTCACTTTTTTATAATCTCTTCTTATTTTTCTCTTCCTACTAGAATATCTTACCATCAAAAATTCATTTTTTGAAATCATCTCTTTTTCACACAAGAATACCCTAATACTGAAAACCCAATTTTTATAATTTTCTCTCATCTTCAAACCGTAATATCCTTCTATTTAAAACCAATTTTTTGAAAATCTTCACTCTTCTTCATGCAAGAATATCTTTCCACCAAACCATTATTTCTTTTTCTTCATTTTATTTTGTCAACAAATGACAAAAATAGTGCATTCATTGAAGAAATGACGCATTGTAAATATATTTAAATAAATTGTCTTGAACCCTAAATTGAAAAAATTTATACTTGCGATGCTTGATCAATTTCAAGAAGCACCTGGTTAATTTCATATGAGGCTCAGTCAATTTCATGTGAGGCTTAGTCAATTTCATGTGAAGCTCGATCAATTTCATGTGACGCATGATCAATTTCATGTGATGATCAAATAATTTCATGAAGCTTGAGCATCTCCATTGCAGTCATTGGTTTTATCCGAATCACTAATATCGAAATGGCCGTGGTAGCCCCATTCCTGTGCCCTTTAATCCGCCTAGGTTCATCACCTTTAGTTTATTGCATACAAAGTACTCAATCAAATTCACAAAGTGCTCGGTCAAATTTGAGTTGAGAAGAATGCCAGGGCATCCCGATCTTACTTTGAGTAGCAAGACTCACTACTCAAGTGACGTCATTAAGTTATGTGGATCCCACCACGATATATGTTTTGTATTCACACCATCCATCCATTTGGAGAGATCATTTTAATTAAGGCATTAGCCAAAGAATAAGTCAGATCCAAAGTTCAAGTGGACCCCACCACAAAAAAATAGTGGAGAGAGTGATGCCACCATTGAAACCTTCTTAAGGTCCACATGATGTTTACTTGAGATCCAACCAATTCATAACTTTACACAAACTTGAAGTAAAGAAAAATAAAAATATCAGCTTGATCGGAAACTTTTGTGGCCCTTAGAAGTTTTTAATGGTAGGCGTCGTTCTCTCCATTGTTTTCTATGGTAGGGTCGGCTTGAGCTCTGGATCAAACTTATTCCTTGGTTAATGCCCTAAAATGATCTCTCCAAATGGATGAATGGTATGGATACAAAACATGCATCATGATGGGACCCACGTAACTTGATGACATCATTTCAGTAGCAAGACTCGCTACTCAACTTGTTAGTAGCTAACCCGTATCCAGTTGAACAATAAGACAGAGTCGACTACGACCAGTCGACCAGATTGGACGGACAACAAGATGGGGTTGACCGGGTCCACACATAACAAGATGGGGTCCACACCCAGTCGACCGGGTTGGATGGGCAGAGTTGGAAGGGAATTTTCATTTGCCCATCTTGTATACCTGTAGCAGTGGTTTAGATGAGGAAAGCAAAGTTTGAGTGGTTATAAAAGGATGGTGGGTAAAAGATGAGATATACGGTGGGAAAAATCTTGGGTGCGGATTAAGTGTTACCCAAGTAACAGCTCAGGGCGTGGTATTAATGGGCCGGGCTCCGCCCTAATTAAATCAGATTTTGAAGTGGATCAGCACGCAGGCCCGCCCCTCAACTTCGAATTCGGGCAGAGGCCAACTCGAAGCCCGCCGTATATAGCCCGTGTACCCTTACAGTAGGGCCCACCATGATGATATGTTGTATATCCACTCCGTCCATTCGTTTTCCCAGACCGTTTTACAATCATATAACAAAATTAATAACATCCAAATTTCAGATAGACCACACCATAGGAAACAGTGATGATTGAACGTTCACAATGAAAAATTTCCCAATGCCCACTTTAAGAATATCTGTAATTTTTATTTGTCATCCACTGGTTGATAAGGTAAAAAAGAACTGGATGAAAGTAAAAAAATAAATATTATCTTGATCAAAAACTTTTATGGCCTACAAAAGTCGTTTAATGGTCATTTACTACTTTTTCCAATGGTGTGGTCCAAAAAATGTTTGAATATTCTTAATTTTTGATATGAAGTCCTTAAATGATACTATAAAACGTATGGATAGCGTGGATTTGAAATAAAATCGTTAAGGTAGGCTCCACAGGGTAGGGGTAACATCCACTAAGCTGTTACCCGGGTAACAGCTAATCCGCTCCCGAAAAGGATAAGGTTCCATGGCAAGAGATATCCCTGGAAACTCGTAAAATGTGTTCACCCTTTCTGGCCCACGACGGTATCATCTTGACCGTTCACGTACAAGCTCCAATGGCGTATGATCGACACAAAAAGAATCTTACTGATCAGAGATCATCACCGCCCGTCTGAAGTTGAGTTAAGAACTGCTTTTCTGGTCCCTTGTTTCTAAACAAACAGTGAGATCTCTCAAGAGTGAACTTTTTTCCATCCTTCCTAACCAGCTAGGAGAAAAACTCGGAGATTAACGGTTTAGATCATCACATGGTTGAGTAAGAAGGGACGATCAGATTTGGAAAGCCTCTTGGGACGGAACAAGTGTCAGCGATCCACGAAGAGTAAACACGCGTCAGATCTGGATGACTCATCAGGCAGTGCGAATATTAAAACAGGCCATCGGACTCGGATTGCGGAGCGGAGCACAAGCACCGACGTCGCTTCGGTGTGCTGCTGGCAAAGCCTTGCGGGCCGCACCATGATGTATGCGTTTTATCCACGCCGTCCATCCATTTTTCCAGCTCATGTTAGGCTAACTGTAAGGAAGATACAAATATCAAGTGGACCACACCACAGTAAACAGTAGTGATTGAACACTTACCGTTAGAAAATTTCCAAAGCCTACTATACTATTTATCTTCCATCCAACTTGTTGTTGATCAGGTCCAACAGACTTAGACGAAGAGAAAAGAGAAATATCAGCTTAATCCAAAACTTCCGTGGACTCCGTGAAGTTTTTAACGGTGATCGTTCAATCAACACCGTTTCCTGTAATGTGGTGCACCTGAGATACGGTTCTGCCTCATTTTTGAATTTATATCTATGATGAGCTGATAAAAATGAAAGGACGTGTTGGATAAAACACATATATTATATATTATGGTGGGGTCCAGAGGTCTTCCAGCAGCACACATTGCCGACATTGGTGCGTGTGCTACGCAACGCAATCCGAGTCTCCATCGATCTAACAAAAATCAGGATACTGCACTTATCGAGACACACATCTACATTGAATTTGGGCCGTTGATTTTTCCTCTAATGGCCAAAATTTTCTCATACATATCTGATCTACCTGATCAAGGGACCAACAGTATTTTTAATCTATGACATGTAAAAGGCGTGGTGCTCTACTTGATGAATGGACTCGATCTCTGACTCATGTGCCATCTAGTCAGATCTGTTACACGTGTTCTATTCCCTCAAATGCGGCCCAGGCCTCACCCCATCTTGATGTATGTATTCTACATCCACGCCATCCATTCGTTTTTCAGATCATTTTAGTTCTTGATCCCAAAAATGAAGCAGGTCCAAATATCAGGTGGACCATTTTATAGGAAAAAGTTGTAATGAACAGTCCACCATTAAAAACTTTCTAGAGCCCACCAAAATGTTTCCTTAATGTTTATTTGCCATCCAACCTGTTGAAAGATCACAAAAGCCTAGATAATGAGAAAAAAAACAAATATCAGATTGATCTAAAGATTTTTGGTCCACAAGAAGCTTTTAATAGTCATTCATCACTGTTTCCTGTGGTATGGTTCACCTGACATTTAGATCTATTTCATTTTTGGAATCATGCCATAAAATGATATGCTAAACCGGATGGACGGCGTGGATATAGAATAAATACATCAAGCTAGGCCCCACGATAAGGGCCACACCGTCTTGGGTGAACCCCGGGCCGCACCTAATCCGCTTCCCCTAATCACCACCGTTAGTATATACTATATGCCCCACCAATTTGATAGTAAAACCTATTTTACACTTAGTGTGTATCACAGATGTCACCAAAAGTAGAATAAACGGATGAAACTATCAAAAGGTGGGAGCAAACAGTAGGCCCAACGTAGCAATGGCATTTTCGTAGTTCGAGCTAAAGCAGAAGGTTAGTTAATAACAACTATCCAAAAGATTTTTAAAAAACAACGTAGGGGCCTTCCCGGCGACCGTAAGCTGAGCAAAGCAAAGGCATATGAGGAATGTCTGACCTCTGACTTGCAATCTGCAGTTTCCAGCAGCCTTTGACCGAATCTCAACCGTCCATTCACCGGCCCGAGATTCGATCCCGTTCTCTCTCTTTCCTTTTTATTTTCCCTCTCATTCTCTGATTTTCGGTTGTCAGTTCTGCCAGCTCAGCACCAATTACCGCTTTGATCGGATCCATTCTCTGCCATGCTTTACCATTTCATTCAGGATATTGCCAAAAACACCTTGTATTTCACTACAATAACAAAATACACCGTAAGAATGTTTTAATTTCATGACAAGCCCTTATTTGGAAAACCTTGAGCTGAAAACCCTGATTTTGACTCGTACGTTTCAGGAAAGAGATGTGTACACTACGCCCACGTTACGTGAACCTCACATGAACACGTGTCTTCCATACCATCGCGTATTGCACGAAAACGACATCCGGGCCGTGCAAAAGGTGGGCTCTGCTACGATGATTACCTGGCGTAAAAATCAGGCCGATCTGTTAGTTAGATGGTACACACTTATACATTGGCATGCAGAACCATGTGATTTCATGGTGGCTCATGCAGTGGGTTGTATTGATCATTTTGTGAAGTGAAAAAATGTAGAAGGATAAACTATTCATGCCAACTATGGTAAGTCCCGCAAACGTGTGATCTGGACCGCTGATTAGGGTATCCATAACTGGATGGTCCATGTCCATACATTGACATTGTTAGACAATTTTAGCCGTCCATTTGGCGGCTAAGAATAGACAGCAACCTTTTACATTTAGCCACGATTGGTTCGAAGTTATTATTTTGACTCATGCTATTATGCAGCACGATCTACACAAGTCCTATTAATCCGTCTCATCATGTTACACGTAGCAAACACTTGTAATGATCAGGACTGGTGATTTGATGGGCCATTGATGATATGGGAGAAGATTTACAGTCAATGAGCAACGACTAGGGGTAGATTGGGTGCGTTGATTTAGAACCCTGATTTGAAATCTTTCTATTGTGTTTGTCACCCTATACCTGGAATTTAACTTTAAATCAAAAGTAGCTCGACATGGTAAATTTACATGGGCTGAAATTTAATTACTAAATTAATTTTAATATATTTAATTAGTGAAAGCATATGTTGTTTAATAAAATGAATGTAATAAGTTGGCTGAAATATATACTTTGCCAAAAAATGATGAAATACAAAGTTTTGGGTGGGCCACAAGCACAAGAACATATCCGAGTAATTAACGAGATACTTTTAACCATTAATTTACATGGATAATATTTGGACCGTGTTAATTATCATATTAAACCAATTATAGCATTGTAGTTGCTAATCTAATTATTTTGAGGTATCATAAGTGAGACACGTGGCCAATGAATTAATAGTCTAATAACACATGTTACTATTGCAATGATTTTTAGATATAATCCAAGCTTTTATCATAAATTTTAAACCCTTATTTTGAAGGGATTTGAACCAGAAGGGGATTTGAAATCCTATTGGATCCCCCTAAATCCATGGCACCAAACCACTCCTTACTATCCACTTGTGATCAGATTTGCTGGTTGAATGCTGGCGGTTAAGCGATTTTGGGTTAACTGATCCTTTTTACCAGCCAGTGATTGAATGGCTAATAGGAGGATCTTTTGTTTTTTTTGCAGCATGGCCTATCCACAAAATAGCCCACCAGATCAACAGTCCTGATCAATGCACATGCTTGCAACATGTACCATTGGGAGGCGGCTGCAGTCTCATGCAAAACTTCTTTTTCTGTTTTTTAGTAAATTAAAAGTTGCGGGTGATGCATGGTCGGTTTGCTGTTGTTTATTAAGTGGCCGTGACGCAGATGTTGTGTGGGGCCTACATGCACGTGAGTCTAGTTTTCTACTCGTGGACCCCTTTGTGGTTGGAGCGTAGCCCAAAAGCCATGCTAGCTGGTCGGATGATCATCCGCATCCTATTTGTGGCCATCGGATGAACAGTAAAAAGGGGAAGTGATCAGATACAACTGCCATCTTTTTTCAGTCAACAAGCTACATACGTAGACCCTATCTGCAAAAAAAGGTCATAAAGTATAATACGAAGATTAAGCAGATCCACTCATAAAGTGGGTCATAACATGTAAATCTAGGCATGGCCAATGGTATGGCTTCCTATGGATTTGCTGCTAAGGCCTTTAGCAGGAACGTCATGCGTTGGGAAGATGAGGGGAGCCCACCGTTATGTTTGCTAGAAATTTGTCATGTACATCGTTTTTGCTAGATTATGTTAGGATGGGCTACACAATAAAAAAAACTGGGTAGGTAAACACCTATTGTTGAGACCTTTTTAGGTCTGTTATATTAATCTATATGCCATCTAATAAGATTATTCTCGTTGCACTCTGATTTAATTAAACAAGACTGCTGGCGTGATTGAGGGTTTAGATCGGATAAATGTGCATGAGAGTAAGATGGGTGGGCTTATGTGTGACTCAAGGGATGATTGAATTGTTGGTATCACCTTCACTCAAGACAAATAAATTGGAGACTAATTTTGAAGATTTAGAGTTCTCTTATCCACTAATATTACGCTTTGTTTAGGTAACTAGTAAAAGTAAATGAGGCTAATTATTCTAAAGGAGTTTTTTTTTTTTTTTTTTTTTGTCTTGAGATAATAAACGTGAGTTTACGGCCTTAAGAACTTTTTGTTCACTAACACTTTAAGGTTAAAATACTTTTCACATGAATGAAAATAGACATTCAAATTAAATAAAATTAAATATTGCTAATGTCATTAAGTATTATAAAATGATATTTATTTACAAGTTATTATTGTAAGACAACCAAATAAATAAACAAAAATGAAAATGGATAAATTCCTGAAATACCTATTAGAATATGCAAATCAAGATGAGTGTGATAAATCAAATTGAAATTTAAAAGATCATGATCTACAACTTAAGGTTATCAAAAAAAAAAAAAAACCCAACTCTACTCTTAAGGTACTATAACGAGAGTGGCTATATAGTAACTAAATTGAGCTAACTTATACTAAGAAAATAAAAGAAAAAAAAAATAAAAGATAGACTAATATGTTTGGCATAGGGCTTCAATGTCTTTTTTGATTGTTCCTTTTATAAACGTCAAGACAATGAAACTCTCATTGGGGATTCTTTGTTGTTTTTGAATCTTTCGTGCTCACGTTACTAACTTGGATGTGAAAATCTTGAAAATTGCGTAGCTTGCATTGGAAATAAATAGTCTCAACTCAACCCATACTTGCTAACTTTCCAAATCTTCTCCTCAAAGTTGTTTTGTTGCAAATGTCTTTGTGGCCTGCTGAAGATTAAGACTTGGGACCACTAAAGATTCTCCGGATCTGAACCACTAGATTTGGTCACAAGAATCTTATGAGTTGATTTGCAATGGATCTCTCTAAGAAATCAAGGTTGCTCGCCTATAGGATCCCACCATCTTGATGGTTTGGAGTGTTGAAGGGAATAAATGGACATAATTCATTACATTAAGATTGCCCAAACATTTAATTAGGGAAGGATCTAACTAACTATAGTTTTAATCTAGTTCTTTCATTATATTCATTCTGATTAAGGTATAGGGGAGAATGATCTAATCAGACTGATAAATTGGTCTCTCCTAATTTGGGTCCAAGTCGTGACTGAGTTTGCTTGCATCAGTCTGATCTTTGCATCTTTGGAAACTTCTAGAGTATTAAAGTCTCTTTGAACATTTTTTTAAAAGATATAGCATTTTGAAAAGATTATAAGTGACGACTTTACCAAGAGAATTATAGATGAATACATGATAAGATTTATATTCTCTTAATGAATCTTTTAAACGTGGTGGGTATGTTGCCTTATTAATAGACACGATAATTATGGCAACGTGGCTTATGTTAATTTGCTCTTCAAAAGGCAAATATAAGGACTCGTGCTTCGCATTTATCACAAAATGTCTATCGCTGAAGGAAACGCTAGTGATAATACTCTCGGGTGAGAGTATGTTTCGTGTCAGTTGCAGTTTTATGGTGTCGACATGTGGTCGTAGCCTTTGATTGGCTCACGTTAAAGTTTCGAAAATGAGTGTAAACAATTCCCAAGATGAATTTAAAACTCAAGGAATTAGCTTAATACAAAACTCTTGTGGAATTTCAATCCTCTATTGTGCAGTCCACTTAGGTTTTAGATTTGCATCATTTTTGAGCCCGTGTCCTAACATGATCCAGCAAAAATGGATGGACAAGTTGGATGTCTCACAAACTTCTTGGTGGGTCCCACCTAGTTTCCTATCGCATAAGAAGTTTTTGGGAAAAATTTTCACAGTTAATCTACCTAGCCAAATGTACTACTCTTCCTACCCACTGAGTGGATTGGCTTCATTTCAACACCCATTGCTACTGATAGAATTTTCTACATGTATGACACATGGGTACGAAGAAAAATGATTTCATCCTAAGTTAGAACACATCTTCTAAATTTGTTGGTCGTAATAAGAACAGAAATGTAAATGCTCTAAATTCAACCAACAAAACCAAATAGGCAAAATCTTCTCATCAATGGACATTCGTGGACCATTGATTTCACTCCAATTTCGGAGGGGCTTCCATAGAAAACCCCATCATAGCCACCACGCGTGTCCTTATTCTCAATTTCAAGCGTGACCTGTAATTGACCTGGACCATTTATTCATTGTGAAAACGTCATAAACACACTTTCAAGAGTTTCAACTCGGTCATGGGCTTGGAATTCATTGGTGTGTGTGGGTGTAGGTGCGAGGAAAATTTAAAAAAACCTGATCCACACGACTTGTTGAATTTTGGCCATTATTGGACTTTTTCAACTGCCCATTTTCTTGTGGAAATGTAATTGGCATAACTATACCGGTATTACCATACGGTACAGGGCATATTCACAGTGTACTCACCACCTGATGAATGGCCTAGATTATTGACACGTGTGTCATCCAATGGTTGCAATTGTCACATGGGCCCACATTCAATTAAAACCCTTTCAGAAAAGCTTAATTTTCATGGAAACGGATTGGCTACTCCCCCGGACACCAGCCCCGTGGCTGGTGGTCATTGTTCTGTGGGCCGCACCATGATGTATATGTTTCATCCATTCTGTTCATCCATTTTTAAAAAGATTATTTTATGTGTTAACTATAAAAATATGAGGGATATAAATCCGAGGCGGACCGCACCACAGGAAAACAATAGTGATTGGATATCCATCATTTAAATCCTCCTAAGGGCCATTGTACTGTTTATATAAAATCCAATCTGTTGATTAGGTCATAAAGACCCGGATTAAGGGAAAAAACAAAGATCAGCTTGATCCAATACTTTTATGAGCCCCAAAAATTTTTTAATGGTTGAAGTTCTCTCAACAATGTTTCCTGTAATGTGGTCCACTTGAGATTGAAATATACCTTATTTTTTTATGATACTATAAAATGATCTAAAAAATTAGATGGACGGAATGGATGAAACACATACATCATGGTGGGGCCCACGGAGCACTGAACATCAGCCATTGGCTGCTGGCAGGGGGAGTAGCCAATCCGTTTCCGATTTTCATACCATGTGATTATAATGGTGCAGTGGTTGGTGGCAGCATTTGCGAGAGATATAATTTTCTATACGACTCAACGGCTGTACTTGTTTGTTCTAAGAAGATAAATGTAGATATTTCAAATTCAACCAACATAATTAATTGGGCCAGATGGGCAAAATCTCATCATCAATTGAGAGTTGGTGGCCCACCGAGTTCAATCCCACTTCAAAAGGAGTTTTGATAGAAAATGGTCCCCTCATTCGTTCCCAATTTCGAACATGACATGTGCACTTGACCTGGACCATTTATTCATTGTGAGAACGCCATACAGAAACTATCAAGTGAGTCCCACACCTATGTTGAATCTAGACCGTTGGAGTTTTTTAACCGACTATTTAATAGTGGATATGTCCTCTGCCTATCTATCGTGCTGGTATTGTCATATAGTCTGGGCATGTTCACGGTCCTGGATCACTTACATGCATGGCATCCGACGGTTGGACGGGCTTCATAGGGGAAGTGGATTGCGTCCTGCGCAACAGGCGCTCTGTGGGGCCCACCTGCTTATATGGGTTTAATCTATGCTGTCTACCCATTTTTCGAGATAATTTTAGTATTTGATACAAAAAATGAGGTAGATCAAGGGCTCAAGTGGACCACACCATAAGAAGTAATAGTAGCAATGATGCTCACCGTTGAAACCTTTCTAGGGCCCATCCTGATGTTTATTTTCCATCCAACCTATTCATATGGTCACACAGAACTGGATGGAGGGAAAACATAAATATCGGCCTGATCCAAAACTTCTGCGGCTCTCAAAATGTTTTTAATGATGAGAGTTCAATCACCACTGTGTGCTCCAATCTAGCTTTGGATCTTACTTATTTTTGGGATCATAACTAAAATGATCTGAAAAAATGAATGGACGGCATGGATATAGCCATGCATCATGGTGGGCCCCATAGAGCTCCTGCCTGGTCAGGATGCAATATGCTTCCCATCACAAGGTAGCGGGTCACATGGGCCCCGCATTCTATCAAAACAGTTTTCGAAAACGTACCAAAACACACACCAGAGTGCACCCTGACCTTTACCTGCTTGCCGATTTCAAGCGCCCAAGGGTCTTATTGTCATACTTTAATAAGTGAGGGGTTTCTCAGAAAAAAAGCAGGGGGTATTCTGTCATTCTTCCTTTTTCTTAATCTCATGCCACTTGGATTGCATCAGAAAGCAGGCGAAAGAAGAAAAAAAAAAAGGCAGAAAAATAAAAAAGAAAAAAAAAAATCCCTTCCTCTCCCTCTCTCTCTCTCTCTCTCTTGTTTTAGGAATGAAGGAATGAATGTTTTATGACAGAGAGAGAGAGAGGGAGGGAGAGTTTCTATTTTCAATCCAATCCAATCCAATCCAATCCAGCTGGAATGAAGGAGGAAAAGAGGGCCGTGTGATTGCTTTGATGGTGGGACATCCAAATGGGGAATGTTACATCGACGGTTGCTGCGAAATTCGCATTCTTCCCGCCTGACCCACCAACGTATGACGTGTTTAGGGGTGGAGAAGATGGGAAGCTCTTCTTCTCAGGGGTGACTGCTGACAAGAACATGGACGTGCATTTGCTTGATACCAAGGGCGGTAACAAGATCGTCGCCACCTTCTGGAAGCACCCAACTGCCAGATTGACTATTTTGTATTCCCATGGCAACGCTGCCGATCTCGGTCAGATGCTTGAGCTGTTTGTTGAGCTTAGAGCTCACCTCAAGGTTAATATCATGAGGTATTGTTTTTCTGTTGGATATATATATTTTTAATTATCATTTGAGATTTGGTGGTTTTGATTTTGTTGGATTTGGTCTTTTGGGAGAGGTGGGTTTTGCTTGGTTTGGTTGATATCTTATTATTATTATTGAGATTTGTTGATTTGGGTTTTGTTGTATTTGGTCTTCTGTGAGATGGGTTTGATTGGTTTGGTTGTTTTTTATTTTTTAAAGATTTGGTGATTTGGGTTTTTTTTTTTTTTTTTTTGGATGAGGGATTATAGGAGACTGATCAGATCATTAGTCTGATGGGGTCGGGCCATGGCCTGAAAATTAATTCATAAGACAATTTTTGGTGTTCAATTGGTCGCACACAAAGGACGGTTGAGAAATTCAATTGAAATGGAGCTAGAACTTGGATGGCTAGGATGCTTTTATCTGGGAAGATTTTGCGTCAGGGTCCATCCAGGATCACTGATCCATTTTTCCCACTTTGTTCAAACTGAAATACGTGGATATTATGTATTTTGGTAGGGGAGCATTGCATGGTTCTTCTTAGATGGACTTTTATTTTTTTATTTTTTTTAAAGGTCGGTTTTGGTTGGTTTTTTGTGTTTTTGAAGGTTGTTGGTGTAATTGGTTGAGCACCAATTTGGATTTTTGGATGCAGTTTTATGACTTGAAGGTTTGATGGGGTTGCGAAAGGTGGTTACGAGATTATTATTATTATCATTTTTCTAGAGGGTTGATGGGTGTTCAAAAGATGGTTTTGAGATGGATTTGATTTATTTTTGAAGGTTTGATGGGTTTGCGAAAGATGGTTTATATATATATATATATATATATATATATATATATATATATATATATATATATATATATATTTGGTTTGGTTTGTTTCTGAAGGTTATTGTTGTAATTGGTTGAATTTCAATTTGGATTCTTTTGTGTAATTTGATGATTTAAAAGTTTGATTTTCTTTATTTTTATTTTTTGAGATGGGTTTTGTTTATATATGTATGTATATGTATGTCTATTTGTATTTGTTTTTATGCATGCATGTATGCACATGTATGTGTCTACACACATATTTACATCACCCTTCAGAGGGGATGGGTGGCACGGAAGTAAGGGTGGTTTGCAGAGGGACATGGATGATTGAAAAGGTGGTTGATATGGAGAGAGAAATGGATGGTCGCATGATAGGGAATGTGGATTGAAGAGTGAGTGGACTTGCATGAATGTCCAATAGAGTCTTTGAACGGATTTATTCTGGTTGCCAGTCACCTAACTGGCTCTCTAGTCTAGGAATTTGCAACCAGTATTGGATGCACAGGCAAGTCTTTGGATTTTAAGGAGATGATACCATGTACAATGCCATGATAAGGTTGGACTTGCAAGTAGAGGTGGTATTCTCTTAAGACTAAGAGAATTAGTGACTAAAGGTCTACCATCTCAAAAGAGGCACAAGATTTGCTCTGTCTCGATTGCTTGAGGAGAACAAAAGCTTGATAGAGATCACACTCAAATTTACTATTGCATTTACTAGTCATTGGGATGGGTGTTCTTCTTTTACGAGCTTTTCTTTTTGAGCTAGGGAATGTGTAGTGGTATTTGATTTTTTCTGCTTGTAATTTTTGGTATAATTGGTTCAATAGTCATTTGGATTTTATGTATAGTCATTTTAGCTAAGGTGCTGTTAAAATGGGTTTTTGGACTATCTTTTCATTTTGGTCTCTTTTGGGGCCTGGGAATTGGGGATTGTATGCAATTTGTTCTGTTTATGGATGTTGTTGGTGTAATGGGTTTTGAACACATTCAGATCTTTTTCCTTCTTTTGTGGAAGCTGCCAATTTTTATCTTTGATGCTGTTGCAAATTGTGATTTTGAGTGGAAATGATCTTTTAGAGACAGAGGAACTGGAACATGGCAGGACCCCTCTCAACTGTACACATGGCAATGGTATGTGGAAATTGGGACTTTTCATGTAGCAGGCCCTACTGAAAAATTGTTCGGATGATGCTAACTATCACTTTTCTACTCAGCTTGTCTCAGCAGATGGTATGATCTTGTAATCCGAGTGCTTTTTGAACCATGGGCCATCCATAGTAACCATGGGTACCATATTTTCTGGTTCAACCTTTTTCTAACCACATCAATTCACAACTTTTACATTGGTTTTGTTTGTGATATCTTGTTTATCCCCTTTCCTTTTCGGAGCATTAAGGGAACTTAGGAGTAGCACCAATAGGTAATAAGATAAGGGAAAGTAGACTTGGATGGTTTGCTTATGTGCAATGGAGGGCAAGATTTGTGCCGGTTAGGAGTGAGTTGGTACAAATAGAATGCTGGAAAAGGGCAAGGGGAAAGCCAAAAGGACATGGAGGAAGTAAGAAAAAAACTTGATGCCCTATTGTCTAACTAAAGGTGTGGCCCTTGATAGAGTGGAATGGTGGAGCAGGATTCACATAGCTGACCCTAATTAATTGGGGTAAGGCTTAGATGAAGATGAAATTCGTTTACTTTTTTAAGGCTTGGAATAGAGTCGTTGTATATGATAGTTTCTGTTTGAGAAACTTTTAGCTGTAATGGGTTCAATCCCCATTTGGATATGTGTAGGCCACCAATATTTATCTTCTATGCCTTTTGTACTGGTAGGGTTAGGGAAGGCATGAATTTGAAATGGTTTGAAGTTCTTTGCATGTTACTTAAAAAGGGTCATGTTTTTGTTATGCACCCTGAAATTTGCAAGGTTTTCTTTTTCTATTTAAGATGTTACTCCTTTGTTATTGATTGGGCTTTTTTTATTTGTTTCGTCTTTTCCAGTTACGATTATTCGGGATATGGGGCCTCCTCTGGGAAGGTAAGTTATATATATGCCACAGATTTGATTTTGGAGTTCTTTAGTCTCCGAAAATGCTGTATAGATTAAAACTGGATGGGTTTGTAATCTATGACTGTGGGCACATTTGAGCATTTGAGTGGAATGGGTACTTTCCACCAAATGGTAAGAGATTCGATTCAGGTCATACTTGAAATGATGCCTTGCTTGCAATTTGGGGTGGAATAGCCCAAATTGGGTTGGCAGAAATCATGGCTCCCCCAAAGGAAAGGAATGGTGAAAATAAAAGAATCCTTTGTTTATCACTTTCAATTCTATAGAATTTTTTGGAAATAGTTTCCCTCCCTCCCTTCCCCCATGCAACTGGGAGTGGGCTTTCATTTTGCCATGCCTGATTTTTTTCCCTGATACTTCTGCTTAGCCATCTGAGTTCAACACATACTACGACATAGAGGCTGTGTACAATTGCTTGAAGAAAGAGTACGGAATAAAGCAGGAGGATGTGATTCTGTATGGACAATCAGTTGGGAGTGGGCCTACAGTACACTTGGCTGCCCGTCTGCAGAAGCTGAGGGCTGTCGTTCTTCACAGTGCAATTCTTTCGGGCATACGGGTGTTATATCCTGTTAAAATGACATTTTGGTTTGACATTTTCAAAGTAAGTTTGGGTTCTATCCTCCTTTTTTATTTCAATGGATGATTACTGGTTAAAGATAGCCATGTATTTAGAAAATCTTAATTTTTATATGCAGAACGTTGACAAAATACGGCAAGTCAGCTGCCCAGTTCTTGTTATACATGTAAGTTTTCAATGTATTGTTTGATATGCATTTTGTTTAATACCTTATGGACTATAAAGTCTTCTGATTTGTTGTTTGTGTATCTTTTCATCAATGGGGTTTTGTTCTACAAAGTCTCTCTTTAGTGGAAGCCATGCTAAAATGAAGATATTGTCGCCTCATTGATTACAGTATTACAGATTATGGGAGTGCTTAAATGATGATTGCCAACACATTTCTAAGCCTTGGTAGTGTTACATCATGGGTATTACTCTTACAATGTTGTTCACATTTATTCATGTATACCTTATCTTTCTACTTTCCATATTATAATATGACACTTTTTGTACTACTCTATTACAAGAAGTATATAAAAGGGTGTATATAACAGAAACATTGTGTGTGCGTACACACGCATGCGCTCGCATTTGTCAGAATGCCTATTTCAGCCAATCGTTCTAAGCTCATCCTGTGTTATGTATGGATTGTTACCTCATTCTAAGATGACTTAAAGTTCCAGTATTATGAGGTGGATATTTGATGGTTAAAAAGTAGTACTCCCCCCTCACTTGGTAGATTATGAGCCTCTCGAAAAAGTTTGTGCGGGCTTTTGGGCCTCTCTCCTGTTATCATGTTTCTTCCATTCATGTACCTTATGTGATGGTTTAATGAAGGTGTGTACATCGCCATTTTTCATTCGAGAAATGTAGTAATTTGAGGCTTCTCCAACTGTTTGGAAGGATCATTTCGTAGTCTCTTCTGTTTCCCAGGATAAACTCTAGTTTTGGAGATTCAACTTCCAAATTCGTTATGATTGGGTCAATTGTTTTAGCTAGGATGCCCGGAAACTTGCTTATTGAATTTTTTTGATACTAACATAGCATGGATAGGGATACCTTTAAGATACAACTTAAACTGTATCCCATTGTATTAGGTTCATGTTTTAAATTCCTATATTTCGAGATGGTGTAGGAATATCAGATGGGATTCTTGTATTTGTATATGCGCTACCTATATTTCGGGCGATATGGAGTCATTAATCACTCCATCTGTCCCTATTTGTACTGTATACATCCCAGTATCCATATCCGTCTTTAGGCATCATTGTTTTTAAGCACTGAAGATTAGTGGAAATAGTGGTCAACCTTGATTTGAAAGCAAATGTAGAAATATGGAACAGTTTCCATCTTTACATGACTCCATCATTAACCAAGCCTATCCCATCTTTACATGTTTATACTTTTGAAATAGTAAATGCACAGTGCAGCTTGGCTAATGAGCAGCCAAGTTCTATTCATTTGCTAGGTATTCTGCATCACTGTTTGCCTACTGATGTACAGTTGTGCATGTATGATAAAGTGATCCATAACCGAGCTGAGAGGGCTAGTGGGCCGGGATAAAGTCCTAACTAAATGTCTCCAGAATAGGAAGAAAATTAGTGTCAATGGGTGCTATTTGTGTTAAAGGGATGGTGAATCCTTGAATAATTTTTCATCCATTGCTATTTTGCATTGGTGTTTCTTGCAGTTTTATGTCGAATGGAGTCTTCCAGCTTCTGTCTTCCGTTCTCATGGCTTGGAGAGGGGCGTCTTTCAATGGTGAAGGGAGGAAATTAAGGAATCTGTCTCTTAGCAATTATGTGGGCAATTTGGAATGAAAGGAATAAATAGTTCCTTTTCTAATTGCTCACAGCTGGTCTGCAAGGTGGTGGAATTTGTTGAATTTTTGGTCTCCTCTTGGGCCTGCTCCGTTTGCTCGGTATAATCATGTAAATATACGTTGTGAGGTTAGGGGATAGGTTTGTATCCATGGGGAGGCAGTGCCTCCCACATGCGTCTTCTTTAACACAACCCGCCCCCCCTGCGGCCGATATAATATAATTCATCTCACCGATAGAAAAAGAGGTCCAATTCTCCTATTTAGGTAATTAGCTAGCAAAATCAATTAGCTAGGTATAAATAATCCATTAGTCAAATATTTTAAATGCATACTTATCTCCTTCATTTCTTTTTCCATATTCGTAATAAGTCATTGATTGTCAACCACATTACGCGTTTTCCTTGTTTGTACATTCCAAAAGCTTATATAAGAGCTTGGGATGAGTAATATCAAGGTACATTTGAATTGAGTAAAAAGTTTAGATTGTTTCTTTCCACTTTGTGTAATTCTTGTGCTTAGCTTGGAGGTGTCTGCGCTTGGGTAGATCCTCCCTATCAGCTAGCAGCGTCTGTTTGGCATCAGAGAGGGCCTCATCGACCGAATTGAAGTCTTGGATCAACAACAATCTCGACATTATTTTTTCTAGGTTCTTTAATCATAAAATTCTACGTCTTTCCCTTTAATTTCTTCATTGTATCCATCCCTCCTAACCCCCAATCACCTTTTTTTTTTATTTTTTATTTTTTACAAAGCCCAAAAGTCCAATTGACAAGGGGATGCTTTGCCAAAAATTTTGTAGGCATCTACCTCCATAATCTAGCCCTTTAAACCCAAAATTAGCCTCATTCCAACCCATTATTAAGACCCTAGAAATTAGCCACGTTCCAGCCCATTAAAGCTTCAAAATTAGCCCTATCGGTGAATCCAAATCCACAATAGGGGTTCCAACTAGAACATTTGGTGAATCAAAATGGTACGGGTCCTTAGAAGTTTGTTTACTTCTTGCAATGGCTCTTTGCAGAGAGAGCGCATGGCATCGTGGTAGAAATGCTTAAGAAATATGATATCACCAAGAAAGTACGGGTTGAAGTTAAAGGCTTTTGTTGATTGGATTATAATGCTGGAAGATTATTTTGCATGGTACGGCGTGGATGATGTGCAACAAGTGTCCTTTGTTAAGGTCAAGTTGAATGGCTTAACAAGAATTTGGTGGCGGACCATTGACAACAACAATCTCATCATGGATCATCAGGTTGGTTGACATAAGGGAGAAGTTGGAAAGTTAGTATTTGCCTTCGGATTACATGGATAATCTTCTCCAGGAGCTCCTTGCTTCAAATAGGGAACTTTATAGATGGATGATTACACTGAGAAGTTCAAAGAGCTTTCTGTCCATTGTAAGCTTGTAGAAACAAATCGTGTAACAACTAACCGCTATCGGGCAGGGTTTTGCCAAGAGATCTAGTGTGAGATGGTCATGCATGATTTTGAGTCAGTTGATGATGTTCATTGGAAGGCTCGATGAGTTCAACACTAGCTATAACATTGTACTCTCCGACGCTTGGTTCTCCAGTCGGGGAACCATTTATGAGAAATGGTTTGGATCTGTATCGACTATCGACCACCTCTCTACCCTTTCCAGCCACGCCCATAGATTCATATTCTTCTTATAAGGAAACCTTAACCTTTGTAACACCCTCTGCCACAAAATTCATGCCAAAAGCAACTAGTGGTGCAGGGACATGATCCCAAGGGGCGAGGTCTTAATCCTAATCCTTCCCTCAAGAGAGAACGACAGGATGTCGACTCTTACCGCTGTAGAAAGATAGGGGCACTTTTTCAATGAGCATCCATAAGCCAGGAACCTCCATTACTATGGTAACGAGGACTCCTACTACATGAACGATCATGAGTATTATAATGAGCACATCTAGATTGAACAAGCCCATGTAGAACCTGCATCACAGTCAGAGGACCCTCCTATTGAAACTATGGTTGAAGCTAAGGTTGAAAGCCTCACTCTTATCATATGCCGCCTCTTTACCCTCACTGAGGAGGAAAGATGAAGATTGGTGATGAACCACTATTTTTTGTACACGATAAAATGCCAGGGTAGGTTATGTAACATGATCATTGATTGCGGCAGTGCAATGAACATCGTATTTCAAGAGGTGATTGATAAGCTTAAGTTGCCAACCGAAAGGCATCCAAAACCATATAAGGTTACTTGGGTCAACGACACTATCATCTCCGTGACTCGATGGTGTTTGGTATCATTTAAAATTGACATATATGAGAACGATATTCGGTGTGACATAATTCTGATGAATGTTACCCACATCCTTTTTCGTTGACCTTGACTCTTTGACCGAAAGGCATAGACTGACGGTGAAGGTAACATGCATACTTTCCCATGACGAGGTCATCGTATCCTTCTTCGGCCGTTGCAACCTACGTCACCTTCTTCATCTACGCCTTCATTGTCAACATCGGCTGCTCTTTCAAACTCTTGTGTTCTCATCATGCAGAAGTTCGACGAAGAGAGCAAAGAGAAAGGCATAATGTTCTCTCTAGTCACAAAACAAGTGCAGGATCTGGTTACTGACCAGGATGAGCCTATTCTTGATGAAGTCAAATTTATGCTACATGACTTTGAAGATTTGGTCCTCAATGATCTTCTTGAGGAGTTACCTCCACTGCAAGATATTCAACATGCTATAGATTTGGTTTTTGGAGCATCTTTACCTAACTTACTATCATACCGTATGAGTTCCGCCGAGCAAGGTGGGTTGAAGCGTGAAGTTGATGAGTTGCTTAAAAATGGTTACATTTGAGAGAGCCTAAGCCCATTTGCAGTGCCAACCCTCCTTACTCCCAAGAAGGATGGAAGTCGACGTATGTGTGTAGATAGCTGAGCTATTAATAAAATCACAGTGAAGTACTCCTTTCCAATCACTTGGCTTGATGATATGTTGGACTTGATGCCAGGTGCTAGTGTTTTCTCCAAGATTGATCTTCATAGTAGGTACCACCAAATTTGCATCCGACCTAGTGACGAATGGAAGATGGTATTTGAGACAAAGGACGGTCTCACAAACGTGCCTATCACTTTCATACACGTAATGACCCAGTTGTTGCACCCCTTTATTGGTAAGTTTGTCGTTGTAAGTGCTATTTGGAGTAGTTTCTTTAATTTTTCTGGGATTGATTGGATGATGCCAGAATAGTTGCAAGGTTTCTACCCAGTGGCATAGAGTCCAATTGGGGAGGTTTCCTGTTGTCACTTTAATGAAATTTTTGTTGCCTTAAAAAAGTGATTTGTTTTGCTTCTAGACTTATGCTTGATCTAGTAGGAGTGCAACAATAGAACATTCTGTAATGAAGCAGAGATGAATTGAGTTACATTCCAAACGGCTAGTTAGGTGGGCATTGGGGCCCACAATCTTTCATGGCAGTACCATGGAGCAAATTGTGGAGAGTTGGGGAATGCATTTGGCTTAAAAGATGATTCCTCACCTTATTTGTTTGTAATCTCGAATTCTTGGGCCTCTTCTGTTTTGCTTATCTTAGTAAATTCTTTGTTGCCATTGAGGAGTGTTGAGAAGTGAGTTTGGCTTTATTATAAAAGATGATTCCTCATAATCTTTATTTGTAATCTTGAACTTTTGGGCATGTTTTGTTTCACTTTTTCTTAGTTTTATATATAGAGGGAGGGAGGGAGTTCTCAACTCCCTTTGCTGGAAGCCACATGCCAACTGTGCATGTTTTTGGGGCACAAACTTTCATCAGCATTAAAGCAAGGCCATTAGATCTGATTTGATAGTTTTCAAGGGCACATCCATGTAGGATTGATACGATTGATAGGCTTTTTGTTTCACTTTTGGCTTTGACAGGAATTAATGGTGTACCCCAATTGTTAGATTGACATGATCTTTGTTGTATCCCAGATTAGCATGCAACGTCACCTTTTCTACTTCTCGCAATTCAATTTTGTGCTGTCTTTGATTCCCTCATGATCTTTGATATGTCCTTCCCAATCCTTATACCCCTAGCTGCTTTGCCATGCACCCTATCAAGATCTACCCCTAGCTGCCTTGCCATGCACCCTATCAAGACCTATTGACTAGACCATCACTCAGTCTATTAACTCTTTCTTCAATTCATCTACCATATTGTTATTGACTTTATCTTCTAATCTATCCACGTATCCCTCCATCGATTTGTCTGTAGATCCATTTGTGGATCTATCAATCAATCAATCGGCAAGTCCGGTCATCGGTTCTTCTTGTTCATCATCTTGGATCGTGACACTTTCTGCAAGCACTTCATTAGATCTTTAAGTTCTCTTTATTCTGGCAAGGCTTGGATTCTGTCATTGCAGTTTATTGGCTTTGATTATTCACCATGGAATGAGATCCATAGTTACCTTTGTTTCTATGCTTTCTATCAACGATGTCTTGGATCCAAGGTATTCATAACGGTAGGTGGCTGTAACAGCCAGCCTTATGGCTGTTACAGTAGGCCCTGTAATGGTCAAAATTCTTTTGTAAGGAGGAAACTATATCAGCCCCATATTGGACCATTATGGGCTCATGTCGCCCCATTATGGCCTGGTATCGGTCCGTTACAGGTCCATAATGGCTGTCGTGGTCATTACTATTGCATAACGGGTCTCACGGTTGCCTTTACATAATGGCCGTTACGACTGTTGCGAAACTGTTTTTAATACCATGCTTAGAGCCGTTTACCGGTGCCCAGTGAATTGTAATATTTCCACCATCATCTCAGCTCGGTGTACATCCCTCATTATCTAGAACTGTTTAGGGGGCGTTCGGCGCATGGTATTAGATGGGATTAGGTGTGATGGAATTGCATTTGGTCCCGTGCCAATTGCACCCAACGTTTGGGGAGAATGGGAGAGCTTGGAATTAGTTTAGATGGAATTGTAGTTGATCCAGGGCACTGTAGCTTTTTGCTTCCCGCCCAGTGTTTTGAAAAATTTGAAAAGTCCGGTTGATGTTTGCAAGTTGTGTAGGTCCCACCGTGATGTGTGGGCCATATTCAGAGTGTCCACCCATTTTTTGAGATCATTTTAGAGCATGGGCCAAAAAATCAGGTAGATCCAAAGCTCAAGTGGACCCCACCATAGAAAGCAATGGGGATTGAATGCCTACCATTGAAAACTTCTTTGGGGCCACATAAGTTTTGGGTCAAGCTGATATTTGTGTTTTCCCTTCATCCGAGTCTTTTTTACCTTATGAATAGATTGGATGGCAAATAAACATCACGGTGGACCCTAGGAAGATTTCAACGGTGGGCATCATTGTTCCCATTGATTTTTGTGTCGTGGTCCACGTAAACTCTGGATCTGTCTCATTTTTAGGCCCACGCCATAAAATGAGGTTGCAAAACAGATTAACGGTGTGGATATAACACATATATTATTCTCAATGGTTCCAAATGATGGTGGGTATATTTATTCAATGGACAACAAACCAAAATGTGAATGCCACCGTGACACAAACATGACATGGGGTTAGGTTTGTCCCATGGTAAAAGGGGACAATCCTTGTCATACGTAATAATTACCATTTTTGAATCCCATCTCACCTAATCCTTTCTAATACCACGCGCCAAACACCCCCTTAATGTTCTCTGTTGAGTCAGTATCTTCAGAAGTTGAGGTGGGATGTGTAGAGAGGGTAGTGTACTATGGATACTTGTTGTAAGAGTATGGAAATGACTGCTTCTTGTAGACATTTCAGTAGTAACTGCAACTGAATGGGCTAGTATGAAGATGAAGATGGGCATGCGAAAGAAAGATGTAGGATATGGATAGTTGGTGAAAAAGGAGAAATATTTGTGGGTCCAATTTACGACTGTTAGGGAAAGGGTTATATTATGGCTTCAATTGGAGGAATTTTGGTAGATTTTGGGATGATGCGCATTGGTTTGGATAGAAATTAGGGTTAGGGTTTGGAACGGAAATTAGCCTGTGGTTTGTATTTTGGGATGGGATTAGGTTTTTAGCACGGTGATTTGAAGTTAAAAAAGAAAACCAGAATTCAAGTTCCCAAGGCAAGAATGTGCTTCGATACCAAATTGACACAGGACAATGTGTGTTGAATCTTTGATACTTAGGATCAAGGGCCAAATCAAAAGTAAACAATAGAGGTGGGCATCGAGCCGAGTCGAGTCGAGGTGGGCCAAGCTCGGCTCAGCTTGTCCATGATGTACTCGAGTTCGAGCTCGAGCTCGAGCTCAACATCGAAGCTTGGTTTGTTTGCCAAAGCTGTCAAGTCGAGTTCGAGTCGAGCTAGTGGTTCGAGTCGAGTTGAGTTTACCTCAAGTCGAGCTCGAGCTTGTTGGTCGAGAGAGTAATGGATTCTGTTCTTGATCCTCCATTGATGAAAAATTCAAAAATCTTAAGAGAATCAAAGCAAAACCTGATGAAAAAATCAAACAAAGCTTCGAATCGAATGAGGAAACCTGTAAAAATCGATCTGTTCTTGATCTTCTTCCACCAGCAGAAATCCAAGTACTAGAAAAGAAACAGAGCAGAACACAGATCAGGAATCCAAGTACTAGAAAAGAAACAGAGCAGAACACAGATCAGGAATCCAAGTAAAGAGCTCTAGCTAATCAGATCATTGGATTTCCTTGAAGCTCTAACAAATCTGAGAAGAATCCATCTCGATTTTTTGGGTTTTTCGCCTAAGAAGTAAATCTCAAGAGATTAAAATCATACTATTGTGGAGCTGAAATGAAAACTGGTGGTGGTGGTCCGGGCGGGCGTGCGGCTGACAGTGGGTAGAGAAAGAGAAGAAAAGGAAAGGGAAAGTGGGTGCGTGTAGTCGGGTAGAGACTCCAGGGTTTTTTTTTTAAAGTTAAAAGTTAAAACTTATATATGTATATATATATATATATATATATATATATATATATATATATATATATATATATATATATATATATATATATATATATATATATATATATATTAATCGAGCCGAGTTGAGCTTGAGTTCGAGCTTCGAGTCAAGTCGAGGGAGTTTTTCGAGCTAGCTTGACTTGTGAACAACCCTAGTAAACAATTAAAAATTGCAAGCACCATGTTTGGGAATCACTTAACCAGTTAGAATCACAAGCAGGAACTAAAGAAAACAGGAAATAAAGAAAAAATAGGTAAGAAAATGATACACCCAGTTGCATCACACCACTAGTTGGACAATCCTAAACTATCCCAATCTCTAGCTGGAAAGTAAATTGAAGAATTTTATTAATAAAAATATATGCATAAAGGTTCTTACATGTATGTTTTTTCACAGTAAATCCTTGTCTAATTATTACCATTCATTAGTTCTAATCTTAACAATCTATTTTAAGGACTAAAAGTGCCCACCCCCCCACCCCCCCTAAAAATAAAAAAATAAAAAAATCAACCATAACTCGCTCAAATGATATCGAAATTGCATGATCATGGACTCATTTGAAATCTAACTCAATAGCCTCTCAAAGAGGATAAATTGTGTCATTTGGACATTGTTGATACTTGAAAGTGGGCCACAGAGGAAGTGTTGAAAATATTAGAAGGGAATTTATCCAACAACCAACAAGCTAATTGTTACTATAGAGAATAGCCCCAATCATATGCACTATATGATGCACATATCAATTGGACCTCCCTGTGGGGTCCATAGATCAATGATCAATCAGACCGCCATCAAGGGTTTGCAAAACCGTTCGGCTAGATTGTGTGACCTAGATTTATGATCAAATAGCCCAAGTTGTGTCATTCCCTCTTGATTTGGAAGTTAGTGCAGCCGGAGGCAGAACATGGATTGAAGATTGAAGAAATAAAGATGTTGGAAACTCCCAGGTCCCAACAATCCACTAACATTAGTGAGTAGTGAGCACAACCATGAACCGACCTATTCTACTGAATCGAACCAAAAGTAAAACACCAATGTTCAATCTGATCTTTTTTAATTCAAAAATCATAATGGGCTGTTACAAGCAAGCTTACCTTTGTATGGACTTTTGATAACTGAAGAAAACCATATAATAAAAAATGACCAAAATGCCCTTGAATCTTATCACAACCATACAATCCTAATGTAAGTTGGCCATAACTCACATAAACGGCAATGGAATTGCATGATCCAGTGTATTAAATAATTTATTGATGTAGGTGTCAAACAACCATTTACTCTAAAAGCTTAAGCTGTCAGAGTGTATCAATGTATATCAAGGGACTTTATCACTCCAACACTCCCCCGCATGTGCGGGGTGGGAACTCCGCACAGGAACATACTGACAAGGGTGGAGTGACACTCACACCATAAATAGGTCGAGCTTGATTTCCCGGTCCCTAGGCCGGACCTGATTTTTTCTAACCCCCCGTGGGAGAATAATATGATTAGCGAGGCATATTTGCTGCTCTTAAGATTCGAACATAGGACCTTCTGCTTTGATACTATGTCAAACGACCATTTACTCTAAAAGCTTAAGCTGTCAAAGTGTGGTGTATCAATGTATATCAAGGGACTTTATTACTCCAATAACAGGATGGTTTTCTAACCTAGGATGATAAATGAAATCAGATTTTCAGTTTAAAATATGAGCAATAAAAGTACGAAATTTCAGCAACCTCATCATAAACCAAATAATTGATCAAATAAGCAAATTACATGTAATCCTAGGCTACCACATGCTCGTAGGAAGGAAATAGTAAGACGTTTATTTGAATAGGCCCAATGGAATTAAGAAATTCCATCCAAAACATGAGGGTAGAACTATTTTAAATGGAATCGCTCGATTCCTAAAGGGATTCTAGTTTAGAGAAATTAGGGTTAATTAGTAAGACGTTTATTTGAATAGGCCCAATGGAATTAAGAAATTCCATCCAAAACATGAGGGTAGAACTATTTTAAAGGGAATCCCTCGATTCCTAAAGGGATTCTAGTTTAGAGAAATTAGGGTTAATTGGGAAAATATGAAATTAGGGTTTATTTGAAAGGGGAATCTAGGGTTTTAGGTTATTGTTGGTTGAAGAAAGAAGAATAAGGAATGATGCAAGAAAAGGGCTGAAGTGAGGTCCACAAAACAGTCTGTATAGTCGTACAAATGTACGCATTCACATGTACGGCTAGAATTTTTGTTTGGGTATAGGTTGGGATGGTTTGGGTTTAAGAAGTAAGAAAGATAATGGAGAAGAAGATTTGAGAGGAAAAGAAATGAGAGAAAATACCTTTGGAGCTTGAGAAGAGAATAGATGGATGGACAAGGCTTCACTCCGATGTAGTTTTCATTCGAATTCACACCGAATGGGGTTTCACACCACATTCTCCATAAACACAAGGGAAAGGGAAGAGAATTTTAAGCTTTTTCATTAACTTCACCTAAAAAAAGGCTAGGGTTGGACATCCAAGCCTTTATAATCTATAAGTTGGTCTTTTACAAAAAGACCATTAATGAAAAACCTATTTGCTTTTAACCCCCTACTTTGTGAATTGCAAATAACCTCATTTAAAAATATAAAACCAATAAAACATGTAAATAAAATCTCAAAACAACTGAACTAAGTGCTCAAAACAAAAATCATTATAATCTTAAGAAACTAAGACAGTCTGATTAACTCTGAAGATGTTCATGATCACGACGGGCCACGATTAAGTCGTATCCAACGGTTTGATTGTGAACTCCTCACAATCCAACGGTCAGAAAACATCCTCCACGCAACCCACATGCTATGTGGGCTCTTTGGCCCCTCGGGACTTGAACGGGTAGTCGCCTAGGCATAGGGACATTGAGGCTCATACCCTCTGATATGTGCGTAATGGCGTCCATAATGTGATGCCCCCATCAACTCTCCCTAGCTGAGAAGAATTCACCTATGGCAAAATAAAGCTCTGGTACCCGCTTAAGTATGTTTGGATCGATGCCTTGAAACTCCGTCTTTTTGATCCAAGTACTGTTTGAAATCATCCTATTCTTCCACTTCACGAAGAACTTTTGAAACCCTCCTTGGCATGTAGAAACTACTTGCTCATCCAAGATACTCTCAATCTCTTCTCGTCTAGCGTGGATGGATGGCAAGGGAGGCAAAGGCTGGGAATATAGGTCAGGTAAAGGCCATGGGTCATGGGACAGGTCTAGATCACTGTGATGGTAAGGTGAAATGCTGGTAGCTGTAGTTAGGGACCCCGTATAAGACACATGATTTTTCACGGTAAATGTAAAACTAATCCCCATGGAAGGTGGAAGATCTATAATGTACGCATTAGAGCCAATTTGTTTCAGTATCATATAAGGTCCCGTAATATGAGCCTATAGTTTCTTAACGGTTTCATGAGGAAACCACTCTGGCCTAATGCGGACCATCACATAGTTGCCTACCTGATACTTTTTGAATCTATGATGAGAGTTAGCATGAATTTTATAACTTTCGTTGCTTATGTTAATCCTTTGTCTAATTTCATTATATAATGCATGAATGTGCGGTGCAAAGAACTCTGCGAACTCTGACGACCTATGTGATAATGACATGGGAATGAGGTTGATAGGTTTTCTAGGCTTATAACCATGTACAACTTCAAATGGACTCATGCCTATAGACCTATTAACTGAACTATTATATGTTAACTTTGCAACAGGTAATATTGCATCCCATGTCCTAGTGTGATCACCCATGAGACATCTCAATAGTGACCGAGACTCCTATTAAGCACCTTTATCTAGTCATCAGTCAGAGGGTGGTAAGCCGACAAAAACTGAAGCCTTGTGCCCATCATGTGCCAAAGTGTCTTCCAAAAGTAATTCATGAACCTAACGTCCCAGTCAGACACAATGGTTTTGGGCAAACCATGCAAATGAACTACCTCCCCGAAGAATAGCTTCGTGATATCGGAGGCATCCGAAGTCTTAAAACATGGAAGGAAGTTGGCCATTTTAAACAAATGATACACTATGACAAAGGTGGAATCATGCTTTTTAATAGTCTTGGGAAGCCCAAGCACGAAGTCTATGCTAATGTCCTGCCACGTCGCATGCGGCACTGACAAAGGCATATACAATCCTGTATTTTACCTCTTTTGCTTTGCCATTTAATAAGTACGACACTGCCCAATAATTTTGGCTACGTCCCGCTTGAGATTAGGCTAATAGAACCTATATTCCACAAGAGCAATAGTCTTATGACGACCAAAGCGACATGCAACTCCTCTGGCATGAAGCTCCCAAACGAGAAAATCCCGGAGAGCGGTATAGGGAATATAGAGTTCGTCACCTTTAAATATGAAATTATTGGTCAGGACAGAACCACTGTAATTCTTTGACTGGTCATCTAAGAGCGATGCATACACCACCTCAAAATCTGGGCAAGTAGGGTATTTATCTCTAAGTTGCTCAAACCTAGTAACTTATGAACAGTAAAAGTGTAACTCTAGGACAAAGGGCATCGACAAGTTTGTTCTCGACCCCTGCCGTATGTTTCAATATGAATGAATACTATTGGAGAAACTCAACCCACTTAGCATGCCTTGGGTTTAGCTTCTTCTAGGAGCTAAGATAACGTAAGGCTTCATGATAAAAAAAACAAGACATTCCTGTGGTAGCAGATAAAATGAGTGAATGTCGCCAATGTCTCAAAGACTGGACCACCACATAGAACTCCTTGTCATAGGGAGAGTATCGTTGCTTTGTATCATTCAACTTTTCATTAAAGTAAGCAACGGGGTGCCCTTCTGGACTAAGCACTCCACCTATATCCACACCTGAAGCATCACATGCAACTTTGAAGACTTTAGAAAAGTCTAGAAGGCGCATGACGGGAGCCTCACTCATTTTTTCCTTTATCTCTTTAAATGCTCTAGAGGTTGCTTTAGTGCATGCAAACTCTCCTTTCTTTATGCGATCAATGATGGGAGCTGTGATGGAACTAAATCCTATGATGAATCGCTTATGAAAGGTAGTTAAGCCCTGAAAGCTTTGCACCTTGTGAATATTGCACAGTTTAGGCCACTTTACTATGGCCCTGACGTTTTCGGGGTCCGCTCTCATGCCCTCAAATGAAACTATAAATCCTAAGAAAATAACGCTATCTGACATGAATGAGCACTTCTTTAGGTTGGCATAAAGCTCTTCGGTTTTGAGGACCTTGCAAACTTGCCTCAAATGGTGGAGACGTTGTTCCTTGGAGGTACTATAGATAAGAAGGTTGTCAAAGTACACAACTAGGAACTTACCCATAAAGGGTCTCAGCAGCTGGGTCACCACTCTTATAAATGTACTTAGGGCATTGGTCAAGCCAAATGGCACGACTAACCACTCGTATAGCACGTCATTCGTTTTAAAGGTTGTCTTCCACCCATCTCCTGGGCGTATATGTAATTGGTGATACCCACTCTTGATGTCTACCTTCGAAAATATTGTGGCACTGGTCATCATGTTCATCATATCATCAAGATGCAGTATAGGAAACCGGTACTTGACAATGATTTTATTCATGGCCCGACTGTCCACACACATGCGCATAGTGCCATCTTTCTTAGGCGTTAGAAGGGAAGGCACAATACATAGACTCACTCTCTTGAATGAACCATTTTTTCAGAAGCTCATCAACTCGCTTTTTTAATTCAACCTGCTTTGTGGGGTTCATTCGGTATGAGGAAGGTTGGGTAGAGTCGACCCATAGATTAGATCAATGCCATGTTGGATCTCTTATGGGTGAAAGCTTATCTGGTAGATCATCGGGAAAAAGATTAAAAAACTCATCTACCATCGGAATCGCCTCATATGGCAACTCTACTCTAGCCTCGGGTGTAACTTCTCTGGCCACAAGGGCACGCATCGTCAAAGTTGACTCAATGTCCTTTTCAAACTCCTATGCATTTATAATGTGGAGAGACTTGGGCTGGGATTTCCTCACTTCTTTGGGATCACACTTTCTAACGTCCTCCTTCTTTGGAGTACTTTTGGATGGGAGAGGATTTTACTTCATCCTTTTGCCTTCGTACATAAAAGAACATGTATTCGAGCGACCGAATAGTGTCACATCTCTATCGTACAACCAAGGCTTACCCAAAATGATGTGGCCCACATCCATAGGCATAACATCGCACGATAGTGTATCTCTATAAGATGCGAATTGAATAAGAATGGCACACTATTGTGAAATTGGAAAAGAAGATGCATCAACCAATGACACTCTATAGGGCCGAGGGTAAGGGATGGGTGTCAAACTCGACCGACTAGTGGTGCTAGCTGAGACCACATTAGTGCAACTACAACTGCCATTGTCAACTATCACCTTGCAATTCTTTTCTCCACACTTGGCGTCAATATAAAAGATAGTGTTTCAACGCCAATCATTACTAAGCTTAGCCTGAGCAAGGGCGCACTTGACTACTGCAAGTGGCATGGTCTCAACTCCTTCGTCATTAGCACCTCCTTTGGGCTCATACACTTCTTCATATTCGCCCTGGTCATCAGCATACTCACAAGTGTCATCAATGAAAAGTGCCTTGGTTCTCTCTTTTGTGGGGCACTGGTATGCGTAATGACCAAACCCTTGGCGGTTGTAACATCGCATGTGCTCACCTCTTTTACTGGTATTCATCGCACCTTGACCCCTAGTATCCCTAAGGTTAGGTTGCGCACCAGCTGAGGCCCGGGACTGACTCCCAAAGTTAGGCTTGGTCCCTTGGGGATTAGCATTAACATTGGTCTCGGGGGAGTTAAATCGCCTTGTGAAATGCGGTTTCATGTATTGCTCTAACTCTTGCACTAGCCGATAGGTGTGCTTAAGGGTATAAACGGCATGAGGAATAAGCTCCTGCTGAAGCTCAGATCTGAGGCCCATCCTAAATTTGGAAAGGGTGACTAATGGGTCCTCCTGGATGTTGCATCGCATCATGTACTCGTTAAACTTGGCGATGTAATCAGCCACAGACATGGAACCCTGGTGAAGGGATTGCCACTGATCCAAGAGCTTGTTACGGTAAGAGAGGGGAAGATACTTCTCATTCAGAACCTCTTTCATCTTAACCCAAAGGGTGATAGGTTCTTCCCCAGTCCTCGCCATCTTGCTCTCGACGTTTGTCCAAAACAGTTTCACTTGGTTCACCAATTTCATCTTGGAGAATCTCACTCGAACGGGATAAGATATTTCATACCACTCGAAGTGGTGATCCATGTCTGCTAACCGATTAAGGAACACCTTGGGATCCAAGCGACCGTCAAAACTTGGCACATCTACCTTCCTGTTCTTCATGACCTACTCATCTGGATCATAGCGGTCATGGAACTCTCTCTGGGATGCTTGATAATGTGCCCCACCACAGCTACCACCTCAAGCTTGGATTCCTCCGCATCCTCCAACGTGACCTCCTACATCGTTATGCACAGGGCCTCCTACTTGGGACTGGCCATCCTCTTCGGTGTTGGGGTTAGCTCGTAGGCAGGTCTTTAACTAATCAATGCGGTTATTCTAGGCTACCAATTGGTTATTGTTGGCTCAACCTCGCGCCTCTATGGCTGCCAGGTGGGCGTTCATAGCTTGCATGAGATCAGTGAGTTGTTCTAGACTCATTGTGAGGTGAAGACCAAAACCACTTCCCTATCGTGGGCATGCATAGAAAGACCTAATGTGAAGACCCTACACAGCCTTATATGACCTTAGACAACTTTAGATGAACCTATGTGACTCCATATGATCAAGCAGACAACTAATCCTAAAAATCCAGCAATGTAACTAATGAAATATCCTAGCACAAAAATTCAACAATGTAGCAAGAAGAATTCACGAGTGTTAGGAGAATTAAACAATGGGATAAAGGATATAATAGTGCTAGTTTTTCAGCAATTGGTCAAAAGAAACACTAGCACTAAAATTCAACAATATACCATGAGATATTACTAAACTCGAAAATTCCAGCAATGCGGCATGTGAATTAACTAGTACCACAAATTTCAGCAGTACACAGTGAAATAACTAGTTCAAAAAAATAAAATAAAATTCATCAAGATGCAAACTATGCAAGTATGATGCTGAACACCCTAAGCTAAGTTTAAGATCATCTACCCTATGTTTAACCTGCTCTGATAACAAAAATTGATGCAGGATGGTTTTTTAACCTAGGATGATAGATGAAATCAGATTTTCAGTTTAAAATATGAGCAACAAAAGTATGAAATTTCAACAACCTCATCATAAACCAAATAATTAATCAAATAAGCAATTACATGTAATCCTAGGCTATCACATGCTCGTACGAAGGAACTAGTAAGATGTTAATTCGAAATAGGCCCCATGAAATTAAAAAATTCCATTCAAAACATGAGCGTAGAAGTATTTTAAAGGGAATCACTTGAGTCCTAAAGGGATTCTAAATGATTCTAGGTTTAGGGAAATTAGGCTTGGGGTTAGGGTTTGGAAATTGGGGAAATATGAAAATACAGTTTTTTTGACAAGGAATATAGGGTTTTAGGTTTTTTTTTTTTTTTTTTAAGGGGAAAGTGGACTCCTACCACCAAAATTCCATTAAGCTGAAAAAATTTACAGGCCTTCGGGAGGGTCGCAACAAAAAGACCACGACCACTCCTATCGTGTCACTCCACTAACCTATAAAGTTGATCAGCACTAACCAACCTATACATAAGGGAGCTCCAACCCAAAAAATACAGGAGCCCCATCCCGAAAGCAGGCAAAATAAAACAAAAGACAAAAGGGCTCACACCATTCTGATCGCACCCAAACCCATTTTATCAAGAAATATGTTACCTCGAACCTGGCGCGAAAGATGTAAAGGATTCTCGAAAGAAGCATGAGACTGCACAACATTGCCAAAACGAGCCAAATAGTCTGCCGGATAGTTCCCTTCCCTATGGATGTGCACCACCAAAACTGTACCCCGCCGCCTCAATTGAGAGATTCTAAACAGCCAGGCCTTCCATTTCTAGCCTGGCCGTGCTGACCCATTAATGAGATCTACAACCGGCCTCGAATCTGACTCAATAATGATCTGGTCAAAGCCCCTCTGAATACTGTTGAGCATGCCATCATGCACCGCTCTCAGCTCGGCAATTGTGTTCGTCCCAAAACCATACCCGTCTGCGAAGGCAAAAATGAACTCGCCCCTCTCACCTCTACAAATACCACCTCCACCCGATAACCCAGGATTCCCCCTGGCGGAACCGTCAACGTTAATTTTGACCCAACTAGGCATCGGCCTTTTCCATCTTACTACCTCTGGTTTGCCGCCAGGAATGACACTAGACGAGAATAGATTATGAGTCCTCTACGAGGAATCCCACCAAGCAAGGCATCCCACCATTTGATTTTAGAAACCACTCTATCAGGGGACAGCGATCGGCCCTCAAAAACTGTAGCATTTCGAACTTTCCATACTTCCCAGATTATCAAGCATGGGAGCAACATGAAATTAACTGACTTTCGATGCATGGCATTAACAACTACCCACCATTGAGATAACCGCGCTTATATCGACACCGCTGACATTATGTTTATGCCAATCCAACTACCAATGGCTAGCCAAACATTTTGCGCCAGCTTGCTGTGAACGAAGAGGTGAAGAGCTGATTCGGTATCATAGGAAAGGCTATCGCAGCAAACACACTTCGACGTGAGCTGAACCCCTCGGGATTGTACTGCATTGTCCACCGGAACCGCTTTTTGAATCACCTTCCAGACTAGGAGGGAAATATTTGGGGGGAGTTTCGAATGCCATACCCATCTAGACCAGCTGCGATTCGGATTAGACACTCTGGACAACGACCAGGCCGATTTTATAGAGAATTCCCCGAATGGAGTTACGGCCAAAAAGGCAAATCAGCATCGGAGGAGGTAGAAAAACCTGCTTGAAAAATGTGATCGATGACGGGTCGAGGAAGAAGGGGAAGCGCTGTCGAGGGGGGAAAAGGTCCAAAAGGACCAATCACCTGACAAACTTTAAACTCTAGCAAGCTTGCAGGCACCTCAATTTCAGCCAGTAGTTGGAGCGGTCCCAGGCCCATCCAATTTGTCGTCCAAAAGCTGCAATTCCCTGCACCAACTTGCCATTGAACATGAGCCTCAATAGAAGGAAGCAAGTCCCTAATCCGTTTCCATAGGGGAGAAGACAGTCCGCTTGACGTATTGCGCCCACCTACCGATGCATCACGAAGATATTTTGCTGTCATGAACACTTTCTAGACATTCTCCTCATTTCCAAATTTAATCAAACAAGCCATTTTCAGACGGAACGCCATCATAGTGTCCGCAAGTTTTCTGAAGCCAATGCCCCCCTTTTCTTTGAGCGTAGACAACAACTTCCAAGACTTCCAGTGACACTTCAAATTCCCCTCAGACCAGCCCCCAAAAGAAATTGGCCATGTGCTTTTCAATCGTCTGAAGCACCTACGCATGAATATGGACCGCCGCCATAGCATGAACCGGAATCGAAGAAAGGACGTTCTTGATGAGGACCACGCGCCCCGCCTGAGATAAGATGTGAGCCTTCCACCCATTGATGCGCCCCACAACCTTATCCACCAAAGGCCTAAACTCTCTTGCCTTGATCCTCCCATCCACTATAGGAACACCCAGGTACTTGAGAGCGGACGAGGCTTTCCTAAAATCGAGAATTCCTTCAATTGTTCTGAGCCGCGCATGCGAGACCTTGTTTGATGAGGACATCGTGCACACGCACGCCCGCACACCACCCCTACGCACGTACGTACGCAGAAGGAGGACCCCACCATCGATTTGGCTCGATGACGACGTCCAGGGAGGGTCTCCTAAGTAGAAGACAAGTTTTGGTTCAAAAAAAGTGGGCCCGATAGTCAAGAAAAGCCATCATGGGATCTCATGATCGTGACCCACTCGTCAGATTGATTTCATATTTTAGATTTTACTTATTGTTATTATTTAGAACATTGTGAACGCTTTAGATTTCTCTGTTTGGTTTTTATTTTAGTTTACTTCATCGCCAAATAATAGGTTGCGCACATGGTGCGAGTTTTGGGTATAGGATTTTTCCTATAAATAGGCACCCCTTATAGTTCTTTTGATTGATTGAAGTTAATAAAAAAATTCCTGCTTTATTTTTCTGCTCTCTTCGTGAGTTGTGGAAGAATTTAAAAGTGGGTGCGAAGCCCTCCATTTTCGAAGGGCTAACTGCCGTGGTGCGAAGCCACATCGACCCCGATTCACCCCCATCCTCCATCTTCTTTTCCATCTTCCACCACCATCCATATTTCGAATTCGTCCCTTTTGTTGCATCAGATTTCTTCATTACAGCAGATTTTCAGATTTCGGCCCACAAGCGAGCTGAAACTTCGGCGGAGCACCACGCACAAACCGTACATCGGATTGAGCTGAGATTTGGGGGTTTTGGAGTCCATCCCTAGCCGACCAGGGCCAAGGTGGCCTTTTTCTGAATAGTGGGCCCCACACACGGGCGGCCGGGATCACACGTACGTCCGTCTGGGCCATTGTTGCTGTCCACACGTGGGAAGTGTCTTTCGGTTCAGGTTTTTATCTTCTTTTATCCTCTCATAGCTGTTTTTCATGAATCCTAGCCCTAGATTACGTTTTCTCTAAGCTATTTGCCAATTTTCTTACCCTAGGGTTCCCCGAATTGGAATTTCTGAATCCCTTGGATTAGGGACTGATTACTTTGCATGTGTGGGTGATTATTTTTTATCTTTGAGTATCATTTGGTTCATAATTTTTATTGATCCAGCCCTATCATGTGTAGGCCTGGACTCGCATAGATTCCCCTTAATTGAATGTTTGGACTTTTATGTGGGATATGAAATTTGTGTAATTGTTTCTGAACTAACGTGATCTTAAGCCTGAAATCATGCATATCACATTTAATTTTCATGTCCTGCATCATTGTTGGAACAATAAAAAGTACATTTTTGCTGATTTATCCGTTGGCCCGATGAAGCTTGGTAGGAATCCAGAAATAATTTGAGCTGACGGAGAGAACATTTGCTCCCGTTCGTGAATGGCAAAGTGTCGTTGGCATATAACAAATGAGTAATAAGCGGGCACCCTCGACCAAGCGTAAAAGGAAGGCTGTTGGGATGAGATACCAACCTTTTAATCCCCCTGCTAAGCACCTCCGCTGAGATAATGAATAGACTAGGAGAAATAGGGTCCCCCTGTCTCAGCCCCCTTGACGATTTAAAAAAACCTGCCATTTCGCCATTTATCAAAACCGAAAACCAACTGTTAGCCCAGCACTTTTCGACCATCTCAATCCAATTGTTGCTAAACCCAAATCGAGATAAAACCTGGGTTAAAAAATCCCAACTGACCCTGTCGTACGCTTTATCCATATCTAGCTTTAGAACCGTGTTTCCCCCTCGAACAGGCCTGTTTAAATCCCTGAACACCTCTTGTGCTACGGCAATATGCTCAGAAATCGGCCTACCCTGCACAAAGGCCCCCTGCTCTGCTGAAATAATGGACGGAAGAATCTCACTCAGCCTTTGCTGTAACAACCTTTGAGATGATTTTATATAGAACGTTGCATAGACTAATTGGCTGATAATCCGAAAAACGCTTAGGGGAAGCAGATTTTGGGATTAAACAGATAATCGACGATGTAACTGACCTAGGAAGCTTTCCTCATTGGAAAACGAAAGAAACAGCCCTATGAATATCGTGCGCAACCACCTCCCAGCAAGCTTGGAAAAAGCTCGCCGAGAAACCATCCGGCCCCGCCGCACTATCACTCGGAATGGAAAGAACCGCAGCTTTAATTTCCAACAGGGAAGGGGCAGCCATTAGCATCTCATTTTGCTCCTGCGTAACCTTGCGAGGAATGCATTGAAGAATGTTTTGGTCAAATTTCCACGGCTCAGCTGAGAAAATCTGCCGAAAATAAGCCACTGCCGCAGCTTTTATATCGGCTTGATTATCAGCAGCTTGACCACCCTCCAGCACCACTTGACGGATAGAAGCACGCCTCTGTTTTTCCATCGCAGTAGCATGAAAAACCTTGTGTTTTTATCTCCCTCCGCTAACCAATTGACCCTCGATTTCTGCTTCCAGAAAATATCTTGCATAAGTTCCAAAGAGGAAAGTTCGCCTAAGTTAGAATTGAGCTCCTGCTGCAAACTAGTACACTGATCAAACGGACCAGAGAAATCCTGCATCTGAGACTCCAAATCAATCACTGTACGTTCCACTGTCTTAATCTGCTCAAATATATTCCCAAACTCAGCCTTGTTCCACACTTTTAAATCAGCTTTCACCTGCTTTAGTTTGGAAATGACGTTATAAATTGGATGGGTTGAATCGACCTTCTTCCACGCTGCGCTTACCACCCTGATGAAGTCACCATGTTTTGTCCACATACGTTGAAAGCGGAAAGGCTTTGGGCCGCTAAATGGCTGATCCGGGAAGCTGAGCATAAGTGGAGCATGATCGGACTGAATCCGAGGCAAATGAGAAACCTGAAATTGCGGGAAAGCCAAGGACCACCTAACATCAATAAGGACCCGATCCAGCCGCGCCCAAACCCGAGCATTACCCTCCTGGTTGTTACTCCAAGTGAATCTATTTCCTGAAAAACCTGCATCCAGAAGACCTGCACTCTGAATGGCATCAGCAAATTCTGCCGCAGAAGCTCAATCAGCCGGCCTGCGACTCCTTTCGGAATCATCCACAATCGCATTGAAATCCCCACAAACTGCCCAAGGGCCATGAATCGAAGACGAAAGGTAGACATTCCGTCCAAAGACTTCTCCTCAACACCCGAGCACACCTAGCATAGACAAAAGTGATGTATATCGGAGAAGCCGAAGTCTGAACAGAAGCCACAATCGACAGACATTGATTAGATTTAAACAACACAGAAACCGAAGCAAAAGATTTGTAAAAAATCCAGATCTTGCTTCCCTCCTCATAATTCGAAAGGGAAGAATGAAAACCCAAAGCTAAACCTGTTTGCACTCTTTTTGCATCTCCAAGCATAGGCTCAAGAATGGCGACAATCCGAGGATCATACTTACCGATAATCCGTTTAGCAGACTTAATCGACCTTTGATTACCAATGCCACGGACGTTCCACACAATGATCTTATCCATCTGTCACACAGGCTATATGAACAGCCCTTCTTCTTAACCTACGCAGCCTTGAACTCCAGTTTCCTTTAGTGTAAAGAATTTTGTGTCTCTGAGAAATCTTCACAGAATTCGGGACATGAAGAATTGTCTGTCCCTCCTGTCTTCCTTGTTCCTCCAAAGCCTGGTGCCTGAATTCCCAGTCAAGAACTTGCCCCAAATCCATATCCTGAATCGGATCCTGTCCCCAACACGGATTGGCAGGTGGACTGACAAATCCTTCTTCTCGGTTCCCATATAATGCAGTTAGGGGTCGGGTATCAGGAGAGAAATAAGCTGAGAGGTCCACCTCAAGGGCCGCTCTTGCCTGCTGATTAGTCCTTCCTTCCGTTTCAGACATCGGGTATGAATGACTCCCACCTCTTGCCACAACGTTGCTTTCATTCCTAACAACCGCCGCCGTGCGCTTATGAGAATAAACGTTCCAGCACTGAGGAGGAAGATTCTCCTTACCACTGGTCTGAATAGGCCCCGGAGTCTGAACCTGAGATTGGACACAGACAGTGTTGTTCATTGCATAAATCCCTGCTGCTTCGGAATCAACATTTCTAATCGCAGACCCCTCGGGCTGTACATATCCAAATGACTGACCGCAATCACAATGCTCTGTTGTGGCTGAATGTAAGGTTGCATTCCACACAACATCTCTGTTTTCCCCTGAGAAACAACAACATGATGGCACTCCTGACGACAAGAAGAAATATCTGTTCTCACCAATGAAGGGGAAGCCATAGCTGGTTCTAATAGAGGGGTCTGATCAGAAGGTCCTAGACAGACCAAAGGCCCAACCCCTGTTTCATACCTCCCACCTGACTGGCCAATCACCTGACGGACCAAAGGCCCAACCCTTGTTCCATCCATCTCATCTGACCTCTGTTGTGGCTCAATGTAATGCTGCATTCCACACAGCATCTCTGTTTCCCCCTGAAAAACAGTAACATGCCGACACTCTTGACGACTTGGAGCAATATCCGTTCTTGCCAATGTACGGGAAGCCATAGCTGGTTCTGTCAGAGGGTTTTGAGCAGAAGGTCCTAGACTGACCAAAGGCCCAACCCCTGTTTCATCCATCTCACCTGACTGGCCAATATCCCTAAAAATGGCCTTTCCACCTGTAGGGACCATTGCACAAACAGCTGGTGTACCTAAATCCCCACTACTATCTTTACCACCAGCGGCCGAGATGAGGAAGACGCTATCCTCTGAATTAGCAACTCCACCAGTTTTCGGCATAGCTTTAACCCTCTCACCCATATGAGCAGCATGACACATATCTGGTTGATTGCCCAAAATTTCTCCCTAGACTCCTCCACTCTCACAGAGGCTTTTCCACAAACATTTGGTGGGGGGCCGTTGTTTCCATGAAATTTTCGGAGAACCCATTCCTTGGTAGTTTCGGCCGTAGTTTGATTTTTGCAAGAGAAAAAACCAAGGTTGAATATAGGTTCCAGCTCCGCAATTATCGGATAAATCTTCCCCAGAACCTGCAGCCGCAACACCTGATTGAAACATACACCCGAACGGGGAATGATTTTGAGCCTCGCAAACACTTGGAAGAATCCGAATTTGGCGCTAGAGTCTATCTGAATGATCTTCCCGAAGTAGCTCGCCAAATCAAGAATAGTGGATTCAATCCAAGCGTGAGATGGAATACCGAACAATCTGATCCATACCCCTTTTCCCCCAATTACCGCTTCTGGAGTCCACATTTCTATCGATTGAAAGCCCATCTCTTTCTGTAAAGCAGCGTTCCCCTTAAAAATCGTCCAGCTCGCCTACAGATTTAAAGATTAAGAAGAATTTCTTTGCTTTGATCCTTACAACCTCCACATCCAAGAACTTCATATTCGACTTCTTCAGAGCACTATATATCCGATCAATACAAACTTCACGGTCCACCACTGTCCCAACCAAGGCAAGTTTCAAGCAACGGAGGCAATTTTCCATTGCCCTAGAATTTGCAATGGTGGTAACACCGGCGTTTGCATCCAAAATGTTATTAGATCTGGGCGTTGGTCTATTTACTGCATTGAGGTAAGGTTGAGCCACATTCAAACGTTGCTGCTGCTGTTGGGATGAAGAAGGGGGTGGTTGTGTTGCCACCCAGTTTGCCGATTGACTTTTTGCCCAAGCAACATGAGCCACCTCCCATCAATTCTTCGTTCATGGAGACAGTGGATAGCATTGAGCGCATCCTGCTCATAATAGAACCAAATGAAAGCAAAACCCCGCGATCGATTGATCATCCGATCTCTAGGGATGAAGACATCCCAGACTTTCCCAAATCTGCCGAAGATTTGGAACAGATCGTCTTCAGTGGTGTCGAAAGTGAGATTGACAGCAAATAGAGAGAAAAGGCCTTTTGAAAGGAGAGATTTACGGGAATAAATGCGCACCCACGGCCTCTCGCGAGGATGGTCGCGATCTCCCTGTCGCTCCCGCTCACCCTCTTCCATTTTAAAGAAAGAACAGCATTATGTGTGTACAGTTTCTTTCTAGGGCATCAAAACTTCTCATTTTGGGTCACTATCTGGAAGGGGATCTTGGGGTTTGGTTAAAGAGAGAAGAATAAGGAAGGATGTAAGAAAATGGCTGAAGTGAGGTCCACAAAACAGTCCGTACAATTGTACAAACATACGGATTCACATGTACGGTCAGACTATTTGTTCGGGTGTAGGTTGGGATGATTTGGGTTTAAGAAGAAAAGAAAGAAAGATAATGGAGAAGAAGATTTGAGAGGAAAAGAGAGAAGAGATGAGAGAAAATACCTTTGGAGCTTGATAAGAGAAAAGAGATGGATGAACAAGGCTTCACACCAAGGTAGTTTTTGTTTAGATTCACACTGAGTGGGGTTTCACACCACATTCTCGATAAATACAAGAAAAATAGGAGAACTTCAAGCTTTCGTTAGCATCACATAAAAAAAGGCTAGGGTTGGACGTCCAAGCCTTTATAATTTAAAAGTTGGTCTTTTATAAAAAGACCATTAATGAAAAACTTATTTGTGTTTAACACCTCATTTGTAAATTACAAATACCTCCCTGTAAAAGCATAAAACTAATAAAACATGTAAATAAAATCTCAAAAAGTAAACTAAGTGCTCGAAACAAAAATCACTATAATCCTAAGAAATTAAGGCTATCCGATTAACTCTAAAGATGACCACAATCACGGTTGACTAGGATCAAGTTGCATCCAATGGTCTAATCGTGAAGTCCTCGCGATCCAATGGTCTGAAAACATCCTCCATGCAACCCACATGCTATGTGGGGTCTTCAACTCCTTCTCAGGATTCGAATGGGTAGTCACCTAGCCACAAGGACACTGAGTCTCAGACCCTCATCTGATATGTGTGTAATGGCGTCCATAATGTGATGTCCCCATCATTTATGCTATGTAGCATGTATCTTACACTATGTAGCGTAGTGTAGCCTTAACTCTACGTGGCTTATGAAAAGAAGCTACATGTTAATTTACATTCACTACACTCTACATAGATTACACTACAAGTTATTTTCACTAAAACAAAAATCGATTAATGTTTTCAATCATTTGTTGCACTTTTCTATTTTGTGATAAAATTTAGTTAATCTTTTGAGCGATTTTAGTAAATAATAAAAGTAACAATATTAAAACAGATCTATTGCTCTTTCTTTATCTTTATAGTTAATCTTTGTTCTATTTTTTCTATTATTGTACATTGTGTTTTGTACTTTGGTTGCACCAGATATCATGAAATTTCATGATGTTTGGATCTACTAAGTGCAACCTTGATTAAAAATCTAGAAGTAGCCTATAACTTACACTACACCTTTGTAGCTTACATGTAACACTTTAGAGGAGTGAATGCTATGCTCACAGTATTCGCTATTTAAAACACCAAGGCTATCAGATGGCACAAATTGCATGTCACTTTGGCAATCTTTTTGGCCCACCAAAGAAGTGAAGTACAAAAGGGAGACTTATTAAATATGTCGTGACTCAATATAACCCAATTAAAACGAATAAATCCTATGAATGGGATGACCATCTGATTGATCCCATGGTCCCCACAGTGTAAGCTGCCTATTGATCTCATCAAATTTACATCATGCCATGGATCTGGTCCAGATCATCAATTAAAACAATCCAAACTGTCTACTTGGTCAAGTCTTTGATTATCCAGCTTGTGTGGCCTTTGAGTGCATTAGAAGAACTCACCCTTGAGTTCAGATCTCTGCAATTGTCTATTGGCATGGCACTCCTTTAAATAGCTTACCGTTGGCTTCAAGTTGATGACCCAACCATTGGATTGGCCTCTTGTCAATGGACTCCAGATTAGCGTGCATTATTGGTTCTTTTGCCTGCAAGATCTTTGTCATGTTACTTGTGTTGTTTGGCTTGATTTTTGTTGTGTTCTTCATATTTGTGTTTTCGTCCTCAAACTTCCTTCCCCACTCGTTGCTGTGATTGGTGTGTCCAAACCTATTGTGACCCGTAGCTTGTCAAGACCTACTGATCAACTGAAATATTTCCTCCCTCATCACCACCATCATCATGTAAGCCTTATCCCAACTAATTGGGGTTGGCTAAATGAATCCGTTTCTGCCATTCCATGCTATTAAGGGCCATAACTTCAGTTAGACCATAGGTCATCAATTCGTGTCTTACAACATCCACCCACGTCCTTTTGGGCCTTCCCCTTGCTCTTTTAGAGCCTTCGACTTGTACCCACTCTTAAGTGGCATAGTTCTTCGTCTCCGTTGCACAAGACCAAACCATCTAAGTCTACTTTCCCTCATCTCTTTACCCAATGATGCTACTCTTGACTTCTCTGAAATGCATTCATTTCTAATTCTATCCTTGTCTTGCCACTCATCCATCTCAACGTCCTCATTTCAGCTAAACTCATCCCATGAACATTTGTTCCTTAACTGCCCAACATTCTGTCCCATAAGACATGGCTGGTTTTATAGCCATCCTATAACATTTCTTTTTCAGTTTAAGTGGTACACATTTCCTCCCACAGCCTTCATATTGAGAGCCTGGGTTCCACATTGTGGTTCTGTTAGTTAACTGCAATTTGAGGCTACTTTCTCACTAGAGGACAACTTGAAATGCTGTTGACTTTGCCGTTTCCTCTTGATGAAGGTAGTCCAAAACTGTTACATAACGGTCACCAAGTAACTGTAATGGTTAAGTAGTACGGGGTTGTAATGGCCGTTATGGAAAAAAATAACCCATAACGGTCCATTATGGGGGCCGGAATAGGTTTGTGAAGGAAAGGAAAAAAAAAAAACGTAACGGCCTTTACAACCCATATCGTAATGGTAATGGCAGTGGCCATTACGGCCACCATTACCATTATGGAATACCTTGCTTTTGATTGGACTGAATGCTTGCAAGTCAATTCACTTGTCCATCCAAATGCAGCTTGGGTTCTGCTCCTATTTAAGTGAAAAATGTAAAAATAAGGCCTGCTTTTCAATGTTCCCTGTTGTCTTCACTAGAAATGGGATATTTCAATACAATGTTTGAAGTATCAGTGTAATATTGTATCTTACCCTGGGGATATGGGAATATTATGGTAACATTGGGAAAGGTTGCATGTATCATGCAATGTTGTCAAAATCGTTATCATCTCGCAAATCATAATAGGAGTAGAATCGTATCAAATCGTAGATCGTAAGATTTTTTTTTTTTAATGATTTTCGTAAAAATATAAAAATATAAAAAAAAAATCAGAAAAAATAAAAAACTTAGCAATCATCCTTTTGCCATCAATATGCACCAAGTAATACCAAATCATGATAGTGTTAAAGGATTCTTATCTTTCCTTCTTCTTCTTCTTCTTCTTCTTTTTTTTTTTTTTTTTTTTCTTTTTGGTCTTTCAAGAAAATTTCCTTAAAAAGCATACAAGGATTCTTTAAATAATTTATGTTCTTATTACCTTTCTTGAATGTCGAATCACATTGGAAAAGCGGCATTTGATTATGTAGACTGACAAAAAAGATAATTGATTTCTATCCATCATTCCACAATAAATAAATCAACATTATCATAACCATTCATAAACTCATTTTAGATAGTCATACATCAATTTGGTGTTTCAACTAGTTAAGAACTAAAAAAATCATAAAAAATCTACGATTTAATGTTGAAGAGCATATATTCCATTTAATCTCTTATAAAGGAAAAATAAAATAATTTACCTTTTCTAGAGGATTTTTTATTGAAAGGTTTTATTTTTTTCTAAATGATTCTTAGGGCCTGTTTGAATTACGGTAATTTGTGGGAATTATATTTAAAAATGGCAATTATTATCTTTCACAAGTGTTTGGAAGGGAGTGGAGTTTCACTTCAAAAATGGGACCAATTTTAATGCCATGACATGTGATTCCAAGCCAAAACTCAGTGGGCCCGACCATGATGTATGAGATATATCCATGGCATCCATTCATTAGTTTAGATCATTTTAAGATATGGGCCCAAAAAATGAGGCAGATTCAAAGCTCAAGTGGACCACACCATAGAAAACAGTGGGAATTGAACGATAACCATTGAAAAGTTCTTCTTGTGGTATGGTACAATTGGGCTTTGGATTTGCCTCATTTTTAGGTTGGTGCCCTAGAATGATCTGGCAAAAGGAATGGATGATGTGGATAAAACAAATACATCATGGTGGGGCCCAAAGAGTTCATCTCGTTTTTCGAGCTAGGACCTTCCTAAAAGGTGTTGCTATCACATCATTCAGCCTTCCTTCCATAAAAAATCTTTATGGAAAATAATTAATGCTAAAAAAGGTTAAATACATAATAATTCATATGAATTACTGCATTTCAAACAGGCCCTTAAAGCTCCAACCAATTTAAAAACCAAAAATGAAAGTAAAGTGAATAAAAGAAAACAAGTATAATTTGAATCATAAATTGGTATTTGGATCATAAATCGTAGGATTCAAATCATAAAATTACAGGATTCATATAAAAAGGGATTGAAATTGTTTTGCTTAAGATTCAACTTAAATCGTATATCGTAAATCGTAAATTGTAGGATTTTGACAACGCTAGTATCATGTACTATTACAATATGATAGAAACACTAAAGAAACTTCAGGAAAATCATGGAAATTTTTGGTGAAACTAAAGGTGATGTTAGATGATAATACATGATTATACAATATACACTGAAATTGCATTCAGTGTGTGCACGGGCGTGTGAAAAAAAAGCCTATGGGTAATGGTTGTATGTTGTTTGGGGGACAACTATGCATTGTTGGTGATAAGTGATGTCATTATGTCCATATCATTCAGATGTCATACAATACAAGCAATAAAACACAAACAATGCAACCAAGTATTGTAATGAGTAATGAGTAGCAGTGTAATAAGGGTAGACTACAAGCTATTAGTAGTAGGATCTTATGGAGCAAACGGTCCACAACTGGAAGGGGAGAATGTGGTATGTTAGATGGTCGATTTGGAAAAACAATAGAAAACAATTAAGTTTAGACGGAGACTAAATAGAGACCTTAGTATTAAGAATACTTTTAGTAGGTCGGTGAAAGAACAAAATCTTCTAAGAGGGAGTTGAAATATCAAGTGATTAAAAGTCACTTCCATGATTGAAAGATAAAAAGTGAATGAGATGTGAAGTAGAGAAGACTAATAAAGAGGAAACAATTTCATTGATTTCTATAAGTGGAAGATATGAGAGGGAGAATCTCACCTTTGAATACCTTTTTATATGAATCCTTCGATTTTGTGATTTGAATCACACAATTTATGATTCAAATCCCAATTTACGATTCAAATTATACTTGTTTTCTTCTATTTTAATCTTCACTTGGCTGTTTATTATTATTATTATTATTATTATTATTATTTTAAATGTTTTTATATTGGTTGGGGCTTTTAGGGCCTGTTTGAAATACTATAATTCATATAATTATTATGTATTTAACCTTTTTGAGCATTAATTATTTGCCATAAAGATTTGTAATGGAGTGAAGGATAAATGATGTGTCAGCAACACCTTTTGGGTAGCTCTTGACTTGAAAAACGAGATGGACGCTCCACCATTATGTATTTGTTTTATCTACGCCGTCCGTTCATTTTGCGAGAAATGAGGCAGATCCAAAGCTCAAGTGGACCAATACCACAGGAAGAACTTTTCAATGGTCATCATTCAATTCCCACTGTTTTTGTGGTGTGGTCCACTTGAGCTTTGAATGTGCCTCATTTTTGGGCTCATCCCTTAAAATAATCTGAACTAATAAGTGGACAGCATGGATATAACACATACATCATGGTGGGGCCCACTGAGTTTTGGCTTGGAATCACATGTAATGTCATTAAAATTGGTCCTATTTTCAAGGTGAAACTCCTCTCCCGTCTAAACACATGTGAAAGATAATAATGACCTTGTTTAACCTCTAATTCCCATGAATTACTGTGTTTCAAACAGGCCCTAACAATTATTTAGAAAAAGCCTTTCAGATAATAGAAAAAGAAGGAATTATTTAGAAAAAAGTAAATTATTTTATTTTGTTCTTTATGAGAGGTGAAATGATATGTATGCTCTTCAATGTTAAATTGTAGAGGTTTCGTTTTTATGGATGATATTATCATGTTGACTTATTTATTGTGGAATGATGGTTAGAAATCAAAATATCTTTTTTTTGTTGGTCTACATAATCAAATGCCGCTTTTCCAATGTGATTCAATAAAGGTAAATAAGAACATAAATTATTAAAGGATCCTTGTAGGTTTTTTTAAGGAAAATTTCTTGAAAGACGAAAAAAGGGAAAGATAAGAATCCTACAACACTATCATGATATGGTATTACTTGGTGCATATTGATGGCAGCAGGATGATTATTGAGTTTTTAATTTTTTCTGATTTATTTATATTTTTCATACTTTTAAGAAAATCATAAAAAATCTTATGATTCACGATACGATTTGCGATTCAATACGATTCAACCCCTATTATGATTTGCGATGCTATAACAATTTTGACAACATTGGTTGGTATTGTCAATTCATGGAACAGTGATCCCATCCAATTCGCTCGACTCCGACATGCAAACAGACCCCACATTTGTTGCTGCTTTATGGATCCAGCAGCGAATAATCTCGTCCACTGATATCTATCCACTAGATTGATGGTTCTTAGGTACAATATCACAAGGAATTCGATGAGTACATTGAGTAATGCTTGTTAAGACATCATAGATGCGTTTCTTGAGAGCTTCAAATGTATGACAACGCATGATGCACTCGATTTCTTTCTTTTGAGCACTTCTGGGAAAAGATGGGAAGGTTCACTTATAACTATTCGCCAGGGTGCCTTAACCTATCATCAGTGTCCATTCATTACAATAGTCGTGTCCCAGCTATTTGTGGCTGGCATTGCTTTGTCAATTACATCCATCATTTAAACCATGTATTTTTGTACTGTGATACAGGTGCCAAATATCATAAGATGAGTAATCTAGGTATATTCTCTCCTCACTATCATTTCAATGCAAAATCAGTATGCTAATATTCACACGATGCTCACAATTCTGATATGAGTCAACTCTTGAGAGATGTATAATATTGGATGGTCTTAAATCAATGAATCAATTTGGGAACATTGTGACAGAGAACCAAAATAGTGTAAAAGACCTCTAAATTGCTGGTGACAGAAAGCTTAGTGAATTACCCTTCAAACAGGCCCAGAATCACCCAATTCTGATGAGACCTTGCCATTCCAAATGATCTGTTAGTGCATCAAGTGGAAGTTCTACATATTGAAAACCGATGCTTGTTTTTATTTGCTTATTATTATTTTTATCCCATCATAGAAAAAAATCGGTGACAAGGCTATGATGATGATGATGACGATGACGATGATGATGATTTTTTTTCCTGATCCTACCATAGCGTCTTTTTAATATTGAGAGTTTCATGACGCTTCATGATGTTGCATAGATGTTAACAAATTAACTGATCATTTTCAGGGAACAGAAGACGATATAGTTGATTTGTCCCATGGAAAACGCCTGTGGGAACTAGCCAAGGAAAAATACGACCCGCTATGGGTCAAGGGCGGTGGTCATTGCAACTTGGAAACATACCCCGAGTACATCAAGCACTTGCGTAAGTTCATTCACGCAATGGAGAAACTCTCAGTCATCAAACAAACAAAGCAAAGCCAGCCACCAAACCCGACCATCACTGAAGAAAAACATAACAAGTGTTTGAGATTCGGCAAGCGATAACTGCTTCTTTATTCTTAAATTTATGTCGAGGGTTGTCTTGGTGAGGGTTACCTTGCAAACTGCTTTATGGAGCAACTGTGGGAAGGCCAAGCTTCTTTGGCCATGTATGTTCAAGTGGACTGATAGAAATCATATAGACGTTTGCTTCAGATGGGTTGAAGTGCCATTTTTCAAGGCTCAAGAGACGGCTCAAACCCAACATGTGAACCCATGTAAGTGTCATGTCACGAATCTGTTGTTTTTGGGGTCCGAATGTAGTAAATCTGAATGTGATGTATGCTCTGCCAGTATCAAGGCTTGTGTAGAAACTATTCGATTCAAAAGCAAATATATGGATGTTCTTTTTTCCAAAATTCTCTGACTCCTTTCATCGCTGCCTTTAAATCTTACTATGAGGTATTTATGATGCTTGATCAAAAGTAATAATGTCTTTTTGTTTGAACCAGCAATGGTATAGGTGGGCCCATCCTTTGGATAACCTAAACCAACCATATGGTGGTCCATGCTCTGATGTCTCCCCGATCTTATGATTCTAGGCATCCGGTGAAATTGACGATTGCACCCTATGTCTACAAATTAGCACAATCATATGGTTAGGATCATTTGCGGGGGGGGGGGGGGGGGGAACTTTTGGGTTATCTTGCATCCACTATAGAACCCACCATATGAATGATTTAGATCAATTGAAGGTGAGCCCCACAGACAGTTTTTTGGCTGCAAAAATGAGTAGTTGGGAATTGTATGTTTGGTTAGACAGCTTTCATGCACGCGCTCTTTGTTCCTAAGATATCATAGCTTGTTGGGAGCTGCGCGGGTCCTTTTTTAGTTCCATGGATGTGAGAACTTATTCATTTATGGCCATCGATGGAACGTGAGAACTTATTCATTTATGGCCATCGATGGAACGTGGATTCAATCCATTGCTGAACTTCTTTCATCTCTCTGGTACATTTCTTTTCATTGAAGTCATGTAACTATTGCTTTGAAAGACCGGTAAGAATTCCATCTTATGTTACCATGGAGCAAATTCCACTCTTGGACACTGGCCGACTGCCTACAATCATGGTAGAGAGGATCCACCTTGGATTGCACATGATCCTTAATTCCACTCAGGTAAGACCATTTTAAATTACTACTGTCCATTTGCATGCCCTTGAGCTTATTGTTTTGATCGTCTGATCGTGCTCATTTTGGGCCCCATTTACATTCCACCATGCACCCTCGTATTTTATCGTAGTTGGTGATCATAGGCGGATTCACTTGGGTTCCATGGGAAATTTGCATATGAATCGAGGTAAGAAGAATTCTGACTGATTAGTTTGCTTTGAAAATTTAAATATGTAACAGAATCCTATTCAGTTTTACATATGATTTTGTATTCTTATCAAAGTTCAGAAGCCGATGATGACATCCTGAATCTTAATCCATCTTCGTATGGCTGTGTTTGGATGTAAATTCTAACGATTTGCATAAATTCAGTTCATTAAACCGGAAATGATGGAGTCGTCTGACATTCAGGAAGTAGCCTTCTAATTGCAGTTGCTTTCATTAGCGTAATTGCAATTTGGAGACTAGAGTTGGACATGAATCCGGTGAAGGTGAATCAGTGCAATGCAATTCAATACTGCATCTGAATGCTATGCGAGTCTTTTCACAGATTATCATCTCGAGTAGAGGAGGAGACCAAAATTACTGAGCCATCCTTAATAAACTAAGCCTGTTAGAGATGTAACATATTGTATATGGACTTCATTGCTTCTGCAGTATACAATATCCTATCATTATGTTGTACATTAGATCTTCATCTGGCCCTTGGTTGGCTGGGCCTGGTATCTCAGAGCATTGACATCCCTAAAAATCATGAAGAGTATAGCTCATTTGTCTGACATCTTCAGTAGCTGCCGTGAGCTGGGTTCTGCATGGCGCGAGTTCGAGGGGTCAATGAGCTGGGTTCGGCATGGCGCGAGTTCGAGGGGCCAAGCACAGCAGGCCAAAACCTGGGCTTGAAAAAAATTAATTGGGCCTTGGCGTGATCTGGAACGACCCAAAATTGATCAACTCCTTATTTCAAATTTCAAAGTTCCCAGTCTCTTCGTTGATCAAGTGGGCGGCAGAAATCAATGGTCTGGATCAAGTTGCATGTGTTGCCTAGATGAGGATTGGAACGATATATTTTTGGGATAGAACATTTGATGGAAACCGTTGATCATTTAGGTGGGGCCCACTATCTGTATGAATTGATTGGGGTTGATATGTTTACGATGTATAATTTCCATGTGCATGTGAACAGAACTTTTGCACGACGAAAATACCCTTAATCACTGCAATGACCAAAATCTACAGCATGTATAATAGGATCCGGGAAGTGCAAATTGGTCTTTTGGAAAATGTCTCATATTGGGAAGAGTATCCATATCATGTAGGTAGAAGTCACTTTAAGGTTTGACTAATTTCAACCTACAGCCAGTCATAGGGAGGGAGAAGGAAAAAGGTACATGTCTGGGGGGCATTTTTGTCATTTGAATTATTCCTTGTGAGTAGAGCCTCTTAGGACGACTCCACTTTGAATGTAAGCTGTGCACCAATGGAGTATTAGGGAGCTTTTGTTCAACAAAGTTTTGTGGGCCCTTTGTGATGATTGTGTAGCACTCTGCATATTTATTGCATTGGATACCTTTAGGACATCACCCCAAAAAACAAAGCAGTTTTAAAACTAGACTAGGCCTTGAAACTAATAAAAGTGAAGATGGGCCCACCATTGTAGCTAGGGCTGTACATGAGCAGAGTTAGCTCAGTAATTTGTTCGACTCGACTCGAAAAAGCTCGATTCGACTCAGTTTGAAACTGAGTTTGAGCCCAGTTGAGTTGATTTTTTAAGCTTGAAAAAATTTCGAACCGAGTTCGAGCTTGCCTAAGTTTGAATCGACTCGGATCGAATCCAACTTGAATCGAACTCGGATCGATTTAGTTCGTTGACTCGGTTACTTTGATATTGTTATTGCTCACCAAGTGTTTGATGAAATGACTCAATGAAGTATGGCTGGTGGCTAGGAAGGTACATATATGAAACAAATATCCTTTTTTTTCTCTTGATTTTTATGTTGTTTATAAGGTGTTTGATGAAATACCCGTAAAATCATTACTGTTGTTTTACATACAACAAGATTTTGAAAGTGCAATTCATGTGTTTGTGAAAATGCTGTACAGGCGAACTCGGCTCAATCTTGGCTCGAACTTAGCTCGAATTGGCCCGAGCTGAGCTGGCCAGTAAGGCTCGAGGACCAACTCAAGCCGAGTTCGAGCTGAGGTTAGCAAGTGGCCGAGACGAGTCGAGCTATGCCAAACTCAACTCGAATTGACTCGTGTACACCTTTAATTGTAGCTGCGACCTTTTCCTCCACCTCTCTTCCTCTCTCTCTCTTTTTCCCATCTTTAAGTGACTTATCTTTTCAATTTCAACCCATGGCTCAATGGTAGACAAATTGCATTTCAACATTGAGATCATGGGTTTGAGTGCCAATGTGAGAGGTGTGTGCCATTGTATTAAAAAAAGTAACTTAACATGTGCAAGAGTCAAGTGCCCAATATGTGCTGAAGTCCGATCAAGTGCCTCATATGTGCCAATGTGCCACAATACATCTTAAAGGACCGTTAATGCGCCGATGTGCCACATGTGCCACATGTACAACAACCCATCATTGAGTGCCCCTAATGTGACACTTGCAATATGTACCATCGTCATCTTCAATCACCTCTCATGTGTAAATATACCGTTGATGGACTATGATGGAGAATTTTCCAAAAATTCCTCTTCGAACATGATATTAATTAACAATTAGATTTTTTCTCAGAACTTGGACCACTCACTGTTATAGCCATCAAATGTATTGTTAAAATTGCTGGATCACCGCTATTTTAGGGGAGTGCACCTCAATAATTTATATGATTTGGATATCTGTAGCGGATGCCATATGCGAGAAGGATGGGCAACTACCATTTTCTAAATAGTCGTGAACGGCCGTAGTTAGTCTAGCCAAATGGACTCAATGAATGTATGTATGATACAATCGATGGCTAGGGGGACAATGGAAAGGTCAAGGGCTTGGGCCAGTAAACTTAGCCTTAAAGCGTAAGCCCAGGATTGAAATATAGGCTCAATTCCTCAGCCAAGCAAGGCTAGGGCCAGTGATGAATGGTCCAATCCAATCATCAAGTGAGTTATTGTTATAAAAGTAAAAAAGAATAAAAGAAGGACAATTTGAAGATACTTACGTGTGATCTCATACAAGCTCAGTGTTTTAAAAGCACATTTGAATCCGGGGTCATGTTTTTATTTTAAAAACATTTACACGATGGGATTGATTCCGATGTAGGGAACGCCACAATGTATTATTATTGTTTTTTATATTTTATATTTTTAAAATTTTACATTGGACTATTTTAAGGCCTTTTTCGTCTAACTAGCGCCGAGCCCTAGCCTGGACCATTGCTATCCCTAATCCACGGATAGAGAGTTTGGGTCATGTTCCTTGGTTTTCATTTTGCACTAGTGGGACGATCGATCTAAATCAGTATATGATGGACCTCATCTTGGGTGTAACATCCAAAACAACATGAGTCCCATTTCTATCCGTGATCCATGAGCAGGGAGATTGTGTTTGGTTTTCAATTTGCATGTGGAACTCAATTATCATTCATCAAAATCATTGATATGATGGCCTCATATTGGATGGTCCATGCAACAAAACAAAAAGCACCAAGAATATATGATAGTAACCAATGCGATGGAGCATATCTAGACTGATCATTAGGTGAGCCATGAATTAACTGATGGCTCAAAGGACGCTGGCCAATGATTCCTCTTTTTCCCCACCTTGTTTAGAACCGTCTAAATTCCTGGGTCAAGTCATCTACGGGTAAGGGTCTACCTAATGAATACTTTGGGACTTGCACTTGTATGCTATGTTGGTAAATGTAGAGGAGTGAATAAGCAGTCCAATACATGCATTATGTACAGGGGAGCAGACTCTCAGCTATTGCATTTTTGGAGTTTGTATAAATATCATCAGTGTCCTAATGTTGACTCTGCTGTGAAGATGAGAATATGATAGAATCAATTCAGTCCTCTCATCACTGGTCATCCAAATACAAAAAAGAATGTGATCAATGCAACTACCAAAAAAACATGGCTCTATCAATGTTAAATGAAAAAGGTTGATTCATCAGATCAATGGTTTGGATCATTGAATTATTGTAACCCACTTAGAAAGATTGGATGCATCATATAAGATTTTCTCATGTGTCCTGATAAGATAGATGTTCATGGACTACAAGTTTATGTGAATAGGGAAGCACTGGACCTGTTTTTACAAAAAAATTGTGGTCCAGTTGATGAATGGACAACATAATTTTTATGGCCAGCATAGGGTTATCCCAATTGATGATATTATATGATGGGCCATATTGACACTTGTGCTCATTTCACTGTCTTCATGCATTAGTTTTGTACTTGTGGGGCCCACTATTGTTGATCAAGACCGTTGGACTTATGGGACCTGACTCAGATGGCGATGGCTCGGAACTCTTCAAATCTTGTGGGTCCTAACCACACTCTTTTTACCCTCTTATTGACAGATTGTACTTTTAACCCTTCATCCATTTTTTTTTCTCTTCAACTTCCATTTAAAAGGGACCATTCCTCACAACTGTCCACATTTCAGCAAAGAAGGCTCAAGGGGTCACGATCTTCCAATGTTGAATCCCAATCCATAATGGCAACCATCAGATGAACGGTTTGGATTGCATCCTAAAACTTTATTCTTTTTTGAAAGTGGTGATGGAGGGAAGGAATAACGTGGTAACGAAAAAAAGCAAGGGAAAAGAAGAGTACTCAAGGCTATGTTATGCGTTCCTTTCAAAATGAGATAGCATTGGATTCTGCTTTGATTGGCCAAAGCAAGTGAAAGAATAATTGTGAAAGAAAGGATGTCTGAGAGAAGGCCATCTCTCATTCTGCATCTGTGAGTTTGACCATCTCTCATTCTGCATCTGTTAGTTTTGAAAAAAGTGATTGAAGTTTCTTGTGAGAAGAAGTGAGATAGGCTAAGATGGCTACCGAGGCTCATGTTTCTTTTGTCCTAGGAAAACTCAGCAATTTCCTGGCTCAAGAGGCAGCTTCCCTCTATGGAGTGCGTGATCAGGTCGAGTGGGTCAAGAGAGAATTGAGGCGAATGCAGCGCTTCTTGAAAGATGCTGATGCAGAACCAAGCAGTGATGCGAGAGTGAAGAATTGGGTGGCGGATGTGAGAGACATCGCTTATGATGCAGAAGACGTCATCGACACCATCCTCAGAATAGAACAACAAAGGAGAAGTGGGTGCGTTGGTTTCTTCAAAAGGCACATGTTCATCAATGTTAAATTATCGGCTCAAGATGAGGTCAGCAATGGGATCAAACAGATAAAGAATAAAATCCGGGAGATCTCCGCGAGTACTCTGACATTTTGCATTAAAGATCTTGAAGAAGGAAGCAGTTCCAGGGTTGAAAGTTTACAAAGGCAAAGGCGAACTTCTCCCCTATTTGGAGAGACAGAAGTCGTCGGTTTTGAAGAAGATGTAAAGACATTGGTGGGACGGTTGATCAAGGGCACTCCACGACGTTGTGTGGTTTCTGTAGTCGGAATGGGTGGTATTGGCAAAACTACTCTTGCCATGAAAGTTTATAACAATGATGCTGTTAAGAAACATTTTGATTGTTTTGCATGGGTTTCTGTATCTCAAGAATGTGTTCTCAATGATCTTTTGCAAGGCATTATAAAATGTTTTATGACTCTTAATAAAGAAGAGCTTGAGACAGCAGATGACGTTACATTGAGGCAGACGCTTTTCGATCATTTGAAAGAGAGGAGATATCTTGTGGTGTTGGACGATATGTGGAAGACTAAAGCATGGGATTATTTAGTGGATGCTTTTCCAAATACAAACAGGGGAAGTCGAGTCCTACTCACCACCCGCAACAGAGACGTAGCGTCATATGCAGATGCACGGAGCTCTCCCCACATGCTGCAGCTTTTAGGAGAAGAAGATGGATGGAAATTGCTTAGTAAGAAAGCATTCTTACAACAGGATATCCATTACCCACAAAATTTAGAGAAGATAGGAAAAGAGATTGTGGAAAAATGCTGTGGTCTGCCTCTTGCTATTGTTATCATAGGGGGGCTACTATCAAGAAAAGCGATGGATGCAAACGAGTGGGAGAAAGTACTCAGGAAAATTAGCTCACTATTCATTGATGATGAATTTCCAATCACAAGAATATTAGCTTTAAGCTATGAAGATCTACCCTATCGTCTGAAACCATTCTTTCTCTACTTCGGTGTTTTCCAGAAGACCACGAGATCCGTGTTAAGAAATTGATTCGGCTGTGGACCGCAGAAGGATTTGTCGAGCCAACAGGGGAGGAAGCTGCAGAAGTTTGCCTGGAGGAGCTGATCCATAGAAGTCTGATTCAAGTAGCAAAAAGAAGTTCCATTGGCAGAGTTAAAAGCTGCCGTATCCATGATCTGTTACGCGAACTCTCAATTTCAAAAGGCAAGGAAGATAATTTCCTCGACGTTCAAAATCAACATACTAATCCTCTCTCTCCACCAAAAGGACGCAGGTTTGCTATTCATCAGGCACCTAGCAAGTTCGCTTTCTTAGATGGTTCCAACCTGCACCTTCGTTCTGTGTTGTGGATCACCATAAACAGTGGCTGGCTTAGAAAAGAGCAAGAGAAGTTTCTTTACAGACAATTCAATTTGCTTAGGGTTCTAGATCTATCTTATATAAAAATTCCAAAGCTTCCAAATGAAATAGGTACCCTAATTCACTTGAGATACCTTGGTGTCATGGTAGATCCACTAACGACCTTCTATGAATTTTTCTTAAACGTGAAGAGATCCACCCCAACAAGCCTGCCATCATCCATGATCAATCTTCACAATTTAGAAACATTGTATGTAAGAGAAAGTTCTTGCTCAATCTACATACCCAGTTTTATTTGGAAGATGAAGCAATTAAGGCATGTCGATGTTCCCAAAGGAATAATAATAATTAGTGAAGGCCTCTGGTCTAAAATAGTGCGGCGTCCATCACTCGGACTCGATTGTTTAGCTAATCTTGAGACTCTGAAAGGTGTGAGGGCTGGTGATTGGATAGAGGATTGCTTGGGGAAGCAAACTAATCTTAAAAGATTAGAAATATGGAAGATCCTCTGGAGTGGTCATGGAAAGGGATTGTCCAACTCTCTTCCCAAATTGGACCACCTCCAGTCTTTAAGTTTGCAATGGGAGGATGCTATTCCAGTGTTTTTGTCTTTTTCACATCACCTGCATTTGAAGAAGATGTTTTTGAGGGGAGAGTTAAAGAAGCTACCCGAATCGTATGAATTCTCACCTAACCTCACCAAGCTTACCTTGGAAGGCTCCAAGTTAATGGAAGACCCGATGAAGACATTGGAGAAACTACCCAACCTTCGGATTCTCAGATTGCTTCTTGATTCATACAAGGGAGGAAAAATGGTTTGCTCTGCACAAGGGTTTCCTCAACTCGAATACTTACATGTTGAAAAGTTAGATGAATTAGAAGAATGGAGAGTGGAGGAAGGAGCGATGCCAAGGCTTTTACATTTGCTGATTTTGAAATGCTCCCATTTAAAGATGCTTCCAGAAGGATTGCAATGTGTGACTACCCTCAAGAAATTGGAGGTGCGGGAAATGGATTATGAATTCAAAGCCAGAATGTGGGAAGACGGAGGCGAGGATTGGTATAAGATTCAACATATACCCTCCATCGAAATACAATAAGTTGCTGCTATGGGGGCTATATCAAAGGCAGGTGAGTTAAGTTGCTTGTTTCTTCCACCAACGGAAAACGCATGGAAGGGCAAATTAATTCAGCATCTCAACAAAGGCAGGTGAGTTTTTCTTCTTCTTTGGTTTACTTCCCTCTTCTTTTTTTTTTTTCCCTTTGACATAATCTTGTTCTTTAATTCCTTTCTAGTATCCATCTTGATAGGAAGAAGAACTTCAAATACACACTATAAGAAAAAATATTCAACTAGATTGAATGTCACACACGTAGAACATAATCAACTAGATCTTACCTTCCCTTCTTGCCTTTCATTCATACACTTTTTTCCTTTGATCTGAATAATCATGCACAACTAGTTGAATATTTGATCTCATTTCTCTCCTCTTGATTGACACTGTAAAAGTATAATCGCACATCTTTTTTTTTTTTTTTTTTCAGTTTGCGCAAGTGGGGCCCAGCCCGATTTGGGTTGGGTTGTCAAGGTACTTTGGTTGGGTTTGAATTGGAAATTACCAACCCAATTTGAATTCGGGTTGGGTTTCGGTTGAGCAAATTCAAGTCAGGTTAGGTTGGGTTGGGAATAATCACATGTATTTGGGTTGGGTTAACTCGGGGATGGAGGATTACAGGTTGTGTTTGGGTTAGTCGTGAACTTTTGACCATTTTGGCTTCCAGCTTGAGGGCCATCATTCAAACAGTAAGAGTGGGCTTGCCAGTGCTATTTTCAGACTGTGTTTATCTGGGAAAGGGTTCTGATCATCTAAGTATGCAGCCACATGGACTTCAATTCATCTATAAAAATAGCATTAGCATGAGCAAACCAATTGAACTCCGCTTTCACAATCCAACCGCTTTACATGCCATCACATGTGCCTCTATAGAAAACAACTGCAAGATCTAAGCTGTCATTGGCCCTGCTCTAACCACCCCACCCCCCACCCCCAACGGATGGGCCTGGGTTTTGCAGGGCCGAGCCATCCACGTTTAGCATGGACCAACCAGGCTGGGGCTTGGCCCATTTGACGATACACGTAGGATGCAGGAGAGTGGGGGGAGCGCGGGATGCCCAGGGCCGCAAGGGAGGCTGAGATGGATTAGACTGAGGCTTTGGGAGGGGGCAGAAGCAGGACAATCTGGGCAATCCAGAGGTTGATGTTGAAGACGATATAATTCGCCAAGAAATCCAACCTTTTTGCCTTCTCTCACACTTACGGCCTCGGTTCTAACACGCGGGCAGAATTGCGGGCCATTCTCGACGGCTTCATTTTCTGTTCGAGATTGGGTCTTAACAAGGTGGTGGTTGCCAGTGATTCCAAGTGCATTATTGATGCCTTATCGAAAGGCACCTCCCTCCCCTGGACTATGTGGTACTGGATGGCGAGGATCAGGGCCATTACTCAACCTTGGGATATTCGTTTTCTCCAATATTGCCTTAAATAGGCAAATTCTCCAGTGGATGAGCTGGCTCGCATGGGAAGCGCGGCCAGTCCGACCTTTTCTTCCAGTCGGTGGAGGGCTTACCAGCCAAGATTAGAGGCCTGCTTTTCCTTGATAGAACTGGCTTGGGCTGCATCCGTGTTGGTTAGAAGTCGGCCCATTCCTTTTCTGCTTCATGTATAGCTTACGATAGGCGTTCCCTGTTTGTGGGCTCGCCCGAATCCCACTTGTATAATTTTTGGACATGAATATAGCAGATGTTTTTGAAAAAAAGAAAAGAAAAAAGGTTAGCCCTGCTCTGTCAACGACATGGCTCAATAATCAGTCGGGTAGAGCAGTCAATTCATCAGGAGGGCCACAGTGTATAAAACAAATGGACATAAACAAGGGCTAAAACATGCTTATCCAGCCATTAATTTGTCCCATGCACAGGGCATGCTATATGCACAGGTGGGAACAGAAAACAGTAGTATGCATCAGGAAACCAATTTTCTTTAGCTAAAACAGATTCTTCATTTCCTTATGATGTAGGAAATCCTCTTTTCCTTGTAATAAGAAGAAGAGTGCTACTAAGATGCATGTTTTGGTAGAATGCGTAGAGTGCACGCCATAAAACTTATACCCAATGTGGACACTTGTCTTCGGTGATCTAGACCATTGACTCATTGGACAATCACAGAGATGAGCCATAGTCTAAAATCAAGGGAATAGACCATGTTAGCCATCTGATCCATGGTTACAAATGGACTTATTGCACAGCTGAGTGCACTATAGAACTTCTTTCGGGTCTCTTCATAGTGTCATTTGACAATGAAGAAAAAGCTTTCTTACTCCATATATAGACTGGAAACTGCTAATTTGAAACCTAAGTGCCACACTAAATTGCATGAGTAATTGAAGTTTAACAAATTTTTTTTTTCCAGATTTATATATTTTGAATGGCTTATTTAATTCCGAAAGTTATTGAGTATTCGTCAAATTGCTGTATTTTTTGCTTGATTTTTGTGGATGGTTATGTTGTTAATGTTTTCGTAGGTTTACTTGATACCATACAAGATTGTTTTGTCCTTCTATTTTTATAGTTTGCTTTTTCTCAGGCATGTTATTTTTAATGACACGATCTGTAATTTATCCCCATCTCTGCATATTAACGACCCAGTAGTCTAAACGTCCTAACACTTTAGAATTGATCACTTAGACAACACAACATTTGGTATGCCATCATGCAGAATTGCAAATTTACCTAACTGTTATTACTATTTGATGGAGTTGCAGAGGAGATTGGTTGATTCTACATGCATAGAGATTTCAGTCCCTCTAATATCACTACACATCCAATGCGGTACTCAGGTGTAAGATCAAGCCATCCATCAGGTGGGGCCATTTTGAATGTGCCCTGACCCATGAATCAGAATGGTCCAATATGCAGGCGATCTGCGTGCATATACTGAATCTGGTTATGAGATTTTATTAATACAAATTGTATAGATAGGATTTCTTTCTTAGTTTTAGATAAATTCTCCCTTTTTCTGTAGTACAATAAAGAGCTACCTCTAAATGTGTTTTATGTATGTTTTACCCTAATCGTATTCAAACCGAGTTACTTAATATCTATACCTGAAATTCCCCATGCTCCCCATGGATCAGGTAAAACAGAACACAAGACACATTATTGCAGTGCAACTCAAACTATCTATTTTGCATTAATTACTCATGGAATCAATCTTTTTTCATTTTTCTTTTCTATTTTGCTTCATCAACTGAATTCGGTATTTATTTATGCAATGGGTTTAGTGTAAATCGCTTCAACCACTCGTTTAGATTTGAAAAAGCAAATTATAGTACACCATTATCAAATTTTAATCCCAGTTTTGATTTGTTGACTGTTGCTTTGGTAGGAGAGACTCTTACGGCACAGGTGACGCGACAGGACCAGACAACATGATGTAGAGATTGCTGGCTTGAAAGTTCATTTCCTTTTTATGGTTTTCATATTCTGTAATGTATAGTGGTGTGAGTTATTTGGACATTAGAATTAGATCTATACTTTTATCTACCAATATCTTCATACACTGCTGTGTTTTATGGCGGATGAACCATCAACGATGACTTGCATGCTCTCTAGTTGTAGATTGTGATTTCAGTAGTATCCATCAGATTATTGTGGGTTCATACATTTGTATCCATCTGATTGTGAGTTTTTTCTCTTCTAAATCTGGCTATTGCTTATTTTCTGAGTTGATCAGCCTTTGTTTGGGCCACTGAATGGATGGCCACCACAGTGGCAATCTAATTGCTTTGCTTCTTCATTGTGGCTTATTCATGTAGTAGCACACCAAATCCTTAAGTTGTTGGAATTCCGGCTCTTATCTCACACAACTACAATGTAATTCTGAGCCATAACAAACCCATATCAACCCTAGATATTAGAAATTCGGATCTAATACGATCGTTAATCTGTGCACTTTGTGGAAGCATGTTTTACAAAGAACAATCGAATAAACAATAACCAATAAAGAAGCCACACTAAACACAAGATATTTAATGTGGAAAACCCTCGTGAGAAAAATCATGGCATAAAGCAACAAAATTTCACCATAATCGAAAGCTTTAGAGTTTACATCAGTCACTTTCTTTGATTAGAAATGAAACATGATTTCTTTTGACGATGCACACCTAGGAAAACCGTAGTCCCTTGAGAAAATCCATTCCCAAGCCCTTACAAGTGTCTAAGACTCTCTCACCTCACAAAATACTTACCCTTAGAGAGAAAACACTCATATTAACGAAGACCTAATCAAAACTAGACTTACATACCCTGATTTGCCTTAATCTCCATAACCTGTTCCATTGGACCGAATGGTGCCTTCGGTTGGAGTAAAAACCAAACCGACTCACACATTTCGGTCAAATAAAAAACGTGTAAATATTCATAGCGTGCACACTGAGAATCCACCCTAATTCGGTTGGACCAAAAAGGACACTGGGTGAACCAAGACAGGGCTTCTCTGCCTAGTAGATTGGCAGAATACAATGCATCCCGCACAACAATCTCCACCTTTACTTGCATTATATTAAATCACCCTGAAGATCTCTCGTGCAACCTTCACCTTAAGCGTATCCTTGCATTTTCCACCTGTAACGCAGCTCCATCACACCCCTATGCAAGGGTGTCAAATCTTATTAATGGCTGAAGATATTTATCAAGCCCAATGAATGCTTGAACTTCTCTATGTTCAACGGCTTCGTCAACATGTCTACAAAATTCTCGTATGTGTGAATCTTCTGAAATAAAATCTTTCATGAAGTAATTAATTCTTGTATCTTGTGGAACCTCACGCCAATGTGATTAGTTCTCGCGTGATAGGCCTGATTCATTGCTAGATGGATAACACTCTAAATATCACAATATAACTGAATCGCCTCCTGTTTCAACTGAGTTCTCCTATCAGACCTTTTAACCATAATGCTTCCTTTGACACCTCTGTCACAACCATATATTTCGCATTAGTTGTAGGCAACGTTATTGTAAACTATAGCATAGATCTCCAACATATTGATTTTCCTACTAATGTGAAAACATATTTTGTAGTGGACTTCTTATTGTCCAAATATCTGCATAATTGGAATCCACATAGCCTATAACTCCACTTGAAGCTCCATGTCCCCTGAACATGATCCCAGCGTCGACTATGCCCTTGAGATATCTTAGAATCTACTTAACAACATTCTAATGCTCCTTTTCCTGGATTCATTGCATATTAGTTAACCACATTAACTGTCTGTGAGATATCTGATTGAGTGCAAACCATTTCATACATGAGACCCTCTACTGCACTCGTGTACTGCACCCATGATATATCTAAAATCTTCTCTTTTGTACTTGGCCATGACCTGTCTGACAACTTAAAGTGACCTGCTAGAGGCGTGATAATTGGCTTAACACCTTACATGTGGAACCTCTTTAGGAACTTTTGCACATATCCCCTCTGAGACAGCCAAAACTTCCCAGACTCACTGTCTCTGTGAATCTCCATGATTAGGATTTTCTTTGTAGCACCTAAATCCTTCATGTCAAACTCTTTGCTTAACATAGACTTAAACAAGAGTATCTCATTCTTTTTCTTTGTAGTAGTCTGTATATCATTAACTCTGAACACCCACTTGCCTCTGATGTTGATTATTGTGTAGAGATTTCATGTCATCTGCCATGGTTGACATCCACTTGTCGCCATCCTTTTCAGATTTTGCCTCTTAAAAGGTGGACGTGTATTCACTCCCTATGAATAATGCGAATGAAACCATATCCTTAAACCCATATTGAATCAGGAATCTAATGGTTCATCTCTCCCCATTTCTGGGTATCCTATTGATTGTTTTGGTCAGTTTCTTGATCTTGCTGAATTTCTCCTTCAACAGCCTTCACAACTGGGTCCACCTACACTGATAATTTCTCTACATCACCATGTGTTTTCGACTTCCCTACAATATTCTGTTGGCCTTCAACATAGATGCCTCATCGAATATGACATTTCTGCTAATGATGACCTTCTGTGAAATTGTATCCTAAAGCTTAGAGCCCTTAACACATTTTTTATATCCGATAAAGATGGACTTGTTAGATTTGAGATTCAAATTTGTCCTTTGCTTACTTTGCACATAGATGTATACTGGACACTCGAAGATCATCCCCAAGTAATCGACATCCTTGCATGTCCAAAATTCCTCTGTAACCTTGGAGTTTAGAGCTGTTGATGGTGACCACTGATTCACAATATATCATGCGATGTTAACCACTTATGCCTAAAAGCTTTTAGGCAGCCCTACATGCAATTTTAATAGAGTTTTGTTCATCCTCTCTGCCGCCCCGTTCGGCTGTAGGGTCCTTGAAGTTGAGAAGTGACTTGTGATACCTTGTTCCTTATAAAATTCTATAGATTCCGCCTCTTTGTACACCATACCATTATTTGGCCTGAGATGCTTAACCTGTTTTCCAGTTTGTTTTGTTGAGGAGAAGCCTTCAATCTTCAAGCTTTCATATTGCTCGACCGGTCGTGGGGGAGCCACGACTGGTCGTGGGAGGCGCTCGACCGGTCGTAGGTTCGAGCCCTGACACGACTCGAAGTCCAGCGAGTTGTGCTGTTTTTTTTCCCAGTCTAGGACCAGTCCTGGAATTTTCAGGACCAGTCTTAGGGGTCTACGATCAGTCGTAGGAGGGCTACGACCAGTCGTAGGTTACGCAGTTTGTTCCGCGATTTTGCGCGAAACTGTGGATTTGAGTCCTTTCGCAACTGGGATGTGGAAGGAAAGTTGCCTAAACTATAAATAAGTGTTCCTAGGGCTTTTTTAGTGAATGAGAAAGTTTTCTAAAGGGGTTCCGGGGAAATTAAAGGGTGTAGCAAGGGTGAGATTCGAGGTTGTTCGAATCGGGTAAGTCCTTTCTCTTTGTAATTTCTATTTTCATAGTGGAGATCTGTCGCTTTGTGCCATGGTTTTTTCCCGAAAGGGTTTTTCACGTTAAATCTGGGTGTTCTCTGTGTTCTCTTGTGTGCTTGGTGCCATTGGATTACCATCCTAGATCTAGATTTGTGTGATTCCGCAGGTCAAAATCCCCAACATGTTTCTCTACTTCCGCATTCCATTCCTTTAGGGCGTGTTTGATTTTAGAAATTCCCAGGGAAATGCCCCTAAATAGTAATAAATATTTCCCTCCTCAATCGCCGCACGCTTCCCCGTAGTTGATTGGGCGGCTTACTTTTTTCAATGTAAAAATGACAAATATTATGAAATATTTGTGGGTCCCACCATGATGCATATCATATATCTACACCGTTCACCCATTATGTCATATGGATTTATGATATAAGCCAAAAAATGAGGCATATCCAAAGCTCAAGTGGACCACGCCATAGAAAAAATGTGAATTAAATACTTACCGTTAAAAACTTCTTGGGGCCATTGTTTCTTTTGGTTTGGGCCAGTTGAGTGTTGGATCTGACTCATTTTTCTTCTCGTATCTCAAAATATTGTGATAAAATGGATGAACGGAACAGATATATCATATACATCAAGATGAGGTCCTAAAATGGCCAATACTACTTTTGAACCGGTTTCCAAGAAATGTAATTGGCACGAATATTCAAGTAGGTGAAACGGTAATAATCACCCATTCCCAGGGTATTTACCGTTTCCCAGTGAAATGATGAAAATCAAACAGGCCCTTAACTTGGCGAAAACCTCAAACGGATGCTTTAACAAGTAGACCTAAACTTTCCTCGAGTAATCATTTATGAAGCTTGCCAAGTATCGTGCTCTTTCTTTAGATGGTATTGTCATTGGCATCCAGACATCAGAATCGAGCACCCCGCAACTAGTATATGTAGCGATCTTAAACCTTACCCCGCACCACTTCCCATATATGCAATGCTCACAAAAATCTATCTTGCACGCCTTAACTTCGTTGAACAGTTTTCGTTTATGGAATTCTATCATGCCCTTCTCGCTCATATGCCTTACCCGCATATGCCACATAATAGTGTCATCTATTATACGTGTGAGGTGGTAGCAGCCTCACCTATAGCCATACTCCCAACCAACTTGTATAAATTTCCTATCTTATTTCCCTTCATTAACACCTTTACATATCTGGTGACCTTGATTACACTGCCAGATGTAGTGCATGTGCACTCATTCATATTTAAAACCCCTAAGGATAGTAAAATTTTCTTCAGATTCAAGACCTGCTAACATCACTTAGAATTTGTATGACTCCATTAAACATCTTTACCTTAATACTCCTTATTCCAAAGGCCTTGCATGCTGCATTATTCTCCATCAGAATACTTCCACCATTATAGGACTTGGTTTCATAGGACTTGTATGAATTGAACCAAGTCCTAATCAGACACATATAATACGAACATCCTGAATCGAGTATCCATGTATCCGAGAAATGACTCATACCTGAAGAGACTGAGAAGATATCTCCTTCTGAGCTCTCTTCTACTATGTTAGATGATTCACCTGTGTTACATTTACCTTTGCTTTCTAGGTCATCTTTCCATTCTTGATAGTCTTTCTTAAAATGCCCCTTTTATGCCACAATAGAAGCATTTGTCCTTAGCCTTTGACTTCAATTTAGACTTTTCTTCCTGTTAGTTCGAGATCACTACACGGATCTCCATGTCCCTAATCCCTTTTTATAACTAATCCTTCCATCAAAGAGTCCTCATTGCTTGATTTCTTCCTCATCTTATTGGAAACTAGAGTCACGGTGACCTCTTCCAACTTCATTATATTATTCCCATACAATGGAGTGTGACGAGAGGGTCGTATAATTAATGTAGGAAGTAATGCAAGTAGTAGCACTGCTTTATCTTCATCCTTGATCGTCACTCTGAGCCTTAACAACTCACTACATAGCTTCGTAAACTAGTTCGCGTGCTACATGAGATCGGATCCTTCATCCGTAGCTCAAAATTTTGTTTCTTCACAAACAACTTACTAGTGAAGGACTTCGCCATGCATAGATTTTCTAGTTTCTTCCACATCTTCAGGGGAGTTCCTTATGTAGAACGTTGTGCATGACTTTATCCGATAGACATAAGTGGATGATACTCATAGCTTTCTCATTGAGTTCGCTTTAATCATCATCTGATATCTTTTCGGTTTAGTCTCCAACAATTCCTTGCTCAACCCTTGTGATACTAGAATATAATATCCCTTGAAAAAAATTCATTTCTAAGCTTTTATAAGTTTTTAGAACCCTCTAACCTCGCAAACCCCTATCCTTAGATAGAAAACACTCATATTAACCAAGTTGTAATCGAAATTGGACTTAAATACCCTAATTAATTTGTGCTAATCTATGAAACCGGTTTAGTTGGACTGAATGGAACCTTTGGTTGACTGAACCAAACTGACTCACACATTTCGTTTGAATTGTAAATGTGTAAATCTTCATAGCATGCAAACTGAAAATTCACCCCTAATTCGGTTGGATTGAACAGGACATCGTTTGGATCAAAGTGAGATACAACTTCTCTTCTTGGCAAATTGGTATAATTCAAGGCATAACATGAGTCAAGCTTCATCCAAGTCAGCCAACAATTTTAAGGGGTCCAAATTGGCATGCATGTATGACATGTGTACAATGGATGGGTGGTAGCACCCTAGTGAGGTGGCTAGTGGGGTGGAAAGATTTCCAGTATCATGGCAAATTGGCCGAAACAATAAGGGAAAATCTTCACCGCAAGCTAGGATGGACCTCACAAAAACTAAGTATTCATATGGCCAATTATTAGTGAGTTGGGTCATGTGGGCTTTCTTGTTGGGCATTTGAAAAATGAGATATCAATTCTTTGACCATGAGTGGCAATGGGCCAAGTGACCTTGCCAGCAGCCTATTCACTCCCCAAGTGCAGGGTTGTGATGTAGTAATAACTCGGTAAGACCGAGGTGGAATCCCATAGGACTGAAACTTGTACGTTGATTGAAACTAAATAGAACTAGAACTAGTATGAGATGCAATCTAAATCAAATAGAAGTTGAGAAAATAATGATGGAATGATTATCTAAAACTTAAGAAATCAATGGTAAGGAAACTAGGGATTCAGAGGATCCACTTATAGAGATCAGGGAGATCTTATGCCTGTTTTATAGAAATCATGTAATTTAAACTGAATTGTCATTGATCTAGTTTTCAAAGAGATGAAAGGTGTATGAATTAGAATGGATTCCATCACCAAACCATGCCCAAGAGACTATGGCAAACAACAGAATTAAACTAATTACCAACCAATCACATTTATGAAGGTTAGGAAGGGTACCGACATCCGACCATGCCCAGGAGACGATGGTGAACAACAGGGCTTCCTGACGTCATAAACATTAAAAGGAAAAGAAAATATTCAAAGCCATCTCAGACCCATTGTAATTTCAGTCACAACAGACCATTAAAGACTAGAAATATTCTCTTAATTAAACTATAATCAATCGTCAGTTAATCTAGACAAAAGGCACAAGCATGGAGCTCTCCCATCACACTACAAGCTTCACCTCTTAGCCCTAACTAAGAGGATTAGCCGCATATGAGTGGGCTAGATCTCTAAAAACAAAATAAAATAAAAGAAACAAACTCAACTCTCTCTATATCTCTCTTTCTTCTCACGTTCTTGCCAAGCTCTCCAAGCCCCAAGCTCTTCACCTCCCTGGCCTCCCTTTAGCTGCACGTCCAAAGCTCCCTTTTATAACACTCATAGGTCGGTGGAAGAAACATCACGTGCGCAGTTGAAACTGGTCGCAGCTCTCCTTACGTAGCCAAAAAGATGAGCCAAACACAGCCCACTTCCCCTTGCTTCTCTCTGAAAATTCAATGTCCCTTGGCGTATTTTTGGATGAGGTACACGATGGATGGTTCAGATCATCCGTCCGATCACCGGTGATGGGCCACAACTGCCCGAAAAATCTGAACTTTCCGGTCGTGCGTAATCTTACGCACGACAGTTGCGCTGATGCGTGGGAGGACCCGTGATTGAAGTCGGTGTAGAAATCCACTCCGACCACCGAATTCCTTTCGAAAATTTGATCAGAAATGCATGTTTTTAGATCGCCCTCATGCGTCCCACTGAATCCTTGCTTCCGCCATCTATTCTCTGATTGAACGGATGGATTTTTCTCCTCACGATATTTTGAAATTCTTCCACCTAGGCCGTGGTTATTGGGCTCCTTCAAGCCTGATGGACGGTCTCGATCCTCTTATTGGATCGTGATGATGGCCCACAGTGGAAAACCGCGGCTCTCTGTTTGCGAAATGGGGCTCTCGCAACAGAGCCTGGGCTGATTGATTGGAGGGACCCATTATTGAATTTAAGGGAAAATTTCACTCCGTCCATTGGAGTCAGGACGAAAAACCATTCGGGTAGGTCGAGACCAAGTTGATTTCGGTGTGGCCCACAATCGAAAAATAACTCACCGTTTATCATACGTTTTAACGGCTGAAATCAAATATCCACTGTCTTCCAAGATTTCGCCACCTAGGCGATGGTTACGCCTCCACTCTGGAGTGAATGGACGGTCCGGATCATTATTTTGAACGATGCATGGGGCCCACTAAGCAGAACCGACGCCCTGCGTAAAGATGCTGGCCGGTTTTGATATTTTTGATAAAAATTACGGGTCAAAGACCCCCTTGACCGAGAGTGTTATTCGGTGCACGGCGGGTGCTCATGTGCTGTGCACATGCACTCGTCTCAGTGGGCCCCACCTTGCTGTATATGAGAGATCCATTCCATTCATCTGCTTTGCCACCTCTTTTAAGGGGTTGATGCCAAAAAGAAAGTATATCTAGATGCCAGGAGGGCCGCAAATTGACAATTTCTAGGCTGATCCATCTGTTAGGCCACTTCCACCGGGATCCAATGGCTCAAATTTTACGTGTAGGGTTAATTTATAGTTCTCATCCCATGTATGAAGTCTCGTGTCAATCAGATGGCGATAACCCTGTGGTCTTGCATTCTGGACCAATTTCGGCCATTTGAACTTCAGTTTCTCGATTTTCTTGGGTTTCTGACATGTAAATCTGTCGATCATGCTCCCCTTGGGTCCGTCCCTTGCCTTGGTGATCATTTGAGTGTTAAATCTAAGCTTTTTACATCCTTTTCCAACTTAAGCTCCTAAATTCAACCTGCAGCATAAACACGATTAAATCGGCCTTTAAACAGTATCTTATACGTAAATTCTGGAAATAATCGGGGTCTAATATGCAATATTTGACCCTCAATACAGCCCCACCAGCTTTGAATGGATTTGGAACTATTAGCTTGGCCATGGCTAGTCTGCGGCTTGTCGTGTGTAGTTCAATCAATTTTCAAGCAAGGCTTGGGCTCAAGTCATTTTAGTCCCAACCAATTTGGCCAGGCTTCAGCATGTCATGTCATGAGTAGCTCGTGCATAACACTGTATTATTCTTCACCATAATCCGATGGGGATGCAGATTGCATGGTGTGGACGTAGCAAAGTTCTGTAGGCTCCTCCATGATGTATCTGTTATATACACACCGTTCATCCATTTTGTGAGATTATTTTAGGGCATGAACCCAACAATAATGTAGATTGAAAGCTCAAGTGGCTATTGAACACCTACAATTGAAAACTTCTTGGGACCATAGGTTTGGATCAAGCTAATATTTGTGTTTTCAGGTTAGATGGAAAATAAACATCATAGTGACCCTTAAGAAGGTTTCAAAAATTGGAGTCATGTTACCACTGCTTTCTATGGTGTGGCACACTTGAGCTTGGGATCTGCCTTATTTTTAGGGTCACAATATAGATATAAAACATACATCCATAAATGCTCTCATGGGAACCAATTCACGAAAACTTTTAAAACATGGTATGAGCATATAAAATCCAGATGATCCACTAAATAAGTTATTGTTATTGACAGATGTCTTTAATCTGCCAGACTGGGCTCCATGACATTGAGCAGGCTTCGATGTCATCAAAGCCAATTTGATACCATTTGGTATTTATTGTATTTCACCTCTGGTCGCTAGACATATTTTGTCATTTTTCGATGACATCAAAGGTTGTTCGATGTCATCGAAGGTTTTGCGCAGAATTTCTGTAAAAACGCAGATTTTACGATTTTTCCTTCGATTTTGTTTAAGTTTCTTTTTAAACCTATATAAAAGGATGTATACGGGATTGGGAGGTATTCTATGGCTTTAGAAACTATTTCAAGGGTTTCTAAAAGGGTTCTAGGGTTTCAAAATGGTGGAGTAAGGGTGAGATTTGAGGATTGCTCAAGTCTGGTTAGTCATTTCTCTTTATAATCTCTACTTTCATAGTGGATTTCTTCACTTTATGCTGTGGTTTTTTTCGAAAAGGGTTTTCCACGTTAAATCTCTACGTTCTTTTTATGTTTGCTTGGTGCTTTTGGATTGCAATCCTAGATTCATCTCTGTGTAATTTCAACATTTTTCCCAACAAGAAGCTAGCTCGATGCCATCGGGTATTTATTGTATTTTCACCTCTGGTCGCTGGACATATTTTGTCATTCTTCGATAACATAGAAGGTTGCTCAATGTCTGTCATCGAAGGTTTTGCGCAGAATTTCAGGGAAAACGCAAATTTTACGATTTTTCCTTTCGATTTTGTTTTGATTTCTTTCTAAACCTTAATAAAGGGATGTATACGGGACAGAGGTATTCTAAGGCTTTAGAAACTATTCCATGGGTTTCGAAAGGGTGGAGCAAGGGTGAGATTTGAGGATTGCTAAAGTCTGGTAAGTCCTTTCTCTTTGTAAACTTTGCTTTCATAGTGGATTTTTTCGCTTTGTGCCGTGGTTTTTTTCCCGAAAGGGTTTTCCACGTTAAATCTCTGCGTTCTCTTTGTGTTTGCTGGGTTCTTTTGGATTGCAATCCTAGATTCATCTCTGTGTGATTCCGCCATTTTCCCCAACAAGTGGTAGATGACATCGAGTAGGCTTCGATGTCATCGAAGCCAGTTTGATGACATCGAAGCCAGCTCGATGCCATCGAGTATTTATTGTATTTTCACCTTTGATCACTAGACATATTTTGTCATTCTTCGATGACATCGAAGGTTGCTCGATATCATCGAAGGTTTTGCACAGAATTTCTTCGGAAACGTAGATTTTGTGATTTTTCCTTCCGATTTTGTTTAGCTTTCTTTCTAAACTTGTACAAAGGGATGATACAGGACTGGGAGGTATTCCAAGGCTTTAGAAACTATTCCAAGGGTTCCTAAAAGGGTTCTAGGGTTTCAAAAAGGTGGAGCAAGGGTGAGATTTGAGGATTACTTAAGTTTGGTAAGTCATTTCTCTTTGTAATCTCTACTTTCGTAATGGATTTCTTCACTTTGTGCCATGGTTTTTCCCCAAAAGGGTTTTCCATGTTAAATCTCTACGTTCTCTTTGTGTTTGCTTGGTGCTTTTGGATTGCAATCCTAAATTCATCTCTATGTGATTCCGCCATTTTTCCCAACAGGTGGTATGAGAGCAATCATTGAGGCACAGGCTTAAATCTGCAGGATTAACAATAATAGGAAGTGCTAGGTATGATATTGAGAAATACTTAGGTAAAAATAACTATGGGTAGTGGAAGATCAAGATGATCAGTTCTTTAACTAAGCAAGGTGAAGATGGTCCTCTTAAGGAGCATAAGTTGACTATGACTGATGATGATTGGGATACTCTTGATAAAAAAAGCCTTATCCTCGATCTGTTTGTGTCTCACAGATGAGCTTCTCTATAATGTTTTGAGGGAGAAAAATGCAGCTCGTTTGTGGGTGAAGTTAGAGGATATTTATGAAAATAAATCAACTGACAATCGCCTACACTTAAAGCTACAGTTGTACACCTTCAAGATAGCAAAAGGTGGAGATGTGGAGGCCCACATCAGTTACTGTAATAAATTGATTTGTAAATTACTGGATATGGAGGAAGTGGTCAAAGATGAAGATCAGGCATGCATGTATGTTGTTAATTTACTTCTGGCATCGTATGAATCATTCGGGGACTCATTGTGCACAACAAATAAAACCCTAAGTGTGGACACCTTTATCTCAGCCCTTCAAGGGAAGGCCATGAGAAGGATAAACGTTGGCGTAGGGATATCTTCTGATGCAATATTTACAAGGGGAAGAAATACCGAGCGAGGTACAAGATCTTCAAGACCTATATCCAAATCAAAGGGGAAAGGTAAAGACACATTAAAGTGCTGGAACTATGGGATGACTGGACACATGAAAAAGGATTGTACAAATTCTAAAGCGAAGAAAAAAAAATTAGAGGCTTCTTCCAGGGAGGCCAATGTTGTTACATTTGATAAAGAGACAAGTGGAGGTGATGTTCTGTCTGTGTCCATGATTAGACACTTGTACGACAATCATAGAGATGAGTAGATCCTTCACACAAAAGCGTCATATCACATGACTCCTTATCAGAGTTGGTTTGCCAGTTAAAGAGAATGTGATGATGGACATGTCTTTATAAGCAATGATAATGACAATGCCTATAATGTTGTGGCTATTGGTATGGTGAGCATCAAGATGTTTGACGGAATGGAGCGTACCTTGACTGATGTCAAGTACATTCTTGATATGAAGAAAAGTCTGATTTTTTTAGGTGCACTCAATGCTATAGGGTGCAAGTTTACTTATATTAATAGTGTCCTTAAAGTTTCAAAAGAGGCACTCATGGTTATAAGAGCGCAAAGGCATGAAAACCTTTACAGGTTGATCGGGAACACTTCAGCAAGTAGAGCGGCAATAATTGTTACAAATTTCACATTTGTATGTATGTGGTATGCTCGTCTAGGCCACATGAGTGAGCGGGGTATGAAGGTACTATCTGATCGTTGTTTGATTTTAGCTTTTAAGAATTCTAATTTAAATATATCACAAGAGCGTCATATCACATGACTCCTTATCAGAGTTGGTTTTCCAGTTAAAGAGAATGCGATGGTGGACATGTCTTTATAGGCAATGACAATGACAATGCCTATAATATTGTGGCTATTGGTATGGTGAGCATCAAGATGTTTGATGGAATGGAGCGTACCTTGACTGATGTCAGGTACATTCTTGATATGAAGAAAAGTCTGATTTTTCTAGGTGCTCTCGAGGCTATAGGGTGCAAGTTTACTGATATTAATAGTGTCCTTAAAGTTTCAAAAGGGGCACTCATGGTTATAAGAGCGCAAAGGCATGGAAACCTTTACAGGTTGATCGGGAACACTTCAGCAAGTAGAGCGGCAACAATTGTTACAAATTCCACATTTGTACATATGTGGTATGCTCGTTTAGGCCACATGAGTGAGCGGGGTATGAAGGTACTATCTGATCGTTGTTTGATTTCAGCTTTTAAGAATTCTAATTTAAATATATCACAAGAGCGTCATATCAGATGACTCCTTTTCAGAGTTGGTTTGCCAGTTAAAGAGAATGCGATGGTGGACATGTCTTTATAGGCAATGAAAATGACAATGTCTATAATGTTGTGGCTATTGGTATGGTGAGCATCAAGATGTTTGACGGAATGGAGCGTACCTTGACTGATGTCAGGTACATTCTTGATATGAAGAAAAGTCTGATTTTTCTAGGTGCACTCGATGCTATAGGGTGTAAGTTTACTGATATTAATAGTGTCCTTAAAGTTTCAAAAGGGGCACTCATGGTTATAAGAGCGCAAAGGCATGAAAACCTTTACAGGTTGATTGGGAACACTTCAGCAAGTAGAGCAGCAACAATTGTTACAAATTCCACATTTGTACGTATGTGGTATGCTCGTCTAGGCCACATGAGTGAGCGGGGTATGAAGGTACTATTTGATCGTTGTTTGATTTCAGCTTTTAAGAATTCTAATTTAAATATATGCAAGTATTGTATATATGGTAAATAATCTAAATTATCTTTTAAAACTGAAAAACATGTATGTAAGGGATTGCTTGATTATATGCACTCTGACATATGGGGGTCATTGCCAGAGGTTTCCATTGGGGGTCGTCATGGTTTGTTTTATTAATTGACGACTACTCTAGAAAAGTTTGGGTTAACTTCATGAAATGTAAATTCAAAGTTTTTATCATATTCAAACAATGAAAGACAATGATGAAAAAACAGTTAAAGTAAAAAATAAAAGTTTTAAGGATTAACAATGGTGGAGAATTTACTTCCACTGAATTTAATGAATATTGTAAGGATGAAGGGATCATTAGGCACAACATAGTGCGCCACACGCCCGAACAAAACAGTGTGGCTGAGCAGATGAATTAGACTCTCTTGGAGAGAGCTCGATGCATGTTAAGTAATGCTGCATTGGGGAAGAACTTGTGGACTAAGGCCGGTGACACGGTTTGCTACTTGGTGAACCGATCCCCGTTTACTGCAATTGGATGTAAAATCTCAGAGGAAGTATGAAGTGGTCTGGACTACTTAGATTTGCGCATATTTGATTGTGTGGCTTACTCACATGTACTATCAGTTGAGAGAGATAAGATCCACCATAGAGCCCAAAAGTATATTTTTATTGGCTATGGTGTTGGTGTGAAATGTTACAAGTTATTCGACAAGGTCACATGCAAGGTCATGACTTGCCGTGATGTTAGATTCAATTAAAGCTCCTTATTCTGTGAGAATGATAAAGAGGAGCAAGAGAAACTAGAAAGGTTGATCGTAGATGTCCAAATTGACATAGATGATACTTAGGCAAAGACAGAAGCACAGACAGAAGTACAAGATTAGGTGGAGCAACTACCTATGAGAAGGAACCCATCACGTGATCCCAGGTTACTAGCAAGATACATGGACGACTCTAATATCGCATATGCCCTCATTATAGATGAGGGAGACTCGTTAACTATTCAGGAAGCTCTTAATGAGCCTAACATCAAAAAGTGGAAGGTGACTATAAATGATGAAATGAACTTATTGCACAAAAACACACATGAAAGTTGGTTCTAGTGGGCTGAAAAGCGATCAAATGCAAGTGGTTATTTAAAAGGAAACAGGATAGATACAAAGCGGGGTTGGTAGTGAAGGAGTATGCTCAGAGAGAAGGAATCACCTTTATAAAGATACTTGCGTCGGTAGTTAGGCAAGTGTCTATTAGATTCATGTTGGCGCTGGTTGCCCGATAGATCTCGAGTTGGAATAGATGGATATCAAGATTGCTTTTTTACACTGAGATTTAGAAGAGTAGATCTTCATAAAGCAACTAGAGGGCTACAAAGTTAAAGGGGCAGAGAAAAATATTTACAGGTTAACGAGGTCGTTGTACGGTTTGAAACAGTCACCTAAGCAGTGGTATAAAAAAAATTGATTCTTTCATGTTGAGTTAGAAATTTATTCGAAGTGAATACGATCATTGTGTCTATTACAAGATACTAAGTGATGAAAAATTCATCATCCTAGTATTGTATATTGATGATATGTTGATCGCCTATCAAGATATGTCTGAAATCAACGTACTGAAGACTTATCAGGGACATTCGAGATGAAATATCTGAGGGCTGCAAAGAGGGTTATCGGCATAGATATTCATAGAGACATGAAGAGGAACAGACTTTAGTTATCATAGGGAGAATACCTTGAAAAAGTGTTGATTAAGTATGAGATGGACCAAACAAAGCCAGTGAGCGTTTCCCACGCGGCTCACTTCAAGCTTTTTTCATAATAATGTCCTAAATTAATTGAGAAAAAATAGGTTATGTTTCATGTGCCTTATTCAAATGTGGTTAGCAGTTTAATGTATGCTATGGTCTGTACGAGATCAGATATTTCATAGGCAGTTGGTGTTGTGAGCAGATACATGTCAAACCTTGGCAAGCAATATTGAGAAGCAGTGAAATAGCTACTTCGATACATTCGAGGTACGAAAGACTACGTCTTAACTTTTGAGAAGATAGGGGCAAAGTTGGTAGGATATGTGGATTTAGACCACGCAGACATTATGGATTCCAGAAAATTGACTTCAAGTTATTCGTTTGTACTAGCGGGTGAAGCAATTAGTTGGATGTTGAAACTTCAGTCTGTTGTGGCTCTTTACACAACAAAAGTAGAGTATATGGTAGTGACGAAAGCATTTAAGGAAGGTATTTGGTTAAGATGCATGATAAATCAGTTGAGACTTCAGTAGGAGGCCATGCCGTTTAATTGTGATAGCGAAAGTGCTACCAATTTGGCTAAAAATTCTATTTATCACTCACGTGCTACACACATTAATGTTCATCACCATTTTATTCGACATACGCTTGAAGAAGGAGGCGTAATTCTAAATAAGATTTACACCAGCGTGAATCCGACAGACATGCTCACCAAGGTCGTTCCTATAGAGAAGTTCAAGTTTTGTGCAACTTCTCTGGGCTTGGTGATGGCATAAAGGAGGACAGTGTGCACCAGAAGCATTGAAAAAGCTATAATGTGAGACAGTGATAAGAGAAGAGGTCAAGAAGCTATACGTCTAAAGATTGTAAACATGGTGGAGATTATTATTGACATATGTCTTTAATCTGCCAGACTAGGCTCGATAACATCAATCAGGCTTCGATGTCATCGAAGCCAGTTCGATAACATCAAAACCAGCTCGATGCCATCGGGTATTTATTATATTTTTTCCTCTAGTCACTGGACATATTTTGTCATTCTTCGATGACATCGAAGGTTGCTTGATGTCATTGAAGGTTTTGCGTAGAATTTCTACGGAAACACAGATTTTATGATTTTCCTTCCGATTTTGTTTAGGTTTCTTTCTAAAACTATATAAAGGGATGTATATGGAATTGAAAGGTATTCTAAGGCTTTAGAAACTATTCCAAGGGTTTCTATAGAGTTCTAGGGTTTCAAAAGGGTGGAGCAATGGTGAGATTTGAGGATTGCTAAAGTCTGGTAAGTCCTTTCTCTTTGTAATTTCTGCTTTCATAGTGGATTTCTTCGCTTTATGCCGTAGTTTTTTCCTGAAAGAGTTTTTTACGTTAAATCTCTGCATTCTCTACATTTTCTTGGTGCTTTTGGATTGCAATCCTATATTCATTTCTGTATAATTCTGTCGTTTTTCCCAATAGTTACCTCATAAAACCCAAGGCTACTTTTTGGTGTAATTAAAAAATGCATTAGCCATAGTAAAGTGAAAACCTCCATGCCCTAATTTGCCCCTTACTTTGTTACGGCACACCAAAATTTTGGACAAGGCTAAAAGGTTAGCTTGAGAAGTTTCATGAGGTGGCTCATCGAGTGAGCTGTCCACATTTTATGCCTACATAAATGTGAGAACCAATTCCAAGTGAGCATTGGTCGAAATATATTATGGTGGGGATAACAAAACTTTGCCATACGTCAACACACCACTGAAGTCAGCCAAATCCCGTTGGCTAACATGTGCCGGTAGCTGACGTGGATGGAGGACTTGATGTGAATTAGATCCACCTTGTCCATCAGGTGCACCACCCTATACTAGGCCCAGGTATCAGGCCTATGAAAAAACTCAGGTGGCCTAAACAATGGGAAGACAGTTGAGAAGGAAAATCTCACTATTAAAATTCTTCGAAGGGTCTATCTTCTGTATATGCCATCCAATGCACTCATTTACCTCCCATCTGATGTGTCATGATGCACCCGTCACAACAAAATAAACGGATTCCTAAAATGATGAGATTCTCCGACGTATAAGCGTATGACTATACATAATAAGGCTATGACAGTCCATTTTTTAATGCATGCTGGCTAAATGTTGTTGTTGGCATATAGTGTTAATCTATAGCTTAAGCGACAGACTGAGTGAAGATAACCTCGTTTCAATACTGAGGCCTTGGGTTTGATTCTCAAGTGGGGGCGCGGCTAACCGTGGGGCTTGTGTGTACTGACAAAAGTTCGCATGTGGAGGTTTGTTGAGATGTGTTCAAAGTTGAAAATAGTATAGAAATTAGAGAAGCTAACCATTAATAAAATTTTAAATTACGAAAAATAAAAAAAAAGAAAAATCCACCCTCTATTTTTAATTATACACACGCACACAGCTTCAGTGAATCTGTTTGTTAATTTATTATTTATTTATTTTTACTTGTCTAGAATGGATTTGATCCATCAGATGCCTTTGGTGTCCTTTGGGGTCTGATCATCATCTTTTCAGGTGGAGGGTTGGAGTGACTTGTCCTGTGAAGTTTGCTGACATCGTAGCGTTGCTCTTTGGCCTTCTCAACCAGTTGCATGTAATCTCTTCATCCATGTGGTTCTGCCTACCCAATATCTGACAAGAATAAAAATAAAAATAAAATTCTTGTTAAATTTCTGGATTTGCAAATTCCAGAGTCTACCATTTGGAACCAAACTACAGTGCCTTTTTGTTTTTTAAAATTCCCTCATTTGAGAATTTGCGAAGTCACTCGTTTTTTTTTTTTTTTAAAAAAATAAAATAAAATCTTATCTGGATTTGTGGCAAGTCCATGAATTAATGGAGGCGTGGATTCTGAAAATCCATGATTTAGTAAATCCACAACGAAGGGAAAAAAAAACAAAAAACAAAGAGATGAAATCCATGGGTTCCAAAACCTTGATTCAGAAAAATCTTGAATTTGGCAAATCCATAACATGAGATTTAAATCCATGGGTTCAACCAAATCCTTGTCCCATATCTCTCACCCCAAACAACCCCTAAAACTCTAACTGAGATCTGGCGCTCTGGGCAGTGTATTAAATTATCCAGAGGCAAAAAGGAATTGCACACGTTGGTTAACCGTCCAAATTGTATAACCCACTTCAGATTGAATATATGTTATTGATGTCTCAAATATTTTCAGCAACAAGGGATGCCATCGACAGACCAGTAGATGCCATCAAGCTCTTTTTGATTCCATCGAACAGTTGCTCCATGCCATTGAGAAAATCTGAAATTTCACATGTTGGTTGCTGGACTCTTTGGGTGTCATGCTCGATGCCATTGGGTGAAGTTCATCGAAGTTAGTTTGATGACATCCAAGAACCATCAAAGTGCCATCGAGAAAATCCAAAATTTTCATGTTTTGTTAATGGAACTTTTTTGTGTTATGTTTGATGACATCGAGGGGTTCGATCGAAGTCCCATCGAAGGTGCCATCGAACTATCGCACAGAGTTACGTAGAGTTGCATATTTTCGGGATTTATTTTCAATTCTGATTGTGATTCTGCTAGATGCTATAAATATGGGTGTAATCAGGATTAGGGTCTATTAAAGGCTTTCAAATTCATTCCTAGGGTTTCAAGGGTGTAGCTTGGGTTGATTCAAGTCTTGTTCAAATCGGGTATTCTCTTTATTTCCTGTAATTTCTGCTTTCATAATGATATCTGTCGCTTTATGTTGTGGTTTTTTTTCCAAAAGGTTTTTTTCACGCTAAATTCGAGTCTTTGTGATTGGACTTGATTGTTGCGATTGGAATACTCTACTTTATTCATCTCTATGTGCTTCTGCGGTCCCCCACTAAGTGGTATAAGAGCAATATGTTGGGGCATATATTGAATCTGGAAGTAGGATATCAATGACTGTTAATACTAAGTTCGATGTTAAGAAATACTCTGGAAAAAATAACTTTCAATTATGGAAGGTTAAGATGATCGGCCTCCTAGTTCAGTAAGGATTGGATGATGCCATCCTTGAAAAGTGGGCAGATTCTATGACGAATGATGAATGAAAGAAAACGAATAAAAATTAACTTTCAATTATGGAAGGTCAAGATGATTGGTTTCCATACAATTATGTTTAAAGGATGAAGTCCTCTACGATGTCATGAGAGAGAAAATTGTAGCAAGTTTATGGACGAAATCAAAAGACATCCACGCGAAGAAATCACTTGAAAATCTTCTATACTAAAAGCTTCAGTTATTCAATCTAAATATGGTAGAGGGAGGTCATGTTGAAGCTCATATTAGCAACTTTAACAAGATGATTTACAAATTGCTAGATGTGGAAGAAACGATAAAGGATGAAGATTAGAATGTATCCTATTGAATTCTCTTCCGGCTTCGTATGAGTCATTTAAGGACTCGTTTTGCACCGGTAGATAGACCCTTAATGTCGATACCGTTATCTTAGCCCTTTACGGAAAGGTGATGAGAAAAAAAAACGGTAACATGGGTGCATTTACTGATGTATTGGTTACGATGGGGCAAAATTCTGAGCGGAACAGTGGATCTTCTCGATTGAGATCCAAATCTAAGAGCAAGGGCAAGAGGAAGTTGAAGTGCTGGAAATGTGGGATGTCTGGGGGCATGAAGAAGGATTGTAAAAGTCCTAAGGTAATAAAAGAGAACTCAGAGGTTTCTTCCAGGGAAGCCAACACTGCCGCATTTGATGAAAGTATGAGTGGAAGTGACGTGTTGTTTGTGTCCATAGTCGGATACTTACACGATGATCGTACGTATGAGTGGATTCTTGATATTGTAGCATCACATCACATTACTCCTCATCGAGGTTGGTTCACCAGTTATAAAGAATACGATGGTGGCCAGGTATTTATGGGCAATGATAATGCCTGTAATTTTATGGATGTTGGATCGGTGTGCATTAAGATGTTTGTAGGATGGAGCGTACCTTAACCGAGGTGAGACATGTTCTTGATATGAGGAAGAGCTTGATATCTTTTGGTGTACTTAAGGCGATTGGGTGCAAATTCACCGGTTTCAATGGTGTCTTTAAAGTTTCAAAAGGGGCACTCATAGTCACGAAAGCACAAATGCATGAGAATTTTTACAGGTTGACCGGGAGCATTTTATCAGGTGGAGTTATAATGGATTCCACGTCTACACGTATGTGGCATATAAGATTGGGCCACATGAGTGAGTGGGGCATGAATGTATTTTTTTATCGTTATTTAATTCCCACTTTTAAAAGTTTTGATTTAAGTACATGCAAGCATTGTATATATGGTAAACATTCAAGGTTATTTTTTAAATCTGGCAAACATGTATGTAAGGGTGTTCTTAATTATGTGCATTCTAATGTATGAGGGCTGTCGCTCGTAGTTTCTAGTGGATGGTCGTTATGATTTGTCACATTTATTGATGACTACTTGAGAAAGGTATGAGTTTATTTTATGAAAAATAAATATGATGTTTCACTAACTTTAAGCAGTGGAAGGTAATGGTGGAAAATCAAACAGGGCGAAAAGTGAAGATACTATGGACATATAATGGTGGTGAGTTAACTTCAAGTAAATTTAATTAATATTGTTAGGATAAAGGGATCATAAGGCACAACATAGTGTGCCACACCTTCGAATAAAACGGTGTGGCTGAAAGGATAAAATACTCTCTTGGAGCATGTCCGATGCATGATTACTAATGATGGGTTGGGCAATGACCTGTGGACTGAGGCTGTTAAGAAGCTTGCTACTTAGTGAATCGGTCCCATTTTATGGCCATTGATTGTAAAATTCTAGAGGAAGTGTGGAGTGGTCGACAAGTAGACTACTCAGGATTGCGTATTTTTTATTATGATGCTTAATCTCATATACCTTTAGTTAAGAGAGATAAGCTAGGTTAAAGGGACAAAAAGTGCATCTTTGTTGGATATGGTGGTGGTGTGAAAGGGCACGGGATGTACGACTGGGTCATACAAAAAATTATCCTTAACAGTGACGTCAAATTCGATGAAGGATCCTTATTCCGTAAGGATGAGCAAAAGGTACCAGAAAAACTAGTGGTAAACGTTCAGTTAAACACAGATGATACTCAGGTAGAAATTGATGCGCAGATAGAGGTATAGGAGCATGTGGAGTAGCCATCTATGAGAAGAAATAAATCCGCTATAAGATCGCAGGTTGCGGTGAGATATAAGGATGACTCATATATCACACATATCCTCATTACAGATGAGAGGGATCCGTTTACTCTTCGGGAGGCTCTTGATGAGCTTGATGCAGAAAACTGAAAAGTTGTGATGGATGATAAGATGGATTCCTTATGCAAGAATGAGACGTGGAAGCTGGTGGAGCTTTTCATCGGCCGCAAAGCGATCGGGTGCTAGTGGATCTTCAAGAAGAAATAACATAGGTATAAGGCAAGGTTGGTAACGGAGGGTTACATTCAGAAAGAAGGTGTCGACTCCACCGAGCTATTCGCGCCGATTGTGAAGCAAGTATCTATCATATTCGCATTGGCGCTGGTTGCTCAATATAATCTCGAGTTGGAGCAGGTGGATGTGAAGACTGCCTTCTTGCATGAGGAATTAAAAGAGAAGATCTACATAAAACAACCAGAAGGCTACGAAATAAAATGAGTAGATAACAAGGTTTGCAGGTTAAAGATGTCGTTGTATGGCCTGAAATAGTTGCTTAAGCAGTGATATAAAAAGTTTGATTTTTTTAATTGTGAGTCAGAAGTTCATTAGGAGTGAATATAATCATCGTGTTTATTATAAGACACTGAATGATGAAAAGTTCATTATTCTAGTGTTGTATGTTGATAACATGTTGATCGCCATTCATAACATATCTGAAATTAATTTATTGAAGATTCCGTTATTAGAGACATTCGAGATGAAAGATCTGGGGCTACAAAGAAGGTTCTCAGCATTGATATATATAGAGACAAGAACAGGAGCAGACTTTGGTTATCTCAGGCAGAATACCTTGAGAAGTTGTTGATCAAGTATGGGATGGACAAGTAAATCCAGTTAGCGTTCCCTATGCGGCTCACTTCAAGCCATCTTTATAATAGTGTCCTAAAATCGATTAAGAAAAACAGGATATGTCTTGTGTGCCTTATTCGAATGCAGTTGGTAGTTTGATGTATGGTATGGTATATATGTCACGCCCCAAACTCGGAAACTGGGCTCACAAAATTCCCGATCGCCGAATCCGGCGCCGACAGCCTCCGTAGAACCCCATTCTCAGCTCCTAGCTCCCATTCGCCAGGTTCTGATCCTGGGATGCTACGAGGAGGATTTTAAATATCAGTTTCATTCGTATTAAGCATAACCAAAGGCATAACCCACAAACAACAACCAAGAAATCCATTACATTTCCACTATGATCAAAAACTTTACAAGTACAATGGGCATAAAGGGAAATACAATGGCAAAGTACAAAAACTCCAAAATGCTCAGCAACGTGCTCCTGCCTCAACGCTGCTGCGATCCAACGTCACCTGCACGCAACGGTCGTGCATAAGCTTACAGAAAGCTTAGAGGGTGGTGAAAGTGTGTGCGCAAGGTAGTAATATGAATGCAATGTCAGAGTAATGCGGAATATGCAGATGGAACCAAAACGTCATGAGCCGTACTAAGGCTATGCAATGCAAGACATGAATGGTATCGGCCATCCCAAGGCCATGCAATGTACAATGCAATTCAAGCATACAGATACTCATCAATGTCCACACGTCAATACAGCTCAAAGTATGGAATATCACCGGGGTCTAGTACACTCTAAACCAGATTGCCGCCACATCGCGCGCAATAAGGTAAGTGGAAGAGACCTCACTACCCGTCTGCCAATATCGGGCGCGACTCGTCGATAGCGGACCCATTCCTCGAGCTGGTCAAACTCAGCCTAGCATTGCCCCCTACACTCGGGCGGGTAAGGCCGCACCCCCTTCCAACCGACCACGACACAGTGGAGAGCACAGCCAACTGGTATTCGGCACTCAGTACTCATCTACCCACTCGGTCTAGACGTTGGAGCAACCTCTTGGTACCATAAGGGTTTAGGGACTTTCACCCAGGGATATCTATAGTACCCCATGTAGAACAAGATTTTCGGGATCCAATCCTGCCAACCACGATGCGTCTGTGGAGGCTACGGCCCTGATGTCGCTAGGGCGTACAATACCCATGTCACACAAGTGCGAAATGCATGATTCACGCTGTCCAGTCATGCAACAATCCATGCGCATATCGTGCGCTCATGTAGGGCAATACTGCCTAACCAGGAGCCCATAACAACCTGCCCGAAGGCATATGCTATGATCAGTCAGTCCTCATATCAAGCATACATATGATGCATATGATCATGAGTCATGAAACTATACTAAACATGTTATAATGAAATGAACTATTTTACAATGCAGATGGACCTGGATGGCCTATACACGGCAAGTACGGCCGGTAATGGGCCCTAAGGAGAGTCGTAATGTGGACATCCAACCAACATTACACTCGCAATGTGGACGTCAAACCAACATTGCTCCCAAGGCACGATCTTTGTAAACATCAACACTTAGTCTGTAATGGATTTACACATTGCAATGGACCGTAGGTTGTCCCCATTGGACCTTATATATGTATCAAATGGGCCATATCCTATGGGCTCTCATTCATCAGATGGGCCATATAAATGGGCCAAACCAATGGGCCTTAAGTGCATTGCAATGGGTCAAACCCATGGGCTTGGATTGCATCAATTGGACCTAGTCATATGACTCTAATATGCATCAAATGGGCCATACCAATTGGGATCCCACATGCAGGTCAAGTGGGCCTCAACCCACAGACCTAACATGAGTCAAATGGGCCTAAATTCCTAGGCCTTAAGCAAATCAAATGAGTCTAACCCATGAGCCTCAAACAAATCTAATGGGCCTAATCCCATGGACCCTTTTATAATTAAATGGGTTTAGTCCCATGGGCCTTATAATATATCAAATGGCCTACTACTATGGGCTTTAAAATTTCAACAAAAAGGGTCAATTACATGGGCCTTGAAGTACATTACATGGGCCTAGGATCCTAGGCCTTAAGTGGATCCAATGGGCCTAGCCCATAAGCATTTCATAAGCCAAATGAGCCTAGCCCATAGCCCTTTTGAAATCCAAATGGGCCCAATCCCATAGGCCTTAAATAACACAAATGGCCTATCCTATAAGCATTTCATAAATCAAATGGGCCTAGCCCATAGGCCTGTTTTAAAATCAAATAGGCCTAGCCCATAAGTGAGTGGTCCACCCAACCAACAACCTATATTTTTAAAATGATCTCACTAGGCGGATAGACGGTCTAGATGCACCACATACATCATGGTGGGTCCCACTGTCCAGTGGACAGTGCGGATATAACACATTCATCACACAGGGCCCCACCGTCCGTGGACGGTGGAGGCAGTCCATCCGTCAGGTGGGTGCCACCATCCTCCTGGACGGTGGTTATAACACATGCATCAATGTGGGTCCCATGTGGGGCCCACCCAGGGATGTTTAAACGCCATCTGACCTGTTCATAAGGTCGCTTGGACCTGGATGAAGGGGAAACATAAATTTCAGCTTGATCCAAAACCTCCGTGGGCCCCAGAAATTTTTCAACGGTAGAATTCAATTCACACTGTTTTGCATGGTGTGGGCCACCTGAGTTTTGGATCTGACTCATTTTTGGAGGGGGGCCCACCACTGGGGTGGCCCACCTCATGATCAGGTCGGATGAAAAATAAACATTATGGTGGGGCCCACACGCAGGGCCGTGGGCCCCTGCTGGACGCCCGCCCGCTGGCTAGCAGCGCCTGCTGCCAAACGGTGGCAGCGCTGCTGCCACTCTTATATATATATATATATATTTTTTTTTTGTGCTTTTAAAAAAAAATAAAAGTGGGGCCCACTGATGAGGAATCCACTCCGCCCATTTGGTTCTAGGGCCCAAACAAGCCATACAAATCTCATCTTTAGCACTGATTTGGAGTGTAAAAATAACAAAATGGGCACTAATAGTCTTGAAAGAATAAAAACACCATTTTCTCTGGTACGGCCCGCCTGATCATTGGATTGAACTCATACTTTGGCTCAACGCCTAAAATGATGAGGGAGAGAGGATGGACGGCCTGGATGGGACAAATACATCAAGGTGGGGCCTATAAAAAGCCAGCCCACCAAAACTCCCTTTTTGGTTCTCTTTTTTTTGAAACGTCCAGCGTCTTTGACGCTGGACGGTTTTTCTCTCTTCTCTTTCTTTTTTTTTTTTTTTTTGCATTGTGCCTTGATGGAGTGGGCCACCATTGATGGGTGACCCCAGTACAACGTCTAAGGTGGGCCCCACTTGAAAAAAATTTGGACAGAATAAATATTAAGGTGGGATCCATTCAAGTGGGCCACACACCTCTAGCAAAATAAAATAAAATAAAATAAAATAAAATGAAATAAAAGCAATAAAAAGAGAGAGAGAGAATGGAGAGTGGGACATGGCTTGTGATGGAGGGACCCCGTCATTATGGGCCCTCCCTTGCAATGAAACATACAAGAAATGGATCCCTTGCACATGGGACCGTTAAAAATGTAAATCAACGGTGGAGATCCATTCTCCACCGATATGGACGGTCTAGATGACCTTTCTAAATGAAAATAAACATCATGATGGGATCCATGGAGGATGGCCCTATCATGGAATGATCATGATGATCCAAGTGGTCCATCGGCCACAAATAAGGGTCCTAAGTGAGATCCACACCATTGATCGGTGGGCCTCACTTGGTCCACCATAAAAATAAGATAATCTACCCTATAGAAGCACCCACCGTCCGATCTTCTCGCTCCTAGGAGTTTCTTGGCACCTTATCTTCAACTTCAATGGCTAAGATGAAGAATGGAGGGTTGAGATGGAGGATTTTGGGGTAGGAAGGTGGGCCACTTGGAGCTTAGGAACTTTGGGGAAATTCCATACGTATGGAGCCCTTGCAATTTTTTTTGTTGCTTGGAAGTTTTGGAATGAGAAAGAGAGAAAGAGAGAGAGTGATGTAAAGGGAGAGAGAGAGAGTGATGGATGGATGGGTGAGTGATAGTGGTGTAAGAAAAACTTGACTTTTTGGCCTTTTGTGTAAGAAAGGTATGGGTTGAGAAGACTTTGTTAGCTTTTTGTGTAAGAGAGGTATGGGTTTGGGAGACTTTTGTGGTTGCTTGGGAAAAGGGATGGAAGTGATGTGTACTTGACATGTGATGGCTTGATGGGTGATTGATTGATGGGATTGATGTGATTGATGTGACACATCGTTGAGATTCCCTTGGCTTTCGCAACGCGCGGCGTTTTCTCGCACCGAACGTTGGCCCATAACTCTTGATCAGGGTATCGCCTCGGCGCGCGAGTCGCGGTATCGGAACCGCGGCGACGGTGCGGTCGTTATGGTATAGGTCTCGGGTTGAGTCGACTCGGGTTGTCGGCACATGAATCCGGGTTGCGCGTCGATACTGGTTAAGGGTCGAAAGTTGCCGGAATTCGACCGGTAAGACCGCGGAAGTGTACGGAAAGGTACGGACCAAGATACGGGTCTTACAATATACGAGACCAGATATTTCACTTGCCGTAGGTGTTGTTAGTCGATACATATCTAACCCTAGAAAGTAACAATATGAAGTGGTGAAATGGTTATTTCGATAAATTTGAGATACGCAGGACTACGCCTTCTCTTTTAAGAAAACAGGGGCCAAGTTAGAAGGGTACGTGGATTTTGATTATGCAGGCAGTGTGGTTAGTAGAAGGTCAATTTCTGGTTACTCTTTTGTATTAGTGGGTGGAGCGATCAGTTGGATGTCGAAGCTTCAGTCCGTGGTGGCTCTTTTCACAATCGAAGTTGAGTATATGGTAGTGACAGAGGCATTCAAGGAAGGTCTTTGGCTGAGAGGGATGATAAATTAGTTGAGGCTTCAACAGGAGGCTGTGCTTGTTAATTGTGATAGTGAAAGCACGATCGATTTGGATAAAAACTCAATTTATCATTCACGTACTAAACGTATTAATGTTCATCACTATTTTATCTTATAGGTGCTTGAGGAAGGAAGCATGACTCTAAAAAAGATTCACACCAGTGTGAATCTAATGGACATGCTTATTAAGGTGGTTCCCTAAGAGAAGTTCAAGTTATGTGTAACTTCTCTCAACTTAGTGAAGGCATAAAAAGAAGACAGATATTGCATGAGAAGCAATAGTGAAGCTATGATGCAAGGTGAAAATTAGAGAAGAGGACAAGAAGCTATAAAGAACGAAGATTGAAGACATGGTAGAGATTGTTGTTGATGTATCAAATCTTTTCAGCAACAGGGTCTATCGATGCCATAGATAGACTAGTTGATGCCATCGAGCCCTGTTTGATGCCATTGAACATTGCTCGATGCCATCAAGAAAATCTAAAATTTCACATGTTGGTTGTTGGACTCTTTAGGTTTCTTGCGCAATGCCATCTAGTGAAGTTCCATCGAAGTTAGTTCGATGACATCAAAGACCTATCGAAGTACCATCGAGAAAAATCAGAATTTTCATGTTTTGTCGCTGGAACATTTTTGTGTTATGTTCGATGACATTGAAGGGGTTCAATGCCATCAAAGTCCCATCGAACTATCACACACAGTTACGCAGAGTTGCATATTTACGAGATTTGTTTCTAATTCCGATTGTGATTCTCCTAAATGCTATAAATATGGGTGTAATCGAGATTAGGGTTTATCAAAGGCTTTCGAATTCATTCATAGGGTTTCAAGGGTGTAGCTTGGGTTTATTTGAGGCTTGTTCAAATCGGGTATTCTCTCTATCTCTTGCAATTTCTACTTTCATAGTGATATATGTCACTTTGTGCCATGGTTTTTTTTCGAAAGGGTTTTTCCATGTTAAATTCGAAGTCTTTATGATTGGACTTGATTGTTACGATTGGAATACTCTACTTGATTCATCTTTGTGTGTTTTCGCAATTTCCTAACAATATATAGTTGGTGTGATTTTTTTCTCCAGATGGTTATCAGAATATTATCTAATTGTTGCGATTTTTTTTTCCAGATAGTCATTAGAATATTATTAACGCACGTAAATATGTATCAATTGGATTATATTGAGATTTTCAATGTTTATATTTATTTATATAAATTTGATTAATTCATTATAATTTATCCATAGATATTCAGTTTGGCTTTTTTTAGATGGTCATCAAAATGTTATTAATGCACGTAAATATGTATCGATTGGATTATATTGAGATTTTCAATGTTTAGATTTATTTATATGATGTGATTAATTCATTACAATTTATTCATAGATATTCAAATTGGCTATCATAATGAGATGTAGCCAACATTTGGCAATTAAAAGCTTGCTCCGCTTCTCACACATTATAGACCATTATGCATAGTAGGAGTGATGCATATTGAGATACATGTACATATGAGATGTATCTTTAACCAAATTTATTAAAGAATTAAGATGAGATCTCACAAAAATCTGCACGATAAACTCCTTACTCAATCAGATCATATAAGCCAATGTAAAGAGCAAGAATAGATCATTTGATTGATGGAGATAGTGTATAAGAGGATGAACGTGGATCATTTATGAGTGTGAATTGAGAGCAAAACATGATGCAAGTTAACTTACCTACAAGCAATGGATCCATTCCAATTCAATAGTTGCGTGAGTAGGCTATTCTTGTAGGTGACTCTAATGTTCTTATTGCTCTACGCTACGTGGCAAGGTTGTGATGACGTGAAGCTACTTTAATATGCATTCTCAAGATCATGTGCACAGATTTGGCTAGGTCAAAAGCAAGTTGGTAAAGCAGCCAAATAAAGATTAGGTCACATAGATAGGTTAGAGGAAGATCTTTGATAATCACATGGTGGTAATGATGTACAGAAGACTTATTTAAGGTGTTAAATCAAGTCCACGTGTGGTTTGATGCTATGCCATACCCTACAGAGGATTATAGTCATTGAGGTCTAATACTGGAGTTATTGGATTAGAGGGTGTAGATTGGATATTCTCATTAGAAATGAGCATGATATTTCAATGACCTTATCACCATAATATAAGAAATATTAGAGTTTATCTTTAATTAGGATATCTCTATGATAGAGGACTATAAATAGGTGTAAGATTTTCATATGAGATACATCCCTCTCCTCTCAAGCCCTAATCCTAAAGAAATATTTCTCCTCTTAAAAACTGTGGTTCACTAAATCTAAAAATCTTATAGTCTATATAATGTTCTCTTCCCTTAGGCTAAGAATTGGCACATTTAGTGAGCTTTCCTTCATCACCATGCTTGTTTTCAAGCAACAAAAATATGAAATATGATCGTGATTATGCATCTTAGGTAATTTCATTGCCGACAAAAAAATGGGCACACTTTATGATATTTCACTTCCAACACAAATAGGTAGTAAGACAAGAAAGAGAAAAGTCTAGTTGTATTAGTTAGGAGTGATATGGTACAAATTAAAGGCTTAAAAGGGCAAAGGAATGGGTGGAGATAATAAGGAAAAAGTTGATGACATATGGGTTAACTGAAGTTAGGTCTCTTGATATAGAAACCACTCCATCTTAGCCGCAGTTGGCATCTTCTTTTTTCGCAGCTGCGGGCGACCAAACATCTCTGCAAAAAAGAAAATATATAAGTAAGACTGCATCCTTAAGAGTAATCGAGTAGATAGTGAAAAAATTACGAAGAGTCACCAGCTGGAGTGAAGCCAAACTGATGAAGGAGTGTAGGAGTCACCAACTTTCTGTGGTCATGCTGCTCAGCAGGTGGCTTCGAACGATCCTGATCTAGTGCTGGTGGTATATGGATAGGTTGGGCTGTAATCAAGGAAAGATTGCAAAGAAAAACACGACGTCGACAAAATTTTTTTAATGAAGTACAAGTGAAGCAGCTAAGTGTGCTCCTGACCTAGCAGGGTAAAGGAGGTCAGAACCCGAGACCTCAAATCCTCTAGCTCTGCCAACAGAGTCTCTCACTCTCCTGACATGAAGAACCATTTATCCTTCTAACCCTTATTAGAGGATATATTGTTGGTTATGATGGCTTGACCCTTACCCGACCAAGAAGAAAAGTAGTACCGACCGTGCGAGCCCGAGCTGCTCTTACTTTTATACAAGTGGATGAGTTCATTCACTATGAATTCAGAATTTTCAACTAACTGCCAGAGGATGGAGCAACAGAAGATAGCCCACCAAACATTTGGGTTTAACTGACTTGGGGTGACTCAAAGACTACATAAGACCTCTCTTATATGGGGTGGAGAGGCAAACTGAGGCAGCAAGGAAAAAAATACGAAGTACAAGGCGACCTCACTCCTGGGAGGTCGACTAGGGACTTCCCAAGCTTGGGGGAGATGGAGTCCCACCAAGCTAGGAATCGACAACTCTAATCAAGGGAGTGCAGGTCGCCTATACTCATCCTTGACACAAAGGTGTCAATAATAAGAACTAGGTCACTAGAATACTGGGAGGCCACCTTGGTAGGAGAGAAATCTCCATCGACCGGATTCGATAGAAGGGGGCGGAGGCCGTAAGGGACCAAACTTGGAGGACTCAATGACGGGCAGGGACCTAGAATTAGACATCCCATTCACTGACTCCTCTTGGAAGCGGTTAGAGATTGTGACCACCCCAAATCCTCCCTAGAAGACATCAGGGAGAGAGGGAAGAAGAAGGGAGAAAGAGAAAAGGAAAGGTCTAGCGTACCGAAAAAGTGCTCCGAGACGAGGACTAATGAGAACCAGAGGACTTCGAAAAATTTTTGACTGAAGTGAGATCGGACATAGGTTGGCAGAGCTTGGGCTTCTAAAAAAAACAAATAAAAGGAATGAGGGGGATCAGGGTATTTATAGAACTTTCTTGACGACACATTTACTCTTGAACAGTGCAACATGTCAGCAGAGGATCTTGAGGTGATGCTTTGACTAGCACGCCCCTCCACATGGTAGTAAGGGATTCGCTCAACCAATAGCGTGATGGCTCGAATGATAGTTGTCAGCCCGCCGTTCGTCAAGGATATGAACGGCGATCTTTCATTAATGCACGCCCCCTCATATCCCACGTTCATAATCATGCTTCCAGCAAACAACGAACCCGGGCTCAATTTAAAATTCAAAAAAGACCAGGCTGTAAAAATTTAATTTGAATTTGAATTCCCACACTTTTAAACTAGTTTAAGATCTTACTTTTTGAACTCGTACAAGATGAATTGGCTCCTCAGTCAGGAAGAATGATAGATACTTATGAGAGAATGCAAACCGAGGTGGTCGAAGGCCCAGGGCGGGTTCTGTGCAGAGCTGTCTAGAGCATAGGGCTCAGAGACAACATGAGCGACTCTCCCAACTAAGGGACGAGCCCTGAGCTGAGCTGTTTGAGGAAAGAGCTTAGTGGGGGAAGATTCATTTCACTAGGAGCATCTATAACACAAGCGAAAGATTTGTAAGACAAGGAGCTTTAGATCCGAGCTCTCCCATGTTTCGAGCTAATCCAACCGAACACCGCCAAGATGGTACAAATAACCCGGAGGGGATTATGCCCATATACAGAAAAACAGAGCTCGTCCTGATCTCGATTGAAGATCATGCCAACTGAGGAGGGCTCGACAACACTTTTGGAAGTAGTTTCATACCCAAATAGAATCTCTCCAGTGTATCCCATTAAGACATGACAGTTTTAGAACCGCTCAAGTACCAACTACCCCAAACAAGAAGATGTAAGCTTAAAAACCAACAGTCTAATGATTCATCCATATTTATCAGCTTAACTTAGGCATCAAAGGGTTCATAGCGGGTTACCAGCAACATGGTTGCCCACTTCTCCCTGATATTTACGGGTATAATGGTGGGCATACCTTTACAATGAATTATATCTGTCGTATCTGTTGGCCCAAAATCTGACGACAACAAATAGTGTCTTCATGCATTAGTTTTGTACTTGTGGACCCACTATTGTTGATAAGCCCGTTGGACATATCGGACCGACTCAGATGACATGGCTTGGAACTCCTCAAATCTTGTGGTTCCTAGCCACGCTTTGTTTTTACCCTCTTCTGGACAAATTGTGCTTTAACTCTTCATCCCATTGTTTACTCTTCAAATGGGAACATTCCTCACAACTGTCCACGTTTCTGCAAGGAAAGCTCAAGGGGCCAGTATCTTCCAATCTGGAATCCCCATCCATAATGGCATCCATCAGATGAACGGTTTCGATTGCATCCCAAAACTTATTCTTTTTTGAAAGAGGTGGAGGGAAGGAATAACGTGGGAAGGAAAAAAGCAAGGGAAAAGAAGAGGACTCAAGGCTACGTTATGCTTTCCTTTAAAAACAAGAGAGAATTGGATTCTGCTTTGATTGGCCAAAGCAAGTGAAAGAATAATTGTGAAAGAAAGGATATCTGAGAGAAGGCTATCTCTCATTCTGCATCTGTGAGTTTTGAGCAAGTGATTGAAGTTTCTCGTGAGAAGAAGAAAGAGAGACTAAGAAGATGGCTGTTGAGGCTGCTGTTTCCTTGATTTTAGGAAAACTCAGTGATTTCCTGGTTCAAGAGGCAGTTTCCCTCTACCAAGTGCGTGACCAGGTCGAGTCGGTCGAGAGAGAATTGAGGAGAATGCGGTGCTTCTTGAAAGACGCGGACACAAAACAAAGCAGTGATGCAGGAGTGAAGAATTGGGTGGCAGATGTGAGAGACGCTGCTTATGATGCAGAAGACATCGTCGACACCTACATCCTCAGAATAGAACAAAAAAGGATAAGTGGGTTCGTTGGTTCCCTCAATAGGTGCATGTTCATCAATGTTGAATTATCGGCTCGACATGAGATCAGCAATGGGATCGAACGTATAAAGAATAAAATCCAGGAGATCTCTGCGAGCACAGAAAGGTATGGAATTAAGGATGTTAGCAGAGTTGAAGAAGGAAGCAGCTCCAGGGGTGAAAGTCTGCGCGAGCAAAGGCAAACTTCTCTCTTTGGAGACACGGATGTAGTCGGTTTTGAAGAAGACATAAAGGCATTGGTGGCACGGTTGATCCAGGGTGATTCACGACTGTGTGTGGTTTCTGTGGTCGGAATGGGTGGTCTTGGCAAGACCACTCTTGCCATTAAAGTTTATAATAACGATGCTGTTAAGAAACACTTTGATTGCTGTGCTTGGATTTTTGTATCTGAAGAATATGTCGTGAAAGATCTTTTGCAAAGACTTATAAAAGATCTCATGACTCTTTCTAAAGAACAACTTGAGATGGTGGAGAAGATGAATGCTGCTCAGTTGAGAGTGAAGCTTTCCAATCATTTGAAAGAGAAGAGATATCTTCTGGTGTTGGATGATATATGGAAGACCGAAGCGTGGGGGTCTTTAGTGGCTGCTTTTCCAGATATGAATAACGGAAGTCGAGTCCTACTCACCACCCGCAACAGAGACGTAGCTTCATATGCAGATGCACGGAGCTCTCCCCTCGAGCTGAAGCTTTTAGGAGATGAAGACGCATGGAAATTGTTCTGCAAAAAAGCATTCTTTGAACAGGGTATCCATTACCCACAAAATTTAGAGAAGATAGGAAAAGAGACGGTAAAAAAATGCGGTGGTCTGCCTCTTGCTATTGTGGTGATAGGGGGCTTACTATCAAGGAAACCAATGAATTCAAATGAGTGGGAGAAAGTGCTAAGGGGAATTAGCTCGCAATTGGTTGGTGATGAATCTCCAATCAGAAGAATATTGGATTTGAGCTATGAAGATCTACCTTACCGACTGAAGCCATTCTTTTTGTACTTGGGCGTTTTTCCAGAAGACCATGAGATCAGTGCTAAGAAATTGATTCACCTGTGGACTGCAGAAGGATTTGTGGAGGCAACAGGGGAAGAAACGGTGGAGGAAGCTGCAGAAGTTTGCTTGGAGGAGCTGATCTAAAGAAGCCTGATTCAAGTGTCAAAAAGTAGTTCCATTGGTGGAATTAAAAGCTGCCGCATCCATGATCTGTTACGTGAACTCTCAATTTCAAAAGCCAAGGAAGACAAATTCCTAGACGTTCATCAAGAACAAACAAATCCTCACTTTCCATCAAAAGCGTGCCGTCTTGCTATTCATCAGGCACCTAGTAAGTACACTTATTTAAATCGCACCAACTCACACCTTCGTTCACTGTTATGGATGGATTTAACGAAGGGAGAAGTTGAAAAAAAGCAAGAGCAGTTTCTTTGCAGAGGATTCAGTTTGCTTAGGGTGTTAGATATATCCTATATGATAATGAGAAAGCTTCCAAAAGAAATAGGTACACTGATCCACTTGAGATACCTTGGCGTCCTGTTAGTTGGCGTGGACAGATGTGACTGTTGCTTAAATAGGTGTAGTTCGTTCAAAGTAAGCCTCCCATCATCCATGAGCAATCTCCACAATTTAGAAACGCTTTATGTACGAAAAGCTTATACGTCAATTTACATACCCAGTTTTATTTGTAAGATGCAACAATTAAGGCATGTGAATGTGCCCCGAGGAAGCATAATAAGCAACGGTTTGTGGTCTAAAAAAGTGGGGCGTCCATCACTCGGACTTGATTCTTTAGTTAATCTCCAAACTCTAAAATATGTGAAGGCTGGCGATTGGATAGGGGATTGTTTGGAGGAGCTAACTAATCTAAAGAAACTGAGAATATGGGGGATCTACCAGATTAAGCATGCAGAGGGATTGTCCAACTCTCTTCCCAAATTGGACCGCCTCCAGTCTTTGCAGTTGCAATGGGAGGGTACTATTCCAGTTTTTATGCCTATTTCACATAACCTGCATTTGAAGAAAATGTTTTTGATGGGAAAGTTAGAGAAGCTACCTGAATCGAATGAATTCTCACCCAACCTCACCAAGCTTACTTTGGAACACTCCGAGTTAATGGAAGACCCGATGGCGACATTGGAGAAATTACCCAACCTTCGGATTCTCATATTGCGTTATAATTCATACATGGGAAAGGAAATGGTCTGCTCTGCACAAGGGTTTCCTCAACTCGAATCCTTACATGTTGTAGGGTTACATGAATTAGAAGAGTGGACAGTGGAGGAAGGAGCAATGCGGAGGCTTCTACATTTGCTGGTTCGGAACTGTTCCCATTTAAAGATGCTTCCAGAAGGACTGCAACACGTGACTACCCTCAAGAAATTGGAGGTGGTGCACATGCCAAATGAATTCAACGCCAGAATGCAGGAAAATAGCTGAGAAGATTGGCATAAGATTCAACATATACCCTCAATCGAAATAAATTAGTGATCTATTAAAGGCAGGTGAATTTAGTTGCTTGTTTCTTCCACCAAAGGAAAACGCATGGAAGGGCTAATTCAGCATCTAGACAAGGGCGGGTGAGTTCTTCTTCTTCTTTGTTTATTTCCCTCTTGATTAGCTCTAGTCAATACCGTCTCCTGCATATCATGCATGTTAGTTGTTGGTGAAAATGACCCAACCAAGAATGTCTAAAGCCATTACTTCCAACTACCTATGAATTGGCCCACATGAATGTGTGATTGGATAAGTGGTACCATTCTGATTGCTCCCTGTTGATCGTAAACTTTTGATCCCTTTGGCTTCCAGCTTGAGGGCCACCATTCAAACACTAAGAATGAGCTTGCCAGTGCTATTTTCGGGCTCTTGTCTATCTGGGAAGGGGTTCACTAGAGCAGTGGTTATGATCATCTAAGCATGCAGCCACATGGACAGCTCTTAACATGCACTATCTTTTCTTTGAATGCTTAAGGATTTTTTGAGATTTGAATATCTCAAGCCTTCACAATCCAAATGTTGCATTGCCCAAGTGATCTTTCTAACCATCGATTGTGATACGTTCCATGATAGAGGTTGGTTGATTCTACAAGCATATAGATCCCAGTCCCTTTGACATTGCTTCACATCCAATGTGGTACTCATGTGCAAGATCATCGCTTCACATCCAATGTGGTACTCATGTGCAAGATCAAGCCATCGATCAGGTGGAGCCATTGTGATTGTACCCTGACCCATGAATCAGAATGGTCCAATAATCAGGCTATCCACATGCATATATTGAATCTGGTTATGAGATTTTATTAATACAAATTGTATAGATTAGGAAAGGATTTCTTTCTTAGTTTTAGATAAATTCTCTCTTTTACTTATTACAATAAAGAGATACCTATAAATGAGTTTTATATATGCCTTACCCTAATCCTACTCAAACTGAGTTAACATAATATCTATACCCAAAATTCCCCCGGTTCTGCCAATCATGCCTAGATGTAGGGTGCACCCATGGATTAGGTAAAACAGAACACAAGGCATGTTAATGCAATGCAACTAAAACTAATTGCTTTAGCAACTCATGGAATTAATCTTTTTTTTCAATTTTCTTTTCTATTTTGTATTTATTTACACAATGAGTTTAGTGTAAATATGCTTCAACTGCTTGTTTAGATTTAAAAAAGAAAATTATAGTACGTCATTATCAATTTTTAATCCCAGTTTTGATTCGTCGACTTTTTCTTTGGTAGGAGAGAGTTTCAAGGTGCATGCGAGGCGACATGACCAGACAACATGTTGATGTAGAGACTGTTAGCTTGAAAGTTAATTTCCTGTTTGTGGTATTCTTACTCTGTCATGTATGATGGTGTGTGTTAGTTATTTGGATGATGTTTTCAGACATTAGCATGACATGTGTACTTTTATCTACCAATCTCTTCATATACTGGTGTGTTTTATGGTGGTTGAATCCAATGATGATGACTTAATCATATGTAGTTGTAGATTGTGATTTCAACAGCATCCATCAGATTATTACGGGTTCATTCGTACACTGTTGTCCATGCGATTGTGAATTTTTCTTTTTGAATGCTGGTTATCGCTTTTTTTCTGAGTTGATCAACATTTTTTTGGGCTGCTGAATGGATGAATACCATAGTGGCACAATCTAATGTCTTTGTTTCTTCATTGTGGCCCATTCATGTGGTAGCCCACCAAATCCTTTGGTTAAGCTTCATCCATGTCAGCCAACAATTTTAGGAGGTCCAAATTGGCATGTATGTATGCCACGTCTACAGAGGACGCACACTAGCACCCTAGTGAGGTAGCTGATCGGGTGGAGATACTCCCAGTAAAAACTAAGTATTCATCTAGCTAACGATCAGGGAGTTTGGGTCAGGTGGGGTTCTTGTTGGGCATTTGGCAAATGAAATACCAATCCTTTGACTAGGGATGGCAATGGGCTAGTTGGCCTGACCAGACCATCCAATTTTGGATAGGCTTGGAACTATTAACTCGGCCCATTGGCCAGGTTTTGGCCTGTCATGTGTGGCTTAATAAATTACAATGCTGGGCTTGGGTTCGAAGTCATTTTAACCTAAACCAACCCAGCCAGGCTTCGGCCTCTTATGTGTCGCTCCATAAATTTTCAGGCTGGGTTTGGGCGCAAGTCATTTTAGCCCCAACAAACGTATGTATGTGTTCTATCCTACAAATGTCTTGTTCCAATCCTTACTGAGAAATGCACGTGCATCTTAAATGTGACTATTGGCATACGGCCCGCTTGATCATAGTTCCAAAATTCGGTGACTCATACTCGAAACTTGGAGAATGAAAGTGCAATGACTTCAACTGACGACTTCAACCATGCCAGCCAATGGCATTTACTAGCTGACCAATCAATGGTATATGTTAAAAATCGCAAACTTTATTATTCAGATCATTTTAAGTGTACGTCTAGCATTAGCGTTAATAAATTTGGAGTTTAATTATTAAATATTGAGTTGAGTTGAGTTTTTGAATCAACCCGACCTATCTGGATATCAAGTCGAGTTGAGCTTTCGAGTTTTCAGACTATGCGCTTGATTGATAAATGAATGTGGTGAAATCAAGTGGAAAATAAGGAATCTTTAGTGGTGGCTATAAACACCCTCACATAAAACGAGAATAAGTTACTCGAGCTTTAGCTTAACTTCAATAAAATTGTCTCCTTTTGACTTGGAAATAATTGAAAATCCAAATGAATCAAACGGTGAGTATTCTCAGCACATTTTGGAGACAACCACTAGACCTAATCGGCCAGTGCCAAATCCAATAAGGATTCGATTGGCTACTCATCCAAACTCTAGAAATTTAGGAACTCTAAGGACATAGCAACTGATGTGCGAAAAAAATAAAATGAATTCTCTACATAATGATCACTCTCCTTATTATGTAGTCTCTTCTAGATAGCGGTGTTAAGGTGTAAAAAATTACATCTCTAAGATTGAGAAAAATACGGTCATTGTTATATAGAAGGTGGTGATGATGTTAAGGAAGCAAATTTCAACATCAAATGATTCACAATCAAGGTGACTTATATTTCATTGGAAAGGTGGTCAAATGATCTTACTAACAAACTTAAGTTTCCTCCATTTTTAAGATATGATAAGAAAAATCTAGCCCATTTACGCCAGGGCCATCGACCTAGTTCGAAACTGGTATTTCCGCCTTGCTTCGAATTTCCCACTCCCCCCTGCTAAAAACCAGAGGGATAGAGATGCTATTTCGGACCTCCGGCTTCCCCTCAGGGAAGGGCCTCCCCGTGGCGTCTCTCTCATATAGTGGACTTGACCGGTTCTAGGTCGTTTCAAGCTGAATGTTGATGGTTCCTCTCTTGGCAATCCAGGCCCCTCGGGCAGCGGTGGAGTTTGCTGGGACCATTTGGGAGACTTTCGGTTTGGTTTTTCCAAGGGTTATGGTTATGGCTCTAGCTTGTTAGTGGAGGTCAAAGCGGTGGTGGACGGGCTCTCCCTGTGCTTCTCCAATGGCTACACCTCCGTCGACGTGGAAAGCGATTCCCATGCGGTGGTTGATTTGCTCTCGGGGCATCCAAACCTCCGTGGTTCTCCTTTTACTGGCTGAAGAAATTTGCTGCCCTAAGAGAGAGGAGATCCATCGCCATTTCCTTCATCCCCAGAGAAGGCAATTGGGTGGCGGACTACCTAGCTCATTGGGCTAGCGCCTCCCAAGCCCAATCCTTCTTCCTCTCCCCCTCTTAGCTTCCTAGGCTGGCTCGTGGAGAGCTCACCCTAGACAAATCGGGCCTAGGAGGGGTGTGCATCTCCTAGTTTTCCCCCCGTTTTTTGTTGTTGCTCCTTACGATAGGTGGGCCATTCTGTTACATGGCCTTCCCGAATGTGCAGTCTTTTGTTGGGCCTCAGCTCTTTTTTGTTTGCCTTGGCCCCTTTTGTAAAGCCTCTTTCCATCAATAAAATCTCGTTGACTAAAAAAAAAAAAAAAAATGAAAATCTAGCCCATTTACTAAAAATGCACATTGCCAAGTGGCTAAAACTGTAATGACTTTGGCCACATTTTTTTACAAGTTAAATGGGATCCAGTTGAAGTGGTTTTAGTCCCATTTAAAAGTTTATCATATGACCTTTTCACTGAACCCAAGATCACAAAAAACGAACATGTAATGATGAAGATATGAGCATTCGATCAAATTACAAGCGGCCAGTTTCACACACACCGAACGAACATATTTTTGATCGGTAAAATGGGGTTTGATAAAAGTATTTCAGTCTTGTTGGAAAGTTTATCTAACAATCTTTCCAATGAATTCAAAATCACTAAAAATGAACAAAAAATAGAGATACAAATATTTGTACAACAGCAAAAAACTGGACAAAAACTAGAAATTTAATATTTAAAAAGGTAATCATTACGTTACATATAGTTATATATATACACCATATATATATATATATATATATATATAAACCTTATATAATATTTGTTTTTCCTTATTTTACAAAGACAGTTGGCAAAGAGTATTGTAGTAGTATATATTATTTTAAAAAATAAAATAATGTTGCTCACGGATATCTTAGGAAAATGTCTATGTAAGGATCTTCATTGCCATTCATAACGGCACTAATGTTCACTCCCCAAGTGCAGGGTTGTGATGTAGTAATAACTCGGTAAGACCGAGGTCGAATCCCAAGGGACTGAAACTCGTACGTTATCTAAAATTAAATAGAAATAGAACTAGAATATGATGAAATCTAAATCAACTAGAATTTAAGGAATAATTGTAAACAATTGTACATAATCTAAAATTAAGGAAATATCAGAGAAGAGTAACTAGGGATTCAGAGGATCCACTTGTAGAGATCAGGGAGATCTTATGCCTACTTCAAGAATTATGGAATTTACTGAACTACCGTTGATCTAGTTTTCAAAGAGATGAAAGGTATATGAATTAGAATGGATTCCATCACCAAACCATGCCCAAGAGACTATGGCAAACAACAGAATTAAACTAACTACTAAACAATCAATCAATGCATGAAGGTCAAGAAGGGTACCGACATCCAACCATGCCCAGGAGACTATGGTGAACAACGGGACGTCCTGACGTCATAAACATAAAAAGGAAAGGAAATACTTAAAGCCATTGCAGACCCACTGTAATTTCAGTCACAACAGACCATTAAAGACTAAAAATAATTCCAATAATTAAACTAACATCAAAACGAATTCAGTTCATAAAATGAATAAAAATCATAAAATAAATTCTCCTATCTCACTACAAGCTTCACCTCCTAGCCCTAGCTAGGAGGTTTAGCCAGACATGATGTGGGCTAGATCCAAATAAATAAAGAGAAAAAGAAAAGGAAAAGAAAAGGGAAAGAAAAACCAAAGCTCTTCTCTCTCTGTCTCTCTCTCTCTCTCTCTCTCTCTCTTTCTCCTGATGTTCCAACCCAGTCAAGATCTGGATCTTCCTCCCAAGGTCTGAATGAATGCTCCCCACGTCCAAAACCTCCTTATATAGCTGCTGGAGTGGTGAAAATCGGACTTGAATCGGATTTGGAAAGCTATTGCATGCGCAGCAAAAGCCTTTTCGCAGCCAAGTTTAGTACCTCAAAAATCGCCACTTTCCTCGCTCAAATTCTAAAGAAATACCATTCCTTAGGACTTTCTTGGGTCCTCTATATGATAGACGGTTCAGATCTGTCATATGATCAAAGATGGTGGGCCACAACCTCCTGAAAAAGTCAATTTTCGCGAATGTGCGAAACCTTTCGCACCATTTCGCTGTTGTGATCGGTGGGCTCCACAGAAGCATTTTCTAAAAAATTCACCCCATTCATTGGATTCAAGACAAAATTTCAGTTAAGAATGAGTGGTTTTGAAGGTCCATTGACGCGGCCCAGAGAAGATATTACAAAAGGATCAATTTTAAACGTTGCAGGGCAGCCCTTTTGTGGCCTCTGTAACGCACACGTGTGTATGCATGAATGAAAAGAGCTAACATGATTTTGTAGAGTTTGCAGCTCTCTACAAGATGGTCGGATCAGATGAGTCATACGGTCCATAGGTGGGGCCCACAGTCGATCGCAAAATGGACGCAGGCCGTCCGTGCGTAAGTGAAAACGAAACAGCATTTGCTGTTTTAGAAAGGTGCGGGTCAGCGCTGCTAACCCGCATGCGTTGTCTCTGGTGCACGCATGCGTGCATTGTGCAGTGTGCACACACCCTATACATAGGGCCCACCGTGATGTTTACGAGAAATCTACACCGTCCATCCTCTTCCTCATATTATTTTAACCGTCGAGAACAATTTTGAGGCAGTTCCAGATATCAGGTGGGCCCCACTTAATGAATTAAGGGGCTGATCAGTCCGTTGGCCCACTTCCAAAGATCTTCAATAGCTGAAATTTGACGTGTACGGTTCATTTATGGTCCTCAGGCCATGTATAAAATTTGGAGCTGATCTGATGGTGGAAATTCTATGATCTTGCATTCTGGCTGACTTTCAGGCCACCTGAGCTTCAATTTCTTAGTTTTCTCAAATTTCTGACCATGTAAATTCGTCAATCTTGGTCCTCCGAAGTCCATCCCTTCCTTTGATGACTTTGGATTGTTAAATCCATGCTTTTAACACCTTTTTTCAATCCATGCTCCTAAAAATGCCTTGCAACATAATCACGATAAAAACAGGCCATTAGACAGCACAAAGTCCGTAAATTTAGGCAATAACTTGGGTCTAATATGCAATATTTTACCCTCAACACAACCCCCAACCAGCATTTTGCTAATCCCAAGCAAAATATGCGAAAAATAAGTTGAGACTTATATGAAAATTTCTGTAAAGCCGAATGATTTTTGAGAAATAATCCAGGCATTCGAATTCTACGATTCATGAATGTTGGGCATTACTTGCTCTTGGACTCAAGCGCATGGTAAACTTCCTAATGAAGTTCAAAGTATTAATCCATAAATCAGACATTCTGAACATTATGATCCATGAGTGTATAGTGGAATCTCAGCTAATCACATTAAGATTGAATTTGTTATTTTAGGATCTCATTGGTAACCAGCAAGAGAATTCATGATAACCAAACTTGCCTCATAAATTCCATCTTTTGATCTTTTCAACTTTTTATTTTTCCATTAATAGTCATGCCAAAAAGAGGAATCAAATCCTTACCAATAGGGAGCAAACCTATGGTGAAGACCGTACTCCTAGACCTTTTTCACATATCATTCATGGGGAATTAACTCTACACCTATAGGGAGCAAACCTATGGTGAAGATTAATTATCCAACCTTTTCAATTTTTATATCATGATGGCAAGATATTTCAGGCTGGTTCCTTTCATGCTCAGTGATTACCAAGTTAATCCTTCGATATGGTAGTCATGCCAAAAAGAGGAATCAAATCCTTATCAATAGGGAGCAAACCTATGGTGAAGACCGTACTCCTAGACCTTTTTCACATATCATTCATGGGGAATTAACTCTACACCTATAGGGAGCAAACCTATGGTGAAGATTAATTATCCAACCTTTTTAATTTTTATACCATGATGGCAAGATATTTCAGGCTGGTTCCTTTCATGCTCAGTGATTACCAAGTTAATCCTTCGATATGGAATTGAAATCTAAATGTGTAGGCGAGACGTGACATGTGAAATCATGACTCAATCAATGTTTACAACTTCTAATCATGGATTAATAACTCGATCTTAACTCCGAAATTTAACAGATACTGAATCCCAGAGTCCGAAATTACCAACATCACGTATCTTGAAAATATAAATTAGGGATATCTGTCAAAATCACTTCGAATTCACAAGAATTTTCTGAAAAAATTGTAAAAATTTTCACAATTTTTTCACAATTTTTTCTCAAGACCAAGAAAATACTGATTAGGAAGCCTAATCTCCCACCCCCAACCTAAAATCTACATTGTCCTCAATGTAAAAGATATGGGCATGCAATGCACATGGAACAATGAAAGTAAAGTGATGGGAAGATAGTACCTGAATGACGAATCAAGAGAGATTTTTCACGAAATCGCTGGGAGAGAGCAGGTTAGTATGAGAGAAAGAAAAATAAAAACAAAAATAAAATCCTACCTATACCACTTTCGCAGGTGCTCTCGATTGCATTTAGCGTATGCAACAAGCCTTTAAACCCCTAGGTTACCCCTAGTGGACGAGTTGTAGTCTCGTGAGGGTTTGCAGCAATGTTACCCACAAACATTGAATCGATCATACCGCAAGGTTCCCCTTCCGACCAATATCTTGATAAGTTTCTCAGTAAGTTCTTCAACAAGATCATCCAAAAACCCTTTTTACAATAGGCTTGGGCGCCCTAGAGCATGACTTTCCAGAGAGACTTATGTACCTCATAAGAAATCTTCCATTGAATTGCTTAAGGTATCCATAATATATACGATTCACCTGTAATAGCAGAAGTTTTAACGTTAGTATCGTATGGTGAATCAGAGACTACAAATAAATAAAGTTTAGAAAACTTTCTAAGAAGTAATGTAGTCTCAACACATCCCGAAGCTCCAAACTTCGGTTGGATTTTCAGCTCCTCTTCCTTTACTGATAGATGTTTAGGATTAGGGGAAGAGAGAATTTCAGAATAAGGGTTTTCTCAGTCAGTGATGACTACCGAGGTGTTGTCTCGTAAGGCATCCGCTTTATCTCTTAACATGGGATTGTTTGAAACTACAAAGTGTGTCAAGCAATCCTAAGAGTTAAAAAGTTCAGCTGAGTGTGACTTATTATGGCTTATGATGATCTGTCCAAAGAATCCATCGTCCTTGAAAGTGGATGGAAGTACGCTCTCTTGCTTCAATCCTGCACAGACAGATTGAAAATCAATCGGAGAAGCATCGATGTGATCACTCTGTTCATTGAAATTACTCAATTGAGGCGTTGAATTGTCAAATATGTGCAGCTCAGATGGTGGCCTCAACTGAGTAGTTTCAAATTCCAGAGTTGTAGCGGGAAACTCCTCCTTCCGAATCATATCATCATTCAATTCAGGGGAGTGGTTCAAACGTGTTTCACAAGAGTTAGAAGGGTTGGTCATGAGGGGCTCATCCTCCACCTTTAAATCAGACATGTCAAGTGATGGGAGTGGCTCGTTATGACCGACCACTTCATGTACGTCTTGATCATTGATCTGGACTAAACTTGAGAGGGATTCCAGGGGGACTGTGGCTGCACATTCAGGATCGCAATCATGTTCTAGTCCAGTGCAGTGCACATTTGGGATGGAATCACTTTCCTCACATTCTACACCTAGCATGGGTTGAGGTTCGCATAAACTAACCTCTTCCTCATCATTGAAATCTTGTGTGTCATGTAAGGAAGATGTGTCATCATCAATGTATTTAAAAGACACTAATGTATCTTCACCATTCTTTCGAACAGTCATCGAGATCAACTCCTCAGGAAATTGAACCACATGCTCATTAAGAGAATCCCATTCCTCATTCCAAATTCCAGAGTTTTTCAAAAGAGAGTGAGGATCACTTTCCTTGCATTGTATTTCTGGATTGGGTTGAGGCTGAGACGACCTATCCTCCATTAGCCTATCAAGGCGTGATTCAAGCGCTTCTACTAATTTCCTCATGTCAGCAATATAGTCTGTATAACTCGGAGATAACTCCTCCTGGATCTTTTCTAGTGGATATTCATAAGTGGTTGATCCACGGGAGTTATTACCGTGATGTTTTACTGGCTCATCTTCGAAATATTTCTGTTTCCACTGATCAGAATCATACGGGTCATCTATCGGGGGTTGATAAGCGTCATCATTCCAATAATCACGTAATGTTCTCTTAACTCGTGGAATGCAATTATTCTCCCGCAGATAATCACCGAAAGTCTTCTTAATCGGTGGAGCATCATATTCCGATTGGTTCTTGAAGATATTTTCATAAAAATTTTGAGGCATAGGTTGTTTTCCATAAGCTATCTCAACATACGGACATGCCCACTCATTCATATACATGATGAAACCCTTATTCTGAATCTAATCCTAAAGAATAGAAGAAAAGATCCTACAATAATATGGAAAGTAGGTAGAGGAGAAGTTTGAGAGAAGTTACCAGATTGGAGTACTATGTTAAGAACCTGAAAAACAAAATAAAATAAGTTAGTTTCTAAAAATAGAAAGTCTAAGAATAGAAAATTTCTAATTATAAGTAAATTAATTTCTAGATAAAAAGAAGAAATTCCTAAAAAAGAAAGTAGAAAACAAATTAGGAATGTCTTTAAACTAGAAATTAGAAATTAGAAAGAGCTTATTGAATTAGAAGTTTCTATCTTAAAATCCGACAAAACAAATAGGTTAGTTTCTAAAAATCAGAAAAAAAATTAGAACCTAATCTTAAACTAATCCCAAAACTAATCAATTTCAGAAAATCGTAGCCGTCAGTCCCCAGCAACGGCGCCAAAAACTTGTTCACTCCCCAAGTGCAGGGTTGTGATGTAGTAATAACTCAGTAAGACCGAGGTCGAATCCCAAGGGACTGAAACTCGTACGTTATCTAAAATTAAATAGAAATAGAACTAGAATATGATGAAATCTAAATCAACTAGAATTTAAGGAATAATTGTAAACAATTGTACGTAATCTAAAATTAAGGAGATATCAGAGAAGGGTAACTAGGGATTCAGAGGATCCACTTGTAGAGATCAGGGAGATCTTATGCTTACTTCAAGAATTATGAAATTTACTGAACTGCCGTTGATCTAGTTTTCAAAGAGATGAAAGGTATATGAATTAGAATGGATTCCATCACCAAACCATGCCCAAGAGACTATGGCAAACAAAAGAATTAAACTAATTACCAACCAATCAATCAATGCATGAAGGTCAAGAAGGGTACCGACATCCAACCATGCCCAGGAGACTATGGTGAACAACGGGACGTCTTGACGTCATAAATATAAAAAGGAAAGGAAATACTCAAAGCCATTGCAGACCCACTGTAATTTCAGTCACAACAGACCATTAAAGACTAAAAATAATTCCAATAATTAAACTAACATAAACATGAATTCAGTTCATAAATTGAATAAAAATCATAAAATAAATTCTCCCATCTCACTACAAGCTTCACCTCCTAGCCCTAGCTAGGAGATTTAGCCAGACATGATGTGGGCTAGATCCAAATAAATAAAGGGAAAAAGAAAAGGAAAAGAAAAGGGAAAGAAAAACCAAAGCTCTTCTCTCTCTCTCTCTCTCTTTCTCCTGACGTTCCAACCCAGCCAAGATCTGGATCTTCCTCCCAAGGTCTGAATGAATGCTCCTCACATCCAAAACCTCCTTATATAGCTGCTGGAGTGGTGAAAATCGGGCTTGAATCGGATTTGGAAAGCTATTGCATGCGCAATGAAAGCCTTTTCGCAGCCAAGTTCAGTACCTCAAAAATCACCACTTTCCTCGCTCAAATTCTAAAGAAATACCATTTCTTAGGACTTTCTTGGGTCCTCTATATGATAGACGGTTCAGATCTGTCATATGATCAAAGATAGTGGGCCACAACCTCCTGAAAAAGTCAGTTTTCGCGGATGTGCGAAACCTTTCGCACCATTTCACTGTTGTGATCGGTGGGCTCCACAGAAGCATTTTCTGAAAAATTCACCCCGTCCATTGGATTCAGGACGAAATTTCAATTAAGAATGAGTGGTTTTGAAGGTCCATTGACGCGGACCAGAGAAGATATCACAGAAGGATCAATTTTGAACGTTGCAGGGCAGCCCTTTTGTGGCCTCTGTAACTCACACGTGTGTATGCATGAATGAAAAGAGCCAACATGATTTTGTAGTGTTTGCAGCTCTCTACAAGATGGTCGGATCAGATGAGTCATACGGTCCATAGGTGGGGCCCACAGTCGATCGCAAAACGGACGCAGGCCATCCGTGCGTAAGCGAAAACGAAACAGCACTTGTTGTTTTAGAAAGGTGCGGGTCAGCGCTGCTAACCCGTGTGCGTTGTCTCTGGTGCACGCATGCGTGCATTGTGCAGTGTGCACACACCCTATACACAGGGCCCACCGTGATGTTTACGAGAAATCTACACCGTCCATCCTCTTCCTCATATTATTTTAACCGTCGAGAACAATTTTGAGGTAGTTCCAAATATCAGGTGGGCCCCACTTAATGAATTAAGGGGCTGATCAGTCCGTTGGTCCACTTTCAAATATCTTCAATAGCTGAAATTTGACGTGTACGGTTCATTTATGGTCCTCAGGCCATGTATAAAATTTGGAGCTTATCTGATGGTGAAAATTCTATGATCTTGCATTCTGGCTGACTTTCAGGCCACCTGAGCTTTAATTTCTTAGTTTTCTCGGGTTTCTGACCGTGTAAATTCGTCAATCTTGGTCCTCCGAAGTCCGTCCCTTCCTTTGATGACTTTGGATAGTTAAATCCATGCTTTTAACACCTTTTTCAATCCATGCTCCTAAAAACGCCTTACAACATAATCACGATAAAAACAGGCTATTAGACAGCACAAAGTTCGTAAATTCAGGCAATAACTGGAGTCTAATATGCAATATTTGACCCTCAACAACTAACGGAAGACAGATAGGCTAATAACGATAAAGGGATATAAGGTGTGAGAGAGAGAGAGCAAAGAATAAAGGAGAGACAAAAATAGAGAACGAGAGAAAAATATAGAGAGAGCAGAACGAGAGATAGAATAGAGATCGAAAGAAAGTATCTCAGAGAGTTGGAGTTCACATGGAGGCACTGCCCAAGGTGCCTCGAAGATTCTTGACATGCTGACATGCTGACATGCTGCCTGACATAAGAGACAAAAAAGCCCATTAAAAAAATCAATGAAGCTAAGGGTTTTCCTACTATATCTAGAGCTGGGCATCGAGTTGAGTCGGACCGAGTTATGGGTGACTCGACTCGATCCGTTTTTTAAATAGGCCTGACCCGAACTCAATCTGACTCGATACCGAGTCCAGCATGCCTAACTCGATCGGAGTTCAGTCTGGCCTGGAATGATTTAGACCGAGTCCTATTCGGTCAGAAGCACCGAGTTGGGTCGAGTTGGCACCAAGTTGGATTGAGAAATGAGGGAGGGAGGGAGGGAGGAGGAGGAGGAGGGTGATGGTGGTGGGTGGTTGCTGGGCTTAGAAGAGGAGGAGGATGAGGGAGGGAGGGAGGGAGGGAGTGGAGAGGCGAGAGAGGAGGGTGATAGTGGTGGGTGGTTGTCGGGCTTGGAAGAGGAGGATGAGGGAGGGAGGGAGAGAGTTTGGGATCGGATCGAGGTAGGGTGTGACGAGTAGGGTTAGAGAGTCGAGTCGAGTTGGGTCTAACCAGATCGAGTTTCGAGTCGAGTCGGGTCAAGTTACTGGGTAACTCGAACTCAACTCGATTTGAGTTCGGATTGGGCGAAGCTTACTCGGTTCAGACCGACTCACCCATTCGGTTCGGGTCGAGTCAGATCTGAACGAGTTGGACGCATCGAATTAGCCGAATTGAGTTGTCCCGTGCTCACCTCTAACTATATCTCGATTCAAGTTGCATTATACTCCATAGATGCCAAGTGCATCGATTACATTCACAATTTCTTTTACTTTATTCTATATTATTCTACCATATTTGCTTTCTTTTACTTTGTTTTACTTTACAAGCTGCAGAAGTTTGCTTGGAGGAGCTGATCCATAGAAGCTTGATTCAAGTGTTCAAAAGTAATTCCATTGGTGGAATAAAAAGCTGCAGCATCTATGATATGTTACGTGAACTCTCAATTTCAAAAGCTAAGGAAGACATATTCCTGAAAGTTCATCCAGAACAAACAAATCCTCTCTCTCCATCAAAAGCAGGCCGTCTTGCTATTCATCAGGCATCTAGTAAGGACACTTGTTTAAATCGTACCAACTCACACCTTCATTCACTGTCATGGATGAATTTAACGGAGGGAGAAGTTGAAAAGAAGCAAGAGCAGTTTCTTTTCAGAGGATTCAATATGCTCAGGGTGTTAGATCTAACTTGTATGGAAATTAGAAAGCTTCCAAAAGAAATAGGTACACTGATCCACTTGAGATACCTTAGCCTCTAGTTAGCTGGCGTGGACAGATGTGACTGGTGGTTAAATGGGTGTGGTTCGGATCAAGAAAGCCTCTCATCATCCATGAGCAATCTCCACAATTTAGAAACGCTTTATGTAACATCAGATTATGTGTCATTTACGTACCCAGTTTTATTTGGAAGATGCAACAATTAAGGCATGTGAATGTGGACGGAGGAAAAAGAATAAGTAGTGGGGTCTAAAATAGTGGGGCGTCCGTCACTCGGACTTGATTCTTTAGTTAATCTCCAGACTCTAAAACACGTGAATGCTGGCGATTGGATAGGGGATTGTTTGGAGGAGCTAACTAATCTAAAGAAACTCGGAATATGGGGGATCTACCTCTTCCCAGATTAGACCGCCTCAAGTCTTTGTGGTTGGAGTGGTACCGTACTATTCCCGTTTTTATGCCTATTTCACATAACCTGCATTCGAAGAAGATGCTTTTGAAGGGAAAGTTAGAGAAGCTACCTGAGTCGAATGAATGCTCACCTAACCTCACCAAGCTTACCTTATCATTCTCCGATTTAATGGAAGACCCGATGGCGACATTGGAGAAACTACCCAACCTTTGGATTCTCAGATTGCTTCGTGATTCTTATGCGGGAAAGGAAATGGTCTGCTCTGCACAAGGGTTTCCTCAACTTGAATCCTTACATCTTAGAGGGTTACTTGGATTAGAAGAGTGGAGAGTGGAGGAAGGAGCGATGCCGAGGCTTTTACATTTGCTGACTTGTGACTGCCATCATTTAAAGATGCTTCTAGAAGGACTTCAACACGTGACTACCCTCAAGAAATTGGAGGTGCTGTACATGCCAAATGAATTCAAGGCCAGAATGCAGGAAAATGGCGGAGAGGATTGGCATAAGATTCAACATATACCCTCAATCGAAACAAATTAGTGATCTATCAAAGACAGGTGGATTTTGTTGCTTGTTTCTTCCACCAACGGAATGGAAGGGCAAATTCAGCATCTCTACAAAAGCCGGTGAGTTTTTTTTTTTTTTTTCTGTTTATTTTCCTCCTCTTGATTAGCTCTAGGCAATACTGTCTCCTGCATATCATGCATGTTAGTTGTTGGTTGAAATGCCCCAACCAAGAATGTCTGAAGCCATTACTTCATCTACCTATATGAATTGTCCCACATGAATGTGTGATTGGATAAGTGGCACCAGTCTGATTGCTCCCTGTTGATCGTGAACTTTTGATCATTTTGGCTTCCAGCTTGAGGGCCACCATTCAAACAATAAGAATGAGCTTGCCAGTGCTATTTTTGGGCTCTTGTCTATCTGGGAAAGGGTTCACTAGAGCAATGGTTATGATCATCTAAGCATGCAGCCACATGGACAGCTCTTAACATGCACTATCTTTTCTTTGAATGCTTAAGGATGTTTTGAGATTTGAATATTTCAAGCCTTCACAATCCAAATGTTGTATTGCCCAAGCGATCTTTCTAATCATCGATTGCGATATGTGCCATGATAGAAGAGGTTGGTTGATTCTACATGCATATAGATCCCAATCCCTCTAACGTTGCTACTCATCCAATGTTGTACTCGTGTGCAAGATCAAGCCATCCATCAGGTGGAGCCATTCTGATTGTTCCCTGACCCATGAATCAGAATGGTCCAATGTGCAGGCGATCCACATGCCTATATTGAATCTGGTTATGAGATTTTATTAATACAAATTGTACAGATTAGGAAATGATTTCTTTCTTAGTTTTAGATAAATTCTCTCTTTTACTTGGATTAATAAAGAGCCACCTCTAAATGAGTTTTATGTATGCCTTGCCCTAATCCTACTCAAACTGAGTTACATAATATCTATACCCGAAATTCCCCCGGCTCTGCCAATCACATCTAGATGTAGGGTGCACCCATGGATTAAGTAAAACAGAACACAAGACATGTTAACGCAATGCAACTAAAACTATTTATTTTGCTTTAGTAACTCATGGAATCAATCTTTTTTTTTTCAATTTTCTTTTCTATTTTGCTTCATCAACCGAATTTGGTATTTATTTACACAATGAGTTTAGTGTAAATATGCTTCAACTATTTGTTTAGATTTGAAAAAGCAAATTATAGTACATTATCAATTTTTAATCCCAGTTTTGATTTTTCCATTGTTGCTTCGGTAGGAGAGAGTCTCACGGTGCATGCGAGGCGACATGACCAGAAAACATGTTGATGTAGAGACTGTTGGCTTGAAAGTTCATTTCCTGTTTATGGTTTTCATACTCTGTCATTATGTATAATGGTGTGTGTTAGTTATTTGGATGATGTTTTCAGACATTAGCATGAGATGTGTACTTTTATCCGCCAATCCCTTCATACACTGGTGTGTTTTATGGTGGTTGAAATTGAATGATGATGACTTAATCCTTTGTAGTTGTAGATTGTGATTTCAGCAGCATCCATCAGATTATTATGGGTTCATACACTGGTGTCCATTTGATTGTGAAATTTTCTTTTTGAATGTTGGCTATTGCTTATTTTCTGAGTTGATCAACATTTTTTTGGGCTGCTGAATGGATGGCTACCATAGTGTCCCAATCTAATGGCTTTGCTTCTTCACTGTGGCCCATTCATGTGGTAGCCCACCAAATCCTTTGGCTAAGCTTCATCCACATCAGCCAACAATTTTAGGAGGTCCAAATTGGCATGTATATATGCTACGTCTACAGAGGACGGCTGTAGCACCCTAGTGAGGTAGCTGTTTGGGTGGAGATACGGTAAAAACTAAGTATTCATCTAGCCAACGATGAGGGAGTTGGGTCCGGTGGGGTTCTTGTTGGGCATTTGGCAAATGAGATACCAATCCTTTAACTTGGGATGGCTATGGGCCAGTGGGCCTGACCAGACGAGCCAGCTTTGAGCTATTAGCTTGCCCATGGGCCAGGTTTTGGCCTGTCATGTGTGGCTCAATAAATTATCAGGCTGGGCTTGGGTTTGAAGTCATTTTAACCCAAACCAACCAGCCAGGCTACAGCCTGTCATTCATGTGTAGCGCCATCAATTTTCAGGCTGGTCTTGGGCGTAAGTCATTTTAGCCCTAACAAACCTGGCTTGACTTCATATGCATGTGTTCTATCCTACAAATGTCCTGTTCCAATAGTTACCGAGCAATGCATCTACATCTTAAATGTAGAGTATTGGCATTTGGCTCACTTGATCATAGTTCCAATATTCGGTGACTCATACTGACGACCTCAACTGTGCCAGCCAATGGCATTTACTAGCTGACCAATTAATGGTGTAGGTTAAAAATCACAGACTTTATTATACACTGTATTTTAAGTGTCTAGCATTAGCATTAATAAATTTGGAGTTTAATTATTAAATATCGAGTTGAGTTGAATTTTTGAGCCAACCTGACCTAGCTGGATATTGAGTCGAGTTGAGCTTTCGAGTTTTTAACTTTGAAATAATTGAAGATCCAAACGAGTCAAACAGTGAGCATCTTCGGCACATTTTAGAGACAATTACCGGACCTGGTTGGCCAGCGGCAAATCCAATAAAGATCCAGTTGACTGCACATCCTCGGGAACTCTTAAGGACATAGTAACTGATGTGCGAAAGGATTTTTTTCTTATTTTTAGATAAATTATCTCTTGTATTTCTACAAATAATGTAATACAATAAGCAGCCACCTCTAAATGAGTTTTACGTATGCCCTGCCCTAATCCTACTCAAACTGAGTTACATAATATCTATACCTGAAATTCCGTAGGCTCTGCCGATCATGTCTAGATGTAGGGTGCACCCGTGTATTAGGAAAAACAGAACACAGGACACATTATTGCAATGCAACTCAAACTATTTATTTTGTTTTATTAACTTTTATTATGGAATCAATCTTTTTTTCATTTATCTTTTCCATTTTGCTTCATCAACTGAATTTGGGATTTATTTATGCAATGAGTTTAGTGTAAGTATGCTTCAACCACTTGTTTAGATTTGAAAAAGCAAATCGCAGTACGTCATTATCAAATTTTTAACCCAGTTTTGATTTGCCAACTGTTGCTTTGGTAGGAGAGAGTCTTACAGTGCATGTGAGGCGACAGGACCAGAGAAAATGTTAATGTAGAAATTGCTTGCTTGAAAGTTCATTTTCTTTTTATGGTTTTCATACTGTCTTGTATAATGGTGTGAGTTATTTGGATGATGTTTTCAGACATTAGCATGAGATCTGTAGTTTTATCTACTAATATCTTCATAAACTGGTGTGTTTTATGGTGGTTGAATCCAATGATGATGACTTACATCCTCTGTAGTCGTAGATTGTGATTTTAGTTAGTATCCATAAGATTATTATGGGTTCATACACTGGTGTCCATCTAATTGTGAGTTTTTTCTTTTCTTTTCTTTTCTTTTCCTTTCTTTGAATGTTGCCTATTGCATATTTCTGAGTCAATCAATCTTTGTTTGGGCCACTGAATGGATGGCAACCACATTCATGTGGTAGCCCACCAAATCCTCAGGTTAAGCTTCATCCTTAGGCACGGAGCCACTACTTACACCCATTCCTTTTGATTGCCCACACACCCATTTGTACTATTCAATATCCCAAGATGAAAAATGGGTGTATACAAATCAATCAGGGGTGGGCGTAGAAAACAAAACCCAAAAGCATTACTAAATACTAAGCTCTCAATGAAAATCATTTCCAAATAACTAAGACCAAAATCCAAAATAAAAAAAAGTCGAATGATGGAAAGGCAACCCTTTTCAAGAAAAACAATATTTCCATTGAAGAAATCCATATCAAGAAAAATTCAGAAACAGGACTACTGAAACTGGACAATGACATAAAAAGAAAGAAAAAAAAGCTGAGACTTATAAGAGCCTAAAACCCATATCTAAAATGAAGAGAAAAAATATATAAAAAAAGACCCATTTAAATCAACTCCAGCAAATGCAAGAAAGGGGCTTCTTTTCTAATTTACCTCAACTCTTTTAGCCTCTATAGCAAAACCTAAAGCGGCAGTCAATACTGCAAGAAATCCCACTGAAAGGCATATTAGAAGAACCTTCTTCTCTCTCTCTTTCTCTCTGAAGATTTCCAATGAAATTTTTATTTGCTTGAAGTGGGATTACGATAGGGGCTAAAAAGGAAATTCAAAGCATGAGGGAGGGTAGGGTAGAGAGGGTTTGGGGATTTAGGGTTCGGGGCGGCGGGCATTCGGGTAGAGAGGGAGGGTAGGGTAAAAGGTTAAAAAAAGAAGAAGAATATATATATATATATATATATATATATATATATATATATATATATATATATATATATATATATATATATATATATATATATATATATATATATAGTTTAGGGTAAAATAGGAATTATAGATCCGGTCCGGTCCGGTCTCGGAATGGTTCTGAACGGATCGGATTTTGGTTCGGTGCAGTCCGATTTAACTTTGACCCGACCCTGACAGAATTAACGGTCGGATTTGCCTGATCCTACTCAAAGCTGACCGATCCGTGCCGTCGGTTTAGCTTGAATCGGGTCGAACTTGGTCAAATCTAACCGTCGGTTTTGAAGAAGACATAAAGGCATTGGTGGCACGGTTGATCCAGGGTGATTCACGACGGTGTGTGGTTTCTGTGGTCGGAATGGGTGGTCTTGGCAAGACCACTCTTGCCATTAAAGTTTATAATAACGATGCTGTTAAAAAACATTTTGATTGCTGCGCTTGGATATTTGTATCTCAAGAATATGTCGTGAAAGATCTTTTGCAAAGACTTATAAAAGATTTCATGACTCTTTCTAAAGAACAACTTGAGATGGTGGAGAAGATGAATGCTATTCAGTTGAGAGAGACGCTTTCCAATCATTTGAAGGAGAAGAGATATCTTCTTGTGTTGGACGGTATATGGAAGACTGAAGCTTGGGGTTCTTTAAAAGCTGCTTTTCCAGATAAGAATAAGGGAAGTCAAGTCCTACTCACCACCCACAACAGAGACGTAGCTTCATATGCAGATGCACGGAGCTCTCCCCTGGAGCTGGAGCTTTTGGGAGATGAAGACGCATGGAAATTGTTCTGCAAAAAAGCATTCTTTGAACAGGGTATCCGTTACCCGCAGGAAAAGAGATTGTAAAAAAATGCGGTGGTCTGCCTCTTGCTATTGTCGTGATAGGGGGCTTACTATCAACGAAGGCAATGAAATCAAATGAGTGGGAGAAAGTGCTAAGGAGAATTAGCTCGGAATTGGTTGGTGATGAATCTCCAATCAGAAGAATATTGGATTTGAGCCATGAAGATCTACCTTACCGACTGAAGCCATTCTTTCTGTACCTGGGTGTTTTTCCAGAAGACCATGAGATCAGTGCTAAGAAATTGATTCACCTGTGGACTGCAGAAGGATTTGTAGAGGCAACAGGGGAAGAAACGGTGGAGGAAGCTGCAGAAGTTTGCCTGGAGGAGCTGATCCATAGAAGCCTGATTCAAGTGTCAAAAAGTAATTCCATTGGCGGAATTAAAAGCTGCCGCATACATGATCTCTTACGCGAGCTCTCCATTTCAAAAGCCAAGGAAGACAAATTCCTAGACGTTCATCAAGAACATACAAATCCTCTCTCTCCATCAAAAGCGCGCCGTCTTGCTATTCATCAGGCACCTAGTAAGTACACTTGTTTAAATCGCACCAACTCACACCTTCGTTCACTGTTATGGATGGATTTAACGAAGGGAGAAGTTGAAAAAAAGCAAGAGCAGTTTCTTTTCAGAGGATTCAGTTTGCTTAGGGTGTTAGATATATCCTATATGAAAATGAGAAAGCTTCCAAAAGAAATAGGTACACTGATCCACTTGAGATACCTTGGCTTCTGGTTAACAGGCGTGGACAGATGTGACCAGTGCTTAAATGAGTGTGGTTCGGATCAAGTAGGCCTCCCATCATCCATGAGCAATCTCCACAATTTAGAAACCCTTTATGTAAAATCAAGTTATGCATCATTTTACATACCCAGTTTTATTTGTAAGATGCAACAATTAAGGCATGTGAATGCGCCCTACAGAAGCATAATAAGTAAAGGTGTGTGGTCTAAAATAGTGGGGCGTCCATCACTCGGACTTGATTCTTTAGTTAATCTCCAGACTCTAAAACACGTTAATGCTGGCGATTGGATAGGGGATTATTTGGAGAAGCTAACTAATCTAAAGAAACTGAGCATATGGGGGATCTACCAGAGTAGGCATGCAGAGGGATTGTCCAACTCTCTTCCCAGATTGGACCGCCTCCAGTCTTTGCAGTTGGAATGGCACACTAGTACTATTCCAGTTTTTATGCCTATTTCATCTAACTTGCATTTGAAGAAGATGTTTTTGTGGGGAAAGTTAGAGAAGCTACCTGAGTCGAATGAATTCTCACCTAACCTCACCAAGCTTACCTTGATATCCTTCAAGTTAATGGAAGACCGGATGGCGACATTGGAGAAACTACCCAACCTTCGGATTCTCAGATTGCTTCATGATTCATACAAGGGAAAGGAAATGGTCTGCTCTGCACAAGGGTTTCCTCAACTAGAATCCTTACATGTTGGATGGTTGCTTGAATTAGAAGAGTGGAGAGTGGAGGAAGGAGCGATGCCGATGCTTTTACATTTGCTGATTTCGGGCTGCTCTCATTTAAAGATGATTCCAGAAGGACTGCAACATGTGACTAGCCTCAAGAAATTGAAGGTGTTTCGCATGCCAAATGAATTCAAGGCCAGAATGCAGGAAAATGGAGGAGAGGATTGGCATAAGATTCAACATATACCCTCAATCGAAATAAATTAGTGAGCGATCAAAGGTAGGTGAATTTAGTTGCATGTTTCTTCCATTAACAGACAACATGCATGGAAGGGAAAATTCAGCATCTCAACAAAGGCGGGTGAGTACTTTTTCTTCTTCTTTCATTTATTTCCCTCCTCTTGATTAGCTCTAACCAATATTGTCTCGTGCATATCATGCATGTTAGTTGTTGGTGAAAATGCCCAAACCAAGAATGTCTGAGGTCATTACTTCAACAACCTATGAATTGGCCTAAATGAATGTGTGATTGGATAAGCGGCACCAATCTGATTGCTCTCCGTTGATCGTGTACTTATGATCATTTTGGCTTCCAGCTTGAGGGCCACCATTTAAACAGTAAGAATGTGCTTGCCAGTGCTATTTTCGGACTCTTTTCTATCTGGGAAAGGGTTCACTAGAGCAATGGTTATGATCATCTATGCATGCAGCCACATGGACAGCTGTTAACATGTACTATCTTTTCTTTGGATGCTTAAGGATGTATTGAGATTTGAATATCTCAAGCCTTCACAATCCAAATGTTGTATTACCCAAGCGATCTTTCTAATTAACCATCAATTGCGATACGTGCCATGATAGAAGAGGTTGGTTGATTCTACATGCATATAGATCCCAGTCCATCTAACGTGGCTACTCATCCAATGTTGTACTCATGTGAAAGATCAAGCCATCCATCAGGTGGAGCCATTGTGATTGTGCCCTGACCCATGAATCAGAATGGTACAATGCGCAGGCGATCCACATGCATATATTGAATCTGGTTATGAGATTTTATTAATACAAATTGTACAGATAAGGAAAGGATTTCTTTCTTAGTTTTAGATAAATTCTCTCTTTTACTTATTACAATAAAGAGCCACCTCCAAATGAGTTTTATCTATACCTTACCCTAATCCTACTCAAATTGAGTTACATATTATCTATACCCATAATTCCCCCGGCTCTGCCAATCACATCTAGATGTAGGGTGCTGCACCCATGGATTAGGAAAAACAGAACACAGTGCTGCACCCATGGATTAGGAAAAACAGAACACGAGACATGTTAATGCAATGCAACTCAAACTATTTATTTTGCTTCAATAACTCATGGAATTAATCTTCTTCTTTTTTGTTTTGCCTTGTTCTTATCTCTATTGCTTCATCAACTGAATTTGGTATCTATTTACGCAACGAGTTTAGTGTAAATATGCTTCAAGTACTTGTTTAGATTTGAAAAAACAAATTATACTATGTCATTATCAAATGTTAATCCCAGTTTTGATTTGTCAACTGTTGCTTTGGTAGGAGAGAGTCTCATGGTGCATGCGAGGCGACATGACTAGACAACATGTTGATATAGAGACTGTCGGCTTGAAAGTTCATTTCCTGTTTACAGTTTTCATACACTGTCATTATGTATAATGGTGTATGTTAGTTATTTGGATGATGTTACATTAGCATGAGATGTGTACTTTTATGTATCAATCTCTTCATACACTGGTGTGTTTTATGGTGGTTAAAATCGAACGATGATAACTTAATCCTTAATTTGTAGTTGTAGATTGTGATTTCAGCGGTATCCATCAGATTATTATGGGTTCATACACTGGTGTCCATCTGATTGTGAATTTCTCTTTTTGAATGCTGGGTATTGCTTATTTTCTGAGTCGATCAACATTTGTTAGGGCCGCTGAATGGATGGCTACCATAGTGGCACAATCTAATGGCTTTGCTTCTTCATTGTGGCTCATTTATGTGGTATCCCACCAATTCCTTTGGTTTAGATTCATCCACGTCAGCCAATAATTTTAGGAGGTCCAAATTGGCATGCTTGTATGCCACGTGTACAGAGGACGGGGCAAAGCACCCTAGTGAGGTAGGTGGTCGGGTGGAGATACTCCCAGTAAAAACTAAGTATTCATCTAGCCAATGATCAGGGAGTTGGGTCAGGTGGGTTTCTTGTTGGGCGTTTGGCAAATGAGATACCAATCTTTTGACTAGGGATGGCAATGGGCCAGGTGGCCTGACCAGACTAGCCAGCTTTGGACGGGCTTGGAACTATTAGCTTGGTCCATGGACCAGGTTTTGGCCTGTCATGTGTGGCTCAATAAATTATCAGGCTGGGCTTGGGTTTGAAGTCATTTTAATCCAAACCAACCTGGGCAGGCTTCGGCCTGTCATGTGTAGCTCCATCAATTTTTAGGCTGGGATTGGGTGTAAGTCATTTTAGCCCCAATAAACCTGGCTCGACTTCATATGCATGTGTTCTATCCTACATATGTCCTGTTCCAATCCTTACTGAGCAATGTACGTACATCTTAAATGTAGACTATTGGCATGTGGCTCACTTGATCATAGTTCCAAAATTCGGTGACTCATAGTAACGACCTCAACCATGCTAGCCAATGGCATTTACTAGCTGACCAATTAATGGTATATGTTAAAAATCGCAAACTTTTTTATTCACAGTATTTCAAGTGTCTAGCATTAGCGTTAATAAATTTGGAGTTTAATTATTAAATATCGAGTTGAGTTGAATTTTTGAGTCAACTGGACCTAGCTGGATATCGAGTTGAGTTGAGCTTTCGAGTTTTTAACTTTGAAATAATTGAAGATCCAAATGAATCAAACAGCAAGCATCTTCGGCACATTCTAGAGACAACTACCGGACCTGGTCAGCCAGCGGCAAATCCAATAAAGATCCGGTTGACTGCACATCCTCGGGAACTGACATAGTAACTGATGTGCGAAAGGATTTCTTTCTTATTTTTAGATAAATTCTCTCTTGTATTTCTACAAATAATGTAATACAATAAGGAGCCACCTCTAAATGAGTTTTATGTATGCCCTGCCCTAATCCTACTCAAGCCGAGTTACATAATATCTATACCTGAAATTCCCCAGGCTCTGCTGACCACGTCTAGATGTAGGGTGCACCTGTGTATTAGGTAAAACAGAACACAGGACGCATTATTGTAATGCAACTCAAACTATTTATTTTGTTTTATTAACTTACGGAATCAATCTTTTTTTTCATTTTTCTTTTCCATTTTGCTTCATCAACTGAATTTGGGATTTATTTATGCAATGACTTTAGTGTAAATATGCTTCAACCACTTGTTTAGATTTGAAAAAGCAAATTGCAGTACGTCATTATCAAATTTTTAATCCCAGTTTTGATTTGTCAACTGTTGCTTTGGCAGGAGAGAGTCTTACAGTGCATGAGAGGCGACAGGACCAGACAACATGTTGACGTAGAGATAGCTTGCTTGAAAGTTCATTTTCTTTTTATGGTTTTCATAGTGTCTTGTATAATGGTGTGAGTTATTTGGATGATGTTTTCAGACATTAGCATAAGATCTGCAGTTTTATCTTAAATCTTACGTGTATATGGATTCAATGAGAGATTTTTTTAGTTGTCCTCGGGAAGTTGACGCAGGAAAGGACGTGAGGTTGAGCACTGTCTTCCTCAAGAGGATAACTAATCCGAATCCACAAAGCTTATCTGAACTCCTTACAGAGACTTCTTAAATCCACAAGGAAAAAAAGCAAGAAAATAGAAATAAATTCTAATGAATTTAAAATTTAATTGATTGGTGAACAAAAACTAGTTCACATCCCTTTAAATAGGAGTACCAAGCAATGGGAAGAAATCAGAATCAAACTACAAGTAAAAACTCCTAAAATTCGTGACTTACTATAAATAGTAAACTTACTATTTATAGATAATCGTGATGTTTGGCTTCACCAAGCCGTTCTCCTAATTTTTCTAAGCTCTTTTCACGTTGGACGCAACTCCTAAAGCCCAACGAATGAAGAGTTATAATCAAACTAAAACTTACTATTTATAGTAAAAACGGAATTAAAATAGGGAAACAACCGTCAATTTGGTGGTATTTCGCAAATCTAGCTTAGGCAACCCAGCGTGGCGGGGTTGGGTGGCTAAAGTAGCTCGTTCTACCTCAAAATCATATATTTTACGTCTGATAACTTATTCCGAATTGCGAGATACGCCTGATTCAAGGTCCGACGATCCGGATCACTTTTATCGTTGACAGGGCCTTTTCTGATCCATCTTGGCCATGTATCTGTCTGCGACCCTCTCTACATCAGAAGTCAAAGGATAATCTATTCTATGAATCTCAATATATTCATCTTATGTGATAATTTAATAGGTTGTATGATAAATTTGTAATTGTTAACATTATTTAATGTTTATTCTATATATGAGGAATTGATGACAAATTAAGATGAAACGTCTCTACTATTGGGTTTAACAACGAGATTATTTGTGCCCTACCCCATATAAAAGTGTGAGTGTGCCACAAAAATAGGCTCTTGATTGGACCTAGCAAACACTTATATTAGAAGATTAATTCAACTCTCTAAATCCAAGATGATACCAAAAAATTATTATTTGACCATCAGGTTGGTTTATATATATTCCCATGGCTTAATGTTGAAAATATCCAATATATAATTTTATATCAAGGATCAAGTGTCTATCAATTAGAAGCTATAATCATTCAAGCAATCTTACCTTGGAACTGTAACTTCTTGTTGGTGTTTTGTACAGTTTAGCTGTTTTAATTTTAATTAATATATGCTACATTTACAACATTGTAGTTGTGTATCAAGGGTCATATGCCTGCCTGAGCATCATATAGAGTTGTAATTTGGGTTAGGCCAACACAACCATTATGTATGTATTATATCTACACAATCCATCCATTTCGTGAGATCATTTTATGACATTAGCCCAAATTTGAGGCAGAACCAAAGATTAAGTGGACCATGTAAGATCAAGATGCGGAATTGCCAAAGGATCTACTGTGCATTGGATATGGAGATCTGAAGAAGGAGATGGCTTAGCTTGTTGTGATGCCATCGCTATGAAAATGGGATGCTAAGGTCTTCCCTTACACGTTTTAGAGAAGATACGATGGGCTTTTGCTTCTATCGGTTGGTGTTGGATTGGGGGCCCAACACCAATATATACAAAGAGGGATGAGGAGTTTGAAACCCATTAAAACTCCTCTCCCTAGAGGCTCCACACAAATTGCAATCCCAGTCACATTGAGATTTTGTATGAGTTATAGATCAAGCATTCCACCCTTATATGAATTTTAGATACATCACACTTATTGGGGCCCACTAGTACACCCAATCATATTATCCAACCCTTAGGATGATCTATACCCTTGATCAACACAACCCACCTTATAGAGTTCTTACAGACCACACCACGGAAAATACTGGGGTTGATACTTTTTTAGGGCCCACCATGACACTTATTTGCCATGCAACCTATTGACAAGATCATATGGACCTAGATGAAGGCAAAACACAAATATCAGCTTAGTTCAAAACCTGTGTGGCCCCTAAAAAGTTTTCAATGAAAGATGCTCAATTCTTTTAAGCTTTAGATTTGCTTTATTTTTGGGCTCATGCTTTAAACTCATTATAAATAAATATATAAATTATTTAAACTTTTCATAAATAGTGAGTATAGCCAGTTGATAAGAGAAGAGGTTTTTGCTTATGTAACCAGGGTTCAAATCTCTCGCACCGTCCATGTGTGGCGTAGGTTATAGGGCTGCTTGGGTGCTTTTTGACACTTTATTAGGCACACTTAACACTTCACAAACGCGCATCGTTGTAAGGAGCAAAAAGAGCATTAATCTTTTTGGCACATGGTTAAAACTTTTTGGGTCATAGTACAATTGGAATTCAACTAGGGTCTACCCTGATGTTTTATTACCTTTTTGTTGATTGAGAGTAATTGTGACATGATTATACATGTGACACATATGTCACGTGTCTCTCATGTGAGTACAGTTTGTACTGTTGGATAACTGTTTCTATCTGAATGGGTACAGAAATAACCGTTATAGGACAAAGAGTCATGTCTTTTCATGAAAGGCTATTGTTTGTTATAAATGGGTATGGATTTCTTGAAGAGGCACATTAGCATTTCCTCGGGAAGAAATCCATAACCCTTTAATTGATATAAATCTTGAATACTATAATCCAGAGATAATATTCTTAATTCTTAAGATTATATCATCTTCTGTGCAATTACTTTCAATCTAAAGTCTTGCTAAGTTTTTTTTTTGAATGTCTTAAAGGCATATTGGTGTTAAAATGAGAGATCTGTTCAACACTTAAATATGCAAATTTTCGTGTTGAAATTTGGATTGAGAGTTCATTGTATCCTGAAGACAATTTGCAAATTTCATTCATTTGCACTTGCTGGAACTTCTAAAAAAAGGACAGCAAATCTGTCTTGAGAAATCAACTATTCAAGTCGAGCCTTGAACCCGATAAGTCTGATCGTCTCGTTATCTTTTTCTTCTATCCTCTGTTGTGTACAAGAAACAATTAATTTTTTAACATTCAAGAAAGATTTAATTATCTTTTCACAATGGAGGCAATTCATTCCATTCAAGTTATGAACCAAGACTTTATACAACTGAATCGTTTCGACGGTCAATTCTTCTCAAGATGACAGTAGAAGATGTTTTTCCTCCTGACTACTCTTAAGTTATCCTACATTCTATATGATGATTTGTCTTCTCTACTCGAGCCAAAAGAAGACGACTCAGATCAAGTGAAAGCATAACGGAAGAAAAGGAAGGATGACGATTTTCTATGCAAAGGTCATGTCCTAAACGCCCTTTCTAATTCTATCTATAATTCATACTGTAAAATATCCTCTGCTAAAGATTTATGGACAATATTAGATCAAAAATATAAAACTGAAGAAATCAGTACTTAGAAATTTCTGATCGACAATTATGTCTACTTCAAGTTTAAAAATGATCAACCAATTTTCTCTCAAGTAACCGAATTACAGAATTTAGTTGATTTATTAAAAATCGATGGTATAAATTTTCTTGAAGAATTCCTGGTTGGTGTAATAATTGCAAAATTACCCTCATTATGGTTTGATTATAAAAATAAACTGAAACATGATGAGAGGAAGTACACTCTTGAAGGGATCCAACGACATCTTTGTATAGAAGAAGATTCCAGAAACCGAGACAAGAAAGAAAATACTTCGAAAAATCATTCTAAAACAAATATCATAGAAAATAACAAGTTAAAATTTTAGAACTCCAAATCTATTCCCCCAAAGAAAAATACAGAGTTTAAGAAAAAAGGAAAGAAAAAGGGCAAGTGTCACTTTTACAATAAGCTAGGACACTACATAAAGGAATGTTGACACAGAAAGAAGCAACTAAAAGCTCAGGCTCACATGGTAGAAGACCAACTTACAACAATGATTACTAAAGCTAACGCAGTAATATCCGATGGTGGATGGTGGCTAGATACTAGTGCAATCATTCATATATCGAAGGACTGAAACATCTTCAAAACCTATTAAGGTATTACAACTGGACAAGAAGTGAAGATAGGTACTAACATTCGTGCGAACGTTGTTGAAAAAGGAACATTCGAGCTTCGGTTTACATAAAGCAAAAGACTGACACTAACAAATGTATTATATGTACCTAACATGTATAAAAATCTAGTGTCAGGCGATCTTCTTAATAAGAAAGGATTCAAAATAGTGATTGAGTCGGATAAGTTGGTTATCACCAAGAATGGTAAGTTTGTAGGCAAAGAATATTCATGTAATGTAACGACCTGTGTTTTCAGGACCCGAGTATATGACCTGTTTCCTGAAAACCCGAGTGTTAACCTTAAAGGATGGTCAAATTTGAGTACACATTTTTTTTCATTCATTCAGATTAAGCAGAAGAGCGTAGTAGAGTGGACATGTCAGCATAAAGAAAATTTTCATTTACATTTGGAATATACAAGAAGCTGCACATAATGACTTATACAAACCAATGCCCTCATTCTTACAATTACAAATGAAATAATATTACATGTGAAATAATATAAATCACAATAATCTTGGGATATGAAATCCTATAGCAACCCTACGAACAACATCGGCTTACTTTACACCTGCATCAACTGTTACGGTTTGATAGCATTAATGGCTATCGCAGTGAGGAGCACCTTCTAAGATTACGCACTCATCATTCATAATCTAATATAGATTACAAGTCATGAAATTAGATACACTAAATAGGGCATTCATAGTCATAATCATGTTAAGAAGGTCAAACCAATCAGTAGAATTTCATTATAAGCAAAATATATTGGCAGTCGCAATACAAGAAAACGTGTCCAGATAACTAAACAATCAAACATACCATTTTCTATTGTGCACGAATCACATTGTACGTGAAGTCTGCAAGATGGCTAGAAAATCGATAAACGAACTTCAGCTCCATTCGAAAATCATGGTACAAGTGGAATTCACAAGGCGAATAGAAAATCACCATTTAAACCTCTACTTCATCCGAAAATCAAATCGTACGTGAACACTGCAAGACGGCTAGGAAATCGCTAAGAGAACACCCGCTCCACCCGAAAATCATGGTACAACTGAATACTGCAAGATGAAGAGAGAACAACATATTGACGCCTACTTCACCTGAAAATCATATTGTACATGAACACTGCAAGATGGCTAGGAAATCGCTAAGCGAACAGCCGCTCCACTCGAAAATCATGGTATGACTGAACACCGCAAGATGAAGAGATAAGTAACATACAAACTCTAGACCACCCGAAAATCAAAACGTACATGAACACCGCAAGATAACTTGGAAATCGCCAAGTGAACACCCGCTCCACCCGAAAATCACAATAAGACCGAACATCGCAAGATGGAGCCCACAACAAATCTCACTCTATCCATTAAATGATCACAAGTAACAACGTCTAATCAACTAGTAAGTTATACAAATGAAAATAACATGTAAGCATCAAATCAATTATACTTGCTAAATTTAAAAAGACATGTCCATTATATGAATTACTTCCACAACAGATTAACATATTCATATAATAAGGTAAGTAACGCAATAAGAGAAATTATTGTACCATCCATATCTAGATTGATGAATTTAAGTGGGAAGCTCAAAGGATGAGTCTTCACCTTACATGTCGAGTCGCTCATTAGTGTTGTTAGGAAACGCAGGGGTTATTAGAACCAAATCCTACCATACCTTATAAAATCGTATGGTTAGATGCAAGTTTTATACATTATTTAGGGTTAAGGTCTTAACCTAAGGTTTGGATTATCTAGGTATAGGGTTTCACCCTAGGGTTTAGGCTTAGAATAGATTTTTAAGTTTTAGTTATGAAAGTTGAATCCTATTTTGTGTGGCCATTTATGATACTATCAATGGAAGAAATTAAATGAATAAAATTAATCAAGTGAATTGGTTATTAATTTTAGGAATATTAACAATGACTACTATTATATTAAATTATCTAATACAACTCACGAAGAATAATAATATTAATAATTCCAAAACAATTATTAATATCAATAATAAACTTAACATTTAGCCAATATGATACTAATAGTGTCTCATAATCATAAATCAACAGTAGAAGGAACCTATAGTGATATCATAGAGAATAAGCTTATCGAGGTGTATTGTTAGGATCATAACTTATGGTTTAGGTTGATTAGATTCAGGGTTTCACCCACTAATCTAATCTTAGGCTTTGGCTTAGAGTTTGAAATCAAATTTCTATAATTAATTTAAATAATATTAGCGGTGGAGTAATGATAAATACCAATTTTCAGTTAATATTATCAATATTAATTTAAAATAATCAATCTACTAATGACAACATAATGCTAATTGTCAATAGATAGATTCCATAACCACTAGCACTAGCAAAAATTTACCCACTAATGGTTAACCACAACTAGGTGGGCTTTAGGGATTTACCCAACTCATGAACTTGGGCTGAAACCTATGCAAATTGGGCCCAAATTGAGGCTAGTCTAGTACAGGCCCACTATGCGGTTTTTTCCTGATTTTTGGCCCATCATATGGGCCAAATAAAAGGTGATCTAGGCCCACTTCGAGTGGCTGGGCTGGACCATTCCTGGCCCAACCATGTGACCTGTATGCAGCGCACAATCTAGCTGGGCTAGCTGGAGCGTGGCCCACCTGTCTAAAGGTGAGGCCCGAGATTTGAGGTGAGGCCCACCATGACTTGCGGTGTGGATTTATGGCGGCCAGTGCTTAGTACCTGGGAGTGGGCCCAGCCACAATGCAACTTGTAGGGGAGGCTTAGCTGGGCCGTTCCCTGGCCCAGCTCATTGTTGCAAATGGGCACCCAACTGCATGGTCCCAAGGGCTGGCCCATTACAAAATTTCAAGGGCTGGGCCATGCGCCTGTGTGATGCGGCCCACTGAGATTTGACTCAGGTGCAGCCCATCCAGAGGGTGGCGTGGCCCACTGAGATTTGCATCAAGCGGCCCATCTGCACAAGTGTAACGTGCGGCCCACCAAATCCAAACAAGGTGCGGCCTCATCATGTAGGTGGCGTGGCCCTTGAGATTCATCTCAGCCGTGGCCCGAACTCATCTCAGTTTGAGCTGGGGGTAGCAATGCACCTGCCTGACACAGCCCAAACTCGGGCCGGTTTGAGTTGAGTTGCGCTGGTGCGGCAACAGCACAACAACAGCATCCCTCCTCGATTTCTCTCTTCTCTCTCTCTCATTTCTGTTTCTTTCTTCTTCTTTTCTTCTCTTTTTCTTCTATCTCCTTCTCTCTCTGCAACACACCCGTCCAACACCTGGACTCAGCAAAACCCATCCCAGCCGTGGCCCAGCTGAGTCGGGTTGGTGCCGCCGCACCACTTCTCTCCCTCATTCTTTATATCTCCTTTCTACTTCCTTTATTCCTTTCTCCTAGCATCAGGGACACCGAGGATGCAGAAACTGTGGCTGCAACAGCAGCTGCGCTCGTGGGTGTTCGGTGGGGAAGAAGGGTGCCATTAATGGCAGACTTTCTCCCGCTGCTTCTTTCTTCATTCCGACTGCGTGGGATAGTTTAGATGGGTCCCTGGGAGCTTGAGGATAAGTTTTTTCGAAGCTTTAAGGTTTAGATGGTGAGTTTGGTGGTAGGAGGAAACGGCCGCTACTCTCACTCCTTCTCTTTATGAAAAGAAAACCTAGCTTGAAGGGCTAGGATTCACATTTTACGGACGGCTGAGATGGAGGGATGTAAGGGCACGCGGATTGCCCTGTTGGCGTGGGAGCAGTTTCCATTTTTGGGAATGTTTGTGTTTTTGGGGCTTGTTTGCACCCAGAATCGTGCGCATGTACACTTGCAGAATAGCGTGAAACTTTTGGGTTTTGGTTGCACGTGTGTTCTATGTCAGATGGACAGTTCTGATCGTCCCAACAGGGCCAGAAGGTGGGCCACCAATCCAAACGGACGGACGCCTGTCCGTCCGCTGTGTAAACAGGAGAGAGAGAGAAGTGTCTTTCCTTTTCGAGTAAAATACGGGTCAGCCGCTGGCTGACAGAGCTGGCACCCGCAGTGCATGGCGGGCACGGGTGCACTAGGTGCACTCGCACCTCGTGTGGGGCTCACCACGCTGTTTGGGAGAAATCTACACCGTCCATTCTATTTGGTGGGTCCTTCCATAGCCCTTTACCAAAGGTAGGGCAGATCCGAGATCTGGTTGGGCCATACTGGTCGATTCCTACCTCTAACGGTGGATTCTCATTGATTTAATGGTCAGATTATTCCGACATTGAACGTTAACGGGTAAAATGGTCCCCAAAATTTATCAGATGACTGAGTCCACATATATTTTGATCGTAGGATATTAATTATTGTTATTAGAATAAGTTTTAATATTTTCTATTATTACTATTATTATCATTTTATTATTATTTCCATGTGTGTGCACTGGTAATCATGTTGTGGGTCTTGCTCCATAGGTTATCATGACTACTACATTATTATTATTATTATTATTATTATTATTATTATTATGGTCTTAGTAAATTTTATTCTACTCTTCCTCATACTGTTTATGTGGGTCCCCATCTTAATCTACACCATTTATTTACTCACTCAGCCTTGTAGGGCTTTGATTATAATTAAAATCATTTTAATTTGTAAGTGCGTTATACTTGTGATCTTATAGATAACTAATGATTCCCGCTAATCTGACTGTTAGATCATCTTCAGGCTTGGCCCTTAGGGTTTCTAGTGGCTCTTAGTTGGTCCTAGAAGGAATCTAATGGCCTCTACTACAATCAAATGGTTGGATTTGTCTAATTGTGCAGCGGATTTCAACATTAAGTGACGTGACTTGGAGGACCTAGCAGTCTGGGTTTCAATATAAGATAATATAAGTTTATTTTATAGCCTAGTGGTTGGATTAGGGAAATTAAGTGTTGGAGTGACTGACAACACGTTGTGGATCTACTAAATGGTAGGTCTTGTGGTTCAAGCTTCAAATTCCAAGATGGAAGGTTGGATCTTAACTATCAAGGGTACTGGTATCCTAAAGTAATTTTTTAGAATCACGTGATGGTCCATCTCTATGATCAATCAAACGGAAAGCTCGATTTATGGGTGAATTCTACCGCCAACAGTCAGATGACTTAACATATTGATGGAGATTGTACTAGACAGCCGAGATGGATAGATTATGGGTTGCTAGATGATGATGTGTAAGGTAAGTCACATGTGCTTCCACATATGTGCAAACTGATTTAGATATTTATAGTAGCGCCCGAGTACTGAAAAGTACGGGGTGTTACATGTAATGGTATGATTAAACTAAATAATAATAATAATAATAATAATAATAATAATGTGTTCGTTTATATAGTAGATTCTTTCTCTTTATAGCATGCTAAAATAGGTTATGGTAATTATCATTCAATGAAAAGAATGATGATCATAAGACTTATACCAAAATATGAAATACAAGAAGAAGGAAAATGTGATGTGTGTGCCCATTCTAAAATAACCAGAAAACCATTTGGGACTGGCATGAGAAAATAACAATCTTTGAAGTTAATTCATTCCGATATCTTTGATTTAATAATACCTTAACTCATGAAGGAAAAATGTATTTTATCACGTTTATCGATGACTTTCCTAGATTTTCTTATATGTACTTGAAAAAATCTAAAGATGAAGCCTTTGAAAAGTTTAAGCTTTCTAAGGTCAAAGTGGAAAATTATTTGAATGTGAAGATTAAAACCCTCAGAAGTGATAGAAGGGGTGAGTACTCTTCTAATGAATTCAGTGAGTTCTGTGAATCAAACGGTATAATCCATGAATTTATGACACCTTACACACCTCAACAAAATGGCCTAACGGAATGCAAAAATAGGACGTTAGTTGAGATAATCAACTGTATGATATTAAATTCTCAATTACCACTGAATTTGTGGGGGTAAGCTTTATTAACAGCAAATCGTATTTTAAATGCTATCCCACATAAAAAATTGGATATTTCTTCATATGAATTGTGAAAAAAGAAGAAACCATATTTTCATTAATACAATGTGTGGGGAATTATAACAGAAGTCAGGATTATTAATTCTAAGAGAGTAAAGTTCAGTCCTGGAGGGATAAAGTATGCTTTTGTGGGTTATGAGATTCATAGTCCCGTATGTAGTTTCCTGGTTCTAGAACAGACTACTTTTGCCAACAAAAACATGATTATACAGTCTAAGCATGTTATATTTTTTGAAAATATGGTATACAAAGACTATATGAATGATCATAGAAAAAGACATGTTGATGAAAATAAAGTACAACCAATGAATGAAAAAGTTAGCAGCATTCATGATAAAACTCACATTCATTCAGAAGGAAATTAACCAAGAAGATCGAAAATGATAAGAAAAGAAACATCTTTTGACCCAGATTTTGATATGTTCCTTATAGAAGGGGATAAAAATGAAATTAGAAAGGAGATTACTCTGCCACTAAGTAGTGAAAGTGATCCATCAACACTTAGTGAAGCTCTCTCATCTCCTGATGTACAGTTTTGGAGGGAAGCCATCGATGATGAAATAGATTTCATAATCTCTAATAACACATGATGTTTGGTTAATCTTCCACTAGGTTCAAAGCCTATATTATGTAAGTGGATTTTTAAAAGAAAGTTTAATCTTGATGGAACCATAAATAAATTTAAAGCTCTATCAGTATCCAAAGGTTTTGGACAAAAGGAAGGTACCGATTTTTTCGATACATATGATCCTATGACTCGTATATCTACCATTAGGACTTTAATTACTCTTGTAGTAATTCGTCACTTAGTAATCCATCAAATGGATGTCAAAAATAAATTATTAAATGGTGATCTAGATGAAGAAGTCTATATGGAATAACCTGAACAGTTTGTTCAACCTGGGTAAGAGAAGAAAGTGTGTAAACTAGTCAAATCTCTCTATGGGCTTAAGCAAGCTCCTAAGCAATGACATGAGAATTTGATCAAGTAGTACAATCTAATGGTTTTAGAGTAAACTAAGCAGATAATTGCATATATATTAAAGGTCAAATCATTATATGCCTATATGTAGATGATATGCTAATATTTGGACCAAATAAAGACTGTGTGAAAGAAACTAAAAAGTTTTTAAGTACCAACTTCAACGTAAATGATATGGGTAAAGCCGATGTAATATTAGCTATTAAGATTTATAATCCTAATGATGGAATAACCTTAACACAATCTCATTACCTAGAGAGAGTGTTAAAGAAGTTTAATCATTATGATGGTAAATTGGTTTCAACCCCATTTGATCTAAGTATTAAATTGATTAAAAATACCGGTAGATGTAAAGTGCAATAAGAATATGCGAGTGTTATTAGGAGTTCAATGTATGCAATGAATTTCACTAGACCCGATATATCGTTCACAGTAGGAATGCTAAGCAGGTATACCAATAATCCAAGACAAGTACACTGGAATGCGATTTTGAGAGTTTTAAAGTATTTAAAAGAAACTATAGATTATGAACTGCATTATAAATCATATCCCACTATACTTGAAGGTTATAATGATGCAAGCTGGAATGCAGATAGCATAGAATTTAAATCTACAAGTGGTTGGATATTCACTCTTGGAGGAGGATTAATATCATAGGCATGTAAAAAATAAGCGCGCATATCTCACTCTACAATAGAAAGTAAGCTTATTGCGCTTGGCGCTACTTGTAAAGAAGGTAAATGACTAAGATACTTACTGATGGAAATTTCGTATTGACTAAAACCTACTCCTGTCATATCTATCTTTTGTGATAATCAAGCTACTATTTATCGTGCTATGAGTAAGATTTATAATGGTAAGTCTAGAAATGTAGGCCTAAGGCATAACTTTATTAAAGGATTGCTTAGAAATGAAGTAATCATAGTGGAGTATGTTAAATCCATCATGAATTTAGAAGATCCCTTAACAAAAGGTTTATCAAGAGATCAAATAAGGAAAATCACTAAATGAATGAGATTAAGATCTACAAAGATATAACTTTCACTCTTGATGGCAACCTTACTTATGTTTTGAAATATAGGCTAGGTTCAAAGGGACAAACAAGTTAAGTATTAGACAGAAACATACACTGAAAAAAGAAAATTTGAATCTTATTCCTCAAAGTCTAGTGTTTGGTTTCTGCATTTCATAAGAGGTTGAGTACTAACTCTTAATAGATTTATAAGCAGACTTTGCTGAGATGAAGCAGAATCATCTTTGATAGATCTACTTATATGAGTAGAGAAGTGAGACCGCTTTTAAATAGATTGAGATCATCTCTAGAATACTCATGAAATAAGGATACGCATAAGGTCAGAAATGTGCGAACTTTTAGATCTCCAGTTATATATGAATAGATGTATGTTATGTGTCCGGTGAGTCATATAAGATCGTTAGTTTAAGACTAATGGATCATTAGGTACCTAACATAACTTTGATATGTATACACTAAAGTAAAGGTTCAAATCCAAAAGATACCTTTACTTATACACCTTTGTATATTGATATGTCATTTGTTCTAGAATCTGATTTTATTTTTGAAATTGTGGGGAATTGTTGTGTTTTTTAGAATAAAAATAAAAGTTATTTTTAGAAAATAAATAAATATATTAATTATTTAAACTTTTCATAAATACTATGTATAGCCAGTCGATAAGAGAGGAGGTTTTTGCTTATGTACCCAGGGTTCAAATCTCCTCAAGGACGGTGCACCGTCCACGCGCTATTTGGGCGCTGTTTGGCCTTTTATTAGGCACACTTAGCACTTCGCACGTGTGCATCTTTATAAGGAGCAAAAAGAGCCTTAACTTTTTGGCACATGGTTCAAACTTTTTGAGCTATGGTACAAATGAAATTGAACTAGGGTCTATCCTGATATTTTATTACATTTTTATTAATTAAGAGTAATTATGATATGACTGTACATGTGGCACCTATGCCATGTGTCGCTCACGTGAATACGGTTTTTATTATAATCGTCATATGACAAAGAGTTATGTTCTTTCATGAAAGGCTATTGTTTACTGTGAATGGGTATGGATTTCTTGAAGAGGCACATTAGCATCTCTTCAGGAAGAAATCCATAACCTTTCAATTGATATAAATCATGGATACTATAATCTAACACTCTTAATTCTTAAGATTAGATCATCTTTTATACAATTACTCTCGATTTAACCTCCTGCTAAGTTTTTTCTGAATGTCTTAAAGGCGTATCGGCGTCAAAACTAGAGGTGGGCATCAGTTCGGATCTGAGCGGATTGGGTCCAACCCGATCAGATTCGAAATGGTAATGGTTTGACCCGAACTCGACCAGATTCGGAATCAAATCTGGGTCACCTGATCCGAACAGATTCGATACATGATTCGTCTGACCCGAACCGAGTCTGATTTGGTCAGAGAAACCGAGTCGGATCGAGTTGGGAACGATTCGAATATGTGTGAATTTAATTTAACTTTTCATATAATGTGGTCCACTTCAACCTTTAATATATGTTATTTTTTTGCTCAAGGCTTGAATTGATATGTCAAAATGGATGAACGGCTTAGATAAAACATATATATCAAGGTGGGCCCCATATGGCTCCAAAGGAGCTTTTCACCTGCGTATTCAGGTTTTCACTTTACGTTACTTTATGTGCACGGCAACAAGACTTGCTTTTCATGCAAACACATGCACAGTTTTGATTTTCTATCTAAATTGGCGAGTTGCGGGGGTTTAATCATAGGGTATGTGTTATATCCATACCGTCCATCCATTTGGTGACTTCGTATTAAAGCTTGAGACGAAAAATGAAACAGATCTAATAATCAAGTAGACCACATGAATGGTTTAACGGCAAAAATCATTCTCTGCTGCCATTTGTGGTGTGGTTGAGATGATCTTTTGATATTATTCATTTTTTGGATAATGTCCTATAATGATTTCTAAAAGTATATGAACAGTGTAGATATAATAAATACATCACTGTGGGGGCCAAATAACTTTGATCTCCTTTAAACCGTTCGTACAACTCGAAGCTCAAGGAACGCTCGGAGCTCGAGGAAACAGTGTTGAGTGAACGTTGACCATTAATACGCTCGGAACTCGGGCTGTTTGATTTTTTAGTTTCCCGGGTAAATACACAGAATTACCTAATTACTACTTACTACACCTGTTTGAAAGCCACCAATAATTAAGTTTCGAAAATCGGTCCATACAAACGTTGTTATTAATGATTTAAATATGTGGGCCCAACCATGATATATATGAGTTATCCACACCATCCATCCTTTTAAAAAATGTATTTTAAGGCATAAACCCAAAAATGAGAAAAATCAAAAGCTCAAGTGGACCACACCTTAGGAAACAATGATCATTAAAACGTCAATGGTTGAAAGTTGTTTTCTCCCTAGGTCCATAGTGATGTTTATTTGTCATTCAACCCGTTAATAAGGTCACACAGTCATGGATAAAGTGGAAACAAAAATATCAGTTTCATCCAAAACTTCTGGGGTCTTCAGGAAGCTTTCAATGGTAGGAGTTCAATTCCCATTGTTTCCAGTAGTGTGGTCCACTTGATCTTTGGATCTGCCTCTTTTTTTTTTTTTTGTCTCATGCCCTAAAATGAGTTGGTTAAAGGGATGGATGGTGTGGATAATATACAAACATCAAGGTGGGCCCCACAATTTAACTTTTTTCCTCGGGTGACGTGAGGAGTGCTATAAATGAAAGGTGGCGGTCAAATCACCTTGGAAATCCAACCGTAAACACAGAGGTAAATAATTATTACTCATTTACCTTGAATTACCTCTGTAATGTGCGCTCTTGTTAGGAGGACCTTACCCAACTTGATTTTAAAGGACTCATGGTCGGTGCTCTGTGGGCCCCACCATGATGTATGTGTTTCATCCATGCCCTACATCTATTTTTAGAGATCATTTTATGTTATGAGAATAAAAATGAGGTACATAGAAATCTCAAGTGGACCACATTGTAGGAAACAATGTTGAGTGAACGTTGATATTTATTGTATACCCGACGTCAAAATCGGGTCGGGTCTGTTTCGATCGGTTCGGATCCATTCGATTCGGGTATTCAGACCGAATCTGTTCGGATGTAGTGTTATCCAAACCCGATTCGAAATGCTTTCAGATCTGGACCATCAGAATCGATCAAGTCCGATCGAACCGTCAGTTCTGTTCGGAACGGTACCGAGTCGGGTCTGGTCATATCGGATCCACCGGATCGGGCCTAAGTTGCCCACCTCTAGTTAAAACTTGAGATCTATTTAACATTTAAATGTGTAAATTTTCGTATTGAAATTCAGATTGAGAGTTCATTGTATCATGAAGATAATTTGTAGATTTCCTTCATTTACACTTGCTGAAACTTTCAGCAAAAGGGTAGCAAATCTGTCTTAAGAAATTGACTATTGAAGTCGAGTCTTGAACCCAATAAATCTGATCGTCTCACTATCTTTTTCTTCCATCCTCCATTGTATACCAAAAACACTTAATTTTCTAACATTAGATATAACACATACATTATAATGGGCCTACAGAACTTGGTTACGCTAAGAGGTGTGTGGCCCACAACTGAAGTTAGCACTGTATGGCACACCATGCAATCGGCTTCCTTCGATTTCTACCCCGTCCTCTTTTAGGTGCGTCGCACATGCAATGCCAGTACTGCTGATAACATATGGGAGGACATCCGTGCCTGTATCCAGGTCCACACACGGAATCCTAGCCGGACATGGGTTTATTACGAAATCCGAGGAAGTTCCTGGGATGGGATGCTACGGGGGGTCATCTTCTTGTTGAAGTGGATTCCAACAAAAAAAAAAAAAAAAAAGACATCATGGTGGTCCACGTAGCATCTCAACGCAATAACTTCCTAAAGGCTCCCGTAAAAACCGCGTCCACCGGACAAATATCTAAGACGCGGATATCCTGACAGCCTTCTTGTGCGGGAAAGCTATGTCGGGCCTACCATGTTGTTTGTTAAAAATCCACGCGTTCTATGTCACGGGCTAAAACTGACACAAATCTAAAAATCTAAGTTGACCACACGACAGAGGATTGAACGTCCACCGTTGAAACACGCGTGGGGTTACCTAAGTTTTGAATTAGGCTAATTTTTAAGTTTTCCGTTCATACTAATAGTAATGACCATATGAACGGTATGGATGGTATATAAAACCTTAGATTGCTTCTCCTCACATCTCCTAAAATGATCTTGCAAATCTGATGGACGTAATGGATTTTCGTGATGGGTGAAGTTCCTGCACTACGATGCTAGGTGGGGCCTACTATGATGTTTGGGAGAAATCCACCCCATCCATCCATTCTCCGAGATCATTTTAGGAGATGAGACCAAAATTGGGGTAGATCCAAAACTCGAATGTGCCACACCAGAGGAAACAGTAAGGATTTAGCGACCACGGTTGAAACATTCATGTGGCCACAAAAACTTCATATCCGGCTACATTTTTTGTGATTTCACTTCTTCTCAGTGGGATTGACCTTATAAAGGTTTGGATGGGATATAAACATTAAGGTGGATAAGAGAGGTTTCAATGGTAGGAAACTAATTTCCTCATTTTTCATCTCATATGACCCATTTGAGTTTTAGAACGGCATCATTTTTTGCAGCTTACTCTAAAATGATCTAGTGAAACATATGGATGGGGTAGATTTCTCTGAAACACCACAGTGGACCCCACCTAGCGTTCGAGCGCAGGAACTTCCCCACAAAATGCTTTAGCAGGAAACCCGCGTCCGATTTCCCATAGACATCATGGTGGGCCGACCTAGCTTACGGTCGCACGAAGTTAGTGCGAAAGGATTTGGAAAGGAAACCGCATCCAAATTTACATATTGCCATTGACTGACTTGCTTCAGTCATTCAATACTGCATTGTTCGGCTGTAAAACATCTCAATAGCACCCAAGCAGAGACGCCACGGGGACTCCGTGGGGGATTACCTTTTATGTATGCATTATATCCACACTGTCCATATGTTTTTCAAGCTTATTTTGGGGCATGAGATTAAAATTGAAGCATATTTAGAGCTCAAGTGGACCACACACTATAGAAAATAATGGGATTAAATACCTACTGTTAAAACTTCCTGGAGCCTCGGAAGTTTTGTATCAATCTCATATTTATGTTTTCGTTTCATCTAAGTCTGTGTAACCTTATGAAACAGGTTGGATACAAAATAAAAATCACAACAGGCCCTAGGAAGGTTTCAACAGCGGACATCATTTTACTTGTACTTTCCTATGGTGTGGGTTACCTTGGCATTGGATTTGCCCCCACATGAATTTAAAAATTGAATGAACGGCGTAAATAAACACATGAATAATGGTGGGACCACGGAGCTTTGACACCAGCGAAGTGTTGCGGTGATGAGCCAAACCGCGTCCAATCTATCAGTAGTATAGAATTTGGTGTCTGGCCGTAGATAACTCGCACCACATCTACGCACGCGTCGCCACTCAATCCGCATCCTAAAGCAAGAGAAAATAAAGGCATTTTATACAGTGCTCGCCCCAGAGATTGTGTATTAACATTTGGGCTTTCAGTTCAATATAAGTGGGCCAATGTTTGTTCATCCAAAACGTTGATAAGCTTGAAGGGGCTATGATTTTCCAATATAAATCCTCATCCATAATGTCAGCCATCCGATTAACGTTTTAGATTGCTTAACCATGATATGTACTTGTACAGAGCAAACTTGCCCAGTCCACTCTTCGAGTGGTACTCAGTGTATGAAACAAGGTTGGGATTATTTTATTCTCTATTTCCTTCGAAGAGATTGTGATTTAGGTAAATAGGCAATGACCCAATCTCATTCTGCATCTGTGAGTTTTTAGCAAGGGATCGAAGTTCCTCGTGAGAAAAGAAAGACAGACAAAAGAAGATGGCTGTTGAGTCTGCTGTTTCCTTGGTTTTAAGAAAACTCAGTGATGTACTAGTTCAAGAGGCAGTTTCCCTCTATGGAGTGCGAGATCAGGTCGAGTGGGTCGAGAGAGAATTGAAGCGGATGCGGTGCTTCTTGAAAGACGCTCACGCAAAGCTAGGCGGTGATGAAAGAGTGAAAAACTGGGTAGCGGATGTAAGAGATGTCGCTTACGATGCGGAAGACGTCATCGACACCTTCATCCTCAAAATAGAAGGACATATGAGAAGTTGGTTCGTCGGGTTCTTTAAAAGGTGCAAATTCATCCATGTTGAATTATTGGCTCGACGTGAGGTCGGCAATGAGATAGAACGGATAAAGAATAAAATCCAGGAGATCTCTGCGAGCAGGCTGACATACGGCATTACAGATGTCAGCAAAGTCGAAGAAGGTAGCAGCTCCAGGGGTGAAAGTCTGCACGAGCAAAGGCCAACTTCTCCTCTATTTGGAGAGACAGAAGTCGTTGGTTTTGAAGAAGACATAAAGATATTAGTGGGACGGTTGATCGATGGCGATTCACGACGTTGTGTGGTTTCTGTGGTCGGAATGGGCGGTCTTGGCGAGACTACTCTTGCCGTTAAAGTTTATAACAATGATGATGTAAAGAAACATTTTGATTGTTGTGCTTGGGTTTTTGTATCTCAAGAATACGTTGTGAGAGATCTTTTGCAAAGCATTATAAAATGCTTCATGCCTCTTAGTCAAGCAGAGTCTGAGAAGGTAGAGAAAATGAATCCTGTTCAGTTGAGGGAGAAGCTTTCCAATCATTTGAATGAAAGGAAATATCCTCTGGTGTTGGACGATATGTGGAAGACTGAAGCATGGGATTCTATAGTAGCTGCTTTTCCAGATATGAATAATGGAAGTCGAATCCTAATCACCACCCGCAACAGAGATGTAGCTTCATATGCAGATGCACGGAGCTGTCCCCACGAGCTGCGGCTTTTAGGAGACGAAGAAGGATGGAAATTGTTTTGTAAAAAAGCATTCTTGGAACAGGGTATCCATTGCCAGCAAAATTTAGAGAAACTAGGTAAAGAGATTTTGGCGAAGTGTGGTGGTTTGCCTCTTGCTATTGTTGTCATTGGGGGGCTACTATCAAGAAAAGCAACAGATCCAAACGAGTGGGTGTTGAGAGTCAACTAGTGTACATTAGATCCCATTTATTACTTGGATTTCCGAGCATAATATTATTTAATGTCCAATTTTAATCGTGTTTTGTTGCAGGGTGTGATTAAGAGAATTGACTGAAAAAAGATGTCAAAAGCTTGGATTTAACGTTTTGATGATTACTAGAGCAAGGGACGGACTTTAGAGGATCAAGATTGACGGATATACACGGTCAGAAATCTGAGAAAACTAAGAAACTGAAGCTCAAGTGGCTTGAAACGCATCCAGAATGCAAGATCACATGGTTCCCGACATCTGATCGGTTCGAAACTTTATACATGAGATAAAGGCCATAAATTAACCGTACATTTCAAATTTCAGCTCTTGGATCACTATAAAAGTGCTCCAACTGACCGATCAGCTTATAAACCATCGATTCTGAGCCCACCTGATATCTGGAATTGCCTCAAATTTGGTATCAACGCCTTAAATGAGGAGACCAATCAGATGGTTGGATCAGATTTCGTAAAAACATCATAGTGGACCCTACTTTAGATTGAGTATGCATAGTGCACATGTGCACTAACCGTGAACGTCATTTCCCAAAGTCGGTCAGCGCATTGACCGACGTTTCCTTCTTCGATTCAAAAAAAAAAAAAAAAAAAAAGTTACATGCCGCGTAATGCACGACCACTGGCTGTTTTGCGGAAGCTAGTGGGCCCTACACGTGCCCTGTAAGCTCAATCCGAACCGTTCACCGTGTAAACGGCAATGAATACTTTAAAATCATGTTGTCACTTTTCACCCATGCATGCACACGTGTGAGATACAGAGGCCACAAAAGGGTTGCCCTGCAATGTTTAAAACTGATCCTATTATGATTTCTTCTCTGGACCACGTCAATGGACGTTCAAAACCACCCATTTTTGACTGAAATTTCGTCCTGAATCCAATGAATGGGGTGAATTTTTCAGAAAATGCTTCTGTGGGGCCTACCGATCACAACAGCGAAATGGTGCGAAAGGTTTCGCACATCCGCGAAAACTGACTTTTCCAGGCGGTTTTGGCCCACCATCTTTGATCGTATGGGAGATATGAACCGTCTATCATGTAGAGAATCCAAGAAAGTATTAAGGGACGGTGTTTCTTTGAAATTTGAGCGAGGAAAGTAGCGTGTTTCGAGGCACCGAACTTGGCTGCGAAAAAGTTTTCACTAGGCATGCATAGCTTTCCAAATTCCATTCAAATCCGATTTTCACCACTCCAGCAGTTATATAAGGAGGTTTTGGATGTGGGGAGCATTCATTCAGGTCTTGGGAGGAAGATTCAGAGCTGGGAAGGAATGCTCAGGTCAGAGGTCTGCAAGAGAGAGAGTTGAGTTTGTTTATTTCTTTTATTTTATTTTATTTTGTTTTGAGATATCTAGCCTATTCATGTTGGGCTAAACCTCCTAACTAGGGCTAGGAGGTGAAGCTTGTAGTGAGATGGGAGAGTTTAATTTATGAATTGAATTAATGTTGATGCTAGTTTAATTAATGACATGTTTTAGTCTTTAATGGTCTGTTGTAACTAAAATTACAATGGGTCTGCAATGGAAGACCCGATGGCGACATTGGAGAAACTACCCAACCTTTGGATTCTCATGTTGGATGATTATTCATATGTGGGAAAGGAAATGGTCTGCTTTGCACAAGGGTTTCCTCTACTTGAATCCTTACTTGAATCCTTACATGTTGTAGAGTTACCTGAATTAGAAGAGTGGATTGTGGAGGAAGGAGCGATGCCAAGGCTTATACATTTGCAGATTTGGAACTGCTCTCATTTAAAGATGCTTCCAGAAGGACTGCAACATGTGACTACCCTCAAGAAATTGGAGGTGTTGTACATGCCAATTGAATTCAATGCCAGAATACAGGAAAATGGCGGAGAGGATTGGCATAAGATTCAACATATACCCTCAATCGAAATAAAACAGCGAGCTATCAAAGGCCGGTGAATTTGGTTGCTTGTTTCTTCCACCAACGGAAAACACATGGAAGGGCAAATTCAGCATCTCTACAAACGCCAGTGAGTTTTTCTTCTTCTTTTGTTTATTTCCCTCATCTTGATTAGCTCTAAGCAATACCGTCTCCTGCAAATCATGCATATTAGTTGTTGGTGAAATTTCCCCAACCAAAAATGTCTGAAGCCATTACTTCAACTACCTATGAATTGGCCCACATGAATGTGTGATTGGATAAGTGGCATCAGTCTGATTGCTCCCTGTTGATCGTGAACTTTTGACCATTTTAGCTTCCAGCTTGAGGGCCACCATTCAAATAGCAACAATGAGCTTGCCAGTGCTTTTTTCGGACTCTTTTCTATCTGGGAATGGGTCCACAAGAGCAATGTTTATGATCATCTAAGAATGCAGCCACATGGACCATTCTTAACATGCACTATCTTTTCTTTGAATGCTTAAGGATGTCTTGTGATTTGAATATCTCAAGCCTACACAATCCAACCGCTTTATATGCCGTCACATGTGCCTAGACAGAAAACAAGTGCAAGATCTAAGCTGTCCATCTCAACACAATACCTATACCCAACACGAAAACTTGTCTCCGTTGTTCTAGACCATTGACTGGTTGGACAATCACACATATGGGCCATAGCCCAAAATCAGGGGAATTGACTGTGTTCACCTTCTGATCCATGACTACAAATGGACTTAATGCAAAGCTGAGTGCACTTATAAATCTTCTATTGGGTGTCTTCATAGTGTCATTTCACAAAGAAGAAAAACATTCTTACTCAATAGATAGATTGGAAACTGTTAATCTGCAAACTTGAGTGCCACCCCAATTGTGGGAGTAATCAAAGTTTAACCAAAAAAATAAATAAATCCAGATTTATATATTTTGAATGGCTTATCGAATTCTGAATGTTATTGAGTATTCGTCAAACTGATGTAATCTTTCTTGATTTTGTGGATGGTTATGTTGTTAATGTTTTCTGAGGTTTACTTGATACCATATACGATTGCTTTGTCCTTTTATGTTATGGTTTCCTTTTCTCAGGCATGTTAATTTTTAATGACACAATCACGTAATTTGTCACCATCTACGTATATTAATGACCTGGTAGTCTGAACGTCGTAACATTTCTTCGGTTGGGACCCATCATTGATGGCTAGAATTGATCACTTTGGCACGGCAACATTCGGTATGCCAGCTTGCAAGCAGAATTGTATGTACCCAACTGTTATAAATATTTGACAGAATTGTAGAGGAGGTTGGTTGATTCTACATCCATTAGATCCCACTCCCTCTAACATCACTATACATCCAATGTGGTACTCATGTGCAAGATCAAGCCATCCATCAGGTGGAGTCACTGTGATTGTGCCCTGACCCATGAATCAGAATGGTCCAATAAGCAGGTGATCCACATGCATATATTGAATCTGGTTATGGGATTTTATTGATACAAATTGTATAGATTAGGAAAGGAGGATTTCTTTCTTAGTTTTAGATAACTTCTCTCTTTTACTTGGTACAATAAAGAGCCACCTCTAAATGAGTTTTATGTATGCCTTACCCTAATATCCTACTCAAACTGAGTTACATAATATCTAGACCTGAAATTGCCCCGGCTCTGCCAATCACATCTAGATGTAGGGTGCACCCATGGATTAGGTAAAACAGAACACAAGACATGTTAATGCAATGCAACTAAAACTATTTACCATGCTATAGTAATTCATGGAATCTATCCTTTTTTCTTTCTTTTTTTTTTTTTTTTCATTTTTCTTCATCAACTGAATTTGGTATTTATTTACGCAACGAGTTTAGTGTAAATATGCTTCAAGTACTTGTTTGGATTCGAAAAAGCAAATTATAGTACGTCATTGTCAAATTTTAATCCCAGTTTTGATTTGCCGACTGTTGCTTTGGTAGGAAAGAGTCTTGTACAGCACATGCAAGGCGACACGACCAGACAACATGCTGATGTATCCGAGAGGATGATCAGCCACACTGGGATTGAGATACGGCCCAGACTCCTACTGGAGGCAGCAGTTCCAGCCCTACTTCTTTCTCTGCTTTCTGTATCCGCTCGACTAGTTCCATCGATGTGATGAGATTGCTTGCTTGAAAGTTCATTTTCTTTTTATGGTTTTCATACTCTCTTCTCTATAATGGTGTGAGTTATTTGGATGATGTTTTCAGACATTAGCATGAAATCTGTAGCTTAATCTACGAATATCTTCATACACTGGTGTGTTTTATGGTGGTTGAATCCAATGATATATAATGACTTACATCCTCTGTAGTTGTAGATTGTGATTTCAGTTAGTATCCATCAGATTGTTGTAGTTTATACACTGGTGTCCATCTAATTGTGAGTATTTTTTTCTTCTTCTCTTTGAATGCTGCCTATTGGATATTTCAGAGTCGATCAATCATTGTTTGGGCCCATGAATGGATGACAACCACATTCATGTGGTAGCTCACCAAATCCTCGGGTTAGGCTTATCCACGTCAGCCAACAATTTTAAGGGATCAAAATTGGCATGCATGTTATGCCACATGTACAATGGATGGATGGTAGCATCCTAGTAAGGTAGTTGGTAGGGTGGAAAGACTTCTAGTGTCATGGAAAATGGGCCAAATCGATAGAGGAAAAACCTGACCCTAAATTAGGATGGACCCCACAAAAAGTAAGTATTCATCTGGCCAATGATCAGTAAGTTGGGTCAGGTGGGCTTACTTGTTAGGCATTTGGTAAATGAGATACGAATCCATTCACTAGGAGTGGCAATCGGTCGGATGACCTGCCCAACCCAGCCAGCTCTGGACGGACTTGGAACTATTAGATTGGCCCCTGAGCCCGGATTTCATCCCTGTCATGTGTAATAATTTATCAAACTGAGCTTGGGTTCGAAGTCATTTTAGCCCAAACCAACCCCGCTAGGCTGGGCCCTGTCATGTGTTGCTCCATCAATTTTCAGGCTGGGCTTGGACTTTAGTCATTTTAGGCCAAACAAACCTAGCTCCACTCTATATGCATATGCATGTGTTTTATCCTGCAAATGTCTTATTCCAATCCTTACTGAGCAATACCCATGAATCTTAAATGTAGACTATTGGCATGCGGCACACTTGATCATAGTTTCAAAACTCGGTTACTCTAAAAACTTGGATAAAATGAAAGTGCAATGACTCGAACTGATGACCTCAACCATGCCAAGGTAATGGCATATACTAACCAATGGGAATGCTGATTGCTTCCAATCCTGCAGGTCTTGAGCAGGGAACGAGTAAGAGCTCCGAGTGACCACTATGATGTACGGGTTTTATCTACACCATCCATCCATTTTGACGTGACATTTTATGAAGTAGGATCAAAAGTTAGGCAGATCCGATGGTGAACTTGACCACACCACAGGAAGCAGCGGTGATAATAATGCTCACAGTTGAAACTTTCAAATGGCCCGCTGTGATGTTTATTGTCCGTCCAGCTTATTCATAAATTTACATACACCTGGATGATAGAAGAACACAAAAATTAGCTTGATCCAAAGCCTCTCCCTCAAGAGGTTTTCCACGGTAAGAGTTTAATCCCCATTCCGTGGTCCACCTGTGCCTTGAATCTGCCTCAGTTTTGGGCCTATATTCTAAGCTGATATAGAAAAATGGATAGACGGTGTGGTTAAAACCCATACATTACAGTGGCTACCTGGAGCCCCTGCTAGTTCAGAGCTGGTGACAGGCAGGATAGGATCGCAGTACCTTTCAATCAATGGTTTATGTTAAAGTTTTCAAACTTTTATATTCAAACGAGCCTAGTTAGATATTGAGTCGAGAGTTGAGCTTTAGAGTTTATAGACTATTCACTTGATTAGGTAAAATCGCATGGAAAATAGGCTGTCTTCGGAGCTGCTTTTCCAATAAACAGTGGAAGTGTAGGCCTACTAATCACCCTTTACACTGGCGTAATTTCGTATGCAAATAAATGCACAGAGTTCTCTCCACCAACTGCACCTAAGTTTTGGATTTACTTCATTTTTTGGGCCCGTGCCTTAAAATGACCTAGCAAAATGGATGGACGACATGGATATAAAACACATACATCACAGTGGGCCCATAGCATGGATCCACCAATCTCCATGGTTCTCTAAATCCACTGAATCTACATCCATCTGTATGGGATACAGATTGTGTAGTGGCCCCGCCACCACAGATGTCCATAATGTCTCGACGTGGCAGGATTTGATGGGGCCAAATGCCACTGTCAAAGATGTGGCCCAATTGAGTGGGCATTTGACCTAGCAAATTTAAAACATGCTTTGTGTGGGATCCATTTCTAATAGTGACAGGTGGCCCAATCTGATGTGGAGCAAGTTGCAGACACTTTCATGGCAAAGATTGACCAGAGAAGGCCTGATTGGAGGCGGAAATTATCCAGACTGTTAGAACCTTTAAACAGTCATATCTCACAAACCAGATTAAGTTTTTCAACGTATCATATATGATTTTGGGTAGGAGAAACTACTTTAGCCAACCAACCCTGCTACACCGGTTGCCCACCAGATTTGCAAGATTCCATCATATTGACAATCAAAAGTCTATTTTATTTTCATTTTTACTATAAATTGTAAGTTTTAATTGGACCATAACTTTTGATCCTTTGACTTGTATGAGACGTGCCCAATATGAAAATGCATGGCTTAGAAATTTAGGAGAATATCATGGTTAGGCTAAATTGGACACTATTTTTTGCTGAAAACCATAAAGTGTAGTAGGAATGGTGACCGTATATAAGTAGCAAGTTTACTATTTATAATAAGTTATATTTTTAGGGAGTTTGAGTCTAAAACTCCGTCCTATGTTTGAATTCATTAGTTAAAGAACCGTAGTTTAGTTTTTATTATCATTCAATTTATTTTCAAATTTATTATAAATTATTTCTATTTTATCTACGGTGGTTTCAAGGAAATTCTATAAGGAAGAGCTTTTTAGATTTGCATAGATATTCCTGAGGAAGACAGTGATCGACCTCATCACTTCTTTCCCTATGTCACAATCAAAACCTGCCATATCAAATCGATCACCATGGACATCCGCGGTGGCAAGGTCACTATGCAACCCACCCGGGTTGCGCATCTGCCGATTGGGCCCATCGGACACCTTTTGTGACAAGTTAGGGTCCTGCCTACCGGTTTGATCAGATGCGGTGCACCGCATGTGCTGCTCTGATGGTATGCGCGTGCACTGCAGGATGGGGTCCACTGCGACTACTCTTGGAAATCTGTTCCGTTCATCAACTTCCTCAGCTAATTTAAATTGTTGAGTCCAAAATTGAGGCACATCCATAGGTCAGGTGGGCCCCACTTAAGGATTTAATGGGCTGATCTGCCTGTTGGGACACTTACATAATGATCCAATGGGTGAAATTTGACTTGAACAGTTAATTTAAGATCCTCAGGCCGTGCATGAAGTTACGGGCCGAACAGATGGTGGAAACCCTATGATCTTGCATTCTGGGCACCCTTCAGGCCACTTGAGCTTCAGTTTTTCAGTTTTCTCGGATCTATGGCGTGTAAATTCGTCGGTCTTGTTCCCCTAGGGTCTCGTAACTTGCCTTGGTGCATCTTGAGCTCTAAAACTATATTTTTAATACCCATTTTCAGTTCAAGCTCATAAAGACACCCTGCATCATAAATACGATTAAATTGGACCATTAAACGATATCATGCTTGTAAATCCAAACAATAACTGGGGTCTAATATGCAATATTTGACCCTTAACACAACCCCCAACCAGCATTTTGCTAGTCCTGAGCAAAGTATGCGAAAAATAAGTTGAGACTTATAGGACAATTTCTAAAAATTCGATCGTTGGGTAATACTGTCTCCTAGAATCAAGCGCACGGTAAACTTCATAGTCAAGTTCAAAGTATTAATCCATCAATTAGAACAATTCTAAACATTGAGTTTCATAGTGTAATCTCGGCTTATCAACATTAAGATTTTAATTCGTTATTTCATGATATCATTGGTAATCAACAAGAGCATTCAGGACACCCAAAACCTAAACCAAACGTGCCCCATAGATCATTCTTTTTCTTTCTTTCAGCCTTTGATTTTTCTATTAAAGGTAACGTCAAGGAGGGTAATCAAGTCCTCATCTATAGGGAGCAAACCTATGGTGAAGACCGTACACCCGACTCTTTTCACATATCATTAAAGGGGTATTAAATCTACACCTATAGGGAGCAAACCTATGGTGAGGATTATTTACCCAAATCTTTCCAAAGTTAACTTCTCTCTCTTTTTTTTTTTTTCTTTCATATCGATCCTATTAGGCAAATGTTCCAGGCTAGTTCTTTTCATACTTAATTATTACCAAGATAACCTTTCAATATCGAATTGAAACCTTAATGTGAAAGCGAGATGTGGCATGTGACATCATGACTCAATCAATGTTTAAAACTTCTAATGATGGATTAACAATTCAAACTTGACCGTGAAATCCACAGATAACTGAATTAAGAGCCATAAATCCAACATCATGTATATTATAATTCAAAATCAAAGATGGACGTCAAAATCACTTCAAATTCACAAGAAATTCCTAGAAAAATTTTTAAAAAATTTCACAATTTTTGCTCAAGACCAAGAAAATACTGATTAGGTAACCTAATCTCCCACCTCCAACCAAAAGTCTACATTATCCTCAATGTAAAAGATATAACATACAATGCACATGGGACAACGAAAGTAAATGAGAAGTGATGAGAGGATAGTACCTGGATAACGACTCGAGAGAGATTTTTCAAGAGATCACTGGGAGAGAGCAGGTTAGTACGAGAGAGAAAGTAAAACAAAAATAACAAAAATAAAATCCTACCTATACCACTTTCGCAGGTACTCTCGATTGCATTTAACGTATGCAACAAGCCTTTAAACCCCTAGGTTACCCCTAGTGGACGAGTTATAGTCTCGTGAGGGTTTACAGTAATGTTACCCACAAACATTGAATCGATCATGCCGCAAGGTTCCCCTTCCGGCCAATATCTTGATAAGTTTCTCAGTAAGTTCTTCAATAGGATCATCCAAAAGCCCTTTTTTGCAATAGGCTTGGGTGCCCTGGAGCATGACTTTCCAAAAAGACTTACGTACCTCATAAGAAATCTTCCATTGAATTGCTTGAGGTATCCATAATTTATACGATTCACCTAAGACAGAAGAAGTTTCAATGTTAGTATCGCATGGTGAATCAGAGACTACAAGTAAATAAAGTTTGAAAAACTTCCTAAGAAGTGATGTAATCTTAATACATTCCGAAGCTCCCAAATTCGGTTCAATTTTTAGCTCCTCTTCCTTTACTGGTAGATGTTTAGGATCAGGGGAAGAGAAGATTTCAGAGTAAGGGTTCTCTCGGTCAGTGACGACTACTGAGATGTTGTCTCGCAAGGCATCCAATTTGTCTTTTATTATGAGATCGTTTGGAACTGCAAAGTGTGCCAAGCAATCCCAAGAACTGGGGAATTCAGCTGAGTGTAACTTATTTTTCATATTGGATCTCGCGACGATCTGCTCAAAGAATCCATCGTCCTTGAAAGTGGATGGAGGTACGCTCTCTTGCCCAGTCCTGCACAGACAGATTGAAGATTAATAAATGAAGCATTGATGTGATCACTCTGTTCATTGAGATTACTCAATTGAGGTGTTGAATTATCAAATGTGTGCAGCTCAGATGGTGGCCTCAACTGAGTGGATTCAAATTCCAGAGTCGTAGCGGGAAACTCTTCCTTCTCCCGAATCATATTATCATTCAATTCAGGGAAGTGGTTTAAATATGTCTCACAAGAGTTAGAAGAGTTGGTTGTAAGGGGTTCATTCTCCACATTTAAATCAGGCATGTCAGATGAGTGGAGTAGATCTTACTCGCTGATCACTTCGGGCACTTCTTGATCACTGACCTGGACCATACTTGAGATTGATTCCAGGAGAATTTGGACTGAACATTCATGATCATCATCCCAATACGCATCATCGTTGGGATGGGATCGCCTTTCTCACATTCTATTCCTAAATTCGGTTGAGGTTCGAATAAACTAACCTCTACCTCATCATTGAAATCCTGTGTGTCATGTAAGGAAGGTGTGTCATCATCAATGTATTTAAAAGACACCCATGTATCTTCACCATTCTTTTGAACAGTTATCGAGATCGACTCATCCAGAAATTGAACCGTATGCTCATCAATGGAATCCAACTCCTCATTCCAAATTCTCGATTCTTTCGAAAGTGAGTGCGGATCACTTTCCTTGCATTGTATTTATGGATTGGGTTGTGGTTGGGATGAGCAAGCCTCCTCTATCTTTTCAAGGCACGACATAAGTGTTTCCATTGCGTTTCGAATTTCCTCAAGACAGGCCATGTCACTCTGATATGAATCCTCTTGGATCGTTTCTGGTTGGATCTCAAAGGTAGGGGATCTAAGAGAATAATCATTATAACATATTGTTGGTTCATTTCTCTAATTTTGATGTTTCCATTGATTGTAGTCATACGGATCATAGGTGGAAGAATCTGATGATTGATAATACTTATTATCACTCATGATACAATCACGCATTGTTTTCTTTTTATCGGATAGGTGATAATAATTCTCATAACCATAATTATGATAACCCCAACACTCACATACTGTTTTGTTAATCCGTGGGGTGTAATTATTTTCCTGTATATAATCACGTATGGACTTTTTAGCCGGTGGATCTTTATCTTCTAATCGGTTCTCGATGATAGTTTCAGAAAAGTTTTGAGACATAAGTTGATTTATATCATCATCATCTCAAAATAAGTTATTCTTCTCGGCATACTGACGTTGTCACTCATGCATATACATAATAAAACCTTTAATCTGAATTTAATCCTAAGGAAAATAAAAGAAAAAAATAATTAAAAAAATCCTACAGCAATGTGGAAAGTAAGAGGAGGATAAGTTAGAAAGAAGTTACCCGATTAGAGATTCCTAAGTTAAAACCTTAAAAATAAAATAAAATAGTTAGTATCTAAGAGATACGACATAATCTAAAGAATAGAAAAAGTAGAGAAATTCAGACAAAGTTACCAATTTAGACGATTTATCAACGACCCTACAAAACAGGAAAGTAAGTTCTAAGAAAGAAAAATCTAAAACTAAAAATCCTAATCTTAAACTAATCCTAAAACTAGTTAATCACAGAAAAACGTAGGCGTCAGTCCCCGACAACGACGCCAAAAACTTGTTCACTCCCCAAGTGCAGGGTTGTGATGTAGTAATAAACTCGGTAAGACTAAGGTCGAATCCCAAGGGACTGAAACCTGTACGTTATCTAAAACCAACTAGAACTAGAACTAGAATGAGATAAAATCTAAATTGAATGTAATTTGAAGAATAATGATGAATTAATTTTCTAAAACTTTAAAGAATTTAAGGAAAGGAAACTAGGAATTCAGAGGATCCACTTGTAGAGATTAGGGAGATCTTACGCCTGCCTTATAGAAATTAACTGAACTACCGTTGATATAGTTTTCAAGAGATGAAAAGTATATAAATTAGAATGGATTCCATCACCAAACCATGCCTAAGAGACAAAGTAGACAACAAAATTAAACTAATTATTAACCAATCACATGTACGAAGGTTAGGAAGGGTACCGACATCCGACCATGCCCAGAAGATGATGGTGAACAACAGGGCTTCCTGATGTCATAAACATAAAAGGAAAGGAAGTATTTAAAGCCATTGCAGACCCATTGTAATTTCAGTCACAACAGACCATTAAAGACTAAAAACGTTCCATTAATTAAACTAGAATAAAAGTAGTTCATAAAGTATAAATCAAAGCTATAAAATCTCTCCTATCATGCTACAAGCTTCACCTCTTAGCCTTAGTTAAGAGGTTTAGCTCAACATGATTGGGCTAATATCTAACAAAAGAAAAAAAACATAAATAAATAAATAAAGCATTTGGAAAAAAAAACTCCTGCTAAAGAATGCTCCACGTCCACGCCCCAGCCTCCCTGAATCATCTCTTCACGTTTTCTCTCCCTCCTTTATAAGTGCAAGGGTCGGTGGAGGCGTGTGTCCAGAGGCGGTGGCTGGGAGAGCTTTCGCAGCTCGTTACGTAGCAAGGAAAAACGCATAAGCAGTTGCGTTTTGGAACTGTTTCGGGACAGATCACCATCCCATCTTCAATTCTGCCTTCATGGCACTGGTTGTGGCCCCCTGTGGGATATTCTGATCGGTCCGGATTGGTCATCCGATCGTCATCTGGGCCATAGAACACCCCACGAAAATCGGACGCACGTTCGTGCCTAATACATGCGTACGATCAATCTTGCGTATCTGGTGGGGCCCACCCGATCACACTCACCACTGTTTAACTTGCGTTAGAATGGTTGGGATGCTATTTTTGCTGTCTTTTCGAGATTTTTTCATCTAATCTGTAGTAAGAGGGGCCATGTAGGTCTTATAAACGGTCCGGATCTGACCATTGATACACGGTGGTGGGCCACACAGATCCGTCCGCAACCTCTGTTCGCAACAGAGGTTGAAACGGACTCTTCCGTTGTGAAAGGAGTCGGGCAGCCTATGCTGACCGGTTTGACCAGATGCGGTGCACCGCATGTGCTGCTCTGATGGTATGCGCGTGCACTGCAGGATGGGGTCCAATGCGACCACTCTTGGAAATCTGTTCCGTTCATCAACTTCCTCAGATAATTTAAATGGCTGAGTCCAAAATTGAGACATATTCATAGGTCAGGTGGGCCTCACTTAAGGATTTAATGGCTGATCTGCCTTTTGGGACACTTACACAATGATCCAATGGGTGAAATTTGACTTGAACGGTTAATTTAAGGTCCTCAGGCCGTGCATGAAGTTACGGGCCGAACAGATGGTGGAAACCATATGATCTTGCATTCTGGGCACCCTTCAGGCCACTTGAGCTTCAGTTTCTCGTTTTTATCGGATCTCTGGCATGTAAATTCGTCGGTCTTGGTCCCCTGAGGTCCTTTAATTTGTCGTGGTACATCTTGAGTACTAAAACTATATTTTTAATACCCATTTTCAGTTCAAGCTCATAAAGACACCTTACATCACAAACACGATTAAATCGGGCCATTAAACGGTATCATGCTTGTAAATTCAAACAATAACTGGGGTCTAATATGCAATATTTGACCCTCAACATGCAACTAAAACTATTTATGTTGCTTTAGTAACTAATGGGATTAACCAAAAAAAAAAAAAAACAAGATGTTTTTTTTTTAAAATTTTTTTTAATCATTTTTCTTTTCTATTTTGCTTCATCAACTGAATTTGGTATTTATTTACCCAACAAGTTTAGTGTAAATATGCTTCAACTACTTGTTTGGATTTGAAAAGGCAAATTATAGTACGTCATTATCAAATTTTAATCCCCCCGACTGTTGCTTTGGTAGGAGCGTCTTACAGCATATGTGAGGCAACACGACCAGACAACATGTTGATGCATCCGAGAGGATGATCAACCACACTGGGACTGAGACACGCCCAGACTCCTACGGGAGGCAGCAGTTCCAGCCCTACTTCTTTCTCCACGCTTTCTGTTTCCGCTTGAGTAGTTCCATCGACGTGATGAGATTGCTTCCTTGAAAGTTCGATTTCTTTTTATGGTTTTCATACTTTGTCCTCTATAATGGTGTGAATTATTTGGATGATGTTTTGAGACATTAGCATGAGATCTGTAGTTTTATCTACGAATATCTTCATATACTGGTGTGTTTTATGGTGGTTGAATCCAATGATATATAATGACTTACATCCTCTGTAGTTGTAGATTGTGCTTTCAGTTAGTATCCATCAGATTGTTGTGGTTTATACACTGGTGTCCAATTATAGTATGTCATTGTCAAATTTTAATCCCAGATTTGATTTGCCGACTGTTGCTTTGGTAGGCAAGAGTCTTACAGCACATGCAAGGCGACATGACCAGACAACATGCTGATGTATCCAAGAGGATGATCAGCCACACTGGGATTGAGATATGGCCCAGACTCCTACGGGAGGCAGCAGTTCCAGCCCTACTTCTTTCTCTGCTTTCTGTATCCGCTCGACTAGTTTCATCGATGTGATAAGATTGCTTGCTTGAAAGTTCATTTTCTTTTTATGGTTTTCATACTCTGTCCTCTATAATGGTGTGAGTTATTTGAATGATGTTTTCAGACATTAGAATGAGATCTGTAGTTTTATCTACCAATCTCTTCATACACTGGTGTGTGTTTTATGGTGTTTTTTTTTTTTCAGAAAAGAGGGCCATGCCTCTACGATTTTGAATATATGAACAGGGGATGTACAAAACAGAGATTTGAATCAATGGTATATAATGACCTACATCCTCTGTAGTTGTAGATTGTGATTTCAGTTGGTATCCATCAGATTGTTGTGGTTGTTACACTGGTGTCCATCTAACTGTGAGTATTTTTTTCTTCTTCTCTTTGAATGCTGCCTATTGCATATTTCAGAGTCGATCAATCATTGTTTGGGCCCATGAATGGATGACAACCACATTCATGTGGTAGCTCACCAAATCCTCGGGTTAGGCTTATCCACATCAGCCAACAATTTTAAGGGATCAAAATTGGCATGCATGTTATGCCACATGTACAATGGATGGATGGTAGCATCCTAGTAAGGTAGTTGGTAGGGTGGAAAGACTTCTAGTGTCATGGAAAATGGGCCAAATTGATAGGGGAAAAACCTGACCGTAAATTAGGATGGACCCCACAAAAAGTAAGTATTCATCTGGACAATGATCAGTAAGCTGGGTCAGGTGGGCTTATTTGTTGGGCATTTGGTAGATGAGATACGAATCCATTCACTAGGAGTGGCAATTGGCCGGGTGGCCTGCCCAACCCAGCCAGCTCTGGACGGACTTGGAACTTTAGATTGGCCTGTGAGCCCGATTTCATCCCCGTCATGTGTAATAATTTATCAAACTGGACTTGGGTTCGAAGTCATTTTAGCCCAAACCAATCCTGCTAGGCTGCAGCCTGTCATGTGTTGGTCCATCAATTATCAGGCTGAGCTTGGATGTCAGCCATTTTAGCCCAAACAAACCTGGATCCACTCTCTCTCTCTCTCTCTCTCTCTCTCTATATATATATATATATATATGTGTGTGTGTGTGTGTGTGTGTGTGTGTGTGTATGTGTGTGTGTTCTATACTAAAAATATCCTATTCCAATCCTTATTGAGCAATAAACATGCATCTTAAATATAGACTATTGGCATGAGGCACACTTGATCATAGTTCCAAAACTCGGTGACTCACTCTAAAAACTTAGATAAAATGAAAGTGCAATGACTCGAACTGATGACCTTTACTATGCCAAGGTAATGGCAGATACTAGCTGACCAATCTATGCTAATGTTGATTGCGTCCAATCCTGCAGGTCTTGAGCAGGGAACGGGTAAGAGCTCCGAGTGACCACTATGATGTACGGATTTTATCTACACCATCCATCCATTTTGATGTGACATTTTATGAAGTAGGATCAAAAGTTAGGCAGATCCGATGGTCAAGTTGACCACACCACAGGAAGCAGCGGTGATAATAATGCTCACAGTTCAAATGGCCTGCTGTGATGTTTATTTTCCGTCCAGCCTATTCATAAATTTACATGCACCTGGATGAGAGAAAAACACAAAAATTAGCTCGATCCAAAGCTTCTATGACCCTCAAGAGGTTTTCAACGGTAAGAGTTTAATCCTCATTCCATGGTCCACCTGTGCCTTGAATCTACCTCAGTTTTGGGCCTATATTCTAAAATGATATAGAAAAATGGATAGATTGTGCGGATAAAACCCATACATTACAGTGGCTACTTGGAGCCCTTACTCGTTTGGAGCTGGTGACAGGTGTTACGAGATGTTTTAAATCTGATTATGGTGTTGCTTAACCGGTCGTGGGGACCTTCGACCGGTCGTGGGAGTCTGTTCGACCAGTCAAGTAGTGCACGACTCAAAGTCCAGTGAGCAGTGCTTTTGGAGTCCGAGGCGCTCGACTAGTCGTGGCCTATGCACGACCAGTCGTAAGGGTCCTTCGACTAGTCGAGAAGTCTACTCGACCAGTCGTAGTTATGCAGATTCGTTTCCAAATCTGATGCGGATTGCGGATTTTGAGTCGGCCTTTCGCAAGGTGCGAAAAGGGAAGTTGCTTAAACTATAAATAGGTGTTCATAGGGCTTTTTTAGAGGATGCGAGATGATTATATGGCTTTCTAAAGGTATTCTAAAGGGTGAGATTCGAGGTTGTTCGAATCGGGTAAATCCTCTCTTTTTAATTTCTATTTTCATAGTGGAAATCTGTCGCTTTGTGCCGTGATTTTTTTCCGAAAGGGTTTTCCACATTAAATCTGGGTGCTCTCTGTGTTCTCTTGTGTGCTTGGTGTCATTGAATTGCTATCCTAGATCTAGATCTGTGTGATTCTACAGGTCAAAATCTTCAACAAGTGGTATCAGAGATATCGTTGGGGCACAGATCTGAATCTGAGAGATTAGTAATAATGACGAGCACTAAGTATGAGATTGAGAAGTACTCAAGAAAAAATAATTTTAAGTTATAGAAAATCAAGATGATGAGTTCCTTAATGAAGCAAGGTGAAGATGGTGCTCTTGAGGAGCGAAAGTCTACTATGACTGATGCTGAGTGGAATACTCTTGATAAGAAGGCTTTATCATCGATCCGTTTATGTCTCTTAGATGATGTTCTCTACAACGTCATGAGGGAGAAAACTGTGGCTAAGTTATGGGCGAAGTTAGGGGATGTTTATGCGAAAAAATTCTCTGAAAATCGCCTGCATTTGAAGTGGCAGTGGTATAACTTTAAGATAGCAGAGGGTGGAGATCTGGAGGCTCACGTCAACAACTTTAATAAATTAGTTTGCAAATTGATGGATATGGAGGAAGTAATGAAAGATGAAGAACAAGCATGTATGAATAAAACCGTGAGTGTTGACACCATTATCTCAGCCCTTCAAGGGAAGGCTATGAGACATCTAAACAGCAACATGGGGACATCTTCTGACCCACTATTTACAGTTGGTGGGAATTCTGGACAAGGTAGAGGTTCTTCAGGTTCTAGATCCAAATCTAAGGGCAAGGGCAAAGGAAAGGTAAAGTGCTTGAATTGTGGGAAGGAAGGACATGTGAAGAAGAATTGTGAAAATCATAAATCGAAGGGTAAAGATTCTGAGGCTTCATGCAGGGAGGCTAATACTACCACGTCAGATGGATGTGATGGTGATGTTTTATCTGTGTCTTCGCTCAGACGGTCATACAATGATTGTAAGAACGAGTGGATGCTAGACACAGGGTCATCTTTTCAAGTGACTTCTCATCGGAGTTGGTTCACCAGCTATAGGGAGTGCGATGGTGGACAGGTATTTATGGACAATGACATTGCTTATAATGTTGTGGCTGTTGGTTCAGTGAGCATCAGGATGTTTAATGGGGGGAGCGTACCTTGACGGATGTGAGACATGTTCCCGATTTGAAGTAGAATCTGATTTCTCTTGGTGTGCTTGAGGTAAAAGGATGCAAGTACATAGAGATCGATGGTGCTCTTAAAGTATCTAAGGGGGCATGGATAATCATGAAAGCGCGGCGACTCGGTAACTTGTACAGATTGATCGGGAGCACTTCAAAAGATGGAGCTGCAGTGGATGTAGCAGATTCCACCTCTACACGTGTGTGACATATTGGGCATGGCCACATAAGCTAGTAGGGTAGAAAGGCTGAAACGTGCGGACAGGGATACAGAGCAGGTGGAGCAGTCACCTGTGAGAAGAATCACACGATATGATCGAGGGATATCGGCGAGGTACATGGACGACTCCAATATCGCAGGGGATTCATCTTCTATTCAGATGGTTGTGAGCTTGGTGCTAAGAAGTGAAAGGTAACTATAGGCGATGTGATGGATTCCTTGTACTAGACCGACATATGGGAGCGGGTGGAGCTTCCAGTGGGCCGAAGAGCGGTTGGATGCATGTGGATCTTTAAGAGGATAAAGCATAGATATAGGGCGAGGTTGGTAGCGAAGGGTTATGCTCAGAGAGAAGGGATCGACTTCTCTGAGATATTCACGCCAACGGTATAACAGGTGTCTATTAGATCCGTGATTGGCGCTGGTTGGCTAATGTGATCTTGAGCTGAAAAGATAGATGTGGAGTCTGCATTTCTATAAGGAAAAGTGAAGATCAGATCTACATGAAGCAACCAGAGCGGTTCGAAGTTAAAGGGGCTGAGAAAAGACTTTGCAGGAGGTCGTGGTTCGACTTGTCGCCTAGGTGGTGATTTGATTCCTTCATGGTGAGTCAGGAATTGATGAAATGTATATCTCCAATTATGATATGTTTGAAATCAATGTACTGGAGACTTGGTTAAGTGGGACATTCAGGATGAAGGATTGGGGGGATACAAAGATGGTTCTTGGCATTGAGACTGAAAGAATAGTAGACTTTGGTAATCACAAGAGGAATACCTTGTGTGTAGGTATTGATCAAAGATGTAATGGGCCAGGTAAAGCCAGAGAACGTTCCCTACGCGTCTCTCCTCAAGTTTTTCTCAGGACATGTTTCAAAACAGATGAGGAAAAACAGGATATCTCATGAGCCTTATTCGAATGTGGTTGGCAATGTATGCCAGGGTCTGAATTAGACCGGTTATTTCACAGGATATCAGTGTTGTGATCAAGTACCTCAACAAGCAATATTGGGTAGTGATGAGATGATAAGAAGACTACATCTTTCCTTTTGAGAAGACAAGAGCAAAGATGGTTGGGCACGTGGATTCTAATCCGACGGACATGCTCTCCTAGTTCATTCCTGTAGAGAAGTTCAAGGTCTGTACAACTTCTCTAGGCTTAGCGATGGCGTAAAAGAAGGACAAAGTATACACAAGAAGCTATGATGTGATACAAAAATAAGAGAAGAGGTCACGAAGCTACACGGTTGAAAATTGAAGACATGGTGGAGATTGTTAGAAGATGTCTTAAATCTGATTATGGTGTTGCTTGACCAGTCATGGGGACCTTCAACCGGTCGTGGGAGTCTGTTCGACTAGTCGAGCAGTGCATGACTCAAAGTCCAGCCAGCAGTGCTTTTGGGGTTCGAGGTGCTCAACCGGTCGTGATCTATGCACGATCGGTCGTAAGGGTCCTTCGACCAGTCGAGAAGTCTGCTCGACCAGTCATAGTTACGCAGATTCATTTTCAAATCTGATGCGGACTGCGGATTTTGAGTCAGCCTTTCGCAAGGTGCGAAAGGGAAAGTTGCCTAAACTATAAATAGGTGTTCCTAGGGCTTTTCTAGGGGATGTGAGATGATTCTATGACTTTCTAAAGGTATTCTAAAGGGTCCTAGGGTTAGAAAAAGGGTGTAGCAAGGGTGAGATTCGAGGTTGTTTGAATCGGGTAAGTCCTCTCTCTTTGTAATTTCTATTTTCATAGTGAAAATCTGTCGCTTTGTGCTGTGATTTTTTCCTGAAAGGGTTTTTCATGTTAAATCTAGGTGTTCTTTGTGTTCTCTTGTGTGCTTAATACCATTGAATTGCTATCCTAGATCTACATCCATGTGATTCCGCAGGTCAAAATCCCCAACAACGGGCAGGATAGGATCACAATACCTTTCAATCAATGGTTTATGTTAAAATTTCCAAACTTTTATATTGAAACGAACCTAGTTAGATATTGAGTCGAGAGTTGAGCTTTAGAGTTTTTAAACTATTCACTTGATTAGGTAAAATCACATGGAAAATAGGCTGTCTTGGGAATTGCTTTTCTAATAAATAGTGGAAGTTTGGTCCTACTAATCACCCTTTACACAGGCGTAACTTCGTATGCAAATAAATGCATAGAGTTCTCTCCACCAACTGCACCTAAGTTTTGGTTTTGCTTCATTTTTTGGGCCCATGCCTTAAAATGACCTAGCAAAATGGATGGACGACATGGATATAAAACACATTCATCACAGTGGGCCCATAGCATGGATCCATCAATCTTCGTGGTTCTCTAAATCCACTGAATCTACATCCATCTGTATAGGATACAGATTATGTGGTGGCCCTGCCACCACGAACATCCATGATGTCTCGATGTGGCAGGATTTGATGGGGCCACATGTGTTCACACCCCAAGTGCAGGGTTATGATGTAGTAATAAACTCGGTAAGACCGAGGTCGAATCCTAAGGGACTAATATTGTACGTTATCTGAAACTAAGTAGAACTAGAACTAGACTAAGATATAATCTAAATCAACTAGAATTTAATGAAGAATTGTGAAATAATTATCTAAGAGAATTCAGAGGAGAGAAACTAGGGATTCAGAGGATCCACTTGTAGAGATCAGGGAGATCTTATGCCTGCTTTATAGAAATTAAACTGAACTGCCATTAATATAGTTTTCAAGAGATGAAAGGTATATGAATTAGAATGGATTTCATCACCAAACCATGCCCAGGAGACAAAGCAAACAACAGAATTAAACTAATTACCAACCAATCACATGTATGGAGGTTAGGAAGGGTACCGTCATCTGACCATGTCCAGGAGACTATGATGAACAACATGACTTTTTCACGTTATAAACATAAAAAGGAAAGGAACATGCTCAAAGCCATCGCAGACCTATTGTAATTTCAGTCACAACAGACCATTAAAGGCTAAAAACATTCCCATTGATCAAACTATAATCCAGATAATTCAGAAATTAAAATTAAATCAACAGCACAAAATAAGGTCTCCCATCATGCTACAAGCTTCACCTCTTAGCCCTAGCTAAGAGGTTTAGCCCGTCATGGATGGACTATATCTCTGTAAAATAATGAAAACACAAGAATAAGAAAAAAAAAAAAAACTCTTAACTCTTTCTCTCTCTCTTCACGCTCAAGCTCTAGCCGTGGATTGGATGCCTCTACATTCTCTCTCTCTTTCTTATAGACAATGCAGGGAAGGCAGTCCAGATGCGTTGGTGTGTAAATTGGTTAGGAGAACAAGGAGTTTACGCACTCCTCTTTTGCAGTAATAGCGAAAGTGGATCCGGTCTGCGCATGCCCTGTTTACGCAGCCAAAACGATAGTAAAAAATTGCCCACTTTCCTTTCTGATTGGCAGGTAATCTTTCAATCTGCACCATTCACATTGTTAGCCATAGGTTGATCCTTTGATGGGTCATCTTTCTGTCTCTGATAGTCCCATATTTTAGCGTTCAATCAGCCAGCCAAGACTCTGTTTTTACCAGCAGATGGACTCTTGTTACTTTTGCATTTGATTTGTTTCTTTGGATGGTTCGGATTATCGCTCACTAATCCTTGGCCCACCAAGATCCTTATGCGGAGCTGCTGTAAAAACGTTGCAAAAACTTGTTTACGTAGCTGCAAAGATTGCGCAGCTACAAAAATTACGCAGCTGCAAAGATTATGTAGCCAGCTGTCTTGTGTAATCGACATGAACGACAGGAAATATGCTAGCATATTTCATGTACGAAGCTGCTTCTTCAAAAAGGGAAAACGTCCCTACAGTATATTTTTGATGGCCAAACAGATGGACGGTGTGGATCGTTCATAGGAAACTAGATGGTGGGCCACAACGTCCCTCAAATGGTCGGTTTCCTGTTAATGCTGCAGTGCAGAGGCTGACTTTGGATGAACAGTGCATGTGTACCTGCTCAGTGTTTCTCATGAATTTTCTTGGGTTGGGACGGATTCGTCCACGCTACCTGATGAATGGTGTGGATCTCTCATGTGGGCCATGATGGTGGCCCACCGGCTTCCGCAATTTGCCTCCGCGCCACTGTCTGCACAAGAACCAAAACGGCAATTGCCGTTTTTGACTTGGCTACGGGACCAGCCCGTTTTGGAAGGTGGTGCAGCTGCCGTGCACATCTGGAGCACTTGTGCACCGTGCAAACCCTGACTCATGTGGGGTCCACAGTAATTTTTCTGGGAGATCCACTCCATCCATACGTCTTACCCTATAATTTAAAGGGTTGAGACCAAAACTAAAATATACCCAGATATCAGGTGGGCCCTAAATCGCTGTTCTATGGGCTGATCTGACTGTTGGGCCACTTCCACCAGGATCCAAAGGCTAATTTTTAATTTTTACGGTTAATTTATGGTTTTCAGGCCATGTATGAAGTTTGGAACCAATTAGATGGTGGAAACCTTGTTATCTTGAATTCTGGACGAGTTTCAGACCGTTTATCATGACACACGTGATTTTCTCAAATCACGGCCATGTAAAATCTTCGGTCCCATAGAGTCCTGTACAATGCCTTGGTGATCATTAAGCATTAAATCCAGACTTTTAGCATCTTATTTTGGTCCAAGCTTGACACCCTGCATCACAAACACGATGAAATCGGGTCATTAAATAGTGTCATGTGTGTAAATTCATGTAAAAACTGGGGTTGATATGCAATATTTAACTCTCAACAATATGCCACTATCACCCAATTGAGTGCGCATTTGACCTCACAATTTTAAAACATGTTTTGTGTGGGATCCATTTCTAATAGTGACACGTTGCCCAATCTAATGTGGAGCGAGCTATGGACACTTTCATGGCAAAGGTTGACCAGAGAAGGCCTGACTGGAGACGGAAATTATCCCGACTGTCAAAACCTTTAAACAGTCATGTCTCACAAACCACATTGAGTTTTTCAACGTATCGTATCATATATGATTTTGGGTAGGAGAAACTACTTTAGCCAACCATCCCTGCTATACCGGGTTGCCCACCAAATTTGTAAGATTCCTTCATATTGACATTTAAAAGTCTATTTTATTTTCATTTTTACTATAACTTGTAAGTTTAACTTTTGATCCTTTGAGTTATATGAGTTGTGCCCAAAATGAAAATGCATGGCTTAGAAAATTTGGAGAATAATGTGGTTAGGCCAAATTGGACACTTGCTATTTTTAGCCGAAAACCATAAACTGTAGTAGGAATGGTGACCGTATATAAATGGCAAGTTTACTATTTATAATAAGTCATGTTTTTAGGGAGTTTGAGTCTAAAACTCCGTCATATGTTTGAATTCATTAGTTAAAAGATTGTAGTTTTGTTTTTATCATCATTCAATTTATTTTTAAATTTATTATAAATTATTTCTATTTAATCTATAATGGATTCAAGGAAATTTTGTAAGGAATTCAGAGAGATTTGTAGATTTGCAGTAGTTCCCTGAGGAAGACAGTGATCGACCTCATCACTTCTTTCCCTATGTTACAATCAAAACCTGCCATATCAAATCACCGTGCACATCCGTGGTAGCAAGGTCACTATGCAACGCCACTATGCAACCCACCCAGGTTGCGTATCTGCGGATTGGGTCCATCGGACACCTTTTGTGACACGTCAGGGTACTGCCTATTGATTGGTTTGGAAATTTCAACGGTTCTTCAATTGCTTAGAAAAGATTTGATCCAAGCCGGTTAAAGCTTGAACAGCAATTTAATTTAATTTTAGATGGGGGTGTGTAAAGTGGGTTACAACAAATGAAACAGTCAGGAGAGAGATGCTCACGGTTGATTTCTTATAGGGCCCATGGTGATATGTGTATGTGAAATCCACTCCGACCATCAAATCATTTATAACCCATTAGGCACACTCGTCAAGGGAAATAGTTTGGAGGGTGGACACCCCTATACAACGTTCTCGATCATGTTACTCACCTAAATCATGGATGTGACTGATTTCTAAATCTTAAGCTTAACATGGGCGGATGCATTTGATCGCCATAATAGAGTTCACGTGCACATCACAATGAGGCTCACTTGAGCCCACCCTGACTTTGCAAGCAGCGTAAGATCTCTTGCAGCGCTCTTCGTTGTAGACAATTTTCAGGCGTGGGGTTCGGTGCATCCCCAGACGGTGTGAGCCACTGGTGATGTATGTGCCTTGCATCCCATTCATCCATTTTGACATATCATTTTAGGGCATGATCTAAAAAATGAAGCAAATCCAAATTATGGACCACGATATAGGAAATAGTGGTGATTGAAATACCCACCATTAAAAACTTCTTGGGGCCACCCAAATGCTCATTTGCCATCCAGCCTATTGATAAGGTCACAGAGACCTAGATGAAAGGACCACACACAACTATCATTTTGATTCAAAAATTTCGCGGCTTACTAGAAGTTTTTAATTGTCCGTCACCACTGTTTTGGACAGTGTGGTTCACCTGAGATTTGGATCTGCTTCATTTTTTCATGATGTCCCAAGATTAGCTGTAAAAATGGATGGACAGCATGGATGTAAGGAACATATATTAACATGGGCCCATAGTCAAGATCCACCCACCTCGGTGTGGATCCCGTGTTCCGCTGAAAGCTATGCCCACAATTTTCATAGTCAAAGAGATGTTCACATATAACTCTTAGAAGGGGTGATAATGTGCTGGGCTCGGGCCTAAAAATCATAATTTTGAATAGAACAGGCCCAAAACAGTTCAAAATCAGGGCCGATACTTAGACCAGGCCCAGCCCATTGACAGCCCTAACTAGTAGGTCCAACTAAGTAGTGTGTGAGGCCCACCATGGTGTTTATAGAACATCCAATTGGGCCAACCAGTAATGTGTGAGGCCTTCCATGGTGTTTATTTAACATCTGGTCCAACAAGGTAGTCTCATCATGAAAACAAGATGCCCAAAAAGTCAAATTCACCGACTGTTATGTGGGCCACACTATATAAAACAATGAACAAGCTCATAAAAACTTCAATATTCATGTGTTCCAACCATTGGTTGGATAAACCTGATTTTTGGGGCATCCCATCTTCAGTGCAGGTGTATGAGGTCATACAAATACCACATTTGGTTCCCATTGACAACCAGTTCTACGTCCAACTAGTTAATTAGTCAAGGGTATTTTGCTAATATATATCTACTGAATTGTGGGAGCACTTAAATAGCACCACTTTTCAAAACATGAATTTTTTACACAGTTTTATTTTTTCTAGATAAAATTGTCCTTGAGCAATTTTTTCAAATCTCTACTCAATTGTATCTTATATTGCCGGTGGCTTTTGACAAGCTTTTCTACCTATACAGTTTTTAAAAAAATTATTAACATTTTGGAAATCTTTAAGCATTTAAGAAAGGGGGAGGCATAAGGTGCAACCACGACCTCACACAAGATGATCTTACCCTTACCATGGTTCCCATTTTGATGCATGGAATCTATATCCTTGGCATCCATCCGATATTATTTTAGGGCTTTATCCCAAAAAAGAAGCAAATCAATATAAATGGTATGGATCAGATCTGATGCATCCAATAATCCAATGGCCAGATCAAGGATGTGGCCCATCCAATGGCCATATCGGATTTAGGTTCTTTTCATCACAGGGCAATGATAATGATCTTCGACATAGAGACGTACTGATCTTCTCCTACCTTAAGAAGGGATGACAGCCTGCATGAATCGATCCTCCAACCTCTCCTATATCCAAAATATCTTTACCAAGTGGCAAAGGAATTTGTTTTTTTTTTAAATGAAAAAATTAAAATTTTAATCCCTTTACTTTATGATTTAGGTGTCTACTTAATGCATGAAAATCAAGGACGTTTATAATCATTGTCTTCTTCTTAAAATTAGCCTTTCAATTCACAAAAAGAGAAATCTCTAAAAGTAAGTGAAGAAAATTAGTATTATTGATGAAAAGAATCCTTCAATTTCCGATAATTGCAATACATTTGATGTGCTTCCAAAAGTAAAAGAAGTTTCTATTTCTAATAACTTAAATAGGGCATTTTTTAAATAATAAAATTTATTAAAAAAATTATATATTTAATTGTTTTAAAACTCATAATAACCTTAAATAACTAAAACAAAGATTGTGGATTACAACCAAACTCCTAAAACCATAAAAATAGGGGGAAGTGAAGCTTACTAAAATAAAGTAAGTTTTAACTTAAGACGCTAACTTAACTCTTAAAACAACTAAATTTTGCAAAGTCATTCTATGACCAACCATTAGTGTCGTGTGCCCTACTACTCCAATGTATTAAGCCTAACCATTGATTTGATATCTTGGCTATAAACTATGGTGGTCATAGGTTTTGTGTGGACATGGCACTAACGTTATGACTAGTATGTAAGTATATCTTAAATCTTATATGTATATGGATTTAATGAGAGAGATTTCTTTAGTTTTCCTAGAAAATCAAAGGATAATCTACTTTGTGAATCTTAATATATTTCTCTTTCATGATAATTTAATAGGTTGTAAGATAAATTTGTGATTTTTATCATTCGTTTATAGTTATTCTATATGAGGAATCGATGATAAATTAAGACAAAACGTACTTACTATCGAGTTCAACAACGAGAGTTAATGTAACTAATATAAAAGTGTAAGTGTGTCATAAAAACAGGCTCTTGATTGGACATGGCATATACTTATATTAGAAGATTAATTCAAGTCTCTAATTCTAGGATGATACCAAAAAATTTATCATTTGACACTATCAATTGATATATATTCTCATGGTTTAAAGTATAAAATATCCAATAGTTGTGTTATGAGTAAAAATGTAGTGACTAGATGTACAAACTCGAAGATTATGGATTGCTTGAGGGTTGAAAAATCACCCTAATCTCAAGTACCAACATCGGCCTCAGAGGTCGGCCTTGACCAAAGACCTCAACCTCTGAGGTCAGCCTCAGATACCGACCTCGGCCTTGCGTACCAACCTCGGCCTTGGAAGTTGGCCTCAAATATCGAGCACCACCTCTGAATACAAATACACTTACAATTAATATATTAAGATAGGATTATCCTTCGAGATATTCGTCGAGAATCTCAGAAAGTCAACCATGACACGTCTAGAAGAAGATCTCTTCCGTAAGACGCAATCACCAACCAAGAGGCATTGTTATATACGTCTCTGAGACCAAATGCTATAAATAAATGACTTCTCTATAGTAAAAGGTACAACAAATATTCTTATTCTATTATGCCTATTGTAAGTCTATGACATGATTTAGGTATCAGAGGGTTCCTAGCCTTAACCGTCTCCCCCTGTGTCTTCTCTTGTTCTTCAGTAAATTATAAATACTATAGCTAGCAGGAGGTGAGGCAGGATTAACAAGATTTTAACATTAACAGTTGGTGCCGTCTGTGGGAACAACATCAAAGTCATTCTTATCTTATACAGTGATTTTACAATAGCGAAAAGTAGGAAGAGGGCCTAGGCTGTGATCACAGTACCTTCTCCCCCACTAGCAGAGTAGTCTGTGGACCATGAAGATTCGTCCTCACAACTTCAAGCTGATTCTGCACCCGTAAGCCCTGCGCAACAATCCTAAAATTGATGAGGTCGGCTCGTCTCTCTAGAACATCAAGTCAAAGCTTTGATCAGTAATATTATCCAAATAATGCAGATCTTGGAGAGACAAAACCCACCTCTCAACCAGGGGATAGTTGCATGGGCAACCACTGAGGTCTTTGGACCACCTCAAGGATTGGACAACTCATAGAAAACCAAGTAATATCTTATGCAACCGAGCCATGCGCCCTCCCACACCCTGGGAGCTGCCACATCTGCCGACTCTGACTTGCATCACACGTTGAAGAAAAAGAGGTGTAAAAAGGCTCCCAAGGCGATAACCAAGAACAATGACCCTTGGAAGGCATAACTTAAGAAACTGTGAGATCAGATCGGCGATATCCGTCAAGCCTATCGTGCCCAAATACTAACCTCCGTCGAGGCTATGATGGAGAAGACCGAGCCACCATTTACCAACAGCATTATAGGAGCCCAACTCTCGCTCAAATTCTGAATGTCGCAAATCACCCCCTACTCCGGGTCTGACGACCTGGCCGAGTATTTGGAATGATTCAGGGCATGAATGGAGCTCCACAGTTCGACACCTTGCTTCGTCACTACATGGCCGAGGAACTTCACCTCCTCCTGCCAGAACTCTCACTTCTCCAGCTTTGTGTAAAGCTGGTGTCACGGAGGGTCTGTAAGGTAATCTCCAGATGCCGCTCATACTCCTCACGGGTCCTCAAATATATCAGAATGTCATCGATGAACACCACAACAAACTGGTCGAGATATGGACGGAAGACCTCGTTCATCAACTGCATGAATACTACTGGCGCATTGGTCAGTCCGAAGGATATGACCTAGAACTCAAAATGACCATAGCACGTCCTGAAGGCTATTTTCGGGATATCCTCATCTCGAACCCGAACCTGATGATAACCGGACCGCAAGTCTATCTTCGAAAAGAATCGCGTCTTCTGCAGCTGATCAAACAAATCATCGATCCTCGGAAGTGGGTACTTGTTCTTAATCGTGACCTTGTTGAGCTCATGGTAATCTATGCAAAGTCTCAACAAGCCATCCTTCTTCTTCACGAAGAGTACCGGCGCTCCCCACGGTGAACTGCTTGGACGGATAAAGCCTAGCTTCCGTAACTCGTCCAACTGCTTCTGCAATTCCCGTAACTCTAATGGTGTCATACGATACGGGACCTTCGAGATAGGCGCGGTACCGGGTACAAAATTAATCTGGAACTCAGTATGCCAACGAGGTGGTAACCCCGGAATCTCCTGGAACACATTAGGAAAACCACAAACAACAGGCAGCTGGTCGATACTCAACGTAGCTGACTCCTCAACGGCACACTATAGCAGGCAAGAAAGCTGCTCTCCTCTGGGCTCGGCAACAAACTGAAACTCTGGTACGCCGGGTATACAGAACGTGACTGTCCTCGCAAAGCAGTCTAATATGGCGTGGTACTCGACAAGCCAGTCTATGCCCGGAATAACATCAAAATCGGACATCGGCAATACGAAGAGGTCGGCAGGTAAGAAGATATCCTTAATTAGAATGGGGCAAGATGAGCAAACTCGGTCTAATACTGCAGTCGTCGATACTGACAAACCCTTGCATGCAGACTTCGTCGGCAAATCGGTCGATTGGAAGAAATCATCGACGACAAATGAATGCGATGTACCAGAATCAAATAATACACGTGCAATGCATGCAGAAGCAAGGAGAGTACCCTCGACGACCCCTCCTGATGACTGAGGGTCCTGCTGAGCGGCGTAAAATCTGCCTTGGGCCTGCTGGGGAGGTGCAGGTCCCCTCTTAGGTCTCTGCTGCTATTTTGGTCACTGTGGGGACCTAACTTACTGCCTTTGCTGCTGCGGGGGAGGTACAGGAGGCTGGTGCTACGGTCGCTGCTGCTGTAGTAACTGTTGCGGAAGTGGATGTGGTGCCCTCGGCTGCTGCTGCTACTGCGGATGGGGACACTCGTGCCTACGATGTCCTGTCAGACAACATCCAAAGTTAGTACCTGTAAACGGTCCAGAAGGTGGTGCTGAGGGTGCCCTTAGTACTCAAAAGGCTGGGCGGTTCGGGCGTCGTTGCTGTACACGACGCTACTGGTGGGAACTACCAGAGGGTGCCTTCCTCTGCTGATCTCCCCTCTGATCACGGGCTCTCTACACACTAGCCCAATCTGTCTCATATATCAAGGCTCTCTCCACTATCTGCTCAAATGTCGGAAGCATGTGCCCATCACACAGCTCCTGAGGGCAGGACGCAACCGGTTCTCAAAACGGCGGGCCTTCCGCCCCTCATCGTCAACAAGATACGTCACAAATCTCGATAGTGCGATGAACCGCGCCTCATATTGGGACACTGTCATGTCTCCCTGGACCAGCGTCTCAAACTGTAGTGCGCGCTGCTGTCGCACATGCTCGGGAAAGAACTTTCGGTCAAACTGGTCTACAAAATCCTCCCAAGTCCACTCGAAATCGGCTGCTACCGATCGAGCCACAGATGCCCACCATGCTGAGCCTCACCCTGGAGAAGGAATACAGCTAATGGAACTCACTGCCGGGTCATACATCTCATGGTGTCGAATATCTTCTCCACCTCGGAGCACCATATCTCTACAGTAATAGGGTCTGGCTTACCCCGGAAACGCGGAGGATCGTACTGTCGAAAGTCCTTGAGAAGGGCGCTCGCACGCTCCTGCTCAGCCTTGGCTGGTGTAACAGTGGGATGCCTGCTCTGCCCTTGAAGAATAGCAGTCATCGCCTGTAACATTTGCTGCAACTGAGTAGCACTCACAGTACAGTCGGATCCGCACCGGTCTCAGGTAACGGAGTGGCATCCTCAGGCTGGAAGGCAGAAATATCTGGTGGTGGAGTAGGAGTAGCGGGTGGTAAAGTTAGAGCCGCAGGTGGTGGTGTGGGAGTTGCAGGTGGTGGAGCGGGATTCGCTCGGGTCGCTCTTCTAGCCATAATGTCCTACAGGAAGGAACAATGGACTATTAGCCTTGAGAATTCTCGAAGGCATAAACGTTAAGGGTCTATGTCGGAAAATTTGTTATGTCATTCGGACTTGGAACCTATTTATATTCGATATGTGATGTGATCCTCAGGTATTTCCAAGTTATGCTCTGATACCAACTTCTGTCAGCCCCCAAACCTGGAAATGGATTCACACGAATTTCGATCGCTGAATCCGGTGCCGACAGCCTCCGTAGTGCCCCATTCTCGGCTCTTGGCAATCATATGCCAGATTCCGATCCTGGGATCCTATAAAGAGGATTTTCATAATGAATTTTTTTTTATATATAATGGAGAATAACCACAAGCATAACCAAGTCACAAAACAACATCACCACATATTCACTATATCAAAAACTTTAAGTACAATAGGAAAGGAAAATACAAGGTGATCAAAAACTCCAAAATAGTCAGATGCGTACTCCTGCCTCAGCACTGCTTCTGTCCAATGCTACCTGCAAGCAACTATCGTGCATAAGCTTACAAAAGCTTAGAGGGTGGTGTAAGTGTGTGCGCAAGGCAAACGCCAAGTGTACAATATCAAAGTAATGCGGAAGTATGCAGTAAGTCCATGAATAAAACCAAGCATACTAATGCTATGTGATGCAAGACATGAATGCTATTGGTCATACCAAGGCCATGCGATGCGAGACATGAATACCATCAGCCACACTGATGCAATGCGAGGCCTACATAACCGAATGTCATATGCAAAATGCAATCCATGCAAGTCGGTACTCATCAAGTACACATATCAGTACAGTTCCTCTCTGGATATCACCAAAGTCTAATACACTTCGCAGTGACTGCCACCTCCCTAGCTGCACAATCAAGCAAGCGGAATAGACCTCACTATCCGCCTGACCAGTAGTCTGCCAATACTTACCCGGCTCTTCAATAGTTAACTTATTTGCGAGCTGGTCAAACTCAGCATAGCTTATAGCCTCTTCACTTAAGCAGATAAGGCCACACCCCCTTCTGACCGACCACGACAAAGTGGGAGACGCGGCCTACTGGTATTCGACACTCGGGCCATCATATATCCATTCGGTCTAGACGTTGGAGCATCTCTTGGTACCAAAAAGGTTCAGGGACTTTCACTCAAGGACATCCTAAGTGCCCACAGTGCTAGAACTAAGAATTTTCGGTATTCGATACGACCATCCACGATGTGCCTATGGAGGCCACGACCTTGATGTAGTTAGGGTGTGCAGTGATCAAGTCACACATATGCGAGAAGCATGAATCACACCATCAAATCATGCAGCAATTCAGCGCGTACTGCGCGATCATGTAGGGCACTCTGTCTCATAACGAGTCATGTAAATGGTCTGCCCAATGGCGTATGCTATGATTAGTCACTACTCATATCAAGCATACATATGATGCGTATGGGCATGAGTCATGGGATTATACTAAGCATGTTATAACGTAATGGACTACTCTTACGATGTATATGAGCCTAGACGGCCTATACACAACTGGTATGGGCTTACCAATGGGCCCTAAGGAGAGATACAATGTAGACATTTAACCAACAATGTACTTACAATGTGGGTGTCAAACCATCATTGCTCTTAAGGCATGACCCGCCATAAAACATCATTACACAAACCATGGAGGAATCACACATTGCAATGGACCTTAAGTACCTTCTATTGGGCCTTAAATACATCAAATGGGCCATATCATATGGGCCTTCTGGTTATCAAGCAAGTGGGCCGCATTAATGGGCCTAATGTACACTGCAATAGGCTATAACCTAGAGGCCTTAGAGTACATCACAATGGGTCTTAACCCATGGCCTTGTAATACATCAAAATGGGCCTAATCCCATGGGCCTTATATATGTCAAATGGGCCTGATCCCATGAGCCTTATATATATCAAATGGGCCTAATCTCATAGGCCTTATATGTGTCATATGGGCCTAATCCCATGGGTCTTATATGTACACTAAGGTGGGCCTCAATGAATGGCCACAAATAAGTCAAAATGGGTCCTATACACATACCAAGGTGGACCCACTTGAACCATAGATCTGTCTCATTTTTAGCTCAAGGCATAATATGAGCTTACAAAATAAATGGGCGGTTTGGATGCAACACATGCGTCATGGTGGGGGTCCACATAAAGATGATGGATCTGACTCATTCTTTAGCTCATGCCCAAAAATGAGCTTTCAAAGTGGTTGAACGGTTTGGATGCAACCCATGCATCATGGCGGGTTCCACACATATGGCCCACCAATTGAATGGATAGTTTGGATATAATACAAACATCAAGGGTGGGGGGTCCCCTGACGGTCCAACAGCCCTGCTGGACGGCATAGATAAAACACATACGTCACTGGGGGTCCCACCGCCTGCCCACCTGGACGGCGTGAATAAAGCACATACAACATAGTGGGCTTCCACTGTCCGCCTAGACAGTGGACATAAAACACATATATCGCTGTGGGTCCCATGTGGGGCCCACCATCATGTTCGTTTTCCATCCAATCCGTTGAGAAGGTCATATAGACCTGGACGAAAAGGAAAAACAAATATCAGATTGATTCAAAACTTCCGTGGGCCCAAAAAGGGTTTTAATGGTAAGTTCAATCACTGCTGTTTCTTATGGTGTGGGCCACCTGAGATTTGGATGGGCCTGATTTTTGGGTGGGGCTTGCTTCAGGTAGGGGCCCACCATATGGACGGGTTATATGGCAAATAAACATCAAGGTGGGGCCCACGGCTGGAGCCGTGGGTGCCCTGGCGTCCTCCCCTCCGTCGAGCGCAGGCGCTGCTTGCGCCTCTGGCCAGCAACAACCCTGCTGCTTCTCTTTTTTTTTTTTTTCTTTTTTTTTAAGATGCAATTTTTCGTACATAGGGCCCACATCTGATGAATCCACTCCAGCCATTGTATTCCAAAGCCCATAATAAATCTATCAAGACCAATATAGGGCCTTTTTCAGTGTGTAAAAAAAATCTGGATAGATTTTAATGGTAATGATAATGTTTTCAACACTATGGCCCACTAGATACCCCGATCAACTTCATTTTTCGGCTCGATGCCTAAAATGAGTTGGTAAATAGAATAGATGGCGTGGATTGAATACATACATCAAGGTGGGGCCTATATGAGTGGCCCTTCTCCAATGCTTGGAAAAAGCTCATATTTGTGTTTTCTTTCTGCAGACGCTGGACGTTGTTGGGCTTAACAACATATTCAAGGTGGGCCCTATTTAGGTGGGCCACCACATGATGGATGGTGTGAGTACAATACATATAAGATGGGCCCCACTTTTAGATGGTTTGAGTCAATACATACCTAGTGGTGGCGTCCATCCAAGTGGGCCACACGGCCATTACATCACACAAAAAAAAATGAAAAGAGAGGGAGAGAGAGATAGAGTGGGACACGCGTGTGATGGAGGGACCCCGACACTATGGGCCCTCCGTTCCATGATTTACATTATAAATCAAGTGGGTCTCATAACATGTGGGCCTATAAAAATTGAAATCCAATGGTGGAGATCCCTTCTCCACGAAAATCGACGGTCTAGATGACCCATATACAAACTAGGAAGGTAAACATCATGATGGGGTCCATGGAGAATGGCCCCATCATGAAATGATATTGATGATCAAGATGGGTCATCGGCCACATCCTAGGGTCCAAAGTGAGATCCATACCATTGATCGGTAGGCCTCACTTGGCCCATCTTAAAAATATAAAAAAAAAACTAGGCTATGGAAGCACCCGCCACTTGATCTTCTTGGTCCGTTGGAAAGCCACTCTCCTTATGCTTCACTTTGATGGCGGAGATGAGAAATGAATGGCTAGGATGAGAGTTAAAGGGATGGAAAAGGTAGGCTACACAAGGTCATTTTTTTTCTCTCTTGAAATGGCTTGGACGTGCACTCTCTTGCTTGGGATTGTTGCTTGAAAAATGTGAAGGAAAAGAGAGAGGTGCGGTGGTTGTAAGAGAGATGTGAGTGATGGATGTGAGGTGAGTGATGGGTGAGGTGAGTAATGGGTGAGGTGATGGATTGGTTGACTTTTGGGTTTGCTTAACTTGTGGAGAAAGGAAGAATGGGTGCTTTATACTTGACATGAGAGGTGATTGATAGGATTGATATGACATGTTGTAGAGATTCTCTTGGGATTGCCAACGCGCGGCGTTTTTCTTCGAATTGAACGTGAGCCCACATCTCCTCATCTGGGTATCGGATCGATGCGGAAGTTGCAGTGTTGGAACTGCAGTAACGGTGCGGTCGCAATGATACAAGTCTCGGATTAAGCCGATTCAAAAGTATAGGATACGACTTACGGTTGTACATAAACGTCAATTATAGGTCGCGGATTGTTGGAATTCGACGGGAAGGATCGCGGGAGTTGATGAAACAGTACAGTCTAGGATACGGGCCTTACAGCTTACCCTCACTGACGTACTTAACTGATCTAAAAAATATTCCAATGTCAATAAGCTTTTTAGTTCACGAAGAATTGCTCGAGAAGAAAATAACTCGATTAAGGATAAGAAGTGAAGGGAAGAAGGGGAGCCATATTGTCATGCCCCAAACTCGGAAATCGGGCTCAAAAAATTCCCGATCGTCGAATCCGGCGTCGACAGCCTCCGTAGAACCCCATTCTCGGCTCCTAGCTCCCATTCGCCAGGTTTCAATCCTGGGATGCTACGAGGAGGATTTTCAATGTTAGTTTGATTCATAATAAGCATAACCAAAGGCATAACCCACAAACAACAACCAAGAACTCCATTACTTTTCTACTATGATAAAAAACTTTACAAGTACAATGAGCATAAAGGGAAATACAATGGTAAAGAATAAAAACTCCAAAACGATCAACAACGTGCTCCTGCCTCAGCGCTGCTGCGATCCAACGTCACCTGCACGCAATGGTCGTGCATAAGCTTACAGAAAGCTTAGAGGGTGGTGAAAGTGTGTGCACAAGGTAGTAATATGAACATGCAATGTCAGAGTAATGCGGAATATGCAGATGGAACCATAACATCATGAGCCGTACGATGGCTATGCAATGCAAGACATGAATGGTATCGGCCACCCTAAGGCCATGTGATGTGCAATGCAACTCAAGCATGTAGATCCTCATCTAGGTCCATACATCAATACAGCTAAATATGGGATATCACCGGGGTCTAGTACATCTAAACCAGATTGCCTCCACATCGCGCACAATAAGGTAAGTGGAAGAGACCACACTATCCGTCTGCCAATATCGGGCGCGACTCGTCGATAGCGGACCCATTCCTTGAGCTGGTCAAACTCAGCCTAGCATTGCCCCCTACACTCGGGCAGGTAAGGCTGCACCCCCTTCCAACCAACCACGACACAATGGAGAGCACAGCCAACTGGTATTCGGCACTCAGCGCTCATTTACCCACTCGGTCTAGACGTTGGAGCAACCTCTTGGTACCATAAGGGTTTAGGAACTTTCACACAGGGATATCAATAGCACCCCATGTAGAACATGATTTTCGGTATCCAATCCTGCCAACCACGATGCGTCTGTAGAGGTTACGGTCCTGATGTCGCTAGGGTGTACAATACCCATGTCACACAGATGCGAAATGCATGATTCATGCTATCCAGTCACGCAACAATCCTGCGCATATCGTGCGCTCATGTAGGGCAACACTTCCTAACCAGGAGCTAATAAACAACCTATCCGAAGGCATATGCTATGATCAGTCAATCCTCACATCAAGCATACATATGATGCGTATGGTCATGGGTCATGAAGCTATACTAAACATGTAAATGAGTGATGAACTATTCTTACAACGCAGATGGGCCTAGACGGCCTATACACAGCAAGTATTGCCTATCAAAGGGACCCTAGGGGGAGTCGTAATGTGGACATCCAACCAACATTACACTCGCAATGTGGACATCAAACCAACATTGCTCCCAAGGTACGATCGTCACAAATATCGTTACATAAACCGTGTTGGGCTCACACATTGCAATGGACTTTAGGTACATCCCATTGGGCCTTAAATACATCAAATGTGTTACATCATATGGGCCATCTCCAATGGGCCTTATGTGCATTGCAATGGGTCATAACCCATGGACTTTAGATTGCATCAAATGGGCCTAATCTCATGGGTCTTATATGTAATAAATGGGCCACACCAATTGGTCTTATATGCATTGCAATGGGTCAAAACCCGTGGGCCTTGGATTGCATCAATTGGGCCTATCCTCATAAGTTTAATATATAACAAATTGGCCACACCCATTGGGCCCCCCACATGTACATCAAATGGGCCTCAACTCATAGGCCTAACATGAGTCAAATGGGCCTAAACCCCTAGGCCTTAATCAAATAAAATGGGCCTAACTCATGGGTTTCAATTAAATCCAATGGGCCTAATCCCATGGACCCTTTTTATAATCAAATGGGTTTAGTCCCATGGGCCTTACAATATATCAAATGGCCTAGTCTCATGGCCTTAGAACATAGCAATTGGGCCTAAACCCATAGGCCTTAAATATCAAGTGAGCCTAAGCCCATAGGCTTTACATATCAAGTGGGCCCAAGTTCTTAGGCCTTAAATGAATCAAATGGGCCTAGCCTATAAGCATTTCACAAATCAAATGGGCCTAGCCCATAGGCCTTTTGTAATTCAAATGGGATGGACGGTCTGGATGCAATCTCCTGCATCATGGTGGGTCCCACTGTCGCTGGACAGTGAGGATGGCACATGAATCAAGGAGGGCTCCACCGTCCGCTGGACGGTGGAGGCAATGCAACAGCAAGGTGGGTGCCACCGTCCACTGGACGGTGGACTAATATACAAGCATCATGGTGGGTCCCATGTGGGGCCCACCCTGCAATATTTATTTGGCATCCAACCCATACATAAGGTCACTCGGGCTTGGTTGAGGGGAAAACATAAATTTCAGCTTGATCCAATACTTCTGTGGGCCCCAAAAACTTTTCAATGGTAGAATTCACGTGGTGTGGGCCACCGGAGTTTTGGATCTGGCCAAAATTTGGAGGGGGCCCACCTGAGGAGGGGACCCACCTCGTGAACAGGTCGGATGACAAACAAACATTAAGGTGGGGCCCACGGCTGGAGTCGTGGGTCCCTAGCTGGACGTCGCCCGCCTGCCCTTCACGGCTGCACGCAGCAGCGTGCAGCGCTGCCCGCAAGACAGAGGCAGAGGCAGAGCCTCTACCATGAGGTTTTTTAAAAAACTGGAAAACCCATTTTTTTGGGGTTTTTCTCACGTGGGGCCCGCTGTGCCAAAATCCGTCCCGACCATTGCGATCAGTGGCCCGTAACAGTTGAAATGAGTCCAGAGTTTGAATTTTTTTATGATCAGAAAATGAAATGAAATCAGAAAAGGATCCTTGAATGACAATGATGCATTCTTCGATGCTATGGCCCACCTGATCTTCCAATTAGCCCCAAACTTCTACCCAACGGCTAAAATGCTGTAGGTAAGAGGATGGACGGCTTGGATTGTGTAAATACATCACGGTGGGGCCTACACAAGGGGACTACCCCAAAAGCTTTCCTTTTTCTTTTTTTTTTCTTTTTTTTTTTTTTTTTGTACAGGGACGTCCAGCGTCCCAGACGCTGGACAGTAGGCTTCTTCAGGTATTTGTGGTGGGCCTAATTAGGTGGGCCACCACATGGAAAATAGTGTGGATATTCCACACATAAAGTGGGCCACATTGGTGATTAAAAAGAAATACGGTCTCATGGTGGGGTCCATTTAAATAGGCCACACACCCTATTGCAATCTCAAAAAGAAAAATATCAAAGTAAAAGAAAATAAATAAAAGGGAGAGAGACATAGAGAGTGGGACACGGCTTATGATGGAGGGACCCCGACATTATGGGCCCTCCCTTAAAAGAAAATCATACAATAACGGATCCCTTGTACACGGGACCATCGAAAATGTAAATCAACGGTGGAGATCCATTCCCCACCGATATGGACGGTCTAGATGACCTTTCTAAATGAAATAAACATCATGATGGGGTCCATGGAGAATGGCCCCATCATGGAACGATCATGATGATCCAAGTGGGCCATCGGCCACATTTTAGGGTCCCAAGTGAGATCCACACCATTGATCGGTGGGCCTCACTTGGCACATCATAAAAATAAGAAAAACTAGAATGATCTAGCACCCATCGTCCGATCTTCTTGCTCCTAAGAGTTCCTTGGCACTTTAGCTTGGTTTTCAACGGTTAAGATGAGGAATGGAGGGTTGAGATGAGAGATCTTGGGATGAAGAAGTGGGCCACATTTGGAGTTTAGGAAGAGAGGGAGAATTCCATACGTGGGATCTCTTTTGCTTTGAAATTTTGAAATGAGAAAGAGAGAAAGAGAGAGAGAGTTGTAAAGGGAGAGAGAGAGAGTGATGGATGGATGTGGTGAGTGATGGTTGTGTAAGAAAAGCTTGACTTTTGAGGCTTTTGTGTAAGAGAGGTATGAGTAGTGAAGACTTTTGTGGCTTTTTGTGTAAGAGAGGTATGGGTTTGGGAGACTTTTGTGGTTGCTTGGGAAAAGAAAATAAAGTGATGTGTACTTGACATGTGATGGATTGATGGGTTGATTGATTGATGGGATTGATGTGATTGATGTGACACATCGTAGAGATTCCCTTGGTTTTCACAACGCGCGGCGTTTTCTTGCACCGAACGTTGGCCCACATCTCTTGAACAGGGTATCGCCTTGGCACGCGAGTCGCGGCATCGGAACCGCGACGACGGCGCGGTCACTATGGTATTAGTCTCGGGTTGAGTCGACTCGGGTTGTTGGTATATGAATCAGGGTCGCGTGTCGATATCGGTTAAGGGTCGAAGGTTGCCGGAATTCGACCGGTAAGACCGCGGAAGTCTACGGAAAGGTACGGACCGGGATACGGGTCTTACACATATGCTGTTAACGACAAAAGAAAGAAAGTAGATGACCAAGACTAAGACCATCATACCAACGGACATCCGGAAAGTCACTTCCATCAGTACACTCTCTTAAACACCAAGCTAGAGCAGGTACTTGAGGAAACTGGGCTGAGCAAGAAAACCTAACGACCGAGTTGAACCAATCAACCGAACTCGGTAATAAGTCTCGTCGGCTAACCCCAACCTACTCGACTAAGAGCGACCTCCCTTTTTAAAAGGGAAAAAGGTGCTCATGATTATATTAGTGTTTTCTACTGTTTTATGAGCTCTACAATAAAAGAACTTCCCCAAGTTAAGGGAAGAAAATTCTTTTAAATGATTTCTCGACTATTCGAAATATACGACTGTCTACGAGGGCTTCTCTTAGTGCAAGATAAGAAAGTCATTTACTGTGAGTTCTACTATGAAAGAACCACCCTAGGTTAGGGGAGGAAATTTTCTTTCAAATTCCTACTATTCGACCTACACGATCGATGACTAGGACTTCCCTCAGTTGAAGGGAAGAAAAGTTCATCCTATTAGTTCTACATCGCGTGACTTACTCGTTTTACTTCGATTGGTCAACAATTAGGACTTCCCTCAGTTAAAGGGAAAAAAAAAACTCTCTTATTAATTCTACCATGCGCAATCTACCACTAAACAATCGACTTATCGATCTTACGATTGCTCAGCCCAATAGTTCTACTCTGTCCGACCTCTCGACCTACCCATTCAACACAAGGCATCACACAGTATTAACCCACACTAACTTACTTCCGAAGCTCCTAAAGAATACTCGGAAGTAGGGGGCTACTGTTATAGGTAAAAATGAACTGACAATATGTACAAACTCGAAGACTATCAATTGCTTGAGGACCGAAAAATCACCTCGGCCTTGGGTACCAACCTCGGCCTTGAATATCAACGATTTCTTCTGTAAGATGCAATTAACATCCAAGAGGTATTGCCATATATGTCTCTCAAACTAAAGGCTATAAATAAAAGCTTCCTTTATAATAAAAGGTACGACAAATATTTCGATTCTATTATGCCTATTGTAAGTCAATATCATGACTTAGGCATTGGAGGGTTCCTAGTCTTAACCGACGCCCTATATGTCTTCTCTCGTTCTTCAGTAAATTACAAATACTCTAGCTAGCAAGAGGTGAGGCAATATCGATTAGATTTCAACATCAACCAAGAAATATTTCAAGGATCAAATATATGTTATAAACATTAAAGCAATCTTATTTTGGAACTGTAAACTTCACGTTGGTGTTTTGTGCATTTTAATTGTATTAATTTTAATTAATATATGCTATATTTACAACTTCTTAGTTGTGTAAGAAGGTTCATATGCTTGCTTAAGCATCATATAGAGTGGCAATTTGGGTTAGGTTGACCCAACCATGATGTATGTATTATATATACACCATCCACCTATTTCATGAGATCTTTTTAAGACATTAGCCCAAAATTGAGGTAAAACCAATGCTCAATTGGACCACACCACATAAAGAAATGGGGATAATGACACCCACCGTTAAAAACCTACTTAGGGCCCATTGCGATGCTTATTTGCCATCCAACCCGTTGATAAGGTCATGATAACCTAGGTGAAGGCAAAACACAAATATCAACTTAGTTCAAAACTTCTACGGCTCCCGTAAGGTCTTCAATGGAAGACCCGCATTCCCCTTTACCTTTGGATCTGCCTCAAAATTTTGGGGCGCTTACTCAAAATAATTTTACATAAATGTATGGACAACTTGGTTATAACACATACATTAGGGTGGGCCGGAAGAACTTGGTGATGTTAACACACCATCGAGGTTGGTGGTGCGTGACACAGCATGCAACCGGCTTCCCTCTATTTCCCTATGCACCTCGTGTCGCACGGACGAGGATTTCCCGCTGAGCCTACCGTGATGTTTGTAAGGAATCCACTTCGCCCAACCGTTTTTTATGAGCTCATTTTCGGATATCAAACTAAAATTGATTAGGATTCAAGACTCAAGTGGGCCGCACCAAAAGAGAAGGTGGGATTAACTGAAAACACAAATAGTAACATGATTCAAAACTTCTGTGACCCTACCAATATTTCAACTGTGGAGGTTCAATTCTCACGTCACGTCATCCGCTCACTTAAGCGATGAATCTGGTTCAGTTTTTCCCTAACATTCTAAAATTAACGTGAAAAATGGATACGCAGGGTGAATTTCTCATAAACACCGCAGTGGGCCCACATGAGTTCCCAGCGCAGGAACTTCATGCGAAACGCTTTCCAAAGAAATCCGCGTCCATTACGGACATGCAATGCCAGTACCGCTGGAGGCGGATACGATACGGACAAGTTAAGTAGCGAGTCGACTGCTGAAGTGACATAACCAAGTTATGTGGCCCACTATGATATATGTGTTGTATCTACACAGTCCATACAATTCAAGATATCATTTTAGGGCATGAAACAAAGAATGAGGAATATAAAAATTTATAGTAAACCCCACCATAGAAAACAATAGGGAGAGTGATTTCCAAAGTTGAAACTATCTAAGGCCCACCATAATGTTTATTTGAAATTCAACCCGTTCAAAAGTGAAAAAAAATATTAATTAAGGAAAAACATAAATATAAACTTGATTTAAAACTTTTGTGGCTTTTAGAACTTTTTAATGGTGGGCGTTACAGTCTCATTGTTTTATGTATTGGGGTCCACTTGAGCTTTGTATTTAACTCATTCTTTGGATATTGTACTAAAATGATCCCTCCAAATGGATGAAAGGTGTGGATACAAAACAAACACCATGGTAGGGCACATGGGATCTTGGTTACTGGACTCTGACAACTTAATCCGTCAGTAACTAATCCGCCCCGTACTGCTGAGCCGGATTTCCTGGGGAACGGATTGGCTACTCCCCCTGACACCAGCCATTGGCTGGTGGTCGGTGCTCTGTGGGGTCCACCATGATGTATGTGTATCATCCATTCCGTCCATCTATTTTTATATATCATTTTATGAATTGATGAGAAAAATTAATTATATTTCAATATCAAGTTCACCACATTACAGGCAAGAGTGTTGAATGAATTTTGACCATTAAAAACGTTTTAGGGGCCATAAAAGTTTTGGATCAAGCTGATATTTATTTTTTCCCTTCATCTAGGTCTTTATGACCAAATCAACAGATTGGATGTCAAATAAACAGTACAGTGGGCCTTAGGAGGATTTTAATTGTGAATATCCATTCATTATTTTTGTCCTATGGTGTGGCCCACCTAATAGTTATATCCCCATCATTTTTTTTGTCAAGCCATAAAATGATCTGTAAAAATGGATGAAGCACTTACATCATGGTGGGGCCCACAGAGCACCGACCACCAGCCACGGGGCTGGTGTCAGGGGGAGTAGCCAATCCGTTCCCGATTTCCTGCCAAAGCTTTGGCTGGAAGTTCCTGCGTAATACATGTGAGAAATCCTTTCTCTCCATCTGTTTTGATAGGTTATTATAGGATGTGCCACCAACATTCAGCTGGATGGTCACGAGAGAGGGAAAAATGGGGAAAGAAATTCCTACAGTTGAAACCTTCCTGAGCTCCACTTGGATGTTTATATGCCATCCAAACTGTTAATAAGGTCATAACCAATGGGATGAAGTGAAATAACGAGAAATATGCTTCAACAGTGCTAGATGAATTCCCACTCTTTCCTCTTGGGTGGCCCACTTTAGCTTTTTATCCATCTCATTTCTTGTGAAACGTCCTAAAATGAACTCACAGAACAGTTGACGGAATGGATTTATCACATACATAGAATTGGGCTACGCATAGCATCCTTGCGCAGGAAACTTCCTGCGAAAGTGCTTAGAAGGAAATTCGTTGTCCCAGTACTGCAGATAACGAATGTGTGGACGTCGCGGCTGCTGTCCACGTCCACACATCGAATTCTAGCCAAATTTCTACGTTGCCATCGACTTTACTTGCTTCAACCATTCAATCAGTATTGCTTTGTTCGGCGGTAGAACAACTCGATAATGCAATTGCACCAAAGAGAGACGCCACATGACTCTGTTGTACCCGCCTTTATGTATACCTTTTATCTACACCATCCATCTGTTTTTAAAGCTCATTTTAAGTCATGAGACCAACATTGAAGTATATCAATGCTCAAGTGTACCACACGCAGCAGAAAATAGTGGGGATTAAACACCTACCGTTAAACAGTGTTCGCTCCAGAGATGGTATATTAACGTTCAGGCTTTTACTTCCATATAAGTGGGCCAAGGTTTGTTGATCCAAAACGTTGATAAGCTTGAAGGGGCTATGAGTTTTCAATAAGAATCCACATCCGTAATGTCAGCCATCATATGAACGTTTTCGATTGCTTAACCATGATATGTACTCGTACATAGCAAACTGGCCCAGTCTAATCTTGAAGTGGTCCTCAGTATACGAAACAAGGTTGGGATTATTTTCCTCACTATTTCCTGTGAAGGGATATTGATTGAGGTAAAAGGAAGACCCAATGCACTTTCCATTTTAGTCTCATTCTGCATCTGTGAGTTTTGAGCAAGTGATTGAAGTTTTTCGTGAGAAGAACAAAGAGAGACTAGGAAGATGGTTGTTGAGTCTGCTGTTTCCTTGGTTTTAAGAAAACTCAGTGATGTACTGGTTCAAGAGGCAGTTTCCCTCTACCAAGTGCGTGATCAGGTGGAGTGGGTCGAGAGGGAATTGAGGCGGATGCGGTGCTTCTTGAAAGATGCTGACGCAAAGCAAAGCGGTGATGAAAGAGTCAAGAATTGGGTGGCAGATGTGAGAGATGTTGCTTATGATGCAGAAGACATCGTCGACACCTTCATCCTCAGAATAGAACAAAAAAGGAGAAGTGGGTTCGTTGGTTCCCTCAAAAGTTGCATGATCATCAATGTTGAATTATTGGCTCGACATGAGATCAGCAATGGGATCGAACGGATAAAGAATAAAATCCAGGAGATCTCTACAAGCACAGAAAGGTATGGGATTATAGATGTTAGCAGAGTCGAAGAAGGAAGCAGCTCCAGGGGTGAAAGTCTGCGCGAGCAAAGGCAAACTTCTCCTCTCTTTGGAGAGACGGATGTAGTCGGTTTTGAAGAAGACATAAAGGCATTGGTGGCACGGTTGATCCAGGGTGATTTACGACGGTGTGTGGTTTCTGTGGTCGGAATGGGTGGTCTAGGCAAGACCACTCTTGCCATTAAAGTTTATAATAACGATGCTATAAAAAAACATTTTGATTGCTGTGCTTGGATTTTTGTATCTCAAGAATATGTCGTGAAAGATCTTTTGCAAAGACTTATAAAAGATTTCATGACTCTTTCTAAAGAACAACTTGAGATGGTGGAGAAGATGAATGCTGTTCAGTTGAGAGAGACGCTTTCCAATCATTTGAAGGAGAAGAGATATCTTCTTGTGTTGGACGATATATGGAAGACTGAAGCTTGGGGTTCTTTAAAAGCTGCTTTTCCAGATAAGAATAAGGGAAGTCGAGTCCTACTCACCACCCGCAACAGAGAGGTAGCTTCATATGCAGATGCACGGAGCTCTCCCCTGGAGCTGGAGCTTTTAGGAGATGAAGACGCATGGAAATTGTTCTGCAAAAAAGCATTCTTTGAACAGGGTATCCGTTACCCGCAGAATTTAGAGAAGATAGGAAAAGAGATTGTACTAAAATGCGGTGGTCTACCTCTTGCTATTGTCGTGATAGGGGGCTTACTATCAACGAAGGCAATGAAATTAAATGAGTGGGAGAAAGTGCTAAGGAGAATTAGCTCGCAATTGGTTGGTGATGAATCTCCAATCAGAAGAATATTGGATTTGAGCTATGAAGATCTACCTTACCGACTGAAGCCATTCTTTCTGTACTTGGGCGTTTTTCCAGAAGACCATGAGATCAGTGCTAAGAAATTGATTCACATGTGGACTGCAGAAGGATTTGTAGGGGCAACAGGGGAAGAAACGGTGGAGGAAGCTGCAGAAGTTTGCCTGGAGGAGCTGATCCATAGAAGCCTGATTCAAGTGTCAAAAAGTAATTCCATTGGTGGAATTAAAAGCTGCCGCATACATGATCTCTTACGCGAGCTCTCCATTTCAAAAGCCAAGGAAGACAAATTCCTAGACGTTCATCAAGAACATACAAATCCTCTCTCTCCATCAAAAGTGCGTCGTCTTGCTATTCATCAGGCACCTAGTAAGTACACTTGTTTAAATCGCACCAACTCACACCTTCGTTCACTGTTATGGATGGATTTCACGAAGGGAGAAGTTGAAAAAAAGCAAGAGCAGATTCTTTTCAGAGGATTCAGTTTGCTTAGGGTGTTAGATATATCCTATATGAAAATGAGAAAGCTTCCAAAAGAAATAGGTACACTGATCCACTTGAGATACCTTGGCTTCTGGTTAACCGGTGTGGACAGATGTGACTGGTGCTTAAATGGGTGTGGTTCGGATCAAGTAGGCCTCCCATCATCCATGAGCAATCTCCACAATTTAGAAACCCTTTATGTAAAATCAAGTTATGCGTCATTTTACATACCCAGTTTTATTTGTAAGATGCAACAATTAAGGCATGTGAATGCGCCCTACAGAAGCATAATAAGTAAAGGTGTGTGGTCTAAAATAGTGGGGCGTCCATCACTCGGACTAGATTCTTTTGTTAATCTCCAGACTCTAAAACACGTTAATGCTGGCGATTGGATAGGGGATTATTTGGAGAAGCTAACTAATCTAAAGAAACTGAGCATATGGGGGATCTACCAGAGTAGGCATGCAGAGGGATTGTCCAACTCTCTTCACAGATTGGACCGCCTCCAGTCTTTGCGGTTGGAATGGCACACTAGTACTATTCCAGTTTTTATGCCTATTTCATCTAACTTGCATTTGAAGAAGATGTTTTTGTGGGGAAAGTTAGAGAAGCTACCTGAGTCGAATGAATTCTCACCTAACCTCACCAAGCTTACCTTGATATCCTCCAAGTTAATGGAAGACCCAATGGTGACACTGGGGAAACTACCCAACCTTCGGATTCTCAGATTGCTTCATGATTCATACAAGGGAAAGGAAATGGTCTGCTCTGCACAAGGGTTTCCTCAACTCGAATCCTTACATGTTGGATGGTTGCCTGAATTAGAAGAGTGGAGAGTGGAGGAAGGAACGATGCCGATGCTTTTACATTTGCTGATTTCGGGCTGCTCTCATTTTAAGATGATTCCAGAAGGACTGCAACATGTGACTAGCCTCAAGAAATTGAAGGTGTTTCGCATCCCAAATGAATTCAAGGCCAGAATGCAGGAAAATGGAGGAGAGGATTGGCATAAGATTCAACATATACCCTCAATCGAAATAAATTAGTGAGCGATCAACAGCAGGTGAATTTAGTTGCATGTTTCTTCCATTAACAGACAACACGCATGGAAGGGAAAATTCAGCATCTCAACAAAGGCAGGTGAGTACTTTTTCTTCGTCTTTCATTTATTTCCCTCCTCTTGATTAGCTCTAACAAATATTGTCTCGTGCATATCATGCATGTTAGTTGTTGGTGAAAATGCCCAAACCAAGAATGTCTGAGATCATTACTTCAACTACCTGTGAATTGGCTTAAATGAATGTGTGATTGGATAAGCGGCACCAATCTGATTGCTCTCCGTTGATCGTGTACTTATGACCATTTTGGCTTCCAGCTTGAGGGCCACCATTCAAACAGTAAGAATGTGCTTGCCAGTGCCATTTTCGGACTCTTTTCTATCTGGGAAAGGGTTCACTAGAGCAATGGTTATGATCATCTAAGCATGCAGCCACATGGACAGCTGTTAACCTGCACTATCTTTTCTTTGGATGCTTACGGATGTATTGAGATTTGAATATCTCAAGCCTTCACAATCCAAATGTTGTATTGCCCAAGCAATCTTTCTAATTAACCATCGATTGCGATACGTGCCATGATAGAAGAGGTTGGTTAATTCTACATGCATATAGATCCCAGTCCATCTAACGTGGCTACTCATCCAATGTTGTACTCATGTGAAAGAACAAGCCATCCATCAGGTGGAGCCATTGTGATTGTGCCCTGACCCATGAATCAGAAGGGTACAATAAGAAGGTGATCCACATGCATATATTGAGCTGGTTATGAGATTTTATTAATACAAATTGTATAGATTAGGAAAGGATTTCTTTCTTAGTTTTAGATAAATTCTCTCTTTTACTTGTTACAATAAAGAGCCACCTCCAAATGAGTTTTATCTATACCTTACCCTAATCCTACTCAAATTGAGTTACATAATATCTATACCCAAAATTCCCCCGGCTCGGCCAATCACGTCTAGATGTAGGGTGCTGCATCCATGGATTAGGAAAAAACAGAACACAGTGCTGCACCCATGGATTAGGAAAAACAGAACGCAAGACATGTTAATGCAATGCAACTAAAACTATTTTTTTCGCTTCAATAACTCATGGAATTAATCTTTTTTTTTTTCATTTTTTTTATCTATATTGATTCATCAACTGAATTTGGTATTTATTTATGCAACGAGTTTAGTGTAAATATGCTTCAAGTACTTGTTTAGATTTGAAAAAACAAATTATAGTATGTCATTATCAAATTTTTATCCCAGTTTTGATTTGTCAACCGTTGCTTTGGTAGGAGAGAGTCTCACGGTGCATGCGAGGCGACATGACCAGACAACATGTTGATGTAGAGACTGTGGGCTTGAAAGTTCATTTCCTGTTTATGGTTTTCATACTCTGTCATTATGTATAATGGTGTGTGTTAGTTATTTGGATGATGTTTTCAGACATTAGCATGAGATGTGTACTTTTATCTATCAATCTCTTCATACACTGGTGTGTTTTATGGTGGTTGAAATCGAACGATGATAACTTAATCCTTAATTTGTAGTTGTAGATTGTGACTTCAGCAGCATCCATCAGATTATTATGGGTTCAGACACTGGTGTCCATCTGATTGTGAATTTCTCTTTTTAAAATGCTGGATATTGCTTATTTTCTGAGTCGATCAACATTTGTTTGTGCCGCTGAATGGATGGCTACCATAGTGGCACAATCTAATGGCTTTGCTTTTTCATTGTGGCTCATTCATGTGGTAGCCCACCAATTCCTTTGGTTTAGATTCATCCACGTCAGCCAATAATTTTAGGAGGTCCAAATTGGCATGCGTGTATGCCACGTGTACAGAGGACGAGGCAAAGCACCCTAGTGAGGTAGCTGGTCGGGTGGAGATAACTCCCAGTAAAAACTAAGTATTCATCTAGCCAATGATCAGGGAGTTGGGTCAGGTGGGTTTCTTGTTGGGCGTTTGGCAAATGAGAAACCAATCTTTTGACTAGGGATGGCAATGGGCCAAGTGGCCTGACCAGACCAGCCAGCTTTGGACGGGCTTGGAACTATTAGCTTGGCCGATGGACCAGGTTTTGGCCTGTCATGTGTGGCTCTATAAATTATCAGGCTGGGCTCGGGTTTGAAGTCATTTTAACCCAAACCAACCTGGGCAGGCTTCGCCCTGTCATGTGTAGCTCCATCAATTTTTAGGCTGGGATTGGGCGTAAGTCATTTTAGCCCCAATAAACCTGGCTTGGCTTCATATGCATGTGTTCTATCCTACATATGTCCTGTTCCAATCCTTACTGAGCAATGTACGTACATCTTAAATGTAGACTATTGGCATGTGGCTCACTTGATCATAGTTCCAAAATTCGGTGACTCATACTGACGACCTCAACCATGCTAGCCAATGGCATTTACTAGCTGACCAATTAACGGTATATGTTAAAAATCGCAAACTTTTTTATTCACGGTATTTTAAGTGTCTAGCATTAGCGTTGATAAATTTGGAGTTTAATTATTAAATATCGAGTTGAGTTGAATTTTTGAGTCAACCGGGTCTAGGTGGATATCGAGTCGAGTTGAGCTTTCAAGTTTTTAACTTTGAAATAATTGGAGATCCAAATGAGTCAAACAGCAAGCATCTTTGGCACATTATAGAGACAATTACTGGACCTGGTCAGCCAGCGGCAAATCTAATAAAGATCCGGTTGACTGCACATCCTCGGGAACTCTAAGGACATAGTAACTGATGTGTGAAAGGATTTCTTTCTTATTTTTAGATAAATCCTCTCTTGTATTTCTACAAATAATGTAACACAATAAGGAGTCACCTCTCAATGAGTTTTATGTATGCCCTGCCCTAATCCTACTCAAACTGAGTTACATAATATGTATACCTGAAATTCCCCAGGCTCTGCTAATCACGTCTAGATGTAGGGTGCACCCGTGTATTAGGTAAAACAGTACACAGGACACATTATTGTAATGCAACTCAAACTATTTATTTTGTTTTATTAACTTACGGGATCAATCCTTTTTTCATTTTTCTTTTCCATTTTGCTTCATCAACCGAATTTGGGATTTATTTATGCAATGAGTTTAGTGTAAATATGCTTCAACTTGTTTAGATTTGAAAAAGCAAATCGCAGTACGTCATTATCAAATTTTTAATCCCAGTTTTGATTTGCCAACTGTTGCTTCGGCAGGAGAGAGCTTTGGCAGGAGAGAGTCTTACAGCGCATGTGAGGCGTCAGACCAGACAACATGTTGACGTAAAGACAGCTTGCTTGAAAGTTCATTTTCTTTTTTATGGTTTTCATACTGTCTTGTATAATGGTGTGAGTTATTTGGATGATGTTTTCAGACATTAGCATGAGATATGCAGTTTTATGTTAAATCTAACATGTATATGGATTCAATGAGAGAGATTTTTTTAGTTGTCCTTGGGAAGTTGACGCAAGAAAGGACGTGAGGTTGAGCACTGTCTTCCTCAAGAAGATTGATAGGGTTTTTCCTCCTCAGTTCAGAGAAGAGATAGAGGAACGGGTGAAAAATCGGAGTAATTCACCGCGTTGCTCGACTAGTCGTAGGTGAGCTACAACCAGTCGTAAGAGGTTAGGACCAGTCCTGAAATTTTCAAGACCAGTCCTAAGTTATGCTGTTTTTTCTCCGAGGTCTAGGACTAGTCGAGGGAGAGCTATGACTAGTTGAATATGCGCAGATTCGTTTCGCGATTTTGCGCAATTTTACGGATCTGAGTCCTTTCGCAACTGGGATGTGGAAATGAGTTTCCTAAAACTATAAAAAGGGGTCTCTAGGATTTTTCTAGGGTATGACAAAAACACAAGAGGGTTATCAAGGGTGAGAGAGAGAGAAAGAGAGAGAGGAAGCTTGTGGAAGGGAGCCGTCGTCTCAACGCTTCTACGTCCTTATAATCAGTTAGATCTATCTGTTTTTCTTTTATTCTTTTACTGTTTATCCGGTCCTGCGTGAGTAACGAAGGTTATAATGTTCTACTTCATAGTGGATTGTTGATCTGTACGAGGTCACGTGGTTTTTACCTCTTTAAGGATTTTCCACGTAAAAATCTCTTGTGTGGTGCGTGATTGTTGCTTTGATTTATTTCATTGCTATTATTATCCCATAATTCTGGCTTGTTCGGGAGGCTAGGTCCTAAGGTTTTGTGCAAGGCCCCCAACAAAGTGGTATTAGAGCGCTAAGTTCATTGAACGGGTAGGATTGGTTTGGAATTATGAAAGGTGGCTCATCAAGGATGATCAGCCTCAATGGTTCTAACTGAACCATATGGAAGGCTAAGATGGAGGACTTTCTTTGTTGCAAGGATCTATATTCTCCAATTTTAGGCATATCAGCAAAATCCAAGGATATGTCTGATAATGATTGGAAGAAGTTTGACAGGAAGGTGGTGAGATTTATTAGACAATGGCTAGATGATTCTGTGTTCCATCATGTGTCTACGGAAACCTCAGCCGCTAGCCTATGACTGAAACTACAAGGGCTATATGAGAGGAAGACAGTCGGTAATAAAAATTTTCTGATAAGGCGACTTGTGAATCTCAAGTTCAAGGATGGTGGTTCTGTGGCCGAGCACATGAATGAGGTCAGCAATATAGTGAACCAACTCTCTTCTATGAAGATGGTCCTGGATGATGAATTGTAGGCTTTACTATTGCTTAGTTCATTGCCTGACAGTTGAGAGACATTGGTGGTGTCTCTAAGTAACTCCGCGCCAGACGGAAAGATATCCATGGAACAGGTTACTAGCTGTCTCTTCAATGAAGAGACAAGGAGGAATTCTCAGGGGTCTACTCAATAAGAGGCACTTGTGACACAAGAACGGGGGAGAGGAAAGAACATGAAGGGCGGAAAGGTCCGAGATAAATCAAGAGGCAAGTCGAGTAACAAAAAAGATGTTTAATGTTGGAATTGTGGCAAGAAGGGCCACTATAAGCATGAATATCGTAAGGCTAAAAACGACAAGAAAGGAAAAGGAAAGGAGAAGGAAGATGAATCAGATTCTACTGCGGTCGCTTCAGATGGTGACGTTGTTATTATTCTTTCCACAGATCATGATGTATGTCTCACGGCTACGAGTCAGGACACCGATTGGGTGATTGACTTAGGAGCTTCTTTTCATGCGACTCCACGCAGAGATTTCTTCACAAGCTACAAGTTAAGTGACTATGAGACTGTGAAGATAGGAAATTCTGGCGTATCGAAGATCGTGCGAGTTGGTGATATTTGTGTGAAGACCGATATGGGCTGCACGTTGGTTCTCAGGGATGTGAGGCATATCCCAGACCTTCGCCTTAACTTGATGTCGACGAGAAGGTTGGATGATGATGGCTATGAAAGCCGGTTTGCTGGTGGGCGCTAAAAGCTCATCAAGGGTTCGTTGATCGCAGCCAAAGGAAAGAAATGTTGCACCCTGTACAAGGCAAGTGTTAGTGTATGCAAGGGTGGGTTGAACACAGCGAAAAATTTAACTATTGACATGTGGCACAGGCATCTAAGCCACATGAGTGAAAAAGGGCTTCAGCTACTAGCGAGGAAGCGGCTCCTTTCAGACGTGACAGGTACACTTCTTAAAACCTGTTTTGATTGTTTATCAGGGAAACAACATAGAGTTTCATTTGTTAAAACTGTTTCTCATGTTAATTAAGTGCATGCATTAGATTTGGTTTATTCTGATGTGTGTGGTCCTATGAGGACAAAAACCTTGGGTGGGGCATTGCATTTTGTTACTTTTATAGATGATGCATTTAGGAGGGTTTGTACTTATGCTTTGAAATCCAAGGACGAGGTCTTTGGTGTGTTTAAGTTGTTTCATGCTATGGTCGAGAGAGAGACGGGTAGATCATTGAAGTGCATCCGCACTGATAATGGTGGTGAATACATCAGCGACTTTCATGAGTATTGTAAGTCCCTGGGTATACGGCATGAACAGACGGTTCCCAAGACCCCCCAGCATAATGGTGTAGCTGAGCGAATGAATCACACCATTGTTGAGAGAATCAGATGCATGATATCTCATGCAAAGTTACCCAAGACGTTCTGGGGAGAAGCAATGCACACAGCGATGTATCTGATAAATAGGTCTCCATCAGCCCCATTGAATGGAGAAGTACCTGAGAAGGTGTGGACTGAACAGGATCCATCGTACAGTCATCTTAGGGTGTTTGGATGCAGGGCATCTGTTCACGTACCGAAGGACGAGAGGTCCAAGCTCGACATGAAGATCATGCAGTGTGTGTTCCTGGGGTACGGTGATGAAAAGTTCAGGTACAGATTATGGGATCCGACCGAGAAGAAGCTCGTCAGGAGCATAGATGTGAGTTTCTTTGAAGATCAGTGCATTGAAGACATTGGTAAGCCAGAGAAGAACCAACCTAGTTCAGATGATCTAGAGGACATGGATCCGGTTATTCCTCTCGTGGTGCCTAATGACGGGAGAGTACAGTGAGGTGCAGAGGACGAGGGGGTTCCTACAGAAGATGGACCCGGGGACCAGCCCCTACTTGATCCACTTGTTGAGCCACAGGTGAGGAGGTCATCTAGGGATAGACAGGCATCCAAGAGGTACTCACCACATAAGTACATTATGCTAACTGATGGGGGAGAGCCAGGAGATTATTCTGAGGCCCTAGCTAATAAGCATAAGGAGGAGTGGTTGAAAGCTATGCAAGAGGAGATGGAATCCTTGTATAAGAACCACACCTATGACATGGTGAAACTGTCTAAGGGCAAGAAAACTTTGAGCAACAAGTGGGTGTTCAGAAAGAAGGTTGAACAGAAGAATTCACAGACGAGGTTCAAGGCCAGACTTGTGGTAAAAGGGTTCGATCAGAGAAAAGGCATAGACTTCGAGGAGATATTCTCACTAGTGGTGAAGATGACATCCATACGGGTGTTGCTTGGTTTGGCAGCTAGCATGGATCTTGAGATAGAGAAGTTGGACGTTAAAACTTCTTTTCTTCATGGTGACCTGGAAGAAGAGATCTACATGCATCAACCAGAGGGGTTTGAAGTCAAGGATAAAGAACATATGGTGTGTAGGCTGAGGAAGAGCTTGTTGCTGAGGGTCAAATATTACATATCTGACCCCAGTTATTGTCTGTATTTACAAACATGATACTGTTTAATTGCCTGTTTTAATCATGTTTAGGTTGCAAGGTGGATTTATAAGCGTAGACTGAAAAAGATGCTAAGAGCGTGGATTTAACACTCTGATGTCACCAAGGAAAGGGACGAACTCTAGGGAACCAAGATCAACGAATTTACATGGCAGAGATCCGAGAAAATCATGAAACTGAAGCTCAAGTGGCTCGAAAGTCAGACAGAATGCAAGATCACAGGGTTTACACCATCCGTTCGGCTCGAAACTTCATACAGGGCCAAGGGACCATAAATTAACCGTACACGTCGAATTTCGGCCGTTCGATCCCTGTGGAAGTGTCCCAACGGCTAGATCAGCCCACAAATCGGCCATATGGAGCCCACCTGTTATCTGGATATGCTTTCAAAGTGGTCTTGATGGTTGAAATGATAGGACAGAGAGGATGGATGGATTGGATTTTGTATATAACTCAAGGCGGGGCCCACCTTATGTAAGTAGAGTGCACCATACGGTGCACTCCCGATCCACACGGAATCAACGCACGCGGTCAGCAGGCGCTGACCCATGCCAATTTTAAAAACTTTAAAAAATAGGCAGCGGGGAACGTTGTCCGTCCGTTTGATCTTAGTAGGGCCCACTCATCATGAATATTAAAAATCCAATCCGTCCACGGTGACCAGGAGGTGGGTACGACCACAACCATGTTGACCTTTGAGTCCCATGCAAACTATTGGAATATCCTGGCCATTGAAAGCAGGATGGACGACGGAACAGAAGATCAAGTGGGCCGCACCGATTTCACTTCGAATTACGTCCTTCCCGAATGGTTTTCCGAGGAGAATGCAATGGACGGGGTGGATTTCTCCTTTGACACTAATTCTGGGCCCCACCATTGTCCCATCAGCGATCTGCGGAAGCTCTGTTTCGTACAGAACTTGCGGGTGAGCGTTGTAGGCCCCATCCATCATCGGGATTAGTGATCCAGACCGTCCATCATGTAGACGGCTTCATTCTAGACAGAACCATGTTGTCCATTATCATCCATGCATGCACATGTGCCGATCACAGCAAGCAGAAGAAACTCCTTCGCAGCCATTGGAAAATGGTCAATTAGGTGGGCCACGTCAGCAGCAATCCAAAATCGGCCCTCTCCAGCTGAAATTTCTCCACGAGTTGAATGAACGGAGTGGATTTCTTAAAATAATAAAGAAGTGGGCCCCACCAACGTCACAGCGTAAAAGCTTTTACGCAGGCCCCTGTTTTCGCACGTCCACGAAGTCCGGACGTTCCGGGATTCTGTGGGCCACCATCTTTGGTCGGTTGGCAGATCCAAACCGTCCATCTAATTCATCGTCCAAGAACGTCTCTGGGAACGTTAATTTTTTAGAAAGAAAGTGAGGGAAAGGAAAGGAAACGGCACCGTTTTCTGGGTGCGTGAAGGAGATAGGCACTCTGCTGCGTAAGGAATTTTCACAGCACGAACCGGCCTCCTGGTGCTATAAAAAGGAGGAAAACAAGAAGGGAACGACATCATCTCAGCTTGGGCTTGGACGTGGATCAGAGAGCAGAGAGAGAGTAACAATTATTTATTTTATTTTTTTTGTGTTATTTTTATTTCTTTTATGATATTTAGCCTAATCATACTCACTCTAGGTTAAATTTCTTAGCTAAGGCTAAGAGGTGAAACTTGTAGTGAGATGGGGGATTTTATTTTATGTTTTTAATATAGTTTTAATTTATGAATTGACGTTGATTAATAATGGAATATTTTTAGTCTTTAATGGTCTATTGTGACTGAAATTACAATGGGTCTGCAATGCCTTTGAATATTTCCTTTTCTTTCCATGTTTATGACGTCAGGAAGCACTGTTGTTCACCATAATCTCCTGGGCATGGTCGGATGATGGTATCCTTCCTGACCTTTATAAACGTGTTGATTGGTTGGTAATTACTTTAATTCTGTTGTTTGCCATAGTCTCCTGGGCATGGTTTGGTGATGGAATCCATTCTAATTCATATACCTTTCATCTCTTTGAAAACTAGATCAATGGCAGTTCAGTAATTTCCATGATTTTTGATACAAGTATAAGATCTCCCTGATCTCTACAAGTGGATCCTCTGAATCCCTAGTTTCCTTACCTCTGATTTCTCTTATAAGTTTTAGATTAATAGTTTACAATTATTCCTTAATTTATAATTCAATTCAGATTTCATCTCATTCTAGTTCTATTTCCAGTTAGTTTTAGATAACGTACAGATATCAGTCCCTTTGAATTCGACCTCGGTCTTACCGAGTTATTACTACATCACAACCCTGCACTTGGGGAGTGAACAAGTTTTTGGCGCCGTTGCCGGGGACTGTCGGCTACGTTTTTCTGAAATTAATTAATTTTGGAATTAGCTTAAGATTAGAATTTTACTAATTTTCATTTCAAGTTTTTCTTTCTATTTTTAGAACTAACCTTTCTTTTGTAGGCTTTAAGACAGGAACTTCTAATTCGGTAAGATCTTTCTAATTCCTACTTTCTATTTTTCACATCTCTTTTATTACTTTCTAGTTAAGACTTTCCTAATTCGTTTTAGAAACTTTCTACATTCTTTGGAATTTCTTATTTTCTTTAGAAATTAGTTCACTTTTAATTAGGAATTTTATAATTTTAGACTTTCTATTCTTAGAAACTAACTTATTTTGGTTTGTTTTGCAGGTTTTTAACTTAGGAACTCCGATCTGGTAACTTCTTTCCAAATCCTCTTTTTCTTTCTAGATTTTTATTTCATTTATCTTTTTTAGGTCTAAGTTTAGAATCGAAATTGAGGTTATGGCTGAAAATCAACCTCAAGCACTACCACAACCCAGGGTTGAGGAAGTACAAGCTGAAAATGAGGTGCATCAAACACCCCCGCCTCGTACTTTACGAGATTATTTACAACCGGCGGGGGTGAGTACGCCCTGATGTATGATTTTTCCTGAGAATACAGGACAGATGGACATCAAGCCAGGGGTTATCCAACTCCTTCCTAAGTTCCATGGGCTCGAGTTTGAAGAACCGTATCTACATTTGAAAGAGTTCGATGAGATTATAACCACCTTATACTTTCCTAATGTATCTGAGGATACTATTAGGCTAAAACTCTTTCCATTTTCCTTGAAAGAGAAGGCCAAGACGTGGTTTCACTCACAGCGTCCTAGATCCATTGACACATGGAATGATATGCAAAGGGAATTTATGAAGAAAATTTTTCCACATAATAAAACAATTACCCTCAGAAAAGCAATCATGAACTTTGCCCAAAAGGAAGATGAAACGTTCTTCCAATGTTGGAAAAGGTTCAAGGATTTGGTCAGTTCATGCCCACAACACGGCTTTGAAATGTGGCGCATTATAAATTTTTTCTACTATGGACTGACATCTTCCATGCGCCAAATGGTCGAGACAATGTGTAATGGAGAATTCGTTAATAAAAATGTTGACGAGGTATGGGATTATCTCGATAGTCTTGCTGAAAAAACACAATCATGAGACTATTACCCAAATCCGAACACTACGTCTAGGCCGACTCATTCAAAGGAAAAGGACGGAATATATCTCCTGAAAGAGGATGATGATCTTAACACTAAGGTGGCTAATCTCACTAAAAAATTTGAGGCCATGGAAGTAAAGAAGGAAAAGGTTAATGAAAGTGTTTGTGGCATTTGTGATTGCAACATTCATACTACTGAAAATTGTCCTACAATACCTGCCTTTCGAGAAGTATTGAATGAACAATCCAATGCTGTAAATAACTATCAAAGACCTTTTAATAGACCACCCTCTAACACGTATAATCCTGGTTGGAAAAATCATCCAAATTTCAGTTGGAGGAATGGACCAATGGCTACACCTCAAGGTTTCCTAAACCAAAATCCAACTCAAGAGAAACCTCGAGAGGATTTGGTTCTAAAACATTTTCAAAAGCAAGAGCTTTTCAATCAGGGTATGATGCAAGCCTTTCAAGACCTTACAAAAGCAATACATGAACTTAAGGCTGAAAATACGATTGGAAACAAGGGGAGCTTCCCAGCTCAACCTCTTCCCAATCCTAAACCGCATTATGAAGTTAGTGACCCAAGCTCTTCAAATCAAATGGGGCACGCTAAATCCATCACTACCCTTAGGAGTGGGAAGGTTATTAATAAAACTCTTCCGGTTAGGCCCGAAAAGCCACAAGAACCAGAAGAGGACAACAACGATGGATCTAGTGATGCCCCACAAAAACTTGAACCAGAACCTCTAGAGAAGCCAGTTGCTCCGTTTCCCCAACGGTTGGTTGAACCAAAATGTCTCTTTAACTCTCAGGATATTCTAGAGGTGCTGAAATAAGTGAAAATCAACATTTCTCTACTTGACATTGTAAAACAGATACCTTCATATGCCAAATTCTTAAAGGACTTATGCATGTTCACTCTCCAAGTGCAGGGTTGTGATGTAGTAATAACTCGGTAAGACCGAGGTCGAATCCCAAGGGACTGAAACTTGTACGTTATCTAAAATTAAATAGAACTAGAACTAGGCTAAGATGAATTCTAAATCAATTAGCAATGGTGAAATACTTATAGAATAATTAATCTTAATCTTAGGAAAAAAATCAGAGATAGGAAACTAGGGATTCAGAGGATCCACTTGTAGAGATCAGGGAGAACTTATGCTTGCATCAAAAATCAAGGAAATTACTGAACTGCCGTTGATCTAGTTTTCAAAGAGATGAAAGGTGTATGAATTAGAATGGATTCCATCACCAAACCATGCCCACAGACTATGGCAAACAACAGAATTAAACTAATTACCAACCAATCACATGTATGAAAGTTAGGAAGGGTACCGACATCCAACCATGCCCAGGAGACTATGGTGAATAACAGGGCTTCCTGACATCATAAACATTAAAGAGAACGGAAATATTCAAAGCCATTGCAGACCCATTGTAATTTCAGTCACAACAGACCATTAAAAACCTAAAACATTCCCATAATAATTAACTAAAATCAACGTCAATTCATGAATTAAAATTTAAATAAAATCAAATCTCCCATCTCACTACAAGCTTCACCTCTTAACCCTAGCTAGGAGGATTTAGCCTGCCATGGATGGGCTCAATCCAACTAAATAAAGAGAAAAAGAAAAGGAAAAGAAAAGGGAAAGAAAAAACCAAGCTCCTCTCTCTCTCCTCTGCCCACGTTGAAATCCAAGCTTGAGCCCTCTGTTCTTCCTCCCCAGACCCTGAATGAATGCTCCCCACGTCCAAAAACCTCCTTTTATAGCTGCTGGAAGGCTGGAGTCAGTGACAGAGTTGTAGCAGGACACGGAGTGTAATTTTCGCAGTCAAGTTTGGTGCCTCGAAACACGCCACTTTTCTCGCTCAAATTCTAAATAAACACTGTCCCTTAGGATTTTATTGGGTCCTCTACATGATAGACGGTTCAGATCTGCCATACGATCAAAGATGGTGGGCCAAAACCGTCCGGAAAAGTCAGTTTTCGCGGATGTGCGAAACCTTTCGCACTATTTCACTGTTGTGGTCGGTGGGCCCCACAGAAGCATTTTTTGGAAAATCCACCCCGTCTATTGGATTCAGAACGAAATTTCAATCAAGAATGGGTGGTTTTGAACGTCCATTGACGTGGCCCAGAGAAGAAATCACAGAAGAATCAGTTTTGAAAGTTACCGAGCATCCCTTTTGTGGCCTCTGTATCTCACACGTGTGCATGCATAGGTGCAAAAGGTCAGCATAGTTTTGTAGTTCTCGAAGCCCTCTACACGGTGGATGGTTCAGATCGAGCTTATGGAGCACGTGTGGGGCCCACAGCTGATCGCAAAAACGGCCAGCGGCCGTGCATTACACGGACGCGAAAACGGAATTTTCTTCCGCTGTGCTGATCGGTGGGGTCCACTGAGCTTTCTTTTTGAAAATCCACACCATCCATTGGCTTCAGGACGAAAAATCGTCTAGGAAGGGGTGTTTTTGGAGCATTTCGGTGTGGCCCACAGAATCTGTAACCCAGCCGTCCATCCTGCGTTTTCCATCCATTTACATCCGTATCTGTGCATAGGATCAAAAGGACAGCTAGGTGAGGGTTTTTCCCCCCTATCGAGAGTATGGACGGTTCAGATCACCAATCCAGGCCACAAATGGGGCCCACTAATAACAAACGGACGGACAGCGTAAATACGCTGTCCGTTTTTTTTCGCAGTAGAGGATTGAAGACGGGTCAGCGTACGCTGACCCGTTTCTGGTTTTTGTGTACATTGCGGACACGTGCATTGGGTATGCGCACGTGCATATACAGGGTCCATTGTGATGTTTCTCAGAAATCCAAACCATCCATTCACTTTATATTTATATTTAAACCGTCCATGCCAAAGTTGAGGCAGTTCCAGATATCAAGTGGGCCCAGAATCAACGGTTTATGGGCTGATCTATCAGTTGGGGCACTTCCATAGTGATCCAATGGCTGAAATTTTACGTGTACGGTTAATTTATGGCCCTTATCTCATATATAAAGTTTCGAACCGAGCGGAGGGTGGGAAACATGTGATCTTGCATTCTGGATGAGTTTTAGACCATTTGAGCTTCAGTTCTTTGATTTTCTCGGATCCCTAGCATGTAATTTCAGTCGATCTTGGTCCCCTGGAGTGCGTCCCATGCTTTGGTGGATTTGGAGCGTTAAATCCATGCATTTAGTATCCTATTTTGATCCAAGCTCATAAAATCACCTTGCAACACAAGAATGAGAAAACAAGCCATTAGATAGCATTATATTCGTAAATCCAGATAATATCTGGGGTCTAATATGCAATATTTGACCCTCAACACAACCCCCAACCAGCATTTTGCTAGTCCCGAGCAAAGTATGCGAAAAATAAGTTGAGAATTATAAGAGAACTTTTTATGAAATCGAGTGAGATTTTGATCAAAATACGAGAAATTTAATATTCATGAATGTTAGAAATTGTATTCTCCTGAGCTCAAGCGCACCGTAGACTTCATAATCAAGTGTAAAGCATTAATCCATCAATTAGAAAAATTTTAAATATTGAGATCCATGGATGTATAGTGTAATCTCAGCTAATCACATTAAGATTGAATTTGTTATTTCAGGATCTCATTGGTAACCAGCAAGAGAATTCATGATAACCAAACTTAATCCAAAACTTGCCTCATAGATTAGCCTATTAACTTGTGATTTTTCTATTCAAAGTAATGCCAAGGAAGGGGAATCAAATCCTCACCTATAGGGAGCAAACCTATGGTGAAGATCGTACACCTGACTCTTTTTAGATATCATTCATGGGGAATTAACTCCACACCTATAGGGAGCAAACCTATGGTGAAGATTAATTATCCAACCTTTCCAATTTTTATACCATGATGGCAAGATATTTCAGGCTGGTTCCTTTCGTGCTTAGTGATTACCAAGTTAACCCTTCAATATCAGACTGAAGTCTTAATGTGTAAGCAAGACGTATCCTGAAATCATGATTCAATCAATGTTTACAACTTCTAATCATGGATTAATAATTCACTTAACTATGAAATCTAACAGATACGGAATCCAAGAGTCATAAATCCACCATTATGTACCTTGAAAATCTAAATTAGGGATATCTGTCAAAATCACTTCGAATTTGTAGAAATTTTCAGAATTTTTTTTTTTTTTTTAAATTTCACAATTTTTGCTCAAGACCAAGAAAATACTGATTAGGAAACCTAATCTCCCACCCCCAACCTAAAATCTACATTGTCCTCAATGTAAAAGATATGAGCATGCAATGCACATGGGACAACGAAAGTAAATGAGAAGTGATGGGAAGATAGTACCTGAATAACGAATCAAGAGAGTTTCCAATAGATCACGGCATGGAAGCTTGTCAGCATGAGAGAGAAAGCATAACAAAAATAACAAAAATAAAATCCTACCTATACCACTTTCACAGGTGCTCTCGATTGCATTTAGCGTATGCAACAAGCCTTTAAACTCCTAGGTTACCCCTAGTGGACGAGTTGTAGTCTCGTGAGGGTTTGCAGTAATGTTACCCACAAACATTGAATCATCTAACTAGAGAATGAAAAGGAATTAAAAAAAAAAAAAAAAAAAACTGGGTTGTCTCCCAGGAGCGCTAAATTTACCGTCTTCAGCCAAACAAATAAAACAACTATCCTAGACCTATGAAAGCGATAAACCTACCTATACCTCCATCAGACTAGGAGATCAGTCCTGGTAAACAGGAGCAATTAGAGGCATGGACATGTCCTCTGAATCAAATGCCTCGACAAATGGCTTTAATCGATGTCCATTAACTTTAAACTCCTTGCCATTGTCGGGATCTCTTATCTCGACGGCCCCATGAGGATAAGCAGTAACAACAATGTAAGGGCCGGTCCAACGAGATCGAAGCTTACCCGGAAAGAGATGTAGTCGAGAGTCATACAAGAGGACTTTCTGACCTGGCGTGAATGATTTTCGTAGAATATGTTGATCATGAAACGCCTTCATCCTGTCCTTGTAAATTCTCGAGTTTTCGTACGCATCGTTCCGGATTTCTTCAAGTTCATTTAATTGAAGTTTGCGTAGCGAACCAGCGTTGTCCAGATTGAAATTCAGATTTTTGATCGCCCAGTATGCTTTATGTTCCAATTCCACCGGCAAGTGACAAGCCTTTCCATAGACAAGTCTAAAGGGAGATGTTCCAATAGGAGTTTTGAAAGCAGTACGGTACGCCCATAAGGCATCGGTTAATCGAATTGACCAGTCCTTACGATCAGGGTTAACCGTTTTCTCTAGGATATGTTTGATCTCTCTATTGAAAATCTCAGCTTGTCCACTTGTTTGTGGATGGTATGGGGTGCTCACCTTATGCGAGATACCGTATTTCTTCATTAAACTCTCGAATGGTCTATTACAGAAGTGTGAGCCCCCGTCACTAATGATGGCTCGAGGTGTTCTGAACTGCGACAGGATATTTTCTTTCAAAAATTTAATGACCGTGCGATGGTCATTTTTGCGGCACGGAATTGCTTCGACCCATTTAGTGACATAATCTACGGCGAGCAAAATATACAGATTTTTAAATGATTGGGGGAATGGTCTCATAAAATCAATGCCTCAACAATCAAATGCTTCTATAATAAGGATGGGATTCAAGGGCATCATATTTCGACGGGACAATGCTCCCAATTTCTGACAACGCTCACAAGCCTTGCAAAACTCATGGGTGTCCCTGAACATAGTGGGCCAGTAGAAGCCACACTGTAAAATCTTGGCCGTGGTCTTTTTAGCAGAAAAGTGACCACCACAGGCCTGTGAGTGACAGAAGGAGATAACACTCTAATGCTCATCGTCTGGTACGTATCTCCTTAAGATTTGGTCTGGGCAATATTTAAACAAATATGGATCGTCCCAGAAAAAGTTACGCACCTTGGTAAAGAATTTCTTTTTATCTTGTGACGTCCAGTGTGTTGGTATGGCACCTGTAGCAAGATAATTAGTAATATCAGCGAACCAAGGTGAATGGGAGACTCTAAACAGTTGTTCATCAGGGAACATGTCATTGATATGGGTTGCCTCAAGGGAATCAGAGCTATTAAGGCGAGAAAGATGATCGGCCACTACGTTCTCTACTCCCTTTTTATCTTTAATTTTCAAATCAAATTCTTGAAGTAGAAGGATCCATCGTATCAGGCGGGGCTTAGAATCATTCTTAGAAAGAAGATACTTAAGTGCCGCGTGATCTGTGTAGATGATGATCTTGGATCCGATTAGATAGGACCTAAATTTGTCCAAAGCGAATACTACGGCTAAGAGTTCTTTTTCCGTAGTCGAGTAGTTCACTTGGGCAGGATTTAGAGTCCTACTTGCGTAGTGAATAACGTAAGGCCGCTTATCTTTTCTCTGGCCTAGAACCGCTCCAAGAGCATAATCAGAGGCGTCACACATAAGTTCAAAAGGAAGACTCCAGTCAGGTGGCTGCATGATAGGTGCAGTGGTTAACATGCCCTTAAGCTTAGTGAAAGCTTCTTGGCACTGTTCAGTCCACTCATATGGTGTATCCTTTTGAAGAAGATTACATAAAGGACGAGAGAGGAGACTAAAGTCCTTTATGAATCGTCTGTAAAAGCTTGCGTGTCCTAAGAAGGATCGCACGTCTCTGATATTCTTGGGTGGAGGTAGGTTAGAGATAAGATCAATTTTTGCCTTATCTACCTCGATTCCTTTGGACGAGATGATATGCCCAAGGACAATTCCCTTTTGAACCATAAAATGACACTTCTCCCAGTTAAGTATCAAGTTTTTTTCTTCACATCTTTTCAGCACACATTTAAGACTTGTTAAGCATTCGCTGAAAGAAGAACCAAAAACAGAGAAGTCGTCCATGAAGACCTCTAGATATTTCCCCACCATGTCAGAAAAGATACTCGTCATACATCGCTGAAAGGTAGCAGGGGCATTACATAACCCGAATGGCATCCTTCTGTAAGCAAAGGTGCCATAGGGACATGTAAATGTGGTCTTTTCCTGATCCTCAGGGGCAATTTCAATCTGATTATAACCTGAATACCCGTCAAGGAAACAATAATAGGAATGACCAGCTAGCCTTTCCAGGATTTGATCAATGAAGGGCAAAGGAAAGTGGTCTTTCTTTGTGACGGTATTCAGCTTTCTGTAGTCAATGCACATTCTCCAACCAGTAGTAACCCTGGTTGGCACGAGTTCATTATTGGCATTGGCTATGATGGTGATCCCGGACTTCTTAGGAACCACCTGAGTTGGACTCATCCATTGACTATCGGATATGGGGTATATGATCCCCACATCCAACAGTTTGAGAACCTCGGCCTTAACCACTTCCTTCATGTTTGGATTTAATCTACGTTGTGATTGCCGAACAGCCTTTGCATTATCTTCAAGATATATACGGTGAGTACAAATCGATGGGTTAATTCCCTTGAGGTCTGCTATCGTCCATCCAAGAGCTCCCTTATGCTCAATGAGAGTAGATATCAGCATACTCTCCTGTTCTTTCTCTAGGTGGGCTGAGATCACCACCGGATATGTCTCATCTTGACCTAAATAGACATATTTTAAATCAGAGGGCAAAGGTTTTAGGTCAAGCTTTGGTGGCTTAAGGTTAGACGGTAGAGGCACTACATCAGTTTGGGACAATTCTTCAATTTGTGGCCTCCACCGGTTAACTTCAAGTACCGGTGCAGTATCAAGCATGGCACACGTCTCCCTAATTATATCATCATCAAGATCATGGGAGTGGGCCAGGCACGTCTCTAGAGGATCAGAGGATAAGGTGAGAGGTGTTCTATCTTCCACCAAAGAATCAATCATGTTAACATCGTGGAAATCGTCATCATCCTCTGAGTTGCTGCCGTTATTGAAAAAGATATTTGATTCCAATGTCAAATTTCCAAAGGACATAGTCATGACACCATTCCTGCAATTGATAATTGCATTTGAAGTAGATAGGAATGGGCGACCAAGAATGACGGGAATCTGAGTGCTCGTGTCATTGATAGGTTCAGTGTCCAAGATGATAAAATCAACAGGGTAGTAGAATCTATCCACCTGGACCAACACATCCTCGATGATCCCTCTTGGTATACGAACAGAACGATCAGCAAGTTGTAGTGTGGTTCGAGTGGGTTTTAATTCACCAAAACCTAACTATTGGTATACCGAATAGGGAATCAGATTGACGCTTGCTCCTAAGTCAAGAAGTGCGTGATCAATTCGATAGTTCCCGATCACACATGATATGGTTGGGCAACCGGGATCTTTGAATTTTTGCGGCACATCTTGTTTCAGGATGGCACTCACTTTCTCAGTCAAGGAGATCTTCTTTTGAACACTTTTCCATCGTTTGGTAGTGCATAAATCCTTTAGAAATTTAGCATATGAAGGAATCTGTTTTACAACGTCAAGCAGAGGAATGTTGACTTTCACTTGTTTCAACACCTCTAGGATATCCTGAGAGTTAGATAGACGTTTTGGTTCAACCAACCGTTGGGGAAACGGAGCAACTGACTTTTCTAGAGGTTCCGGTTCAAATTTTTGTGGGGCACCACTAGATCCATCATTGTTGTCCTCTTCTGGTTCTTGAGGCTTTTCGGGCCTAACCGGAAGGGTTTTATCAATAACCTTCCCACTCCTAAGAGTAGTGATGGATTTAGCATGCCCCATTTGATTTGAAGAGCTGGGATCACCTGTCTCGTATTGCGGTTTCGGATTAGGGAGTGATTGTACAGGGAGCATCCCTTTTTCCATAGCCGTCATACGTGAATCTATTTTTTGCATAAAATCTGAAATTCCTTGCATTGTCCGAGCCAGCTCTTGTATGGAAAATTGAACCGATTCTTCCTGAGGTTTCCCCTGATTTGGATTTTGATTGAAGAAACCTTGAGGGGTAGCAGTTTGTCCGTTCCTCCAACTAAAATTCGGATGATTTTTTCAGCCAGGATTGTATGTATTAGAGGGTGGTCCATTGAAAGGTCTTTGATAGTTATTTACGGCATTAGATTGTTCATTCAATACATCTCGAAAGGTAGGTATTGAAGGACAATTTTCAGTAGTATGAATGTTGCAATCACAGATGCCGCAGACACTTTCATTAACCTTTTCCTTCCTTCCATGGCCTCAAATTTTCTGGTGAGATTGGCCACCTTAGCGTTAAGATCATTATCCTCTTTCAGGAGATATATTCCTCCTTTTTCCCTTGAATGAGTCGGCCTAGACGTGGTGTTCGTTCTTGGGTAATAGTCCCATGATTGTGTTTTTTCCGCGAGACTATCGAGGTAATCCCATACCTCGTCGACATTTTTATTAATAAAATCTCCGTTACACATTGTCTCGACCATTTGGCGCATGGAAGATGTTAGCCCATCATAGAAAAAATTCGTAATGCGCCATATTTCAAAGCCATGTTGTGGGCATGCATTAACCAGATCCTTGAACCTTTCCTAACATTGGAAGAATGTTTCATCTTCCTTTTGGGCAAAGTTCATGATTGCTCTCCTGAGGGTAATTGTCTTATGATGTGGGAAAATTTTTTTTATAAATTCCCTCTGCAAATCATTCCATGCGCCAATGGACCTAGGACGCAGTGAATGTAACCACGTCTTGGCTTTTTCTTTCAAGGAAAATGGAAAGAGTTTCAGCCTAATAATATCCTCGGATACATTAAGAAAGTATAAGGTGCCTATAATTTCATCGAACTCTTTCAGATGCAAATATGGTTCTTCAGACTCAAGCCCATGGAACTTAGGAAGGAGTTGGATAACCCCTGGCTTGATGTCCATATGTCCTGTATTCTCAGAAAAAATCATGCATGAGGGCGTACTCACCCCCGCCGGTTGTAAATAATCTCGTAAAGTACGAGGCGGGGGTGCCTGATGCACCTCATTCTCATCATGTACTTCTTCAACCCTTGGTTGGGGTAGTGCTTGAGGTTGATTTTCAGCCATAACGTCTTCTAACTCAGGAGAATTCAAGTGGTGTCTAGTCCTGCGATGGACAGTCAACCCCTCAACTAATCCTCCTTCAGTCACGAGACGTCGAGTGTTGTCGCGTGCCCAATGGGGTATAAAACACACTCAGTCCTCAAATTCTAACTTAAACCTAAGAGAAAGAAAGAAGAAATCTAGAAAAAGGGAAAGATGGAAAGAAGTTACCAAATTTGGAGGCCTAGGTTAAGAATCTGCAAAACAAAACAAAATAAGTTAGTTTCTAAGAGTAGAAAGTCCTAATTAAAAGTAAACTAATTTCTAGGGAAAAGAAGAAATTCCAAAGAAAGAAGAATTAGAAAGAGCTTACTAAATTAGAAGCTTCCTACAAAACAGAAAAATTGAGTTAGTTCTAAAGATCAGATAGAAGGAAGAATAGAAAGTTTCTAAAGTTAAGAAAATTTTCTAATAAGGAAAATAACTAAGCTTCTAAACCTAGAATTAAAAATTTTTAAAAAGAAAATCTAATCCTAAAACTAATTAATTTCAGAAAAACGTAGCCGACAGTCTCCGGCAACGGCGCCAAAAACTTGTTCACTTCCCAAGTGCAGGGTTGTGATGTAGTAATAACTTGGTAAGATCGAGGTCGAATCCCAAGGGACTGAAACTTCTACGTTATCTAAAATTAAATAGAACTAGAACTAGGCTAAGATGAATTCTAAATCAATTAGCAATGGTGAAATACTTGTAGAATAATTAATCTAAATCTTAGGAAAAAAAATCAGAGATAGGAAACTAGGGATTCAGATGATCCACTTGTAGAGATCAGGGAGAACTTATGCTTGCATCAAAAATCATGGAAATTACTGAACTGCCGTTGATCTAGTTTTCAAAGAGATGAAAGGTGTATGAATTAAAATGGATTCCATCACCAAACCATGCCCACAGACTATGGCAAACAACAGAATTAAACTAATTACCAACCAATCACATGTATGAAAGTTAGGAAGGGTACCGACATCCAACCATGCCCAGGAGACTATGGTGAATAACAGGGCTTCCTGACATCATAAACATTAAAGAGAACGGAAATATTCAAAGCCATTGTAGACCCATTATAATTTCAGTCACAACAGACCATTAAAAACCTAAAACATTTCCATAATAATTAACTAAAATCAACGTCAATTCATGAATTAAAATTTAAATAAAATCAAATCTCCCATCTCACTACAAGCTTCACCTCTTAACCCTAGCTAGGAGGATTTAGCCTGCCATGGATGGGCTCAATCCAACTAAATAAAGAGAAAAAGAAAAGGAAAAGAAAAGGGAAAGAAAAAACTAAGCTCCTCTCTCTCTCCTCTGCCCACGTTGAAACCCAAGCTTGAGCCCTCTGTTCTTCCTCCCCAGACCCTGAATGAATGCTCCCCACGTCCAAAAACCTCCTTTTATATCTGCTGGAAGGCTGGAGTCAGTGACAGAGTTGTAGCAGGATACGGAGTGTAATTTTCACAGTCAAGTTCGGTGCCTCGAAACACGCCACTTTTCTCGCTCAAATTCTAAATAAACACTGTCCCTTAGGATTTTATTGGGTCCTTTACATGATAAACGGTTCAGATCTACCATATGATCAAAGATGGTGGGCCAAAATCGTCCGAAAAAGTCAGTTTTCGCGGATGTGCGAAACCTTTCGCACTATTTCGCTGTTGTGGTCGGTGGGCCCCACAGCAGCATTTTCTGAAAAATTCAACCCGTCCATTGGATTCAGAATGAAATTTCAGTCAAGAATGGGTGGTTTTGAACGTCCATTGACGTGGCCCAGAGAAGAAATCACAGAAGAATCAGTTTTGAACGTTACCGAGCAGCCCTTTTGTGGCCTCTGTATCTCACACGTGTGCACGCATGGGTGCAAAAGGTCAGCATGGTTTTGTAGTTCTCGAAGCCCTCTACACGGTGGACGGTTCAAATCGAGCTTATGGAGCACGTGTGGGGCCCACAGCTGATCGCAAAAATGGCCAGCGGCCGTGCATTACACGGACGCGAAAACGGAATTTTCTTCCGCTGTGCTGATCGGTGGGGTCCACTGAGCTTTCTTTTTGAAAATTCACACCATCCATTGGCTTCAGGAAGAAAAACCGTCCAGGAAGGGGTATTTTTGGAGCATTTCGGTGTGGCCCACAGAATCTATAACCCAGCCGTCCATCCTGCGTTTTCCATCCATCATCGTCCGTACCTGTGCATAGGATCAAAAGGACAGCTAGGTGAGGATTTTTCCCCCCCTATCGAGAGTATGGACGGTTCAGATCACCAATCCAGGCCACAAATGGGGCCCACTAATAACAAACGGACGGACAGCGTAAATACGCTGTCCGTTTTTTTCCGCAGTAGAGGATTGAAGATGGGTCAGCGTACGCTGACCCGTTTCTGGTTTTTGTGTACATTGCGGACACGTGCATTGGGTATGCGCACGTGCATATACAGGGTCCATTGTGATGTTTCTCAGAAATCCAAACCATCCATTCACTTTATATTCATATTTAAACCGTCCATGCCAAAGTTGAGGCAGTTCCAGATATCAAGTGGGCCCAGAATCAACGGTTTATGGGATGATCTATCAGTTGGGGCACTTCCATAGTGATTCAATGGCTGAAATTTTACGTGTACGGTTAATTTATGGCCCTTATCTCATATATAAAGTTTCGAACCAAGCGAAGGGTGGGAAACATGTGATCTTGCATTCTGGATGAGTTTTAGACCATTTGAGCTTCAGTTCTTTAATTTTCTCGGATCCCTAGCGTGTAATTTCAGTCGATCTTGGTCCCCTGGAGTGCGTCCCATGCTTTGGTGGATTTGGAGCTTTAAATCCATGCATTTAGTATCCTATTTCGATCCAAGCTCATAAAATCACCTTGCAACACAAGAATGAGAAAACAAGCCATTAGATAGCATTATATTCGTAAATCCAGATAATATCTGGGGTCTAATATGCAATATTTGACCCTCAACAATGCACGACCAAACGACGGCAAGGTGTTCAAAAGAAGATTTTCTTAACTGAGAAAGTAAGTGCCGTCCTAAAACAAGATGTGCCGTAAAAATTCAAAGATCCCGGTTGCCCAACCATATCATGTGTAATCGGGAACTATCGAATTGATCATGTACTTCTTGACTTAGGAGCGAGCGTCAATCTGATTCCCTACTTGGTATACCAACAGTTAGGTTTGGGTGAATTAAAATCCACCCGAACCATACTACAACTTGCTGATCGTTCTGTTCGTGTACCAAGAGGGATAATTGAGGATGTGTTGGTCCAGGTTGATAGATTCTACTACCCTGTTGATTTTATCATCTTGGACACCGAACCCATCAATGACACGAGCACTCAGATTCCCGTCATTCTTGGTCGCCCATTCCTGTTTACTTCAAATGCAATTATCAATTGCAGGAATGGTGTCATGACTATGTCTTTTGGAAATTTGACACTGGAATCGAATATCTTTTTCAATAACAGCAGCAACTCAGATGATGATGACGATTTCCATGATGTTAACATGATTGATTCTTTTGTGGAAGATAGAACACCTCTCATATTATCCTCTGACCCTCTAGAGACGTGCCTGGCCCACTCCCATGATCTTGATGATGATATAATTAGGGAGACGTGTGCCATGCTAGATACTGCACCGGTACTTGAAGTTAACCGGTGGAGGCCACAAATTGAAGAGTTGTCCCAAACTGATGTAGTGCCTCTACCGTCTAACCTCAAGCCACCGAAGCTTGACCTAAAACCTTTGCCCTCTGATTTAAAATATGTCTATTTAGGTCAAGATGAGACATATCCGGTGGTGATCTCTACCCACCTGAAGAAAGAACAGGAGAGTATGCTGATATCTACTCTCATTGAGCAGAAGGGAGCTCTTGGATGGACGATAGCGGACCTCAAGGGAATTAACCCAACGATTTGTACTCACCGCATATATCTTGAGGATAATGCAAAGGCTGTTCGGCAATCACAGTGTAGACTAAATCCAAACATGAAGGAAGTGGTTAAGGCCGAGGTTCTCAAACTATTGGAAGTGGGGATCATATATCCCATATCCGATAGTCAATGGGTGAGTCCAACTCAGGTAGTTCCTAAGAAGTTCGGGATCACCATCGTAGCCAATGCCAATAATGAACTCGTGCAGACCAGAGTTACTACTGGTTGGAGAATGTGCATTGACTACAGGAAGCTGAATACTGTCACTAGGAAGGACCACTTTCCTTTGCCCTTTATAGATCAGATCTTGGAAAGGTTAGCTGGTCATTCCTATTACTGTTTCCTTGACGGGTATTCAGGTTATAATCAGATTAAAATCGCCCCTGAGGATCAGAAAAAGACCACATTTACATGTCCCTATGCCACCTTTGCTTACAGAAGGATGCCATTCGGGTTATGTAATGCCCCTGCCACCTTTCAGTGATGTATGATGAGTATCTTTTCTGACATGGTGGGAAAATATTTAGATGTCTTCATGGACGATTTCTCTATTTTTGGTTTATCTTTCAGCGAGTGCTTAGCAAGTCTTAAATGTGTGCTGAAAAGATGTAAAGAAAAAAATTTGATACTTAACTGGGAGAAGTGCCATTTTATGGTTCAAAAGGGAATTGTCCTTGGGCATATCATCTCGTCCAAAGGAATCGAGGTAGATAAGGTAAAAATCGATCTTATCTCTAACCTACCTCCACCCAAGAACATCAGAGACGTGCGATCCTTTTTAGGACACGCAGGATCTTACAGGAGATTCATAAAAGACTTTAGTCTTCTCTCTCGTCCTTTATGTAATCTTCTTCAAAAGGATGCACCATACGAGTGGACTGAGCAATGCCAATAAGCTTTCACTAAGCTTAAAGGCATGTTAACCACTGCACCTATCATGCAGCCACCCGACTGGAGTCTTCCTTTTGAACTTATGTGCGACGCCTCTGATTATGCTCTTGGAGCGGTTCTAGGCCAGAGAAAAGATAAGCGGCCTTACGTCATTCATTACTCAAGTAGGAGTCTAAATCCTGCCCAAGTGAACTACTCAGCTACGGAAAAGGAACTCTTAGCCGTAGTATTCGCTTTGGACAAATTTAGGTCCTATCTGATCGGATCTAAGATCATTATTTATACAGATCATGCGGCACTTAAGTATCTTCTTTCCAAGAATGATTCTAAGCCCCGCCTAATATGATGGATCCTTCTACTCCAAGAATTCGATTTAAAAATTAAAGATAAAAAGGGAGTAGAGAACGTGGTGGCCGATCACCTTTCTCGCCTTAATACCTCTGATTCCCTTGAGGCGACTCATATCAATGACATGTTCCCTGATGAACAACTGTTCAGAGTCTCCCATTCACCTTGGTTTTCTGATATTTCCAATTATCTTGCTACAGGTTCCATACCGATACATTGGACATCACAAGATAAGAAAAAATTCTTTACCAAGGTGCGTAACCTTTTCTGGGACGATCCTTATTTATTTAAATATTGCCCAGACCAAATCTTAAGGAGATGTGTGTCAGACGATGAGCATCAGAGTGTCATCTTCTTCTGTCACTCCCAGGCCTGTGGTGGTCACTTTTCTGCTAAAAAGACCACAGCCAAGATTCTACAGTGTGGCTTTTACTGGCCCACTATATTCAGGGACACTCATGAGTTTTGTAAGGCTTGTGAGCGTTGTCAGAAATTGAGAGCATTGTCCCATCGAAATATGATGCCCTTGAATCCCATCCTGATCATAGAAGCATTTGATTGTTGGGGCATTGATTTCATGGGACCATTCCCCCAATCCTTTGGAAATTTGTATATTTTGCTCGCCGTATACTATGTCACTAAATGGGTCGAAGCAATTCCGTGCCGCAATAATAACCATCGCACGGTCATTAAATTTTTAAAAGAAAACATCCTTTCGTGATTCGGAACACCTCGAGCTATCATTAGTGACGGGGGCTTGCACTTTTGTAATAGACCATTTGAGAGCTTAATGAAGAAATACGGTATCTCTCATAAGGTGAGCACCCCATACCATCCACAGACAAGTGGACAAGCTGAGATTTCCAATAGAGAGATCAAACATATCATGGAGAAAATGGTTAACCCTGATCGTAAGGATTGGTCAATCCAATTGACCGATGCCTTATGGGCATACCGTACTGCTTTTAAAATCCCTATTGGAACATCCCCCTTTAGACTTGTCTATGGGAAGGCTTGTCACTTACCGGTGGAATTGGAACATAAAGCATACTGAGCGATCAAAAATCTGAATTTCAATCTGGACAACGCTGGTTCGCTATGCAAACTTCAATTAAATGAACTTGAAGAAATCCGGAACGATGCATACGAGAACTCGAGAATTTACAAGGACAGAATGAAGGCGTTTCATGATCAACATATTCTACAGAAATCATTCACGCCAGGTCAGAAAGTCCTTTTGTATGACTCTCGACTACATCTCTTTCCGGGTAAGCTTCGATCTTGTTGGACCGGCCCTTACATTGTTGTCACTGTTTATCCTTATGGGGCCATTGAGATAAGAGATCCCGACAATGGCAAAGAGTTTAAAGTAAATGGACATCGATTAAAGCTATTTGTCGAGACATTTGATTCAGAGGACATGTCCATGCCCCTGATTGCTCCTATTTACAGGATTGATCTCCTGGTCTGATGGAGGTATAGGTAGGTTTATCGCTTTCATAGGACTAGGATAGTTGCTTTATTTGTCTGGCTGAAGACTGTAAATTTAGCGCTCCTGGGAGGCAACCCATCTTTTCCATTTCATTTTTTTTAGTTAGTTAGTTTAATGTTTGTGGGTAACATTACTGCAAACCCTCACGAGACTACAACTCGTCTACTAGGGGTAACCTAGGGGTTTAAAGGGTTGTTGCATACGCTAAATGCAATCGAGAGCACCTGCGAAAGTGATATAGGTAGGATTTCATTTTTGTTATTTTATTTCTCTCTCGTACTAACCTGCTCTCTTCCTGTGATATCTTGATAAAACTCTCTCGATTCGTTATTCAGGTACTATCTTCCCATCACTTTACTTTCATTGTCCCATGTGCATTACATATTATATCTTTTACATTGAGGACAATGTAGATTTTAGGTTGGGGGTGGGAGATTTAGTTTTTCTAATCAGTATTTTCTTGGTCTTGAGTAAAAATTGTGAAAATTTTTAAAATTTTTCTAAAAATTCCTACGAATTCGAAGTGATTTTGACAGATATCCCTAATTTAAATTTTCAAGATACATAATGTTGGATTTATGACTCGTGGATTCTGTATCTGTTAGATTTCATAATTAAGTGAATTATTAATCCATGATTAGAAGTTGTAAGCATTGATTGAGTCATGATTTCACATGTCACATCTCGCTTTCACATTAAGGTTTCAGTTGATATTGAATGGTTAATTTGGTAATCACTAAGCATGAAAGGAACTAGCCTGGAATATTTGTATAACAGGATTGACTGAAAAGAAAAAAAAAAAGAAGAAGATACTTTTGGAAAGATTTGGGCAAATGGTCTTCACCATAAGTATGCTCTCTATATGCGAGGATTTGACTCCCCACGGTTGATATACGGAAAATGTTAGGCGATTGGATTTCACCATAGGTTTGCTCCCTATGTGTGAGGATTTGATTCCCTTCCTTAGCATTACTTTGAATAGAAAAATCATAAGTTAATAGGTTAATCTATGAGGCAAGTTTTGGATTAGGTTTTGGTTGTCATGAATTTTCTTGTTGGTTACCAATGATATCATGAAATTGACGATTGGATCTCTTAATGATGATAAGCCGAGATTACACTATATATCCATGGATCTCAATGTTTAAATTTTTTTCTAATTGATGGATTAATACTTTACACTTGATTATGAAGTCTACCGTGCGCTTGAGCTCAGGAGAAAATAATTCTCAACATTCATGAATTTTAAATTTCTTGTATTTGAATCGTTTTTCAAGAAATTACTCAAGTTCATTCTCAACTTATTTTTCGCATACTTTGCTCGAGACTAGTAAAATGCTGGTTGGGAGTTGTGTTGAGGGTCAAATATTACATATCTGACCCCAGTTATTGTTTGTATTTACAAACATGATACTGTTTAATTGCCTGTTTTAATCATGTTTAGGTTGCAAGGTGGATTTATAAGCGTAGACTGAAAAAGATGCTAAGAGCGTGGATTTAACACTCTGATGTCACCAAGGCAAGGGACGAACTCTAGGGAACCAAGATTGACGAATTTACATGGCAGAGATTCGAGAAAATCACGAAACTGAAGCTCAAGTGGCTCGAAAGTTAGCCAGAATGCAAGATCATAGGGTTTACACCATCCGTTCGGCTCGAAACTTCATACATGGCGAAGGGACCATAAATTAATCGTACACGTCGAATTTCGCCCGTTCGATCCCTGTGGAAGTGTCCCAACGGCTAGATCAGCCCACAAATCGACCATATGGAGCCCACCTGTTATCTGGATATGCTTCCAAAGTGGTCTTGACGGTTGAAATGATAGGATAGAGAGGATGGACGGATTGGATTCTGTATATAACTCAAGGCGGGGCCCACCTTATGTAAGTAGAGTGCACCATACGGTGCACTCCCGATCCACACGGAATCAACGCACGCGGTCAGCAGGCGCTGACCCGTGCCAATTTCAAAAACTTTAAAAAATAGGCAGCGGGGAACGCTGTCCGTCCATTTGATCTTAGTAGGGCCCACTCATCATGAATATTAAAAATCCAATCCGTCCACGGTGTCCAGGAGGTGGGTACGACCACAACCATGTTGACCTTTGGGTCCCATGCAAACTATTGGAATATCCTGGCCATTGAAAGCAGGATGGACGACAGAACAGAAGATTAAGTGGGCCGCACCGATTTCACTTCCAATTACATCCTTCCTGAATGGTTTTCCGAGGAGAATGCAATGGACGGGGTGGATTTCTCCTTTGACACTGATTTTGGGCACCACCATCATCCCAACAGCGATCTGCGGAAGCTCTGTTTCGTACAGAACTTGCGGGTGAGCGTTGTGAGCCCCATCCATCATCCGGATTAGTGATCCAGACCGTCCATCATGTAGACGGTTTCATTCTGGACAGAACCATGTTGTCGATTATCATCCATGCATGCACATGTGCCGATCACAGCAAGAAGAAGAAACTCCTTCGCAGCTGTCGGAAAACGGTCAATCAGGAGGGCCACGTCAGCAGCAATCCAAAATCAGCCCTCTCCAGCTGAAATTTCTCCACGAGTTGAATGAACGGAGTGGATTTCTTAAAATAATAAAGAAGTGGGCCCCACCAACGTCTCAGTGTAAAAGCTTTTACGCAGGCCCCTGTTTTCTCACGTCCACGAAGTCTGGACGTTCCGGGATTCTGTGGGCCACCATCTTTGGTCAGTTGGCAGATCCAAACCATCCATCTAATTCCTCATCCAAGAACGTCTCAGGGAACGTTAATTTTTTAGAAAGAAAGTGAGGGAAAGGAAAGGAAACGGCACCGTTTTCTGGGTGCATGAAGGAGATATGCACTCTGCTGCGTAAGGAATTTTCACAGCACGAACCGGCCTCCTGGTGCTATAAAAAGGAGGAAAACAAGAAGGGAACGGCATCATCTCAGCTTGGGCTTGGACGTGGATCAGAGAGCAGAGAGAGAGTAACAATTATTTATTTTATTTTTATAGTGTTATTTTTATTTCTTTTATGATGTTTAGCCTAATCATGCTCACTTTAGGATAAACCTCTTAGCTAGGGCTAAGAGGTGAAGCTTGTAGTGAGATGGGAGATTTTATTTTATATTTTTAATATAGTTTTAATTTATGAATTGACGTTGATTAATAATGGAATATTTTTAGTCTTTAATGGTCTGTTGTGACTGAAATTACAATGGGTCTGTAATGCCTTTGAATATTTCCTTTTCTTTCCATGTTTATGACGTCAGGAAGCACTGTTGTACACCATAGTCTCCTGGGCATGGTCGGATGATGGTACCCTTCCTGACCTTTATAAACGTGTTGATTGGTTGGTAATTAGTTTAATTTTGTTGTTTGCTATAGTCTCCTGGGCATAGTTTGGTGCTGGAATCCATTCTAATTCATATACCTTTCATCTCTTTGAAAACTAGATCAATGGCAGTTTAGTAATTTTCATGATTTTTGATATAAGTATAAGATCTCCCTGATCTCTACAAGTGGATCCTCTGAATCCCTAGTTTCCTTACCTCTGATTTCTCTTATAAGTTTTATATTAATAGTTTACAATTATTCCTCAATTTATAATTCAATTCAGATTTCATCTCATTCTAGTTCTATTTCCAGTTAGTTTTAGATAACGTACAGATATCAGTCCTTGGGGATTCGACCTCGGTCTTACCGAGTTATTACTACATCACAACCCTGTACTTGGGGAGTGAACACTTATACGGGCTGAAACAAGCTCCACGGCAATGGTATAAGAAGTTCGATTCGTTTATGTTACAGCATGGATATAACAGAATGGAGTTGGACCACTGTGTGTTCACGCGCAAGTTCTCAGATGGTGATTTCATAGTTCTGCTCTTATACGCTGATGACATGCTCATCATGGGAAAGGACATCAAGAAGATCGACAAGCTGAAATAGGAGTTAGGCAAGTCTTTTGTAATGAAAGACTTGGGCCCGGCTAAACATATCCTAGGTATGGAGATAAACCGTGACAGAAGCAGCAGAAAGCTTTGGCTGTCACAAGAGCGGTATATTGAGAAAGTCCTAAAGCGATTCAATATGAATGCAGCGAAGTCGGTCAGTACTCCACTAGATGGTCACTTCAGATTGAGCGACAAGCAGTGTCCCAAGACGAAGGCAGAGGTAGAAGAGATGCAGAAGATACCCTACGCGTCAGCTGTAGGAAGTTTGATATATGCTATGGTGTGCATACGCCCAGACATAGCATATGCGGTTGGTGTTATCAGCCGGTATCTTGCCAATCCTGACAAAGAGCATTGGGCAGTATTGAAGTGGATACTACGGTATCTAAGACGCTCATCTAGGTTGAGCCTATGCTATGGTGACGGTAAACCTGTGATAGAGGGCTACATAGATACAGATATGGCAGGCGACATAGACTCCAGAAAATCTACATCGGGGTTCATGTTTACGTTTGAAGGATGAGCATTTTCTTGACAAAGCGAGCTACAGAAGGTCGTAGCATTGTCGACGACAGAGGCCGAGTACGTTGCAGTCACAGAGGCATGTAAAGAGATGCTTTGGATGAAGAGGTTCCTACAGGAACTTAGCCTGAAGCATGTGGAGCACATGGTCTATTGTGATAGTCAGAGTGCTATACACTTGAATAAGAATCCAAGTCAACATTTCAAGTCGAAGAACATAGAGATTCGGTATCACTGGATCAGGGATACTTTAGAATAGAAGGTGTTATAACTTGAGAAAGTCCACATGGACGATAATGGGTCAGACACGATGACCAAGGCTTTGCTCAAGGGCAAGTTTGAGGTTTGCAGAAATCAGGCTGGCTTGAAGAAGGTGAATTTCTCCTGAGTTAGAAAGGGAGAGATTTGATGGAATTTTTCCTCCTCAATTTAGAGGAGAGATGGAGCAACGGGTGAAAAATCGAAATAATTCACTGCGTTGGTTGACTAGTCATAGGTGAGCTACGACCAGTCTTGAAATTTTCAGGACCAGTCCTAGGTTATGCTGTTTTTTCTCCGAGGTCTGGGACTAGTCGAGAGAGAGCTACGACTAGTCATGGGTGGTCTAGGACCAGTCGTAGGAGAGCTACGACTAGTTGAAGCTACGCAGATTCGTTTCACGATTTTGCACAGTTTTACGGATCTGAGTCCTTTCGCAACTGGGATGCGGAAAGGAGTTTCCTAAAACTATAAAAAGGGATCTCTAAGGTTTTTCTAGGGTATGAGAAAAACACAAGAGGGTTATCAAGAGTGAGAGAGAGAGAAAGAGAGAGAGGAAGCTTGTGGAAGGGAGCCGTCGTCTCAGCCCTTCTACGTCCTCATAATCGGTTAGATTTCTCAGTTTTTCTTTTATTCTCTTACTGTTTATCTGCTCCTGCATGAGTGATGAAGGTTGTAACGTTCTACTTCATAGTGGATTGTTGATTTGGACGAGGTCCCTTGGTTTTTACCTCTTTGAGGGTTTTCCACGTAAAAATCTCTTGTATGTTGTGTGATTGTTGCTTTGATTTATTTCATTGCTATTATTATCCTATAATTTTGGTTTGTTCGGGAGGCTAGATCCTAAGGTTTTGTGCAAGGCCCCCAACAAGGATAACTAATCCGAATCCACGGAGCTTCTCTGGACTCCTCACAAAGACTTTTTAAATCCACGAGGAAAGAAAACAAGAAAATAGAAATAAATTCTAATAAATTCGAAATTTAATTGATTGATGAACAAAAATGAGTTCACATCCCTTTAAATAGGAGTACTAAGCAATGGGAAGAAATCAGAATCCAACTACAAGTAAAACTCCTAGAATTCGCGACTTACTATAAATAGTAAACTTACTATTTATAGACAGTCGTGATGTCTACTAATGCGCAAGGTTTTTGACCAAAAATAGTAAGTGTCCTATTTGGCTTCACCAAGTTGTTCTCCTAATTTTTCTAAGCTCTTTTCACGTTGGACGCAACTCCTAAAGCCCAACGAATGAAGAGTTATAATCAAACTAAAACTTACTATTTATAGTAAAAACAGAATTAAAATAGGGAAACGACCGTCAATCTGGTGGTATTTCACAAATCTGGCTTGGGCAACCAAGTGTGGCGGGATTGGGTGGCTAAAGTAGCTCGTTCTACCCCAAAATCATATATTTTATGTTTGATAACTTATTCTGAATTGTGAGATACGCCTGATTCAAGGTCCGACGATCCAGATCACTTTTGTCGTTGACCGGGCCTTTTCTGATCCATCTTAGCCATGTAATTGTCTGCGACCCTCTCTACATCAAAAGTCAAAGGCTAATCTATTTTATGAATCTCAATATATTCATCTTCTGTGATAATTTAATAGGTTGTATGATAAATTAATAATTGTTAACATTATTTTATGTTTATTCTATATGAGGAATTGATGACAAATTAAGATGAAACATCTCTAGTATTGGGTTTAACAACGAGATTATTTGTGCCCTACCCCATATAAAATTGTAAGTGTGCCACAAAAATAGGTTCTTGATTGGACCTAGCAAACACTTATATTAGAAGATTAATTCAACTCTCTAAATCCAAGATGATACCAAAAAATTATTATTTGACCATCAGGTTGGTTTATATATATTCCCATGGCTTAATGTAGAAAATATCCAATATATAATTCTATATCAAGGATCAAGTGTCTATCAATTAGAAGCTATAATCATTCAAGCAATCCTACCTTGGAACTTTAACTTCTTGATGGTGTTTTGTACAGTTTAGCTGTTTTAATTTTAATTAATATATGCTACATTTACAACATTGTAGTTGTGTATCAAGGGTCATATGCCTGCCTGAGCATCATATAGAGTTGTAATTTGGGTTAGGTCAACACAACTATTATGTATGTATTATATCTACACAATCCATCCATTTCATGAGATCATTTTATGACATTAGCCCAAATTTGAGGCAGAACCAAAGATTAAGTGGACCATGTAAGATCAAGATGCGGAATTGCCAAAGGATCTACTGTGCATTGGATATGGAGATATGAAGAAGGAGATGGCTTAGCTTGCTGTGATGCCATCGCTATGAAAATAGGATGCTAAGGTCTTCCTTTCCTTACAACGTTTAGAGAAGATATGATGGGCTTTTGCTTCTATCGGTTGGTGTTGGATTGGGGGCCCAACACCAATATATACAGAGAGGGATAAGGAGTTTGAAACCCATTAAAACTCCTCTCCCCAGAGGCTCCACATGAATTGCAATCCTAGTCACATTGACAATCTGTATGAGTTACAGATCAAGCATTCCACCCCTATACAAATTTTAGATACATCACACTTATTGGGGCCCACTAGTACACCCAATCATATTATCCAACCCTTAGGATGATCCAGACCCTTGATCAACACAGCTCGCCTTATAGAGTTCTTACAGACCACACCACAGAAAATAATGGGGAGAATGACGCCATTGTTGATACTTTTTTAGGGTCCACCGTGACACTTATTTTCCATGCAGCCTATTGACAAGATCATACGGACCTAGATGAAGGCAAAACACAAATATCACCTTAGTTCAAAACCTGTGTGGCCCCTAAAAAGTTTTCAATGAAAGATGCTCAATTCTTTTAAGCTTTAGATCTGCTTTATTTTTGGGCCCATGCTTTAAACTCATTTTGCAAAATGTATGGACAGTTTAGAAGTTGTGTTTTTTATATTAAAAATAAATTTTAAAAATTAAATTTATTTTTAAAAAGTAAATAAATATATAAATTATTTAAACTTTCCATAAATAGTGTATATAGCCAGTTGATAAGAGAAGAGGTTTTTGCTTATGTAACCAGGGTTCAAATTTCTCGCACCGTCCACGCGTGGCGTGGGCTGCAGGGCTGCTTAGGCACTTTTTGGCACTTTATTAGGCACACTTAGTACTTCACACATGCGCATCGTCGTAAGGAACAAAAAGAGCCTTAATCTTTTTGGCACATGGTTCAATCTTTTTGGGCCATGGTACAACTGGAATTGAACTAGGGTCTATCCTGATGTTTTATTACCTTTATATTGATTGAGAGTAATTGTGACATGATTGTACATGCAACACATATGTCACGTGTCTCTCATGTGGATACAGTTTTTACTATTGGATAACTATTTCTATCTGAATGGGCACAGAAATAACCGCTATAGGACAAAGAGTCATATCTTTTCATGAAAGACTATTGTTTGCTGTAAATGGGTATGAATTTCTTGAAGAGGTACATTAGCATCTCTTCGGAATGAAATTCATAACCTTTCAATTGATATAAATCCTGGATACTATAATCTAACACTCTTAATTTTTAAGATTATATCATCTTTTATACAATTACTCTCGATCTAACTTCCTGCTAAGTTTTTTCTGAACATCTTAAAGGCGTATCGGTGTCAAAACTAGAGATCTATTCAATACTTAAATGTGTAAATTTTCGTATTTAAATTCGGATTGAGAGTTCATTGTATCCTGAAGACAATTTGCATATTTCTTTTGTTTTCACTTGCTAGAACTTTTAGCAAAAGGGCAGCAAATCTGTCTTAAGAAATTGACTATTGAAGTCGAACCTTGAACCCAATAGATCTGATCGTCTCGCTATCTTTTTCTTCTATCCTCCATCGTATACAAGAAACACTTAATTTTCTAACATTAAATGTAACACATACATCATAATGGGCCTACAGAACTTGGTGACGTTAAGTGGTGTGTGGCACACAACCGAAGTTAGTTCTATGTGGCACACCATGCAATCCGCTTCCTTCGATTTCTATCCCGTCCTCTTTTAGGTGCGTCGCACATGCAATGCCAGCACTGCAGATAACTGATGCATGGATGAACGTGATGAGGTCGATCACCGTCTTCCTCAAGGATAACTACTCCGAATTCACGGAGCTTCTCTGGACTCTTCACAGAGACTTCTCGAATCCACGAGGAAAGAAAGTAAGAGAATAAAAATAAATTTTAATAAAATTCAAAATTGATTAATGAATTAAAAAAAAAAAAAGAGTTCACATCCATTTAAATAAGGGAACCAAGCAATATGAAAGAAATCAGACTCAAACTACAACTAAAACTCCTAAAATCCACGACTTACTATAAATAGTAAACTTACTATTTATAGATACTCGTGATGTCTACTAGTGCGCAAGGTTTTCGGCCAAAAATAGTAAGTGTCCTATTTGGCTTCACCAAACCGTTCTCCTGATTATTCTAAGCACTTTTCATGTTGGACACAACTCCTAAAGCTCAACGGATGAAGAGTTATAATAAAACTAAAATTTACTATTTATAGTAAAAACGAAAATAAAATAGGAAAACGACCGTCAATCAGAGAGTTTCTCGCAAATCCGGGCTGCGCAACCCTGCGTAGCAGGGTTGGTTGGCTAAAGTAACTTGTTCTACCCCAAAATCATACATTTTACATTAGATAACTCATTCCGGATTACGAGATACGTCAAATCTAAGGTCCAACAGTCCGGATCACTTTTGTCATCGACCGGGCCTTTTTTTATCCATCTTGGCCATGAAACTGTCCGCAACCCGCTCTACATCAATAACATATGCAAGGACATCCGTGCCTGTATCCAGGTCCACACACCGAATCCAACCCGGAAATGGGCTTACTACGAAATCCGAGGAAGTTCTTGGGATGGGATGCTACGTGGGGTCATCTTCGCGTTTGAAGTGGATTCCAACAAAACATCATGGTGCGTCCCACGTACATCTCAACGCAATAACTTCCCAAAGGCACCCGTAGAAACCGCGTCCATCCGACCAAATTTCTAAGACGCGGATATCTTGACAGCCTTCCTGTGCGGTAAAGCTATGTTGGGCCCACTGTTGTTTGTTAAAAATCCACGCGTTCCATGTCACGGGTTAAAATTGACAGAAATCCAAAAATCGCACGACAGAGGATTGAACGTCCACCGTTGAAACATGCGTGGGGTTTACATAAGTTTTGAATTAGGCTAATTTTTTAGTTTTCTGTTCATACTAGTAGTAATGACCATATGCACGGTATGGATGGTATATAAACAGCGACCAACCTTAGATTGCTTTTCCGCGCATCTCCTAAAATGATCTTGCAAAACTGATGGACGTGGTGGATTTTCGTGATGGGGTGAAGTTCCTTCACTAGGATGCTAGGTGGGGCCTACTTTGATGTTTGGGAGAAATCCACCCCATCCATCCGTTCTCCGAGATCATTTTAAGAGATGAGACCAAAAATGTGGTAGATCCAAAACTCGAATGTGCCACACCAGAGGAAACAGTAGGGATTTAGCGACCACCGTTGAAACGTTCATGTGGCCACAAAAACTTTATATCAGGCTACATTTTTTGTGATTTCACTTCATCTCAGTGGGATTGACCTTATAAAGGTTTGGATGGGATATAAACATTAAGGTGGATAAGAGAAAGGTTTCAATGGTAAGAAACTATTTTCCTAATTTTTCATCTCATATGACCAATTTGAGTTTTAGATCGGCATCATTTTTTGCAGCTTGTTCTAAAATGATCAAGTGAAACAGATGGATGGAGTAGATTTCTCTGAAACACCACGGTGGACCCCACCTAGCATTCGAGCGCAGGAGCTTCCCGGCAAAATGCTTTAGCAGAACCCGCGTCCGATTTCCCGTAGACATCACGGTGGGCCGACCTAGCTTACGGTCGCAGGTAGTTAGTGCGAAAGGATTTGAAAAGGAAACCGCATCCAAATTTATACGTTGCCATTGACTGACTTGCTTCCGTCATTCAATAATGCATTGTTCAGCTGTAAAACATCGCAATAGCACCCAGGCAGAGACGCCACAGGGACTCCGTTGGGGAATACCTTTTATTTATACATTATATCTACACTGTTCAAATGTTTTTCAAGCTTATTTTGGGGCATGAGATTAAAATTGAAGCATATTCAGAGCTCAAGTGGACCACACACCATAGAAAATAGTGGGGATTAAATACCTACTATTAAAACTTCCTGGAGCCTCAGAAGTTTTGTATCAATCTAATATTTGTGTTTTCATTTCATCTAGGTCTGTGTAACCTTATGAAACAAGTTGGATACAAATAAAAATCACAGCAAGCCCTAGGATGCCTCACATGAATTTAAAAATTGAATGGACGGCGTAAATAAACACCTAAATAATGGTGGGACCACGGAGCTTTGACACCAGCGAAGTGTTGCGGTGATGAGCCAAACCGCGTCCAATCTATCAGTAGTTTAGAATTTGGTGTCTGGCCGTAGATAACTCGCACCACATCTACGCACGCGTCGCCACTCAATCCGCATCCTGAAGCAAGAGAAAATAAAGACATTTTATATAGTGCTCGCCCCAGAGATTGTGTATTAACATTTGGGCTTTCAGTTCAATATAAGTAGGCCAATGTTTGTTCATCCAAAACGTTGATAAGCTTGAAGGGACTATGATTTTCCAATATAAATCCTCATCCATAATGTCAGCTATCAGATTAACGTTTTAGATTGCTTAACCATGATATGTACTTGTACAGAGCAAACTTGCCCAGTCCACTCTTCGAGTGGTACTCAGTGTATGAAACGAGGTTGGGATTATTTTATTCTCTATTTCCTTCGAAGAGATTGTGATTTAGGTAAATAGGAAATGACCCAATCTCATTCTGCATCAGTGAGTTTTTAGCAAGGGATCGAAGTTCCTCGTGAGAAAAGAAAGACAGACAAAAGAAGATGGCTGTTGAGTCTGCTGTTTCCTTGGTTTTAAGAAAACTCAGTGATGTACTAGTTCAAGAGGCAGTTTCCCTCTATGGAGTGCGTGATCAGGTCGAGTGGGTCGAGAGAGAATTGAGGCGGATGCGGTGCTTCTTGAAAGACGCTCACGCAAAGCAAAGCTGTGATGAAAGAGTGAAAAACTGGGTAGCGGATGTAAGAGATGTCGCTTACGATGCGGAAGACGTCATCGACACCTTCATCCTCAAAATAGAAGGACATATGAGAAGTGGGTTCGTCGGGTTCTTTAAAAGGTGCATATTCATCCATGTTGAATTATTGGCTCGACGTGAGGTCGGCAATGAGATAGAACGGATAAAGAATAAAATCCGGGAGATCTCTGCGAGCAGGCTGACATACGGCATTACAGATATCAGCAAAGTCGAAGAAGGTAGCAGCTCCAGGGGTGAAAGTCTGCACGAGCAAAGGCAAACTTCTCCTCTATCTAGAGCGACAGAAGTCGTCGGTTTTGAAGAAGACATAAAGATATTAGTGGGACGGTTGATCGATGGCGATTCACGACGTTGTGTGGTTTCTGTGGTCGGAATGGGCGGTCTTGGCAAGACTACTCTTGCCGTTAAAGTTTATAACAATGATGATGTAAAGAAACATTTTGATTGTTGTGCTTGGGTTTTTGTATCTCAAGAATACGTTGTGAGAGATCTTTTGCAAAGCATTATAAAATGCTTCATGCCTCTTAGTCAAGCAGAGTCTGAGAAGGTAGAGAAAATGAATCCTGTTCAGTTGAGGGAGAAGCTTTCCAATCATTTGAATGAAAGGAAATATCTTGTGGTGTTGGACGATATATGGAAGACTGAAGCATGGGATTCTGTAGTAGCTGCTTTTCCAGATATGAATAATGGAAGTCGAATCCTAATCACCACCCGCAACAGAGATGTAGCTTCATATGCAGATGCACGGAGCTGTCCCCACGAGCTGCGGCTTTTAGGAGATGAAGAAGGATGGAAATTGTTTTGTAAAAAAGCATTCTTGGAACAGGGTATCCATTGCCAGCAAAATTTAGAGAAACTAGGTAAAGAGATTTTGGCGAAGTGTGGTGGTTTGCCTCTTGCTATTGTTGTCATAGGGGGGTTACTATCAAGAAAAGCAACAGATCCAAACGAGTGGGAGAAAGTACTGAGGCGAATTAGCTCCCAGTTTACCGATGATGAATCTCGAATTGCAAGAATATTAGCCTTAAGCTATGAAGATTTACCCTACCATTTGAAGCCATTCTTTCTCTACCTTGGTGTTTTTCCAGAAGACTATGAGATCCGTGCTAAAAAATTGATTTATCTGTGGACCGCAGAAGGATTTGTAGAGCCAAAAGGGAATGAAACGGTCGAGGAAGCTGCAGAGGTTTGCCTGGAAGAGCTAATCCATAGAAGCCTGATTCAAGTGTCAAAAATTCGTTCCATTGGTGGAATTAAAAGCTGCCGCATCCATGATCTATTACGTGAACTCTTCATTTCAAAAGCCAAGGAAGACAAATTCGTAGATGTTCATCATAAACATACAAATCTTCTCTCTCCATCAAATTCTCGCCGGCTTGCTATTCATCAGGCACCTAGTAAGTACACTTGTTTAAATCACACCAACTCACACCTTCGTTCAGTGTTATGGATCGATTTAATGAAGGGAGAAGTCAGGAAAAAGCAAGAGCAGTTTCTTTTCAGAGGATTCAGTTTGCTTAGGGTGTTGGATCTATCTTATATGAAAATGAGAAAGCTTCCAAAAGAAATAGGTACACTGATCCACTTGAGATACCTTAGCTTCAGGTTCGCTGGCTCGGACAGTTATGACTGTTGCTTAAATGGGTGTGATTCGGACCCAGCAAGCTTCCCATCATCCATGAGCAATCTCCACAATTTAGAAACGCTTTATTTAACATCAGGTTCTCGGTCGGTTCACATACCCAGTTTTATTTGGAAGATGCAACAATTAAGGCATGTGCATGTGCCGTACGGCAGCATAATAAGTAAAGGTGCGTTGTCTAAAATAGTGGGACATCCATCACTCGAACTTGATTCTTTAGTCAATCTCCAGACTCTAAAACGTATAACAGCTGGCGATTGGATAGGTGATTATTTGGAGAAGTTAATTAATCTAAAGAAACTGGGAATATGGGGGATCTACCGGAGTAGGCATGCAGAGGCATTGTCCAAATCTCTTCCAAGATTGGACCGCCTCCAGTCTTTGTTGTTGGAATGGCACAGTACTCTTCCAGGTTTTATGCCTATTTCACATAACCTGCATTTGAAGAAGATGTTTTTGAGGGGAAAGTTAGAGAAGCTACCTGAGTCGAATGAATTCTCACCTAACCTCACCAAGCTTACCTTGATATCCTCCGAGTTAATGGAAGACCCGATGGCGACATTAGAGAAACTACCCAACCTTCGGATTCTCATGTTGGATGATTATTCATACGTGGGAAAGGAAATGGTCTGCTCTGCACAAGGGTTTCCTCTACTTGAATCCTTACATGTTGTAGAGTTACCTGAATTAGAAGAGTGGATTGCGGAGGAAGGAGCGATGCCAAGGCTTATACATTTGCAGATTTGGAACTGCTCTCATTTAAAGATGCTTCCAGAAGGACTGCAACATGTGACTACCCTCAAGAAATTGGAGGTGTTATACATGCCAAATGAATTCAACACCAGAATACAGGAAGATGGCGGAGCGGATTGGCATAAGATTCAACATATACCCTCAATCGAAATAAAACAGCGAGCTATCAAAGGCAGGTGAATTTGGTTGCTTGTTTCTTCCACCAACGGAAAATGCATGGAAGGGCAAATTCAGCATCTCTACAAAAGCCAGTGAGTTTTTCTTCTTCTTTCGTTCATTTCGCTCATCTTGATTAGCTCTAGGTAATACCGTCTCTTGCAAATCATGCATGTTAGTTGTTGGTGAAAATTCCCCAACCAAAAATGTCTGAAGCCATTACTTCAACTACATATGAATTGGACCACATGAATGTGTGATTGGATAAGTGGCATCAGTCTGATTGCTCCCTGTTGATCATGAACTTTTGACCATTTTGGCTTCCGGCTTGAGGGCCACCATTCAAATAGCAAGAATGAGCTTGCCAGTGCTATGTTCGGACTCTTTTCTATATGGGAAAGGGTCCACCAGAGCAATGGTTATGATCATCTAAGAATGCAGCCACATGGACCATTCTTAACATGCACTATCTTTTCTTTGAATGCTTGAGGATGTCTTGAGATTTGAATATCTAAGCCTTCACAATCCAACCGCTTTATATGCCGTCACATGTGCCTAGACAGAAAACAAGTGCAAGATCTAAGCTGTCCATCTCAACACAATACCCATACCCAACACGAAAACTTGTCTCCGTTGTTCTAGACCATTGTCTGGTTGGACAATCACACATATGGGCCATAGCCCAAAATCAGGGGAATTGACTATGTTAACCTTCTGATCCATGACTACAAATGGACTTAATGCAAAGCTGAGTGCACTTATAAATCTTCTATTGGGTGTCTTCATAGTGTCATTTCACAATGAAGAAAAACATTCTTACTCAATAGATAGATTGGAAACTGTTAATCTGCAAACTTGAGTGCCACCCCAATTGTGGGAGTAATCGAAGTTTAACCAAAAAAATAAATAAATCCAGATTTATATATTTTGAATGGCTTATCGAATTCTGAATGTTATTGAGTATTCGTCTAACTGATGTAATTTTTCTTGATTTTGTGGATGGTTATGTTGTTGTTTTCTGAGGTTTACTTGATATCATATAAGATTGCTTTATCCTTTTATGTTATGGTTTTCTTTTCTCGGGCATGTTATTTTTTAATGACACAATCACGTAATTTGTCACCATCTATGTATATTAATGACCTAGTAGTCTGAACGTCCTAACATTTCTTCTGTTGGGCCGACTGTTGCTTTGGTAGGAAAGAGTCTTGTACAGCACATGCAAGGCGACACGACCAGACAACATGCTGATGTATCCGAGAGGATGATCAGCCACACTGGGATTGAGATACGGCCCAGACTCCTACGGGAGGCAGCAGTTCCAGCCCTACTTCTTTCTCTGCTTTCTGTATCCGCTCGACTAGTTCCATCGATGTGATGAGATTGCTTGCTTGAAAGTTCATTTTCTTTTTATGGTTTTCATACTCTGTTCTCTATAATGGTGTGAGTTATTTGGATGATGTTTTCAGACATTAGCATGAAATCTGTAGCTTTATCTACGAATATCTTCATACACTGGTGTGTTTTATGGTGGTTGAATCCAATGGTATATAATGACCTACATCCTCTGTAGTTGTAGATTGTGATTTCAGTTGGTATCCATCAGATTGTTGTGGTTGTTACACTGGTGTCCATCTAACTGTGAGTATTTTTTTCTTCTTCTTCTCTTTGAATGCTGCCTATTGCATATTTCAGAGTCGATCAATCATTGTTTGGGCCCATGAATGGATGACAACCACATTCATGTGGTAGCTCACCAAATCCTCGGGTTAGGCTTATCCACGTCAGCCAACAATTTTAAGGGATCAAAATTGGCATGCATGTTATGCCACATGTACAATGGATGGATGGTAGCATCCTAGTAAGGTAGTTGGTAGGGTGGAAAGACTTCTAGTGTCATGGAAAATGGGCCAAATCGATAGAGGAAAAACCTGACCCTAAATTAGGATGGACCCCACAAAAAGTAAGTATTCATCTGGCCAATGATCAGTAAGTTGGGTCAGGTGGGCTTACTTGTTAGGCATTTGGTAAATGAGATACGAATCCATTCACTAGGAGTGGCAATCGGTCGGGTGACCTGCCCAACCCAGCCAGCTCTGGACGGACTTGGAACTATTAGATTGGCCTCTGAGCCCAGATTTCATCCCTGTCATGTTTAATAATTTATCAAACTGGGCTTGGGTTCGAAGTCATTTTAGCCCAAACCAACCCCGCTATGCTGCGCCCCTGTCATGTGTTGCTCCATCAATTTTCAGGCTGGGCTTGGCCTTATGTCATTTTAGCCCAAACAAACCTGGCTCCACTCTATATGCATATGCATGTGTTTTATCCTGCAAATGTCTTATTCCAATCCTTACTGAGCAATACACATGAATCTTACATGTAGACTATTGGCATGCGGCACACTTGATCATAGTTCCAAAACTCGGTTACTCGCTCTAAAAACATGGATAGCCAAGGTAATAGCATATACTAGCTGACCAATCAATGGGAATGCTGATTGCGTCCAATCCTGCAGGTCTTGAGCAGGGAACGGATAAGAGCTCCGAGTGACCACTATGATGTACAGGTTTTATCTACACCATCCATCCATTTTGACGTGACATTTTATGAAGTAGGATCAAAAGTTAGGCAGATCCGAGGGTCAAGTTGACCACACCACAGGAAGCAGCGGTGATAATAATGCTCACTGACAGTTGAAACTTCCAAATGGCCCGCTGTGATGTTTATTTTCCGTCCAGCCTATTCATAAATTTACATACACCTGGATGAGAGAAAAACACAAAAATTAGCTCGATCCGAAGCTTCTTTGACCCTCAAGAGGTTTTCAATGGTCAAGAGTTTAATCCCCATTCCGTGGTCCACCTGTGCCTTGAATTTGCCTCAGTTTTGGGCCTTTCTAAAATGATATAGAAAAATGGATAGACGGTGTGGATAAAACCTATACATTACAGTGGCTACTTGGAGCCCCTGCTCGTTTGGAGCTGGTGACGGGCAGGATAGGATCGCAATACCTTTCGATCAATGGTTTATGTTAAAATTTTCAAACTTTTATATTCAAACGAACCTAGTTAGACATTGAGTCGAGAGTTGAGCTTTAGAGTTTTTAAACTATTCACTTGATTGGGTAAAATCACATGGAAAATAAGCTGTCTTGGGAACTGCTTTTCCAATAAACAGCGGAAGTGTAGTCCTACTAATCACCCTGGTGGGGGTGGCTAACATGGAGTGTGCTTACTGACACGGGTGTGTACTAACAAGCTAACCTTAAAAATCAAAAAAAAAAAAAAAAAAAAGAAGAAGAAGAAGAAAAGAAAAGAAAAGAAGAGAGTCCTACTAATCACCCTTTACACTGGCGTAACTTTCGTATGCAAATAAATGCATTGAGTTCTCTCCACCAACAGCACCTAAGTTTTGGATTTGCTTAAATTTTTGGCCCATGCCTTAAAATGACCTAGCAAAATGGATGGACGATAGGGATATAAAATACATACATCACAATGGGCCCATAGCATGGATCCACCAATCTCCGTGGTTCTCTAAATCCACTTAATCTACATCCATCCATATGGGATACAGATTATGTGGTGGCCCCACCACCACGGATGTCCATGATGTCTCAATGTGGCAAGATTTGATGGGGCCACATGCCATTGTCAGAAATGTGGCCCAATCAAGTACGCATTTAACAAAACAAATTTAAAACATGCTTTGTGTGGTATCCATTTCTAATAGTGACACATGGTCCAATTTGATGTGGAACGAGTTGCAAACACTTTCATGGATTGACCAGAGAAGGCCTGATTGGAGGCAGAAATTATTCAGACTATAAGAATCTTTAAACAGTCAACCAGATTGAGTTTTTCCACATATCATATATGATTTTGGAAAGGAGAAACTACTTCAGCCAACCAACCCTACTATACCGGTTTGCCCACTGGATTTGCAAGATTCCATCAGATTGACAATTAAAAGTCTATTTTATTTTTATTTTTACTATAAATTGTAAGTTTTAATTGGACCATAACTTTTGATCCTTTGAGTTGTATGAGTCATGCCCAACATGAAAATGCATGGCTTAAAAATTTAGGAGAATAACATGGTTAGGCCAAATTGGACACTTGCTATTTTTGGCCAAAAACCATAAAGTGTAGTAGGAATGGTGACCGTATATAAATAGCAAGTTTGCTATTTATAACAAGTCATGGTTTTAGGGAGTTTTGAGTCTAAAACTCCGTCCTATGTTTGAATTCATTAGTTAAAGGACTATAGTTTTGTTTTTATCATCATTCAATTTATTTTTGAATTTATTATAAGTTATTTCTATTTTATCTAAAGTGGATTCAAGTAAATTTTGTAAGGAATTCCAAGAGCTTTGTAGATTTGCAGTAGTTATCCCTGAGGAAGATAGTGATCGGCCTCATCACTTCTTTCCTATGTCACAATCAAAACCTGCAATATCAAATCACCATGGACATCCGCAGTGGCAAGGTCACTATGCAACCCACCCAGGTTGCGTATCTGCCTATTGGGTCCGTCGGACACCTTTTGTGACATGTCAGGGTCCTGCCTATTGATTAGTTTGGATATTTCAACGGTTCTTCAATTGCTTAGAAAAGAATTGATCCAAGCCTGTTAAAGCTTGAAGAGCAATTTAATCTTATTTTAGATGGGGGTGTGTAAAGTGGGTTAGAACAAATGAAACAATTAGGAGAAAGATGCTCACCGGTGATTTCTTATAGGGCCCATGGTGATGTGTATATGAAATCCACTCCAACCATCAAATGATTTATAACCCATTAGGCATGCTCGCCAAGGGAAATAGTTTGGAGGGTGGACACGCCTATACATTGTTCTTGATCATGTGACTCACCTAAATCATGGATGTGGCTGATTTCTAAATCTTAAGATTAACATGGCTGGATGCATCGATCCTCATAATAGAGTTCACGTGCACATCACAATGAGGCTCACTTGAGCCCACCCCGACTTTGCCAGCAGCGTAAGATCTCTTGCAGCGCTCTTCATTGGAGACAATTTTCAATCGTGGGGTTCAGTGTATCCCCAGACGGTGTGACCCACTGGTGATGTATGTGCCTTACATCCCATTCATCCATTTTGACATATTATTTTAGGGCATGATCCAAAAAATGACGTAAATCTAAATCATGGGTGGACCACAATATAAGAAATAGTGGTGATTGAATGGCCACCATTAAAAGCTTCTTGGGGCCACCCGAATGCTCATTTGCCATCCAACCTATTGATAAGATCACAGAAACCTAGATGAAAGGACCACACACAACTATCATTTTGATTCAAAAATTTTGCGGCTTACTAGAAGTTTTTAATCGTCCGTCACCACTGTTTTGGACAGTGTGGTTCACCTGAGATTTGGATCTGCGTCATTTTTTTATGATGTCCCAAGATTAGCCGTAAAAATGGATGGACAGCATGGATGTAAGGAACATACATTAACATGGGCCCCATAGTCAAGATCCACCCACCTTAGTGGATCCCGGGTTCCACTGAAAGCTATGCCCACAATTTTCATAGGAAAAGAGATGTTCACATATAACAAGGGGTGTTAATGTGCCTGGATCGGGCCTAAAAATCTTAATTTTGAATAGGGCAGGCCCAAAACAGTTCAAAACGGGCTGATATCTGGACCAGGCCCAGCCCATCGACAGCCCTAACTAGTACGTCCAACTAAGCAGTCTGTGAGGCCCACCATGGTGTTTATATAACATCCAATTGGGCCAACCAGTAATGTGCGAGGCCTGCTATGGTGTTTATTTAACATCTAGTCCAGTAAGGTAGTCTCATCACGAAAACAAGATGCCCAGAAAGTCAAATTCACCAACTGTTACGTGGGCCACACTATAGAAAACAACAAGCACGTGAAAACTTCAACATTCATGTGTCCCACCATTGGTTGGATAAACCTGACTTTTGGGGCATCCCATCTTCATTGCAGGTGTCTGAGGTCATACAAATACCACATATGGTTCCCATTGACAACCAGTTCTACGTCCAACTAGTTAATTAGTCAAGGGTATTTTGCTAATATATATCTACTGAATTGTGGGAGCACTTAAATAGCACCACTTTTCAAAACATGATCTTTTTATACGGTTTTATTTTTTTTAGATAAATTTGTCCTTGAGCAACTTTTTCAAATCTCTACTCAATCGTATCTTATATTGTCGGTGGCTTTTGACAAGCTTTTCTACTTATGCAGTTTTAAAAAAAATTATTAACATTTTGGAAATCCTTAAGCATTTAAGAAAGAGGGAGGCATAAGGTTACCACGACCTCACACAAGATGATCTTACCCTCACTGTGGTTCCCATTTTGATGCATGGAATCTATATCCTTGGCGCCAATCGGATATTATTTTAGGGCTTTATCCAAAAAAAAGAAGTAAATCAATATAAATGGTATGGATTAGATATAATGCATCCAATAATCCAATGGCCAGATCAAGGATGTGGCCCATCCAATGGCCATATTGGATCTAGTTGATGGGGATTTTTCTCCTCATTGGTGGAATCGATGAAATCGAATGGGTTTCGATATCATTGATAATTGTAGAATTTTTCAATCCTGGTCGCTAGACTGTTTTTTGTCATGTCGATATGATCGAGTGGCCTGCCGATCATATCGAGGATGTATCGAGAGTGTCTCGATGGCATCGATAATTGATAGAATTTTACCCCTGGTTGTTGGACAGTTTTGGTCCTGTCTCGATATGATCGAGCGACTTTCAGATGGCATCGACGCTGTTATCGAGAGACCGTCGATATGATCGAAGATTTTCGCAGATGCGATTGCTGAAGCGCAAATTTTGTCGATTTTATTTCCTATTTGGGTTCTACCTCTTTCTATTCTTATATAAAGGGGTGTATCCGGGATTGCAGTGAATTCCAGGGTATTTTAAGATTTCCTAAAGCTTTACAAGGGTTTGCTAAAGGGTTTAGGGTTGTGAGAGAGAGAGAGAAAGAGAGAGAGGAAGCTTGTGGAAGGGAGGCTATGCTTGTAGAGGTGATCTACCATATCTCAGCGCTTTCACGTCTTCATAATCAGTGAGATCTCTCCGTCTTCTTTGTTTCTCTTACTGTTTATCCGCTCCTGCGTGAGCGAATAAGGTTTGATCCAAGCGGTGTGTGTTTGTGATCGGTCGTAACGTTCTGCTTTATAGTGGATTGTTGATCTGGACGAGGTCCCGTGGTTTTTACCTCTTTGAGGATTTTTCACGTAAAAATCCCTAGTGTTGTGTGATTGATGCTTTGATTTACTTCATTGCTTTTATTATCCCATAATTCTGGTTTGTTCTGGAGGGCTAGATCCTAAGGTTTTGTGCAAGGCCCCCAACAAAGTGGTATCAGATCTAAGTTCATTGAACGGGTAGGATCGGTTTGGAATTATGGAAGGTGGCTCAAGGATGATCAGCCTCAATGGTTCTAACTGGACTATATGGAAGGCTAAGATGGAGGATTTACTTTATTGCAAGGACCTATATTCTCCAATTTTAGGCATATCAGCAAAATCCAAGGATATGTCTGATGATGATTGGAAGAAGTTGGACCGGAAGGCGGTGGGGTTTATTAGACAATGGCTGTATGATTCTGTATTCCACCATGTGTCTATGGAAACTTCAGCTGCTAGCCTATGGCTGAAACTAGAAGGGCTGTATGAGAGGAAGACAGCCGGTAATAAAATCTTTCTGATAAGGCGACTTGTGAATCTCAAGTTCAAGGATGGTGGTTCTGTGGCCGAGCACATGAATGAGGTCAGCAATATAGTGAACTAACTCTCCTCTATGAAGATGGTCCTGGATGGTGAATTGCAGGCCTTGTTATTGCTTAGTTCATTGCCTGGCAGTTGGGAGACATTAGTGGTGTCTCTAAGTAATTCCGCGCTAGACGGAAAGGTATCCATGGAACAAGTTACTAGCTGTCTCTTTAATAAAGAGACAAGGAGGAAGTCTCAGGGGTCTACTCAGCAAGAGGCACTTGTGACACAGGAACGGGGGAGAGGAAAGAACTGGAAGGGTGGGAAGGCCTGAGATAAATCAAGAGGCAAGTCGAGTAATAGAAAAGATGTTGAGTGCTGGAATTGTGGCAAGAAGGGCCACTATAAACATGAATGTCGTAAGGCTAAAAATGACAAGAAAGGAACAGGAAAGGAGAAGGAAGATGAATTTGATTCTACTGCGGTCGCTTCAGATGGCGACGTTGTTATTATTCTTTCCACAGATCACGATGTATGTCTCACGGCTACAGGTCAGGACACCGACTGGGTGATTGACTCAGGAACTTCTTTTCATGCAACTCCACGCAGGAATTTCTTCACGAGCTATAAGTCAGGTGACTATGGGACCGTGAAGATGAGGAATTCTGGCGTATTGAAGATCGTAGGGGTCGATGATATTTATGTGAAGATCGATGTAGGCTGCACGTTGGTTCTCAGGGATGTGAGGCATATCCCAGACCTTCGCCTCAACTTAATGTCGACGGGAAGGTTGGATGATGATGGCTATGAAAGTCGGTTTGCTGGTGGGCGCTGGAAGCTCATCAAGGGTTCGTTGATGCAGCTAGAGGAAAGAAGTGTTGCACCCTGTACAAGGTAAGTGTCAGTGTATGCAAGGGTGGGTTGAACGCAGCGGAAGATTCAGCTATAGACATGTGGCACAGGCATCTAGGCCACATGAGTGAAAAAAGGCTTCAGCTACTAGCAAGGAAGCGGCTCCTTCCAGACGTGACAAGTATACCTCTCAAAACCTGTCTCGATTGTTTATCAGGGAAACAACATAGAGTTTCATTCGTTAAAATTGCTTCCCATGTTAATAAAGTGCATGCATTAGATTTGGTTTATTCTGATGTTTGTGGTCCTATGAGGACAAAAACCTTGGTTGAGGCATTGTATTTTGTTACTTTTATAGATGATGCATCTAGGAGGGTTTGGGCTTATGCTTTGAAATCCAAGGACGAGGTCTTTGGTGTGTTTAAGTTGTTTCATGCTATGGTCGAGAGAGAGACAGGTAAATCATTGAAGTGCATGCGCACTGACAATGGTGGTGAATACATTGGCGACTTTCATGATTACTGCAAGTCCCTGGGTATACGGCATGAACAGACGGTTCCCAAGACCCCCCAGCATAATGGTGTAGCTAAGCGAATGAATCGCACCATTGTTGAGAGAATCAGATGCATGATATCTCATGCGAAGTTGCCCAAGACGTTCCGGGGAGAAGCAATGCACACAGCGGTGTATCTGATAAACAGGTCTCCATCAGCCCCGTTGAATGGAGAAGTACCTGAGAAAGTGTGGACTGGACAGGATCTATCGTACAGTCATCTCAGGGTGTTTGGATGCAGGGCATCCGTTCACGTACCGAAGGACGAGAGGTCCAAGCTCGATATAAAGATCAGGCAGTATGTGTTCTTAGGATACGGTGATGAAAAGTTTGGTTACAGATTGTGGGATCCGACAGAGAGGAAGCTCGTCAGGAGCAGAGATGTGGTTTTCTTTGAAGATCAGTGTATTGAAGACATTGGTAAACCAGTGAAGAATCAGCCTAGTTCAGGTGAGCTAGAGGACATGGATCCAGTTATTCCTCCCGTGGTGCCTGATGACGGGGGAGTACAGCGAGGTGTAGAGGACGAGGGGGTTCCTACAGAAGATGGACCAGGGGAGCAGCCCACACTTGATCCACCTGTTGAACCATAGGTGAGGAGGTCATCTAAGGACAGACAGCCGTCCAAGAGGTACTCGCCGCATGAGTACATTATGCTGACAGATGGGGGAGAACCAGAAGACTATTCTGAGGCCCTAGCCGACGAGCATAAGAAGGAGTGGTTGAAAGCTATGCAAGAGGAGATGGAATCCTTGCATAAGAACCATACCTATGACATGATGAAACTGCCTAAGGACAAGAAAGCTTTGAGTAACAAGTGGGTGTTCAGAAAGAAGGTTGAGCAGAAGAATTCACAGACGAGGTTCAAGGCCAGACTTGTGGTAAAAGGGTTTGGTCAGAGGAAAGACATAGACTTTGAGGAGATATTCTCACCGGTGGTGAAGATGACATCCATACGGGTGTTGCTTGGGTTGATAGCTAGCATGGATTTGGAGATACTGCAGTTAGATGTTAAAACTGCCTTTTTCCATGGTGACCTGGAAGAAGAGATCTACATGCACCAACTAGAAGGGTTCGAAGTCAAGGGCAAGGAGCATATGATGTGTAGGCTGAGGAAGAGCTTGTATGGGCTAAAACAAGCTCCACGGTAATGGTACAAGAAGTTCGACTCGTTTATGTTACAGCATGGGTATGACAGAACGGAGTCGGACCATTGTGTGTTCACGCGCAAGTTCTCAGATGGTGATTTCTTAGTTCTGCTGTTATATGTTGATGACATGCTCATCATGGAAAAAGACATTAAGAAGATCGACAAGCTGAAACAGGAGTTGGGCAAGTCTTTTGCGATGAAAGACTTGGACCCGGCTAAACAGATCCTAGGAATGGAGATAACTCGTGACAGAAGCAGTAGGAAACTTTGGCTGTCACAAGAACAGTATATTGAGAAAGTCCTAAAGCGGTTCAATATGAATGCAGCGAAGCCGGTCAGTACTCCACTGGATGGTCACTTCAGATTGAGCGATAGACAGTGTCCCAAGAAGAAGGCAGAGGTGGAAGAGATGCAGAAGATACCCTACGCGTCAGCTGTAGGAAGTTTAATGTATGCTATGGTGTGTACACGCCCAGACATAGCATATGCGGTTGGTGTTGTCAGCTGGTATCTTGCCAATCCTGGCAAAGAACATTGTGCAGCGGTGAAATGCATACTGCGGTATCTAAAAGGCTCATCCAGGTTGAGCTTATGCTATGGTGACGGTAAACCTGTGTTAGAGGGCTACACAGATGCAGATATGGCAGACGACATAGACTCCAGGAAGTCTACATCGGGGTTCATGTTCACGTTTGCAGGGAGAGCGGTTTCTTGGCAGAGCAAGCTACAAAAGGTCGTAGTATTTTCGACAACAGAAGCCGACATGTAAAGAGATGCTTTGGATGAAGAGGTTCCTACAGGAACTTAGCATGAAGCAGGAGGAGCACGAGGTCTATTGTGATAGTCAAAGTGCTATACACTTGAGCAAGAATCCAAGTCAGCACTCCAAGTCAAAGCACATAGAGGTTCGGTATCACTGGATAAGGGATACTTTGGAATAGAAGGTGTTACAGCTTGAGAAGGTCCACACGGACGATAATGGGTCAAACATGATGACCAAGGCTTTGCTCAAGGGCAAGTTTGAGGTTTGTACAAATCGGGCTGGCTTGAAGAAGGTGGATTCCTCCTGAGTCGAAAAGGAGAAGATTTGATGGGAATTTTTCTCCTCATTGGTGGAATTGATGAAATCGAATGGGTTTCGATATCATCGATAATTGTAGGATTTTTCAATCTTGGTCACTGGACTGTTTTTTGTCCTGTCGATATGATCGAGTGGCCTGCCGATCATATCGAGGATGTTATCGAGGATGTATCGAGAGTGTCTCGATGGCATCGATAATTGATGGAATTTTATCCCTGGTTGCTGGACATTTTTGGTCCTATCTCGATATGATCGAGCGACTTTGAGATGACATCGACGCTGTTATCGAAAGACCGTTGAAATGATCGAAGATTTTCTCAGATACGATTGCGGAAGCCCAAATTTTACAGATTTTGTTTCCTATTTGGGTTCTACCTCTTTCTATTCTTATATAAAGGGGTGTATCCGAGATTGGGGTGAATTTCAGGGTATTCTAGGGTTTCCTAAAGCTTTGTAAGGGTTTGCTAAAGGGTTTAGGGTTGTGAGAGAGAGAGAGAAAGAGAGAGAGGAAGCTTGTGAAAGGGAGACTATGCTCGTAGAGGTGATCTACCATATCTCAGCGCTTTCACGTCCTCGTAATCGGTGAGATCTCTCCGTCTTCTTTGTTTCTCTTACTGTTTATCCGCTCCTGCGTGAGTGAAGAAGGTTTGATCCAACCGGTGTGTGCTTGTGATCGGTTGTAACGTTCTTCTTTATAGTGGATTGTTGATCTGGACGAGGTCCCGTGGCTTTTACCTCTTTGAGGGTTTTCCACGTAAAAATCCCTGGTGTTGTGTGATTGATGCTTTGATTTACTTCATTGGTTTTATTATCCCATAATTCTGGTTTGTTCTGGAGGGCTAGATCCTAAGGTTTTGTGCAAGGCCCCCAACACTAGGTTCTTTTCATCACAGGGCAATGATAATGATCTTCGGCATAGGGACCTACTGATCTTCTTGGTCCTTAAGGAGGGATGAGAGCTTGCATGAATCGATCCTCCAACCTCTATTATATCCAAAAATATCTTTACTAAATGACTAAGGAATTTATTTTGTTTGAAAATGAAAAAATTAAAGTTTTAATCACTTTATTTATGATTTAGGTGTCTACTTAATGCATGAAAATCAAGGACGTTTATAATCATTGTCCTCTTCTTAAGAATAGCCTTTCAATTCACAAAGAGAGAGAAATCTCTATAAGTGAAGAAAATTAGTATTATTGGTGAAAGAATCCTTCATTATTCCGATAATTTCAGTACATTTGATGTGCTTCCACTACAACAAAAAGTGGAATAAGCGGGGCATTTGCGCTGCTCATTCATCGGCGCTATGTAGTACCTACCTGACGGATATCTTACCATATAAAAAAAAATCCCTTCTGACCAGTGCGACCCTCTCCTACTTTCTACCCCTCTCTCTCTCTCTCTCTCTCTCTCTCTCTCTCTCTGCAAACCTAGCTCGAATCCCGCCTCTCCCTCTCCCAATCTCTCACTCCCTCTCCCGATCTCTCTCACTTGCATCATCTCCAGATCTCGCGCCTCTCTCTCTCTCTCTCTCTCTCTCTCTCTCCCTCACTTGCATTATCTCCAGATCTGGTGCGGCCAGCAACCCCTGCCCTTCATCTCTTCCTCGGCCAGGTACTCTCTTGTTTCCTAGGGTTTTGGATCTATTTTCTGCACTTTGCAAGGTTTTTTGACTGGTTATGGTGGGGATTTACTAGATCTAGAACTAGGGTTTGGATTTCAGAAAATTCAAGTGAGAAGATGCTTTTTCTTTTTCCATTTTTTATCTATCGATTTCTGTGTATTTTTCAGGACTTTCTCCCTATCTATCTCTCTCAAAACCCTATTCCTCGATCCTCTGCTTCTGCTGCTCGTGAATCTCAGATTCTCAGGTATGATGTAATGCTTTTCTCATCTTGTTGTTGCTTTCTGAAATTTATAATACTTGATTAGGAATATGCTTTGTTGAATACAAATCCCTAATTAGGGATTTGCGTTGTCGAATCCATTTTTAGGGATTTGCATTGTCGAATCCATTTTTAGGGATTTGCATGGTCGAATCCCTAATTTAGAAGTGCTTATTACATTTGCAGATTGCTTGGGTGTTTCTGATCATACATTGCTTGCATTGATTTTGATTGCATGAAGCATTATTTAGGTTTCAAACATCAAGCCTCTTTTACTCTCTTGAATCCTTGTTTTTGGAATCATCTATGATACATAATGTAACTGCAACACTGCAACTGTTCTTCTACTGTGACAATTTCATGGCAAAATCGATTGAGATTTCACTTGGGTCTTTGAAGTAGCATCGAATGGTGGTGCTTGCTTGAAACTATTGATTATCGATGTGCATATTTATCCTGTTTTTGATATTCTTCAGCCATTGCACATCCGAGGAGTTTGAATTGATAAGTTAGAGAAAACATTGTTTGCTTGATTAGTTCATTTTGTTACTGTTTTCCCAAATCATATGCATGATTGAATCAAGTAGAGTGTGGAATTGGATGCGAGTGTTCCAAGCAAATTGACGTGGTCTTCTGTAGATTATTTGAGAACATAGAAACATTACATGTCAGAAAGCAGGGAGGCAGCTAACATGTTAACAAATTCTCTTACGAAGGCTTTGCTATTTTTATGTTGGTAGTTGATTTTGAAGGAACTGGCAAGTTTCCTTTTTTTTTTCCTGGGGTAGCTACGTTTAGAGGCATTTTCTAGTAAGAGGATTAACATCTTTGCAAGATTTATCCTGGCTTTTCAAAGAGAACTCTTTTATCATTTCTCTACCATTGGAAGTGAGAACAAGCTTAATCTCCCACTAGCTCAATAGATAACAATCTCAAACCAACTTACAAGGTGATTTTAAAAGGCTCCAGTGATTCTATCAACTGTGAAATAACATAAAAAATCATTGATGAGGGTTTGTTCCATAGGAGGTTATGAGTGTAGATCAGCTACTGCAAAGGTGCAAACATTACACTTTTTTTCTTTTTTCTTTTGCTTTTGTAATATTTAGCTGGCAATTGCACTATTCTATTTTATTTTTTTTCTTGTCTTTTGGCAGGCAAGCCTTAATATTAAAAACTTTTATGAACTGCACCAGTTTTAGATGTTCCTACCACAATACATTTTTCATCCTACTACCAAACACATCCCAAGTATATTTGAAACAGATCAATAAATGATTGATGAATAAAACAAATCATTGCCATTTATTAGAATTGAACTAGTCACAATTTTTGTTTTGAATCTCATCACCTTTTTCTGTTTGTAGTTCTCTACAAATTATCATAAAACGGGTCTACCCTTTTTTTTTAAATTATTATTTAAAACTTTCTTCATTTCAGTATGGAGGAACCCATGTATACAACTGATGCACTCCTAAACAAAAAAACCATGGGAGCAACCAGACTTGGCTTGGCTTCAACAGGTTCATTGAGTTGACCCAGGACACCATTAGTGGAAAGTGATCCATATTGCTCATAAGATATTGCAGAGACTTACAGGAAACCCTGCAATCACCTGATTCTTAAATACCTAGTTGTCCACCTGTAATATGATGCTCCTTTGTCATGTAATCTTATCACGTCCTAGGAATGTACAGAGAATTTTTGTGACTTTCCACATGTTTACTCATTTTCCATCACACATGGAAATAAATACCATTATTTATTAACATGTTTGCCAAAAGACCATTTTGCTTCATTACATAACCACCAAAAGATTTTGAGCTGTTAATAGAATGAGCTTAAGCTATGCCTGGAGACTAATAGAGACTGTGCTATGCCCGAATGTTGCTAAATTTCTTTCAGGAGGCCTTTATGTTGATAAATTAGCACTATGATGACTCAATCCAGTTCTAGAGTTGTTGAAAAATGTGTTGAAATACTTCTCCCTGTTTTGTGAAGTAAACTTTAGGGCCACCTTATATTGATTTTAGAACTGTTTTACATCACCCGAGCAATTTTATTTCAGGTAACATTTGTTTCAAGTGAGCTGCTGCCCCCTGAGGATTCTCATACTCTTAAATTCGGGGAATTTTCATGTAAGCTCTACAGTCACAGCTTGCTTCATTTCGGTCAGGTGATTTTTCTGCCAAATTAATTCAACTTCCTCAGTAATGCTAATGTTTTGTTCATATTGATTACCTTATAGCCTTTTCTTGTGCTATTAGATTTCAGACTGTTGTATTTAATTGGCCTATGACATCATGCATAGTATCCACAATTCTCTATTACTCACAAATACCTAGTAATGAGTCAATTCTAATACTTCTTTGAGTTTGTACTTACATTTGTTTAGTTTTCTTGGGTAAAAGAAGAGTATGATAGCATAAAAAACCTAGCTGGTAGATTTTGCAACACATTGCAGTTCCTGCTTTAGACCAATCCAATCTGGGATTAGTGCTCTATGGAATCTCCATTTCGATGACCTGCAGGAGTACTCTCACAAAAACATTGAGAATAATGTGCTCTGGCTTCCTTAGTCCATGCACTGTGCAGATAAAAAGGGAAATTGACCGTAGGGACCTTATGGTCAATTTTCCTAAAGAGATTCACCCCTTAAAGAGACCACAGACATAAAACTTTAGTTGTTTGAACGGGTAAGATTTGCTATTGATCACATGAAAATGCGACTCTCTGAACGTGATTGTTCATTCCTGCTGTAGAGAAATTGGAGATGGATCCTGGGATTCCTGGGTAAAGCCACTTGAGGAACAGGTGCAATCTGTTGTTTCAAATTATTGTTGTGACATCTTGGTAATGTTGATATTTATACATCAGCATTTGCATGTTTGGAGTTGTAATTTGGACTACCTTGCACGTTTGCAGACAGAAATTGTGTGCGAAAAGGTGGTGTGGATATTGAGTAATATGTGTTTGTTCATTAGTCCTTGCATTCAAATTTGGACACCTTTTGCTCACAAATTCATTAGCAAGTTTGACAGGTGAAGGAAATGAAAGAACTCAGTGGAGGTTTCATCATAGTTGGACTTTCCCAGGTAATCTTTGATTTCTTTAGTCTAGTTCACTTTTTCTATGCCCATGTTTTTCCAAACATGCTGAAGCAGCTGAAGAAAAGACTCATCTTGAGTAAGAAAGCCACAAAAGGAGTGACTGCATTGGAGGTCGACCAATGACCTCGTGTTTTGCATCTCTTGGATTATGCAGCCTTACGTAGTGACTTAGTATTGTGTAAAGGTTGAAGAGTCTTTGTTTGCTTATATTTGAGAATCTGATGCATGATCTTTTTTGCTTTCTTTGTTGGCTAGAATGTGTTTGATCAAATTGACAAAGAAACGGAGACCTTTAATCAAGCAAGGCCTTCTGCTCATGGGCTATCAGACAGTTCTCATTCTGTCAATGAACATAAAGGTGGACAAGATACTAGTCACTTGCCTGAGCGAAACGAGACTATCGATGATCATTCCGGTAGTAAACATGTTATAGAGAAGGAACAAAAGAAGAAAATAGGAAAAGCCACGGGATCTTCAAAGGCAGGGGCAGTTGAAAATAGTTCTGACATTCTAGAATGTCTTCCTGCCAAATCTAAGAAAAACCAGAGGCAAAACAAGTATGCGAGTCCGTTACAAGTAGCTGATGCAAAACCTAGCGCTAAGAAAGATTCGGATAAGATGAAGGAGGAAAAACTAAACATTATTTCTGAAGAGTGGATAATGCAGAAGATTTCACAGCTGTTTCCAGATTTTGAAGGATTAGGAGGTTTGTCATATGACCCCTGCTAATGATATTTTGTTTATAGGATTTTGAATCCTCTTTGCAGAATATGTGCTGGCATGCGCATGTGTGCAGAAGTAAGCAGTTCATCAGGTGTGCCCCATGGCGAACACTCCCTGGCCAAAAGTTGGGCTGTCTCACTCATTTACTGGGTCACATATTATGATCATTTGGATGGCTAGAACAAATGGATCGACAGTCTACATTTAAAATATGTGTGAGGCAAACCTTATGAGCAGACCAGCCTGATTTTTGGGCCAGGTTATGGTCATGGTTTTTTTGTGTATGATGATGTATTTGTAGGTGACATCCCTTCCAAGGAGCAAGTATGAAGAAGATGTTTATATCAATAACCACACAACTGTTTGGGGTTCATGGTGGAAGGATCATCAATGGGGCTTCAAATGCCGCGAGCAAATTATCTGAAACAGCTACTGTACAGGCTCTGCTGGAATTGAGGCCGTTGAAGCTGCTGCTGATCTCAGTATTCCAGTAGACATGTCGGAAGGAGTGTTGTGAGCTCTTTCTCTGCAAGCATTAGACCTGGTACTTGCCAATTCTGTAACATCGTTCAATATGTTGCTTTGCAATTTTATATAGCCTTCCTCTTACATCACAATTTAATCTTCGCACTAGAGTTTATGGATATTTAGTGCTGACCCATTGTTCTTGCTTGTAGATATTGTCTAAGTATAAATACTCTTAGTTGATGTACTCTGATTTTTCACTTCTATGTTAGAATTCATGTTGAGTGGACTGTTTATGCAAACTTTTGTCATGTTAAGACAAGTTTGCTGGACTAAATGCTGATTTGACTATTTATGACTTGATTACTTGATGCATGCATTTTGTGGGTGATTACTTGCTTCCATAAAGATTAGTCTCATCTCAAAATAAGGTGAAAAATCCAATAGTCATTAAAAAAACAAACATACTTAATAAGGCAGGGTCATAGAATTAGAAGGGTGAAGTTTCCAGACTGTTTTCTGACATTCCTTTCAATATGATGTGTGGACCAAGCAGGTTTTGGGCCAAGAATATTTTAAAGGTCGGACCCACCCATTTCTCTCGATTGGACGTTGTACGTGTCTGCGATGCTGGCATTGTGATGGTGGTGACATGGTTTCCTGGTACACGCGTCTGCCGATTAGCTGGGGCAACTTCTTTAGGAAAAGTGTAGGAATAGAAGTTTTCGGCAACTTCATTTTTCTAATCACCATGCTGTTGTTAAGCTGAGAAAGGAAAAGCCCAACAAGCAAGCATTCCCTCTTTGTTTTTCGGTTGCTTCCTTCATATTTCTACCTTCTTATTGCACTTCTCTACCTCCAATCAGTTGCCTTGACATAACTAGAGCCATGTCATTTCCATGTAGACCATGTGTATTATAACCCCAACCATTCATCTCGTTGACTCCACCTTTGATGGGCACTTTAAAAAACTAGTTTTTATTATTATTATTATTATTATTATTATTATTATTATTATTATTATTATTTATTTTTTATTATTATCTTATTTTTATTGGACTATCTTGGCCATTAAATGAATTTAGTCCCGTTTTTTCATTGAAAGTGAACAGCTGTTGATTACTTCTCTCATTTTCTATTTGTGCATTGCCAGTTATAGCTCACGAGTCCATGAATGATCGTCCACCTAGCAGATATCTTCCAACATGTTATGCATATAAAATCCAACCCGTCTATTCGGTTGGCTACTCGTTCTCTCCGCCTTTCAACTCTTTTATATACATACGTCTCAAAAGAACCCCTTCCGTCTCTCAACTCTCATCTCTCTCTCTCTCTCTCTCTCTCTCTCTCTCTCTCTCTCTCTCTCTCTCTCTCTCTCTCTACAGAAATGGCAGCGATTTTGCATGGATTTGGAGCTGTAGCTTCTCTTTCTTCGTCTGATTCTTTCAATTCCAAGAGATTCCAGCTTGGATCTTTCAAGTCGCTGCAGCCACTGCCGGGTCCTTCTCTTTCTCTTCTTCAAGAGATTCCTCCCCCCCTTTTCCCATCTCAATCTGATCTGATGATTTCTCTTTTTTCACTTCTCAGGAAGGAGCGGGAGTATTCTTGTTGTCAGATCCGATGCCAGCTTCTCCGGCCCTGGGAATCTGAGGCTTCGCACTGGGAAGCTGATCACCAATGCAGTTGCAGTTAAAGTCTCCAACCTTTTTCATTTTCATTTTCATTTTTTGTTCATTTATAAAAAAGATATTCATTTTACTCATCTCTATTTGGATGATTTTTGGTACTGTTGCAGGCCAAGGCTGATGCTCCGGCGAGTGCATCTGCATCTAAACCTAGGTAAGCTCTGCTTTTCTAGATCCTTTTGCATATGCTTTCACTTTTATGTTAGAATTCATGTTGAGTGCTGACCCATTTTACATGTATATTTTCTTAAATTTCTTATTTTTGTGACAATGCAGTTTGACAAAGAAAGTGTGAGCATTTCAAACCAAGTAAGTCCTGTACAATGAGTTGAAAGAATGATTATTTTTTTTTCCCTTCTCATTAATATTATGTTTTCATTGTTTGTATTGTAAAAGCTAGTTTTGAAAATTGTCCATCACAATGACGCTTTCTCTTGAAAAGTTGTTCTTTTAATAAGCTAATCCATACACATTTTCATGAAAATCCACTTAAAGAACAAACGATGTACATTAACAAGTCCTCTTAGTTTATAATCATCATAAACAAAAATTACACTTGTCTGACCATATATGCCTATGGGAATGGTGGACGTTGGAGTTGATATATGCCGTGCATGCAATTTGTGTCCTGTTTCTGTTCTTTCTTTTGTATTTGTTTTATTCCTCATATGAAGTCATGCCTAGTTTTATATTTGTGGCTGGTTCCTCTGCTTACTAGGTCAACAGTTGGAGAAACACCGCAGAGAAAACATGGGTTCAGTTCGCTATTTTTTTTTAAAATTTTTTAATTATGATTTTTTATTTTTACATAAATTGCTTTGGTAGTCCCATCTGTTAAGCATGGTTGTTCAATATTTTTCTTCATGCAGATTTTGTTCCTCTATCAGAAGTTGGCAAAAAGATATCTGCTGGTGCTGTGGCGGGCATTACAGCTTCTGCTTTGTTTCTTACTTTCTTGATTCTGGGTATTCTTTGGTGGAAAGGCTGCCTAAAACGAAAAGACACCATGGACCGAGGTAAGAAGAATTTAATTGCACAGTCCTAAATCATCATCATCACAGCCTTGTCCTTAAAAAATGTATATCCTAAATCATCATCATCACAACTATTATCGTTTGAAACCCGGCTTTATTGAACTTGCATTCCAGATTTCAATGTGTATCTTTATTATTAGTGTCTACGCAGATGAATATGTGGTGTTTCCAGGTAGGCTGTTTCGGTGTAGTAAGCGGGATTCTGCAGCTATTTTATTAAGCAGAAGCGGTGGACATTTGTGCTTTATCAGAGCTTGTAATAGTTGAAAAAAGAGGCATCATTACCTCATCGTATGATATGCATTTAGAGAAAAGTGGCATGCTATCTCTAAAAACTCTAGGTAACATTTGGATACTTTCATGATAGCTAGCCTGTATACTATTGTGAAACCATCTGGTGGCTAAGTATATGGGCCCTTGCCCTGCAGCTAGTTACATTTGGACTCATTCCTTGAAGGTTAGAGCAAACTTTGTACTGCTTCCTAAATAGTTGGACTTCCAGGTGAGTCATTCATCTTTTTCATTGGCTAGGGAACAGGTTCATAGAACTGCCTTTATACAGGGAACTCTTTCCCATTGTTTTAATGGATCCTTCCTGTCAATTTTTTCATTTGTTACTTTTGTCCAATCTTTTTATTTTATTTTTTGTTCTATAGAGAAAAAATTCTTAGCACCAGTAACAACTGTACACAGAGATACCAAGAGATTTTATACAATGCATAGGTTGAACATTTGTATGGTACTGTTTGGCTTTCAGTTTTTACAGGTGCAGCCCATGGTCCACTCTACAGATGGCCTGCACTAATAATCTCCTAGATCGAACAATCCTAACGCTTCAATAGGTGGCCCAACAAATAAATAGTTAAGAAGGAAATCTCCTAGAGTTTCAGCCTCCAGAAGCTCTCTTTCTGGTAAGGTTGCAGTTTTTCTCAATTGGGTCTTTTTCCTTTTTGATTTTTATGAATTGGGTTTCCTTTTCTACTGATTTTACTGTAGGTGCTTTCCTTTTTCTATAAAACAACCCATTGCTGTCTTTGGGCTTGTTTTCTGTTTTCTTTGTTTTTTGTTTTCTTTTTTGATATTGAAAGTAAATGGAAAGTGGGTCTTTTTTAATGTAGATTTTTTTCTATTTTTTAAGAGAATTTTGGAGCTTTTGTTAATATTGTCCATTATCTCATGTCACTTAAGTGTATCGAACATCAATAGAATGCTAATTCTAACATATCCACCTTTGAAACCTTTAAAAAATTATCAGAAATGACATGAATGATTATCAAGCAAATGCTAGATGAGGGCTTCACTTGGTGAGGCATGTGTATGCTGTTCACTCCCCAAGTGCAGGGTTGTGATGTAGTAATAACTCAGTAAGACCGAGGTCGAATCCCAAGGGACTGAAACTAGTACGTTATCTAAAATTAACTAGAAATAGAACTAGAATGAGATGAATTCTAAATCAAATAGCAATTATGGAATGATTGTGAAATAATTAATCTAAAGCTTAAGAAAATTCAGAGACAGGAAAACTAGGGATTCAGAGGATCCACTTGTAGAGATCAGGGAGTTCTTTTGCTTGCTTAAAAAAAATCATGGAAATTAACTGAACTGCCATTGATCTAGTTTTCAAAGAGATGAAAGGTATATGAATTAGAATGGATTCCATCACCAAACTATGCCCAAGAGACTATGGCAAACAACAGAATTAAACTAATTACCAACCAATCACATGTATGAAGGTTAGGAAGGGTACCGACATCCGACCATACCCAGGAGACGATGGTGAACAACAGGGCTTCCTGACGTCATAAACATTAAAAGGAAAAGAAAATATTCAAAGCCATCTCAGACCCATTGTAATTTCAGTCACAACAGACCATTAAAGACTAGAAATATTCTCTTAATTAAACTATAATCAATCATCAGTTAATCTAGACAAAAGGCACAAGCATGGAGCTCTCCCATCACACTACAAGCTTCACCTCGTAGCCCTAGCTAAGAGGTTTAGCCCGTCATGAATGGGTTAAACATCTCAAAATAAATAAAAACAACAGTTAAATAATCTCTCCCTGCTGTGCTTCTCCACAGATCTGGATTCACTCCCGGCTCAAGCCTTCCTTCCCCAAGATATCCACAGTTGCTTCCAACGTCCCTACTTGCTGTCCAAACCGTGTATCCTGCAGATGAGAGAGAGCTTTTTTTACAACTCTCTCTCTCTCTTTTTTTTTTTATAGCCAGAAGAGTCGGTGTACAGGCCTTACGCAGATTGCCGGTGGAGTTTCGCAACTCCCACTTACGCAGCTAAGAACACATCTTACACATCTGTCCTTGTTGGTGGGCCCTTGATTGAGGTCAGGCAGGAAATCCATTCCATTCATCTTGTTCAACTTGAAATTTTGGCCGGATATGGATAGTTTTGGACGTCTTTTGACGCGGACCACTTAATCTTTCATTCCGCCGTCAATCCTGCATTTGACGGATTGGATTTAGATCCTCGCGATATTCTGAAATATTGTCACCTAGGCAGTGGTAACATGGACCATTTTGGTCTAATGGACGGTTCGGATTGTCCATATGTACAATGTATGGGGCCCACAACATGAATCAGCGTCCTCTGTTGCGAAACAGAGCTCGCACTTACGCTCGCTGTGATGGTTGGTGGGCCCCAGGATGACATTTCTTGGAAAATCCATGCCGTCCATTGAAATCACGTCGAAAAACCAGTAAGAAATGACTGGTTTTAGATTGATTTTGGCTTGGCCCATGGAATATTTTGCTTCGCCGTCCATCTAACGTTTAACGATGGAAATCAAGTGATCGTATGCATGGGACCAAAAGGAAAGCTTAGCAAGGGTTGTGGCCGTGCCCCTGAGTGAATGGACGGTCTTGATCTTTTAAAATAATGATGGGTGGGCCCCACTGTATGAAACCAGCGCCGTGCGAAGGGACGTTGTTGAAGGAGTCGGTCAACGTACGCTAACCGACTATTGTTGTAATGGTGCACGGCGTGTGCCGCCTTTCCCCATGTACATGCAACGTACATGCGGGGTTCATACTGATGTTCTTGAGAAATCCGCTCCACCCATTCATTTTGTCACCACATTTTATAAGTTGATACCAAAATTGAAGTAGATCCAGATATCAGACGGGCCCCACTTAATGAATTAAGGGGCTGATCTAGCAGTTGGCCCACTTCCAGAGATCTTCAATAGCTGAAATTTGACGTGTACGGTTCATTTATGGTCCTCAGGCCATGTATGAAGTTTCAAGCTGATTGGATAGTGAGAACCTTGTGATCTTTCATTCGAAGCCAATTTCGGGCCACTTGAGCCTCAGTTTCTCAATTTCCTCGAATCTCTGGCTTGTAATTTCGTCGATCTTGGTTCCCTGAAGTCCGTCCCTTGCTCTGGTGACTTCTGAGCGTTAAATCCATACTTTAAACACCTATTTTCAGTTCAAGATCATAAAGACACCCTGCTTCACAAACACGATTAAATCGGGCTATTAGACAGTACAATGTTCGTAAATTCAGGTAATAACTAGGGTCTAATATGTAATATTTGACCCTCAACATATGCCTAGATGAGGGCTTCACTTGGTGAGGCATGAATTTCGTTCTCATGTTTTGATTTTGAAGCTTTTTTTCTTTTTATTGTTTGAACTGTGTAAAAGAGAGCTGATTGATGTGGTATGTTTTTGTCATGATAGAAAATTTTCGCACGATGGAATGCTCTGTTAAGCCCCATCTTTTATTTATTTGTTTGTTTTTTATTTTTATTATTTTGAGAGATGGTTAAACCTGTAATTGTGCCGTATGACATTTTCCTTCTCATCATAATTGTAATAAATTTCTTTTATTGTATAGTAATATAAATCTTGTTTAGTATTTAGTTTTATTTGTATTGCATTATTTTTATGTTTCAAATATTTTAAAAATACAGGCTTTGATTGAATATGTAATAATAATAAAAATTACTCGTATGCTAGGGCCTCCCAAATCCATGCAAAGGCTTTTAGCGGCGCTTCCGCAGAAATCTTGCGGCGCTTTTTCGCGAGAAATAGTGTTCAGGCACAACTTGTAGCGGCGCTTATTCGCGTAGGAAGAACTTATAATCGGCGGCGCTCAGAAAAGCGCCACGAAACGTTACCTAGCGCCGCTAATACTTTTAGCGAAATGCCCAAGCGCCATTGGTACTATCGCCGGCGCTTTTTGGGAGTTTTGGCTGCGCTTGTAAGCGCCGAAAACCCCATTCGTTGTAGTGTTCCAAAAAGTAAAAGAAGCCTTCTATTTCTAATAACTTAAATAGGGCATTTTTTAAATAATAAAATTTATTAAAAACAAAAATAATTATATATTTAATTGTTGTAAAACTCATAATAACCTTAAATAACTAAAACAAAGATTGTGGATTACAACCAAACTCCTAAAATCATAAAATAGGGGGAAATGAAGCATACTAAAATAAAGTAAGTTTTAACTTAAAATGCTAACTTAATTCTTAAAACAACTAAAATTTTCAAAGTCATTCTATGGCCAACCATTAGTGTCGTGTGCCCTATTAGTCCAATGTATTAAGCTTAACCATTGATTCGATATATGGGCTATAAACTATGGTGGTCATAGGTTTTGTGTGGACATGGCATTAATGTTATGACTAGTATGAAAGTATATCTAAAATCTTATATGTATATGGATTTAATGAGAGAGATTTCTTTAGTTCTCCTAGAAAATCAACGGATAATCTACTATGTGAATCTTCATATATTTCTCTTTCATGATAATTTAATAGGTTTTAAGATAATTTTGTGATTTTTATCATTCTTTTATAATTATTCTATATGAGGAATCGATGACAAATTAAGACGAAACGTATTTATTATCGGGTTCAACAACGAGAGTCAATGTACCTACTCATATAAAAGTGTAAGTGTGCCGTAAAAATAAGCTCTTGATTGGACCTGACATACACTTATATTAGAAGATTAATTCAAGTCTTTAATTCTAGGATGATACCAAAAAATTTATTATTTGGCTATCAATTGATTTATAGTCTCACGGTTTAAAGTACAAAATATCAAATAGTTTTGTTATGGGTAAAAATTTAGTGACTAGATGTACAAACTTGAAGACTATGGATTGCTTAAGGGCTGAAAAATCACCCCGATCTTGAGTACCAACATCGGCCTCGACCAAAGGCCTCAACCTCTGAGGTCAGCCTCGGATACCGACCTCGGCCTTGGGTACCAACCTCGGCCTTGGAGGTCAGCCTCAGATATCGACTACCACCTCGGAATACAAATACACTTACAATATATTAAGATAAGATTATGCTTTGAGATATTCATCGAGGATCTCAAGAAGTCAACCACGACACGTCCAAAGGAAGTTTTCTTCCGTAAGACGCAATCACCAACCAAGAGGCATTGTTATATACGTCTCTAAGACCAAATGCTATAAATAAACAACTCCTCTATAGTAAAAGGTACAACAAATATTTTGATTCTATTGTACCTATTGTGAGTCTATATCATGACTTAGGTATCAGAGGGTTCCCGGCTTTAACCGTCTCCCCCTGTGTCTTCTCTTGTTCTTCAGTAAATTACAGATACTATAGCTAGCAGGAGGTGAGGCAGAATCAACCCTATTTTGGCATTAACAGTTGGTATTGTCTGTGGGAACAATATCAAAGTCATTCCTATCTTATATAGTGATTTTACAATGGCGAAAAGCAAGAAGAGGGCCCAGGCCATGATCACAATAGCTGCTCCCCCACCAGCAGAGTAGTTTGTGGACCACAAAGACTCATCCTCATAACTTCAGGCTGATTCTGCACCCGTAGGCCCTGCACAACAGTCATGAAACTGATGAGATTGGCTCGTCTCTCTGGAACATCAAGTCAAAGCCTTGACCGGTAATATTATCCAAATAATGTAGATCTTGGAGAGACAAAAACCACCTCCCGACCAGGGGATAGATGCATGGGCAATCACTGAGGTCTTTTTACCATCTCAAGCATTGGTCGATTTACAAAAAACCAAGTAACATCCTAGGCAATTGAGCCATGCGCCCTCTCACATCCCAAGAACTGCCACACTCGTCGACTCTGACTTGCATCACACGTTGTAACACCCTGAATTTTTGCCAACCTGGAATTAGACGTTCTTAGGCAATGGGTCAACCATAACACTCTCAAAGCTCAATCCCAAGCCAAAGAAATCGCTTTTCAACCCATTTCCTTCAAATCTCATCTTTCAACACCTCATTTTTCAAACTTCTCCAAGTACTTTTATATTAGACATGAATCCTTAAGTTTAAAAAGTGAAGAACTATACTTAAACTAGAACTCACTGAAAACGGTCACCGAGATTGAGTCCGTGCACACTCCTGAATACACACAATGACCCCAAATCACTTCTAAACCGTCAATCGAAGGGTTTAGACTATGTTTCATTCCCTTCCAAACGTAGAAATGAATGTCCTTAGGTGGTAGGTCAACCCCAACATCTTACACTCAATCTCAAAGCCTAAAACCTCTTTTTATCCAATTCCTTCAAAATCTCACCCTCCACCACTTTATTCTTCATTTATTTTTAAGAACATTCATAACACACATCAATCCTAGGGTATAAATGAGAAAGAACAATACCGAAACTAAAACTTACCATAAATAGTAAATAAATAGATAAAATGGGTTTTGGCCCTTAACCTTTTGGAATCTCGTGGAACAAATGGATTAGTTAGATAGCTTAGCATCTCCTACCCCAAAATCATATGGTACAAGTCATATAAAATTATTTCGGTTTACAAATGAGACTTGATAAATGCCTCGACGGACTCGTGGGCCCAAACGACTCAATTCGAGGGGATCCTAGGTGGGCCCCACATGTTTTCGGCATCCCCGGGGGGTGGGGACCTCACCTCTGGAGTGAATCCAAGCCAATTTGGTTAGTGACCAGCGAGGACCTCAGCGGTTTGGCGAGGCCTCGCCGAACTCATCCGTACAACGGTCTAGCAGGCCGGTTTCTGCACTTTTTTCTGCACATTTCTTTCAACTTTGAAAAATTATATCTACTTTGTTATAACTCCAATTTAGATGATTCAAAAACTAGATTGAAGCTAAATGAGTCTAATTTTATATAAAAATATGTGAAAAATATAATAATATATTTAATATAGTTTAAAGTAGGTCATTGTGAGAAACTATCTGATAATCACTTGTTGGACAGCTGTTGCTTCTGGAATTTTTAAAATTTTTTTACAACTTGAAATCTTATGAAATTTGGTGGAGTCAGGATAAACTTGATGATGAACCCTCAAAAAAATAATAAAAATAATATGATAACTAGAAGTGCCCAAAATGGGGCATAGAATGGCCCTAAGATCGTATTCTGCCCTATTATGGTAGAATTTGGTTAAAGTACCAAACTGAATACTCAGTAGAATTAACTTGGATCACTTTAAATATAAACTATAAGATCTAAAATTAGTAGGACTGCTAACGCTATGTTACCTAGAAACCTAGGATCAAACTCTAAACCTATTTGTTCTCAGGAACCCTTTGAAACTTTGTATTGGATCTAGACCACACGTCAAAAGTTTGATATCTACAATCTTAGACCATTATGACCGACTACTTGGACTTGACAATCATTTCAAAAATCAAGTCCAAATGATGTCCTGAGACTGTTTCCTTGAGTCCAGAGTGAAGAGTGTGAGAAATGTTGAAATTAAATAAAATTTATAAAATTTGGCACGTTTCGCTTGCGGGTTAAGTATAAACATTCAGACCGTCGAAATCTGACCCAAATACACCCTCGGATCAGGGAACATTTCTCACTCAGGTCAGTGTACTTGGAATCCTTGATCGAATCTCCGTGACCGCTGAACTGAAACTGGTCCGCCACGTGCGATCTGGGAACACTACCGGACTGAAAACTTAATGTGATCAACATCCGGCATCTATGAGCTTAAGTCCGACCGCATTCGGCCAGGGGACCTCTAGAAATACTCTTTTGGATCGGGAAAGACCCGATTTGGCTATAACCCAAGTATACCTTGACTTAAAGTCTGTTTTGGTTATGTTTGACCTTATAAAAGGGCCTTAAACCCTTAGCCTTCTAAACCATACGAATTTGGGAAAAACCCTAGGAGAGAAGAGAGAAAAGAGAGAGAAAGTGAGGGAGAAGCTGGTGATTCTTCTTGGGATTCTTCCCAGTCTCTCTACGTGCCTCATCCACCCTTCTGTATTGCTATCCCGGCGATTTCAATTTTGTTTTAGGTGAGAAAACCCTAACCTTAACCTGTTTTAAGGCTCTTATGGGTACAAGTAGCTAAGTAGCTGACTCACCTTGTGTTGTAGGTTTCCAATCAGTCGTTGACGACGACCTAGAGTTCCGATTCGATTCATTACGTTCCTACGGCGTAAGGTGCGGATTTTAGATGCTTAAATTGCCTATTTTCAAGGCTTTCAATGCCATTTAATGGTAGATTACTGATAAGGATGTTGTTTGACATGTAGAACATGCTGTCCGTTTTTCATTTCGAATACGTACGAAGAATATGAGATTTAAGGTATTTTAGGTATTTGTAGGAAATACTGTATACGTACGTATTTTGCAGATATGATTGCCATGAGTATTTGTCGTGTACCTATATTAGTTATGCGTGTATGATCTGTTTGGCGAAGAGATTCGCCCTAATGCACATATTGGCCGACATATGCTATGTAGACTAATGTGTGTAGACTAAGTGTTTGTTGAAATGCCTAAATCAATATGATTTATGCCTGCCATATGTTTTGAATGTAAGAACATGATTATTGTGTATTAGACATCTCCTTGATATAAGGATCTGTCATATTATATGTTGAAATCAACATACGTCAAGTACGTTGGAGTTGAGTAGTCTAAGTGTTTGTATAAATGTATATATTAGTAAGTATTGAGTAAATGGTGTTGTAGATTAGTGTTGATACTGGATTCTCAACTAATTGGATGATGTACATGATTTCCTCCATGCTTGTTGTATTTCAATTGATTTCCTTATGTGTGAAGTACTTGTGTATGGTTAAATTGCATATGTTGGATCTTATGACATGTTGCTAACATGCTTGAATTATTTGTTATTTCAATGTTGTTTATCTCATTTGATTACTGATTCACATTACATGTGCTTGGGGCTATACTCTAGTCCAGGCAGTCGGTAATAGTTTAGAATTCGTGGTTGGATTCTATTCGCCACGAAGGATGTGTATGACGAACCCGAGTCGTACTAGAGTCGTCGGCAGTGGTTAGGTCACACGAAGTGCTTGTACACTTCATGTCGATCGATTCAACGTGCGCTCGTGCTAGTTAGACTCATCAAGTAACCCGATTGACCGTTGTATGTTCACCTTGTACTGAACTTACCAGTGATAACCCTGATAACTGTGGTACTTTGATCCACTAAGACTCATGAGCCGGGCATGGTGGTATGGGACACCGTGGTCGAGCTGTCGGCCTACGCTGGGGCCACAAACCTCCCCGCAGTGACCAGTGAGCAACTCAGACTCGTGAGCAGATTATGGTGGTATGAGACACTATATTCTTGCTGTCAGCCTACACTAATAAGGTGATGGGGGAGCGGTGCAACGAGTGCGAGCAACAGCCTTGGCAGCCCTTTGTAGTGACCTCGAGCGTACTCTGAGTCTACGTGAAGCGACGACCCTTCCATAGCAACAAGAGTACAACTAGGCCTGTATTGATAAGGTGATGGGAGAGTGGAGCAACGAGTGCGTACAACAGCCCTAGCAGCCCTTGCAGCGACCTAGAAATATATCATCATATGAGACTACTAGGAGTGACGACCCTAGACAGGATCCTTGTTGGGAATGATATAAGGGAAGTACCATAGTTTTCAATCTTACTGTATGAAAAGGACTAATAACAACTCAGTAATCATATTCATATCGCACTGCATGTGCCTAGAAGATGTGGAGCACTGAGGGAAGAAAGCATGCCGCGGACGTAAGATGGTGTCGCATGAGGGAGTATGTCGGTGAGGGCATCCATCATGTCATTTCATTCTTGCATTAATCACAGTATTTAAGAATGTTTGTTTTGCTTGCTTTACCATTATCGCTTGATTGATTTGATAACATGTTAATCTTTGTTCTATCATTCCACTGAGTTAGCTACTCACTCCCACGTTACGGGACGGTGTTGCGCACACCAAATAGTCTCTATTTTAATTTCAGATGATGGCGATGCTTGTGAAGCGGAGCCGGACTTGATGATGATGAGGAGGATCCCTCCTATATGCAGGTTCTGATCGACGAGATTACAGGGAGATTGATTAGACGCCATGACACTTGTCATTTTATATTTTTGGAGCACTCATGTATATTCTTATCTTTCTATTTTGGAGTATACATGTATTTAGTTAACCTGGTAACATGTTCACACTCTGGAGACTTATAATCATTTATATATTTTACATATTCATCACATTCTTCCGCTTGCTAATTTAACTGTCTCTGGAGTATGATATGCTGCTTTGGCTTAATCCACCTCATGTTTTATGTACTATTACTGCCGACATTCATCCATTATTGAAAATGTTGCATAAGTGATGTTCTGGAACTCGGGAGTTGGGTTTCTACCCAACCCCCGATTTTCGGGATGTTACACACGTTGGAGAACAAGAGGCGTGGAAAGGCTCCCAAGGCGATAACCAAGAACGATGGCCATTGGAAGGCATAACTCAAGAAACTATGAGGTTAGATTAGCGATATCCGTCAAGCCTATCATGCCCAAATACCGACCTACGTCGAGGTTATGATGGAGGAGACCGAGTCGCCATTTACCAACGACATTATAGGAGCCCAACTCCCGCTCAAATTCTGAATGCCACAAATTTCCCCCTACTCCGGGTCTGGCGACTTGGCCGAGCATTTGGAATCTGATGTAGAGCGGGTCGTGGACAATTTCATGGCCAAGATGGATCAGAAAAGGCACGGTTGACAACATAAGTGATCCGGACCATCAGACCTTAGATCGGGCGTATTTCGCAATCCAGAATGAGTTATCCAACGCAGAATATATGATTTTGGGGGTAGAACGAGCTACTTTAGCCAACCAACCCCGCTATGCTGGGTTGCGCAGCCCGGATTTGCGATAAACCCCCTGATCAAAGGTCGTTTCCCCGTTTTAATTTCGTTTTTACTATTTATAGTAAGTTTTAGTTTGCTTCCATCCGTTGGGCTTTAGGAGTTGTGTCCAACATGAAAAGTGCTTAGAATAATTAGGAGAACGGTTTGGTGAAGCCAAATAGGACACTTACTATTTTTGGCCGAAAACCTTACGCACTAGTTGACATCACTACCGTCTATAAATAGTAAGTTTACTATTTATAGTAAGTCACGAATTTTAGGAGTTTTAGTTGTAGTTTGAGTCTGATTTCTTTCCTGTTGCTTAGTTCCCTTATTTAAAGGGGTGTAAACTCATTTTTATGCCTTCATCAATTAATTTCGAATTTATTATAATTTATTTCTAGTTTCCTGCTTTCTTTCCTCGTGGATTCGAGAAGTCTCTGTGAGGAATCCAGAGAAGCTCTGTGGATTCGGAGTAGTTATCCTTGAGGAAGACAGTGATCAACCTCATCACGTTCATCCCTGCGTCAGAATCATTCAGGGCATGAATGGAGCTCCACTACGCATCGAGCTCGGTTATGTGTCAAGCTTTCTCGTTGAATTTGTCGAGGACTGCACGAAAATGGTACAGACAATTAAAGTCGAATTCCATTAGCTCCTTCACTCAACTTAGCAAGGCCTTCGTCAAATACTTCATCGTTAGAAAAGATAAAAGAAAGCAATCAACTCATCTTCTCATAATCACTCAGAGGGAGGACGAGCTGCTAAAAGACTATGTCATCTGTTTTAACGCTAAAGCTGTCCAAGTTGATGATTATTCTGAACAGATAGCTCTGCCTGCCATGATAACCGACCTTAAACAAAGAAAGTTCATCTTTTCTAGTGGTAAGAACCCTCTACTTACACTCGTTGACCTACTTAACTGAGCTAAAAAATATTCCAATGTCGATAAGTTTTTTAGTTCACGAAGAGCTGCTCGAGAAGGAAACAACTCAGTTAAGGATAGGAAGCGAAGGGAAGAAGGAAAACCATATGCTGTTAACGCCAAAAGAAAGAAAGAAAGAGGATGACCAAGACCAAGGCTATCGTACCAATCGACATTCGAAGAGTCACTTCCATCCGTACACTCCCTTAAACACCAAGCTAGAGCAGATACTTGAGGAAATGGGGCTGAGTAAGAAAATTTGACGACCGAGCTGAACCAATCAACCAAACTCGGCAATAAGACTTGTCGGCTAACCCCGACCTACTCGACTAAGAGCGACCTAACTTTTTAAAAGGAAAAAATATTCTCATGATTATATTATTGTGTTTTCTACTGTTTTATGAGTTCTACAATAAAAGAACTTGCCCAGGTTAGAGGAAGAAAATTCTTTTAAATGATTTCTCAACTATTCGAAATACACGACCGACTATAAGGGCTTCCCTCAATTAAAGGGAAGAAAAGTCCATCCTATTAGTTCTACATCACGTGACCTACTCGTTCTGCTTCGATTGGTCGAAAATTAGGACTTCCTTCAGTTAAAGGGAAAAAAAGTCTCTTCTATTGATTCTACCATGCGTAATCTACCACTGAACAATCGACTTATCGATCTTACGATTGCTCAGCCAACTAGTTCTACTCCGTCCGATCTCTCAACCTCCCGACCTACCCCTTCGACGCAAGGCATCACATAGTGTTAATCCACACTTACTTCCCGAGCTCTTGAAGAATGCTAAGAAATAGGGGGGCTACTGTTATAGGTAAAAATGGACTGACCATATGTACAAACTTGAAAACTATCAATTGCTTGAGGGCTGAAAAATCACCCTGACCTCAGGTACCAACCTCGGCCTCGGATATCAATGATCTCTTCTGTAAGACGCAATCAACATCCAAGAGGTATTGCCATATACGTCTCTCAGACTAAAAGCTATAAATAAAAGCCTCCTTTATAGTAAATGGTATGCCAAATATTCTGATTCTATTACGCATATTGTAAGTCAATATCATGACTTAGGCATTGGAGGGTTCCTAGTCTTAACTGATGCCCTCTATGTTTGCTCTCCTTCTTTAATAAATTACAAATACTCTATCTAGCAGGAGGCAAGCCAGTATCGACCAAATTTCAGCATCAACAAGATATATTTCAAGGATCAAACAGATGTTATAATCATTCAAGCAATCTTATTTTGGAATTGTTAACTTTAGGATGGTGTTTTGTGCATTTTAGTTATATTAATTTTAATTAATATATGCTATATTTACAACTTCTTAGTTGTGTAAGAAGGTTCATATGCTTGCTTAAGCATCATATAGAGTAGCAATTTGGGTTAGTTTGACCCAACCATGATGTATGTATTATATCTACACCATTCACCTATTTCATGAGATCTTTTTATGACATTAGCCCAAATTTAAAGTAGAACCAAAGCTTAAGTAGACCACACCACATAAAGAAATAGGGACAATGACACCTGCAGTTGAAACCTACTTAGGGCCCATTGTGATGCTTATTTGCCATCCAACCTGTTGATAAGGATATGAATACCTAGGTAAAGGTAAAACACAAATATAAACTTAGTTCAAAACTTCTATGACTCCGGCAAGGTCTTCAATGGAAGACGCTCATTCCCCCTCAGCTTTGGATCTGCCTCAAAATTTTGGGGCACTTACCTCAAATAATTTTACATAAATATGTGGACAACTGGGATATAACACATACATTATGGTGGGCCGAAAGAACTTGGTGATGTCAACACACCACCGAAGTTGGTGGTGCATGACACACCATGCAACCGGCTTCCCTCTATTTCCCATGCACCTCGTTTCGCACATGCAATGCCAATACTGCTGGGACGCGGATTAGATACTGACAGGTTGAGTAGCGAGTCGGCTACTGAAGTGACGTCATCAAGTTCTGTGGGCTCTGCTATGATGTATATGTTGTATCCACACTGTCCATCCATTTTAAGATATCATTTTAAGGCATGAACCAAAGAATGAAGAAGATAAAAATCTGTAGTGGACCCCATCATAGAAAACAGCAGGGAGCGTGATTCCCACTGTTGAAAATTTCTAAGGCCCACCATAATGTTTATTTGAAATCCAACATGTTCGAAAGTTAAAAAATACATGAAATAAGGGAAAACACAAATATAAGCTTGATCTAAAACTTTTGTGGCCTTTAGAAGTTTTTAATGATGTGCGTAACTGTCCTACTATTTTTTGTGCTGAGGTCCATTGGAGCTTTGGATTTAACTCATTCTTTGCATATTGACCTAAAATGATCTCTCCAAATGGATGGAAGGTGTGGATACAAAAAAAACATCATGGTAAGGCCTACGGGACTTGGTGACGTCACTTCTGTTGTATTTGTTTTAAAATAATATTAAAAATTTGAATTTTCAAATTTCGGTGTTTTCCCTCCACATTTAAATTTTGGTGTTTTTGAGGTGTTGGTTTTGTCCCACATCGGATTTGACAAGAGAAATTCTCTTGTTTATATGATAGACTTTTTGCCTAGGGCTTGAGCCCCTTTCAGGGGGCATGTGAATTTGGTCCTGTGGGGGGGATATGCCAATAGCTCTAATCTATGCCATTAACCACACATGCGCGCGCGCGCGCCGAGCAGAGCCGTGCCGTGCCGAGCCGAGCCGAGCCGAGTCCGAGTCCGCGTCCGCGTGCGCGACGCGACGGGACGGGCTGGGCTGGGCGCGGGTGCGGGTGCGGGTGCGGTGTAAGTGTACTCGCGTGAGTGTGTGTGTATGGGTACTCGCAGGACTGTATGTGCGAGAGTGTACTCGCACTTGCGCCTTATCGTTTTTAAACCAGAGAGATGCTTCCCTTCCGGTTGGTCGCCCCTGTTGGGTTTAAACCCAACGGACCTAACCTTTTGTAAAGGGTGCTTATGCACCATTTCGAAGTCTATATAAAGACTTCCGATTCCAGTTTCAACATACGAAAAATTCCCTGCCTTATAAAACTCTCTCTGATACGGTTTTGTTACTGAGTTCATTGCTGAGTCAACTCAGCACTTTCGAATTAAACTGCAAGTGGTTCGAGCTCGTGTACAGTGAGTGCACCGCTGGGACCGGGTCATAGTCGTTGTATCCTGGAGGTCGATTGCTCTGGAAACCTGTTGCACTTGGGACGCTGTCCAAGGGGAGCAAATTCGATTTCAAGCCGAGTGACTCAGTCACGCCTCGACTCAATTCAATAAGTTTTTCTTTCTCTAAATTTATTTTCCTTTTTTGGTTCTCGATTTTTATAGTCTATTTAATTCAACATTTTATCCAACAATCTTGAAATCGAAATTTGTGTTGAATTACATAGATTATGGCTACAGTAACAGTAAATGCTTCTACTGAGTTAGCCAAAATCGAACCGTTCGCTGGACAATCCTTTAAACGGTGGAAACAGAAATTGATGTTCGCTCTTACCACCCTGAAAGTTTCATACATTTTATCTGAATCATTTACTATAGATCCAGCAAATCAAAATGAAGTAACAGATGAAAATAATTGCAAAAATTATATTCTAAACTCTTTATCCAACGAATTATATGATGTGTATGCTTCTTACGCCTCTGCTAAAGATATATGGATTGCTTTAGAAAAGAAATACATATTAGAAGATGCAGGCGCTAAGAAACATGCAATTGCTAATTTCCTTCACTATGAAATGACAGACGATAAATCTGTCACAAATTAGATTCACGACTTTCAAAGTCTAATTCACGAACTATCGACAGAAGGAATTAAGTTGGATGAGGTGTTTCTGTCAGGAGCGTTAATAGAAAAGTTACCGCCCTCCTGGAAAGAATATAAAAATAGAATGAAACATAAGAAGAACGGTGTTTCTTTGGAAACCACTATCGTACACATACGAATAGAGGAGGCCAATAGAATCAGGGACCAAAAAGGAAATAAAAATGAGATAGATTCAAAAGCGAATCTTGTGGAATCAAGTCGGACAAATAATAAGAAAAAGGACAACTGTCATAACTGTGGCAAACCTGGACATTATACAAATGAATGCAGGCTCAAAAAGAAGAATGCAAACAATCAATTCAAGAAAAAGGGAAACTGCTACAACTGTGGAAAGCCTGGGCATCATGTTAAAACCTGCAGGCTTAAGAAAAATAAAGATAAGCCGTAAGCTAATCTTACAGAAACAGGCAATGAGTCTGACATAGTAGTGGCTGTGGTGTCAGAAGTCTTCCTTGTAAACAACTTGGAGTGGGTGCTAGATACTGGTGCAACTAGACACGTGTGCAAGGATCGTAGCATGTTTACCTCCTACCAAGTATCAGGAGATGATAAACAGGTGTTCATGGGAAATGCTAGAACGTCTCCAGTTGTAAGGAAAGGAAAAGTACTTCTGAAACTCACTTCTGGAAAGACTCTAATGTTAAATGATGTCCTCCATGTGCCTGACATTAGAAGAAACTTGGTCTCTGGTTCGCTCCTCAATAAGGCTGGTGTCAAATTAGTATTTGATTCAGATAAGCTTGTAATGACTAAAAATGGAACCTTTGTTGGTAAGGGGTACTGTAGCGATGGTTTATTCATTGTAAATGTATCCAATGATAATAAGAAAACATCTAGTTCTATTTATATCGTTGAACCTTTTTATCTATGGCATAATAGATTAGGTCATGTGAATGTGGCATCTTTAAAGAAAATGAAAAGATTAGGTTTATTACCTAATATATCTAATGAAGAGTTTAAAAAATGTGAAACATGTGTAGAATCAAAATTTATTAGAAAACCCTTTAAACAAATAGAAAGATCATCTGTTCTATTAGAGTTGATACATAGTGATTTAGGTGATTTTAGAAATCACATGTCTAGAGGAGGAAAAAGATATTATATAACTTTTGTAGATGACTACTCTAGGTTCACTAGAGTATATCTATTAAGGAACAAAGATGAAGCTTTAGATGCTTTTTCTAAATACAAAATTGAAGTTGAAAACCAATTAAATATAAAAATTAAAAGACTTAGAACAGATAGAGGAGGTGAATATGAATCTTCTCAATTTAGAGAATTATATGAAAAGAATGGAATAATTCACGAAACTACAGCTCCTTATACACCAGAACAAAATGGAATAGCAGAACGTAAGAACAGAACTCTAAAAGAAATGATGAATGACATGTTAAATAGTTCAGGCTTACCCTCAAATATGTGGGGAGAAGCAATTCTGTCTGCTTGTTATATCCTAAACAGGATTCCATCTAAATCTTCTGAACAAACACCATATGAACTTTGGAAGAATCATATTCCTAGTTATAAATATATTAAAGTGTGGGGGTGTCTTGCTAAAGTAGGATTACCTGAAACTAAGAAAAGAAAATTAGGTCCTAAAACGACCGATTGTGTATTTATAGGGTATGCACAAAACAGTGCGGCCTATAGGTTTCTAGTTTTAAAAACTAAGGATAATATTCTAGATCCCAATACAATTATAGAAGCTAGGGATGCAGAGTTCTTTGAGAACGTATTCCCTATGAAATCTAAATCTATAGGAATAGAAAAAGTTAATGAATCAGATATTGCGTCTACTAGTAAAAATGCTTACGAGAAAGTAGTAGAAGAGATACAACCAAGAAAAAGTATTAGAGTTAGAAAAGAAACTAACCTAGGAGATGGTTTTTTCACATTCTTAGTAGAAGATGATCCTACAACTTATATAGAAGCTATTAACTCTCCAGATGCAACCTTTTGGAAGGAAGCAATAAATGATGAGTTAGAATCTATTATATCAAATAATACTTGGGAATTTGTAAACCTACCACCTGGTAACAAACCAATAGGCTGCAAATGGGTGTTTAGAAAGAAACTAAAACCAGATGGAACTATCGATAAGTTTAAGGCTAGGTTGGTAGCGAAAGGCTTTAAACAAAAGGAAGGAATAGATTATTTTGATACATATTCCCCTGTAACTAGGATTACAACTATTAGAGTCTTAATAGTGATAGCCTCCATATATAAACTAGTGATACACCAGATGGATGTTAAGACTGCTTTCCTAAATGGAGACTTAGAAAAAGAAATATATATGGAGCAACCTGAGGGTTATAAGATATTAGGTAAAGAAAATAAAGTATGTAGACTAATTAAATCACTATATGGTTTAAAACAGGCTCCTAAATAATGGCATGAAAAATTTGATGGTGTTTTAAAATCAAATGGTTATCATATAAATGATGTAGATAGATGTGTATATAGTAAAATTTCTTAAAATGATTATGTTATCATATGTCTTTATGTTGATGACATGCTTATTTTTGGAACTAATATTAAATTAGTTAATGCAACTAAGAAATTCTTGTCATCTAAGTTTGACATGAAAGACTTAGGAGAGGCAAGTATAATATTGGGTATTGAAGTAACCAGGAAAAATGGTGTTATTATATTATCACAATCTCATTACATTGAGAAGATATTGAGAAAGTTTAACCATTTTGACTGTTTACCTGTCAGTACTCCTTATGATTATAGTGTGACTCTCATGAAGAATACAGAAAATAGTGTGTCTCAATTAGAATATTCCAGAATAATTGGTAGTCTCATGTATCTAACAAACTGCACTAGACCTGACATAGCTTTTGCAGTAAGAAGGCTAAGTAGATATACACATAACCCTGGAAAAGAACATTGGAATGCATTGTCTAGAATTTTGCGATACCTAAAAGGTAATATGACATATGGTTTACATTATAATGGTTATCCTACTGTATTAGAAGGATATAGTGATGCTAACTGGATCAGTGATTCAGATGAGACAAAATCCACTAGTGGATATGTCTTCACTTTGGGTGGAGGAGCAGTCTCTTGGAAGTCCACCAAGCAGACATGTATTGCTCGGTCGACTATGGAATCCGAGTTTATTGCCTTAGAAAAGGCTGGATCAGAAGCTGAATGGCTTAGAAATCTCTTAGCTGATATACCATTGTGGCCAAAGCCTGTATCGGCCGTATCTATTCATTGTGACTGTCAAGCAGCTATAGCGAAAGTAAAAAGTAAAATATATAATGGAAAAAGCAGGCATATTAGACTCAGACACAACATAGTGAAACATATGTTACGTGATGGAGTCATATCTATTGACTTTGTGAGGTCAGAAAAGAATCTAGCAGATCCTCTGACTAAAGGACTATCTAAAAAGTTAGTCAATGATACATCGAAGGGAATGGGGCTGAGCCTAATATATGAGCTGCCAGTGTCGGTAACCCAACCTATACAAGTGGAGATCCCATGAGATAGGTTCAATGGGTAAACAACAAGACACGAGGTAGACGATTGCACTGAGTTATATGAGCCCCTTCTATGGTGTACAGTGCGAGCAGCAACGCAGAAGGATGAGTTTTTAAAACTCTTAATGGATCCATAGCCATATATTTGGTGGTGTATACAGTTGCTGCATACACTTGATGGAATTCACCTATATGGGTGTGGAGGTGGAGGCCGCTTCCTATGAGAATCTAGGCGAATTCTCTAGAGCACTCATGAAATCCAGGTAATGGTGTATGGCTGAAACGCACCGAACCACAGAATCACTTGCAGAGGAAGAGTTGTGTGAGTGACATGTACTTGCGATCTACATTAAAAGGATTCAGGTTCAAGACTATGGTGTCACCTGATTCCTGTAGACCTGTCTTGCTTACTCTAATGTCGGTTCAAGTCTATGGTGACACCGGCACCATTGCACAACTATTTCGCTTTAATCCGAAAGCATTTTATTTTAAAACATGTGGGGGATTGTTGTATTTATTTTAAAATAATATTAAAAATTTGAATTTTCAAATTTCGGTGTTTTCCCTCCACATTTAAATTTTGGTGTTTTTGAGGTGTTGGTTTTGTCCCACATCGGATTTGACAAGAGAAATTCTCTTGTTTATATCATAGACTTTTTGCCCAGGGCTTGAGCCCCTTTCAGGGGGCATGTGAATTTGGTCCTGTGGGGGGGCTATGCCAATAGCTCTAATCTATGTCATTAACCACACACGCGCGCGCGCGCCGAGCCGAGCCGAGCCGTGCCGAGCCGAGTCCGAGTCCGAGTCCGCGTCCGCGTGCGCGACGCGACGGGACGGGACGGGCTGGGCTGGGCGCGGGTGCGGGTGCGGGTGCGGTGTAAGTGTACTCGCGTGGGTGTGTGTGTATGGGTACTCGCAGGACTATATGTGCGAGAGTGTACTCGCACTTGCGCCTTTTCGTTTTTAAACCAGAGAGATGCTTCCCTTCCGGTTGGTCGCCCCTGTTGGGTTTAAACCCAACGGACCTAACCTTTTGTAAAGGGTGCTTATGCACCATTTCGAAGTCTATATAAAGACTTCCGATTCCAGTTTCAACATACGAAAAATTCCCTGCCTTATAAAACTCTCTCTGATACGGTTTTGTTACTGAGTTCATTGCTGAGTCAACTCAGCACTTTCGAATTAAACTGCAAGTGGTTCGAGCCCGTGTACAGTGAGTGCACCGCTGGGACCGGGTCATAGTCGTTGTATCCTGGAGGTCGATTGCTCTGGAAACCTGTTGCACTTGGGACGTTGTCCAAGGGGAGCAAATTCGATTTCAAGCCGAGTGACTCAGTCACGCCTCGACTCAATTCAATAAGTTTTTCTTTCTCTAAATTTATTTTCCTTTTTTGGTTCTCGATTTTTATAGTCTATTTAATTCAACATTTTATCCAACAACTTCAGTAGCAAGTCTCGCTATTGAAGCTAATTCGCGCCGTACTGCTGAGGCAGATTTCCTGCCAAAGCCTTTCGCGCGAAGTTCCTGCGCAAGATGCTCTGTGGGGCCCACTTTAATGTATGTGAGAAATTCATTCCATCCATCTGTTTTGATAGCTCATTTTACGATGTGCCACCAAAATTGAGCTGGATGCAAAATTTAAGTGGGTCACAAGAGAGTGAAAATTAGGGAAAGAAATTCTTACAGTTAAAACCTTCCTGGGCTCCACCTTAATGTTTATATGCCATCCAAACCGTTTATAAGGTCATTCCCAATGGGATGAAGTGAAATATCCAGAAATATAGCCTGATACAAACATTTATGGCCATACGAATGCTTCAACAGTGCTAGATGAATTCCCACTATTTCCTCTTGTGTGGCCTAATTTAATTTTTTATCCATCTCATTTTTTGTGGAACGTCTTAAAATGAGCTCGCAGGACATTCGGACGAAATAGATTTATCTCATACATAGAATTAGACTACACATAGCATCCTTGCGCAGAAAGGCTTCGGGAAATCCGTCGTCCCATTCATTACTGCAGATAACGAATGTGTGGACGTCGTGGCTGCTGTCCGCGTCCACACATCGAATTCTCGCTATGTTGCCATTGGCTTTACTTGCTTCAATCATTCAATGAATATTGCATTATTCGGCGGTAAAACAACTCAATAATGCAATTGCACCAAAGAGAGACGCCGCAGGACTCCGTTATACACACCTTTATGTATACGTTTTATCTATACTATCCATCTGTTTTTCAAGCCCAATTTAAGTCATGAGACCAACGTTGAAGTATATTCAATGCTCAAGTGTACGTACCACACGCAACAGATAATAGTGGGGATTAAACACCTACCGTTAAACAGTGTTCGCTCAGGAGATTGTATATTAACGTTTGGGCTTTTACTTCTGTTGCAGTTTTTTGAATGGATGACTTCCTTAAGGCGGACCCTCCTTCATCTGCATGAGCAACGATGTCAAGGGAACCCTGATTAGAGTCGGGGAACCTCCGATGCTTAAGTCAGTTATCTGATCAATAGCAAAAAGCTTGTCTCAGTTAGTACTGCGTACCTTCTTCTGTCCCAAGCTTAGAGATTTATAAAGTTTGCCAACCCTTATCCTCAGAAGATTCTTCTCCTGATTATTCAGAAACTTATTCCGTTCCACGGATTGCTCTGAATCCCGAGAATCTCAGGATTCGCTACCCGTATCCCTAGATTTTCGTAGAGCAGCATCTATTCTCGTTCCGCCACTCGCTGTCTAGGCCAGGTCGTGACCGACTCTGGGGGAGTCTCGGCCAGGTCGTGACTGACTCTGGGGGAGTCTCGGCCGACGCAGGAGGATGGGTTCCTGGCCTTTCCACGGACGGAATAATCTCAGTGCCTATCCGTCATTCCTTGTTCCGTGACCGACAGAACCAACTCCTTGAGTCGGTCTTGTTCTATCGGCTGAGTGGCTTGAACACGCTCGGCCTTTAGTGGGCTCATGCAGGCGACGTCATCACTCTGATAGAGCGACTTTAATCGTCCCTTGCTTACGCCTCCTGGCCTATCCTCTGTTCCGTCGGTGTTGTCTCAGACTCTTCAGGCAGTGTCAGTAAAGCCGACAGAGTCTCCGAGCCTAACACATTTTTCCCCAACAGTGAGCCTCCCTTACTCCTTGTGTCGTCTATGGCATCAAAGAGTACGATTTTCTCAGTCGGTTCGTATTAGCATCCGAGACAATGATGAGGCATTTAATGCTCTTTGAGTCGTCTCTAGCGTACGACGTTGCGCCTCCCAAGGCCGCACGTGCGACCAGCCGTCGATTCGTTCCGTCCGCGTATGAAATGCGGATGCGTGGCCACGATGTCACTGCAGTCAGTCAGCGGTTGCCACGCGTCGAACGGGGGAGCCGAAGCGAACGTCGATTCACTTTTGCCATAATTGCCCTGCCACGTGGCGCGGCTATAAAAGGGCCGGGCGGGAGGACTGTGCGAATTTTATTTTTTCTCTTCTTCCTCCCGCCTGTGTCCGATCCTGAGTGTGTTTTTGCTTCTTCTTCTTCTCTTCCTCCGCTGTCGCCTCTTTTTCCGTCAATCTTTCCTTGCAGTCGTCGTCGATTTTTTTGGTGAGTCCTTTCCTCCTTCTTTTATCAGCTTTAATGGCCGCACACGACTCTCAAAGCCCCCGGGAGGAAATGTCCGTAAATGAGGGTGTGTCCCAACATCTTTGGGACATTACGGAACCACCTTCACTGTTGACGGAGTTTGCCGTAGGTGTTGACGCCGCACTCCGGCTTGTCAGAGAAACCGGCGACTCATCAGCTGGGCGTCCTGCCCAGACCGGTCCATCTAGCGGTGGGACGTCTCTGGTGACTCGTCCAGGGAGACCTAACCCTTGGGTGGATCAGTTGGAGGACGAGGATGGAGAGGATGAATTAGTTACGGGCGAAGGGGCGGCCATTCTAGGCCCTATGAACCAAATTGCGGAAGCCTCTGGGTCATCTTCAAAAGGGAAAGAAGACGAACCTAGCGGTCTCGTCGCCTCCATTCTAACTGAATCCGACTTAAACCGGATCAGGGCTGGATACCATGTCCCTGACTCGGTCGTCCTCTGTCTCTCTCGTCCGGGTGATTTGCCCGACCATCCCCCTGCAGGGATGGTCGCAATTTTCCAAGTCGAGATGCAGTGCGGCTTGCGTTTGCCACTGCAGCCCATTGCTCGTGACTTTCTGTCCCGAGTCAAAATAGCTCCCGGTCAAATTGTTCCGAATGCGTGGAGGAATTTGTTCGGGTGTGCCGTGCTCTGGTCTGAGTTAGAGCAACCTTCCCTCACGGTCGACGAGTTCCTCTATCTGTACCAAGTCCGACCAAACCTAAATTTCCCTGGCCTCTACTTTCTGAGCGCATGGAGAGGCAAAGGGGGTCTTTAATAACCGACCCACCCACTTCGAACAAGTTCTGGAAGGAAAGGTGGTTCTGGGCGTACGGTCGGTGGGAGTCGGCCGATACGTGGCCGTACGAGCCTCAAGTATCCCACACGTTCCGTAGAGCAGGTGACTCGGTGACTCGGCTCGATGGTCTTTCCTTCTCTTACTCTTTATTTTTATACCCTCTTCCGCTAATCCTGACTCCACAATGTCTTACAGATATTTTGAAGAAGAGAGGGAAGCTCGAGTCCGGGGCTCTGACTCGGATAAGGGAGCTGAGGAAGCTGAGCACGGGGGAGCGGTCTTGGAAGTTACTTCTGCAACCTGAGCGCCTCCGCCTTGTAGGTTTAGATTCGTTCGTTTCAGGTAGCTCGTCCTCCTTTTCTTTGCCCTTTCAGTTTCCTGTTCGCCTCCTCATTCTTTTTACTCATCCTTGTAGACCTTCCTGAGGCTCGTCCTATCTTGAGGCCTGCGCCTGAGAGCATGGCCGAATCCCGGCCTGCCTTGAAGCCGATTTCCAAAGTGAAGGCCCCCCCGAGATCGGCTTTGCTGTCCGGGTCTCGGCCCTCGAAGCAGCAGAAGACTGCGGCCAAGGGTAAGAAAACGGCCGCTCCGTCCGCTCCCGCACCTACTGCCCCCCAAGTGGTCGTCCTGTCCGACCCTGATGAGAGGGCCGAGGAAGCGGAGCCAAATCCTACAATGACTCAGGCGACTCTCGAGTCGGGACCTGTTGCAGAGGAGGTCCCAGGGCTGAGGGAGGCCCCGCGCGAAGAATCCCCGAGAAGGGAGATGACTCAACAGGAGTCCCCCTTCACGAAGATCATTGCGAGGATGGTTCTTTGGGCGCTTGCCCACGGGGGCGAAAGAGACTTCGCCAATTATTACAATGCCCCGACTGCCCAGACCCTCGGACATGCAGCGAGGTTGCTTTTTGAGGTAAACTTTTCTTCAATCATGTGTCGCCCCTAACTAAGTTTTACAGCATAGCTCACTGTCTCTTTATCGCAGCTGGCACCTTGCCTCGTCAAAGCTAGCTCGGAGCTGACTGCCCCCCAGAAACTCGCATACGAGACAGAGACTGCAAGGAGGGTCGCTGCCGAGGCTGAGGGGCGCCAAGAGATCGCTGAGAGTCGGATTGGCATCATGACTGGCGATCTATCGATCGCTCGGAAGCTGGCTGCAGACACCCGTGCAGCTCTTGAAGGAGTTAAGGCCGAAAATGCTCGTCTGACTTCGGTCCTTCAGGAGGCCGAGAGAGGGAGCGACACCTTCTTGCAGTTCATGGCGGATGCGAGGGTGCTCTTGCTCGCGCGAAGGCCGAGGCCGCCGGCCTCATTCAGGAGGCTCAAGAAGAAGTGCGTCGAGCCAAAGAGGAACAAGAGCGAGCCGTAGACGCCTGCCTCGAATCTTCCAAGTTTGAAGACGAGAGGGACCTCCTTTATCAAGGTGGTTACAAGGCCTACGTCTTGGAGATGAGGGCAGTCTTCCCTGATCTCGATCTCTCCACCTTCGAAGTCGACAGTCCGTCCGCCGAGGCTGCTGAGGCGGAAGCCCCCGAAGGAGATGCTGCTGCTGACGAGGCCGGTCCTTCGGGCGCCACATAGGAGATGAATGCTGACTGATGGGGCAGTCGGATATTGTACTTTCTCTTTGTTATGTTTTTTTTTTTTTTTGGTGACCCGACATCGGGTACTTGTATGAAATAGAACTTTAACTTTTATTGAGTCGACTTCAATTACAGTACTTTCTATTCTATCTTACGGGTAATAAGTCTTGAGATGCTCGGCGTTCCAAGGATGAGGCAACAGTTGTCCATTTAGGTCTTCCAGCCGATAGGTTTCCGGTCGGATGGTGCCTGAGATGACGTAGGGACCTTTCCAATTGGGCCCTAGTGTACCCGACCCAATTTCCTTAGTGTTTGGGAAGGTCTTTCGGAGGACCATATCCCCAGCTCGGAATCGTCTGATTTTAACTCGGCGATTGTAAAACCGAGACACCTGTCTTTGTCGGGCCATCATCCTCAATCGAGCCCTTTCTCTTTTCTCTTCCAATGAATCAAGCTCGAATGAGAGGAGTTCGCCATTCTCTTGTCCACTGTACAAGTTGACTCGGGCCGAGCCAACGCCGATCTCGACCGGTGCGATTGCTTCCGCACCGTAACATAGGGAAAAGGGGGTTTCTCTCGTGGCAGTCCGTGCTGTGGTCCGATAGGCCCACAGTATATTCAGAAGTTCCTCGGCCCATGCTCCCTTTGCTTCATCGAGCCTCGTCCGGAGATGCTGCTTTATAATTTTGTTGACCGCCTCGACTTGTCCGTTCGTCTGAGGATGATGAGGCGAGGCGTACATGTTTCGAATCCCGAGATTGCTACACATCTCCCGAAATTATTTGTTATCGAACTGCCTTCCGTTGTCGGTAATGATAGTTCGAGGTATCCCGAACCGACAGATGATATTCTTCCAAACGAAGCTTGTGATCCTTTGCTCGGTGATTTTTGCCAATGGTTCTGCTTCAGCCCACTTCGTAAAGTAGTCTACCGTAACCACAGTGGATTTAGTCTGACCCTTCCCCAGTGGAAAGGGCCCGATAATGTCGATCCCCCACTGCGCAAAGGGCCATGGTCCCGACATCGGAGTCAGTTCCTCAGGGGGTTGTCTCGGGATTACTGCGAACCGCTGACACTTATCGCATCTTTGGACGAATCGTTTAGAATCGTGCTGTATAGTCGGCCAGTAATACCCCTGCCGCAACACTTTATTACCGATCGAGCGTCCTGCTGAATGGTTTCCACATATCCCTTCGTGTATCTCCCGTAAGATATAATCGGCTTCTTGGGAGTCGACGCACCTTAGTAGAGGAGCATGAAAGCCTTTTTTATATAGAATCTCATTCAAGATGGTGTAGCGCGAGGCTCGAACTTTTAACCGTCATGCCTCGGCGCGGTCTTCTGGCAGTTCACCATCGTTGAGGTAGCGGACGAGTGGGTCAAACCAAGCAGTCGCTGTGTTGATGGGAAACAGGGCCGAGACTGTCGGCTCATTTATGCTTGGTTTATGGACGTACTCAATCGGAACCGACCAAGGTATGTCTTCCTCTTCAGCTGAGGTAAGCTTTGCTAACAAGTCGGCTTTGGCGTTATCGGTCCTGAGTATTCGAATTACTTCACACTTTTGGCATCCACCGATCAATTCTTTAACTTTTTCCATGTACGCCTTCAGTCGCTCTTTCCGAGTTTGATAAGCACCGGAAACTTGGTTAACGAGTAATTGTGAGTCGCTAAAAACGTTCAAATGGGTCGCGCCTAGACTCGCGGCGAGTCTAAGCCCTAACAATAAGGCTTCGTACTCTGCTGTATTGTTGGACGCTTGAAAGTCAAGTCGCAAGGCATATTGCATACAGGTTTGATCGGGAGTTTTAATACTACCCCTGCCCCGCTTGCCTTCGAATTGGATGAACCGTCAACAAATAGCTTCCAGGGTACCGGCCCGAGAGAGGAAGAAGCCTCAGGTGCAATAATTCCCTCTGACTCAGGCATATTGTTGCGATTAGGAGTCACTTCGACAAGGAAATCAGTGACGGCCTGTCCTTTTAAGGCTGTCCTGGGCCTGTAATGTATGTCAAATTTGCTCAATTCGACTGCCCACTTTGTAAGTCGGCCGGAAGCCTCCGGCTTTTGGAGAATCTGGCGAAGTAGTAAGTCGGTCATAACGACAATAGTGTGGGCCTGAAAGTATGGCCGGAGGCGTCGTGACGATACCACCAGAGATAAGGCTACTTTCTCGAGCTGAGGATACCTCGTCTCTGCCGGTAGCAAGGCTTTGCTGACATAGTAGACTGGCAGCTGCTTCCCTTGACTCTCTCGTATTAAAGCCGAGCTTACTGTGGCTTCAGATACGGCCAAATATAATAACAACGCTTCACCAGGCTCGGGCTTAGATAGCAGCGGTGGGGATCCGAGGTAAGCCTTCAGATCTTGAAGTGCCTTCTCACATTCGTCCGTCCACTCCATCGTCTGTCGTCCCTTCAATTGCTTGAAGAACGGGAGACATTTGTTTGTGGCTCGGGACAGGAAACGATTGAGCGCGGCCACTCTCCCTGTCAACCTTTGAATGTCTTTGATTGTTTTAGAAGACTCCATTTCGAGTAAGGCTTTGATCTTCTCGGGATTCGCTTCGATTCCTCACTGACTAACGAGGAAACTGAGGAATTTTCCCGAGCTCACGCCAAACGTGCACTTGCTGGGATTCAACTTCATTTTATATTTACATAGAGTCAAGAACATTTCTTCCAAGTCCGCCTCATGGTCGACCGCTCGTTTACTTTTGACGAGCATATCGTCATTATAAACTTCCATCGTCCGGCCTATCTGCCGAGCGAACATTTTGTTCATTAATCGCTGATACGTTGCTTCGGCGTTCTTTAATCCAAATGGCATCACTCGGTAACAGTAAAGGCCTTTGTCAGTGACAAATGTGGTTTTTGATTTATCATTCTCGTGCATTACAATTTGATTATAGCCCGAATAGGCATCCATAAAACTTAGCAGTTCATGACCCGAGGTACTGTCAACCAGCTGATCAATCCGAGGAAGCGGGAAGCTATCCTTGGGGCAGGCTTTGTTTAGATCTGTATAGTCTATACAGACTCGCCACTTTTCATTGGCTTTCTTTACGAGTACGACATTGGCTATCCATTCCGGATAGTATATCTCTTCGATGAATTTGACTTTAAGGAGCTTGTCGACTTCTTCTTCAATGATAGCGTACCTTTCCGGACCGAGAGGACGACGCTTCTGTCGGATGGGTCTAAAAGTTGGGTCGATGTTAAGTCGGTGTGTTATAACCGAGGGATCGATCTCAGGCATGTCTTCATGACTCCAAGCGAAGATATCGGCATACCGTCGCAGTAAGGTGATCATTCGTTCCTTAAGAGACGGACTCAGAGATGAGCCGATTCGGACTACTTTCGAGGCGTCTGTCTCGGTTAATGGCTCCGAGATGAGTTCTTCCATCGGCTCCCCCCGTTCGTGAGATCCGATACGGGGGTGCAGCGATTCAATTGTCGACACTTCAGTCGGGGCCTTGACCGCGGTGGCATAGCATTTCTGAGAATCTTGTTGATCTCCTTTCACAATCCCTACTCCCGACTCGGTCGAAAATTTCATGGAAAGGTGGTAGGTAGACACCACAGCTTGAAGGAGGCTTAGAGATGGTCGGCCGAGTATGGCGTTATACACCGACGGTTGGTCCACGACCAGGAAGTCGACCATCACGGTCCTTTGATGGGGCGCGGTTTCAGCGATAAGTGGCAGTGAGACGATTCCCTCAGGGAGTACCTGTCCACCCGAGAACCCGATAAGCGGGGTTCGGACAGGTCGTAGTACCGACCGACCCACGCTCATTTTGTCGAATGCTTGGGTGAACAGGACGTCCGCTGATGATCCTGTATCCACTAGTATTCGGAATACTTTTCTATTGACGATGGTGAGGGTGACCACGAGCGCATCATCATGAGGATGATGAATGCCTCGAGCATCTTCTTCAGTGAACGAGATACAATATTTTTCTCGTTTCTTCTCCTTGGGAGGCCGAGACAGCAGAAGAACCTCGGACTCAGGGCGATCGAGGCTTCTCGCGTGGTTTCTTCGGGCGTTATTTGAGTCCCCACAGCCTCGGTGACCTCCGACGATCGTTCAGATTTCTTCTTGGGGCCGCTTTTCACTCGGTCCTGCCGGAGCGCCGGACCCTTCTGTATGTTCTCTTAGTTGGCCTTCTTTAATCAGCCGCTCAATCTCATCTTTTAAATGATAACAATCACTCGTGTTGTGACCATGGTCACGATGATAGTGACAATATTTGTTCTTGTTCCGACGATCCGGATTCCCTCGCATTTTCCGGGGCCAGTTGACGAAGCCTTCGGTCTTGATCTCCATTAGTACTTGTTCAAGAGATTTGTTTAGGGGGGTGTATGTAGAGAATCTTCTGTCTGGTCGCTTTCCTGGCCTGCTGTCATCTCGCCCCCGGTCGTCTTTTCGGTTTTTCCCTCCGGCTGAGTCGGCTTCTTTTTTGGCCGACTCTTTAGCCGATGGTTTTGTGTTCTGGATCTTCTCTCGGAGGAGTCGCATCTCTTCCGCATCAGAATATTTGTCTGACCGAATCATAAACTCGCCCAGAGTATCGGGCGGGTTCTTGTCCAGTGACGCCAAAAAAGGTTTGTCTCTAACCCCCTGCATGAGAGCGTTGAGAGCCGTCTCCTTGGAATGCTTTCGAACTTGCAAAGACTCGAAGTTGAAGCGTTTAATGTAGTCTTTCAATAGTTCTCCTTCCCTCTGAACAATGTTGTTCAGATGCGCGGGCGGCTTTAATTTCTTCTTTCCGCCGATAAAATTGTTGAGGAAGGCGTCACTGAGTTCGGCGAACGACTTAATCGACTTGGGTTTCAATTGCTTAAACCAAAGTCGGGCTACGTCGGTCAGCGTTAGAGAGAAGGCTCGGCACATAACAGCGTCCGAGGCGTCGTGCAGCTCCATATAGGTCCTGAAGCATTCGAGATGCTCTGTCGGATCAGTCTTTCCAGAGAAAGGAGTTATTTGGGGTAAGCGGAACCTCTCCGGCAACCGAGCCCGCATTACCTCGTCCACAAACGGAGAAGCTTTTTTCTCAGATATGGTCAGATTTGAGTTCCGACCGTGCTTTATATCCGCCATCTCCTTTTCCATTTTCTCTCGGACCTCATTCTTGAAGTCCTATATATCAGCCTTCCAGGGTTCAGCGCTCTCTGCCGTTTCTTCTGCGTCTGCAGGTAGCCGACTTCGCCTCCTCTGATCTATCCTATGCCTCAGATCAGAGGGAGGCAAAATGGCCGTTGCTGAACGGGCAGGCGCCGGATGACTCGGTCGTCGGGGTGATTGTGGCGCAGCAGGCTGCGCTACAGACGCTGGTGGGAGAACTTGTGCCGACTCCTGACGCTGCATCTGCTGGTTACACAGTTGTTCCAGCATGTGTTTCATGGTAGCCATCTCGGAACGCATTTCTTGAACCTCGCGATCCAGGTGTGCGTTCGCTTGATTAGGCTGGCTTGTAGTCGCAGGCGGTGCTGTCGGGGGAGCTCCCTGAGCTGTGCTAGCAGCGGTCTCCCCCGCTTCATCTGGGTCCGTCCTTCTGGTTCTTGCCATTCGAAAAATTGAAGAAAACGGCTTTTTGTCCGTTTCCCACAGACGGCGCCAAACTGTTGCAGTTTTTTTATGGGATGACTTCCTTGAGGCGGACCCTCCTTTACCTGCACGAGCAATGATGTCAAGGGAACACTGGCTAGAGTCGGGGAACCTCCGATGCTTAAGTCAGTTATCTGATCAATAGCAAAGAGCTTGTCTCAGTTAGTACTGCGTACCTTCTTCTGTCCCAAGCTTGGAGATTTATACAGTTTGCCAACCCTTATCCTCAGAGGATTCTTCTCCTAATTATTCGGAAACTTACTCCGTTCCACGGATTGCTCTGAATCCCGAGAATCTCGGGATTCGCTACCCGTATCCCTGGATTTCTGTAGAGCAGCATCTGTTCTCGTTCCGCCACTCGCTGTCTCGGCCAGGTCGTGACCGACTCTGGGGGAGTCTCGGCCAGGTCATGACTGACTCTGGGGGAGTCTCGGCTGACGCAGGAGGATGGGTTCCCGGCCTTTCCACGGACGGAATAATCTCGGTGCCTATCCGTCATTCCTTGTTCCGTGACCGACAGAACCAACTCCTTGAGTCGGTCTTGTTCTATCGGCTGAGTGGCTTGAACACGCTCGGCCTTTAGTGGGCTCATGCAGGCGACGTCATCACTCTGATAGAGCGACTTTAATCGTCCCTTGCTTACGCCTCCTGGCCTATCCTCTGTTCCGTCGGTGTTGTCTCAGACTCTTCAGGCAGTGTCAGCAAAGCCGACAGAGTCTCCGAGCCTAACACATTTTTCCCCAACAACTTCCATGTAAGTAGGCCAAGGTTTGTTGATCCAAAATGTTGATAAGCTTGAAGGAGCTATGAGTTTTCAATATGAATCCACATCCGTAACATCATATGAACGTTTTCGATTGCTTAAGCATGACATGTACTTGTACATAATGGCCTAGTCCAATCTTCAAGTGGTCCTCAGCATAGGGAAATTTACTCTCCTCAGGATAAATTTAGGACTGTGGACCCTACCTTTTAGCCAGCTGTTTTTATGGAGGAATACAAACTTTGTTTTGCAACTTAGACCCGCACGTGCGGATTCAGAATTTCAGGACGAAAATACCCCTCCTTTCAAGGAAAGGGATTGGGTACTCCGCCTGCCCCCAGCCGTCCATATGTGAGCCCCACCTTGATGTGTACTTTTCATTCATGTCGTCCATATATTTTTCCATATCATTTTATGGTATGAGACCAAAAATGATATATATCCAAATCTCAAGTGTACCACATTACAGGAAACAGTGTTGAATGAGCGTCAACCATTAGAAACCTTTAGGGGGCCCATTGTGATGTTTGTGAGAAATCCTCCCCGTCTAAGTTCATTCATAGGGTCAAAAAGACCTGGATGAAGACGAAAAAAAAAATTTCATAATGATCCAAAACTTCTGTAACCCCTAAAAGGGTTTCAATGGTAGATGTTCAATTCCCCACTGCCTTTTACAGTGTGGTCCACTTGATAGTTAGATCTATCTTATTTTTCATCTCAAGCCTTAATATGAGCTCGTAAAATATATGGACGGTTTCGATATAACACGTACATCATGATAGGACCCACAAAAAAAAAAAGAAATTCAGTTTGCCCCGCTCAATTTCTAGTTTGCCTCGCTCAATTTCTAGTTTACCCCACTCAATTGAGCGGGGCAAATTAGAAATTGAGTGGGACAAACTGAATTTTTTTTTCTATGTTGCTTTTGTGGGTCCCATCATGATGTATATGTTATATCCAAACTGTCCATATATGAGCAGGGAAAACTGAAAATTGATCGGGGCAAACTGGAAATTGAGCGGGGCAAACTAGAAATTAAGAGGGGCAAATTGAAAATTGAGCGGGGCAAACTAGAAATTGAACGGGACAAACATAAAATTAACCCCGCTGTCAAAATCTAGTTTGCCCACATTTTATCTAGATATTTTTATGAAAGAATACAAACTTACTTTTGCAACTTAGATCTCCACGTGCAGAGACTCAATTCCAGGACGAAAATACCCCCTCTTTTTCACTACTGTCTACTTTTTCTCTCCCTTTTCACTGTTTGATTTTCATCTCCCTTTTCACTGCTTCTTTCACGTTGCTTTCACCTCCCTTTCCACCATCCGGTTCCATGAGAAAGATGAAAAAAAACTCATTTTGTAGACCCCCTTATCAGCATTTTGTCTTCTTCCGAAAATGGTCAGTCAAGGAAAGAAATCACGCATCAGTTGGGCCCACATTGAATGTATGTAGTATAGGAAACGGATTAGCTACTCAAATCTAAAAACCTATAACCTAAACCTAAACCTTAACCTAAACCGTTAACCTATAACCAAAATAAAAAACTATAACCTAAACCAAAACTTATAACCTAAACAAAAAAAGAAAAAATTGTTTTTTTTTTTTCAAAAGATGCAAACGTCAATATTATCTACATATCATCGATATTATCGACATATGTTGTCAATATTATCTACATATCATCGATATATCGACGTTAGTCATAAATAACAATTTTTTATACACTTTAACTACGGATTATAACCATAGCTATAATTGCGTCGATATGTCGACGATATGTCGATATGTCGACGATCTGTCGATATTATTGAAAAAGTTCAGAACTGTCCAGCGAGTTTGCCTTAAAAATTTGAAAATTTTGATACACTTTAGATACGGATTATAACCGTAGCTATAACCGTAGCGGACAGGCAGTGCCGCGACCATATTTTTTTTTGCTATGTTGCTTTTGTGGGTCCCATTATGATGTCTGTGCTATATCCAAACCGTCCATCTATTTGGAAAGCTCATATTAAGGCTTGGGATGAAAAATAAGATAGATCTAACTATCAAGTGGACCACACTGTAAAAAGCAGGAATTGAACATCTACCATTGAAACCCTTTTAGGGGTTACGAAAGTTTTGGATCATTATGAAAACTTCTTTTCCCTCTTCATCCAGGCCTTTGTGATCTCATGAATAGATTGAATGGAAAATAAATGTTATGGTGGGTCCTACAAAATTTTTAACGGTGAAAATCAATTTTCCTGCTTCTCTTTGTAGTGTAGTCCAATTGATCTTTGGATATAATTTTTTATTTTTTTGGATAATGCTCTTAAATGATCTCAAAATATATACGAACGTTGTGGATATAATAAATACATAGCTGTGGGACCATGTAACTTTGATCTCTTTTGAGCCGTGCGTACAACTCTCGGCTCGAGGAGCGTCAGCGCTCGTCTTCGACAGGAATGGATATTTTCTTCCTCAAATTTATTGTCCGTACGAGCAGGTCTAAGTTGCAAAACAAAGTTTATCTTCTCTTGTAAAACTCGGCTGGATAAAAGGTCGGTTCCACAGACCTAACACTCTCCTCAGTATACGAAACAAGGTTGGGGTTATTTTATTCTGTATTTCCTGTGAAGGGATAGTGATCGAGGTAAAAGGAAATGACCCAGTGCACTTTACTTTTAGTGTCATTCTACGTCTGTGAGTTTTGAGCAAGTGATTGAAGTTTCTCGTGAGAAGAAGAAAGAGAGACTAAGAAGATGGCTGTTGAGGCTGCTGTTTCCTTGGTTTTAGGAAAACTCAGTGATTTCCTGGTTCAAGAGGCAGTTTCTCTCTACCAAGCGCGTGATCAGGTTGAGTCGGTCGAGAGAGAATTGAGGCGGATGCGGTGCTTCTTGAAAGACGCTGACGCAAAACAAAGTGGTGATGCAAGAGTGCAGAATTGGGTGGCAGATGTGATAGACGTTGCTTATGATGCAGAAGACATCGTCGACACCTTCATCCTCAGGATAGTTCGACAAAGGAGAACTGGGTTCGTTGGTTTCCTCAAAAGGTGCTTGTTCATCATTGTCGAATTATCGGCTCGACGTGAGGTCAGCAATGGGATCGAAGGGATAAAGAATAAAATCCAGGAGATCTCTGCAATCACAGAAATGTATGGCATTAAAGATGTTAGCAAAGTGGAAGAAGGAAGCAGCTCCAGGGGTGAAAGTCTGCGCGAGCAAAGGCAAACTTCTCCCCTCTTTGGAGAGACAGAAGTCATCGGTTTTGAAGAAGACATAAAGGCATTGGTGAAACAGTTGATCGAGGGTGATTTACGACGCTGTGTTGTTTCTGTGGTCGGAATGGGTGGTCTGGGCAAGACCACTCTTGCCATTAAAGTTTATAATAACGATGCTGTTAAGAAACATTTTGATTGTTGTGCTTGGGTTTTTGTGTCTCAAAAACATGTTGTGAAAGATCTTTTGCAAACCTTCATAAAAGATTTCATGACTCTTTCTAGAGAAGAGCGTGAGATGGTGGAGAAGATGAACGCTGTTCGATTGAGGGAGAAGCTTTTCAATCATTTGAAGGAGAGGAGATATCTTCTGGTGTTGGACGATATATGGAATACCGAAGCGTGGGATTCTTTAGCAGCTGCTTTCCCAGATATGAATAATGGAAGTCGAGTCCTACTCACCACCCGCAACAGAGAGGTAGCTTCATATGCAGATGCACGGGGCTCTCCCCTCGAGCTTACGCTTTTAGGAGAAGAAGACGCATGGAAATTGTTCTGCAAAAAGCATTCTTTGAACAGGTTATCCATTACCCGCAGAATTTAGAGAAGATAGGAAAAGAGATTGTAAAAAAATGCGATGGTCTGCCTCTTGCTATTGTCGTGATAGGGGGCTTACTATCAAGGAAACCAATGAATTCAAATGAGTGGGAGAAAGTGCTCAGGAGAATTAACTCGGAATTGGTTGGTGAAGAATCACGAATCAGAAGAATTTTGGATTTGAGTTATGAAGATCTACCTTACCGACTGAAGCCATTCTTTCTGTACTTGGGGGTTTTTCCAGAAGACCATGAGATCCGTGCTAAGAAATTGATTCACCTGTGGACTGCAGAAGGATTTGTAGGGGCAACAGGGGAAGAAACGGTGGACGAAGCTGCAGAAGTTTGCCTGGAGGAGCTGATCCATAGAAGCCTGATTCAAGTGTCAAAAAGTAATTACATTGGTGGAATTAAAAGCTGCCGCATACATGATCTCTTACGTGAACTCTCCATTTCGAAAGCCAAGGAAGACAAATTCCTAGACGTTCATCGAGAACATACAAATCCTCTCTCTCCATCAAAAGCGCGCCGTCTTGCTATTCATCAGGCACCTAGTAAGTACACTTGTTTAAATCGCACCAACTCACACCTTCGTTCACTGTTATGGATGGATTTAACGAAGGGAGAAGTTGAAAAAAAGCAAAAGCAGTTTCTTTTCAGAGGATTCAGTTTGCTTAGGGTGTTAGATATATCTTATATGAAAATGAGAAAGCTTCCAAAAGAAATAGGCACACTGATCCACTTGAGATACCTTAGCTTCAAGTTGGGTTTTCATCAAGACACCTGTGACTACTGCTTAAATGGGTGTCGTTTTTTACCAGTAAGCCTCCCATCATCCATGAGCAATCTCCACAATTTAGAAACGCTTTATGTAACATCAAGCTATCCGTCAATTTACATACCCAGTTTTATTTGTAAGATGCAACAATTAAGGCATGTGAATGTGCCCTGACGAAGCATAATAAGTAAAGGCGTGGGGTCTAAAATAGTGGGGCGTCCATCACTCGGACTTGATTCTTTAGTTAATCTCCAGACTCTAAAACACGAGAATGCTGGCGATTGGATAGGGGATTGTTTGCAGAAGCTAACTAATCTAAAGAAACTGAGAATATAGGGGATCTACCATAGTAGGCATGCAGAGGGATTGTCCAACTCTCTTCCCAGATTGGACCGCCTCCAGTCTTTGTGGTTGCAATGGTACGATACTATTCCAGTTTTTATGCCTATTTCGCATAACCTGCATTTGAAGAAGATGTTTTTGAGGGGGAAAGTTAGAGAAGCTACCTGAGTCGAATGAATTCTCACCTAACCTCACCAAGCTTACTTTGGAAGACTCCGAGTTAATGGAAGACCCGATGGCGACATTGGAGAAATTACCCAACCTTCGGATTCTCATGTTGCATTATAATTCATACATGGGAAAGGAAATGGTCTGCTCTGCACAAGGGTTTCCTCAACTCGAATCCTTACATGTTAAATGGTTACCTAAATTAGAATAGTGGACAGTGGAGGAAGGAGCAATGCGGAGGCTTCTACATTTGCAGATTCGGAGATGCTCTGAATTAAAGATGATTCCAGAAGGACTGCGACACGTGACTACCCTTAAGAAATTGGAGGTGGTGGAGATGCTGAATGAATTCAAGGCCAGAATGCAGGAAAATGGAGGAGTGGATTGGCATCAGATTCAACGTATACCCTCAATCCAAATAAAATAGTGAGCTATCAAATGCAGGTAAATTTAGTCGCATGTTTCTTCCACCAACGGAAAATGCATGGAAAGGGCATATTCGACATCTCGACAAAGGCGGGTGAGTTTTTATTCTTCTTTCGTTTATTTCCCTCCTCTTGATTAGCTCTAAGCAATACCATCTCCTGCATATCATGCATGTTAGTTGTTAGTGAAAATGCCCCAACCAAGAATGTCTGAGGCCATAACTTTAACTACCTATGAATTGGCTCACATGAATGTGTGATTGGATAAATGGTACCAGTCTGATTACTCCCTGTTGATCGTGAACTTTTGACCATTTTGGCTTTCAGCTTGAGGGTCACCATGCATTCAAACAGTAAGAATGTGCTTGCCAGTGCTATTTTCGGACTCTTTTCTATCTGGGAAAGGCTTCACTAGAGCAATGGTTATGATCATCTAAGCATGCGGCCACATGGACAGCTCTTAACATGCACTATCTTTTCTTTGAATGCTTAAGGATGTTTTCAGATTTGAATATCTCAAGCCTTCACAATCCAAATGTTGTATTGCCCAAGTGATCTTTCTAACCATCAATTGCGATGCGTGCTAGAGGAGGTTGGTTGATTCTACATGCATATAGATTCCAGTCCATCTAACGTTGCTACTCATCCAATGTTGTACTCATGTGAAAGATCAAGACATCCATCAGGTGGAGCCATTGTGATTGTGGCCTGACCCATGAATCAGAATGGTCCAATGTGCAGGCCATCCACATGCATATATTGAATCTGGTTATGAGATTTTATTAATACAAATTGTATAGATTAGGAAAGGATTTCTTTCTTAGTTTTAGATAAATTCTCTCTTTTTCTTATTACAATAAAGAGATACCTATAAATGAGTTTTATATATGCCTTACCCTAATCCTACTCAAACTGAGTTACATAATATCTATACCCAAAATTCCCCCGGTTCTGCCAATCATGCCCAGATGTAGGGTGCACCCATGGATTAGGTAAAACAGAACACAAGGCATGTTAATGCAATGCAACTAAAACTATTTATTCTGCTTTAGCAACTCTTGGAATTAATCTTTTTTTCAATTTTCTTTTCTATTTTGTATTTATTTACACAATGAGTTTAGTGTAAATATGCTTCAACTACTTGTTTAGATTTAAAAAAGAAAATTATAGTACGTCATTATCAATTTTTAATCCCAGTTTTGATTTGTCGACTGTTGCTTTGTAGGAGAGAGTTTCAAGGTGCATGCGAGGCGACATGACCAGACAACATGTTGATGTAGAGACTGTTAGCTTGAAAGTTAATTTCCTGTTTATGGTATTCTTACTCTGTCATGTATAATGATGTGTTGGTTATTTGGATGATGTTTTCAGACATTAACATGACATGTGTATTTTTATCTACCAATCTCTTCATATACTAGTGTGTTTTATGGTGGTTGAATCCAATGATGATGACTTAATCATATGTAGTTGTACATTGTAATTTCAACAGCATCCATCAGATTATTACGGGTTCATTCGTACACTGTTGTCCATGTGATTGTGAATTTTTCTTTTTGAATGCTGGCTATCGCTTTTTTTTCTGAGTTGATCAACATTTTTTTGGACAGCTGAATGGATGAATACCATAGTGGCACAATCTAATGTCTTTGTTTCTTCATTGTGGCCCATTCATGTGGTAGCCCACCAAATCCTTTGGTTAAGCTTCATCCACGTCAGCCAACAATTTTAGGAGGTCCAAATTGGCATGTATGTATGCCACGTCTACAGAGGACGCACACTAGCACCCTAGTGAGGTAACTGATCAGGTGGAGATACTCCCAGTAAAAACTAAGTATTCATCTAGCTAACGATCAGGGAGTTTGGGTCAGGTGGGGTTCTTGTTGGGCATTTGGCAAATGAAATACCAATCCTTTGACTAAGGATGGCAATAGGCCAGTTGCCCTGACCAGACCAGCCAATTTTGGATAGGCTTGGAACTATTAACTCGGTCCATTGGCCAGGTTTTGGCCTGTCATGTGTGGCTCAATAAATTATAATGCTGGGCTTGGGTTCGAAGTCATTTTAACCTAAACCAACCCAGCCAGGCTTCGGCCTCTCATGTGTCGCTCCATAAATTTTCAGGCTGAGTTTGGGCGCAAGTCATTTTAGCCCCAACAAACGTATGTATGTGTTCTATCCTACAAATGTCTTGTTCCAATCCTTACTGAGAAATGCACGTGCATCTTAAATGTGACTATTGGCATACGGCCCGCTTGATCATAGTTCCAAAATTCGGTGACTCATACTCGAAACATGGAGAATGAAAGTGCAATGACCTCAACTGACAACCTCAACCATGCCAGCCAATGGCATTTACTAGCTGACCAATCAATGGTATATGTTAAAAATCGCAAACTTTATTATTCAGATCATTTTAAGTGTACGTCTAGCATTAGCGTTAATAAATTTGGAGTTTAATTATTAAATATTGAGTTGAGTTGAGTTTTTGAATCAACCCGACCTCTCTGGATATCAAGTCGAGTTGAGCTTTCGAGTTTTTAGACCATGCGCTTGATTGATAAATGAATGTGGTGATCTTTAGTGGTGGCTATAAACACCCCCACATAAAATGGGAATAAGTTACTTGAGCTTTAGCTTAACTTCAATAAAATTGTCTCCTTTTGACTTGGAAATAATTGAAAATTCAAATGAATCAAACGGTGAATATCCTCAGCACATTTTGGAGACAACCACTAGACCTGATGGGCCACTGCCAAATCCAATAAAGATTTGATTGGCTACTCATCCGAACTCTAGAAATTTAGGAACTCTAAGGACATAGCAATTGATGTGCGAAAAAAATAAAATGAACTCTCTACATAAGGATCACTCTCCTTATTATGTAGTCTCTTCTAGATAGCGGTGTTAAGGTGTAAAAAACTACATCTCTAAGATTGAGAAAAATATGGTCATTGCTATATAGAAAGTGGTGATGATGTTAAGGAAGCAAATTTCAACATCAAATGATTCACAATCAAGGTGACTTATATTTTATTGGAAAGGTGGTCAAATGATCTTACTAACGAACTTAAGTTTCTTCCATTTTTAAGATATGATATGGAAAATCTAGCCCATTTACGCTAGGGCCATCGACCTAGTTTGAAACTAGTATTTCCACCTTGCTTCGAATTTCCCACTTCCCCCTGCCAAAAACCAGAGGGATAGAGATGCTATTTCAAACCTCCGGCTTCCCCTCAACGAAGGGCCTCCCCGTGGCGTCTCTCTCATATAGTGGACTTGACTGGTTCTAGGTCGTTTCAAGCTGAATGTTGATGGTTCCTCTCTTGGCAATCCAGGCCCCTCAGGCAGCGGTCGAGTTTGCTGGGACCATTTGGGAGACTTTCGGTTCGATTTTTCCAAGGATTATGGTCATGGCTCTAGCTTGTTAGTGGAGGTCAAAGCAGTGGCGGACGGGCTCTCCCTGTGCTTCTCCAATTGCTACACTTCCGTCGACGTGGAAACGATTCCCATGCGGTGGTTGATCTGCTCTCGGGGTCATCCAAACCTCCGTGGTTCTCCTTTTACTGGCTGAAGAAATTTGCTGCCCTAAGAGAGAGGGGATCCATCGCCATTTCCTTCATCCCTAGAGAAGGCAATTGGGTGGCGGACTACCTAGCTCATTGGGATAGCACCTCCCAAGCCCAATCCTTCTTCCTTTCCCCCTCTCAGCTTCCTAGGCTGGCTCGTGGAGAGCTCACCCTGGACAGATCGGGCCTAGGAGGGGTGCGCATCTCCTAGTTTTCCCCTCATTTTTTGTTGTTGCTCCTTACGATAGGTGAGCCATTCTGTTACATGGCCTTCTCAAATGTGTAGTCTTTTGTTGGGCCTCAACTCTTTTTTGTTTGCCTTGGCCCTTTTGTAAAGCCTCTTTCCATCAATAAAATCTTGTTGACTAAAAAAAAAAAACCCAAAAATCTAGCCCATTCACTAAAAATGCACATTGCCAAGTGGCTAAAACTATAATGACTTTGACCACATTTTTTTACAAGTTAAACGGGATCCAGTTGAAGTGGTTTTAGTCCCATTTAAAAGTTTATCATATGACCTTTCCACCGAACCCAAGATCACAAAAAACGAACATGTAATGATGAAGATATGAGCATTCAATCAAATTACGAGCGGCCAGTTTCACACACCGAACGAACATATTTTTGATCGGTAAAATGGGGTTTGATTAAAGTATTTCAGTCTTGTTGGAAAGTGTAGACACTGAAAAATCAGCTCCCACGCTGATTTTGTATTTCTTGTTTGATTGGTGGGTGATAAGCTGATTATGGATATTAGAGTTGCCACTAGCCGAAAAAATCTTGAAATCCCGCAATCGGCTAGAACCACAAAATACGCAAGGTGAGGAAAATTCAGGGACTTCCCTACCTTAGATTGACTCCTGGTCTGCGATCCGGGATTCAGGGCAAGGGATCTTAGTTACAAATAGGGAAGGTGTTAGACACCCTCTCTGCCCGTACAAATGTACGGTCTCTACTTAGTGTGATAAAACAATCTCAAGGGATGATAGATGCTGTGGCCGTGATGGGACTAGGCGCACACATGAATTTCTGATGTGGTAAGATCCGAGATTTCGACAAGCCACAGAGCATACGTCCAACTGTATATCTAGAAAGCGAATGCGATGATGCTTATATAAAAAGGTAAAGAAAAGATGGACTAGATCACTAGAAATTTCTGATGTGATAGGATCCGATGTACGGCAAGTCACAGAGCATACGTTCACTAAAGATTTAGAGAAACAGGAGGGTTGAGAAGGGAATAGATGTCATGATGAATGCTTGTATGTAGAATAGATCTTTGCCTTGATCTTGAATAGGCTAAGACATGAACCGGACCATGATCAGATCTGGGCTAGGCTTATGGGTTGGAAAGGTTGAGATAAAGGCTAGGGGGTGGCTAGAAAGATCAGATCTTTGAAGGCTTGGGAGCTCCTTCCCTTTCCTTCACTCTCTTCCTCACTCTCTCACTCTCTCTTCCTCACTTTCTCTCCCTTGGATGAGAAGTTCTTATTTTTTTGTGAAGAGGAGAGGGCTATTTATAGCCTTCTCCAATGGCATTGCTGTAAATTCTGGGTTTGAGAAGGGTAAAAGGTGAGGTGGCAAGCTATGGTTGGTTGTGGAGAGAGAAATGCCACATGCCACTCTCTCATTAGCCATGAGGGGCGGTAAAAAGGTAAATAGTAAAATTCGGGAGGGTAATTTTGAAGAAAAGTTGACTTTTGGATGCTGGGACAGCTGTCCGCACGCGGCCCTCGAGCGGTGGTATTTGAAGTACCGCAGGCGGCAGTCAGACTACCGCCTGGGCTCAGTTCGGGCTGATTTCACGCGTGCGAACCTTGTACATTGTGCGGGTTCACTCAGAAGTCTCCTTTTTGAATTTTTCAGCTCAGAAAAATGGGTTTCGACTTGGATAATGATGATCTGGGCCATGGCATGGGGTATAGGCAGGGTTGTATGTATGATGAATGGTTTGGATCATGGTTTTGGATTGGGATTCGGGTTTTAAGGACTTTGGTATATGATCCTGATTCTTGAACAGTCTTAACCTTTTCAAGATATAGCCTGGGTGGGGTGTCTACAGATGCCCCTCTTTGGCCGAGGTTACAAGCAACCGAAGGTCAAAGCGAGTGGACACCCCACCCTTCTGGTCAAAAAAAGGGTAGTGACTCGAATATGTTGTCTGCCATTATATCATTGTCAGTTGACTGTTTGGAAAAGAAACGACTTGCACATATCACGAGGGTTGAGGAAAACGTTATGATTGCCTCCTGCGCATTTGTCGCGGCTTTACGGATCACCAATCACAATCCTTTCATGTCTGATTGTTAATAGCATTGGAGGGTAAGTCTGAAAAGTAAGGACCTCTGCGTATTTATTGCGGCTTTACGAGATTTTTCGTACTGTTTGGTATGTCGTTCCTTTGCCACGTAATCACCCTAAGAGTATTCAGTCTGTTTGATCGTCAAAGTGGTTATCTGCCTTGCGCGTTGGTGCGGCCTTATGAGGAACTCACTACGCCAACTTGGATTCGATCAAATTTTCTGAACATCCCGGACTAGGTATGTGCAGGTAATCTGTTGCCATGCAGTCTGCTGATTTTGATACTTTGGTTACAATGGATTGTTTGTCACTTCAAGTTTGATGGTTCTTTCCAGAGATAGATCCACTCATTTTACTAGCATTCGTACGATTGTCTAGATATAGAGATCGAGCCAATCATACATGTATCATGTACGGATTCGATCATCCACTGGGGAAACCAGAAGAGATCGAATCTTATTTAGCTGTGTGCACTGGCCGCAACTGGAGAATATGGAAGATTCCTCAGTTTACTGCGCGCCGCGTGCGGTGAAAACTTTTTTTGAAAGTTATTCCCTTTGGAGCTAGACTCCTTGGGGAAATTATTTGAAAACACTCTTTTTTTCTTTTTTAGAAAATATCCGTTCGATTTCGCGGGTGGGCATCGTCGTTCGGTTTTTATTTGTGAGTAAATAACCACATTGCCTCCACTGTTGGGCTAGTGGGGCTAACGACTCTTACTTGAGGTATTTTTTGAAATTTTTTGAAGCATCCTTCCGATCTCGCGGGAGGGCGTCGTCGTCCGGTTTTTATTGTAAGAAAAATTCAGATGGCCTCCACTGATAACTTAATGGGGCTTGATAGCTTAAAAGGAACATACCTTCTCTCTTTTTTTTTGGAAGAGGAGGAGGGGGATTATACTCACTAGGGATTTATTGTGCTTATTTTGGCAATTTTTGAGATTTTTTAGATTTTTTCTTGGAGATTTTTTTTTAAAATGAGGCTATTTTGGTATGTTTTGAAGACTTGGGGATTGTTTCGGTGACTTTTGAAGATTTTGAGATTGTTTTTGTGACTTTTGACCGCTTGCATGTCGTTTGGACCGCCGGTCCATTCGGTGCATCGGTCTGTCCGGTGTGGTCCTCTCCCCTATTTCTTTCTTGCAGTTGGGATGTCCAGGGACCCATTGTGATCCCTAGAGCTATTTTTAGAGAGATTTTTCAGCTTATTTTTCTTGCATCTTTCTCTTTCTTTCCATTTTCAGGTAATCCTGGCTAACAAATCTCTACTGGATCTTTGTGGGACACTTTCTTTAAAAGCTTTTGGTGGGCCGAATTTCCCTTTAGGTTGGGAGAAAGCCATGATCAGGACCGTTAGATTTGATCTGAGCCGTTGAATCTTGTAGAGCTTGTTTGTTCGGGCCAGATGGTTGGCTGGACCATTGTTGTATTATTTCATTTTTTGGGTGGAGTGAGGTGTGATAAGAAAAGGGCCCCACCCTTTCTTTCTTTTTTTACATTTTCCTTTTTTGTGTTTTTTTTCGTGTTTGTTTTTTTTTTTTTTTTTGAGATGATCTGAACCATTGGATTGATGATTTGGGGCCTATTTGTGCATATGGATGATGTAGGTGATGAACAGTTGTTTATGGTGGATGATGGATGGATGAAATCTTTCAGATAGGCCCCACATCATGATCTTGATTGGTTCAGATGCATGGATGTGGTAAAAAAAATTTGGATGATGAACAGATGAGATTTTCAAAATGGCCCCCACATCATGATCTTGATTGGTTCAGATGCATGGATGTGGTAAAAAAATTTGGATGACAAACGGATGAGATTTTTAAAATGGGCCTCACATCATGATCTTGATTGGTTCAGATGCATGGATGGACCTATGGAATGTGTACTGATCTTTTTGCATGGGCCTGGTGGGCCTTGAATCATGAGCCTGATAGGCCTAGGCTTCTTTTTCTTTTGAAATGGGCCTTGGGCTTTGTGAGATGGGCCTTTGATGTAGGCCTTTTTGAAATGGGCCTTAGACATGGGACTTGTGAGATGGGTCTTGGATGTGGGCTTTTGAAATGGGTCTTGGACATGGGCTTTGTGAGATGGGCCTTTAATGTGGGCATTTGGACTGGGCCTTTTTGAGATGGGCCTTGGAATGTGGCTGGGGTACTTACTTGGCTATCTTGTGTGTGCAGCATGCCTCGACGTGGTAAAAATGAGGCTAGCTCCTCACGCCAGTCACCTGAACCATGCTTCGTGCCTCGTGAGGGTCGGCATTTGTCTGACATTGCCCGAGAAGGTGGTGCACCTGCTGTCTTGAGAGGGCGTGGGGTCAGGACACACTGGCATGATTGGTTTGAGGATCCACAACAGTTGTTCTTTGATGTTCTAGAGCGGACCCCCTTTGCTCACCTGTTTCGGGTCCGTCTGAGTCGAACCAACATGTCTCTCTTGTCTGCTCTGGTTGAGAGATGGCACCCTGAGACTCATACCTTTCACCTTCCTTTTGGAGAGTGGGGGATTATCCCATATAACATTTATATGCAGCTAGGCCTCCAATATGATGGGGGGTCTATCTCTTTTAAGGATGACCTTCCGATGCCCACTGAGGAGGATTGGATGAGTCTTCTAGGGATGATGCCAGACGCAGCTGACTTTACTGGACCGTACTTCAAACTCCTCTGGTTATCATCGAATTTTGCCAAACGTGTCCCTGAAACCGAGGCAGCAGCGGTGGTGAAGGCACGTGCCCTAATTTTGTACATTATGGGTGCGATGATTTTCTGTCACGGGAATGAGCTGGTGAGTTCCCATTTTTTATCGCTCGTGGTAGATATCACCTTTCCCACACCGTACAATTGGAATGCAGCCCTCCTTTCCCACTTATACGAAGGGCTGGACAAGGCCAGTCGTTGTATCAGCCGGTCCCTGACTGACTTCTACCCTGTCATTGAGGTATTCTCTTTAGCCTCTATCTTTTACAATATATTCACTAGGGATGCACTGGTTTGTCCTCCTCTGACCGTGAGTCGTGCAGGTCTGCTTCTTTAACCATTTTTCACATTTGGCCCCCACCTTGATCGACCATCCACCTCCGTTTCCTCGCATGATGCTGTGGTACAAGGATAACCGCAACCGCACGTGTTTATTTTCAGACCTTGTCTGGAGGTCAAACGTTGACGCCCTTGTTCCGAGTGATGTGAGTAATTTTTTTCTTTTTCTGTGTTGCCCATGTGTTAACTTTTTTGCTCAAATGTTCAATTTTCTTTTTGCAGTTCCTATCCAGGCCGTATCTCCGGTCGAATGCGGCACTTACTCCTGGGGCCCAGGAAGCTTTTCAGGCTTCTCGTCGACGTCGTATTCTTGAGGATCCTCATGTGACGAAATAGTACTTAGGAGAGAGACTTTTCTAACAGTTGACCGGTAGTCCCATGGTACCACTCAGTCTTCCATTTGGTCCTTCGGATTGGAGATCAGTGCCCGAAAGGGAGCTGACTACTGCGCTGGAGGGTTATGATGCGAGTGTCTTTGTAGATCCATCTAGAGAGTACAGCACCTGGTGTGAGCAGCATGGTATCGGCCCAATTCTACAGCCTGGCTATGCCCCTAGCGGCGGTGCACGTTTTACTGGAGGAGGCATTCTAGGGCCTCACTTTCATCGCCACGATACTGATGCATATCTTCCTGATGATGACTAGCTTATTGTATCTTGGTTTCTTTAATGTAAAACCTTCATGTTTATAAACCTTAGTTTGCTGATGCTGTTCTCTTTCAATCCTTCTTTTCGAGCACCTTCGGACTCTTTTTAGATGTATGGATGTTTGTTCTAAGGTCCTTGCCTTCCGAGGCGGGTCCTACCCAAAACGTGGCCGAAAGTGGGCCGGGGTGATAGTCGGATTGCCTCGGGCGGTAATCGGACTGCCGCCCGATGACTTTTTCTGCCCGTTCTGCCCTGCCAGTGCTGAATCAATGACACAAAAAATGGTAGGTCTGCAAGCCGTGTTCGGATTACCGCAGGCGGTAATCGAAGTTCCGTCTCAGTTTATCTTTTCTTCCAGCGACCGTCCCTTCTTCCTGTTCATTCTTGCTGACCCATTTCAGACATTCCTTGTTGTCCTTGTCCGTACGATCATCCCCTTTATCCATTCTTCCTTTGTCTCCCTCTTTTTATCTCTTTCTCTGTCTCCTTCTCCTTTTTAGTGTTGATTATGGCCAGCCATGATGGGATCAATGATGAGTTCATGAGTGGTGAGAGAGTTGGTGGGTCCAATAATGGTGGAGGGAATCCATTTATGGGGGAGTTGATGGAGGTTGGTGGGGGAGTAATGGGCTCTTTTGGGGAGATTAATGGCATTAATGGAGGATATGGGGGTGAATTCGATGGGGTAGAAGGATTTGATGGGTTTGATGGATCCATGCTAGATGGGCCACTCGGATTCATGGATGGTTTGGATGATGTGGTGATGGCGGGAGATGGTTTGATTGATGGGACGATGTCCATGGATGAGGTGATGATGCCAGATGGTGTGGGTAGGATGGATCAGATTTCTATGGATGACGGGGCCTATTTTGGTGGCGCGAGCGGCTTGAATTTGTCGGGTGATGATTTGCTCACAGATGGCTTGGCTTAGATTTTTGGCGGGGATATTGAGATAGTGTTGGGACAGGCAGTTACGGTCGAGGCTTGTGGTGTCAGTCCTGCTGACCATTGGGAGTCCATGGGTGTTGCTGCTCTTAGGGCTCATGTGTTTCAGTTAGCTTCTGAGGTGACAGTTATTGGTGACTCGGGCCCCCCTGTTGTTGCTTTTCAGGACACTCTGCGTGATGCGATGGGAGATGCTGGCTTCTTCCATCACCATGAGATTGACTTACTGGACGAGGGGATGCCCATTTTTGATGATTCTCCTACTGATCCGGGGGTCTTAATCGTCGAGGGCGTACCTGTCCGGACTTGTCGGTTGCAGCCTCGTGGTATATGTTCCGAGCGATTACATCTTTGGATCGAGAGTTTGACCGAGTATGAGATCTTCGAGTTGAGCTCCCTGGGTTTCTGAGAGGTTCTCCACTTACATCGAGTCCACCTGGATTGACGATTGTTGAGTGCGGCAATATACGATTGGGTTCCATCCTTGAATTTGTTCTCTTTTAATGACTTGGAGTTGGGCCCGTCATTGGAGGAGTTTTCTCGCCTGTCTGGTCTGCTTCTTACTCGAGAGCCCTATGTTCCTTCATCTAAGTCGATTTGTTCTTCTGATTTGATCGCCTAGTTCGGATTTCTTACGGCCCTCCCCACCACGGAGGGTGGAGCTGGAGAGTTATTACTTGAGATACTGTATGATCGCTGTTCTACTTCTCGAGGCACCCTTGGATCCGACTGTCAGCTTCAGTGCCTGGATGCGGTGATATTTTGTGTCTTGGATGAGCTACTTTTCTCCGGATGGATACGATCGTCGTTGGAAGCTTTGTTAGACGTATTCCGTCATGTACTTCATCGCAGGAGCATCATTTCTGTAGTGCTGGCAGAGCTCTTCTTAGGGCTAACTGAGTGCTCACTTGGACGTACCCGTATCTTGCGGGGTTGCTACTCGTTCCTTTAGATATTTTCTACTCTGTTTCCTTTCCTCCTCTTTTTTTTTCTTGCATCTTAAGCTTGATTTATTCCTTTCAGGTGTGGTTGTGGGAGCACCTTTATATGACCCCTATGCTTTCTTGGCCTGATTCCCGCCGTGATGATGTGTTGTCTTTGCTACTTGATGGCCTTCCCTCTGGTGCTGAGGCCACTGAGCCATTGTACCGCTGCATGTTCTCTCAGCTTCAAGGTTGGGAGGTTAATTGGGAGACTACCTGGCTCTGTCGCCCGCCACTTATCAGTAGTACAGCTCGCACTCCCTTGCTGTTGCTAGGCCTTTGGGGATACAACTCTTATCATCCTATGCGATTTCTTTGTCAGTTTGGCTTTTAGCAGGACATCCCAGAGTTTGCCTTTTCTGGATTTGGCCATGCTTCTTTTCCTTCCGACCTGATTGCCTTGTATCGACAGGTTTGGATTTCCTAGCAGGGGTCGTTGGATGCGGCGATGCTAGAGCTTGAGTATTGGGCTCCTCCTTTGGCCACAGTGTCATATCAGAGGTGGGTTGCGGAGCAATCTCTTTATCGACAGGTTCCGGGCTGGCACTTGGAGGATGAGGCTCCCGATCGAGACATGGTGGGTGATACTGCTTCATCCTCTTCAAGTGTTGTTGACTCGTTTGAGGCTTTTGAGGAGCGGCCCTTCATTGATCCTTCCTTCTTGTTGGCCACCCATGGCCACTTGATTAACGAGATTGTTGTCCTCCGACACACGTGCGAGGATATGGCTCGTCGTCTGGCAGTGGGACGATGATATGATGAGAGTATGCTTGCTACGCATCGCCTGGATAGGGATGATGCCTTTTACCTGCGCATGGAGATAGAGAGGCTTAGGCAGAGATTGTCAATGTCTGAGAGATAGTAGTTCACCTGTAGTGCTTAATGTTGACCCGCTGTTTTGCTTGCCTGAAACCTCTTTTCTTTCTTTCTTTTTTTTTGAAAATAGGAAGATGAAATGCTTGTAAGAAAATTTTTAAAGGAATGAAAGAAAATTTTATTTGTGCCAAGTATCGGTGTTTTCTTGTGTTTGGATTCATGCTTTGGATGATTGGGATCAGAATCTGGGACTTAGCCTACGTTGCTTGCAGGATCCTAGATTGTGTTCTTAGGGTCCTGGTTCCCTGAAGGGGCATTCGAGATCGCATCCAGTGGACTTGGGTAGAGTTTGATAGAGTGTTGTTCCGAATTTATCCCTTCCTTGTATCTCGTTGTGATGCTTGCTACCTCGGCTTCTTTTTTGTACCTGTACTTTTTTTTTGTTATTTTTACCCGTAGCGCCTTTTCAGGTTTTCACTACGTCCAGCTTTTCCCATCATTTTTTTCCGTAGTGTCTTTTCAGATTTTCACTACGTCCCAAGTTTTTGATCTTGCCTGCCCCTTGGCAGCTGTGCTGTTTTTACCCTTAGCTCCTTTTCTGGTTTTCACCAAGTCCGCTACATACCCGCTGTTTTTACTCGAGCCGCCCTTTCGGGTTTTCAGCTCGCCCTATTTGCTTAGGCATGTCCTCTCTTTTTTTTCATTTGGTGCACCAAGGATGTTAGAGGAGGTGGAGGGACTTCCTTCGTTGCCGGCCAACTGATTTCCATCCTATCCTTGTCTCTGAGTACAATTGAAAGCTGCCTTTGGTGAGGGAGAGATTTGGGAGGGATATATATATATATATATATTGCACTTATTTTCTGATTTTTTTTTGTCTTTTGTCTTTCTTCTTTCTTCTTGTTCTTCTTTCCTTTTTTGGTTGGTATATTTTTTTCCGATAGAGTAAGTGGATATACACCATTTTTTTTCTTTTTTTTTGTGGAGGAAGTGATGGGAGCAGCTTTGTAATTGTAGTCGTTGACAAAAATTAGGTAGGGTTACCCATGATAGATTTTCACATTGTCGGCGTTGATGGGCTCGAGAAGATCGTCTCCCTTCAGACTAGTGAGCCGGAAGGCGCCTCATGGGAGCACTTCTCGGATGATCAGTGGTCCTTCCCACGAGGGTTTGAATTTTCCTCTGGGATCGGGTAGATGCGTCGGCAAAATACACTTCATGACCATGTCGCCATTTTTAAAGCTTCTTTTGCAGACTCTTTTATTGTAGGCTCAGGCGATCCTTCTCTGATAACTTTGGGAGTGGCTTAACGCCTGCATGCGCTTTTCATCTGTCAGGTGCAGTTGATTGAACCTTGCTTGTTGTCACTCGCCTTCCTCAACTTGCTTTCTAGCAATATCCGTAGTGATGGGATTTCAATCTCGACTGGTAATACCGCCTCCATTCCGTATGTAAGCTCATATGGAGTTGCGCCCGTAGCAGACCGTACAGACGTCCGATAGGCCCAAAGTGCATAGGGAAGCATCTCTGACCAGTCGCGATATGTTTTCACCATTTTTTTCAGGATTCGGATGATAGTCTTGTTGGCCGCTTCAACCCCACCATTCATCTGGGGACGATAGGGGCTTGATCGATGGCGTTGGATCTTGAATTTATCAAGGAAATTGCCCATCCTTTTATTGACGAACGGGGTTCCATTGTCAGTAATGATGGCCTGAGGAACCCCATAATGGCTGATGATGTTGTTCTTCATATAACTTTACCACATGAGATGCTGCAATGGTGGTGTAGGACGCTGCCTCTATCCACTTGGTGAAGTAGTCTATTGCTACCAGGATGTACTCATGCCCATTTGAAGCTTTAGGGATGATTTTACCGATGATGTCTAGCCCCCATAAAGAAAAGGGCCATGGGGATGTCAGGTTGTAGAGTTCGGATGTGGGGGCATGGATCTGGTTTGCATGTTCCTGACACTTGAAACATTTCCTGACATGCATGCAGCAATCTGTCTCCATTGTGAGCCAATAATAGCCAAGTCGCAAGATCTTTTTCACCATCATGTGCTCATTCATGTGCGGGCCATATAGTCCTTAGTGGATTTCTGACATGACATGCGTAGCTTCCGTCTCATCCATGCAACGAAGAAGGACTTGATCGAAGGATCGTTTGTAAAGGATGCCGCCGGTAATTACGAATTGCGCTGCCAACCGTTGTATGGTGCGATGATCTTCCTGAGTTGCTCCTTCTGGGTACTTCTGGTGCTCGAGATACTCCTTAATGTCTGTGTACCATGGTCGACCGTTTGAGGGAAGGTCGGCTTCATTGATCTGCAAGCAGAATGCGGGTTCTTCTTGAAGTTCGACTGTAAGTTCCCATTCAGCAACTCCTCTTGTGATTTCTAGCATTGAAGCAAGAGTAGCCAAAGCGATCTCTGTTGAGGGTCAAATAATGCATATTAGACCCTAGTTATTGTCTGGATTTACGAACATAATATTGTTTAACGGCCGATTTAATCGTGTTTATGCTACAAGTTGAATTTAGGAGCTTGGAATGGAAAAGGGTATTAAAAGCGTGGATTTGATAGTCTTAATTCACCAAGGCATTGGATGAAACTTCGGAGGACCAAGATTGAAGATATGCACGCCACGGACCCAAGAAAATCAAGCTATTTACATTAAAAAGGCCCAAAATTAGTCCAAAAATGCAAGATCACGGGGTTTCCACCATCCGTTCAACTCGAAACTTCATACGTGGCCTGAGGACCATAAATTAACTGTACACGTCAAATTTCAACCTTTGGATCGCTATGAAAGTGCCCCAACTGACAGATCAGCCCATAAACCGTTGATTCTGGGCCTACCTAATATCTGGAACTGCCTCAACTTTGGTCTCGACGGTTTAAACATGGAAACAAAATGAATGGATGGTCTGGATTTCTGAGAAACATCACAGTGGCCCCTGCATGTGCACGTGTGCATACACAGTGCACACGTATCCGCCATGCACGAAAAAAAACCAAAAACGGGTCAGCAACGTTGACCCGTCTTCCTCATTCTGCTGCAAAAGAACGGACAGCGTTTACACTGTCCGTCCATTTTTTTTCTCAGTGGGCCCCACTCATGGTCCAAACGGGTGATCCAGACCGTCCATTAGTTCCCTGAGGCAGCCACAATCCTTGCCTAGTTGGCAGCATTTTAAATAACAGCAAAGATCAGGTTTTAACCGTTTAAACGCAGGTTGAACGGTAATATGAAAAATCAGGTGGGCCGCTTCAGCGTCAAGCCAAAACCGACCATCTCCGAATGTTTTTTAGAATAGAATGTAGTGAACGGCATGGATTCTTTGAAACGGCAATTAAGTGGGTCCCACATCAGTACAGCGTCCGGACTTGCGCTGCCTCTGTTCGCGCGGTCCGAAAAATCTAGGAAGTTGTGGGCCACCATCAGGGCCTATCTGTCCAATCCAGACCACCTATCATGTAGAGGGGTCAAAGAAAACTAAAACCCAGCTCGTTTCACTTCTAATCTGATCAAGAAGCTGGACTTAATTCGGTTTAAAAATCCTTCCGCAACCAGCGAGAAATCAGAGATATGTCGACTTCTGTGCACAGGGCGACCAACACCCGGAGATTGCTTTCAATCCAGACCATCCAAATTACCTTCAAAGGGTAATCGACCGTCTCCAAGGAGCTTGAATGGCTCAGATCCCACAACAGGATCAGTTTTTGTGATAAATCTAGTTGTGCAGATGAATGCTTTACGCAGGGGCTGCGAAAAACTTCCACACCGACTCGGGAGGGCTGCGTAAAATGTCCGCTTCTGTCACAACAGCACTCACCGACTTCCCCTGCCTATAAAGAGAAGAAAGAGGAAAGAGCATCTTATTCAATCCATGGGGGGAGAGGCTCGACTTGGGTTAAACGTGGAAGACATAGGTTGTTTTGTTTCTTTTTTTATTTTTTTCTTTTCTTTTCTTTTGAGATTTAGTTCAGCCCATTCATGGTTGGCTAATCCTCTTAGCTAGGCTAAGAGGTGAAGCTTGTAGTGAGATGGGAGAGTTTATTTTATTATTTTTGTTTAATTTATGAACTGAACTAATATTGATATTAGTTTAATTAATGGAATGTTTCTAGTCTTTAATGGTCTGTTGTGACTGAAATTATAGTGGGTCTGCGATGGCTTTGAATATTTATTTTTCCTTTTATGTTTATGACGTCAGGAAGCCCTGTTGTTCACCATAGTCTCTTGGGCATGGTCGGATGACGGTACCCTTCCTAACCTTCATACATGTGATTGGTTGATAATTAGTTTAATTCTGTTGTTTGCCATAGTCTCTTAGGCATGGTTTGGTGATGGAATCCATTCTAATTCATATACTTTTCATCTCTTTGAAACTATATCAACGACAGTTCAGTTAATTTCTATGATTCTTGATGCAGGCGTAAGATCTCCCTAATCCCTACAAGTGGATCCTCTGAATCCCTAGTTTCCTTCCTCTGAATTCCTTTAAGTTTTAGATAATAATTTCACAAATCTTCCTTAAATTCTAGTTGATTTAGATTTTATCTCATTCTAGTTTTAGTTCTAGTTAGTTTTAGATTACATACAAGTTTCAATCCTTTGGGATTTGACCTCGGTCTTACCGAGTTTATTACTACATCACAACCCTGCACTTGGGGAGTGAACAATCTCCTCGAACTCTTTGACTAAATTCTCCAGATAGACGTGATACGGGATCAGTTTCTCGTCCTTGGTCTTCCAGTCACCATTTGTCTGATTGATGATGAGTTGTGAGTCCCCGAAGACCCATAATTTCTTCACATTAAGGATTATGGCTTCTCTTAGACCGGTGATACATGCTTCGTATTCTACTACGTTGTTAGTGCACTGGAAGGTTAGTCTTCTGGATATGGAAACTGGGACGTCTTCGGGAGAGTAGAGTATGGCGCCTACTCCAATTCCTTTCGAGTTTGCAGATCCGTCAAAGAAAAGTGTCCATTCTCCTGCCTTCCTTTCCTCTCCTTCCTCGATTAGGAGAATGTCCTCATTAGGGGAGAAGGTCTTTAATGGCTGGTAGTTGGGCAGGGAATGTGCGGCTAGATGATCGGCCAGTGCTTGTCCCTTGATTGCCTTTTGAGTGACATAGGTGATATCGAACTCTGAAAGTAATAATTGTCATTTTGCAATCCTACCTGTTAGTGCTGGTTTCTCGAACAGGTACTTCAATGGGTCCATGCGAGCGAGCAGAAGGACTAGATGAGCAATCATGTATTGTCGCAGCCGCTGTGTTGCCCAGACTAGGGCGAGACACTTTTTCTCCAAGCTGGAGTATTTGGCTTCATAGCTCGTGAACCGTCTGCTCAGATAGTAGATCGCCTGTTCTTTTCTTCCCGTGTCATCATGTTGGCCAAGAACACATCCAATTGCTTCTGCTGCGACAGAGACGTATAACAGTAACGGTCTTCCTGGAACAGTTGGCATTAGCACTAGAGGGTTTAGCAGGTACCCTTTGATTTTGTCGAAGGCCGCTTGACAGTCGTCATTCCATTCTTCTGGTGAGCTCTTCCGTAGGAGCTTGAATATGGGCTCACAGACCGGAGTGAGCTGTGCAATCAACCTGCTGATGTACTGGATCCGTCCGAGGAAGCCTCGAATTTCTTTTTCGATCTTGGGTGGTGGCATTTCGATGATTGCCTTGGTCTTGGTTTCATCTACCCGAATACCATCCTCGCTGACGATGAAGCCCAACGGTTTGCCCCTGGTTGCCCCGAAGACACATTTTTGCTGGTTGAGTCGGAGCTTAAACTTTTCTAGCCTGTCGAAAAGCTTCTTGAGATCTTCGAAGTGTCCTTCGATTGTGCGAGATTTGACGATCATGTCGTCCACATAGACTTCCATTTCCTTGTTTATCATGTCGTGGAATAAGGCAGTCATGGCTCGTTGATATGTAGCTCCTGCATTCTTCAATCCGAAGGGCATGACTCGGTAGCAGAAAGTTTCCCATGGTGTGATGAAGGAGATTCTCACGATTTTCGATGGCCATTTTAATCTGATTGTATTCGGAGAATCCGTGTATGAAGGAGAAGATCTTGTGTCCAGCTGTATTGTCCATCAGTGTGTCGATGTGAAGCAGAGGGAAGTCGTCCTTGGGGCTTGCTTTGTTGAGATCTCTAAACTCGATACACATTCTGACTTTTCCATCCTTCTTCGGAACTGGTACGATATTTGCGAGCCATTCTGGGTGTTGGAGACTACTAGAAATCCTGCATCGTATTGCTTGATGACTTCATCACGGACCTTCAGGGCCCATTCGGGCTTCATTCTCCACAACTTTTGTTTGACTGGCTTCATGTTTGGCTTTGTCGGAAGATGGTGTACCACCAATTCTTCATCAAGCCCGGGCATGTCCTCATACGAGAAAGCAAAGTTGGATAACCTTGGTTTCAGAAACTTCATCATCCTCTGCTTGTACTCCGGAGACAGCGATCGTCCGATGCGCACCTCTCTAGGGAGTTCCGTTGACCCTAAATTTATAATTTTGAAATCATCTGCCACAACATTGGCCTTTGTTTCGAATTTTTTAAGGGAGTCCTCAAATTCGAGAGCTGTATCATCATTTCCCTCATTCGGGGCTTCATCCAAACCCATGAGCTCGAAATCCAACTCGAGATCAAAATCATACGAGTCGACCTCGAACTCCTGCGGTGCGTGTGAGGTGTTTGGCAGAGTGGTTTTTGAAAGCTTTTCTGTTGTTTTTGTGTTTTGGAGATTTTCTGATGTTTTGTGATTTTGAAAAATATCTAATTTTTTTGTATTTTTGAGAATATATAATGTTTTTGGGTTTTGAAAATTTTTTAATTTTTTTGTATCACCTAGAGGTCCCGAACAGGACGGTGTTGCGAACCAAGACTGGTCCTGTCCTAGTCTGGGGTACCAACTGCTATTTCATCAGCATTTTTTTTTAGGTCGGCATCCGCAGTGGATTCACCAACTGATTCGATTGTTAGGGGGACTACTGTCCATGGTGATTCTTCCCTCCTTCCAATCCTGCTGTCCGGATCTGCGTTTTCCTGTGGATCACCCACTTTGATCACCATGATGTCTGCTGGGCTAGGTTCAGAGTCGGAATCTGATTCGACTTCTTCGCCCAAGAGCTGGAATTCTTCTGGTTCCTCTGATTGATCCTGCGATGGGACCTTGATGTCTTCCCAGTCAAGGGCAGGCCACTTTTCTTTGTCAATCCAATGAATGGGCTGCTTCTACCCCTTGTGTTGCTGGACTGGTGTTGGGGACATGTTCCCTTGACTGTGTGCGCGAATGAGTGTCTCTCTAGGTTTGCCTGCATCCTTTTCAAGAGGCGTTCCTGGTTCTGGATCTCACATGGGTGGACCTATTTTCATGCCCCTTGCCTTTTGTGGTAGATCTGGGGGTTCTGCCCCTTGTCTCAGATTTATTTTTGCTACCTCGAGAATTTTTTCCCATCTTATGGGTGGCCAGACAGACTCCGGGTGGAAATGGTCTGAGGATTTGAACCCTTGGAGGTAGTCTTCAAGGGGAATCACCGAGCTTTCATAAACTGTCCCAGCCCTGATAAACTTGATGGGTGTGCACCTAAATGGTTGTCTCTTCTTGGACTTTTCAACTTGACCTTCTGGTGTTGGTTGATATCCCAGTCCCTGTTTCTTTATGTTAGTATATGCCGATTGTACTACTATACCTTTTTCATGGAACTCAGTACGGTAGTTCCAGATTAATCGTTCGGCGGGGGAAATGACATGTTCAGCAGTGAGAGGGCGAGGATTAGTGATTGAATTTACAACTTCGAATTCGAAGCTGTGATATGATACATCGCTCTTCGTATGTTGGATGTCGATCACAGGGATGTCAGTTTCTGGGATATTAACCGTTACCGGCAGGACAGTTTCTGGCTCGGCCAATACTAAGATGATTCAATTTCCTTAAGAGAACTTGACCCTTTGATGGAGGGTTAAGGGAATGGCTCCAACAGCATGGAGCCATGGCCGCCCCAACAACAGGTTAAACGAGACAGGGATATCAATGACCTGAAATGTGACAAGGGTCAGGTCTAGCCCAATTTGTAGTTCAATGTCGATTTCTGCCTCAACCTACCTTCGAAAATTATCGAAGGCTCTGACACTCATGGTGTTGGACCTAAAATAGGATGATTTTATCCCTAACCATTCAGCAGTCCTCAGAGGAAAAACATTTAGGCTATATCCATTATCAACGAGCACAAGTGGGACTTTGAAATTTTTGTGGTGGGCCACTATGTTCAGTGAGCACCCATACTTGCATCCCTCAGGTGGTAATTCATTATCAGAGAAAGTAATGACTCGCGGTGCGAGGAGTTGTCCAATCATACTTGTCACCATTTCGGGGGGTACATCAGGAGAGATGTGTGCATCATTCAGAGTCTTTGCAAAGATTTTTCGATGTGATCTTGAGATGCATAGGAGCTCCCAAATGGATATTTACGTGGGAATAGTTTTGAGTTGGGCTGCTATGTCATAAGTAGCGTCGGTTTTGCAGCTGGTTCCCGACAAAGCTCCCCAGGTTTCTTTTAGGTTTTGGTTATCTCTCCTAAAATACTTCCCATTGTTGCCTACTTCAGCACATTTTGGGTAATGTCATGGGACTGCATTCGGGTTGTAGGATAGAACTACCTTTTCTTCCAAATATATCAGGGGTTCCTGAGACTGAATGACAGTTTGTGGAAGACTTGATGGTTTCTCTTGAGGTGCCATCAGATTTTGACAAGTTTTAACATTGATGTCCTCTTCCACCCTTTGATGCATAGGAGAGGCCCTCTGGCCGTGCGCCAGTTGGTGAGGCATCAGGAATTTGGGATCTTAAACCGGGGATGTCCCTTGCAAAGTCAGCGAATATAGATCGAGGAGACCTATTGGAAGAATGATGGGTTCAGAATTCAGCCTTTTTAAATATGCAAGGTGTGCCTCTTGAGAGGCAAGATACTGCAAGTGTGACTTGTTGGGTGCGGCTTCAAGGGTCACGAGAGGCGGTGTTGATGGTGCCGCTTCTAGAAAGACAAGGGGTTGAATGGCTGGCGCTGCTTCGAGGAATATCTGTAGCCCAGGCGATGGTGCCTATTGGTATCCTCATACCCGGTTCATCGTGTTTGGCATGATTGCTTGTATGGAATGATGTGGGGAAGAGTACCTGGGTTGCCCTCCTTCAATGTGGTTAACAGTAGAGGCGCCAGATGTGCTGGGTCCTATTTGGTGCGATGGCAGAGGATTTTGGAGAATGTTGGCCTGAGCTGTATTGTTAGCTTGTGGGGTGATTGCAACCTTCTGGCTTTCGATCAAATCTTGGACCGCATGTTTCAGGGCGAAGCAGCGGTCCGTCAGATGGCCAGGAGCCTGATGATATACACAGTATTAATTTTCATTGTAACCAGGTGGCAAGGGGTTGGGAGGAAGTCGAGGTTGGAGAGGTGTCAGGAGTTGCTTTTGCATTAGCATTGTCAGAACCTGACTGTATGTTTGTGCTAAAGGGGTGAACTTTCTCCCTAACATTGCCTGTTTGTATGGGCCTGGCGCATTTCTCCTAGGCTGTTGTTACTGTTGTTAAGACGACTGCCCCTAATATCCCTATTGAGCTTGCTGTGATTAGTACTGCCTGTTTGGTTGTGACTCCTGTTGTGGAGCATATTGGCTGCCTTGAGTGTTAGCAACAATGTTGTTAACTTCTGTAGTGCGTTGCGTAGGAGTAGTGCCATTTCCATTCCCATAACCGACAGGTTTCCCTTCTACTTTATTTCTTTTGATTGCAGGGGCCTGATGTGGCCATGGAGAAATGGTTCCGGCTCTGATCCCCGCCTCGACTTGTTCTCCAGCTCGGATGAGTTGAGAAAAGTTTACGTATGGGTACGATATTAGATATCCTAAAATGCTAGGATTTACCGAGTGTACAATCATGGATATCTATTCCTCGTCATCGATAGGGTTTCTCATTCGAGCTGCCATGGCTCGCTATCGCCCTACGTATACTGACAAGGATTCATCATTTTTCTGTCTCAAAGCAGCCAAGTCGGACCTTCTTGGAGCCATATTCAGGTTGTATGAGAACCTGTCAATGAACGCCTAAGAGAGCTTTTCCCAGGTTCTAATTTGATAGTTGTCCAAAGAAGTATACCAATCCAAAGCATCGCCTTTGAAGGATTTCTGAAAGAGTCGTATCAAGGCTCCCTCATTCCCTACTATCGCATTGAGTTCCCCGCAAAATGCTTTCAGGTGTGCTGTGGGACACCCACTACCGTCATACCTTTTGAATTTTGGTACCTCAAAATTTGGAGGTACTCGGGCGTCTGGGAAGGGACAGAGATCCCTGAACTTGGTGGATGGGTGATCCACTCCTTGCTATTTTTGAAGCTGGCTTTGCACCATTTATAATTGCTCTCATAGTTCCTTAATCTCTGACTTGCCTTGTAGTGGGTATCTTACCCCTTGCTGTAGGGCTTGTGCTGCTTCTTCTTCATATGGATCGATGATGGGGTGTTGTTGGAAAGAAGATGGACTCCCGTTGACGGGAAGTGGCTGGAATTAAACACCGCTCCCTTTCGGAGGAGGGTGTGAAGTTCAGAAGTGGCTCCCGCCTGGGGTATCTGCCAACTCCGGAATGTTACTCCCGTTATGGGGAGAGAAATGGACTCGAAACTGGCCCCCTTCATGGGCATCCGCCAGTTCTTGTCAGTAGTTCCCGTTAGGAGGAGCCTGTGTTGTAACCTGATTATTATGATGTGTTGAGTAAGGATGTGCGGGAGGGTTGCTCCCGTTTGTTGGTTGCTGTTGTTTTGGTGCTGATTCTTCCTGAAGAGGGAGCACGGGATTTGCTAGAGGAATGAGAGAGAAGGCAAAGGGAGTTTGTGGGAGTGAACTATTCTGTACACTAGGCTGAGTTACCTGTGTATTTGGAGAGGGATTTGGCACCAAGCAAAGTATTAATTCTTGCATTGTTCGAAGGAGCAGCTCTTGGGTGGTTATTGGCTTGGGGGCTTGTCTGGACTACTGGCGGTAATGCGGGTGTAGGTGCAGGTGCGGCTGTGGGTACTGAGGCCTCGGGAGTTAGTTGAGCTGCCGGCTCTTCTTCATGAGAGGTTTGAGAAGTCATGGCTGCACGAGCTCGAGTAGTCATGATTTTGATCTGTGCCTAAACAAGGATAAGCCAAAAGATTTTTATTTTTTGTTATTTTTTCCGTATGAATGCAAATGATGATATCCCTTGAGATTAGAGTACCACACGTTTTCGAGTCGAATCTCAGCTAGTGTGTTCTAGCAAATAACTCCCCAGTGGAGTCGTCATTCTGTAGACACTGAAAAATCGGCGCTCACGCTGATTTTATATTTCTTGTTTGATTGGGGGGTGATAAGCTGATTATGGATATTGGAGTCGCCACTAGCCGAAAAATCTTGAAATCCCGCAGTCGGTTAGAACCACGAAATACGTAAGGTGAGGAAAATCCATGGACTTCCCTACCTTAGATTGACTCCTGGTCTACGATCCGGGATTCAGGACAAGGGATCTTGGTTACAAAGAAGGAAGGTTTTAGGCACCCTCTCTGCCCGTACAAATGTACGGTCTCTACTCAGTGTGATAAAATAATCTCAAGGGATGATGGATGCTGTGGCCGTGATGGGACTAGGCACACACATGGATTTCTGATGTGGCAAAATCTGAAATTTTCGCAAGCCACAGAGCATACTTCCAACTGTATGTCTAGAAAGCGAATGCGATGATGCTCATGTAAAAAGGTAAAGAAAAGATGGACTAGATCACTAGAAATTTCTGATGTGACAGGATCCGGTGTACGGTAAGTCAAAGAGCATGCGTTCACTAGAGATTTAGAGAAGCAGGGGGGTTGAAAAGGGAATAGATGTCATGATGAATGCTTGTATGTAGAATATATCTTTGGCTTGATCTTGAATAGGCTAAGACATGATCTTGAATAGGCTAAGACATGAACCGGACCATGATCAGATCTGGGCTAGGCTTATGGGTTGGAAAGGTTGAGAGGAAGGCTAGGGGGCGGCTAGAAAGATCAGATCTTTGAAGGCTTGGGAGCTCCTTCCCTTTTCTTTACTCTCTTCCTCACTCTCTTACTCTCTCTTCCTCACTTTCTCTCCCTTGGATGAGAAGGTCTTATTTTTTTGTGAAGAGGAGAGGGTTATTTATAGCCTTCTCCAATGGCATTGCTGTAAATTCTGGGTTTGAGATGGGTAAAAGGTCAGGTGGCAAGCTATGGTTGGTTGTAGAGAGGGAAATGCCACATGACACTCTCTTATTAGCCATGAGGGGCGGTAAAAAGGTAAATAGTGAAATTTGAGAGGGTAATTTTGAAGGAAAGTTGACTTTTGGACACTAGGACAGCTATCCGCATGAGGGCCGCGAGCGACGGTACTTGAAGTACCGCAGGCGGCAGTCAGACTACCGCCCGCGGTAGTCAGACTACCACCCGGGCTCAGTTCGGGCTGATTTCACGCGTGCGAACCTTGTACACTGTGCGGGTTTACTCGGAAGTCTCCTTTTTAGATTTTTCAGCTCAGAAAAATGGGTTTCGACTTGGATAATGATGATCTGGGCCATGGCATGGGGTATAGGCAGGGTTGTATGTATGATGAATGGTTTGGATCAGGGTTTTGGATTGGAAAGGACTTTGGTTTGGTTGAATATGATCTTGATTCTTGAACAATCTTAACCTTTTCAAGATATAGCCTGGGTGGAGTGTCTACAGAAAGTTTATCTAACAATCTTTCTAATGAATTCAAAATCACTAAAAATGAACAAAAAATAGAGAAATACAGATATTTGTACAACAGCGAAAAACTGGACAAAAACTAGAAATTTAATATTTAAAAAGGTAATCATTACGTTACATATAGTTATATATATACACTATATATATATATATATATATATATATATATATATATAAACCTTATATAATATTTGTTTTTCCTTATTTTACAAAGACAGTTGGCAAAGAGTATTGTAGTAGTATATATTATTTTTTAAAAAAAAATAATGTTGCTCACGGATATCTTAGGAAAATGTCTATGTAAGGATCTTCATTGCCATTCATAATGGCACTAACGGAAGATAGAGAGGCTAATAACGATAAAGGGATACAAGGTGTGTGAGAGAGAGAGCAAAGAATAAAAGAGAGACAAAAATAGAGAATGAGAGAAAAATATAGAGAGAGCAGAACAAGAGATAGAATAGAGATTGAAAGAAAATGTCTCAGAGAGTTGGAGTTCACATGGAGGCACTGCCCAAGGTGCCTCAAAGATTCCTAACATGCCGACATGCTGCTTGACATAAGAGACAAAAAAGCCCATTAAAAAAATCAATGAAGCTAAGGGTTTTCCTACTATATTTAGAGCTGGGCATCGAGTTGAGTCTGACCGAGTTAGGGGTGACTCGACTCAATCCGTTTTTTAAATAGGCCTGACCCGAACTCAATCTGACTCGATACCGAGTCCAGCATGCCTGACTCGATCTGAGTTCGGTCTGGCCTGGAATGATTAGGACCGAGTCCTATTTGGTCAGAAGCACTGAGTCGGGTCGAGTTGGCACCAAGTCGGATTGAGAAATGAGGGAGGGAGGGAGGGAGGGGAGAGGAGAGAGGAAGATGTGGATGAGGAGGAGGAGGGTGATGGTGGTGCGTGGTTGCTGGGCTTAGAAGAGGAGGGAGGGAGGGAGGGAGGAAGGGAGTGGAGAGGCGAGAGAGGAGGGTGATGGTGGTGGGTGGTTGCCGGACTTGGAAGAGGAGGATGAGGGAGGGAGGGAGAGAGTTTGGGATCGGATCGAGGTAGGGAACGACGAGTAGGTTTAGAGAGTCGGGTCGAGTCGGGTCTAACCAGATCGAGTTTTGGGTCGAGTCGGGTCAAGTTACTGGGTAACTCGAACTCCACTCAGTTTGGGTTTGGATTGGGCAAAGCCTACTCGGTTCAGACCGACTCACCCATTCGGTTCGGGTCGAGTCAGATCTGAACAAGTTGGACGCATCGAATTAGTCGAATCGAGTTGTCCCGTGCTCACCTCTAACTATATCTTGATTCAAGTTGCATTATACTCCATAGATTCCAATTGCCTCGATTACATTCACAATTTCTTTTACTTTATTCTATATTATTTTACCATATTTGCTTTCTTTTACTTTATTTCACTTTACAAGCTGCAGAAGTTTGCTTGGAGGAGCTGATCCATAAAATCCTGATTCAAGTGTTCAAAAGTAATTCCATTGGTGGAATAAAAAGCTGCAGCATCCAGGATATGTTACTTGAACTCTCAATTTCAAAAGCCAGGGAAGACAAATTCTTGGACGTTCATCCAGAACAAACTGTTGGGGGCCTTGCACAAAACCTTAGGATCTAGCCTCCCAAACAAACCAGAATTATGGGATAATAATAGCAATGAAATAAATCAAAGCAACAATCACACACCACACAAGAGATTTTTATGTGAAAAATCCTCAAAGAGGTAAAAACCACAGGACCTCGTCCAGATCAACAATCTACTATGAAGTAGAACGTTTACAACCTTCTTTACTCACGCAGGAGTGGATAAACAATAAGAGAATAAAAGAAAACAGAGAGATCTGACCGATTACGAGGACGTAGAAGCGCTGAGATGTAGATTGCACAGTAGATCACCTCCACGAGCATAACCTCCCTTCTATAAGCTTCCTCCCTCTCTTTCTCTTTCTCTCTCACCCTTGATAACCCTCTTGTATTTTTCTCATACCCTAGAAAAACCCTAGGGACCCCTTTTTATATTTTTAAGAAACTCCTTTCTGCATCCTAGTTGCGAAAGGACTCGGATCCGCAAAATCGTGCAAAGTTGTAAAACGAATCTGCGTAGCTTATACTAGTCGTAGCTCTCCTACGACTGGTCCTAGAACACCTTTGACTAGTCGTAGCTCTCTTTCCACCAGTCGATGACCTCAGAGAAAAACAGCACAAACAAAAAAACAGCACAAACTCGCTGGACTTTGAGTCGTGCTAGGGCTCGAACCTACGACCGGTCGAGCGCCTCCTACGACCGGTCGAGCAGTGCGATGAAACCCTCCGAAATTTAACCACTGCACCGTCTCTCTTCTGAACCGAGGAGAAAAACCCCATCAAATCTTCTCCTTTTCGACTCAGGAGGAATTCACCTTCTTCAAGCCAGCCTGGTTTCTACAAATCTCAAACTTGCCCTTGAGCAAAGCCTTGGTCATCATGTCTGACCCATTATCGTCCGTGTAGACTTTTTCAAGCTGTAACAGCTTCTGTTCCAAAGTATCCCTGATCCAGTGATACCGAATCTCTATGTGCTTCGACTTGGAGTGCTGACTTAGATTCTTGCTCAAGTGTATAGCAGTCTGACTATCACAATAGACCAGGTGCTGTTCCTGCTTCGGGTTAAGTTCCTGTAGGAACTTCTTCATCCAAAGCATCTCTTTACATGCCCCTTTGACTGCAGTGTACTCGGCCTCTGTCGTCAACAATGCTACGACCTTCTGTAGCTTGCTCTGTCAAAAAACTGCTCCCCCTGCAAATGTAAACATGAACCCCGATGTAGACTTTTTGGAGTCTATATCACCTGCCATATCTGCATCTGTGTAGCCCTCTAACACAGGTTTACCATCACCATAGCATAAGCTCAACCTGGATAAGCCTCTTAGATACCGCAGTATCCACTTTACCGCTGCCTAATGTTCTTTGCCAGAATTGGTAAGATACCGGCTAACAACACCAACCGCATATGCTATGTCTGGGCGTATACACACCATAACATACATCAAACTTTCTACAGCTGACGCGTAGGGTATCTTCTGCATCTCTTCCACCTTTGTCTCGTCTTGGGACACTGACTGTCGCTCAATCTGAAGTGACCATTCAGTGGAGTACTGACCGGCTTCGCCGCATTCATATTGAACCGCTCTAGGACTTTCTCAATATACCGCTCTTGTGACAGCCAAAGCTTCCTACTGCTTCTGTCACGGGTTATCTCCATTCCTAGGATCTGTTTAGCCGGGCCTAAGTCTTTTATCGCAAACGACTTGCCCAACTCCTGTTTCAGCCTGTCGATCTTCTTGATGTCTTTTCCCATGATGATCATGTCATCAACGTATAAGAGAAGAATTATGAAATTACCATATGAGAACTTGCGCGTGAAGACACAGTGGTCCAATTCCGTTCTGTCATACCTATGTTATAACATGAATGAATCCAACTTCTTGTACTATTGTCATGGAGCTTGTTTCAGCTCATACAAGCTCTTCCTCAGCCTACACACCATATGCTTCTTGCCCTTGACTTTGAACCCTTCTGGTTGGTGCATGTAAATCTTTTCTTCCAGGTCACCATGGAGGAAAGCAATTTTAACGTCCAACTGCTCTATCTCCAGATCCATGCTAGCTACCAACCAAGTAACACCCGTATGGATGTCATCTTCACCACTGGTGAGAATATCTCCTCAAAGTCTATGCCTTTCCTCTGATCGAACCCTTTTACCACAAGTCTGGCCTTAAACCTCGTTTGTAAATTCTTCTGCTCAACCTTCTTTCTGAACACCCACTTGTTGCTCAGAGCTTTTTTGCCCTTAGACAGTTTCACCATGTCATAGGTGTGGTTCTTATGCAAGGATTTCATCTCCTCTTGCATAGCTTTCAACCACTCCTTATGCTCGTCGGCTAGGGCCTCAGAATAATCTTCTGGCTCTCCCCCATCAGTCGGCATAATGTACTCATGCGGCGAGTAGCTCTTGGACGACTGTCTGTCCCTAGATGACCTCCTCGCCTGTGGCTCAACAGGTGGATCAAGTGGGGGCTGCTCCCCTGGTCCATCTTCTGAAGGAACTCTCTCGTCCTCTGCACCAAACTATACTCCCCCGTCATCAGGCACCACGGGAGGAATAATCAAATCCATGTCCTCTAGCTCACCTGAATTAGGCTGATTCTTCGTTGGCTTACGAATGTCTTCTATACACTGATCTTCAAAGAAAATCACATCTTTGCTCCTGATGAGCTTCCTCTCGGTCGGATTCCACAATCTGTAACTGAACTTTTCATTACCATATCCTAAGAACACACACTGCTTGATCTTCATATCGAGCTTGGACCTCTCGTCCTTTGGTACGTGAACGGATGCCCTGCATCCAAACACCCTGAGATGACTGTACGTTGGATCTTGTCCAGTCCAAACCTTCTCAGGTACTTCTCCATTCAATGGGGCTGATGGAGATCTATTTATCAGATACACCGCCGTGTGCATTGCTTCTCCCCAGAACGTCTTGGTAACTTCGCATGAGATAACATGCATCTGATTCTTTCAACAATGGTGTGATTCATCCGTTCAGCTACACCATTATTCTGTGGGGTCTTGGGATCCATCTGTTCATGTCGTATACCCAGGGACTTGTAGTACTCATGAAAGTCGTCAATGTATTCACCACCATTGTCAGTGCGGATGCACTTCAATGATCTACCTGTCTCTCTCTCGACCATAGCATGAAACAACTTAAACACACCAAAGACCTCATCCTTGGATTTCAAAACATAAGCCCAAACCTCCTAGATGCATCATCTATAAAAGTAACAAAGTACAACACCCCACCCAAGGTTTTTGTCCTCATAGGACCACAAACATCGGAATTAACCAAATCTAATGCATGTACTTTATTAACATGAGAAGCAAATTTAACAAATGAAACTCTATGATATTTTCCTGATAAACAATCAAGACAGGTTTTGAAAGGTGTACCTGTCACATCTGGAAGGAGCCGCTTCCTCTCTAGTAGCTAAAGCCCTTTTTCACTCATGTGACCTAGACACCTGTGCCACATGTCAATGGCTGAATCTTTCGCTGCGTTCAACCCACCCTTGCATACACTGACACTTACCTTATATAGGGTGCAACACTTCTTTTCTCTGGATGTGATCAACGAACCCTTGATGAGCTTCCAGCGCCCACCAGCAAATCGTCTTTCATAGCCATCATCATCCAACCTTCTCGTCGACATCAAGTTGAGGCGAAGGTCTGGGATATGCCTCATATCCTTGAGAACCAATGTGCAGCCCACATCGGTCTTCACACAAATATCACCGACCCCTACGATCTTCGATACGTCAGAATTTTTCATCTTCACAGTCCCATAGTCACCTGACTTGTAGCTTGCGAAGAAATCTCTGCATGGAGTCGCATGAAAAGAAGCTCCTGAGTCAATCACCCAGTCGGTGTCCCGACTCATAGTCGTGAGACAAACATCATGATCTGTGAAAAGAATAATAACAATGTCACCATCTGAAGTGACCGCAGTAGAATCAGATTCATCTTCCTTCTCCTTTCCTTTTCCTTTCTTGTCGTTCTTAGCCTTACGACATTCATGCTTATAGTGGCCCTTCTTGCCACAATTCAAGCATTCAACATCTTTTCTGTTACTCGACTTGCCTTTTGATTTATCTCGAGCCTTCTCGTCTTTCCTGTTCTTTCCTCTCCCCCGTTCCTGTGTCACAAGTGTCTCTTGCTGAGTAGACCCCTGAGACTTCCTCCTTGTCTCTTCATTGAAGAGACAACTGGTTATCTGTTCCATGGATATCTTTTTGTCTGGCGCGGAGTTACTTAGAAACACCACCAATGTCTCCCAACTGTAAGGTAATGAACTAAGCAATAGTAAAGCCTGCAATTCATAATCCAGGACCATCTTCATAGAGGAGAGTTGGTTGACTATATTGTTGACCTCATTCATGTGCTCGGCCACAGAACCACCATCCTTAAACTTGAGATTTACAAGTCGCCTTATCAAAATTTTTTTATTACCGGCAATCTTCCTCTCATACAGCCCTTGTAGTTTCAGTCATAGGCTAGCGGCTGAGGTTTCCATAGACACATGGTGGAATACAGAATCATCCAGCCATTGTCTAATAAACCTCACCGCCTTCCGGTCCAACTTCTTCCAATCTTCATCAGTCATATCCTTGAATTTTACTGATATACCTAAAATCGAAGAATATAGATCCTTGCAATAAAGCAAGTCCTCCATCTTAGCCTTCCATATGGTCCAGTTAGAACCATTGAGGCTGATCATCTTTGATGAGCCACCTTCCATAATTCCAAACCGATCCTACCCGTTCAATGAACTGAGCGCTCTTATACCACTTTGTTGGGGGCCTTGCACAAAACCTTAGGATCTAGCCTCCCGAACAAACCAGAATTATGGGATAATAATAGCAATGAAATAAATCAACGCAACAATCACACACCACACAAGAGATTTTTACATAAAAAACCCTCAAAGAGGTAAAAACCACAGGACCTCGTCCAGATCAATAATCCACTATGAAGTAGAACATTTACAACCTTCTTCACTCACGCAAGAGTGGATAAACAATAAGAGAATAAAAGAAAACAGAGAGATCTGACCGATTACGAGGACGTAGAAGCGCTGAGATGTAGATTGCACAGTAGATCACCTCCACGAGCATAACCTCCCTTCTACAAGCTTCCTCCCTCTCATTCTCTTTCTCTCATACCCTTGATAACCCTCTTGTGTTTTTCTCATACCCTAGAAAAACCCTAAGGATCCCTTTTTATAGTTTTAGGAAACTCCTTTCTGCATCCCAGTTGCGAAAGGACTCAGATCCGTAAAATCGATAAACGAATCTGTGTAGCTTCGACTAGTCGTAGCTCTCCTACGACTGGTCTTAGACCACCTTCGACTAGTCATAGCTCTCCTTCGACCAGTCGAAGACCTCGGAGAAAAATAACACAAATTTAAAAAATAGTACAAACTTGCTGGACTTTGAGTCGTGCTAGGGCTCGAACCTACGACCGGTCAAGCACCTCCTACGACCGGTCGAAGACCACCTACGACCGGTCGAGCAGTGCAATGAAACCCTCCGAAATTTCAACCACTACAGTCTCTCCTCTGAACTGAGAAAAACCCCATCACAAAAAAATCCTCTCTCTCCATCAAAAATAGGCCGTCTTGCTATTCATCAGGCACCTAGTAAGTACACTTGTTTAAATCGCACCAACTCACACCTTCGTTCACTGTCATGGATGGATTTAACGGAGGGAAAAGTTGAAAAGAAGCAAGAGCAGTTTCTTTTTAGATGATTCAATTTGCTCAGGGTGTTAGATCTAACTTGTATGGAAATTAGAAAGCTTCCAAAAGAAATAGGTACACTGATCCACTTGAGATACCTTAGCTTCTGGTTAGCTGGCGTGGACAGATGTGACTGGTGGTTAAATGGGTGTGGTTCGGATCAAGTAATCCTCCCATCATCCATGAGCAATCTCCACAATTTAGAAACGCTTTACGTAACATCAGATTATGTGTCCACGGCTACCATCCAAGTTAATTAAGTGGGCCATTGGTCACTTTGGCATTGAGAAAATGAGTAGACCAAGTGCTTCCACACCCCAAGTGATCCTCAAGTGGCTACTCAATCTTGAAGACCAAGGGTTGAGAGTGTTTGTACACGACATCTCAAAGCTCCGCACCAAGTTGGTGTTTGACGAGTTGAAAGCAGATTATGAGCACCCGATATTTAAGCCAGACACAAAGCGATCTGACAATGACATCTTCTACATTGATAACAAAGGAGAAGGGGAAAACAAAGTTAAGGAAGAGGATCAGGAGATGCAGTCCATGGACACTGCATTCATGGCCGCTGTGCGGACAATGAAATTCACAGTAAATGATGGAAGGAGGAAACGCAAAGACAGAAGAAAGGGAGAAGGGAAGACCAAAGTTAAATTCCTCAAATACAAGCTCCACGATAGTTACCTGAAAGAGAATTCTTCTTGTTTGTGAAACTGCACCTATTAGTGCCCTGGTTTGTCAATTATGGTGTGAGTTGAGTCAGTCGGACTACAGAGCCTAACAGGAAGATCAATTCAAGCGTCTGCCTCAACTGGATGTGTGGAAGCTTATCGTAGGTAAATCATAGCCTCACATCACATGTCTCAAAATACCAGGTGATTAAAATCCTAAAAACAACTTAGAACATATGAAAGTTTTTTGGTAAGTGAACTTTTTCAAACAGCAGAAAATTCTTAAGTTTACTTGCCCTGTCGATTATATCGATTCACCTTTCGATATGATTGACCTGCTCTGTCGATGTCCTCGGCATCTTAATCGATACAATCGAGTGAAGACAAAAAGCGTCCAGCAACCACACACTCATCTGGACGATTTATCGATATATCGAAATATCAATTGATATCATCGATATTCAAATATCGAGCCCATCGAAAGCGGATTGATAATATCGAAAGGCAGTTTTTCGATGCCCCTGTTTTTCTAAAGAAAGCTACTATAAGCTTCGATATATCGATGACTGTTCTGATTCAATCTGAATTCAAATATCGATCATATCGGAAGTCACTCGAACATATCGATAGTGAGCATGTATTTCTTCCAACAAATATTTCATGATGATCTTATCTTTAATCGGGGGTCACTCGAGGAAATCGATATTCTTATGTCGATGCCATCGAGTCCTAGTCGATTAGATCAAGTTTGATCACAAACTGCCCAGCGTGCTTATAGGTAAATCTATATGATTTATCGATCCTATCGACAAGGTCTCGATATCATCGACATTTAAATTCCGATGACATGGGTTGACCCTCGATCATATCCTATAAATCTTGAAATATTTCAGTCACTCTCTCTCATTCTTCAAGTGTCGATAGATCGAACAAAGTATTGATGGAATCGGAGTTCGAAATTCGATGACATCAACACAAGTATCGATCCCATCGATCAGTTGGCAATAGGTTTCAAAAGCGTATGACATTAGAGTTTATGTTATCGAGCGGACAGTCGATCCCATCGAGAGTATACGCTCGATGATATCGATCCTGTTAGATGACATCGAACTCTGTCATAAATATGACCGTTTTATATCTGTTGGAAACTTTTTCCTATATAAAGAGAGACTTGTTCATATTGCTTGTAGAGAAAGAAGAGAGTGCTTTTGTGTCTTACTTTCAGATCATATACCCAAGGCCCTTTCTGTCACGGGAGTTCATCTTTCAATCCACTCTCATTCATTGATATTTAATAGAATAGATTGGGAAATGAACTTCCGCATTCAAGGATCCTTCAGCAACTATCTAAATATAATATCTTTTAGCTGGGATGCCTTGAATGAATAGATGACGGGAATCACTCTATCTTCCTAATAGGAAAATTCTAAGAGAGTGAATTTCCATCCTAACCTTGACCTAATCCAAAACCGAATACTGGCATATCTTTTGTGGTGCGGTTCAAGGGAGCTAAAGACTTTTCATTGACAAGAAGGAGATCTTCATCACTGTGCAAAAAGGGACTCATCAACTTATCTGTAAGTATTTAGAGTCCAGAGGACACTTGTGATCATTCCTTTATAGGTTTGGGTCCTAAGTGTTGCTCACCCTTTAAAGTCCTCAAAGGAGGCCTCCGACGGGACTGTACGCTGTGGGTGCATTGTGTGGACCCTTGCTCTGTGGAGAGCATAAACATCGGGGTGCATTGTGTGGACCCTTGCTCTGTGTGGACATAAACATCTGGTTAGGAGTGCACCAGCAAAACTCCAGGGTTAGAGGTGAACCGAGTAGAAACCTCCATGTAAAGGTTGAAGGTGAACCTGATTTAAAACCTTAGGTTTGAGGCTAACCCTGAGAAACCTCCTTAGTGAAATTTGGTACACTCAAGGGATGAGTACGACAGCCGAGAGTGGAGTAGACAGGTATTCGAACCACTATAAAAATGACTATGTTTGTGATTATTATTATTTTTCATTGTGTGATATTTCTTACATGCTCTTATATCTGATTATCTAAGATCACACCTCATATACACATACAGTCTTATCCATCACAACTTTTATGCACCTTATTTAATCTTCATGAAGTTTGTGATTGGATCCTCTACTAGGCTTGGAAGCCAATGGAGTTACATTTGAGTAATCCTGATAATTATATATCTGATAGGATTAGTGCAATAGGATTTTAAATATATCATAAAACTTTAAAAAGTCCTATTCACCCCCCTCTAGGATATATTGGCATATTCCTACTTCAACTCAAGCGGTCTTCATCACAATTTCAATTGGTATCAGAGCGGGTCTCTCTTTAAGGGCTTAACCGCCTAGAGAGTGATCTTGATTGAAAAAGAATCATGCTAAAGAAGGTCCCAGAGGATGTAATAAATCATAACAATTGCCTTGTAATCCATACTGCTCTGAAAGCTGGCAATAGTTCAAAGTAGTATCTTGATAGTAGATGCTCTAGACATATGACAGGTCACCAAACTCATTTTTGTGAGTACTCAAACTTTAATGGAGGATCGGTCACATTCGAAGATAGTAGTTTAGCAAAAATTATTAGACAAGGGATAATAGCTATACCAGGTCTTCCAAAAATAAAACATGTTCTCCGTGTAGAAGGTCTGAAACATAATCTCCTCAGCATTTCTCAAATCTATGACAAGGAACTTCTTGTCACCTTCTCGAAAGATGTGTGTAGAATTTTAGATCACACAGGAAAATTCCTCATAAACGGATTGCGCACTAGTGATAATTGTTATATCATAGAAAGTGTAAATGAGGATGTGATGAATACAAGGTGCAACATGGCAGTGAAAAATGAATCCAAATTATGGCATCAAAGGTTGGGACATGTTCATTACCGAAATTTAACAAAGCTCAGCTCAAAAAATTTGGTTAGAGGTCTTCCTAAAATTAGAAAAGAAGAAAAAGTCATGTGTGGAGAATGTCTTAAAGGAAAACAGATAAAAACTGGACACAAAAAAACAACCACCATAGCAACAACAAAACCGTTAGATCTGCTGCATATGGATCTGGTTGGCCCAACTAAAGTGGACAGTCATGGAAGGAAAAGGTACTTCCTTGTTATAGTTGATGACTACACCAGATTCACATGGGTCGTATTTCTTTAGGAAAAAACGGATACTTTTGAAGAATTTGCAATCCTGGCCAAACGGCTTCAAAATGAAAGAGGATATGACATTAATCGTATTAGAAGTGATCATGGTGGAGAATTTGAAAATGAAAATTTTGAAAAATACTTCAATGAGAAAGGAATTCATCATAAATTCTCAGCCCTTAAAACCCCGCAGCAAAATAGAGTTGTTGAAACGAAAAATCGAGTGTTGTAAGAGATGGGGTCAGTCATGTTAAATGGAAAGCATATGGCAAAAAGTTTCTGGGCAGAAGCTATCAATACTGCCTGCTACACCATAAATAGAGTATATCTTAGAGAAGGTCTGAACAAAACTCCATACGAACTGTGGTATGGAAAGGCACCTAGTGTGAAATATTTTCGAGTTTTTGGGAGTAAATATTATATTTTAAGAGACAGAGATCACCTAGGAAAATTTGAGCCTAAAAGTGATGAAGGTATCTTTCTATGGTATGCCTTGAATAGTCGTGCGTATAGAGTATACAATCTAAGAACCCTGACTATTCAAGAGACAGTCAATATGGTAATTGATGATCATCTTCATGATGAGGAGAACCCTGCAAATGAATTGGAAGATGATGTAGACTCATGCATTCTAGATAAATCGAAGAACAAGACCCCAGCACCAAATGAACCTGGACCATTCTCTGAAAGACCCATCGTGAAGGATCACCCACGGGAACAAATCATTGGGGATCCAAATGATGGTGAAAGAACTCGACAGCAGATAGAGAATATCTACAGTCATTTCTGTATTACCTCAAAAATTGAACCTAAAAATGTCATAGAAGCTCTTCAAGATGAACACTGGATAAATGTCATGCAAGAAGAACTTCAACAATTTCAAAGAAATGAGGTATGAATATTAGTTCCTAGACCAACCAACACAAATGTCATTGGAACTAAATGGGTTTGCAAGAACAAATCCGATGAATCTGAAAATGTGATCAGAAATAAAGTAAGGTTAGTCGCCCAAGGGTACTCATAGATTGAAGGGATTGATTTTGATGAAACATTTGCCCCTGTTGCTCGTCTCGAATCTATTAGAATTCTCATGGCCGTTGCTTACACATTAAAATTTAAACTATTTCAGATGGATGTTAAAAGTGCATTTCTTAATGGGGATCTTGTTGAAGAAGTTTATGTAGAACAACCTAAAGGATTTTTAGATCACTAGTTTCCTCATCATGTCTATCGTCTAGATAAAGCCTTGTATGGTCTCAAACAAGCACCCCGTGCATGGTATGAACGACTTACAAATTTTTTTTTAGATCATGATTTCTGCAGAGGAAGTGTAAATAAAACACTTTTTACACAAAAAACAAAGAACTCCTTGCTTATTGCACAAATCTATATGGATGACAGTGTTTGGATCAACATGTGGAGATGAGGCACACAAATTCACCAACCTCATGAAATCAGAATTTGAAATGAGTATGGTTGGTGAATTAAACTTCTTTTTAGGGCTGCAAGTCAAGCAACTACCTAATGGAATTTTTATAAACCAGACCAAGTATGCAAGAGACTTGGTGAAAAGATTTGGGTTTGAGTCTGGACGTACCTATCACACGTCTATGAGTACCACTCTTAAACTCTCCAAAGGTATTAATAGCAAAAGTGTGGATCCACATCTTTATCGAAGCATGATTGGAAGTTTACTGTATCTCATAGCTAGTCGTCCAGATATATCCTTTAGCGTGGGAGTATGTGCTCGATATCAAGCAGATCCTAAGGAATCTCACCTAACAGCTGTTACAAGAATTATCAAATATGTAGCTGGGACTGCCACCTTTGGTCTATGGCATCCATATGAAACATTCACCATCATTGCAAGTTATTCTGATGCAGATTGGGCTGAAAATTTAGACGATCGAAAATCAACAAGTGGATGATGTTTTTATATTGGTAATTGTTTGGTCTCCTGGCAGAGTAAAAAGCAAAATTCAATCTCGTTATCCACTGTAGAGGCTGAATATATAGCTACAGGTAGCTGTTGTGTACAACTCTTGTGGATGAAACAAATGCTGTTGGACTACGGGATTGCACAGACTACAATGAGTCTTTTCTGTGACAATACAAGTGCTATAAACATATCGAAAAATTCTGTTCAGCACTCTCGGACCAAGCATATTGACATCCGTCATCATTTTATCCGAGAACTTGTTGAAGAAAAGATCATTGCATTGGAATATGTAGCTACTGAAAAACAGTTTGCTGATATTCTCACAAAACCTCTTGACACCAACCGATTCTGTGATCTTCAAAAATCCATTGGCATATGCTCTCATTGATAAGTATCTTAGGAACAATGGCTCACATAGATACATTTAAAGTCTGAGATATTCCTGGCCACACCGCTAAGTGAGCAAATGTCAAAATTTTCATAGCAGCAATACTATCCACACTACCTTCGATTTCATCGTCGATTCCATCGAAGTAGTATATCAATCCAATCGACAGGATGTCAAACAGCATTCAATTATCTTCCGATTTCCAACGACCATCTGCACAACTCTTGATGGAAGACATAATGATGCTATCGATAACTGATCGATATGATCGATAAGGGTTTTATATTAAGCAAAACATTCATGAGGATTCCTAATACTCCCTTACCAGTCTTTCATCTCTTCACCATGATTAAGGGAAAAGGAAAGTCCTCTCTCCATCCTCTGAAATCTAAGAATGTACCATCAAAAACTAGCAGGCATCAACATCAACCTATGGAGGGACATCCATCTGCTATCGTTGAACGTATTGTGCTTCATAGTGCCATAGAATCGTTTGGTGTGGATTTACTTCTGGAAGTAATCAGTTGGCAGAATATCCTCAATCTTGGAGGAACATATCAGCTAAGGGTGATTTGCGCATTCTTCAATCATCGTCATATCATTAGCAATGATCCCCCTAGAATTCGGATTAACCCCCTGCAGCACTCAACATTGATCACTCCAAACACATTGGCTCATCTTCTTGATCTAGAGGTCACTCGAATTCCAGTAACTAACAGAAATCATGTATGGGGAGAGGTAACTCGTGCACTCTGTCAAGGCACGACTGTTCCGCGGAATGATGGAAATCTGCTTTATGTCAACTGTCTAGGTCCCACGTTCAAAATTCTTCATAACATTCTTGGGTCTAATGTATATCCCTGTGATATCAAAGGGGATCATCTTTCACCCTTTGTGATCAATATACTCGATGATATCTATCAAGAAAATCAAGTCTGTCTGCCAACACTTTTCCTCAAGCAGATCATTCGTATAATCCAAGGAAATCATTGGGAAACACTGTTCTTCCCTGTGCTCATATGCAAAATGGCACATCATGCGGGCCTACCTATCACCTCTGATATAGTATATTTTGAAGAATGGTTTGATGACGATGCAGCACTAGTGGCACAACAGTTGTGTCCTCCTTTATGTAGGCCAAGTGCTTCCATTCCAAGGACTGTTCCATATGCTTCACCATCCAATCGGCCTATACATACAGGATCAAATCCCACGCCATTGTTAAGTCCTAAATCAATTACAAATCGTCAATCTTTTCATCTCGAACGTCATCTGCTAAACGGGATGGCAGGGCTGGAAGAGCGATTGCACCTCTACGAATGGCGTCTTACTGCAATTGAAGATAAAATCAACATTCTCCAACAAACCACTCAACAAGTGGTGGATTTGCTCGCGCATCATCCCTCTCAGAGACACTGAGCAAATGCAATACTTCTCTGATTATCTAGTGCATCTAATGTTGTGTTATTTTGGATAATTATACTACTGTTGTCTATGGCAGTATATTTTTTTTGGATACTGGTTGAATATGGCTGCATCTAATTCTATTCTATTTGCCATAGTGATCTACTAAAGCTCCCTGGTTGGATTAAGTTTCTGCTATCAAATGCATGTTGTTTTCATGATTATTTCACCTCTCATGATAATGTATGCTTCACAATGATCTCATCTTTTATACATCATCTATCTGTCTGTGGTTCTCCCATATGCTTAAACTCTTCAGTCAATATCACTTGTTATGCCTTTGCCAATGACTGACAAAAAGGGGAAGAAAAGTTAAAAACACCTTGTATGGAAAATTGGATATTTGTGCTCGTATTTATTGCAGGTGTAAGGGGGAGTAGCTGCACCAAGAAAGGGGTTTATACAGTAAGGGGGAGTAAATTATGGTTGTGTACATAAATGTGTTAGAATTTGTAAAATTGTGTAATCACATGTACACACAATTTAGGATGTACTTTTCTAGATGTCTTCCTAAGGTGTTTTGGGTATTTTGTCACGTAATTGACAAAGGGGGAGATTGAAAGTGCATATACTAGTGCCCTGGTTTGTCAATTACGGTGTGAGTTGAGTCAGTCGGACTACAGAGCCTAACAGGAAGATCAATTCAAACGTCTGCCTCAACTGGATGTGTGGAAGTTCGCCATAGGTAAATCATAGCCTCACATCACATGTCTCAAAACACTAGATGATTAAAACCCTAAAAACAACTTAGAACATATGAGGGTTTTTGAGTAAGTAAACTTTTTCAAACAGCAGAAAATCCTTAAGTTTGCTTGCCCTATCAATTATATCGATTCACCTTTCGATATGATCGACCTGCTCTGTCGATGTCCTCGGCATCTCAATTGATACAATCGATTGAGGACAAAAAGCGTCCAGCAACCACACACTCATCTGGACAATTTATCGATATATCGAAGTATCAATCGATATCATCGATATTCAAATATTGAGCCCATCGAAAGTGGATCGATAATATCGAAAGATAGTTTTTCGGCGCCCCTATTTTTCTAAAGAAAACTATTATAAGCTTCGATATATCGATGACTGTTCCGATTCAATCTAAATTCAAATATCGATCATATCGGAAGTCACTCGATCATATCGACAGTGGGCGTGTATTTCTTTCACCAAATATTTCAGGATGATCTTATCTTTGATCGCGGGCCACTCGAGGAAATCGATATTCTTATGTCGATGCTATCGAGTCCTGGTCGATTGGATCGAGTCTGGGCACAAACTGTCCAACGTGCTTATAGGTAAATCTATATGATTTATCGATCATATCGACAAGGTCTCGATATCATCGACATTCAAATTTTGATGACATTGGTTGGCCCTCGGTCATATCCTATAAATCCTGAAATATTTCAGCCAGTCTCTCTCATTCTTCAAGTGTCGATAGATCGATCAAAGTATCGATGAAATCGGAGTTCGAAATTCGATGACATCGGCACAAGTATCGATCCCATCGATCAGCTGGCAATAGGTTTCAAAAGTGTATGACATTAGAGTTTATGTTATCGATCGGACAATCGATCCAATCGAGAGTATACGCTCGATGATATCTATCCTGCTCGATGACATCGAACTCTGTCATAAATACGACCATTTTATATCCGTTGGAACCTTTTTCCTATATAAAGAGAGACTTGTTCATATTACTGGTAGAGAAAGAAGAGAGTGCTTTTGTGTGTCTTACTTTCAGATCATATACCCAAGGCCCTTTCTCTCATGGGAGTTCATCTTTCAATCCACTCACATTCATTGATATTTAATAGAGTGGATTGGGAAATGAACTTCCTCATTCAAGGATCCTTCAACAACTATCTAAACAGAATATCTTTTAGCTGGGATGCCTTGAATGAATAGATGACGGGAATCACTCTATCTTCCTCATAGAAAAATTCTAAGAGTGAATTTTCATCCTAACCTTGACCTAACTCAAAACTGAATACTGACATATCTTTTGTGGTGCGGTTCAAGGGAGCTGAAGACTCTTCATCGACAAGAAGGAGATCTTCATCACTGTGTAAAAAGGGACTCATCAACTTATCTGTAAGTACTTAGAGTCCAGAGGACACTTATGATCATTCCTTTTTAGGTTTGGGTCCTAAGTGTTGCTCACCCTTTAAAGTCCTCAAAGGAGGCCTCCAGCAAGAGTGTACGCTGTGGGTGCGTTGTGTGGACCCTTGCTTTGTGGAGAGCATAAACATCTGGGTGCGTTGTGTGGACCCTTGCTCTGTATGGGCATAAACATCTAGTTAGCAGTGCACCAACAAAACTTCAGGGTTAGAGGTGAACCGAGTAGAAACCTCCGTGTAAAGGTTGAAGGTGAACCTGATTTAAAACCTTAGGTTTGAGGTGAACCCTGGGAAACCTCCTTAGTGAAATCCAGTACACTCAAGGGATGAGTGCGACAGCCAGGAGTGGAGTAGACAAGTAGTCGAACCACTATAAAAATGACTGTGTTTGTGATTGTTATTGTTTTTCATTGTGTGATATTTCTTACATGCTCTTATATCTGATTATCTAAGATCACACCTCATATACACACACAGTCTTATCCATCACAACTTTTATGCAACTTATTTAACCTTCATGAAGTTTGTGATTGGATCCTCTACTAGGCTTGGAAGCCAGTGGAGTTACATCTTAGTAATTTTGATAATTGTATATCTAATAGGATTAGTGCAATAGGATTTTAAATATATTAAAAAACTTTAAAAAGTCCTATTCACCCCCCTCTAGGACATATTGGCATATTCTTACTTCAACTCAAGCGGTCTTCACCGCAATTTCAATTTGGACGTTGATGGCATGAGTAGTGGGAGTGACGTGGAGAATCCGGATGAAGACAGAAGAAATGGAGCAATAGGTTGAAACGGAGAGATGCAGCCAGGGAAGCGATCAATCTCTCGAGCCATGGATTTTCATAGTCATTCAGGTCATGAGGTGGTAAGATATCAATGTCATGCGTTGTTTACTGACTCAAGATATGTAGGAAGAAATGCTTCTCTTTTCAAGGCAATGTAATGATTCGAGTTGATTACTGTAGTAGAAACTAATAGTGCATTTTGGGTCCAAAAAAAAAGTTTTATTTGGAAGATGCAACAATTAAGGCATGCAAATGTGGACGGAGGAAAAAGAATGAGTAGAGTGGGGTCTAAAATAGTGGGGCGTCCATCACTCGAACTTAATTCTTTAGTTAATCTCCAGACTCTAAAACACGTGAATGCTGGCGATTGGATATGGGATTGTTTGGAGAAGCTAACTAATTTAAAGAAACTGGGAATATGGGGGATCTACTGTTCACTCCCCAAGTGCAGGGTTGTGATGTAGTAATAACTCGGTAAGACCGAAGTCGAATCCCAAGGGACTGAAACTGTACGTAATCTAAAATTATCTAGAACTAGAACTAGGCGAAGATGAAATCTAATCTGATTGAATTTGAAGGAATACTGGTGAAATAATTATCTAAACTTGAGAGAAATCAGGAGAAGGGAACTAGGGATTCAGAGGATCCACTTGTAGAGATCAGGGAGAATTTATGATTGCATCAAAAATTATGAAAATTACTGAACTGTCGTTGATCTAGTTTTCAAGGAGATGAAAGGTGTATGAATGAGAATGGATTCCATCACCAAACCATGCCCAAAGACTATGGCAAACAACAGAATTAAACTAATTACCACCCAATCACATGTATGCAAGTTAGGAAGGGTACCGACATCCAACCATGCCCAGGAGACTATGGTGAACAACAGGGCTTCCTGACATCATAAACATTAAAGAGAACGGAAATATTCAAAGCCATTGCAGACCCATTGTAATTTCAGTCACAATAGACCATTAAAAACCTAAAACATTCCCATAATAATTAACTAAAATCAACGTCAATTCATGAATTAAAATTAAAATAAAATCAAATCTCCCATCTTACTACAAACTTCACCTCTTAGCCCTAGCTAGGAGGATTTAGCCTGCCATGGATGGGCTTAATCCAAATAAATAAAGAGAAAAAGAAAAGGAAAAGAAAAGGGAAAGAAAAAACTAAGCTCCTCTCTCTCTCCTCTGCCCACATTGAAACCCAAGCTCGAGCCCTCTATTCTTCCTCCCAAGACCCTGAATGAATGCTCCCCACGTCCAAAAACCTCCTTTTATAGCTGCTGGAAGGCTGGAGTCAGTGACAGAGTTGTAGCAGGACACGGAGTGCAATTTTCGCAGCCAAGTTCGGTACCATGAAACACGCCACTTTCCTCGCTCAAATTCTAAAGAAACACCGTCCCTTACTACTTTCTTGGGTCCTCTACATGATAGACGGTTCAGATCTGCCATATGATCAAAGATGGTGTGCCAAAACTGTCTGAAAAAGTCAGTTTTCACGGATGTGCGAAACCTTTCGCACCATTTCTCTGTTGTGGTCGGTGGGCCCCACAGAAGCATTTTCTGGAAAATCTACCCCGTCCATTGGATTCAGAACGAAATTTCAGTAAAGAATGGGTGGTTTTGAACGTCCATTGACGTGGCCCAGAGAAGAAATCACAAAAAGATCAGTTTTGAACGCTACCGAGCGGCCCTTTTGTGGCCTCTGTATCTCACACGTGTGCATGCATGGGTGAAAAGTGACAACATGATTTTATAGTGCTCGCGGCTGTCTACACGGTGGACGGTTTGGATTGAGCTTATGGGGCACGTGTGGGGCCCACAGCTGATCGCAAAAACGGCCAGCGGCCGTGTATGATGCGGTGCGAAAGCGGAATTTTCTTCCGCTATGATAATAGGTGGGGTCCACTTAGCTTTCTTTTCGAAAATCCACAACGTCCATTGGCTTCAGGACGAAAAACCATCCAGGAATGCTGAGACTAGTTTGATTCTAGTGTGGCCCACAATAATTTTTTTATTTTGCCGTCCATCTGTTTTGACTCCTCATTTAAGGCGTCAATAATAATTTTAAGACAGTTCCAGATATCAGGTGGGCCCAGAATCAACGGTTTATGGGCTGATCTGTCAGTTGGGGCACTTCCCGAGATCTTCAATGGCTGAAATTTTATATGTACGGTTAATTTATGGTCCTCAGGCGACGTGTCACGCCCCAAACTCGGAAAACGGGCTCACAGAATTCCCGATCGCCGAATCCGGCGCCGACAGCCTCCGTAGAACCCCATTCTCGGCTCCTAGCTCCCATTCGCCAGGTTCCGATCCTGGGATGCTACGAGGAGGATTTTCAACATCAGTTTGATTCGTAATAAGCATAACCAAAGGCATAACTCACAAACAACAACCAAGCACTCCATTACATTTCCACTATGATCAAAAACTTTACAAGTACAATGAGCATAAAGGGAAATACAATGGTAAATAACAAAAACTCCAAAATGATCAGCAACGTGCTCCTACCTCAGCGCTGCTGCGATCCAACGTCATCTGCACGCAACGGTCGTGCATAAGCTTACAGAAAGCTTAGAGGGTGGTGAAAGTGTGTGAGCAAGGTGGTAATATGATCAGGAAATGTCAGAATAATGCGGAATATGCAGATGGAACCATAAGATTATGAGCCGTACCAAGGCTATGTAATGCAAGACATGAATGGTATCGGCCATCCCAAGGCCATGCGACGTATAATGCAACTCAAGCATACAGATCCTCATCTATGTCCACACATCAATACAGCTCAAAGTATGGGATATCACCGAGGTCTAGTACACTCTAAACCAGATTGCCGCCACATCGCGCGCAACAAGGTAAGTGGAAAAGACCTCACTATCCGTCTGCCAATATCGGGCGCGACTCATCGATAGCGGACCCATTCCTCAAGCTGGTCAAACTCAGCCTAGCATTGCCCCCTACACTCGGACGGGTAAGGCCGCACCCCCTTCCAACTGACCACGACACAGTGGAGAGCGTAACCGTCTGGTATTCGGCACTCAACGCTCATCTACCCACTCGGTCTAGACGTTGGAGCAACCTCTTGGTACCATAAGGGTTTAGGGACTTTCACCCAGGGATATCTATAGTACCCCATGTAAAACAAGATTTTCGGTATCCAATCCTGTCAACCACGATCTGTCTGTGGAGGCTACGGCCCCGATGTCGCTAGGGCGTATAATAACCATATCACACAAATGCAAAATGCATGACTCACGCTATCCAGTCGTGCAAAAAATCATGCGCATATCGTGCGCTCATGTAGGGCAACACCGCCTAACCGGGAGCCCATAAACAACCTGCCCGAAGGCAAATGCTATAATCAGTCAATCCTCATATCAAGCATACATATGATGCGTATGATCATGGGTCATGAAACTATACCAAACATGTTATAATAAAATGAATTGTCTTACAATGCAGATGGGCCTGGACGGTCTATACACAGCAAGTACGGCCTGGTGATGGGCCCTAAGGAGAGTCGTAATGTGGACATCCAACCAGCATTACGCTTGCAATGTGGACGTCAAACCAACATTGCTCCCAAGGCACGATCGTTGTACACATCGTACTTAGCCTGTAATGGATTTACTCATTGCAATGGACCATAGGTTGTCCCCATTGGACCTTACATATATATATCAAGTGGGCCATATCCTATGGGCTTTTATTCATCGGATGGGCCACATAAATGGGCCACCAATGGGTCTTATGTGCATTGCAATGGGTCAAACCCGTGGGCCTTAGATTGCATCAATTGGAACTAGTCACACGAGTCTAGTATGTATCAAATGGGCCACACCAATTGGACCCCCAAATGTATATCCAATGGGCCTCAACCCATAGGCCTTATATGAGTCGAATGGGCCTAAATCCCTAGGCCTTAAACATTTCAAATGGGCCTAATCCATGAGCTTGCATGTATGTCAAAGTGGGCCTAAACCCCTAGGCTTTACATATATCAATTGGCCTACCTCCATGGGCTTTAAATTTCAACAAAAGGGGTCCAATTACATGGGCCTTGAAGTACATCAAATGGGCCTAAGCTCTTAGGCCAAAAATGAATCAAATGGGCCTAGCCCATAAGCATTTTATAAATCAAGTGGGCCCAAGTTCATAGGTCTTAAATGAAACAAATGGGCCTAGCCCATAAGCATTTCATAATTCAAATGGGCCTAGCCCATAGGCCTGTTACAAAATCAAATGGGCCTAGCCCATATGTGAGTGGCCCACCCAACTAACAACCTATGCTTTAAAATGATTTCACTAGGTGGATGGACGGTCTAGATGCACCACATGCATCATGGTGGGTCCCACTGTCCAGTGGACAGTGGGGATATAACACATACATCACACAGAGCCCCACCGTCGTCTGGATGGTGGAGGTCACACAAACATCAGGTGGGAGTCCACCGTCCACGGCTGTGGACGGTGCATTAAGGCACATACATAAATGTGGGTCCCATGTGAGGCCCACTCTGTAATATTTGTTTACCATCCCACCCATTCATAAGGTCACTCGGACCTGGATGAAGGGAAGACTCAAATTTCAGCTTGATTCAAAACTTCTGTGGGCCCCAAAATCCTTTCAACGGTAGAACTCAATTCACACTGTTTCGCGTGGTGTGGGCCACCAGAGTTTTGGATCTGTTTCATCTTTGGAGGGGAACCCACCACTGGGGTGGCCCACCTAATGGGTAGGTCGGATGACAAATAAACATTATGGTGGGGCCCACACGCAGGGCCGTGGGCCCCCTACGTCCGTCCACCCGTGCCCGCATGCGCAGGCAGCGCCTGCTGCCTTCAAAAGGTGGCAGCGCTGCTGCCTTCCTCTTTTTTTTTTTTTTTGTGTACTTAAAAAAAACACAGGTGGGGTCCACTGATGAGAAATCCACTCCGCCCACTTGATTCTAGGGCCCAAACAGGTCACACCAACCTCATCTCTGGCACTGATTTGGAGTGTAGAAACCACAAAATGGGCATTACCAGGCTTGGAAGTGTGAAAATACCATTTTCTCTGGTACGGCCCGCCTGATCATTGGATTGAGCTCATTCCTTGGCTCAACGCCTAAAATATCCCAGGAAAAGTGGTGAACGGCGTGGATTGAACATAAACATCAGGGTGGGGCCCATGTAAGGGGACCACCCAAGTCCCTTCCTTTCTTCCTTTTTTTTTTTTTTCTTTACAACGTCCAGCGTCTGGGACGCTGGACGGTTCTATATAACAATTTTTTTTGAAAAGAATGGTGGGCCCTGATGAAGTGGGCCACCACAAGATGGATGTCATGGGTTAACGTTTAAGGTGGGCCCCACTTGAATAAAAATAATTACATCAGGGTGGGGTCCATTCAAGCGGGCCACAATCCTATAGCATATATATAAAATAAAAATAAAAAAGAAATAAAAATAAAATAAAATAAAATCAATATAAGAGAGAGAGAGACATGGAGAGTGGGACACGGCTTGTGATGGAGGGACCCCGTCATTATGGGCCCTCCCTTGCAATGAAACATACAATAAATGGATCCCTTGCACATGGGACCATTAAAAATGTAAATCAACGGTAGAGATCCATTCTCCATCGATATGGACGGTCTAGATGACCTTTCCAAATGAAAATAAACATCATGATGGGGTCCATGGAGAATGGTCCCATCATGGAATGATCATGATGATCCAAGTGGTCCATCGGCCACAAATAAGGGTCCCAAGTGAGATCCACACCATGGATCGGTGGGCCTCACTTGGTCCACCATAAAAACAATAAAAACTACCCTATAGAGGCACCCACAGTCCGATCTTCTTGCTCCTAGAGGTTCCTTGGCACCTTGGCTTCAACTTCAACGGTTAAGATGAATAATGGAGGGTTGAGATGAGAGATTTTGGGGTAGGAAGGTGGGCCACTTGAAGCTTAGGAGAGTTGAAAAATTCCATACGTATGGAGTTTTTTTTTTAAAAAATCCTTTGTTGCTTGGGATTTTGAAATGAGAAAGAGAGAAAGAGAGAGAGTGATGTAAAGGGAGAGAGAGAGAGTGATGGATGGATGGGTGAGTGATGGTTGTGTAAGAAAAACTTGACTTTTGTGGCTTTTTGTGTAAGAGAGGTATGGGATGTGAAGACTTTTGTGGTTGTTTGGAAAAATGGGTGAGAGTGATGTGTACTTGACATGTGATGGGTTGACGGGTGATTGATTGATGGGATTGATGTGATTGATGTGACACATCGTTGAGATTTTCTTAGTTTTCGCAACGCGCGGCATTTTCTCACACCGAACGTTGGCCCATATCTCTTGATCAGGGTATCGCCTCGGCGCGCGAGTCGCAGTATCGGAACCGCAACGACGGCGCGGTCGCTATGGTATTGGTCGTGGGTTGAGTCGACTCGGGTTGTCGGCATAAGATTCAGGATCGCGCGTCGATACTGGTCAAGGATCGAAAGTTGCCGAAATTCGACCGGTAAGACCGCGGAAGTGTATGGAAAGGTACGGACCAAGATACGGGTCTTACACGACGTATGAAGTTTCGAGCCGAACGGATGGTGGGAACCTCGTGATCTTGCATTCTGGACGTCCTTCAGGCCACTTGAGCTTCAATTTCTAACTTTTCTCGGATTTCTGACCGTGTATATTTGTCAATCTTGGTCCCCTGGAGTGTGTCCCTTGCCTTTGGTGTCATCAGATTGTTAAATCTCAACTTTTAACGTCCTTTTTCCATCCATGCTCATAAAATCACTTTGCCACACAAGAATGAGAAAACGAGCCATTAGAAAGCATTATATTCGTAAATCCAGACAATATCTGGGGTCTAATATGCAATATTTGACCCTCAACACAACCCCCAACCAGCATTTTGCTAGTCCCGAGAAAAATATGTGAAAAATAAGTTGAGAATTATAAGAGAACTTTCTATGAAATCGAGTGAGATTTTGAACAAAATACGAAAAATTTAATATCCATGAATGTTAGAAATTGTTTTCTCCTGAGCTCAAGTGCACGGTAGACTTCATAATCAAGTGTAAAGCATTAATCGATCAATTAGAAAAATTTTAAACATTGAGATCCATGGATGTATAGTCTAATCTCGGCTTATCATCATTAAGAGATCTAATCGTCAATTTCATGAAATCATTGGTAGCCGACAAGAAAATTCATGATAACTAAAACCTAATCCAAAACTTGCCTCATAGATTAGCCTATTAACTTTTGATTTTTCTATTCAAAGTAATGCCAAGGAAGGGGAATCAAATCCTCACCTATAGGGAGCAAACCTATGTTGAAGATCGTACACCTGACTCTTTTTAGATATCAATCATGGGGAATTAACTCCACACCTATAGGGAGCAAACCTATGGTGAAGATTAACTATCCAACCTTTCCAATTTTTATACCATGATGGCAAGATATTTCAGGCTAGTTCCTTTCGTGCTTAGTGATTACCAAATTAACCCTTCAATATCAGACTAAAGTCTTAACGTGAAAGCGAGATGTGACATATGAAATCCTGATGCGATCAATGTTTAAAACTTCTAATCATGGCTTAGCAACTCGATCGTAACTGCAGAATGCCATTGATACGGAATCCAAGAGTCATAAATTATCAACATCATATATCTCACAATTCTAAATCAAGGATATTCGTCAAAATCACTTCAAATTCATAAAAATTTTCAGAAAAATTCAAAAATTTTTCACAATTGTTGCTCAAGACCAAGAAAATACTGATTAGGTTACCTAATCCCCCACCCCCAACCTAAAGTCTACATTGTCCTCAATGTAAAAGATATGAGCATGCAATGCACATGGGACAGCGAAAGTAAATGAGAAGTGATGGGAAGATAGTACCTGAATAACGAATCAAGAGAGTTTCCAATAGATCACGGCATGGAAGCTTGTCAGCATGAGAGAGAAAGCAGAACAAAAATAACAAAAATAAAATCCTACCTATACCACTTTCACAGGTGCTCTCGATTGCATTTAGCTTATGCAACAAGCCTTTAAACCCCTAGGTTACCCCTAGTGGACGAGTTGTAGTCTCGTGAGGGTTTGCAGTAATGTTACCCACAAACATTGAACTAACCTATGAAAGCGATAAACCTACCTATACCTCCATCAGACTAGGAGATCAGTCCTGGTAAACAGGAGCAATCAGAGGCATGGACATGTCCTCTGAATCAAATGTCTCAACAAATGGCTTTAATCGATGTCCATTAACTTTAAACTCCTTGCCATTGTCGGGATCTCTTATCTCGACGGCCCCATGAGAATAAGCAGTAATAACAATGTAAGGGCTGATCCAACGAGATCGAAGCTTACCCGGAAAGAGATGTAGTCGAGAGTCATACAAGAGGACTTTCTAACCTGGCGTGAATGATTTCCGTAGAATATGTTGATCATGAAACGCCTTCATCCTGTCCTTGTAAATTCTCGAGTTTTCGTACGCATCGTTCCGAATTTCTTCAAGTTCATTTAACTAAAGTTTACGTAGCGAGCCAGCGTTGTCCAGATTGAAATTCAGATTTTTGATCGCCCAGTATGCTTTATGTTCCAATTCCACAGGCAAGTGACAGGCTTTCCCATAAACAAGTCTAAAGGGAGATGTTCCAATAGGAGTTTTGAAAGCAGTACGGTACGCACATAAGGCATCGGTCAATCGGATTGACCAGTCCTTACGATCAGGGTTAACCGTTTTCTCTAGGATATGTTTGATCTCCCTATTGAAAATCTCAGCTTGTCCACTTGTCTGTGGATGGTATGGGGTGCTCACCTTATGAGAGATACCGTATTTCTTCATTAAGCTTTCAAATGGTCTATTGCAGAAGTGTGAGCCCCCGTCACTAATGATGGCTCGAGGTGTTCCGAACCGCGACAGGATATTTTCTTTCAAAAATTTAATGACTATGCGATGGTCATTTTTGCGGCACGGAATTGCTTCGACCCATTTAGTGACATAGTCTACGGCGAGCAAAATATACAGATTTCCAAATGATTGGGGGAATGGTCCCATGAAATCAATGCCCCAACAATCAAATGCTTCTATAATAAGGATGGGATTCAAGGGCATCATATTTCGACGGGACAATGCTCCAAATTTCTGACAACGCTCACAAGCCTTGCAAAACTCATGAGTGTCCCTGAACATAGTGGGCCAGTAGAAGCCACACTGTAAAATCTTGGCCGTGGTCTTTTTAGCAGAAAAGTGACCACCACAGGCCTGTGAGTGACAGAAGGAGATGACACTCTGATGCTCATCGTCTGGTAAGCATCTCCTTAAGATTTGGTCTGGGCAATATTTAAACAAATATGGATCATCTCAGAAAAAGTTACACACCTTGGTAAAGAATTTCTTCTTATCTTGTGACATCCAGTGTGTCGGTATGGCACCTGTAGCAAGATAATTAGCAATATCAGCGAACCAAGGTGAATGGGAGACTCTAAACAGTTGTTCATCAGGGAACATGTCATTGATATGGGTTGCCTCAAGGGAATCAGAGGTATTAAGGCGAGAAAGATGATCGGCCACTACGTTCTCTACTCCCTTTTTATCTTTAATTTCCAAATCAAATTCTTGGAGTAGAAGGATCCATCGTATCAAGCGGGGCTTAGAATCATTCTTAGAAAGAAGATACTTAAGTGCCGCGTGATCTGTGTAGATGATGATCTTGGATCCGATCAGGTAGGACCTAAATTTGTCCAAAGCGGACACTACGACTAAGAGTTCCTTTTCCGTAGTCGAGTAGTTCACTTGGGCAGGATTTAGAGTCCTACTTGCGTAGTGAATAACGTAAGGCCGCTTATCTTTTCTCTGGCCTAAAACCGCTCCAAGAGCATAATCAGAGGCGTCGCACATAAGTTCAAAAGGAAGACTCTAGTCAGGTGGCTGCATGATAGGTGCAGTGTTTAGCATGCCCTTAAGCTTAGTGAAAGCTTCTTGGCACTGCTCAGTCCACTCGTATGGTGTATCCTTTTGAAGAAGATTACATAAAGGACGAGAGAGGAGACTAAAGTCCTTTATGAATCGTCTGTAAAAGCATGCGAGTCCTAAGAAGGATCGCACGTCCCTGATATTCTTAGGTGGAGGTAGGTTAGAGATAAGATCAATTTTTGCCTTATCTACTTCGATTCCTTTGGACGAGATGATATGCCCAAGGACAATTCCCTTTTGAACCATAAAATGACACTTCTCCCAGTTAAGTACCAAGTTTTTTTCTTCACATCTTTTCAGCACACATTTAAGACTTGCTAAGCATTCGCTGAAAGATGAACCAAAAACAGAGAAGTCGTCCATGAAGACCTCTAGATATTTCCCCACCATGTCAGAAAAGATACTCATCATGCATCGCTGAAAGGTGGCAGGGGCATTACATAACCCAAATGGCATCCTTCTGTAAGCAAAGGTGCCATAGGGACATGTAAATGTGGTCTTTTCCTGATCCTCAGGGGCGATTTCAATCTGATTATAACCTGAATACCCGTCAAGGAAACAATAATAGGAATGACCAGCTAGCCTTTCCAGGATTTGATCAATGAAGGGCAAAGGAAAGTGGTCTTTCCTTGTGACGGTATTCAGCTTTCTGTAGTCAATGCACATTCTCCAACCAGTGGTAACTCTGGTCGGCACGAGTTCATTATTGGCATTGGCTACGATGGTGATCCCGGACTTCTTAGGAACTACCTGAGTTGGACTCACCCATTGACTATCGGATATGGGGTAAATGATCCCCACTTCCAATAGTTTGAGAACCTCGGCCTTAACCACTTCCTTCATGTTTGGATTTAGTCTACGTTGTGATTGCCGAACAGCCTTTGCATTGTCCTCAAGATATATACGGTGAGTACAAATCGATGGGTTAATTCCCTTGAGGTCCGCTATCGTCCATCCAAGAGCTCCCTTATGCTCAATGAGAGTAGATATCAGCATACTCTCTTGTTCTTTCTCCAGGTGAGCAGAGATCACCACCGGGTATATCTCATCTTGACCTAAATAGACATATTTTAAATCAGAGGACAAAGGTTTTAGGTCAAGCTTCGGTGGCTTGAGGTTAGACGGTAGAGGCACTACATAAGTTTGGGGCAATTCTTCAATGTGTGGCCTCCACCGGTTAACTTCAAGTACCGGTGCAGTATCAAGCATGGCACACGTCTCCCTAATTATATCATCATCAAGATCATGGGAGTGGGCCAGGCACGTCTCTAGAGGATCAGAGGATAAGGTGAGAGGTGTTCTATCTTCCACAAAAGAATCAATCATGTTAACCTCGTGGAAATCGTCATCATCATCTGAGTTGCTGCCATTATTGAAAAAGATATTTGATTCCAATGTCAAATTTCCAAAGGACATAGTCATGATACCATTCCTGTAATTGATAATTGCATTTGAAGTAGACAGGAATGGGCGACCAAGAATGACGGGAATCTGAGTGCTCGTGTCATTGATGGGTTCAGTGTCCAAGATGATAAAATCAACAGGGTAGTAGAATCTATCCACCTGGACCAACACATCCTCAATGATCCCTCTTGGTATATGAACAGAACGATCGGCAAGTTGTCGTGTGGTTCGAGTGGATTTTAATTCACCCAAACCTAACTGTTGGTATACCGAGTAAGGAATCAGATTGACGCTTGCTCCTAAGTCAAGAAGTGCGTGATCAATTCGATTGTTCCCGATCACACATGATATGGTTGGGCAACCGGGATCTTTGAATTTTTGTGGCACATCTTGTTTCAGGATGGCACTCACTTTCTCAGTCAAGGAGATCTTCTTTTGAACACTTTTCCGTCGTTTGGTAGTGCATAAATCCTTTAGAAATTTAGCATATGAAGGAATCTGTTTTACAACGTCAAGCAGAGGAATGTTGACTTTCACTTGTTTCAACACCTCTAGGATATCCTGAAAGTTAGACGTTTTGGTTCAACCAACCGTTAGGGAAACGGAGCAATTGGCTTTTCTAGAGGTTCCGGTTCAAATTTTTGTGGGGCTCCACTAGATCCATCATTGTTGTCCTCTTCTGGTTCTTGAGGCTTTTCAGGCCTCACCGGAAGGGTTTTATCAATAACCTTCCCACTCCTAAGAATGGTGATGGATTTAGCGTGTCCCATTTGATTTGAAGAGTTGGGATCACCTGTCTCGTATTGCGGTTTCGGATTAGGGATTGGTTGTGCAGGAAGCATCCCTTTTTCCATAGCCGTCATACGTGAATCTATTTTTTGCATAAAATCTGAAATTCCTTGCATTGTCCGAGCCAGCTCTTGTATGGAAATTTGAACCGATTCTTCTTGAAGTTTCCCCTGATTTGGATTTTGATTGAAGAAACCTTGAGGGGTAGCAGTTTGTCCGTTCCTCCAACTAAAATTCGGATGATTTTTCCAGCCAGGATTGTACGTATTAGAGGGTGGTCCATTGAAAGGTCTTTGATAGTTATTTACGGCATTAGATTATTCATTCAATACTTCTCGAAAGGCAGGTATTGAAGGACAATTTTCAGTAGTATGAATGTTGCAATCACAGATGCCGCAAACACTTTCATTAACCTTTTCCTTCCTTCCTTCCATGGCCTCAAATTTTCTGGTGAGATTGGCCACCTTAGCGTTAAGATCATTATCCTCTTTCAAGAGATATATTCCTCCTTTTTCCCTCGAATGAGTCGGCCTAGACGTGGTGTTCATTCTTGGGTAATAGTCCCATGATTGTGTTTTTTCCGCAAAACTATCGAGGTAATCCCATACCTCGTCGACATTTTTATTAATAAACTCTCCGTTACACATTGTCTCGACCATTTGGCGCATGGAAGATGTTAGCCCATCATAGAAAAAATTCGTAATGCGCCATATTTCAAAGCCATGTTGTGGGCATGCATTAACCAGATCCTTGAACCTTTCCCAACATTGGAAGAATGTTTCATCTTCCTTTTGGGCAAAGTTCATGATTGCTCTCCTGAGGGTAATTGTCTTATGATGTGGGAAAAATTTCTTTATAAATTCCCTCTGCATATCATTCCATGTGCCAATGGATCTAGGACGCAGTGAATGTAACCACGTCTTGGCTTTTTCTTTCAAGGAAAATGGAAAGAGTTTCAGCCTAATAGTATCCTCAGATACATTAGGAAAGTATAAGGTGCCTATGATTTCATCGAACTCTTTCAGATGCAAGTATGGTTCTTAAGATTCAAGCCCATGGAACTTAGGAAGGAGTTGGATAACCCCTGGCTTGATGTCCATATGTCCTGTATTCTCAGGAAAAATCATGCATGAGGGCGTACTCACCCCCGCCAGTTATAAATAATCTCGTAAAGTACGAGGCGAGGGTGCCTGATGCACCTCATTCTCATCATGTACTTCCTCAACCCTTGGTTGGGGTAGTGTTTGAGGTTGATTTTCAGCCATAACGTCTTCTAACTCAGGAGAATTCAAGTGGTGTCTAGTCCTGCGATGGACAGTCAACCCCTCAACTAATCCTCCTTCAGTCACGAGACGTCGAGTGTTGTCGCGTGCCCAATGGGGCATAAAACACACTCAGCCCTCAAATTCTAACTTAAACCTAAAAAAAAGGAAGAAGAAATCTAGAAAATAAAGGGGAAAGATGGAAAGAGGTTACCAAAGTTGGAGTCCTAGGTTAAGAATCTGCAAAACAAAACAAAATAAGTTAGTTTCTAATAATAGAAAGTTCTAATTAAAAGTAAACTAATTTCTAGAGAAAAGAAAAAAAATTCTAAAAAATAAAAATAAAAATTAGAAAGAGCTTACTAAATTAGAAGTTTCCTACAAAACAGAAAAATTAAGTTAGTTCTAAAAATCAAATAGAAGGAAGAATAGAAAATTTCTTAAGTTAGGAAAAAGTTCTAATAAGGAAAATAATCAAGCTTCTAAACCTAGAAAAAATTTCTAAAAAAAAAAAAAAAATCTAATCCTAAACTAATCCTAAAACTAATTAATTTCAGAAAAACGTAGCCGACAGTCCCCGGCAACGGCGCCAAAAACTTGTTCACTCCCCAAGTGCAGGGTTGTGATGTAGTAATAACTCGGTAAAACCGAAGTCGAATCCCAAGGGACTGAAACTGTACGTAATCTAAAATTATCTAGAACTAGAACTAAGCTAAGATGAAATCTAATCTGATTGAATTTGAAGGAATACTGGTGAAATAATTATCTAAACTTGAGAGAAATCAGGAGAAGGGAACTAGGGATTCAGAGGATCCACTTGTAGAGATCAGGGAGAATTTATGCTTACATCAAAAATTATGAAAATTACTAAACTGTCGTTGATCTAGTTTTCAAGGAGATGAAAGGTGTATGAATTAGAATGGATTCCATCACCAAACCATGCCCAAAGACTATGGCAAACAACAGAATCAAACTAATTACCACCCAATCACATGTATGCAAGTTAGGAAGGGTACCGACATCCAACCATGCCCAGGAGACTATGGTGAACAACAGGGCTTCCTGACATCATAAACATTAAAGAGAACGGAAATATTCAAAGCCATTGCAGACCCATTGTAATTTCAGTCACAATAGACCATTAAAAACCTAAAACATTCCCATAATAATTAACTAAAATCAACGTCAATTCATGAATTAAAATTAAAATAAAATCAAATCTCCCATCTTACTACAAGCTTCACCTCTTAGCCCTAGCTAGGAGGATTTAGCCTGCCATGGATGGGCTCAATCCAAATAAATAAAGAGAAAAAGAAAAGGAAAAGAAAAGGGAAAGAAAAAACCAAGCTCCTCTCTCTCTCCTCTGCCCACGTTGAAACCCAAGCTCGAGCCCTCTGTTCTTCCTCCCAAGACCCTAAATGAATGCTCGCCACATCCAAAAACCTCCTTTTATAGCTGCTGGAAGGCTGGAGTCAGTGATAGAGTTGTAGCAGGACACGGAGTACAATTTTCGCAGCCAAGTTCGGTACCATGAAACACGCCACTTTCCTCACTCAAATTCCAAAGAAACACCGTCCCTTAGTACTTTCTTGGGTCCTCTACATGATAGACGGTTCAGATCTGCCATATGATCAAAGATGGTGGGCCAAAACTGTCCGGAAAAGTCGATTTTCGCGGATGTGCGAAACCTTTCGCACCATTTCACTGTTGTGGTCGGTGGGCCCCACAGAAGAATTTTCTGGAAAATCTACCCCGTCCATTGGATTCAGAACGAAATTTCAGTAAAGAATGGGTGGTTTTGAACTTCATTTGTCGTGGCCCAGAGAAGAAATCACAAAAAGATCAGTTTTGAACGCTACTAAGCGGCCCTTTTGTGGCCTCTGTATCTCACACGTGTGCATGCATGGGTGAAAAGTGACAACATGGTTTTGTAGTGCTCGCGGCTGTCTACACGGTGGACGGTTTGGATTGAGCTTACGGGGCACGTGTGGGGCCCACAGCTGATCGCAAAAACGGCCAGCGGCCGTGCATGACGCGGTGCGAAAGCGGAATTTTCTTCCGCTGTGATGATCGGTGGGGTCCACTTAGCTTTCTTTTCGAAAATCCACAACGTCCATTGGCTTCAGGACGAAAAACCGTCCAGGAATGCTGAGACTAGTTTGATTCTAGTGTGGCCCACAATAATTTTTTTATTCTGCCGTCCATCTGTTTTGACTCCTCATTTAAGGCGTCAATAATAATTTTGAGACAGTTCCAGATATCAGGTGGGCCCAGAATCAACGGTTTATGGGCTGATCTGTCAGTTGGGGCACTTCCCCAGATCTTCAATGGCTGAAATTTTATATGTACAGTTAATTTATGGTCCTCAGGCGACGTATGAAGTTTCGAGCCGAACGGATGGTGGGAACCTCGTGATCTTGCATTCTAGACGTCCTTCAGGCCACTTGAGCTTCAATTTCTAACTTTTCTCGGATTTCTGACCGTGTATATTTGTCAATCTTGGTCCCCTGGAGTGTGTCCCTTGCCTTTGGTGTCATCAGATCGTTAAATCTCAACTTTTAACATCCTTTTTCCATCCATGCTCATAAAATCACTTTGCCACACAAGAATGAGAAAACGAGCCATTAGACAGCATTATATTCGTAAATCAAGACAATATCTGGGGTCTAATATGCAATATTTGACCCTCAACATCTACCAGAGTAGGCATGTAGAGGGATTGTCCAAGTCTCTTCCCAGATTAGACCGCCTCAAGTCTTCGTGGATGGAATGGTACAGTACTATTCCCGTTTTTACGCCTATTTCACATAACCTGCATTTCAAGAAGATGCTTTTGAAGGGAAAGTTAGAGAAGCTACCTAAGTCGAATGAATTCTCACCTAACCTCACGAAGCTTAACTTATCATTCTCCGATTTAATGGAAGACCCGATGGTGACATTGGAGAAACTACCCAACCTTCGGATTCTCACACTACAAGGAAACTGGACTTTACCGGCGGTCAAAACCGCCAGAAAATCCTTTGCCCACGATCAGCTAACAGCCGGTAAAGCCTTGGTCGGTAAAGGCTTTACCGGCAATCAGGACCTTTACTGACGGACGCCACTAAATCGTCATCTTTTTATTGAAATGCTATCAAAAGCTACAGTTATAGTCCGTACAAAACTGTAGCTATAGATTTTAAAACATATGGCTACGAATTAAATCAGTTGCTATAGAAGTCATGGCTACTGATAACCCGTAGCCATAGAGCAAATCTTTTTCGTCAACAAGAAAAAAAAAATAGAGAGAGAGAGGAGAAGAAAAGGTGACACTCATGTATCCTAGTTTTTATTTTTTACACTGCGAATGTTATCATCCTTGCTCAGGCCTTCTCTTTCACTGGAGATGTTATCAAATCATGCAATGTGGTCGCTTGGACAACTATGCTTAGACCTGAATCCCGAGAGCGGATCGAACCGGTGCACTTGAGGCTGAAATTCCTCTCATTGCCCTTGTGTAGAAAACGTCACAATGGCCATAGAAGGACCGCCACCAGGCACAATGAATAAGGCTGGTCATGGGCCCAATGAGCATTGAATCCGTTGAAGCCTAGCAAATCTGTCTGAACTGCAGCCCACACTATGAAAGAAGACCATAAATGAAAGGACTAAGAAAGGGAAATGGAAATCATTTAATATATTGAAATGAATAATCATATTGAAAGGACTAAGACCATCCCGCACTTGAAGGGAACAAGAGAAATCCTCACGATCAACTGTCCATTGGTATGTCCAAACTTGTCATCAATGTGGAAAGATGGGATCAAACTAAAGATATAGCAATGAAAGAAACTCTTCAGCTTCAACATCCGTAGATTTCTGCAAAATGGAGGAAGCCACATCCCTTGGGACCCTTCAAGCACAAAACATCCATTCATGGTGATATCCAAATCCACCACCTTGCAGGCCAAATTGGGGAACTGATCTTGCAGCTTACACTCCCCTAACCAGAAATCCTTCAAAAACTGAGCCCTCATCCCATTCTCCACCCAAAAACCAAACGCTCATCCCGTTCCAAATAACCATAGTCTACACTAACAAACCACCATCCCAACTTCGAAGAGTTTGAAGTTCAAAACTGATGTAGAAATAAATACCAAAACAAAGATCTCTGTTTCTTCACAAATCATTATGAATGCTGCAACTTCCTTAGAAAAAGTGTGTGAAGAAAATTAACGGTCTTTCAACAAGATGCTATTCTAGTCAAGAAAATCAGGAAATATACCAAATAGCAACAGTAAATACACATTATAATGTTTTGTAAGCAGTGTTTAGAGTCTCAGTATCATTATGTATCAATGACCGAGGATACAGAAACATGTATCAGGACATGTTAAGAGACACATGTTTAGACATGTAAAAATAAAAATATCATAAAAGACAACTATATATAATTAAGTTTCCTGCACTTGTCCAACCTGAATCTTCCTTTGTATGTTTATTAAATCTTCGAGGCTAGAGTATCTGTTTGAGTTTTCATAATTTTCCATTTCTAGCGGTAACTAATCCTAACAGGTCCTATAAATCTATAACGGTTAAATAAAGGAAGATATATCAAATGGAGTATGGTTTTCACAATCTAATTTCACAAAAACCAGTCCATCCTTGCATGTGGGCCCCATCAGGCCACAATCTAATTTCACAAATCATGCCAAACCAAGTCAACAAACAAAGTTGGCAGTGAAAATCAACTTGAAATATAACAAGGCGAAGATAGTTACACGTTCAACTTATCTGCACAAGGGTTAGTGAGAAAAGTAAATGGAAAAGAAATCAATGAGACTGAAACAGACAAGGGTGGTTAGCATTCAACTAGGCAAAAGATACAGATATCGTAAAGCTCTAAAAATTACTCGGTAAAATTTCCATGGACTTAGCATTGTTTAACATCCTTCCAAGAACTTGATACATATAATCCCATATCAAGTATAGATTCTATAGAAATGCCAATAGAAATCAGCAATGAGAGATGCCCTATGTGAAATAAATGCTAGCACGTGCCTTTTAAGATCAGTAAGTGTTATGAACATCAATACGACTTGTTGCTTGCACTACAAGAAAACAGGCTTTAGTTCTTCCACTCTTTCCATAACTTAAATCTTTCATTTTTATTTTTATTTTTATTTTTTATTTTTTACAGAAAGGTGGGAGCACACCACCTGTAACTTTGTTGAAAAAAAATAAAGTGTACAAACACTCAAGTAGATGGTTAATGAAAAAATTTGCAGCAAATAACAACAAAGATGCTCTTCATGTTCAGAACTTAAAAGGTGGAAATAATACTGATAATAGAACTTGTAACAGAGTCTATCTTCTGTACTAGTTGGCTGGGTGATGTTGGTACGTAGTAGGAGCTGGTTCTTCTGAGGCTTCTGTACTTCAGCCTCTGTTTCTGTGTTTGGAAAAAAGTAGATGGTTAATGAAAAAAATTACAATATTGAATGGCATAATTGGTGGGATGTGACCATCAGCCACAATAGAGAATCACAGGGACTGTACAAGAGAAACTGTGAGTATTACCACATATTTCAAGAAAGGTTTTGAATTTCCTGTATTCACCACCACCATTGGCTTGAATACTTTTGATTATACACTCAATGATATTCTCAATGTTCAATTTAAATCTTTGAAAAACACCAAATGCAGAAAAATACCATGTAAATCTACTAATATTAATGAAATGTATCTGATAGTGAAACCGAGTACATGCATCCCCAGGTACCAGGAACTAATAATTGCAAAAGTTCATTGCCTACAAATATATTATAAAAAAAGAAGTTTAAGACTTCTGCCAATCTAAGAGGAGGAACAAGAGTTCACGGATTTATCAATGGAGACAGGAAGTTGAAAGTGAGAAAGCTGATGATGAACTGTATACACATTGTTGGAAGACAGGACTTGGATGATAAGCGCCAGAAATTTGCAGTTGCCTCTGCGTGATATAAATCTCCTTTCCTCAAGCTACTCGGAAGAAATCTCATGTATAGATGTACCTTTGCAAAGAGAGTATAAAGTGAATACCAATTAGCCAGATCCTAACTTAGATGTCAAATGCATCTATATGCATGTGAAGGTTTCTGTACACTTATCGAATCTGAACACTCCAAAGATAGTGATTGACCAGAAGAAACTGCAGACAAGCTGCCGAAAAACTTCCACATAATAAGCTAAATGATCAATGCATGTCATAGTATAGAAACTAACAAAAAGAAAACCAAATTGAGGAATGGTGCAAAGTTCATGGACCAACAAGATCACCAAAAATGAATTTTGCATGGACCAAAAAGTTAGAGAAAGAAAAAAAGAAAAAAAAATGAGAAAGAGCAAAACAAGCTTACCATCTCTAAAGAGTTACATTCCAACAGAGAAGCACAAGGATAGAAGCAGAATTGCCAAATCAGGTAACCATACTTGACCTGACCAATTCCAACCAGAGGGTCAGCCCAAGCCCAATCCAGCTTAAAGAGGACCTAACTGCAATTTTATATGCATGAAGAAGTAGCACACATTAGCAGTTAAAATTAGCTCACACTCCAAATCACCTTTCATTGTGTTTCAAACCGCCAAACAATGATTGTTGATTTGTCGGGAAATTGTCCTGTGTGGTCCCACTTTGCAATATGGTGAAAACAAGCTGGCTGATTCCAGAATGTGATGAGACATGTTCAGAGTCAGTTCAAAGAACACAAGAGATACAGATATTCTTATAGAATTCTCTAAATACAAAGTACCTATTACATTGCTTGTAATGATACACATCTGATAAATTACAACTTTTAGTTGTTCAGAAATCCAGATTGTCCAAATTGCTGACCCAATTGTAGATGAAGCTATACATCACTGTCAGATCTTGTAGGTTTGGTGGTATCATAGGTCCCCACAAAAGAAAAGAAAACTAAGGGATAAGCGATATAGCTTTTGATTACTTGCTGTCACCAACAAAGTCAGTGAAAACCACATCATCTTCAATTAAAAAACAATCAGTTGGTGGCCAAATATCAAGTTATGAGCTTACCTAGCAATATCAAGAGCAAATCTCAGAGCTTTGGAAGGCTGTAGAAGTCCTTTCTTTTGAAGGTAATTTGCCAAATCTCCCTGAAATCCACCGAAGTACAAGAATCCATATGGTTTAATGACATACATAAATGTTACCTAGACAATGCAGTCTTCAAAATAATATTTTAAGTGATGCCATATGTATTATCAACATCAATGTAAATATAGAAATAAATAAGACAAGCCACAACAAGTGCCACCTGATGTCCAGTAAAATCGCAACCTGTTAACAGTTTGTAATATGGCTGAAATATGTACTGGCAAAGCCTTATGTAATAGAAGGTGACGAAGAACCTCTGTATATGTTCCAATCTAGGGTGAGCCTTTTTATATCAGACAAAGCAAATTATAAATCTAATCATGCAATAAAATAAGCACCTTAAAAATGATAAGAATAACAGTTGTTTGTTCCTCAAGAGCTGCTTTGCTCAACCATGTCGCTTAAGTCATCATACCACCTTTGGTCAAAAACCTGAAAAATAAATTATAGAATGACTACATTCAGATAAGGGAAACAACTTTCTAACATCATCAACTAAAGCTCAGAAACAAGGGATGTAAGTACCAGTGTAACATGACAGAATTATGTATTTGCACAACCCGTTCCATCAACTTCACCTGCCCAGAGAAACCCGTTCCATCAACTTCACCTGCCCAGAGAATGTCTCTTCTTTCCTCATTAAATTGAAAATGTTTTCCAGAAAAGTTTTATCAGAGTCCTCAATCCCAGGAATATTTTCTCTTTTGATAGCCGAACAAGCCGTCTTACTCTTGAACGCTAACTAGCGAAAAAATCTCTAACCTGTAAAAACATATGTAGCTGTAAGTGTCTGACCTGCAAATCAGAACTCTTGGCATATCTAACTAGGTGAACGAGACAGAAACAAGTAATGGATGAGCTCTACAATATATAACATAAATTTGGACCACCCAACAAAAAAAAAAAGTAACTAGCTTGTTGCAAATGTTTTAACTCATTGGCAACCCACATTCCAGAAAGAAAGAAAAAGAAAAAAAAAAAGGTGTATAATGTGCTAAGAACTAGACAGAGGATGCATTACTCAGCAATCACGATGGCAGTTTCATTCCATCATCACAACAATAATTTCGAAAGGCAATACTGCAACACTAAAAGAAGACATTCTGGGAGAGAGGTCACAATTTTAATCCAAAAAGCTCCTTTAACCTAATATTAACCATAATTGGTGAAAAGTATGGTTTAACCATTATTGGTGAAAAGTATGGTGGTATCTCTTTGGAGCAGTCCATTTTTATCAGCTCCACTACCCTCCCTCCCTCATCATCATCATCATCTAAGCCTTACCCCAACCAATTGGGATCCGCTACATGAATCCTTATATCCTGCATTCCACTCCATTAATACAACCTGCACAAAGAAATAAAAACCAAATGCTCAAAACCAATAAGACACTGAGCCAGTGACTTTCTACACATTTTTTTTATTGATCTTAGTAGGCCAGAACAAAAGTACCTGCCGCCAAAAGGTCCCCTCTTCCCTCTGATTTACTAATCCAACCAAAAAAAAAAAAAAGGCACATCAACTCAACTAACTAAAACTGTGCCATCAACAGTTCAACATGCAGTATACAATTTCATAGCTCCTTTCTTTCCCAGTAGAGGATTATGGAACCCCTTAGAGTTCTCTTCTTAAACTCTACAGGGAAGCCCCTTTCCAACGACGTGACATGTTCCCATCAGCTCACGTGATGTTTCCCAAAAAGAGCATTAACTCCTCCATTTTATAAACACTAAAATATTGTGTACTTTTTGGGAAACATCACAAGAGCTGATGGGAACATGTTATATTGTGGGAAATGTGCGTGGGGGCTTTACCTGTGCTACCAATTTGTGGTGGAAGATGTCATCCATTCAATGGAAAATATGCCAACTGGCACAAGTGCTCTTTGCCTCATCATTGTTAATTATGTTGGTACATGGGAATAACTAGATGTAGGCAACTGGAGTTCCAGGGAGAGATCTACTTCCAAAAAACTTTCAGTTCCTAGAAGAACAATTCTTGGAATCCCACTTATGACATTTGGTTGATCACTCTAGAGTTCCATGGAAATCTGTTTCTTAGAACACAACAACCATGGAACTCTATTTATTAGGACACAACAACCATGGAACTTAGGTGGAGGGTTCCATGCATCCAAATTAGCCCTAGAGAAATGCAATAGCAGTTCATGCAAGGAAACATTGACCACAACATCTAGGCTAATGGCTACCTTTCTCACTGGTCTTCAATGGCTAGTGTGGTCATTTCTTTGATTGTAAGACAACATCCTTGATTCCTCTTTATCTTTTGATCTTAAATTTGCATTGTTCTGACATTATATGCGTTGTGTGTGTGGACAGGAACTTGATGATCCTCTTATTCTAATACATGAGAAGAAAATCTCAAGCATAAATGCAGTGGTAAAAGTGTTGGAGTTGGCCTTAAAGGTAAATGACTCCATGTACTCTGTTTGGAATTTTGCCCTTCTACATACTAGTAATATCCTTGTAATTTATTGTCTGATTGTGCATCTGGATTTTTGCATATGCATGTGGATCAAGTCGGCGAAAGTTAGCATCATTTCCACTATGGTAGCTCACATGTACGCACGCATGTTCAAATGCACATGCATATGACCATATGGGGCCCATTAGTGATGTGGAAAACCTAATTACACTCAAACTCAAACCCACTGGCAATAAAATCAAACCAGAAGATGATAATCCAAACACCAAATTCAAAATTGGATCTGTTTCCTATAGTGTGGTCCACCTGTGAATTGGAACTACTTCATTTTTGGGCTAATACACTAAAATGATCTGGCAAAATGGACGGACGGCATAGATTTACAATAAATATATCAAAGTGGGCCCCACAGTAAGGACCAAACCTAATCCGCTCACTATATCCACCTTTTTTTATGGATATGGGTCCGAATCCGAAAATGTGCGAGTGTGGGTCATGGTAGAGGACTACCAAAATAAATACTCTTGCATACGCAAGCATCTTAAAATGAAGAAAGCACGCCATACACTGAACCGAAATTGCATAAAAACGCTTTAAAAAAATAAAAAAATAAAAAAACAGAGATTCAACACTAATACTCCGAAATCTCAGTGTATGATGGGTTTGAATCCGAAAAATTAAGATAGGAGAAGGTCATGTCAGAAGTGGACTACCAATGCACATAGTCATGCGCATACAAAGACCAAATTACACAAAATACCCCTTACCTACAGAACCGAGACTGCACGCGCATACACCGAAAATTCAATGTATATATCAGCACCTTGGATAGCAAGAACGCCGTCCGATGATGAAATCTCAGCTGCAATCTCTCTCTCATCGCTCTGCTATCTTAGATCTGCAAACAGAGAGAGACTGAGAGAGACAGAGATGGCAGAGAGAGGGAGAGTGTCGGTGATGAGTTCGAGAGTGGAGAGGGAGGGAGAGAGAGGTAGAGAGGGAGAGAGAGGTAGAGAGAGAGAGAGCGGAGACGGAGAGGTGCAGAGAGAGCGGAGAGGGAGATCAGGCGTAGAGAGAGAGAGGAGAGAGGTAGATCGGGCACAGAGAGAGAAAGAAATGAGGCGGCCGGTTAGGGCATTTGCGATTTTGATTAGGGCATTTGTGATTTTGATTAAATAGGAACACTTTGCCTGCGGTCGGCTTTGATTCCTGCGGGCAAAGGGTTCCACCAAATATCGGTTCCGCCCTACTTTCTTGTAGTGTCAGATTGCTTCGTGATTCTTACGTGGGAAAGGAAATGGTCTGCTCTGCACAAGGGTTTCCTCAACTCGAATCCTTACATCTTAGAAGGTTACTTGGATTAGAAGAGTAGAGAGCGAAGGAAGGAGCGATGCCGAGGCTTTTACATTTGTTGATTTGGGACTGCCATCATTTAGGGCCTGTTTGGGTGCCTGTAGTTTTTTTAAGTGATAAGAAAGTTACATGTAACCTACGGGTGTAAGAAAGTTACATGTAACTTCCAATTTAGATACAAGTTGTAAACTTACTTATAGGTAACTTACTTTTTGTGTTTGGATAATTTGTAACTTTATTACAAATAATAAGTTGTATATTCACGCTAAGTAGAGCTTGAAGTAGGAAATCGTTGAAAAATCAGATTTACGAGTAAAAAAAATTAGATAAAATTATTCCATTTTATAAAACCCGTGTAAATGAATAGTTTGGTTAATTCTTAGGCTAAATAAATCAACAGGTGAGCCATAAAAGTGGGCTCACATTTTCAAAATGCTTGTAATATAGGGAAAAAAAAAAAAAACTTGGTGTAAGATATCCGAGCAAATATTTTCCACAGGAGTGACTCTTGTTAGAAAGGATCAGTTAAAGAGAAATCATAAGCATAGGAAGCTGCTTCCACCAATTCTACATTAGCAGTTAAAATCTAAAAGTAGGACATTATTAAAATGGACCAATATCAAGGGATTGTTTAAAACCAGATATCTTAACGCTTCGATGTATCCTCGATTTCTCACCATTTGACAACAGGTAAGAATCCAGATGCAAATGAAACTTGGGACTGTTTGAAAATGGATATGTTAACAATGCAGTGGGCACTCAATTTCAAAACACTTGAGGACGTGAGGAATCTCAATGCAAATAGAAATTGGGAGTATTTTAAAAACCATATGTAAAAACAGATTTGGGACCTACATGGGGACAAGTTGCACTGACCAACAAGCCCCACTTATACAAAATGAATAATGGAATGTGGGCCCCACTATAATGTATTTGTTTTATCCACACCATTTATCCATTATTCTAGATCATTTTAAGAAATCAACCCAAAAATAAGGTAAATCCTAGGTGGACCAAATCACTAGAAACAATATTGATTGAATGCCTACCATTAAATACTTTTGGTAGGCCAATGATGTTTTGGATCAAACTGATATTTGTTTTGTTCCCTTCATCCAGCTCTTTCTGACCTAATCAATAGGTTGGATGTGAAACAAACATTACAGTGGCCTAAGGAGTTTTAACGGTGGATTTTCAATCATTACTATTTTGTGTGGTGTGGTCCATCTGAGATTTTAGATATGCCTCATTTTTGGAATCAAGCCCTAAAACAATCCAAAATAATGAATGGACAGCATGGATAAAACAAATACAGGATGGTGGACCCCACAGACCATCGGACGTTACCCACGCCTCTAGCCAAACTGCCTCCGTCAACCCCGATTTAAAAAAAAAAAAAAAAGGAAAGAAAGAAAGGGGTTTTCTAACCCTGCTAAAGCTAGATCGGAGAGGGAGAAGGAGATTGGGAGAGGAAGAATGAGACTGAGAGAGGGAAACGGAGGCCTTCACTCCGTCTGAGAAGGTAGGTATGCTTCTTCAATCCAGGTACGATTCTTCCCAACGATTTTCATTTCAAAAATTTCAACCGTTACCTGTAACTTAAGTTACAGGTAACTTGAAAAACGACTCCAGTGCCTGTAAGATTTTCGGCTCTTTCTCCTGTAACTTAGTTACAGGTTGAGAGAAAGTCACCCGTGACTTTCCTCCCTCAAACACCAACTGTAACAAAGTCACCGATAACTCACTTACATTTTAGAAAAGTTACAGGCATCCAAACAGGCCCTTAAAGATGCTTCCAGAAGGACTTCAGCACGTGACTACCGTCAAGAAATTAGAGGTGTTGTACATGCCAAATGAATTCAAGGCCGGAATGCGGGAAAATGGTGGAGAGGATTGGCATAAGATTCAACATATACCCTCAATCGAAACAAATTAGTGATCCATCAAAGACAGGTGGATTTAGTTGCTTGTTTCTTCCACCAACGGAATGGAAGGGAAAATTCAGCATCTCTACAAAAGCCGGTGAGGGTTTTTTTTTTTTTTTTCCGTTTATTTCCCTCATCTTGATTAGCTCTAGGTAATACTGTCTCTTGCATATCATGCATGTTAGTTGTTGGTTGAAATGCCCCAACCAAGAATGTCTGAGGCCATTACTTCATCTACCATTATGAATTGTCCCACATGAATGTGTGATTGGATAAGTGACACCAGTCTGTTTGCTCCCTGTTGATCGTGAACTTTTGATCATTTTGGCTTCCAGCTTGAGGGCCACCATTCAAACAGTAAGAATGAGCTTGCCAGTGCTATTTTTGGGCTCCTGTCTATCTGGGAAAGGGTTCACTAGAGCAATGGTTATGATCATCTAAGCATGCAGCCACATGGACAGCTCTTAACATTCACTATCTTTTCTTTGAATGCTTAAGGATGTTTTGAGATTTGAATATCTCAAGCCTTCACAATCCAAATGTTGTATTGCCCAAGCAATCTTTCTAATCATCGATTGCGATACGTGCCATGATAGAAGAGGTAGGTTGATTCTACATGCATATAGATCCCAATCCCTCTAACGTTGCTACTCATCCAATGTTGTACTCGTGTGCAAGATCAAGCCATCCATCAGGTGGAGCCATTGTGATTGTACCCTGACCCATGAATCGGAATGGTCCAATGTGCAGGCGATCCACATGCATATATTGAATCTGGTTATGAGATTTTATTAATACAAATTGTACAGATTAGGAAATGATTTCTTTCTTAGTTTTAGATAAATTCTCTCTTTTACTTGGTATAATAAAAAGCCACCTCTAAATGAGTTTTATGTATGCCTTGCCCTAATCCTACTCAAACTGAGTTACATTATCTATACCTGAAATTCCCTCGGCTCTGCCAATCACATCTAGATGTAGGGTGCACCCAGATTAAGTAAAACAGAACACAAGACATGTTAACACAATGCAACTAAAACTATTTATTTTGCTTTAGTAACTCATGGAATCAATCTTTTTTTCAATTTTCTTGTCTATTTTGCTTCATCAACTGAATTTGGTATTTATTTACGCAATGAGTCTAGTGTAAATATGCTTCAACTATTTGTTTAGATTTGAAAAGCAAATTATAGTACATCATTATCAATTTTTAATCCCAGTTTTGATTTTTCCATTGTTGCTTCGGTAGGAGAGAGTCTCACGGTGCATGCGAAGCGACACGACCAGACAACATGTTGATGTAGAGACTGTTGGCTTGAAAGTTCATTTCCTGTTTATGGTTTTCATACTCTGTCATTATGAATAATGGTGTGTGTTAGTTATTTGGATGATGTTTTCAGACATCAGCATGAGATGTGTACTTTTATCAGCCAATCCCTTCATACACTGGTGTGTTTTATGGTGGTTGAAATCGAATGATGATGACTTAATCCTTTGTAGTTGTAGATTGTGATTTCAGCAGCATCCATCAGATTATTATGGGTTCATACACTGGTGTCCAATTGATTGTGAAATTTCTTTTTGAATGTTGGCTATTGCTTATTTTCTGAGTTGATCAACATTTTTTTGGGCTGCTGAATGGATGGCTACCATAGTGTCCCAATCTAATGGCTTTGCTTCTTCACTGTGGCCCATTCATGTGGTAGCCCACCAAATCCTTTGGTTAAGCTTCATCCACGTTGGCCAACAATTTTAGGAGGTCCAAATTGGCATGTATATATGCCACGTCTACAGAGGACGGCTGTAGCACCCCTAGTGAGGTAGCCGGTTGGGTGGAGATACTCACGGTAAAAACTAAGTATTCATCTAGCCAACAATGAGGGAGTTGGGTCAGGTGGGGTTCTTGTCGGGCATTTGGCAAATGAGATACCAATCCTTTAACTAGGGATGGCTTTGGGCCAGTTGGCCTGACCAGACCAGCCAGCTTTGAGCTACTAGCTTACCCATGGGCCAGGTTTTGGCTTGTCATGCGTGGCTCGATAAATTATCAGGCTGGGTTTGGGTTTGAAGTCATTTTAACCCAAACCAACCCGGCCAGGCTACGGCCTATCATGTGTAGCGCCATCAATTTTCAGGCTGGTCTTGGGCGTAAGTCATTTTAGCCCCAACAAACCTGGCTTGACTTCATATGCATGTGTTCTATCCTACAAATGTCCTGTTCCAATAGTTACTGAGCGATGCATCTGCATCTTAAATGTAGAGTATTGGCATTTGGCTCACTTGTATCATAGTTCCAAAATTCAGCGACTCACACTGACGGCCTCAACCATGCCAGCCAATGGCATTTACTAGCTGATCAATTAATGTTATAGGTTAAAAATCACAAACTTTATTATACACAGTATTTTAAGTGTCTAGCATTAGCGTTAATAAATTTGGAGTTTAATTATTAAATATCGAGTTGAGTTGAATTTTTGAGTCAACCTGACCTAGCTGGATATTGAGTCGAGTTGAGCTTTCAAGTTTTTAACTTTGAAATAATTGAAGATCCAAATGAGTCAAACAGTGAGCATCTTCGGCACATTCTAGAGACAATTACCGGACCTGGTCGGCCAGCGGCAAATCCTATAAAGATCTGGGTTACTGCACATCGTCGGTAACTCTAAGGACACAGTAACTGATGTGCGAATGGATTTCTTTCTTATTTTTAGATAAATTATCCCTTGTATTTCTTCAAATAATGTAATACAATAAGGAGCCACCTCTAAATGAGTTTTACGTATGTCCTGCCCTAATCCTACTCAAACTGAGTTACATAATATCTATACCTGAAATTCCCCAGGCTCTGCCGATCACGTCTAGATGTAAGGTGCACCCGTGTATTAGGAAAAACAGAACACAGGACACATTATTGCAATGCAACTCAAAACTATTTATTTTGTTTTATTAACTTTAATTATGGAATCAATCGTTTTTTCATTTTTCTTTTCCATTTTCCTTCATCAACTGAATTTGAGATTTATTTATGCAATGAGTTTAGTGTAAATATGCTTCAACCACTTGTTTAGATTTTAAAAAGCAAATTGCAGTATGTCATTATCAAATTTTTAATCCCAGTTTTGATTTGCCAACTGTTGCTTTAGTAGGAGAGAGTATTAAGCGCATGTGAGGCGACAGGACCAGCCAACATGTTGATGTAGAAACTGCTTGCTTGAAAGTTCATTTTCTTTTAATGGTTTTAATACCGTCTTGTATAATGGTGTGAGTTATTTGGATGATGTTTTCAGACATTAGCATGAGATCTGTAGTTTTATCTACTAATCTCTTTATAAACTGGTGTGTTTTATGGTGGTTGAATCCGATGATGATGACTTACATACTCTCTAGTTGTAGATTGTGATTTCAGTTACTATCCATAAGATTATTATGGGTTCATATACTGGTGTCCATCTAATTGTGAGTTTTTTTCTTTTATTTTCTTTTTTTTTGAATGTTGCCTATTGCATATTTCAGAGTCAATCAATCTTTGTTTGGGCCGCTAAATGGATGGCAACTGTTCACTCCCCAAGTGAAGGGTTATGATGTAGTAATAAACTCGGTAAGACCCAGGTCGAATCCCAAGGGACTGATACCTGTACGTTATCTGAAACTAAGTAGAACTAGAACTAGATTAAGATGAATTCTAAATCAATTAAAAATTGTAAAATAATTAATCTAAAACTTAAGAAAAATCAAAAATAAAAAACTAGGGATTCAGAGGATCCACTTGTAAAGATCAGGGAGATCTTACGCCTTCTTCAAGAATTATGAAATTTACTGAACTGCTGTTGATATAATTTCAAAGAGATGAAATGTATATGAATTAGAATGGATTCCATCACCAAACCATGCCTAAGAGACTATGGCAAACAACAGAATTAAACTAATTACCAACCAATCAACAATGCATGAAGGTTACGAAGGGTACTGACATCCGACCATGCTCAAGAGACGATGGTGAACAGGGCTTCCTGATGTCATAAATATAACAAAGCAAAGGAAATACTCAAAGCCTTCGCAGACCCATTGTAATTTTAGTCACAACAGACCATTAAAAACTAAGAACATTCCATTAATAATCAACTAAAATCAAACTCAATTCTCAAATTAAATCAAAGGCATAAGTAAAATCTCCCATTACGCTACAAGCTTTACCTCTTAGCCCTAGCTAAGAGGTTTAGCCCGTCATGAACGGGTTAATCTCAAAGTAGAAAAAATAAATAAACAGCAAAATAAAAAGAAAAACTACTCTCTCTCCGTCCAAACCGTCCCAAGGATGGGATTTTCCTCCGGCCGTGGATGCCTTACTCTCTCTCTCCTTTTTCCTTTTATAACTGTAAAAGACGGTGGGTGAAAACGCTGGCTGGAGTCGGTTTGCGTGGCTTTTACGCAGCCAGTTACGCAGCAACATAAAGATAGCTGCATTTGATAGTTGTTGGAGAATCCTGTTATCAACATTGACCGAATCTGCCTCCTTGGTAATGGCCGTGGACCCCCCTGGGCATCATGTGAACGGTTTGGATCACGAATCCGACCGTGAGTATGATCACTGAATGACCCACCGTAACGCGTTGCGTCCGGTTTTTCTGGACTGCGAACAGAGCCCACGCTGGTTGCGTTGGCTGTCGGCGGGGCCCACTCCTTTAGATTTACGAGGAATCCACTCCGTCCATTAATCTTTTTATGACATCTTAGCCCAAAAGAATAAATTTTGAGAGAATCTTTGCAGTGGATGCAAAGTTCTTGAGGTTTTCTTCTGCTGCACACGTGTTGTTCTCCCTCCATCCGTGTACGCACATGTATACATTTATCTGTGAAAACTCCATGGATGTCGTCAGGCCCTTGCTCTTCTTCGAATGGACGGTGTGGATCAGGTCCAAAATTCATGATGGTGGCCCACGCGATTTTCCCGCAAGCCCTGTTGCCAACAGAGCTTTCGTTTTTCTCCCTGTGATGGTCAGTGGGCCCCACATTGATGCTTATGAAGAAATCCATGCCGTCCAATGGGTTCCCCACAAAAAACTGTTTGGGAATACCCATTCCTGTTTGATTTCGGTGTGACACGCGATATCTTTCACTCCACCGTCCGTCATACGTTGCAATTGCATCCGGCCATGTGATCATGCATGGGTCCCAGAAAACACATTTTGTACGTCCTCCCAAGAATAATGTACGGACCCGATTGTGTATATGATGGACGGTGTGGGACCAATTCGTGGTTTAGTGAACGCACGTCCGTTCTTCTGGCGTAAACCGAAATTCGTTTGGGTTTTTTTTTTAGAAAACACGGGTCAGTGCAATGGTTGACCGCATCTTGGACCAGTGCATGTCTAATGCATGGATACTCTCTATACACGCAGTGTACGTGTGGGGCCCATCACGATGTACTCTAGAAATTCGCTCCATCCATCTGTTCTGTCATATCATTTAAACCGTGGGGACTAAAGATGAAGCATATCTAGAAGCAGATAGGCCCAAAATCATGATTCTGAGGGCTGATCTATCCATTAGGCCACTTCTAACAGGATCCAATGGCTGAAATTCGATGTGTATGATTAATTTATGGTCCTCAGGCCATGTATGAAGTTTTAAGCTGACCAGATGATGAGAACCCTATGATCTTGCATTCTGGATGCGTTTCAGGCCACTTGTGCTTCAATTTCTCAGTTTTCTCAGATCTCTGACTATGTAAATCTATCGATCTTGGCCCTCCTGTTGTCCTTCTCTTTGCCTTGGTGACATCAGAGCATTAAATCCACGCTCTTAGCATCTTTTTCAGTCACATGATCGTAAATTCACCCTGCAGCACAAACACGATTTAAATGGGCCTTTAAACCTATTCATGGTCATAAATCCAAGTAATAACTAGGGTCTAATATGCAATATTTGACCCTCAACATAACCCCCAACCAGCAGTTTGCTAGTCCCGAGCAAAATATGCGAAAAATAAGTTGAGAATTATCCGGCAATTTCTATGAACTCGAATGATTCTTTTGAAAAACAATTCAGATATTAGAATTCTAAGACTCATGAATGTTGGAAATTATTTTCTCCTGGACTCAAGCACACAACAAACTTCGTAATCAAGTTCAAGGTATTAATCTATCAATTAGGATAATTTTAAACATTAAGTTTCATGGGTGTAATCTCGGCTTATCAACAGTAAAATTCACTTCTCTATTTCAGGATATCATTGGTAACCAGCAAGAGCATTCAGGACACCCAAAACCTAAACCAAACGTGCCCCATGGATCATTCTTTTTCTTTCTTTCAACCTTTAATTTTTCTATTAAAAGTAACGTCAAGGAGGGGAATTAAGACCTCACCTATAGGGAGCAAACCTATGGTGAAGACTGTACACCCAACCCTGTTCACATATCATCCATGAGGAATTAAATCTATACTTATAGGGAGTAAACCTATGGTGAAGATTATTCGCCCAAATCTTTCCCAAGATATCTTCCTTTCTTTTCTTTTTTTTTTCTTTTTTTTTTCATATCGATCCTGTTAGGCATTTTTTTCTTCAATTGATCATGAAGGGCAATTTCTCAGGCTGGTTCCTTCCATGCTTATTTATTACCAAGATAACCCTTCAATATCGAACTGAAACCGCAATATGTAAGCGAGATGTGACATGTGAAATCGTGACCCAATCAATGTTTAAAACTTCTAATCATAAATTAACAATTCAGACTTAACTGGGAAATCTACTAGATACTAAATCCAAGAGTCATAAATTACCAACATCACGTATCTTAAAATTCTAAGTACCCTAGATGGCCGTCAAAATCACTTCGAATTCACAAGAAATTTCTAAAAATTTTCATAATTTTTGCTCAAGACTAAGAAAATACTGATTAGGTTACCTAATCTCTCACCCCCAACCAAAAATTTACATTGTCCTCAATGTAAAAGATATATGAGCATGTAATGCACATAGGACAACAAAAGTAAAGTGATAGGAAGATAGTACCTGGATAACGAATCAAGAGAAAGATCTTCCAAGAGATTGCATCATGGAGGCTGGTCAGCACGAGAGAGAAAGCAAAATAAAAATAACAAAAATAAAATCCTACCTATACCACTTTCGCAGGTACTCTTGATTGCATTTAGCGTATGCAATAAGCCTTTAAACCCCTAGGTTACCCCTAGTGGACGAGTTGTAGTCTCGTGAGGGTTTGCAACAATGTTACCCACAAACATTGAATCGATCATGCTGCAAGGTTCCCCTTCCAGCCAATATCTTGATAAGTTTCTCAGTAAGTTCCTCAATAGGATCATCCAAAAGCCCTTTTTGCAATAGGCTTGGGCGCCTTGGAGCATGACTTTCCAGAAAAACTTATGTACCTCATTAAAAATTTGTCGTTGATTTGACTGAGGTATCCAAAGTATATATGATTCACCTGTGTCAGAAAAAGTTTCAAAGTTAGTATCCCATGGTGAATCAAAGACTACAGATAGATCAAATTGAGAAAAATTTTTAGGAAGTAGTGTAGTCTCAATACATTCTGAAGTATCAGACTTCGGTTCAATTTTCAACTCCTCCTCCCCCAATGGTAAACATTCAGGATCTGTGGAAGAAGGGGCTTCAGAGTAAGGGTTTTCTCGGTCAGTGTTGACTGTCAAGATATTGTCTTGTAAGGCATTCACTGTGTCTCTTATCATGGGATCATTTGAATCTGCAAAGTGTATCAAGTAATCATCAAAAGAGTTGGGACATTCTGCTGAGAGTGACTTATTTTTCACCTTGGAGCTCGTGATGAGCTGCCCAAGGAATCCATCATCCTTGAAAGTGGATGGATGTATGCTCTCTTACTCCAGCCCTACACAGACAGATTGAGGGTAAGTATATGAAGCGTTGGTATGCGGACTTTGTTCATTGATACTACTCAGAAGAGGCATTGAATCGTCAACATTCAACACTTCAGATGGTGGCCTCAACTAGGTGGTTTCAAAATCCAGAGTCATATCAAGTAACTTATCCATCTCCCGAATCATATCATCATTCAATTTAGGAGAGTAGTCTAAACATATCTCACAAGAGATAGAAGGGTCGGTTATAAGGAGCTCATCCACTTTTAGATCAGACATGTCCGGTGAGTGAACTAGCTGATTAAGACCGTTCTCTTCGTGTACTCCTTGATCATTGACCTGAACCAAACTTGTGATGAATTCTAGGGGAACTATGACTGCACATTCATGATCATCATCCCAATACTCATCATATTTTGGTTCAGTGCAGTGCACACTTGGGATGGACTCGCTTTCCTCATATTTTTCACCTAGAATGGGTTGAGGTTCGCTTAAACTAGCATCTTCTTCATAATTGGAATCTAGTGTGTCATGTGATTGAAGTGTGTCATCATCATTATATTTGAAAGACAGCCATGTCCCTTCCCCATTCTGTTGAACAGTCATCGAGATCGACTCATCGATAAATTGAACCGTATGCTCGTTAATGGAATCCAACTCCTCATTCTAAATTCCAGAGTTCTTCAAAAGCGAGTTAGGATCACTTTCCTCGCATTGTATTTCTGGAATGAATCGTGGCTAGGATGACCGAGCCTCCTCTATCCTATCGAGGCACGAATTGAGTCCTTCCATTGCTTTTCTGAATTCCACAAACCACTCCATGTTATGCTGAATTGAATTTTCCTAGATCGTTTCTGGTTGGATCTTAAAGGTAGAGGATCCAAGAGAATAATCACTTGAAATAAGTGCTTCCAAAGTTTTTATACTTTCTCCAAAATAGGCCAAGTTAAGCTAAAATGAATCCTCTTGGATCGTTTCTGGTTGGATCTCAATGTTAGGGTATCCAAGAGGATAATCTTTATAACATGTTGTTGGTTCATCTTCCTAGCTTTGATGTTTCCACTGGTTATAGTTATACTGATCATACATGTGAGAATATGATGGCTGATAATAATCCTCATTCCCATAATTACGATCGTATACAGCCCTACTAACCGATGGAATATAATGTTCTAGTCAGTTCTCAATGTCTGTTTGTGATGGAGAAAAATCTTGAGGTAATGTTGAATTCCACAACCCTCGGGCATTCCCCAATATCTCATATTCATCTCAGCATATGCACGTACCCATGCTTCCATGGTAGAACCCTAACTCTAAGTCTAATCCTATAATAAAAGAAAAGTCCTATAACAATATGGAAAGCAAGAGAAGAAGTTAGAACGTAGTTACCAGGTTAGAGATTCCTAAGTTAAACCCAAATTAGATGTCTATGTCAGGATCCTACAAAATAAGAAAACAGGTTAGTTTATATAAATTAGAAAAACCTAAACCTAAAGTTAGTAAAATCCTAATCTTGCACTAATCCTAAAACTAGTTAATTTCAGAAAACATAGTCGTCAGTCCTCAGCAACGGCGCCAAAAACTTGTTCACTGCCCAAGTGCAGGGTTGTGATATAGTAATAAACTCGGTAAGACCGAGGTCGAATCCCAAGGGACTGATACCTGTACGTTATCTGAAACTAAGTAGAACTAAAACTAGAGTAAGATGAATTTTAAATCAATTAGAAATTGTGGAATAATTAATCTAAAACTTAAGAAAAATTAAAAATAGAAAACTAGGGATTCGGAGGATCCACTTGTAAAGATCAAGGAGATCTTACGCCTGCTTCAAGAATCATGGAATTTACTGAACTGCTGTTGATATAATTTCAAAGAGATGAAAGGTATATGAATTAGAATGGATTCCATCACCAAACCATGCCTAAGAGACTATGGCAAACAACAGAATTAAACTAATTACCAACCAATCAACAATGCATGGAGGTTAGGAAGGGTACTGACATCCGACCATACCCAGGAGACGATGGTGAACAACAGGGCTTCCTGACGTCACAAATATAACAAAGCAAAGGAAATACTCAAAGCCTTCGCAGACCCATTGTAATTTTAGTCACAACAGACCATTAAAAACTAAGAACATTCCATTAATAATCAACTAAAATCAAACTCAGTTCTCAAATTAAATCAAAGGCATAAGTAAAATCCTCAATTACACTACAAGCTTTACCTCATAGCCCTAGCTAAGAGGTTTAACCCGTCATGGACAGGTTAATTTCAAAGTAGAAAAAATAAATAAACAGCAAAATAAAAAGAAAAACTACTCTCTCTCTCTCTGTCCAAACCGTCCCAAGGATGGGATTTTCCCCCGACGGTGGATGCCTTACTCTCTCTCTCCTTTTTCCTTTTATAACTGTGAAAGACGGTGGGTGAAAATGCTGGCTGGAGTCGGTTTACGTGGCTTTTACGCAGCCAGTTACGCAGCAACATAAAGATAGCTGCGTTTGATAGTTGTTTGAGAATCCTGCTATCAACATTGACCGAATCTGCCTCCTTGGTAATGGTCATGGACCCCCTGGGCATCATGTGAACGGTTTGGATCACGAATCCGACCGTGAGTACGATCACTGAATGGCCCACCGTAACGCGTTGCATCCGATTTTTTCGGACTGCGAACAGAGCCCACCCTGGCTGCGTTGGCTGTCGGCGGGGCCCACTCCTTTAGATTTACGAGGAATCCACTCCGTTCATTAATCTTTTTACGACATCTTAGCCCAAAAGAATAAATTCCGAGAGAATCTTTGCAGTGGATGCAAAGTTCTTGAGGTTTTCTTCTACTGCACATGTGTTGTTCTCCCTCCATCCGTGTACGCACACGTATACATCTATCTGTGGAGACTTCATGGATGTAGTCAGGCCCTTGCTCCGCTTCCAATAGATGGTGTGGATCAGGCCCAAAATTCATGATGGTGGCCCACGCGATTTTACCGCAATCCCTGTTGCGAACAGAGCTTTCGTTTTTCTCCCTGTGATGGTCAGTGGGCCCCACATTGATGCTTACGAAGAAATCCATGCCGTCCAATGGGTTCCCCACAGAAAACCGTTTGGGAATACCCATTCCTGTTTGATTTCGGTGTGACACGCGATATTTTTCACTCCACCATCCGTCATACGTTGCAATTGCATCCGAGCGTGTGATCATGCATGGGTCCTAGAAAACACATTTTGTATGGTATGTGTTTCCTCCCAAGAATAATGGACGGATCCGATTATGTATATGATGGACGGTGTGGGCCCAATTCGTGGTTCAGTGAACGCACGTCCGTTCTTCTGGCGGAAACTGAAATTCGTTTTGTTTTTTTTTTTAGAAAACATGGGTCAGCGCAATGGTTGACCACATCTTGGACCAGTGCACGTCCAATGCATGGATACTCTCTGTACACGCAGTGTACGCCTGGGGCCCATCATGATGTACTCTAGAAATCCGCTCCATCCATCCGTTCTGTCATATCATTTAAACCGTGGGGACCGAAAATGAAGCATATCTAGATAGCAGGTGGGCCCAAAATCATGATTCTGAGGGCTGATCTATCCATTAGGCTACTTCTAACAGGATCCAATGGCTGAAATTCGATGTGTACGGTTAATTTATGGTCCTCAGGCCATGTATGAAGTTTCGAGCTGACGAGATGGTGGGAACCCTATGATCTTGCATTCTGGATGCGTTTCATGCCACTTGAGCTTCAATTTCTCAGTTTTCTCGAATCTCTGACTATGTAAATCTGTCGATCTTGGCCCTCATATTGTCCTTCTCTTTGCCTTGATGACATCAGAGCATTAAATTCACGCTCTTAGCATCTTTTTTAGTCACATGATCGTAAATTCACCCTGCAGTACAAACACGATTTAAATGGGCCTTTAAACCTTTTCATGGTCATAAATTCAGGTAATAACTAGGGTCTAATATGCAATATTTGACCCTCAACAGCAACCACATTCATTTGCTAGCCCACCAAATCCTTGGATTAAACTTCATCCATGTCAGCCAGCAATTTTAAGGGGTTGAAATTGGCATGCATGTTATGCCACATGTACAGTGGATGGATGGTAACATACTAGTGAGGTAGTTGGTAGGGTGGAAAGACTTCCGTTGTCCTGGAAAATGGGCCAAAACAATAGGGGAAAAGCCTGACCGTAAACTAGAATGGACCCCATAAAAAATAAGTATTCATCTGGCCAATGATCAGTGGAAGTTGGGTCAGGTGGGTTTACTTGTTGGGCATTTGGTAAATGAGATACCAATCCTTTGACTAGGGGTGGCAATGGGCCAGGTGGCTGCCCAAACCAGCAGCTCACAGTTGAAATTTTCCTAAGGTCTGCTGTGATGTTTGGGAAAAACATAAAAATTAGCTCGATTCAAAACTTCTATGGCCCCCAAGAAGTTTTCAATGGTAAGAGTTTAATCCCCATTATGTGGTTCTGTGTCTTGAATCTGTCTTGGTTTTATACTTATATACTTAAATGATATAGAAAAATGGATGAATGGTGTGGATAAAACCTATACATTACCGTGGCCACTTAGAGGCCCTGCCCATTCCAAGCTGGTGGCGACGCAAATGCGTTCAATCAATGGTTTATGTTAAAAATTGCAAACTTTTGTAATCAAAGTATTTTTAGTGTCTATTGTTAGTGTAAATAAATTCAGAGTTTAATTATTAAATATCCACTCGAATGCAAATGCAAGAACTCTCCCCACGAACTTCACCGAAGTTTTGGATTTGCTTTATTTTTTGGGGGGGTCATGCCTTAAAATGAGCTGGCAAATGGATGTACCACATGGATATAAAACACATACATCATAGTGGGTCCACAGCATTCCTTAGATCGACCAACCTCGGTGGTTCCTTAGATCCACCGAATCTACATCCAATTGTAAGGGATCCAGATTGCGTAGTGGCCCCGTCACCAGGGACATCCATGATGTCCTGACATGGCAGGATTTGAATGGGCAACATGCCACTATCAGATATATGAGTACACATTTGACCTAGAAAATTTAAAACATGCTTTGTGTGGGCTTCATCTCTAGTAGCGAGTGTGGCTCAATCAAAACCCGCAATGTCGAGTCACCATGGACGTCTACAGTGGTAAGCTCACTGTGCTACCCACCTAGGCTGCGGATCTACCGATCAGATCCATTGGACGCCTTTGTGACATGTCAGGTTCCTGCCTATTGATTAGTTTGAATATTTGAACAGTTCTTCATTTGCTCAAAAAAGATTTGATTGAAGTTAGTTGAAGCTTGAAAAGTAGTTTATTCCCATTTTAAATGGGGTCTATAAAGTGGATTTTTTTTAAAAAAAATAATTTTCTTTGCATCGCTCTTGGAAATTTACAGCTTTTCAGGAGTGTCCCAACAAAAAGGGAGAGGACTACTCCTATCATATGACAGTATTTGGGCAAGAGACATCTGAAAGAAACCACCAAAAACATAAGCAAAAGAGCCTGCGCAGCATCGAGCCAAGAGGTGCTGGGATACCCTGTCTAGGAGGGCCTGATGGTCCCGATGGCTACAATATCCATGGCTAGAGCACCGCGAACCGGCTTAGAAAGATCAGGATGGGAAACATACATTCTGTTTGGGCAACCCTCACTGGCCATTTTAGCCAAGGCGTCTGCCACAGAGTTCCCTTCGTGGAAAATATGGTTGAAAGAGAGATTGAGTGGCTGATGAAATTATTGGATTGCGCCTACCTTGTACCATAAGTTCCAAGAACTGAGAGTTCCTGCATCTTCCACAGCACTTGCAATAGACTTGGAATCAGTTTCAACAATGATGTTGGAGAGGCCCAACTTGGAGCAAATCGTGATGCCGTCAAGCATGGCTTGGGCTTCTGTTAGAGTGTTTGTAGAATTACTGTAGATTCTGTGAAACGCAAAGAGAAGCTTGCCATCATGGTCCCTACGGACCCCTCCACCACCACTCGGTCCAGGATTCCCCCTCGAGGAACCATCCACATTCAGTTTTAGCTAGCCCCGAAGGAGTTTTTTCCAAACAACTATGATCTTACTTCTGTTAGGGGAGGGCTTGGCTATGGGAATGTTGAGGGCCCGAAGAGTGATTGATTCTGACAGGGAATTCCAATTCGTTCCTGGGGATGAACCTAATTCTTGCAACCAGTGAGTAACCTTGAAAATAATCTAGTTGACTGACATCGCATGACCTTCAAAACGTGCCTGGTTTCTGCTCAACCATATCTCCCAAGTTATAATGCTTGGGACAAGGCCTATTAGAAGAGAAACTCTAGATTTCTTGCTGGCTGAAGAAATCCAAAAGAGGATGCGCTGAAGGGTAGGCAAATTGGAGGAGAAAGTAATGCCAAAGTGGGTTATAACAAATAAAATAGTTAGGAGAGAGATGCTCACCATTTTGAATGTGTATGTGAAATCCACTCCCACCATAAGATAATTTATAACCCGTTAGGCAGGATCACAGGGGAAATAGTTTGGAGGGTGTACACCCCCTATTCACTGTTCTCGATGGATGTACTGATTTCTAGACCTTTAAGCTTAACATGGGCATGTGCATCCGATGGTCAGAGTAGACTTTATGTGCACATCACAGTGAGGCCCAATTGCACCCACCCCGACTTTGCAAGCACGGAAGATCTCCTGCAGCGCTCTCCATTGGAGACAATTTTCGGGTGTGGCTTTGGTGTATCCCTGGACAGTGTGGCCCACTGGTGATGTATGTGTCTTACATCCACACCATTCATCCATTTTGACACATCAGTTTAGGGCATGATTCAAAAAATGAAGCAAACCCAAATCATAGGTGGACCACAACATAGGAAATAGTAGTGATTGAATACCCACCATTAAAAACTTCGTAGGGCCACCAGAATGTTCATTTTCCATCTGACCTATTGATAAGGTCATAATGACCTGGATGAAGGGACCATACACAAATATCATTTTGATTCAAAAATTTTGTGACTTACAAGAAGTTTTTAATTGTCAGTCACAACTATTTTTTCGTGTGGTTCCCCTGAGATTTAGATATTCTTCAATTTTTTATCATGCTCTAAGATTAGCTATAAAAAGAGAAATTTGCGACTGTACGATGCATTTATGGCCCATTTACGAGACGAAGCCCACCTTATTTTCCCTTGCAAAAATAAGCCCCAGCTGTACGGACGCCTTCCCAAAGGTCGAAAATGCCTCTGCTTTTTTCCTTCAAGCGGATCGGCCGCTGCTCGAAGACGAGCGTCGAGCGCTGACGCTCCTCGAACTCTGAGTTTTACGAACGGTTCAAACGAGATCAACGTTACATGGGCCCCACAGTTATGTATTTATTATATCCACAACATTCATCCATATTTCGAGATCATTTCGGACCGTTATCCCAAAAAAAAAAAAATCATAACCAAAGATCAACTGGACCACACCACAAAGAGCAGCAGAAAATTGATTTTCACCGTTGAAACTTGTGTAGGGCCCACCGTAACATTTATTTTCCATCCAATCTATTCATAAGGTCACAAAGACCTGGATGAAGAGGAAAAACAAATTTCGTAATGATCCAAAACTTCCGTGACCCCTAAAAGGGTTTCAACGGTAGACGTTCAATCCTCCACTACCTTTTACAGCGTGGTCCACTTGATAGCTAAATCTGTCTTATTTTTCTTCTTAAGACTTATAACGAGTTCACCAAATAGATGGATGGTTTGGATATAACACATACCTCATAAAAGGACCCACAAAGGCGGTGGGGATTACAACAGAGAAAAAAGAAGAAGAAGAAGCCTGGAATCTATGGCTACGAATATAATCCGTAGCCATAACTGCAGCCCATGCTTTTTTGATATGCCCTTTGCTATGTATTGAAGGTCTTTCGATTAATCCAAAAAGGTCCAGAACTGTCCAACAACTTTGCATAAAAAAATCCCGCAATTTTCGATACATATCGAAGTGTACTCGATATTATCGAAGATATAGCTACGGATTATAACCGTAGCCATAGCTGCAGTCCGTAAAAGTCTATGCAATTTTTTAAAATTTTTTAATTTTTAATATTTTAATTTTAATTTTTTACATGGAGAACTTTATTCTACCTACAATTTTCTCTAATACATATTTATATAAATATGTATATATAAGCATATAATTTTTTTTTTTCTCTTTTTTTCATTTCTTTCTTTATTCATTTCACAAGAAGATCTTCTAAACCAAAATTAGTTACTTGATGTACCCTATATGATTTTGGGGTAGGAGAAGCTACTTTAGCCAACTAACCTAGTTATTTTTCAAGATTCCATCAAGTCGATGGTCGAAAATCTATTTCATATTCACTTTGCGGTCAATTTCATTCATTTCATTTACTTCACGATCATTTTCATGCACATCATGGTCATTCCCGCCTATTCCGTGTTGATTCACGGTCCTTTCGGTGCATTTCAAGGTCATGCACCTATACTTCACGGTCATTTGCATGCATTTCACGGGCAATTCGCAGCAATTCATGATCACTTCCATGCATTTCATGGCCATCCGAAACAATTCCGTATTGATTCACGGTCATTTTGAGGCATTTCACGGTCAAACCCCTTCACTTCACAATCATTTGCATGCATTTTACTGTCAATTCACTCCAATTCATGATCACTTCCATGCATTTCACGGTCATCCCAAACAATTCCCTGTTGATTCACGGTCATTTCGAGGCATTTCAAGGTCAAACTCCTTCACTTCATGGTCATTTGCATGCATTTCATGGTCAATTCGCTGCAATTCATGATCACTTCCATGCATTTCACGGTCATCCGAAACAATTCCGTGTTGATTCACTGTCATTTCGATGCATTTCACGGTCAAAATCCTTCACTTCACGGTCATATGCATACATTTCACAATCATTTTGCTTCAATTCATCATCACTTCCATGCATTTCATGGTCATTTCGAGGCATTTCACAGTCAAACTCCTTCACTTCATGGTCATTTGTATGCATTTCAAGGTCAATTCGCAGCAATTCATGATCACTTCCATGCATTTTACTGTCATTCGAAACAATTCTGTGTTGATTCACGGTCATTTTGATGCATTTCACGGTCAAACTCCTTCACTTCACGGTCAAACTCCTTCACTTCACGGTCATTTCGCTTCAATTCATGATCACTTCCATGCATTTCACGGTCATCCGAAACAATTCCGAGTTGATTCACTGTCATTTCGATGCATTTCACGGTCAAAATCCTTCACTTCACGGTCATATGCATACATTTCATGGTCATTTCGCTTCAATTCATCATCACTTCCATGCATTTCACGGTCATTTCGAGGCATTTCACGGTCAAACTCCTTCACTTTACGGTCATTTGCATGCATTTTACGGTCAATTCGCAGCAATTCATGATCACTTCCATGCATTTCACGGTCATCCGAAACAATTCCGTGTTGATTCACGGTCATTTTAATGCATTTCACGGTCATTTCGCTTCAATTCATCATCACTTCCATGCATTTCACGATCATCTGAAATAATTCCATGTTGATTCACGGTCATTTCGAGGCATTTCACAGTCAAACTCTGTTGAGGGACAAATATTGCATATTAGACCTCATTTATTACTTGAATTTACGAGCATAATATCGTCTAACGCCCGATTTTAATTGTGTTTTGTTGCAGGGTGTGATTAGGAGAGTTGACTGAAAAAGAGTATTAAAAGTGCTGATTTGATGCTCCAGAGGCACCAGATCAAGGGACGAATTCCATGGGACCAAGATCGAAGAATTTACACGTTAGGGACCCGAGGAAATCAAGCTGTTCACATTTATAAGGCGTGGAAATGGTCCAAAAATTAAAGATCACAGGGTTCTCGCCATCCGATTGAGTCAAAACTTCATACATATGATGGGGGCCATAAATTAACCGTACACGTCAAAAATCAGCCATTGGATCACTCTGAAAGTGGTCCAAAGGATAGATCAGCCCTCAGAATTATGATTCTGAGCCCACCTGATATCTGGATCTACTTCAATTTTGGTCTCAACGTCTAAAATGATATGATAAAACGGATGGTCGGAGCAAATTTCTCACAAACATCGCTGTAGAACCCTTGTGTACATCACATGTGCATGGTACACAAGTGCACCGGCCGTGCACTAAAACTCTCAAAGTCGGTCAACACATGCTGACCGACTCTATCTTCTCAAAATAAAAAACGAGCCAGTGTCCTCATGCCGTCTGCCGGTTTTTAGTAGTGGGCCCCACCCATCTCATGTTTCATTGATCTAGACTGTCTATTGTGTACAAAGGGGGCCTATTAGCCACTCCTAGGTGTCTGTTTTCCACCATGCATATGATTGAAAAATCCTAGCCGTTGAACGTATAATGAACGGTGGAAGACAAGATTCAACGGACCACATCAAAATTTGAGAAAAAATAGCTTTTCCTGAACGGTTTTCTGAGGAGAACGTAATGGACGTGGTGGATTTCCTGTCTGACCTTGATTCTGGGCCCCACTGACGTCACAGCGTGGGTGTGCGATCTCTGTTTCGTAACAGAGAGATGCGGTCAGCTCTTGTGGGCCACAATCACACGTCAAAGGTCTGATCCGAACCATTTATTAGGAGCTTAAGGTCCTGCTCACTCAAGCCTAGGTGGTGGAATCACGAAATCAAGTGAAGGCGGCTGTTGATCATCCAAACACAAGACTGACAGTGAATTAAAATCATTCGTGGGCCAGCACGAATCTGATCCAAAAACGGTCATGTCTGACTGGTTTTTAGTGCACAATCCAATGAATGGATTGGATCTTGCTAGCGCCACCAAGAAATGGGCCCCACTTATGTCTAGTGTCAGTCAGATGGCCCTATGATGCATGCTGGTTGCATAAAAGCCACGCACAACCACTCCACCAACTTTGGCTACTATAAAACAGAGAGAGAGAGAACAAGATGGGGGCTATTTGGAAGCAGTCGTGGAAGCTTGGCTAGGAGGTGGATTAGAGAGAGAGAGACAGAGAGTATTTTTAGCTTTTATTTATTTATTTTCTTTCTTGTTCTTTTATAATTTTTGAGAGATCCAGCCCACTCATGAGCGGCTGAACCTCTTAGCTAGGGCTAAGAGGTGAAGCTTGTAGCGTGATGGGAACTCTTTGCTTACCTTTTGTTTAGATTGAACTGATGTTGAATATGGTTAATGAAGGGAATGTTTTTAGTTTTTAATGGTCTGTTGTCACTGAAATTAGAATGGGTCTGCAATGGCTTTGAGAATGTTCCTTCCCTTTTGATGTTTATGACGTTAGGAAGCCCTGTTGTTCACCATCGTCTCCTGGGCATGGTCGAATGACGGTACCCTTCCTAACTTTCATAGCATGTTAATTGGTTGGTAATTAGTTTAATTCTGTTGTTTGCCATAGTCTCCTGTGCATGGTTTGGTAATGGAATCCATTCTAATTCATATACCTTTCATCCCTTTGAAACTATCTCAACGACAGTTCAGTTTAATTTCCATAGAGCAGGTGTAAGATCTCCCTGATCCCTACAAGTGGATCCTCTGAATCCCTAGTTCCCTTTTTCTGAATTTTCCTAAGTTTTAGATAATCATTCCATCATTATTCCTCAAATCACAATTAGTTTAGATTTCACCTTATTCTAGTTCAAATTCTACTTAATTTTAGATAGCGTGCAAGTTTTAGTCCTTTGGGATTCGACCTCGATCTTACCGAGTTATTACTACATCACAACCCTGCACTTGGGGAGTGAACAAGTTTTTAGCGCCGTTGCTGGAGACTGACGGTTGCGTTTCTGAAATTAATTAGTTTTAGAATTAGTTTAAGATTAGGATTTTCTAATTTTAGGTTAGAATTCTTTTTCTATTTTTAAAAACTAATATGTTTTCCTGTTTTGTAGGATCCTGACATAAGTTCTAATTTTATAATCCCTTTCTAATTTCTATTCTTTTTATATTTTTAGAATTAAGATTTTAGTTTTAGAAATTTGAAATTTTTTCATTTTTAGAAACTAACATTACTTTCTATTTTAGAATTTCTAATTTAGAACTTTCTAACTTTTGATTTTTTATTTTTAGAAACTAATTTCTTTTATTTTTCTTTTTCAGGATCTTAACATAGGAACTTTTCAATTGGTACATTCTTTCTAACTTCTCCTCATCTTACTTTTCACATTGTTGTAGGATCTCTTCTTTTATTTTTATTAGGATTAAATTCAGATTAAGGGGTTCATCATGTATATGCACGAGTGACAACGTTAGTATGCTGAGAAGAATAACCTATTTTGGGATGATGATGAGATAAATTAACTTATGTCTCAAAATTTTTCTAAAACTATCATTGAAAACTGATCAGAATATAAAAATTCACCGGCTAAGAAGTCCTTACGTGATTATATGCAGGAGAACAATTACACCCCACAGATTAATAAAACAGTACGTGGGTGTTGGGGTTATCATAACTATGGTTATGAGAATTATGATCACTCATCCGATAAAAAGAAAATAATGCGTGATTATATTATGAGTAATAATAAGTATTACCAACCATCAGATTCTCCCACCTATGATCCATATGACTATAACCAGTGGAGACATCAATGTCGGGAAGCTGAACTAGCTATATATCATAGTGATAATTCTCTTGGGTCCTTTACCTTTGAAACCCAACCAGAAACAATCCAAGAGGATTCACTTCAGAAACTCATGAAAGCACAAGAGCAGTTCAATTAACTTGTCATACAATCATATGAACTGCTCAAATCCTCAATTCCAATAATTCAGTCACACTTTATGGAGAAGGAAGAGGCTAGGTTATCCCAGCCTCATCCAAATCTAGAAACGAAATGCAAGGAAAGTGATCCGCATTCACTTTTGAAAGAATCTGAAATTTAGAATGAGGAGTTGGATTCTGTTAATGAGCATACGGTTCAATTTCCTGATGAGTCAATCTCGATGACTGTTCGAAAGAATGGTGAAGATACATGGGTGTCTTTTAAATACATTGATGAAGACACACCTTCCTTACATGACGCACAAGATTTCAATGATGAGGAAGAGGTTAGTTTATGCGAACCTCAACCCTTGTTAGGTATAGAATGTGAGGAAAGTGATCTCATCCCAAATGTGCACTGCACTGGACTAGAATATGATTGTGATTCTGAATGTGCAGCCACAGTCCCCCTGGAATCCCTCTCAAGTTTGGTCCAGATCAATGATCAAGACGTACACGAAGTGGTCGGTCATAATGAGTCACTCCCCTCACCTGACATATCTAAATTAAAGGTGGAGGATGAGCCCCTTATGACTGACTCTCATAACTCTTGTAAAACATGTTTGGACCACTCCTCTGAATTGAATGATGATGTGATTTAGGAGAAGGACGAGTTGCCCGCTACGACCCTGAAATTTGAAACTACTCTATTGAGGCCATCATCTGAGCTGTACACGTTTGACAATTCAACGCCTTAATTGAGTAATTTCAATAAATAGAGTGATCACATCAATGCCTCACTTACTGATTTCCAATCTGTCTGTGCAGGACTGGAGCAAGAGCGCGTACTTCCATCCACTTTCAAGGATGATGGATTCTTTGCATAGATCATCACAAGCCACAATAAGTCACACTCAGCTGAACTTCGTAACTCTTGGGATTGCTTGACACACTTTGTAGTTTCAAACGATCCCATGTTAAGAGACAAAGTGGATGCCTTGCAAGACAACATCTCGGTAGTCGTCACTGACCGAGAGAATCCTTATTCTGAAATCTTCTCTTCTCCTGATCTTAAACGTCTACTAATAAAGGAAGAGGAGTTGAAAATTGAACCGAAGTTTGGAGCTTCGGAATGTGTTGAGACTACATCACTTCTTAGGAAGTTTTCTGAACTTTATTTATTTGTAGTCTCTGATTTACCACGCGGTACTAACGTTGAAACTTCTTCTGTCTTAGGTGAATCGTATATATTACGGATACCTCAAGAAATTCAATAGAAGATTTCTTATGAGGTACATAAGTCTCTCTGCAAAGTCATGCTCCAAGGCACCCAAGCCTATTGCAAAAAAGGCTTTTGGATGATCCTGCTGAGGAACTTACTGAGAAACTTATCAAGATATTGGTCGGAAGAGGAACCTTGCGGCATGATCGATTCAATGTTTGTGGGTAACATTACTGTAAACCCTCATGAGACTACAACTCATCCACTAGGGGTAACCTAGGGGTTTAAAGGCTTGTTGCATACGCTAAATGCAATCGAGAGCACCTGTGAAAGTGGTATAGGTAGGATTTCATTTTTGTTATTTTATTTTTCTTTCTCTCTTGTACTAACCTGCTCTCTCCCAGCGATCTCTTGAAAAATCTCTCTCGATTCGTTATCCAGGTATTATCCTCCCATCACTTCTCATTTACTTTCGTTGTCTCATGTGCATTGCATGCTTATATATCTTTTACATTGAGGACAATGTAAATTTTAGGTTGGGGGTGGGAGATTAGGTTACCTAATCAGTGTTTTCTTAGTCTTGAGCAAAAATTGTGAAATTTTTTTAAAATTTTTTGAAATTTTTTGTGAATTTGAAGTGATTTTGACATCTATCTTTGATTTAGAATTGCGAGATACGTGATGTTGGTAATTTATGACTCTTGGATTTAGCTGCCTTATAGATTTCACGGTTGAGTTCAAATTATCAATCCATGATTAAAGGTTTTAAATATTGATTGAATCATGATTTCAGGATACATCTCGCTTGTACATGGAGGTTCCAGTTCGATATTGAAAGATTAATTTGGTGATCACTAAGCTTGAAAGGAACCGACTTGAGAAATTGAAAGGATTGGGCAAATGATCTTCACCATAAGTTTGCTCCTTACAGGTGAGGACTTGATTCCCCAAGGTTGACATTCAAAAAAAACTTATTGAGCGACTGGTCTTTACCATAAGTTTGCTTCCTATAGGTAAGGACTTGATTCCCCTCCTTGGTGTTACTTTGAATAAAAAAATCAAAAGCTGAAAGAAAGAAAAAGAATGATTTATGAGGCACATTTAGGTTTTGGGTGTCCTGAATGCTCTTACTGGTTACCAATAATATCATGGAATAATGAATTGAATCTCAATGTTGATAAGCTGAGATTACACTATACATCTATGGAACTCAATGTTTAGAATTTTTCTAACTGATGGATTAATACTTTGTGCTTGATTATGAAGTTTACCATGTGTTTGAGTCTATGAGAAAGTAACGCCTAATATTTATAAATCTTAGAATTCTGGGATCTGGATAGTTTTTCAAAAATCACTCGAGTTCATAGAAATTGTCACTTAATTCTCAACTTATTTTTTCTGCATACCTTGCTCGGGACTAGTAAGATGCTGGTTGGGGGTTGTGTTGAGGGATAAATATTGCATATTAGACCCCATTTATTACTTGAATTTACGAGCATAATACCATTTAACGCCCGGTTTTAATCGTGTTTTGTTGCAGGGTGTGACTAGGAGAGTTGACTGAAAAAGAGTATTAAAAGTGCTGATTTGATGCTCCAGAGGCAGCAGATCAAGGGACGGACTCCATGGGACCAAGATCGAAGAATTTACATGCCAGGGACCCGAGGAAATCAAAATTTCTCACATTTAAAATGCACAAAAATGGTCCAAAAATACAAGATCACAGGGTTCTTGCCATCCGATTGAGTCAAAACTTCATACATATGATGGGTGCCATAAATTAACCGTACATGTCAAAAATCAGCCATTGGATCACTCTGAAAGTGGTGCAAAGGATAGATCAGCCCTCAGAATCCTGATTCTAGGCCCACCTGATATCTGGATCTACTTCAATTTTGGTCTCAACGTCTAAAATGATATGATAAAATGGATCGTCGGAGTAGATTTCTCACAAACATCGCTGTAGGACCCTTGTGTACATCACATGTGCACGGTACACAAGTGCACCGGCCGTGCACTAAATCTCTCAAAGTCGGTCAGCACATGCTGACCGACACTATCTTCTCAAAATAAAAAACGAGCTAGCGTCCTCATGCCGTCTGCCAGTTTTTAGTAGTGGGCCCCACCCATCTCATGTTTCGTTGATCTAGACCGTCTATTGTGTACAGAGGGGGCCTATTAGCCTCTCCTAGGTGCCTATTTTTCACCACCATGCATATGATTGAAAAATCCTAGTCGTTGAACGTATAATGAACGGTGGAAGAAAAGATTCAAGGGACCACATCAAAATTTTGAGAAAAATCAGCTTTTCCTGAATGGTTTTCCAAGGAGAACTGTAACACCCTGAAAATCAGGGGTCGTGTAGAAACCCGACTCCCGAGTTCCAAACCATCACTTATGCAACAAATATGATTATAATTCAATGTTGTCTGAGTTAAAGCATTCACATGAGTAAGATTATATCAAAACTGCAATTCATACTCCAGATCCAGTGATAAAACGCAAGCGGAAGACTGAAAGATATATATATCACTGTATGAAAACAAAATAATCTCAAACTATCTCCAAAGTATGAATACATCTCTGAGTCTCATATATATGTCATAAAGAAAGAAATAAACGTCAGGTGATAGTCCAACTAGCATGTCCCGCCGATCCAGGCCACCTACGTAAAGCCGTCAGAGAACTGCATATATGAGAACTCATCCTGATCCTCGTAGTAATCCGGCTCAGTGTCCTAAATCGCCTCATCACCTGCATCTAAGACAGAGTCTGGTAGTGTTGCAAACACCGTCCCGTAACGTGGGAGTGAGTGATCAACTCAGTGGAATCATACAGGAAAGATTAGCATGTTCTCAAATCAATCACGCGTTAATAGCAAAGCAAGTAATCAAACATTCCTAAATACTGTTGTTAATGCAAGCATGAAATGGCATGATGGATGCCCTCACCGACATACTCCCTCATACGGCACCATCTTATGCCCGCTGTATGCTTTCTTCCCACAATGCTCCACATCTTCCAGGCACATACAGTGCGATGTAGATATGATTACCAAGTTGTTATTAGTCCATTCATACAACAGTATTAGGAAACTAAGATACTTTCCTTGTATCAATCCCAACACAGATCCTGTCTAGGGTCGTCACTTATAGTAATCTCATACGATGTTATATTCGTAGGTCACTGCAAGGGCTGTCAAGGCTGTTGCTCACACTCATTGCACCGCTCCCCCATCACCTTATCAATGCAGGCCTAATGTACTCTCGTTGCTACGGAAGGGTCGTCGCCTCCCGTAGACTCAGAATACGCTCGAGGTCACTACAAAGGGCTCGTTACCAATCAGTGTAGGCCGACAGCTCGAATGTAGTGTCCCATACCACCACAATCGGCTCACGAGTCATAGGTGCTCACTGATCACTACGGAGAGGTTTGTGGCCCCAGCGTAGGCCGACAGCTCGACCACGGTATCCCATACCACCATGCCCAGCTCATGAGTCTTAGCGGATCAAGATACCATGGTTAACAGGGTTTTCAATGGTAAGTTCAGTACCCTAGATTCAAGCAGTTATGACTCATACATGGTGAACATACAATGGCCAGTCGGGTTACTTGACGGGCTCGACTAGTACGAGCGAATCTCAAGCTGAGCGACATGAATTGCATGAAACACTTCGTGTGGCCTAACCACTGTCGCCAACTCAAAACACGACTCGCGTTCATCGACGCGTCCTTCGTGGCAAATAGAAACCAACCACGAATTCAATCCGTTACCGACTTCCTGGACTAGGTCATAGTCCCAAGCATTTGTAAATCCACATCAATAATCATATGAGAGTAATAGAAATGAAATACAGCAATACAAGCATGTTAACACATGTTATAGCTTACAAAGTAAGCAAATCAATCCAACACATGTATTCCATACATATAAGGAAATCAATTCATATGGCAAACATGATGGAAATCATATGTATCCGCATATTAATTGAGAATTAAATCTCAAAATTAATTCATAACACCATTTACTCAATACATACTAATACAAACATTTATACATACACTTAGTCTACACACTTTAGTCTACATAGCGTATGTCGACTCAAAGTGCGCATTAGGGCGAATCTCTTCGCCAAACAGATCATGCACGCATTCCTAAAATCTTAACATGACAAATAACCATGGCAAACATTTCAGCAAAATACGAACGTAAACAGTATTTCCTACAAATGACTAAAATGCCCTAAATCTCATATTTCCCGTACGCGGTTGAAACAGAAAATGGACAGCATGTTCTACATGTCAAACGGCGTTCGCTTCGATAATCTACTATTAAACGACATTGAAAGCTTTGAAATCAGTCAATCAAAGCGTCTAAAATCCTCACATTTCGCCTTAGACGTGTATCGTTTCGAATAGAACGTTTATGCTTCGTCAACGGCGTAAATGCGACCTAATGTACAAGATACATAAGCTACTTCGCTATTGTATCAAAGGAATCCCTAAAACAGCAAGTGGTTAGGATTTTTCTTACCTAGAAGTGCGTTAGAATCACCGAAAAAGTGATTTGAATGCGGTGATTAATCACGGGTAGCAGCTGTAGCAAGTGGCGGAAAAACTCTCCCACAACTCTCTCACAATCTCTCACTTTCTCTCTCTCTTTCTAGGATTTCAAGGAAATTCGGATGGAAGAGATATGAGACGGTTTAAGGCCCTTATATAGGCTAAAATATAACCTAAATAGACTTGGGAACAAAGTATACTTAGGTTATAACCAAATCAGAACTTTTTCGATCCAAAAGAGTGTTTCGGGCGGTCCCCTGGCCGAACGCGGTCGAACTTAAGCTCATGCATACTGGATCTTTCTCACACGAAATTTTCAGATCGGTAGAGTTCCCAGATCGCACGTGGCGGTCCAGTTTCAGTTCAACAGTCATCGTACATAAATCAGGTTTACAAGTCTCATGATATGAAAGGAAAATTTTTCCTGATCCGAGGGTGAAATTTGGATGAATTCTGACGGTTAGAACGCTTAATAATAACGCGCAACGACACGTGCCAGATTTTGATTTAAATTTTCAAATATTTACCCATTTCTCACTCTCTTCACTCCAGGCTCAATGAAATAGCCTCAGAGCATCGGTTGGGCTTGATTTTCGAAATGATTGTCAAGTCCAGCTAAGCGGTCCTAATGGCCTGAGATTATATATATCGGACTTTCAACGGGCGGTCTAAATCCAATACGAAGTTTCAAAGGGTTCCTGAGAGCAAACGGGTTTAAAGTTTGATCCTAGATTTCAGGGTATTATAGCGTCATTGATTCTATAAGTTTTAGGTTTTGCAGAACGTATTTAAAGCGATCGATGCTAATTTCACAGCTAAACTAGCGTAGCGCTAGTTAATTTGCGCTTAATTTCTAAAGGAATTAATCCTACGTGATTTCTGGTCGAGTTGGTACTCGAGTCTCTGTACGGATTTTTCTAAGGCGTAATAAGAACGTAATGGACGTGGTGGATTTCCAGTCTGACCTTGATTCTGGGCCCCACTGACGTCACGGCGCGGGTGTGCGATCTCTATTTCGCAACAGAGAGTTGCGGTCAGCTCTTGTGGGCCATAATCACACGTCAAAGGTTTGATCTGAACCATCTAATAGGAGCTTAAGGTCCTGCTCACTCAAGCCTAGGTGGCGGAATCACGAAATCAAGTGAAGGCAGTTGTTGATCATCCAAACACAAGACTGACGGTGAATTAAAATCATTCGTGGGCCAGCACGAATCTGATCCAAAAACGGTCATGTCTGACTGGTTTTTAGTGCACAATCTAATGAATGGATTGGATCTTGCTAGCGCCACCAAGAAATGGGCCCCACTCATGTCTAGTGTCAGTCAGATGGCCCTATGATGCATGCTGGTTGCATAAAAGCCACGCACAACCACTCCACCAACTTTGGCTACTATAAAACAGAGAGAGAGAGAACAAGATGGGGGCTATTTGGAAGCAGTCGTGGAAGCTTGGCTAGGAGGTGGATTAGAGAGAGAGAGACAGAGAGTATTTTTAGCTTTTATTTATTTATTTTCTTTCTTGTTCTTTTATAATTTTTGAGAGATCCAGCCCACTCATGAGCGGCTGAACCTCTTAGCTAGGGCTAAGAGGTGAAGCTTGTAGCGTGATGGGAACTCTTTGCTTACCTTTTGTTTAGATGAAACTGATGTTGAATATGGTTAATGAAGTGAATATTTTTTATTTTTAATGGTCTGTTGTAACTGAAATTAGAATGGGTCTGCAATGGCTTTGAGCATGTTCCTATCCTTTTGATGTTTATGACGTCAGGAAGCCCTGTTGTTCACCATCGTCTCCTGGGCATGGTCGGATGACGGTACCCTTCCTAACTTTCATAGCATGTTGATTGGTTGGAAATTAGTTTAATTCTGTTATTTGTCATAGTCTCCTGGGCATGGTTTGGTGATGAATCCATTCTAATTCATATACCTTTAATCCCTTTGAAACTATCTCAACGACAGTTTAGTTTAATTTCCATAGATCAGGTGTAAGATCTCCCTGATCCCTACAAGTGGATCCTCTGAATCCCTAGTTTCCTTTTTCTGAATTTTCTTAAGTTTTAGATAATCATTCCATCATTATTCCTCAAATCACAATTAGTTTAGATTTAACCTTATTCTAGTTCAAATTCTACTTAATTTTAGAGAGCGTACAAGTTTCAGTCCTTTGAGATTCGACCTTGGTCTTACCGAGTTATTACTACATCACAACCCTGCACTTGGGGAGTGAACAAACTCCTTCACTTCACGGTCATTTGCATGCATTTCACGGTCAATTCGCTGCAATTCATGATCACTTCTATGCATTTCACGGTCATTCAAAACAATTCCGTGTTGATTCACGGTCATTTCGATGCATTTCACGGTCAAACTCCTTCACTTCACGGTCACTTGCATTCATTTCACGGTCAATTCGCTTCAATTCGTGATCACTTCCATGCATTTCACGGTCATCCGAAATAATTCCGTGTTGATTCACGGTCATTTCGAGGCATTTCACGGTCAAGCTCCTTCACTTCCCGGTCATTTGCATTCATTTCACGGTCGCTTCAATTCATGATCATTTCCATGCATTTCATGGTCATTCCAAACAATTCCGTGTTGATTCACGGTCATTTCCAGGCATTTCACGGTCATGCCCCTTCAAATAGTGCAATAGCAAAAGACCAAGGATGATCCATTTCCATGGAGGATTACAAATACAACTGACGAGATCTCTGACCTATGCAATCATCACTCCATCTCACTTGCTCTTATCCCTAGAGAAGTGAATGAGGAGGCTTATAAAACTGCTAAGTTGAGTGCTCTCTAATATGGTGTGAATATTTATGATAGGTACTTAAGTTACCATGGTGAGGGTTAGTTGGGCATTTTATTAGCCTGCGGAATTTAGCCCTGAAGATATCCTTCTCTGTTGGCTCCATCATTAGATATTTGGGCCGGCTTTATGAATCTTGTTACTCAGCGTCAAGATTACTACTTGAAAAATAAAATGACCATATCTTGTTATGTAGCTCTTGATCCATCAAACTTTTCTCAGAATGTTATGTATGGGTGACAAAAAAGATGATATCTGTAGCTCAACTTGCTGGAGATAAGCTATGGGCATTCGAGTTTCATCCTATGGACTGTATTGTGAAGGATTTCAAGACAGAGAGGGAGATCAAAAGAGGGAAGAAATGCGGGCGTCTCTACAGCCTTGCAATGAGCGCTCCTGATTAACTGCTAAAGATTTTGAAATGTTTACACCAGTATTTGAGAAAAAAGAGATTATGGCTTAACATAATATATATATATATATATATATATATATATATATATATATATATATATATATATATATATATATGTACATGTTGGAGATGCATCAGGGGTCAAACATGCTGACAATCGGGTATGTAACCAAAAATTGGTTTCATAATAGAGGTGCACTGCAGTGGTCACCTTCAGAGGGAGATGTGTTTTAGATCAGCCCATTCCAACACTTCAGCTCATCCACCAGATGATGAAACTGTCCATTCTCTATTTATGAAAATGATGTCACCAAATTGGCATGGAAATAAGAAGCTCAAGTGTGCCACATGATAGAAAACAGTGGAGATTGAATGCATCACAGTTGACCATTAAATTCACGGTCATTTCGAGGCATTTCACGGTCAAACTCCTTCACTTCATGGTCATTTGCATGCATTTCACGGTCAATTCACGGTAATTCATAATCACTTCCATGCATTTCATGGTTAGGGTTTTTGGGGGAGACAGGGTTTAGCAATATCAGGGGTTTAGACAACATTCCAATGGTCCTTCATTACATAGACAACATTCCAATGGCTTGACTGATTTGGTTAGTTGACAGTTAAGTGACAAAAAGGAGTTTTATTGCATTCACACCTCACGTCGGGATTAGTTTCTTGGTCTAGCTTGAGTTGCAGCATGAATATGATCTTCCAGAACTAATTGCCCTTGAAAGTGACATCATTATTCAGCATGACTATTAGTTGTGGTTATTACAAAGTTCTAGGACCTGTTCCTTTTAGCAGGTTATTTAATTCTAGTTCTGTTCATTCTCCAAATTTGTAGAATAATGTTCTGAACCAACTAACCTTCAACTAATGACCTCAAATCTTACATGTAGAGCATCTTTGTATGATCCTTCATCCCCATAACATGTAGAGTATCTTATGGCTTGAGTTGGTATGAGGGAATTGTTTCAGATGACCATGAAATGCATGGAAGTGATCATGAATTGGAGTGAATTGGCCGTGAAATGCATGCAAATGACCGTGAAGTGAAGGAGTTTGACCGCGAAATGCCTCGAAATGACCGTGAATCAACATGGAATTGTTTAGAATGACCGTGAAAAGCATGAAAGTGATCATGAATTGTAGTGAATTGACCGTGAAATGCATGCAAATGACCGTGAAGTGAAGGAGTTTGACCATGAAATGCCTCGAAATGACCGTGAATCAACACGGAGTTGCTTCGGATGACCGTGAAATGTATGGAAGTGATCATGAATTGGAGTGAATTGACCGTGAAATGCATCTAAATGACCGTGAAGTAAAGGAGTTTTATTGCATTGACGCCTCACGCTAGTATTAGTTTCTTGCTTTAGCTTGAGTTGCAACATGAATATGATCTTCTAGAACTAGTTTCATTTATTTTTAGTCCCTACTCAAAAGCACTGAATGCAATTGTAACTTAAGAGAATAGAAGCACACTATGAACTCAACTTGGATAACATGGAGTGTATACCGACATGGGTATGTACTAACAAGCTAACCTAAAAAAGAAAAAGAAAAAGAAAAAAAAAAACAGCACTAAAATTTTAAGGAAAAAACATAGCTGCCTTTTGATATTATGGAAATCTAATCGATTAGATCTGTCATAAGTTGTCGATTATATCGAATGCTAGTCGATATAATCGTCCTGAGTCAAGCCCGATATATCGACTCAAGTTCGATATATCGAAAATGATCAGAAAATGTCCAGATACAAAATACTTTTTTAAAGGAATTATCGATAATATCAACCACATTTCGATATATCTAAGGCATGATATATCAACTAAATATCGATATATCGAAAACGGTAACCAAATGTCCAGAGACAAAATAGTTTTTTAAAGGAATTATCGATAATATCGACCAAATTTCAATATAACTATAGCACGATATATCGAAGGCATTTTGATATATAGAAAATGGTTTGCAAATGTCCAGAGACAAAATGTCTTTTTAAAGGAATGAACGATATATCGACGCCATTTCGATATACTGAAAATGGTCAGAAAGTGTCCAGAGACAATTCCTTTTAAATGGATTTATTAATCATATCGACTACAGTTCGATATATCGAAAATGTTCCTCGTTAGTCCAGAGACGCATAGCTCTTCTGAAACGATTTATCGATACTCCTTCAATATATCGAGTAGCTTGTCGATATGTATCGAAGTGGTCTCGATTGAGAAAAGATTTAAAAGGCCATAAACCCTTTGCTCGACCATTACACTTCTCTGTAGATATATCGATTGATATTCGAAATATCGAACGTGTGCGTGTATTTAAAATACGCCACTTGCATTTCATTTCATTCCTTCCATTTTCTCCTTCCTCTGTGACGCATCCTCTCTAGGTATTGGGATTATCTTAACAGAAGCAGCCTGCATGTTTCTCTTATAGTATTCCCTGTGAACCTCCTTGAATACGAGCCAACCTATTCTGTCACAAAACTCTAGCTTCTAACCATTCTCACCAGTCCACATCATGGCATGCGTGTAACGATTGACTGTGCTAGGTCTCATTTCTTGAGCCTTGTGCAAGTACCTTGTCAAGCCTCGAATTTTCACTGCAAGCATCCATTCCTTGGAACCTGAGTATTCCAACATGACCTCGGCCCCATTTTCTCTCCAGCACCTATTAGATTCAATAACAAAAATGTTCGCGCTACAACGTGCTGAATCTATGTTCTGCTTCAGATCTACCAAGGTTGATTTCAATTCCTTGATATTTTCACTAGGAATATTTCTCAACTTCTTCTGCCCCTATTTAGCTCATGAATTGAAGCGAAATGACCGTGAAATGCATGTGATTGACCGTGAAGTGAAGGAGTATGACCATGAAATGCCTCAAAATGACCGTGAATCAACACGGAATTGTTTCAGATGACTGTGAAATGCATGGAAGTGATCATGAATTGAAGTGAAATGACCATGAAATGCATGCAAATGGCTGTGAAGTGAAGGAGTTTGACCGTGAAATGCCTTGAAATGACCGTGAATCAACACGGAATTATTTCGAATGACCATGAAATACGTGGAAGTGATCATGAATTGAAGCGAATTGACCATGAAATGCATGCAAATGACTGTGAAGTGAAGGAGTTTGACCGTGAAATGCCTCGAAATGACCGTGAATCAACACGGAATTGTTTCGGATGACCGTGAAATGCATGGAAGTGATGATGAATTGAAGCGAAACGATCGTGAAATGCATGCGAATGACCGTGAAGTGAAGGAGTTTGACTGTGAAATGCATTGAAAGGACCATGAATCAACATGGAATTGTTTCGGATGACCGAGAAATGCATGGAAGTGATCATGAATTACAGCGAATTGACTGTGAAATGCATGCAAATGACCGTGAAGTGAAGGAGTTTGATCGTGAAATGCCTCGAAATGACCGTGAATCAACACGGAATTGTTTCGGATGACTGTGAAATGCATGGAAATGATGATGAATTGAAGCGAAATGGCCGTGAAATGCATGTAAATGACCGTGAAGTGAAGGAGTTTGACCGTGAAGTGAAGGAGTTTGACAATGAAATGCCTCAAAATGACTGTGAATCAACACGGAATTGTTTCGGATGATCGTGAAATGCATGGAAGTGATGATGAATTGAAGCGAAATGACCGTGGAATGCATGTAAATGACCGTGAAGTGAAGGAGTTTGACCATGAAATGCATGGAAGTGATCATGAATTGCCGCGAATTGACCGTGAAATGCATGCAAATGACCGTGGAGTGAAGGAGTTTGACCGTGAAATGCCTCGAAATGACCGTGAATCAACACGGAATTGTTTCGGATGACCATGAAATGCATGGAAGTGATGATGAATTGAAGCGAAATGACCGTGAAATGTATGCAAATGACCGTGAAATGCATCGAAATGACCGTGAATCAACACGGAATTGTTTCGGATGACCGTGAAATGCATGGAAGTGATCATGAATTGTCGTGAATTGACCGTGAAATGCATGCAAATGACCGTGAAGTGAAGGAGTTTGACCGTGAAATGCCTCGAAATGACCGTGAATCAACACGAAATTGTTTCGGATGACCGTGAAATGGATGAAAGTGATGATGAATTGAAGCAAAATGACCGTGAAATGCATGCAAATGACCGTGAAGTGAAGGAGTTTGACCGTGAAATGCATCAAAATGACTATGAATCAACACAGAATTGTTTCGGATGACCGTGAAATGCATGAAAGTGATCATAAATTGCAGCGAATTGACTGTGAAATGCATGCAAATGACCTTGAAGTGAAGGAGTTTGACCGTGAAATGCCTCAAAATGACCGTGAATCAACACGAAATTGTTTCGAATGACCGTGAAATGCATGGAAGTGATCATGAATTGCTCAAATTGACCGTGAAATGCATGCAAATGACCGTGAAACAAAAGAGTTTGACCGTGAAATGCCTCGAAATGACCGTGAATCAACACGGAATTGTTTCGGATGACCGTGAAAAGCATGGAAGTGATCATGAATTGCAGCGAATTGACTGTGAAATGCATGCAAATGACTGTGAAGTGAAGGAGTTTGACCGTGAAATGCCTCGAAATGACCGTGAATCAACACGAAATTGTTTCGGATGACTGTGAAATGCATGGAAGTGATGATGAATTGAAGCAAAATGACCGTGAAATGCATGCAAATGACCGTGAAGTGAAGGAGTTTGACCGTGAAATGCCTCGAAATGACTGTGAATCAACACGAAATTGTTTCGGATGACTGTGAAATGCATGTAAGTGATGATAAATTAAAGCGAATGACCGTGGAATGCATGCAAATGACCGTGAAGTGAAGGAGTTTGACCATGAAATGCATGGAAGTGATCATGAATTGCCGCGAATTGACCGTGAAATGCATGCAAATGACCATGGAGTGAAGGAGTTTAACCATGAAATGCCTCGAAATGACCGTGAATCAACACGAAATTGTTTCGAATGACCGTGAAATGCTTGGAAGTGATGATGAATTGAAGCGAAATGACCGTGAAATGTATGCAAATGACCGTGAAGGTGTTTAACTGTGAAATGCATCGAAATGACTGTGAATCAACACGGAATTGTTTCGGATGACCGTGAAATGCATGGAAGTGATCATGAATTGTCGCGAATTGACTGTGAAATGCATGCAAATGACCGTGAAGTGGAGTTTGACCGTGAAATGCCTCGAAATGACCGTGAATCAACACGGAATTGTTTCGGATGACCGTGAAATGGATGGAAGTGATGATGAATTGAAGCGAAATGACCGTGAAATGCATGCAAATGAGCATGAAGTGAAGGAGTTTGACCGTGAAATGCATCGAAATGACCGTGAATCAACACAGAATTGTTTCAGATGACCGTGAAATGCTTGGAAGTGATCATGAATTGTCGCGAATTGACCGTGAAACGCATGCAAATGACCTTGAAGTGAAGGAGTTTGACCGTGAAATGCCTCGAAATGACCGTGAATCAACACGGAATTATTTCGAATGACCGTAAAATGCATGGAAGTGATCATGAATTGCCGCGAATTGACCGTGAAATGCATGCAAATGACCGTGAATCAACACGGAATTGTTTCGGATGATCGTGAAATGCATGGAAGTGATCATGAATTGCAGCGAATTGACCGTGAAATGCATGCAAATGACCGTGAAATGAAGGAGTTTGACCGTGAAATGCCTCGAAATGATCATGAATCAACACCGAATTGTTCGGGATGATTGTGAAATGCATGGAAGTGATCATGAATTGAAGTGAATTGACCGTTAAATGCATGCAAATGACCGTGAAGTGAAGGGGTTTGACCGTGAAATGCCTCAAAATGACCATGAATCAACACGGAATTGTTTCGGATGACCGTGAAATGCATGGAAGTGATCATGAATTGATGCAAATTGCCTGTGAAATGCATGCAAATGACCGTGAAATGCGCCGAAAGGACCGTGAATCAACACGGAATAGGCGGGAATGACCGTGATATGCATGAAAATGATCGTGAAGTAAATGAAATGAATGAAATTGACCGCGAACTGATTGAAATTGACCGCAAAGTGAATTTGAAATGGATTTTCAACCATCGACCTGATGGAATCTTGGAAAATAACTAGGTTAGTTGGCTAAAGTAGCTTCTTCTACCCCAAAATCATATAGGGTACATCAAGTAACTAATTTTGGTTTAAAAGATATTCTTGTTAAATGAATAAAGAAAGAAATGAAAAAAAAAAGAATTTTTTTTTTATATGCTTATATATACATATTTATATAAATATGTATTAGAGAAAATTGTAAGTAGAATAAAGTTCTCCATGTAGAAAATAAAAATTAAAATATTAAAAATTTAAAATTTTTTTAAAAATTGCATAGACTTTTATGGACTGCAGTTATGGCTACGGCTATAATCCCTAGCTATATCTTCGATAATATCAAGTATACTTCGATATGTATCAAAAATTGCAGGATTTTTTTTATGCAAAGTCGTTGGACAGTTTTGGACCTTTTTCGATTAATCGAAAGACCTTCGATACATAGCAAAGAACATATCGAAAAAGCATGGGCTGCAGTTATGGCTACGGATTATATTCATAGCCATAGATTCTAAGCTTTTTTTTTTCCCTATTGTAATACCCACCACCTTTGTAGGTCCTTTTATGAGGTATGCGTTATATCCAAACCGTCCATTTATTTGGTGAACTCGTTATAAGTCCTGAGAAGAAAAATAAGACAGATTTAGCTATCAAGTCGACCACATTGTAAAAGGCAGTGGAGGATTGAATGTTTACCATTGAAACCTTTTAGGGGTCATGGAAGTTTTGGATCATTACGAAATTTGTTTTTCCTCTTCATCTAGGTCTTTGTAACCTTATGAATAGATTGGATGGAAAATAAATGTTATGGTGGGCCCTATAAAAGTTTTAACGGTGAAAATCAATTTTCTGCTGCTCTTTGTGGTGTGGTCCAGTTGATCTTTGGATATGATTTTTTTTTTTTTGGATAACGGTTCGAAATGATCTCGAAATATGGATGAACGTTGTGGATATAATAAATACATAACTGTGGGCCCATGTAACGTTGATCTCTTTTGAACCGTTCGTAAAACTCGGAGTTCGAGGAGTGTCAGCGCTCGACGCTTGTCTTCGAGCAGCGGCCGATCCGCTTGAAGGAAAAAGCAGGGGCATTTTCAACCTTTGGGAAGGTGTCCGTACAGCTGGGGCTTATTTTGCCAAGGGAAAATAAGGTGGGCTTCGTCTCATAACTGGGCCATAAATGGGTCGTATCACAAATTTCTCCTATAAAATAGGATCAATAGCGACGTAAGAAACATTCGTTAACATAGCCCCCATAGTAAGGATCCACCCACGGTGGATCCCAGTTCCATGAACTAGTACTAGGGGTGTCAATGTGCCAGGTTCGGGCCTAAAAAGTCAGAGCCAAAACAGAACAGTTATCCGCCTGATGTCTAGACTAGGCCCAACCCGTTGACATCCCTAACTAGTACGTCCAAATAGTAGTCAGTGAGGCTTACCATGGTGTTTATATAACATCCAATTGGGACAAACGGTGGTGGGTTGGTGTAGAGCGGGTTGTGGACAGTTTTATGGCCAAGATGGATCAAAAAAGGCCCAGTCGACGACAGAAGTGATCCGGACCATTGGACCTTAGATTGGGCGTATCTCGCAATCGGGAATGAGTTGTCTGACATAAAATATATGATTTTGGAGGTATAACAAGCTACTTTAGCCAACCAACCTGGCTATTCCAGGTTGCTCAGCTCAGAATTACGAAAAAATCCTAGAGCGACGGTCGTTTCTCTGTTTTAATTTCATTTTTACTATACAGAGTAAGTTTTAGTTTGATTATAACTCTTCATCTGTCGGGTTTTAAGAGTTGCGCCCAACATGAAAAGAGCTTAGAATAATTAGGAGAATGGTTTGGTGAGGCCAAATAGGACACTTACTATTTTTGGCCGTAAACCTTCCGCACTAGTAGATATCCCGACTGTCTATAAATAGTAAGTTTACTATTTATAGTAAATCGTGGATTCTAAGAGTTTTAGTTGTAGTTTGATTCTAATTTTTTTCTCATTGCTTGATATCCCTATTTAAAGGGTTGTGAACTCATTTTTATTCATCAATTAATCAATTTCGAATTTATTAGAATTTATTTCTATTTTCTGCTTTCTTTACTCGTGGATTCGAGAAGTCTCTGTGAGGAGTCTAGAGAAGCTCCGTGGATTCGGAGTAGTTATCCTCATCACGTTCATCCCTGCATCATGGGTGAGGCACGCCATGACATTTATATAACATTGGGTACTTTTTTAGTATACACCCGACATACTACTTATCTTTTTTCATTTGACCCGAAAAAACCTAAATTATTAAACTAGACTATTATTTGTAAGGACGAAACTAGAAAGATAAAAATATCTTTGCTTTTTTCAGTTGCTTTACCCTAATAGGCAGGGATATTTTCGTTAAAAAACTAACCTCCGTACCTTAAAATTCCACTTTGGTGAAATAATTTTGAAATGGTGAAAAAAAAATACATAGTACGAACTCATCTACGATGCTAATTTTTTCTATAACATCTGGTCCAGTAAGGTAGTCCCGGCCACCATGAAAACAAGATGCCCAAAAAGTCAAATTCATCTGATTGTTACGCGAGCCACACAATAGAACACAATGAATAACCATTAAAAAAACTTAATTCATATGGGTCCCAACCATTGGTTGGATAGACCTGACTTTTGGGGCATCCCATCTTCATTGAAGGTGTATGAGGTCGTACAAATATCACATTTGGGTCCCATTGACAACCGGTTCTACATCCGACTAGTTGATAAGTTAAGGATTTTTTGCTAATATGCACATACCAAATTGTGGGAGCACTTAAATAGCACTGCTTTTCAAATCATGCCCTTTTTATACATTTTTATTTTTATAGTTAAAATTGTCCTTAAGCAGCTTTTTCAAATCTCTATGCAATCAAACATTATCTTGTTAGTAGCTTCTGGCAAACTCTACTACCCATGTACTTAAAAAAAATTTATTTGCTTTTTTGAAATTCTTAAGCATCTAAGAAAAGGGAACCCATTAGGTGCACCCCAGCCTCACTCAAGACAATCTTACCCTTACTGTGGTTCGCACTTTGATTCATGGATCCTATATCCCTAGCATCCATTCATTTTTCGATATCATTTTAGGGCATTATCCCTAAAAAGAAGCAAATCAATATAAATGAGATGAATTGAATATAAAGCATCTGATGATCCAGTATAGAACTAATTATACAATTCAATATTCAAGATTTGATTTAATTGATGTGGCCCATCCAATGGCTAAATCAGTTTGAAAATTAGGGTCATATTATGTTTTGACCTCAAGACTCACATGATCCATAAAAGTTCAATCTGACACATTCAGATGACCCACTCCAATCTCTACAACAAGAAACTTGCCCGAGATCTAGGTTCTTTTCATCCAATAAATCCATAGACTAGGTAAATGATCATCCCCGACTATAGCATAGATATGATGAAAATATGTTAAATGCACAAAAAATTAAACAAAAGGGAACTACCGGTCTTCTCAGTCCTCTCTTTTCTCTATTGTTTATCTCCTTTTTTTTTTTTTTTTTTTTCTTTCGTAGGGTTTTCCCATAGGTATTGCAATTCTTAAGAAGGGAGGAGACCTCGGACTAGGTTGATAATTTTAGTCGAGTAGAAAGGTCTAACTTCACTCACAACCAAGAGTCATTGTGCATGAATTAATCCATAACTTCTCCTACATCCAAAAGTATCTTTATCGAATGGCTAAGGGATTTGTTATTGTTTAAAAATAAAAAATTTAAAACTTTAACTTCTTTACCTTATGATTTAGGTGTCTACTTAATGCATGAAAATCAAAGACGTTAGAGTTACTGTCTTGTTCTTAAGAATAGCTTTTCAATTCACAAAGAGAGAAAATTCTCTAAAATTGAGTGAAGAAAATTGGTATTATTGATGAAAATTGTCAACTGCATACATTTGATGTGCTTCCAAAAGTAAAAGAAGCCTTCAATTTCTAATAACTTGAAATAGGGCATTTTCTAAATACTAAAAATTATTAAAAATAAATATGTGTGTGTGTGTATTAAAACTCGCAATAACCCTTAAATAACTAAAACAAAGATTGTGGATTACAACCAAACTCCCGAAACCATAAAAATAGGAAAAGAATGAAGCTTACTAAAATAAAGTAAGTTTTAACTTAAAACTCAAACTTAACTCTCAAAACAACTAAATTTTGCAAAGTCATTTTAAGGCCAACTATTAGTGTCATGTGCTCTATTACTCCAATGTATTAAGCTTAACCATTGATTCAATATCTTAGCTGTAAATTATAATGATCATAGGTCCTATGTGGACATGGCGTTAATGTTATGACTAGTATGTAAGTACATCTTAAATCCTACATGTATATGGATTCAATGAGAGAGATTTTTTTAAATTGCCCTTGGGAAGTCAAAAGGATAATCTATTCTACTAATCTCAATATATTCATCTTCCATGGTAATTTAATAGGTTGTATGATAAATTTGTAATTGCTAACATTATTTTATGTTTATTATATATGAGGAATCAATGACAAATCAAGATGAAACATCTCTATTATTGGGTTTAACAAGGAGTGAGTGTATTTGTGGCCTACCCCATATAAAAGTGTAAGTGTGCCACAAAAATAGGCTCTTGACTAGACCTAGCAAATACTTATATTAGAAGATTAATTCAAGTCTCTAAATCCAAGATGATACCAAAAAATTATTATTTGACTATCGTGTTGGTTTATATATATTCACATGGCTTAAAGCAGAAAATATCCAATAATCCTATATCAAGGATCAGGTATCTATCAATTAGAAGCTATAATCATTCAAGCAATCTTACCTTGGAACCATAACTTCATGACGGTGTTTTGTGCAGTTTGGCTGTTTTATTTTTAATTAATATATGCCACATTTACAACATCGTAGTTGTGTATCAAGTGTTATATGCCTGCCTGAGCACCATATAGAGTAGTAACTTGGGTTAGGTTGACATAACCATGATGCGTGTATTATATCTACAAAATTCATCCATTTCATGAGATCATTTTATGATATTAACTCAAATTTGAAGCAGAACCAAAGCTTAAGTAGACCACGCCATAGAAAATAATGGAGACAATGACACCATTGTTGATACTGTTTTAGGGCCCACCGTGACACTTATTTGCCATGCAACTTGTTGATAAGATTACACGGACCTAGATGAAGGCAAAACACAAATATCAGCTGAGTTCAAAACTTTTATGACCCCCAAAAAGTTTTGGATGAAAGATGCTCAATTATCTTAAACTTTGGATATGCTTATTTTTTAGCAATTGCTTTAAACTCATTTTGCAAAATGTATGGACACTTGAGATATAGCACATACATCATGATGGGGCGTACAAAACTTGATGAGTTCAAGTGGTGTGTGGCACACCACCCAAGTTGGTGGTGTGTGGCACTCCTTGCAATATGCTTCCTTCCATTTCCTTCCGGTCCTCTTTCACGTGGGTCGCACATGCAATGCCAGCACTGCAGTTAACATATGTATGAACATCCGTGCCCCCACCCCGAAATCCTATACGGACCTGGGTTTCCCGCGAAAGACTTTCGAAGTCGGATTGCATAGTGCGTTCCTCACTACACTCTTATCAATACTGAGTAAACTCAGCTGGGAACACCTTGACTATATGTGGCCTATCTATGCTGTCCATTCGTTTTTTCATCTAATTTAAAGGGCTGATCTTAAAATTGAAGCACATCCAAAGATCAAGTGGATTGTACCATTGTAAACAGTGGGGATAATGATTTCCACCGTTGAAACCTTTCTAGCCCCCACGGTGATGTTTATTAGCCATCCAACGTGTTGATAAGATCATAAATATATAGATGAACGTAAAACAAAAATATAAGCTTGATCCAAAAACTCATGTGGCCCCATGAAATTTTCTAACTGTAAATGTTCGATTCAACTGTTTCCAGTGGTGTGATCCATTTGAACATTAGACATGCTTGATGTTTTTGCCCCAATCTCTAAAAGTACTGGTAAAATGGATAGACGGAAAGGATAAAATACATGAATTATGTAAACCTCATAGAAATATTGGATCAATATGATATTTCTTTTTCTTATTCATCAAGATATTTGTAACTTTATGAACAGGATGGATGGAAAATAAATGTTATTCTGAGCCCTATGGATGTTTGAAAGAAAGCATTCGATTCATGGTCATCATTTAGCACATGCGGAGTAAAATAAGGAAAAATTGAGAAAACAGTTTCTTATTATGGTAACCTTTATGGCATCGGCTTGATGTTTATATCTCATCCAAACCATTTATAAGGTCATTTCTATTGAGATGATTTGAAATCAAAAAAACTTTAACTAGATAAGAAGCTTTTATGTGGCCCATGAATAGTTCAATGGTGGTCACTAAATTTTTGGGGGCCTTGCACAAAATCTTAGGATCTAGCCACCCGAACAAACCAGAATTATGGGATAACAATACAATGAAATTCAATCAAAGTACAATCACACACCACACAAGAGATTTTTACGTGGAAAACCCTCAAAGAGGTAAAAATCACGGGACCTCGTCCAGATTCACAATCCACTATGAAGTAGAACGTTTACAACCTTCGTCATTCATGCAGGAGTGGATAAACAATAAGAGAATAAAAAGAAAACTGAGAGATCTCACCGAGCACGAGGACGCAGAAGCGCTGAGACGACGGCTCCCTTCCACAAGCTTCCTCTCTCTCTTTTCTCTCACTCTCTCACCCTAAATCCTTTAGTAAAACCCTTGCAAAGCCTTTAGGAAACCCTCTTGTGATTTTTCTGTTTATGAAAAACCTTAGAAAATTTCAATTTTTAGTTTTTGGAAACTCCCTTCCGCATCCCGGTTACGAAAGGACTTGCGATACGAAATCCCGCAAAATCACAGAACGAATCTGCATAGTTTCGACTGGTCGTACCGAGTCCACGACCGGTCGAGCGCCACCCGGTCGTGGACCACCTACGACCGGTCGAGAACCCTTTGTAAAAAATAGTCCGTAGTCGCTGGACTTTAAGTCGAGTTACGACTCCACTTCATGACTGGTCGTGACCAGCCCTCAACCGGTCGAGCAAGGCTCACGATCGGTCGACCACGGGATAAAAAATCTCATCATAAATATCCACTGTTTCTTCTCATGTGACACACTCGAGTTTTGGATTCACCCCATAGTTGGTACCATGTCCTAAAATGATCTCTAAAAACGTATGAATGGGGTGGATTCTAACAAAACATCATGGTGTGTCCCACCTAACATCCCAACGCAATAACTTCCTGAATGCTCCCGCAAAAACCGCGTCCATCCCACCAAATTTCTAAGACGCGGATATCCTGACGGAGCCTTGCTGCGAGGGAAGGCTATGTCGGCCGAGTTTTGGAATTTACCTGCACATGTTCTGTGTAACCTTATCAAACAGGTTTTATACAAATAAAAATCACTGCAGGCCCTGTGACGGTTTCAACACCTGACATCATTTTACTTGTAGTTTTCTATGGTGTGGTACACCTTAGCATTGGATCCGCCCTACATAAGTTGAAAAAAATGGATGGATGGCATGAATAAACACATGGGTAACGGTGGGCCCACAGAGCTTTGACACCAGCTAAGTGCTGCTGTCATCAGCCAAACCGCGTCCAGTCTGTCAGGAGTCTAGAAATGGGTGTGTGGCCGTAGATACCAAGCACCACATCTACGCACGCGTCGCCACTCAATCCGCATCCTAAAGCAAGAGAAAATAAAGGCATGTTTAACTTTGCTCGCTCCAGAGATTGGGTATTAACATTTGGGCTTTCAGTTCAATTTAAGTCAATATAAGTGGGCCAATGTTTGTTTATCCGAAACGTTAATAAGCTTGAAGGGGCTATGATTTTCCAATATGAATCCTCATCCATAGTGTCAGCCATCACATTAACGTTTTAGATTGCTTAACCATGATATGTACTTGTACAGAGCAAACTTTCCCAGTCCACTCTTCACGTGGTACTCAGTGTACGAAACAAGGTTGGGATTATTTTATTCTCTATTTCCTTTGAAGAGATCGTGATTTTAGGTAATAGGAAATGACCCAATGCACTTGACTTTTAGTCTCGTTCTGCATCTGTGAGTTTTGAGCAAGTGATTGAAGTTTCTCGGGAGAAGAAGAGAGAGAGACTAGGAAGATGGTTGTTGAGTCTGCTGTTTCCTTCGTTTTAAGAAAACTCAGTGATGTACTGGTTCAAGAGGCAGTTTCCCTCTACCAAGTGCGTGATCAGGTGGAGTGGGTCGAGAGAGAATTGAGGCGGATGCGGTGCTTCTTGAAAGATGCTGACGCAAAGCAAAGCGATGATGAAAGAGTGAAGAATTGGGTGGCAGATGTGAGAGACGTTGCTTATGATGCAGAAGACATCGTTGACACCTTCATCCTCAGAATAGAACAAAAAAGGAGAAGTGGGTTCGTTGGTTCCTTCGAAAGGTGCATGTTCATCAATGTTGAATTATCGGCTCGACATGAGATCAGCAATGGGATCGAACGGATAAAGAATAAAATCCAGGAGATCTCTGCAAGCACAGAAAGGTATGGCATTAAAGATGTTAGCAGAGTCGAAGAAGGAAGCAGCTCCAGGGGTGAAAGTCTGCGCGAGCAAAGGCAAACTTCTCCTGATCTCTTTGGAGAGACAGAAGTCGTCGGTTTTGAAGAAGACATAAAGGCATTGGTGGGACGGTTGATGGAGGGTGATTCACGACGCTCTGTGGTTTCTGTGGTCGGAATGGGTGGTCTGGGCAAGACCACTCTTGCCATTAAAGTTTATAATAACGATGCTGTTAAGAAACATTTTGATTGCTGTGCTTGGATTTTTGTATCCGAAGAATATGTTGTGAAAGATCTTTTGCAAAGACTAATAAAAGATTTCATGACTCTTTCTAAAGAACAACTTGAGATGGTGGAGAAGATGAATGCTGTTCAGTTGAGAGTGAAGCTGTCCAATCATTTGAAGGAGAAGAGATATCTTCTGGTGTTGGACGATATATGGAAGACTGAAGCGTGGGGGTCTTTAGTGGCTGCTTTTCCAGATACGAGTAACGGAAGTCGAGTCCTACTCACCACCCGCAACAGAGAGGTAGCTTCACATGCAGATGCACGGAGCTCTCCCCTGGAGCTGGAGCTTTTAGGAGATGAAGACGCATGGAAATTGTTCTGCAAAAAAGCATTCTTTGAACAGGGTATCCATTACCCGCAGAATTTAGAGAAGATAGGAAAAGAGATTGTAAAAAAATGCGGTGGTCTGCCTCTTGCTATTGTCGTGATAGGGGGCTTACTATCAACGAAGGCAATGAAATCAAATGAGTGGGAGAAAGTGCTAAGGAGAATTAGCTCGCAATTGGTTGGTGATGAATCTCCAATCAGAAGAATATTGGATTTGAGCTATGAAGATCTACCATACCGACTGAAGCCATTCTTTCTGTACCTGGGCGTTTTTCCAGAAGACCATGAGATCAGTGCTACGAAATTGATTCACCTGTGGACTGCAGAAGGATTTGTAGAGGCAACAGGGGAAGAAACGGTGGAGGAAGCTGCAGAAGTCTGCCTGGAGGAGCTGATCCATAGAAGCCTGATTCAAGTGTCAAAAAGTAATTCCATTGGTGAAATTAAAAGCTGCCGCATACATGATCTCTTACGTGAACTCTCCATTTCGAAAGCCAAGGAAGACAAATTCCTAGACGTTCATCAAGAACAAACAAATCCTCTCTCTCCATCAAAAGCACGCCGTCTTGCTATTCATCAGGCACCTAGTAAGTACAGTTATTTAAATCGCACCAACTCACACCTTCGTTCACTGTTATGGATGGATTTAACCAAGGGAGAAGTTGAAAAAAAGCAAGAGCAGTTTCTTTTCAGAGGATTCAGTTTGCTTAGGGTGTTAGATATTTCCTATATGAAAATGAGAAAGCTTCCAAAAGAAATAGGTACACTGATCCACTTGAGATACCTTAGCTTCAGGTTAGATGGCGTGGACAGATGTGACTGGTGCTTAAATGAGTGTGGTTCGGATCAAGTAAGCCTCCCATCATCCATGAGCAATCTCCACAATTTAGAAACGCTTTATGTAACACGAAGTTATCCGTCAATTTACATACCCAGTTTTATTTGTAAGATGGAACAATTAAGGCATGTGAATGTGCCCTACGGAAGCATAATAAGCAAAGGTTTGTGGTCTAAAATAGTGGGACGTCCATCTCTCGGACTTGATTCTTTAGTTTATCTCCAGACTCTAAAACGTGTAGAAGCTGGCGATTGGATAGTGGATTGTTTGGAGAAGCTAACTAATCTAAAGAAACTGGGAATATGGGGGATCTACCGGAGTAGGCATGCAGAGGGATTGTCCAACTCTCTTCGCAGATTGGACCGCCTCCAGTCTTTGTGGTTGGAATGGTACAGTACTATTCCAGTTTTTATGCCTATTTCACTTAACCTGCATTTGAAGAAGATGTTTTTGAGGGGAAAGTTAGAGAAGCTACCTGAGTCGAATGAATTCTCACCTAACCTCACCAAGCTTACCTTATCACGCTCCAAGTTAATGGAAGACCCGATGGCGACATTAGAGAAACTTCCCAACCTTCGGATTCTCAGATTGCTTTTTGAATCTTACATGGGAGAGGAAATGGTCTGCTCTGCACAAGGGTTTCCTCAACTCGAATCCTTACAGGTGTCATCGTTATATAAATTAGAAGAGTGGAGAGTGGAGCAAGGAGCGATGCCAAGGCTTCTACATTTCCTGATTACGAACTGCTCACATTTAAATATGATTCCAGAAGGACTGCAACACGTCACTACCCTCAAGAAATTGGAGGTGGTGGAGATGCCGGATAAATTCAAGGCCAGAATGCAGGAAAATGGCGGAGAAGATTGGCATAAGATTCAACATATACCCTGCATCGAAATAAAATGATCAGCTATCAAAGGCAGGTGAATTTTGTTGCTTGTTTCTTCCACCAACGGAAAATGCATGGAAGGGCAAATTCAACACCTCTACAAAAGGGGGTGTGTTTTTCATCTTTCGTTTATTTCCCTCCTCTTGATTAACTCAAGGCAATAACGTCTCTTGCATTTCATGCATGTTAGTTGTTGGTGAAAAGGCCCCAACCAAGAATGTCTGAGGCCATTACTTCAACTACCTATGAATTGGCTCACATGAATGTGTGATTGGATAAATGGCACCAGTCTGATTGCTCCCTGTTGATCGTGAACTTTTGACCACTATGGTTTCCAGCTTGAGGGCCGCCATTCAATTAGCAAGAATAAGCTTGCTAGTGCTATTTTTGGGCTCTTGTCTATCTGGGAAAGGGTCCACTAGAGCAATGGCTATGATCATCTAAGCATGCAGCCACATGGACAGCTCTTAACATGCACTATCTTTTCTTTGAATGCTTAAGGATGTATTGAGATTTGAATATCTCCAGCCTTCACAATCCAAATGTTGTATTGCCCAAGTAATCTTTCTAATTAACCATCGGTTGCGATACGTGCCATGATAGAGGTTGGTTGATTCTACATGCATATAGATCCCAGTCCATCTAATGTGGCTACTCATCCAATGTTGTACTCATGTGAAAGATCAAGACATCCATCAGGTGGAGCCATTGTGATTGTGCCCTGACCCATGAATCAGAATGGTCCAATAAGCAGGTGATCCACATGCATATATTGAATCTGGTTATGAGATTTTATTAATACAAATTGTATAGATTAGGAAAGGATTTCTTTCTTAGTTTTAGATAAATTCTCTCTTTTACTTATTAGAATAAAGAGCCACCTCCAAATGTACCCTAATCCTACTCAAATTGAGTTACGTAATATCTATATCCGAAGTTCCCCCAGCTCTGCCAATCACATCTGGATGTAGGGTGCTGCACCCATGGATTAAGAAAAACAGAACACAAGACATGTTAATGCAATGCAACTAAAACTATTTATTTTGCTTTAATAACTCATCGAATTAATCTTTCTTTTTCTTGTCTTTTCTTTTTTTTTTTTTTTGCCATTTTTCTTATCTATATTGCTTCATCGACTGAATTTGGTATTTATTTATGCAACGAGTTTAGTGTAATATGCTTCAAGTACTTGTTTAGATTTGAAAAAACAAATTATAGTATGTCATTATCAAAATTTAATCCCAGTTTTGATTTGTCAACTGTTGCTTTGGTAGGAGAGAGTCTCACGGTGCATGCGAGGCGACATGACCAGACAACATGTTGATGTAGAGACTGTCGGCTTGAAAGTTCATTTCCTGTTTATGGTTTTCTTACACTGTCATTATGTATCATGGTGTGTGTTAGTTATTTGGATGATGTTTTCAGACATTAGCATGAGATGTGCACTTTTATCTATCAATCTCTTCATGCACTGGTGTGTTTTATGGTGGTTGAAATCGAATGATGATAACTTAATGGTGTGGGTTATTTGGATGATGTTTTCAGACATTAGCATGAGATCTGTAGTTTTATCTACTAATCTCTTCATAAACTGGTGTGTTTTATGGTGGTTGAATCCAATGATGATGACTTACATACTCTCTAGTTGTAGATTGTGATTTCAGTTAGTATCCATGAGATTATTATGGGTTCATACACTGGTGTCCATCTAATTGTGAGTTTTTTTCTTTTATTTTCTTTTCTTTGAATGTTGCCTATTGCATATTTCAGAGTCAATCAATCTTTGTTTGGGCCACTGAATGGATGGCAACCACATTCATTTGCTAGCCCACCAAATCCTTGGATTAAACTTCATCCATGTCAGCCAGCAATTTTAAGGGGTTGAAATTGGCATGCATGTTATGCCACATGTACAGTGGATGGATGGTAGCATACTAGTGAGGTAGTTGGTAGGGTGGAAAGACTTCCGTTGTCATGGAAAATGGGCCAAAACGACAGGGGAAAAGCCTGACCGTAAACTAGGATGGACCCCATAAAAAATAAGTATTCATCTGGCCAATGATCAGTGTAAGTTGGGTCAGGTGGGTTTACTTGTTGGGTATTTGGTAAATGAGATACCAATCCTTTGACTAGGGGTGGCAATGGGCCGGTTGACTGCCCAAACCAGCCAGCTCACTGTTGAAATTTTCCTAGGGCCTGCTGTGATGTTTATTTTCTGTCCAACCTATTCATAAATTTACATAGACCCGTATGTGGGAAAAACATAAAAATTAGCTCGATTCAAAACTTTTATGGCCCCCAAGAGGTTTTCAATGGTAAGAGTTTAATCCCCATTCTGTGGTTCTGTGTCTTGAATCTGTCTCAGTTTTATACTTATATACTAAAATGATATAGAAAAATGGATGAATGGTGTGGATAAAACCTATACATTACCGTGGCCACTCGGAGGCCCTGCCCGTTCCAAGCTGGTGGAGACGCAATTGCGTTCAATCAATGGTTTATGTTAAAAATTGCAAACTTTTGTATTCAAAGTATTTTTAGTGTCTATCGTTAGTGTAATTAATTATTAAATATCCACTTGAGTCAAGTTTTTCAGTCAAAGTGACTTAGAAATTGAGTTGAGTTGAGGTTTGGAGTTTTTAGACCATGCACTTAATTGATAGGTGAATTAGGTAAAATCACGTGGAAAATAGGCTTTCTTTAGGACTGTTTTTCCAATAAACAGGGGAAGTCTAGTCATACTCAACACCCTCTTAGGCACATGGCTTCGAATGCAGATGCAAGAACTCTCCCCACGAACTTCACCTAAGTTTTGGATTTACTTTATTTTTTTGGGAGTCATGCCTTAAAATGAGCTGGAAAATGGATGGACCACATGGCTATAAAACACTTACATCACAGTGGGTCCACAGCATGGATCCACCAACCTCAATGGTTCCTTAAATCCATCGAATCTACATCCAATTGTATGGGATACAGATTGCGTAGTGGCCCTGCCACCACGGACATCCATGATGTCCCAACATAGCAGGATTTGAATGGGCCAGATGCCACTATCAGATATATGAGTACGCATTTAACATAGCAAATTTAAAACATGCTTTGTGTGGACTTCATCTCTAATAGTGACGTGTGTCTCAATCAAAACCTGCCATGTCGAGTCACCATGGACGCCTATAGTGGCAAGCCCACTGTACAACCCACCTAGGTTGCGGATTTGCTGATTGGGTCCTGCCTATTGATTAGTTTGAATATTTGAACAGTTCTTCATTTGCTTAAAAAAGACTTGATTGAAGTCGGTTAAAGCTTGAAAAGTAGTTTATTCTCATTTTAAATGGGGGTCTATAAAGTAGGTTATAACAAATGAAATAGTTAGGAGAGAAATGCTCACCATTTAGAATGTATATGTGAAATCCACTCCCACCATAAGATAATTTATAACCCGTTAGGTAGGATCATCAAGGGAAATAGTTTAGAGGAGGATCATTGACATGTTATCATTACCTCCCATAGGAGGAATGATGATGATGTCGAAGATTCTCATCAGGATATGATGGTTGGCCCATCTTCACCCTGGATAATTCAATTGATGTGTCCCTTAGCAATTGAATCGATTATCGTTGCCTGATATTTGTTTATATTCATGAATTATTTTATGAAATAATGCACTAATGTGAGTACATATCTCTTCCATTTCAGTCGGAATTCCAATTGATACACATCATGTTCCTACCCTGAATGGATCTAATTATGTTCAGTGGAAGGAATCTATTGAAGTTGTTTTGGGTTGCCTGCAATTAGACCTTGCCCTGATAAAACCTGAACCCCATGTGCCTTCTGAGGATGCCTCTGAAGCAGAGATTAATCGTTACGAGGCATGGTTCAGATTAAATGACACATGCCTAAAAGTTATAAAGTATTCGATCTCCGAATCCATGAAAGGTGTCATGCCTAAAGTAAATAGGGCAAAAGCTTTCTTAACCGAAATGGGAAAATGATTCAAGAAATTGAATAAAGCTGAAGTGGGTTTTCTTTTAAACAAGTTAACTCGCTCATCCTATGATGGGAAAGAAAATATCTGTGAATACATTGTAGAGCAGATCGAGGTTGTTTCTAAGATCTGCTCTTTAGGCCTTGTACTTACTGATGATCAATTGGTTCATTTGATTATGAACAACCTATCCCCTCAATACGGTATGTTCCATGTGAACTATAACACTCTAAGGGACAATTGGACATTGGACGAACTGATTACTCAGTGTATTCAAGAGGAGGATAAGATTAGACAGTCAAGTACAGTACAAAACGTAAACATGGTAACCTCAGGACAAGGACAAGGACATGGGCATAGGCAAAAGGGCAAAAGGAAAAAGAACTAAGGTTCTAATAATGGATTTTCTGGTAAAAATGAGAATCAATCTGTAAATGAATCGAAATGCAAACGGGCCAAAGGAAATCCATGCTTCTTTTGCAAAAAGACAGGTCATCTAAAGAAAGACTGGGAAAAGTATAAGAAATGGCTTATAAAGAAATGTAATCATTCTGTTCTTGTTTGTTTTGAATATAATTCAATTGATGTATCGGCGAATTCCTGATGGATAGATTTGAGAATTATTATTCACATTTGTACTTCCATGTAAGAATTACTATAGGCCAAGTCACCAACTGATGCAGAGTGCTCAAGGAAGACATGGAGGCAATTGGAGTCTATAGGCTTAAGCTAAAGTCTGGTTATTTTTTGAATTTAGTAAATACATGTTGTGTGTCTTTTATAAGGCGTAATTTAATTTCAATTTCCTGTTTAGATAAGTTAGGATATTCATTTTAGTTTGGAATTAAAAGTTTTAATATTTACTTTAATTCGATTAAAGTTGGCACCGGATCTATGGTGAACAACTTATACCAATTAGACTTAATTACTTACACGTCTATAATGTTAATGTCTTGCATGGAAATAAAAGTAGGATTCAAGCGAAGACTAGATTATGAGAATTCCTCCATGTTGTGGCACAGGCGACTATGTCAAATATCTTGTGAGAGACTGGACAAGCTTGTACGATAAGGAATTCTGTATTCTTTAGACTTCTTTGACTATAAAATATGCATTGATTGTATAAAAGGAAAGCAGAGTAGAACTAGAAAGAAATGTGCAAACAGGAGTGTAGGTCTCTTGGAGGTGATACATACGGATATTTGTGGACTATTCCATATGGTCTCGTGGAGTGGACACAAATATTTTATTACATTTATAGATGACTACTCTCGTTTCAGGTACCTCTACCTTATCAGTAAGAAATCAGATACCCTCGATGCTTTTAAAATCTATAAGGACGAAGTTGAAAATAAACTCGATAAAAAGGATTAAAGTTGTCAAATCTGACCGTGGTGGTGAATACTATGGCAGAGATGACGAATCAAGATGCAATCCAGGGCCATTCGCTAGATACCTACAAGATTGTGACATTGTCACCCAGTACACTATGCCTGGTACTCCAGAGCACAATGGTGTGGCTGAAAGGCGTAATCGCACTCTTATGGATATGGTGCGAAACATGATTAATAATTCGACATTGTCAGAATTCCCATGGGATGATGCGATCAAAACTGCAATTCATATACTTAACAGGGTCCCCAACAAAGCAGTAAGCAAAAATCCTTTTGAGTTGTGGAATGAGAGAAAACTAAGTCTCCGATATCTGCATGTTTGGGGTTGTCCTGCTGAGGCCAAAATTTATAACCCGTATAAAAATAAGCTTGATCCTAAAACTATAAGTTGTTTCTTCATCAGATATGAATAGAAAGATGAAAGGGTTATCGATTCTACTGTCCTTCCCACTCTATCAGAATTATTGAGATTAAGAATGTCAAATTCATTAAGGACACTGAAAACAGTGAGAGCACGAACATTATAAATTTAGTATTTTAGGAACAAAGGACTGTGACTCCAGTCATAGTCACTCAAGATCACGTGGATATTAATAATGCAGTTGATTCTGCAGTCACTGAAGAACACCACATAAAACCTTATGTACAAAACACTGATGAAGAAAATTAAAATCAAAATCATACTCAACAAGCTGAACCATTGAGAAGATCTGAAAGAGAGAGAAGACCCGTAAATCGAGACGATTACATCATATACTTATAGGAGCACGATTTTGACATAGGGGTGGAAAAGGATCCTAAATTCTTTATACAAGTCAAACAAAGTGTCGATCCTTCTCGTTGGTTTGATGTAATAAAAGATGAATTAAAATCTATGAGGGATAATAAAGTATGAGATCTTATTAAATTACCCATTAGAATAAGGCTGATTGGTTGTAAATGGATATTTAAAATCAAGCGAGACTCTAAGGTTAATGTCGAAAGATATAAAGTCAGACTTGTTATCAAGAGTTTTAACCAGCGTGAGGGCATTGACTTTAAGGAGACTTTCTCACCAGTATCTAAGAAAGACTCATTCAAGATTATAATGGTTCTGGTAGCTCATATAAACTTAGAGTTACATCAGATAAATGTAAAGACAGCATTTCTCAATGAGGATCTGCATGAGAATGTATATATGTTAAAACCTGAAAGTTTTGTAGCACATGACTCAGAACATTTAGTTTGTAAACTAAAAAAAATCCATCTATGGGTTGAAATAAGCATCGCGTCAGTGGTATCTAAAGTTTCATGATGTAATTTTCTCATATAGTTTTGTAGAAAATACTACAGATGAATGTATCTACATTAAAATTAATGGGAGTAAGTTTTTTATGATGATTTTATATGTTGATGACATTCTGTTGGCTAGCAATGATATCAGGATGTTGAGCGGCACCAAGAAATTCTTATTTCAAATAAAATGAAGGATCTTATGAAGCTTTTTATGTCATCAGCATTGAGATTCATCGAGATAGATCTCGTGGACTGCTCAGCCTGTCACAAAGGGCCTATATTACTAGGGTACTCGAAAGATATGGCATACAAAATTGTGCTTCCGGACAGTCGCCCATTGTGAAGGGCGACAAATTTGGCCTATTTCAATGTCCAAAGAATGATTTGGAAAAGAATCGAATGAAAGAATTTCATTACACATCGTTAGTAGGGAGCATCATGTCTGCTCAAGTATGTAAACGATTTAGAATGTGTATGTGAAATCCACTCCCACCATAAGATAATTTATAACCTGTTAGGCAGGATCCCCCTATTCACTGTTCTCGATGGATGTGACTGATTTCTAGACCTTAAGCTTAACATGGGCATGTGCATCCGATGGTCAGAGTAGAGTTCATGTGCACACCGCGGTGAGGCCCACTTTAGCCCACCCCGAATTTGCAAGCACGGAAGATCTCCTGCTGCGCTCTCCATTGGAGACAATTTTCAGGTGTGGCTTCAGTGTATTCCTGGACAGTGTGGCCCACTGGTGATGTATGTGCCCTACATCCACACCATTCATCTGTTTTGACAAATCAATTTAGGGTATGATTCAAAAAATGAAGCAAACCTAAATACTAGGTGGACCACAACATAAGATATAGTGGTGATTGAATACCCACCATTAAAAACTTCGTAGGGCCACCAGAATGTTCATTTGCCATCCGACCTATTGATAAGGTCGCAATGACCTGGATGAAGGGACCATACACAAATATCATTTTGATTCAAAAATTTTATGGCTGACAAGAAGTTTTCAATCATCGGTCACAACTATTTTTTTTGTGTGGTTCACCTGAGATTTGGATATGCTTCAATTTTTTATCATGTTCTAAGATAGGTATAAAAATTGATGGACAGCTAGATGTAAGGAACGTACATTAACATGGCCCCATAGTCAGGATCCACCCACGCCGGTGGATCCCAGGTTCCGTAAACTAGTCCTAGGGCTGTCAATGCGCCGGGCTCGGGCCTAAAAAGTCAGAATTTTGAATAGAGCCAGCACAAAACAGTTCACAATCCGGGTGATACCTATACTAGGCCCAACCCGTTGACAGCCCTAACTAGTACGTCCAACTAGTAATATGTAAAGCCTATGGTGTTTATATAACATCCAATTGGGACAACCAGTGGTGGGTGAGGCACGCCATGGTGTTTATATAACATCTGGTCCAGTAAGGTAGTCCCACCATGAAAACAAGATGCCCAAAAAGTCAGATTCATCCTAATGTTATGTGGGCCACACAGTAGAAAACAACGAATAACCACACAAAAACTTCATTCATATGGGTCCCAAATAGACCTGACTTTTGGGCATCCCATCTTCATTGCAGGTGTATGAGGTCATCCAACTAGTTGATTAGTTAAGGATTTTTTTTTTCTTATATATACCTACCAAATTGTGGGAGCGCTTAAATAGCTCCGCTTTTCAAAGCATGCCCTTTTTATACATTTTTTTATTTTCTAAATAAAATTGCCCTTAAACAGCTTTTTCAAATCTCTATGCAATCAAACATTATCTTGTTAGTAGCTTCTGGCAAACTCTACTACCCATGAACTTAAAATAATTTATTGGATTTTTTGAAATTCTTAAGCATCTAAGAAAAGGGAACGCATTAGGTGCAGCCCCGGCCTCACTCAAGACTATCTGACCGATATGTGGTTCCCACTTTGACTGTTCATGGATTCTACATCCACAGCCTCCATCCATTTTTTGATATCATTTTAGGGCATTATCCCAAAAAAGAAGCAAATCAATATAAATGATATGGATCCAATCTAAAGCATCTGATAATCCAGTATAGAACTAATTATACGAATCAATATCCACGATTTGATCTAATTGACGTGGCCTATCTAAGATCGGTTTGAAAATTAGGGTCATATTGTGTTTTGACCTCAGGGATCACATGATCCGTACAAATTCGATCTGACACATTTAGATGACCCACTCCAATATCTACAACAAGAAACTCACCTGAGACCTAGGTTCTTTTCATCGCATGAATCCATAGACTAGGGAAATGATCACCCCCACCATAGCATAAATATGATGAAAATACGTTAAATGCACAAAAAATTAAACAAAAGGAAACTAACGTTCTTCTCAGTCTCTCTTTTCTCTATTATTTCTCTCCTTTTTTTCATAGGGTTTTCTTAGAGGTATTGCAATTCTTAGGAAGGGATGAGAGCTCGGACTAGGCTGATTTTAGTCGAGCAGAAAGGTATTTTACAACATTGGATGAAATCGATCCTCTAACTTCACTCATAACCAAGAGTCGTAGTGCTTACATAACCTCTCCTACATCCAAAAGTATCTTTATAGAATGGTTAAGGGATTTATTATTGTTTAAAAATAAAAATTTTAAAATTTGAATTCCTTTACCTTATGATTTAGGTATTTACCTAATGCATGAAAATCAAGGACGTTACAATCACTGTTACAATCACCGTCTTCTTCTTAAGAATAACTTTTCAATTCACAAAGAGAGAAAAATCTCTAAAATTGAGTGAAGAAAATTAGTATTATTGACGAAAATTGTCAACTACATTACATTTGAAGTGCTTCAATTCCAAAAGTAAAAGAAGCCTTCAATTTCTAATTACTTGAAATAGGGCATTTTCTAAATAATAAAAATGATTAAAAATAAATATGTGTGTGTGTGTATAATTATTTTAAAACTCGCAATAACCCTTAAATAACTAAAACAAAGATTGTGGATTACAACCAAACTCCTGAAACCATAAAAATAGGAAAAGAATGAAGCTTACTAAAATAAAGTAAGTTATTAACTTAAAACTCTAACTTAACTCTTAAAACAACTGAATTTTGCAAAGTCATTTTAGGACCCCCTCTTATTCTTGCGGGTTTCACAGACCCGATTATCGTGTATTCGGGTCTGCTATCAAGACCCGCCATCTGTGCGGGTATTGCAAACCCGATTGGCATTGATTCTAATTTTTTAGGACCCACGATCAATCATGGCTTCATATCTAGCCTACTAATACCAATTTGCACTATCTAATCTCATACCCAAATTTGAGATATGTTTTCCAAATCTGAGTCATCTATTTATTCTCTATGAACTTATTATTTAAATCATGCACCACATAGACAATATAAACCTTTCATCAAGTGGATACTTTGGATCAGATTTGACCTGTCCACCTCATGGACAATAATTTACATATTTAACTGCCCATCTAAATGGTCCTATATTAACTGTCTATGGTGTGAATGTCAGGAACTAGACTTATAATGTTCATTGTTGATGACCTGATCATCCACAGTGCTTCGGCCCTATTTTTAGCCATCACCCCTCATTGAGTGTTGATATGGATTGTTAGAATATAGTGTGAAACCTATTCGTATGTTTCACTTTAAGGTTCTTTTATTTTCCAAAAGGTAAGTACCAACCAACTTGTGGGCTGTATCAGACTAATCTAGATATAATCCGTTGGGGACAGGATTATAATCATGATCCTAAGTCTATATTTGTAGAATTGGATTCGATTGTGTTAGCCACTATAGTGACCTTAATCGATGAAAATTTAACTAATACTGACTTGTGAAATTGGGATAAAGAGGATTGCACGTGGTTGCGTTCATGTTTCATGCAGATGGTGACGAAAACACAAACGATCACTGTTTGACTGGGACATGAATGGGTGAGGTAAATGATGCTGGTGATGTAAGGTAGAAAGACTCATCTCACCCACAGTTGTTGAGTATCTCAGATTTACATAACTGACATCACTTAGCTTCATGTTCAGGAGGATCATTGACATATTATCATTACCTCCCATAGGAGGAATGATGATAATGTAGAAGATTCTCATCAGGATATGATGGTTGGCCCATCTTCACCCTGGATAATTCAATTGATGTGTCCCGTAGCAATTGAATCGATTCTCTTTGCCTGATATTTATTTATATTCATGAATTATTTTATGAAATAATGCACTAATGTGAGTACATATCTCTTCCATTTCAGTTGGAATTCCAATTCATACACATCATGTTCCTACCTTGAATGGATCTAATTATGTTCAGTGGAAGGAATCTATTGAAGTTGTGTTGGGTTGCCTGCAATTAGACCTTGCCCTGATAAAACCTGAACCCCTTGTACCTTCTAAGGATGCCTCTGAAGCAAAGATTAATCGTTACAAGGCATGGTTCAGATCGAATGACACATGCCTAAAAGTTATAAAGTATTCGATCTCCGAATCCATGAAAGGTGTCATGCCTAAAGTAGATAGGGCAAAAGCTTTCTTAACTGAAATGGGAAAACGATTCAAGAAATTGGATAAAGCTGAAGTGGGTTTTCTTTTAAACAAATTATCTCGCTCATCCTACGACGGGAAAGAAAATATCTATGAATACATTGTAGAGCAGATCGAGGTTGTTTCTAAGATATGCTCTTTAGGCCTTGTACTTACTGATGATCAATTGGTTCATTTGATCATGAACAACCCACCCCCTCAATACGGTATGTTCCATGTGAACTGTAATACTCTAAGGGACAATTGGACATTGGACGAACTGATTACTCAGTGTATTCAAGAGGAGGATAAGATTAGAAAGTTAAGTACAGTACAAAACGTAAACATGGTAACCTCATGACAAGGACAAGGACATGGTCATAGGCAAAAGGGGAAAAGGAAAAAGAACTAAGGTTCTAATAATGGATTTTCTGATAAAAATGGGAATCAATCTGGAAATGAATCGAAATGCAAACGGGCCAAAGGAAATCCATGCTTCTTTTGCAAAAAGACAGGTCATCTAAAGAAAGACTGCGAAAAGTATAAGAAATGGCTTATAAAGAAATGTAATCATTCTGTTCTTGTTTGTTTTAAATATAATTTAATTGATGTGTCGGCGGATTCCTGATGGATAGATTTGGGAACTATTATTCACATTTGTACTTTCATGTAGGAATTACTACAGGCCAAGTCACCAACTGATGCAGAGCGCTCAAGGAAGACATGGAGGCAATTGGAGTCTATAGGCTTAAGCTAAAGTCTGGTTATTTTTTGAATTTAGTAGATACATGTTGTGTGTCTTTTATAAGGCGTAATTTAGTTTCAATTTCCTGTTTGGATAAGTTGGGATATTCATTTTAGTTTGGAATTAAAAGTTTTAATATTTACTTTAATTCGATTAAAGTTGGCACCGGCTCTATGGTGAACAACTTATACCAATTAGACTTAATTGCTTACACGTCTATAATGTTAATGTCTTGCATGGAAATAAAAGTAGGATTCAAGCGAAGGCTAGACTATGAGAATTCCTCCATGTTGTGGCACAGGCGACTATGTCAAATATCTTGTGAGAGAGTGGACAGGCTTGTGCGATAAGGAATTCTGCATTCTCTAGACTTCTTTGACTATAAAATATGTATTAATTGTATAAAAGGAAAGTAGAGTAGAACTAGAAAGAAATGTGCAAACAGGAGTGTCGGTCTCTTGGAGGTGATACATACGGACATTTGTGGACTATTCCATATGGCCTCGTGGAGTGGACACAAATATTTTATTACATTTATAGATGACTACTCTCATTTCAGGTACCTCTACCTTATCAGTAAGAAATCAGATACCCTCGATGCTTTTAAAATCTATAAGGACGAAGTTGAAAATAAACTCGATAAAAATGATTAAAGTTGTCAAATCTGACCGTGGTGGTGAATACTATGGTAGAGATGACGAATCAAGATGCAATCCAGGGCCATTCGTTAGATACCTAAAAGATTGTGGCATTGTCACCCGGTACACTATGCCTGGTACTCCAGAGCACAATGGTGTGGCTGAAAGGCGTAATCGCACTCTTATGGATATGGTACGAAGCATGATTAATAATTCGACATTGTCAGAATTCCCATAGGATGATACGATCAAAACTGCAATTCATATACTTAACAGGGTCCCCAACAAAGCAGTAAGCAAAAATCCTTTTGAGTTGTGGAATGAGAGAAAACTAAGTCTCCGATATCTGCATGTTTGGGGTTGTCCTGCTGAGGCCAAAATTTATAACCCGCATAAAAATAAGCTTGATCCTAAAACTGTAAGTTGTTTCTTCATCAGATATGAATAGAAAGATGAAAGGGTTATCGATTCTACTGTCCTTCCCACTCTATCAGGATTATTGAGATTAAGAATGTCAAATTCATTAAGGACACTGAAAACAGTGAGAGCACGAACATTATAAATTTGATATTTGAGGAATAAAGGACTGTGACTCCAGTCATAGGCACTCAAGATCACGTGGATATTAATAATGCAGTCGATTCTGCAGTCACTGTAGAACACCACATAGAACCTTATGTACAAAACACTGATGAAGAAAATTAAAATCAAAATCATACTCAACAAGCTGAACCATTGAGAAGATCTGAAAGAGAGAGAAGACCCGTAAATCGAGACGATTACATCATATACTTATAGGAGCACGATTTTGACATAGGGGTGGAAAAGGATCCTGAATTCTTTATACAAGTCAAAAAAAGTGTCGATCCTTCTCGTTGGTTTGATGTCATAAAAGATGAATTAAAATCTATGAGGGATAATAAAGTATGAAATCTTACTGAATTACCTATTAGAATAAGGCCGATTGGTTGTAAACGGATATTTAAAATCAAGCGAGACTCTAAGGTTAATGTCGAAAGATATAAAGTCAGACTTGTTATCAAGAGTTTTAACCAGCGTGAGGGCATTGACTTTAAGGAGACTTTCTCACCAGTATCTAAGAAAGACTCATTCAAGATTATAATGGTTCTGGTAGCTCATATAAACTTAGAGTTACATCAGATAAATGTAAAGACAGCATTTCTCAATGGGGATCTGCATGAGAATGTATATATGTTAAAACCTGAAAGTTTTGTAGCCCATGACTCAGAACATTTAGTTTGTAAACTAAAAAAAATCCATATATGGGTTGAAACAAGCATCGCGTCAGTGGTATCTAAAGTTTCATGATGTAATTTTCTCATATAGTTTTGTAGAAAATACTACAGATGAATGTATCTACATTAAAATTAATAGGAGTAAGTTTTTTATGATGATTTTATATGTTGATGACATTCTGTTGGCTAGCAATGATATCAGGATGTTGAGCAACACCAAGAAATTCTTATCTCAAATATTTGAAATGAAGGATCTTGTGAAGCTTTTTATGTCATCGGCATTGAGATTCATCGAGATAGATCTCGTGGACTGCTCAGCCTATCACAGAGGGCCTATATTATTAGGGTACTCGAAAGATATGGCATGCAAAATTGTGCTTCCGGACAGTCGCCCATTGTGAAGGGCGACAAATTTGGCCTATTTCAGTGTCCAAAGAATGATTTGGAAAAGAATCGAATGAAGGAATTTCATTACACATCGTTAGTAGGGAGCATCATGTCTGCTCAAGTATGCAAACGATGAGATATGGCCTTTGCTGTTGGAATATTGGGGAGATACCTATCTAATCCATGAATGCAACATTGGATAGTTGCAAAAAAAAGTGGTGCAGTACCTATAGAGAATGAAGGACTTTGGACTCACATACAGAGGATCTGATTAATTGGAATTGATTGGATATTCAGATGCACATTTTGTAGATTGCGTTGACACTAAGAAGTCCACCTCAAGATACATTTCATGATGGTTGGTGGAGCTATCTTGGAAAAGCGTGAAACAGTCTACCACAACCTCATTCCCCATGAAAGCTGAATTTATTGCCTGTCATGAGGCATCAAATCAGGCATTATGGTTACAGAGTTTCTTCTCGGGTTTGCAGGTACTCGAGCATATCCCGAAACCATTAAGAATATTTTTATGGTAATTCACCTACAATTTCTTTCTCTAGTAACAACAAGCATTCATCAAGGTCAAAGCATATTGACATCAAATATTTTGTTGTAAAGGAAAGAGTTTAGAATCGTCAGGTGTCTGTGGAGTTCATCGGTACTAAATAGATGATTACAGACCCGTTCACTAAAGGGCTCTCTATCATGTCATTTCAGGAGCACGTAACGTCCATGGGAGTCATTAATCCTGTAGATGTTTTCAGTTAGTGGGAGTTACGCGTATTTTGACTTTCATAAACATTCTAGAGATCTCATTTGATATAGTTTGATGATTTTGATATAAAGATTTATTACTACTTCTCTCTATATATATGCATAAAATTTCGAGTAAGTAGAGCTACAGTCATGTCTCATTGGAGACATTTGAAAGCTTCAGTACCTCTTAAGGATAGACACACATCATCACACTAAGTGTGTAATCCTTATACAACAGTTCCTACTTCCTAATCTATGTCATTAAGATTAATAGTAGTTGTGACCGCACTTAGCCTTATTTCGCTTAAATTAAATGTTGTGATGAATACCGCGATTCGATACTATAGTCTTGATGGACCAGATTGAATAGCATTACTCGTATTATCCAACAATTTCATTGCTAAACCATTTGGATGTTTTCTTAAAATTGAAACTTATTTTCAAAATTATTTCTACATGTTAATCATTGACATTGCTCAATGTGGCCGAAGTGGGAGAATGTAAGAACTCTATAAGGTGGGCCTTATTGATTAACAGTCTAGATTATCCTGAAGGTTAGACTATGTGAATGGGTAAACCAGTGGGCCCCACTTCATTATGATCCATACAATTATCTGCGCAAGTGTGCGTAAGGGGCTGGAATGCTATAGTTGTGATACACACAACTGTTTGTATACAACTAGGATTAAATAGGCGTAGAGCCATGGAGAGAGAGTTGTGATAGATTTCAAACTCTCATTCCCCAGCAACTATATAATATGGCTGGGTCCTTAATCCTACATACAAGTCAAAAAAGCAAGTCCCATCGAATTATCTGAATATGGGTGTAAGGAGAGGAAGATCTGGTATTCTATTCTCAGCTATGGCCTTTTATATTATATATATATATATATATATATATATATATATATATATATATATATATATATATATATATATATATATATATATATATATATATATATATATATATATATATATAATGTACATGTATGGGTGGTGGCCCCACATGGGACCCACCTATCTCGGAAATGGATTGGCTGGTGTGGATTGGCTGGTTTTCCACACACCAGCTATATATATATATATATATATATATATATATATATATATATATATATATATATATATATATATATATATATATATATATATATATATATATATATATATATATATATAGCCATGTATTGATGTTAATTAGTAAGGTCCCTGGGACCCAACTGCTGTGAGGGTCTCATCCACACCGTCCAGTACTCTGGACGGGTGAGACCCACCTTAGTGTATGGATTTTGTATCCACACCGTCCATCGTTGGATGGTGCAGTAGGTGGATGTGATCCACGTGATGTATGGGATACATCCCCACCGTCCAAAGGCAAGGACGGTGGGGCCAGCTATGATGAGCGTGGGTCCTCCACACGTGGGACGTGGGACCCACCTCCCATGATGTATGCGTTATATCCCAGCCGTCTATCCATTTGACAAGGTTGTCTTAGGCTTCAGACTAAAAATGAAGCAGATTCACATCTCTGGTGGGTCACGTACGTGGACCCCATCCGTGATGTATATATTACATCCAAACCGTTTACCCATTTGATGAGCTTGTCCTAACGGCGGGCCACGTATGTGGACCCCAACCTGATGTATATGGTTCATCCAAATTGTCCATCCATTTGGTGAGCCAGTCAGAAGGCTTGGGAAGAAAAATAAGACAGATCTGGTATCAAGTGGACCACACTACAGAAACAGTGGGTTTGAACTCCCATCATTAGTAACCCTTTGGGTTACAAAAGTTTTGGACCAATATGATATTTGTATATCCTCTTAATTCAGGTCTTTATGACCTTACGAACAGACTAGATGGAAAATAAATACTATGGTGGGTCCACTGGAGTTTTAACAATGGAAATCATTATCACCACTGTTATTTGTGGTATGGTCCATATGATCTTTTGATATGATTCATTCTTGGGCAATACTCTAAAATGATTTCTAAAAATAGATGAATGGTGTAGATGGTGCATCCCATTTTTTGCGGCTCATAGAGATGTATTTGGGGCTCATGGGTTGAGGCCCATTGCAATGTATTAGGAGCCCATGGGTAAAGGCCCATTGGGATATATTTGAGACCCATGGGATGTGGCACTTTGTGTTGTATATTAGGCCCGTGTCAGAGGCCCATTGTGATGTATATATGGCCCATATGATGCGGCCCACTTAATGTATGAGAGGCCCATAGATGTGACCCATCGTGATGTGTATTAGGCCCTTGATTGAGGCCCATAGTGATGTATATTAGGCCCTTGTGTGAGGCCATGAGCCCAATATATGTTAGGCTTTATGTGGGCTACTTCTTGGGAGCAATGTTGGTTAAATGTCCACATTAATGTGCAATGATGGTTAAATGTTCATATTGTGACTTCCCTTAGGCCCTTTGTTAGGCCGATTATCGAGGTTGACTCCGATTGTCGAGGCTGATTCCAATTGTCGAGGCCGACTGTCGATGCCAATTATCGAGGCCAATTCCAATTGTTGAGGCCAACTGTCGAGGCCGATTTTGATTGTTGAGGCCAACTGTCAAGGCCGATTGTCGAGGCCGGATATCGAGGCCGATTGACGAGGCCCAATGTGATGTATATGCGGCTCGTATTTGAGGCCCATTGTGATGTGCATGTAGCCCATAATTGAGGCTCATTGTGAAGTGTATTCAGCCCGTCTTTAAGGCCCAATGTGATATATATGAGGCCTATGTGATGAGGCCCATTGTGATGCATTTGAGGGCCAGATGATGGGACCCATAGTGATGTATATTAGGCCCATCGTGATGTATATTAAGCTCTTGAGTGAGTCTCATGGTGTTATATATTAAGCCCTTGTGTGAGGCCATGAGTCCACTATATGTTAGGATGTATGTGGGCCACTCCTTGAGGCAATATTGGTTAAATGTCTACATTGTCGAGGCCGATTATTGATGCTGATTATCGAGGCTGATTATTGATGTGGATTATCAGTTCTGGTTATTGGTACCGATTATGAGTATGTGACAGCATAACATCATGATACATGCCCATACGCATCATCTGCATGTTTGTTATGAGATGTGATTAACCATTACATATGTCATAGTACAGATGGTATATGAGACTCCCTAATAGGTGGAGTTATCCCACATGAGTGCATAGTATGCGAAGGATTGATGCATGACTGGATTGTATGACTTATGCATCTTATATTATGTGTTGTGATTACTGTACGTCCTAGCGATATCAGGGCCATAACCTCCACAGACATGTCGTGGATGGTCAGATGGGATATCGAAAATCTGTTACTAGCATCCGGTCGCCATATATGGCCCTGGGTGAAAATTCCTAAACCCTCTTGGTACCAGAGGATGCTTCAACATCGAGACTGAGTGGATATATATATATATATATATATATATATATATATATATATATATGAGCATATGAAGGTCGTATACCAGTAGGCCGCGTCTCCCACTGTGTCGTGGTCAGTTGGAAGGGGGTGTGGCCTTATGTAAGAGCTATGGTTTGAATCCTCTTTGATTGTCAAATTTTGTGTGTCAAAACCTTTATATGTGTCTTGAGTTTGTATCTTCTTAAATATGTTTGAGACACCACATCAACACTTCGACACAAGAAGATGAACTCCTCAAAATTTGTTCAAGATACAATTTTGACGATATTAAAAAAGAGTTCAAGTTGAAGACTCTAACTCAAGCTCAAGTTCAAGTTCACGTATATTCAAGATCAAGACTCAAGCATAATTAAGGAACTAAGCGCAACTCAAATTGACATTGACTTCAAAGATTGTGAAGTGTTCAAGCTACATCAAGAAGAACTCAAGCTTTGTAAAGTTCAATGTCTAAGCAAATGAAGGTTCAATGTCTTTACGTTCAATGTCCTTACTTATTAAGGTTTAATTGACCTTAGGTTAACCTTTAGAGTAGGTTACTTTGGATACATAATTCATATATCTTTTACAAGTGATTTTAGTCTATTCTAAGACTAGTCCTGGACCTTGTTCGACTAGTCCAAGCACTGGTTTGACCAGTCCAAGAAATTTTAGGACCAGTCCTAGATTTGTTGCAAATTATCAAATTTTTTCTGTTCGACTACGACTAGTCCTGGAGTCTGCTCGACTAGTCGTGGGATGGTCTCGATTCGACCTTCGACCAGTCATGGATCTACGACTCAAAATCCAGCAACTAAATCAAGGGTCGCACAACCAATCGTGTATGGGTTTCGACCAGTCGTGAACGGCCTACGACTAGTCGTGGACTGCCTACGACTGGTCGTGTAACGGTTTTATCCGATTGCGCCCGAAAATTCAAAAATCAGTTTCTTCTTCGACCAGTCGTGGTGACCCTAAGACCAGTCGAAGATGAATTTCTGCAGCTATAAATAGCATACGAATTTCAGAGTTATTCATCAAAAATTAAGTGAATTTGAAGCTCCACTCTGAGATAAGTTTGTGTTTGTTCTTAAGCTATATTGTGGATAATTCAATTTCCTTTTGTTAGCTTTTTACTATTTAATTTTATTCTATATTCCAATCTAATTTGAAAAGAGGAAATATTATTTTCCTTCTTCTTGAAATTAAAATCAAATAGAGCTAGCCCAATCTGATTTAATTTAAAATCAATTAGAACTTAGAACCATTATAAAGTGAGTATTGGACATTGAACTTTCATATTCGAACATCTACTTCAATTGGTTCTTCTGGGCTGCTACAAGAGGAGAAATTCAGGTATTTTACAGTTCTGTAAAATTTTCATTCTTTTGATTTTTGTTTAGGATTCGCCAAAAAAATCTCAATGTGTATGGTTATCTGAGGAGAGCCAGAAGACTCAGAATAGTGTGAGTTTTTGGATTGTGTAAGTCCGAGTGAAAAAGACACAATTGTGAAGGTTTTAGGTGAACCTGTAAAACCTATTTTGATAGTGAACGCTAATATCTCTGTGAGGATATTACGAGTGGAGTAGCATTCTGTGTGGCTGTTGTGAAATAGTTGGTGTACACACTGGCGAACCACTATAACTCCTTGTCTTGTGGATTGAATGCTTACTTAATTCTTTATCTTTCATCATTCAGTTGTGTGGAATGTACATATGGATGTGAATGCTGTAACAATTTACATTTCAAGCAAGTGTGGAGAATGGTGTAATAGCTTAGAGTTTTAATTTAGCAATTTATCTCTTGTTATACCTTTATCAATCTGTGCTTCAATTTCTATAATTATCCTAGTAAGGTTGCCCTGCCATTTTTATGGTGCATGGTTGTCCCTAGAATAATCAATTCTTGAGATTACAATTTATTCCTTGCTATTTCTATTCAGATTGAGTTCTTGATTCAAAAGACGCTCTAGAAATAAGGTTGTCCTACCATAAGTCCTTGTTTATTATGGTGTAAGGTTGTCCTTAGAACTGAATTTGTATCAACCTCTCAATGCTTGTTTATTGAGATTGATTTAATTTCAGTATTGTGAATTGATTTATTATTGTAAGGCTATTTCTTTATTTTATTCCACTGTATTTAATTTTAATTTGGCATAGTCTTATTCACCCCCCTCCCCTAGGACATATAGCTTGGCCATTTCACCTTACCCGCTTGAGGGAGTAGGCATAGCTAGGCTGAGTATGACTAGCTTGAGGAATGGGTCCGCTATCGACGAGCAGAGCCCGATATCGGCAGGCAGATAGTATGGTCTCTTCCACTTACCCAGTTGTATTGTGCGCTTGATGGGACAACAAGCTGGCGTAGAGTGTAATAGACCTCGGTGATGATCTAAAAAATGTACAGTACTGATTCGTGGACTTATTGAGTAGGAGTTGCATACTCATTCATTCATTCATTATCCACTTGGGCCGGTGGTGCGCAACTAATTGTGTGTACCTTGGTAATGGCAAGGATTTCGATTGGGGTGCGCGATTAACCTGAAATCAGGAATTTAGCACATTGAGTCTGACTATCCAAATTTAGGTATAGGACTGGTTTGGATAAAATTTCCTTATGTAAGACCCGTATCCTATACTGCACCATTTTGTAGGCTTCTACAGTCCTCCCGATTGAATTCTAGCAACTCTCGACCTGTATCTGATGTTTGCGCGTAATCCTAAGACGAGTCCTACATATTAGAGTCAGATTTACTCAAAACTATATCCTAGCAACCGCGTCGTCGCTGCGATTCCAACGCCGCGACTCGCGCACCGATCCGATACCTGGGCCAAGAGATGTGGGTCTGCGTTCATTCTAAAGAAACGTTGCGCGTTGTAAATTCTGAGAAAATCTCTATAACTTATCTCATCAATCAATCAATCAATGTCAAGTACATATCCTATCACAAGTACAAGTCAAGTACAAGTAACCCATCTTTCTCCCATTCCCAAAGTCAACTCTCTCTCTCTCTCTCCACCCATCCCTTTCTTACAACTCCATCACTCCATCCATCACCCATCACCCTTCATCCCATCCCTTTTCACTCATCACTTCTCTCACCCTCTCATTTCTCTCTTTACTCCCAAGCAACCCAAGCCCCAACGTATGAGCTCCTCAAGCTTTCATAAAAATTAAGTGTGACCCACTTTCCCACTCTCTCATCTCCCATCACAACCATTCACTCTTCATCAACCTCCATTAAAGTTGAAGGCATGGAGCATATGAGTCCAAGGAGCAAAATATGGAGGTCGATTGGTGGGTGATCCCCTTTGATTTTCAATTTGATGGCCCACTTGTGATGGGATCCAAATGTATGAAATCATATGAGGGAACCATAGTGGGGGGGTCCCTCTACTACACAACTCTCTCTCTCTCTCTTTCTTTTATTCTAGATGATGATGATTGTATGGCCGACTTGATCAACGCCATCCACGAGTGAGACCCACCTTGTTGGATTGTCCAACGGACGGGATTGTTGCTCGTCCATCTGAACAGGCCGAGATGAAGGAAAACACAAGTATCAGCTTCACCCAAAGACTCTGGTGGGCCACGTGTGTGAGACCAACCAGGATTCACCGTCTAGAGTCCAAGGTCTAGACGCTAGATCCCTAGAAGTGCTGGCCTCTTTTGGTTTTAAAAAAATAACAATATATATATATATATATATACACGTGTGATGGTGGGGCCCACGTGGGAACCCACCACTGGAGAGGTCGATTGGCTGGCCTACCACATTCACCACCCATCTACTGCTGACGTGAGACATCAGCAAGTTCCATGGGATTCACCTTATTTATGCCTCATCTTCACCGTCCCTCTGGACGGTGCCACTACACCCCACCATGATGGAGGTTTTTCATCCAAATTGTCCATCCACTTGGTAGGATCAGGGTTGTCCATCTCCTGGACAGTCAATGTCCCACCATGATGAACATCTTCCATCCAAACCGTCCACCCATCTAACGTGCTGGTGGACCCCACTCTGATGTATATGGTTCATCCCAACCATCTATACATTTGGTGAGCTCGTCCTTAGGCTTAAGAAGAAAAATAAGACTGATATAACTATCAAGTGGACCATAGTGCCATAATAGTGGGGATTGAATGTCCAGCATTGAAACCTTTTGGGTCACAGAAGTTTTGGACCAATATGATATTTGTTTTTCCTCTCAATTTTAGGTCTTTGTGACCATATGAACCGATTGGATGGAAAATGAACGCTATAGTGGGCCACTCTAAATTTTAATAGTGGAAATTATTATCACCACTATTATTTGTGAAATGGGCCAGATGATCTTTTGATCTGATTCATTATTTAGACAATGCTCTAAAATGATCTTTATAGATGGATGAATGGTGCGGCCCAAGTAGTGCGGCCTACTTGTTGTATTTGAGAGGCCTAATATGACATATTTTGAGCCCATGGGTTAAGGCCATTATGATGTTTTTGGATGCCCATGGGTAGAGGCCCATAGTGATGTGTATTAGATCTATTGATCGACCCATTTGAATTGGCCCATTTGATTCCACCCATTGATTCGGCTCATTTGATTCGACCCATTTGATCGGCCCAATTGACTCGGCCCATTTGATCGGCCCATATAAATCGACTCATTTGAATCAGCCATTTAATTCGGCCCATTTAAATCAGCCCATTTGATCAGTCCAATTGACTTGACTTATTTGATCGGCCCATCTGATTCAGCCCATTTGAATCAGCCCATCTGATTCGGCCCATTTGAATCGGCCCATTGATTCGGCCTATTTGATTCAACCCATTTGATCGGCCCATTTGATACGGCCCAACGTGACATATATATTAGCCCATGAGTGAGGCCCAATGTGATGCATATATGCCCTATAAGCAAGGCGCATGATGATGTATATTAGGCCCTTGTATCACGCCGTGGGCCCATTATACGGTTGGCCATATGAGCGTCATTACTCGAGAGCAATGTTGGTTAAAGGACCACATTGATGGGCAATGATGGTTGGACGTCCATATTGTGACCTTCCCTTAGGCCTTGTTAGGCCCATTTTCATCATTCTCTAGTTGGTTAATCCAAATGCTTATGCCCCATTGATTTTAATTGATCCATCATCAGTCGTCCTTCTATGGACCCCACCTTACGTCAAGGTTGGTTATCGATGTCGATTGCCGATACCGGCTACCGTTGTCGATTATGAGTTTATGATAGCATAGCATCATGATACATGCCCATACGCATCATCTGTATGTTTGTTAAGAGATGTGATTGGCCATTGCATATGCTATAGTGTAGGTAGTTTATGGGACTCCCTGATAGGCAGAGTTATCCAACATGAGCGCATGATATGCACAAGATTAATGCATAATTGAGCTGTATGATTAATTTACTTTACATTTGTGTGATTGTGATTACTGTATGCCCTAGTGACTTCAGGGCCATAGCCTCCACAGGCACATGGTAGATGGCCGGAATGGATGCTGAAAATATTATTTCTAGCATTGGGGCATCATAGATGTCCTTGGGTGAAAAATTTTAAACTCGATGGTACCAGAGGATAACTCCAACATCTAGACCGAGTGGATTCATGAACGCACGAGGGCCAAATACCAAGAGGTCGCATTTCCCACTGTGTCGTGGTCGGTTGGAATGGGGTGTGGCCTTACCCGCCCGAGTGTAGTGGGCATTATTAAGTTGAGTTTGACCAGCTTATAAATGGGTCAATTATCGACGTGCCAGATAGGTACTGGCAGACTATTGGCCAAGTGGATAGTAAGATTTCTTACGCTCACTTGGACTGTATGCCTGGGAAAGGGGCAGTGCCATTTGGAGTGTACTAAACCCCAGCGATTATCCAGAATGAGAAGGGTACTAATATTTGATGCTCTAGTGATGAGTTACATTGATAAGTGGATTTGGATGAGGGTTGACATGCTTGAGTTGCGTCTCGCATTGCATGGTCTTGATATTGTCGATAGCATTTATATCTTGCACCACATAGCCTTAGTATGGCTAATTGCATTTATGTACCCATCAACATGATTCCACATTACTCTAACATTGCGTTCTGAGAACGTTCACATTACGCACACGTTTACACCACCCTCTAAGCTTTTTATAAGCTTATACAAGATTGATGTGTGCAGGTAACGCCAGGACGCAGCCATAACTTCGCCACAATAGGGGTGTACAATCGAGCTTCAGGAGTTTCCATTATTATCATTATCTTGTATTTCCCTTCATATGCATTGTGATCAAAGTTTTTGATCATAGTGGATTTTGTGATGGTGTTCTTGTGGTTATTGTTCGTGAGTTATGCTTATGGTTATGCTCATTACGAATCAAAATCATGTTAGAAATCTTTCTTGTAGAATCTCAGGATCGGAACCTAGTGTATGAGTGTCGGAGCCGAGAATGGGGTACTACAGAGGCTGTCAAAGCCGAATTCGGCGATCAAAAATTTTATGAGCCTGACTTCTGAGTTTGGGGCATGACAGAAGTTGGTATCAGAGCATAACTTGGGAACAACTCAGGACAACATCACATATCTAGTATGAGATCAAGACAATTAGGTTCCAAGTGCGTAACCTTCCGATTTAGTCCCCTAATGTGCCTTCGAGAGTTCTCAAGGATTGATAGGCACCTTTGTTCTTTCCTATAGGACATGCCGCCTAGGAGAGCGACTCGAGTGACTCTCGCTCCACCACCTGAGACTCTCACTTTACCACTTATGACTCCCACTCCACCCCTAGAGATCCCTGCTCCCCAGCTTGAGGATGTCGTTCCTTCACCTGAGATCGATGCAGATCCGACCATACCTATGAGTGCCTCCCACTTACAACAGATGTTGCAGTTTGTGATTGCTACACTTCAGGGACAGGGCAGACACCCTATTGTTTCACCAGCCTGATCAAATCAGGAGCATACGAGGGCCCTTCTTTGAGAGTTCAGACAGCTCAATCCTCTGCGTTTTCAGGATGAGCCAGATCCAACAACAGCCAAGAGATGGCGCTCCAATGTGGAGAAGATTTTTGATACTATGGCATGTACGACCTAACAGCGAGTCTGGTTGGCAGTATTTCTTTTCCAGGATGAGGTCGAACACTGGTAGACCTTCGTTACCCGTATTGCAAGGCCTGATTTTGTCTAGACATGGGAGGATTTTATAGATCGATTCGAGCAACAGTACTTCCCCGACTACATTTATCGTCAGAGAGCATTAGAATTTGAGACCTTGGTGTAGGGAGACATGTCTGTGGCATGGTACGCGGCTCATTTTATGGCACTAATGAGGTTTACACCATATTTGGTTGATGATGATGGATGAAAGGCCCGCCGTTTCGAGAACGGCTTAAGTTACGGTCTTTGTTTATGTATTATTGGGCATGAGCTCCTGACCTTTCAGGCGGTAGTGCGAAGGGCTCAAATTTATGAGACTGAATGGGTCGGCACACAGATCGATCGAGATCAGAGGAGAGGTTGAAAGAGGTAGGACCCCTCCAGTAGCTCCCGGCAGCATCGACGACCACAGAGGCACAGTATCCACCCGTTTGCCAGAGCACCAGTAGCACCAGCGATACCTTCGGACAGGGCATCGCGTGTATGAGTGCCCCTGCCCTCATCTACAGCAGCTGAGAGGGCCACACCAGCCTCTAGCACAGCAGCGAATGCAGCAACAGCCTCCAGCGTAGCAGTAATCACAACAACAATGACCGCATCTACCTCAGCCGCCAAGGCCCCATCGCAATAGAGATAGTAGTACAGGTAGCCGCAGAGGCAGCAGCAGCAGTAGTAGGGACCTCAGAGGGGACAGGCACCTCCCCAGCCAGTTCAGGCTAGGTTCTATGCAGTTCGGCAGGACCCTCAGTTCTCTGGAGGAGTCATTGATGGTATACTTTCAATCTCTACATGCATTGCTCGAGTTTTATTTGGTTCGATGCTTTGCACTCATTTATGTCTGAGGGATTCTATTGTTCGACTGGATTACCGACAGAGTCTGCTCGAGAGGGATTGTCAGTATCGACGCCCTTGGGAAAGACTACAGTATTAAGCCACTTCTGTTCGTCTTGCCCTGTGTTGGTATGAGAGATTTTCTTACCCGCCGACTTGTATGTGTTGTTGATGTCAGATTTTAACGTTATCTTGGGTATGGATTGGCTTGCAGAGTACCACACTATCTTGGACTTTTTTGTGAGGACAGTCACATTTTGCTTACTAAGCTTGCTGCAGTTTCAGTTCGTTGCAGAGCCCCGAGGAGAGCCGTTGTCTTGTTTGATGTCGTACGTCGTTGAGGAGTCTGTTGCTACATGTATTGATCAGTTGCCGATTGTTTGTGATTTCCTCGACATGTTCCAAGAGATTCCGGGGTGCCGCCTCGTCAGCATATTGAGTTCCAGATCAATCTTGTGCCCGGTATCGCGCTTATCTCGATAGCCCCATATAGTATGACACAGATGGAATTATGAGAGCTGCAGTGACAGTTGGACGAGTTGCGAGAGTTGGGATTCATCTGTCCGATCAGTTCTTCATGGGGAGCGCTGGTACTCTTCGTCAAGAAGAATGATGACTTGTTAAGGCTCTGCGTGGATTACCGTGAGCTCAAGCAGGTCACGATCAAGAACAAGTACCCGCTCCTGAGGATAGATGATTTATTTGATCAGCTACCAGGTGCACAGTTCTTTTTGAATATTGACTTACGTTTTGGTTATCATCAGATTTGGGTCTGAGAGGAGGACATCCTGAAAATGACTTTTAGGACACGTTATGGTCATTTTAAGTTTTAGGTCATGTCCTTCAAACTGACCAATGTGCCCGCAGTATTCATGCAATTGATGAATGTGGTCTTTCATCCATATCTCGATCATTTTTTTATGGCCTTTATCGACGACGTTCTGATATATTCGAGGATCCGTGGGGACCATATGTAGCACCTAGAGATCGAATTGCAGACCCTCCGTGCCCACTAGTTATATACGAAGCTCAAGAAGTACGAGTTTTGACAGGAGAAGGTGAAGTTCCTCAATCACGTGGTGACGCGGGAGGGTGTCGAAGTGAACTCCTCGAAGGTTGAGTCAGTACGTCAGTGAGACCAGCCCATGAGCACATCTGAGATCCACACTTTTCTTGGTTTAGCGGGCTACATCGGTGTTTCATTGAGGGCTTCTCCCGTATTGCAACCCCGTTGACTAGGTTGAGTCGGAAGGACGCAAATTTTGTTTGGAGCGACGGCTGTGAGTGAGCATTTATGAAGCTGAAAGATTGCCTCATGTCCACTCCTGTCCTCACTCTTCCCTCTGGGAGTGATGAATTTGTTGTATTTACTGATGTTGTGCGTATTGGCTTGGGTGTTGTCCTAATGCAGCACGGGAAACCTGCGGCTTATGCATCTCGCTAGCTCAAGGTCCATGAGCTGAACTACCCCACACATGATTTGGAACCGGCAGTAATCGTCTTCTCACTAAAGGTGTGGAGACATTATCTCTATGGAGTCAGGTTCGAGCTCTTCTCTGACCATAAGAGCTTGAAGTATCTATTCTCTCAGTCTGAGCTGAACATGAGGCATAGAAGCTAAATGGAGCTCCTGAAGGACTATGATTTTGATCTCCAGTACCACCCAGGTAAGGCAAACGTGGTAGCGGATGCCCTTAACCGTCAGCCACGGAGCCTAATGGCACACATGATGATTTATGAGTGGAGGATGCTCGAGGATATAGCAGAGTACGACTTCGAGTTTAGTTTGCAGTCTTCTATCGTTCAACTATTGAGCTTGTCAATTCAACCCTCTCTTGTCGCAAGGGTGATCAATGCTCAGCAGATAGATGAGTCATTATAGGATTACTGAGTAGAGGCAACATCTGAGAGTTAGAGAGATTAACAGATTGGTTCTGATGGTGGACTTCACTTCAAAAGCCGATTGTGTGTCCCGGGTATTCCTAAGTGCGTAGAGATTTTATGATCGAGGCACATCGATCACGATTTTCTATCTACCCTAGCTTGAAGAAGATGTATCATGATATAAGCAAACAGTATTTTTAGGAGGGGATAAAGTACCAGATCACCAGTTTTGTGGCTAAGTATGACACATGTCAGTGTGTCAAGGCCAATCATCAGAGACCCCCTGGTCCATTGCAGCCATCGAGCATCCCAATGTGAAAGTGAGAGCACATGTCGACAGATTTTATTATGGGCTTGCTAAGGACTCAGTGCGGTCATGACGCCATCTAGGTTGTCATGGATCACCTGACGAAGTCGGCACATTTTCTTACTATCCGTGCGACCTAGTCTTTGGACGGGCTTGTGAAGTTATTCATCGAGGAGATTGTGAGACTACACGGTATTCTAGTCTTGATCGTTTCTAACCGAGACTTAAGGTTCACATCTCAGTTTTGGAAGAGCTTTCAGAGAGCGATGAGGACTGTATTACAGCTCAGCACCGTGTACCATCCGCAGACCGATAATCAGGCCGAGAGGGTCAACCAGATCCTTAAGGATATGCTTCGGGCTTACTTGATGGACTTCGAGGGTAGTTGGGATGAGCATTTACGATTGACTGAGTTCACATACAACAACAACTATCAGGGGACCATTGACATGACTCCTTTTGAGGCATTATATGGTAGATCGTACAGATCACCGAGTTGTTGGACCGAGGTTAGAGAGAGGTGTCTCCTAGGTCCCGAGCTTATACAACAGACGTCAGAAGCCATCGATATCATCAGGCAGAGGATGCACACAGCTCAGAACCGGCAGGAGAGTTTTGTTAATCGTTGGCATCGTCCCTTAGAGTTCGCTGTTAGGGACAAAGTGTATCACAAAGTCTCACTCATGAAGGGCGTGGTTCGATTTGGAGTGAAGGGCAAGTTCGCCCCGAGATTCATAGGACCTTTCGAGATCACTAAGCGTGTTGGCATCGTGGCCTATGGGCTTGCCTTGTCATCTGAGTTGTATGGCATCCACAACATTTTTCATGTCTCTATGCTGAGGAAGTGTGGGTCAAACATTATTTTTGTTATTTATTGGCAGCCATTGGAGATTCATGAGGACGCTTCTTACATTGAGCAGCCAGTTTGCATCCTTGATCGGAAGAAGTAGGTCCTCTGGACCAAGGTCATCCCCTTGGTAAAGGTTCAGTGGGGTCACCATTATGTTGATGAGGTGTCTTGGGAGCACGAGGTTGAGATCTAAGAGTGCTATCCCCATCTCTTTGATGATTGATTATACATTGTATCTTGTATGTTGTCTCCAATTTTATATAACGATGTTATGTTTCCTCGTTCTTTATGAGTTATGTTTAGTTGCGAAGATTGTGTAAATTTTAAGGATGAAATTGTTATTTAGAGGGGAGAGTTGTAAGACCCATATCCTAGATCGTACCGTTCCATAGGCTTCCGCGGTCCTCCCGGTTGAATTCCGGTAACACTCGATCTGTATCTAATATTTATGCGCGATCCTAAGCCGAGTCTTGAATATCGGAGTCGGCTTTACTCAAAACTTGTATCCTAGCGATCGTACCGTCGCCGCGGTTCCAAAGCCGTGACTCGCACACCAATCCGATAGTCGAGTCAAGAGATGTGGGCCCGTGTTTATTCCGAAGAAACGCCGTGCGTTATAAATTTTGAGAATCTCTACAACCTATCCTATCAATCAATCAATTAATGTCAAGTACATATCCTATCATAAGTACAAGTCAAGTACAAGCAACCCATCTCTCTCTCATTCCCAAAGTTAACTCTTTCTCCCTCCACCCATCTCTTTCTTACAACTCCATCACTCCACCCATCACCCATCATTCCATCCCTTTTCACCCATCACTTCTCTCTCCCTCTCATTTCTCTCTTTACTCCCAAACAACCCAAGCCCCAACACATGAGCTCCCCAAGCTTTCACAAAAACTAAGTGTGGCCCACTTTCCCACTCTCTCATCTCTTATCTCAACCATTCACTCTTCATCAACCTCCATCAAAGTTGAAGGCACAGAGCATACGAGTCCAATGAGTAAAAGATGGAGGCCGATTGGTGGGTGATCCCCATTGATTTTCAATTTGATGGCCCACTTGTGATGGGACCCAAATGTATGAAATCATATGAGGGACCCATAGTGGCAGGGTCCCTCTACTACACCTCTCTCTCTCTCTCTCTCTCTCTCTCTCTCTCTCTCTCTTTTATTCTTGATGATGATGATTGTATGGCCCACTTGATCCACACCGTCCACAGGTGAGACCCACCTTGCTGGACTGTCCAGCGGACGGGATTGCTGCCCGTCCGTCTGGACAGGCCGAGATGAAGGAAAACACAAGTATCAACTTCACCTAAAGACTCTGGTGGGCCACATGTATGAGACCCACCGTCACCGTCCAGCATCCAAGGTCTGGACGCTGGATCCCTAAAAGTGCTGGTCTCTTTTGGTTAAAAAAATATATAATAATAATAATAATATATAAAATATATATACATACGTTATATATATATATATATACACGTGTGATGGTTGGCCCCATGTGGGAACCCACCACTGTAGAGGTGTTAATATATATATATATATATATATATATATATATATATATATATATATATATATATATATATATATATATATACACATGTGTGATGGTGGACCCCACGTATGTTGAGGGTCAAATAGTGCATATTAGACCCCAAATATTATCCGAATTTACGAGCATAATAGTGTTTAATGGCTGATTTAATCGTGTTTATATTACAGGTTGATTTTACAAGCTTGGATCGAAATAGGATACTAAATGCATGAATTTAAATCTCCAAATTAACCAAAGCATGGGACACTCTCCAGGGGACCAAGATCGATAGATATACACGGTCAGAAATTCGAGAAAACTAAGAAACTAAAGTTCAAGTGGCTTGAAACGCATCCAAAATGCAAGATCACAGGGTTCCCACCATCCGATTGTCCTGAAACTTCATATATGTGATGAGGGCCATAAATTAACCGTACATATAAAATTTCAGTCATTGAAGATCTCAGGAAGTGCCCCAACTGACAGATCAGCCCATAAACCGTTGATTCTGGGCCCACTTGATATCTGGAACTGCCTCAAAATTATTATTGACGGTTTAAATGAGATGAGAAATAATTTAGACGGTGAAGATTTCTGAAAATCATCACAGTAGACCCCACATGAATAAAGTGTGCATAGTGTACAAGTGCACTGCACGTGCATGGCAAACGGGCAGAGACGGTCAGAAAAAAAAAAAACGGATTTGTGTAACGCACGGCTGCTGGCCGTTTTGCGATCAACAGTGGGCCTCACACGTGCCCCATAAGCTCAATCCAAACCGTCCACCGTGTAGAGGGCTTCGAGAACTACAAAACCATGCTAACCTTTTGCATCCATGCGTGCACATGTGTGAGATACAGAGGCCACAAAAGGGCTATCCTGTAACGTTCAAATCTGATCTTTTAGTTATTTCTTCTCTGAGACATGCCAATGGACATTCAAAACCACTCATTCTTGACTGAAATTTCGTTCTGAATCTAATGGACGGGGTGGATTTTTCAAAAAATGCTTGTGGAGCCCACCGATCACAACAGCGAAATGGTGCGAAAGGTTTTGCACATCCGTGAAAATTAACTTTTTCGGGCGGTTTTGGCCCACCATATTTGATCATATGGCAGATCTAAACCGTCTATCATGTAGAGGACTCAATGAAATCCTAAGGGATAGTTTAGAATTTGAGCAAGGAAAGTGGCGTGTTTCGAGACACCGAACTTAGCTGTGAAAAAGCTTTCAATGGGCATGCATAGCTTTCCAAATCCGATTCAAATCCTATTTTCACCACTCCAGCAGCTATATAAGGAGGTTTTGGACGTGGGGAGCATTCATTCAAGTCTTGGGAGGAAGATTTAGAGCTGGGAAGGAAGGCTCAGGTCGGACGTCTGCAAGAGAGAGAGTTGAGTTTGTTTATTTCTTTTATTTTTATTTTATTTTATTTTGAGATATCTAGCCTATTCATGTTGGGCTAAACCTCCTAGCTAGGGCTAGGAGGTGAAGCTTGTAGTGAGAGGGGAGATTCCATACTTTTAATTTAATTTTAATATATGAATTGACGTTAATTTTTGTTTGATTAGTATAGAAATATTTTTAGTCTTTAATGGTCTGTTGTGACTGAAATTACAATGGGTCTGCAAGGGCTTTGAGTATTCCTTCTTCTTCTTTATGTTTATGACGTCAGGAAGCCCTGTTGTTCACCATAGTCTCCTGGGCATGGTTGGATGTCGGTACCCTTCCTAACTTATATACATGTGATTGGGTGGTAATTAGTTTGATTCTGTTGTTTGCCATAATCTCTGGGCATGGTTTGGTGATGGAATCCATTCTAATTCATCTTCCTTTCATCTCTTTGAAAACTAGATCAACGGCAGTTCAGTAATTTTCATAATTTTTGATGCAAGCATAAGTTCTCCCTGATCTCTACAAGTGGATCCTCTGAATCCCTAGTTTCTTTCTCTGATTTCTCTTCAGTTTAGATTAATTAATTCATAATTATTCCAAAATTGTTACTTGATTTAGAATTCATCTTAATCTAGTTCTAGTTCCGATTAGTTTTAGATAACGTACAAGTATCAGTCCCTTGGGATTCGACCTCGGTCTTACCGAGTTATTAATACATCACAATCCTGCACTTGGGGAGTGAACAAGTTTTTGGCGCCGTTGCCGGGGACTGTTGGCTACGTTTTTCTGAAATTAATTAGTTTTAGGATTAGTTTAAGATTAGGATTTTTACTAACTTCAGTTTTAGGTTTAGATTTTCCTGATTTTTTTTAACTAACTTGTCTTTCCTGTTTTGTAGGATTCTGAGATACAAACTTCTAATTTGGTGATATCTTTTCTAATTTCTTTATTTTTTCTCTATTAGGGTTTTTAGAAATTTTATAATCTTAGACTAACTGTTTTAGAAACTAACTTGTTTTGTTTTCTTCTGCAGGATCTTAACATAGGAACTTCTTATTTGGTAACACCCTTCTAACTTCTTCTCTTACTTTCCATATTTCTATATGACTTTTCTTTTGTTCTAGGATTAGACTTAGAGTCAGGGTTCTACCATGGAATCGTGGGTACGTGCATATGCTAAGATGGATAGGAGATATTGGAGAATGCCCGAGGGTTGTGAAATTCAACGTATACCTCAAGATTTTTCTCCATCACAAACAGACATTGAGAACCGACTAGAACATTATCTTCCATCGGTTAATAGGGCTGTATACGATCGTAATTATGGGAATGAGGATTATTATCAGCCATCATATTCTCCCATGTATGATCAGTATGACTATAACCAGTGGAAACATCAAAGCTGTGAAGATGAACCAATAACATGTTATAAGGATTATCCTCTTGGATACCCTAACATTGAGATCCAACCAGAAACGATCCAAGAAGATTCATTTTAGTATCACTTAGCACGTTGTGAAGAAAGTATAAAAACTTTGGAATCACTTATTTCAAGTGATTATTCTCTTGGACCCTCTACCTTTGAGATTCAACCAGAAACGAACCAGGAAAATTCAATTCAGCATAACATGGAGTGGTTTGCGGAATTCAGAAAAGCAATGGAAGGACTCAATTCGCGCCTTGATAGAATAGAGGAGGCTCGGTCATCCCAGCCACGACTCATTCCAGAAATACAATGCGAGGAAAGTGATCCTAACTCGCCTTTGAAGAACTCTAGAATTTGGAATGAGGAGTTGGATTCCATTAACGAGCATACGGTCCAATTTACCGATGAGTCGATTTCTATGACTGTTCAAAAGAATGGGGAAGAGACATGGCTGTCTTTCAAATATAATGATACACTTCAATCACATGACACACTAGATTCTAATGATGATGAAGATGTTAGTTTATGCGAATCTCAACCCATTCTAGGTGAAGAATATGAGGAAAGTGATTTCATCCCAAGTGTGCACTGCACTGAACCAAAATATGATGAGTATTGGGATGACAATCCTGAATGTATAACCACAATTCTCCTGGAACTAATCTCAAGTTTGGTCCAAGTTAATGATCAAGAAGTACGCGAAGAGAACGGTCATAATGAGATACTTCACTCACCTGACATGTCTGATCTAAAAGTGGAGGAGCCCCTTATGACCGACCCTTATAACTCTTGTGAAACATATTTGTACCACTCCCCTGAATTGAATGATGATATGATTCGGGAGAAAGAGGAGTTGCGCGCTACGACTCTGGAATTTGAAACCACCCAGTTGAGGCCACCATCTAAACTGTTGAATGTGGACGATTCAATGCCTCTTCTGAGTAATTTTAATGAACAGAGTGATCATATCAATGCTTCGCATACTGACCCTCAATCTGTCTGTGTAGGGTTGGAGCAAGAGAGCATACATCCGTCCACTTTCAAGGATGATGGATTCCTTGAGCAAATTATCACAAGCTCCAAGGTGAAAAATAAGTCACTCTCAGAAGAATTTCCCAACTCTTTTGATGATTGCTTGGCATACTTTGCAGATTCAAATGATCCTATGATAAGAGACATAGTGAATACCTTACAAGATAACATCTCGGCAGTCAGTACTGACCGAGAGAACCCTTACTCTGAAGCCCCTTCTTCCACAGATCCTGAATGTTTACCGTTAGGGGATAAGGAGCTAGAAATTGAACCGAAGTCTGCTACTTCGGAATGTGTTGAGACTACACCTCTTCCTGAAAATTTTTCTCAACTTGATCTATCTGTAGTCTCTGATTTACCATGGGATACTAACTCTGAAACTTTTTCTGACACAGGTGAATCATTTATACTTTGGATACCTCAGGCGAATCATCAACACAATTTTAATGAGGTAAATAAGTTTCTCTGGAAAGTCAAACTCCAGGGCATCCAAGCCTATTGTAAAAAGGGCTTTTGGATGATCCTATTGAGAAACTTACTAAGAAACTTATCAAGATATTGGCCGGAAGAGGAACTTTATGGCATGATCAAGTTCCATGATCGATTCAATGTTTGTGGGTAACATTACTGTAAACCCTCACGAGACTACAACTCGTCCACTAGGGGTAACCTAGGGGTTTAAAGGTTTGTTGCATACGCTAAATGCAATCGAGAGCGCCTGCGAAAGTGGTATAGGTAGGATTTTATTTTTGTTATTTTTGTTCTGCTTTCTCTCTCATGCTGACAAGCTTCCATGCCGTGATCTATTGGAAACTCTCTTGATTCGTTATTCAGGTACTATCTTCCCATCACTTCTCATTTACTTTCGTTGTCCCATGTGCATTGCATGCTCATATCTTTTACATTGAGGATAATGTAGATTTTAGGTTGGGGGTGGGAGATTAGGTTTCCTAATCAGTATTTTCTTGGTCTTGAGCAAAAATTGTGAAATTTTTTTTAAAAAAATAATTTTCTGAAAATTTTTACAAATTCAAAGTGATTTTGACAAATATCTCTAATTTAGATTTTCAAGGTACATAATGGTGGATTTATGACTCTTGGATTCCGTATCTGTTAGATTTCATAGTTAAGTGAATTATTAATCCATGATTAGAAGTTGTAAACATTGATTGAATCATGATTTCAGGACACGTATTGCTTACACATTAAGATTTCAGTTCCATATCGAAGGATTAACTTGGTAATCACTAAGCATGAAAGGAACCAGTCTGAAATATCTTGCCATCATGGTATAAAAATTAAAAAGGTTAGATAATTAATCTTCACCATAGGTTTGCTCCCTATAGGTGAGGATTTGATTCCCCTTCCTTGGCATTACTTTGAATAGAAAAATCACAAGTTAATAGGTTAATCTATGAGGCAAATTTTGGATTAGGTTTTGGTTGTCATGAATTTTCTTGTTGGTTACCAATGATATCATGAAATTGACGATTGGATCTCTTAATGATGATAAGCCGAGATTACACTATACATCCATGGATCTCAATGTTTAAAATTTTTCTAATTGATGGATTAATACTTTACACTTGATTATGAAGTCTACCGTGCGCTTGAGTTTAGGAGAAATTAATGCCAACATTCATGAATCTTAGACTTATAGTATTTGGATTGTTTTCCAAAAATCACTCAAGTTCATAGAAATCGTCTTCTAATTCTCAACTTATTTTTCGCATACCTTGCTTGGGACTAGCAAGATGCTGGTTGGGGGTTGTGTTGAGGGTCAAATAGTGCATATTAGACCCTAAATATTGTCCAGATTTACGAGCATAATAGTGTTTAATGGCTGATTTAATCGTGTTTATGTTACAGGTTGATTTTACAAGCTTGGATCGAAATAGGATACTAAATGCATGGATTTAACGCTCCAAATTCACCAAAGCATGGGACACTCTCCAGGGGACCAAGATCGACAGATATACACGGTCAGAAATCTGAGAAAACTAAGAAACTAAAGTTCAAGTGGCTTGAAACGCATCCAAAATGCAAGATCACAGGGTTCCCACCATCCGATTGTCCTGAAACTTCATATATGTGATGAGGGCCATAAATTAACCGTACATATAAAATTTCAGTCATTGAAGATCTCGGGAAGTGCCCCAACTGACAGATCAGCCCATAAACCATTGATTCTGGGCCCACTTGATATCTGGAACTGCCTCAAAATTATTATTGACGGTTTAAATGAGATGAGAAATAATTTAGACGGTGAAGATTTCTGAAAATCATCACAGTAGACCCCACATGAATAAAGTGTGCATAGTGTACAAGTGCACTGCACGTGCATGGCAAACGGGCAGAGACGGTCAGAAAAAAAAAAAAAAAAAAAAAACAGATTTGCGTAACGCATGGCTGCTGGCCATTTTGCGATCAACGGTGGGCCCCATACGTGCCCCATAAGCTCAATCCAAACCGTCCACCATGTAGAGGGCTTCGAGAACTATAAAACCATGCTGACCTTTTGCATCCATGCGTGCACATGTGTGAGATACAGAGGCCACAAAAGGGCTATCCTGTATCGTTCAAATCTGATCTTTTAGTTATTTCTTCTCTGAGACATGCCAATGGACGTTCAAAACCACTCATTCTTGACTGAAATTTCGTTCTGAATCTAATGGACGGGGTGAATTTTTCAGAAAATGCTTCTGTGGGGCCCACCAATCACAACAGTGAAATGGTGCGAAAGGTTTTACACATCCGTGAAAATTGACTTTTTCGGGCGGTTTTAGCCCACCATATTTGATCATATGGCAGATCTAAACCGTCTATCATGTAGAGGACCCAATGAAATCCTAAGAGATAGTTTTTTTTTAGAATTTGAGCAAGGAAAGTGGCGTGTTTCGAGACACCGAACTTGGCTGCGAAAAAGCTTTCAATGGGCATGCATAGCTTTCCAAATCCGATTCAAATCCTATTTTCACCACTCCAGCAGCTATATAAGGAGGTTTTGGACGTGGGGAGCATTCATTCAAGTCTTGGGAGGAAGATTCAGAGCTGGGAAGGAAGGCTCAGGTCGGACGTCTGCAAGAGAGAGAGTTGAGTTTGTTTATTTCTTTTATTTTTATTTTATTTTATTTTGAGATATCTAGCCTATTCATGTTGGGCTAAACCTCCTAGCTAGGGCTAGGAGGTGAAGCTTGTAGTGAGAGGGGAGATTCCATACTTTTAATTTAATTTTAATATATGAATTGACGTTAATTTTTGTTTGATTAGTATAGAAATATTTTTAGTCTTTAATGGTCTGTTGTGACTGAAATTACAATGGGTCTGCAAGGGCTTTGAGTATTCCTTCTTCTTCTTTATGTTTATGACGTCAGGAAGCCCTGTTGTTCACCATAGTCTCCTGGGCATGGTTGGATGTCGGTACCCTTCCTAACTTACATACATGTGATTGGGTGGTAATTAGTTTGATTCTGTTGTTTGCCATAGTCTTTAGGTATGGTTTGGTGATTGAATCCATTCTAATTCATCTTCCTTTCATCTCTTTGAAAACTAGATCAACGGCAGTTCAGTAATTTTCATAATTTTTGATGCAAGCATAAGTTCTCCCTGATCTCTACAAGTGGATCCTCTGAATCCCTAGTTTCTTTCTCTGATTTCTCTTCAGTTTAGATTAATTAATTCATAATTATTCCAAAATTGTTACTTGATTTAGAATTCATCTTAATCTAGTTCTAGTTCTGATTAGTTTTAGATAACGTACAAGTATCAGTCCCTTGGGATTCGACCTCGGTCTTACCGAGTTATTACTACATCACAACCCTGCAACGTGGGAACCCACCACTGGAGAGGCTAATTGGCTGGCCTACCACATTCACCAGCCATCTACTACTAACGTGAGACGTTAGCAAGTTCCATGGGACCCACCTTATTTATGCCTTATCTGCACCGTCCATCTGGACAGTGCCACGTACGCCTCACCATGATGGATGTTTTCCATCCAAACTATCCATCCACCTGGTAGGATTAGGGTCGTCCATCTACTGGACGGTTAGCGCCCCACCATGAAGAATGTCTTCCATCTAAACCGTCCACCCATCTAACGTGCTAGTGGACCCCACTCTGATGTATATGGTTCGTCCCAACTGTCTATACATTTGGTGAGCTCGTCCTTAGGCTTAAGAAGACAAATAAGATTGATCTACCTATCAAGTGGACCAAACTGCCATAATAGTGGGGATTGAACGTCCAACATTGAAACCTTTTGGGTCATGGAAGTTTTAGACTAATATGATATTTGTTTTTCCTCTCAATTTCAGGTCTTTGTGACCTTATGAATCGACTGGATGGAAAATGAATGCTATGGTGGGCCCCTCTAAATTTTAACAGTGGAAATTATTATCACCATTGTTATTTGTGGAATGGGCCAGATAATCTTTTGATCTGATCCATTGTTTGGACAATGCTATAAAATGATCTCTATAAATGGATGAATGGTGCAGCCCAAGCAGTGCGGCTTACTTGTTGTATTTGAGAGGTCTAATATGACGTATTTAGAGCCTATGGGTTGAGGCCATTGTGATGTATTTGGATGCTCATGGGTAGAGGCCCATAGTGATGTGTATTAGATCCGTTGATCGACCCATTTGAATCGGCCCATTGATTCGGCCCATTTGATTGGCCCATTTGGTTGGCCCATCTAAATAGACCCATTTGATTTGGCCCATTTGAATCAGCCCATTTGATTTAACCCATTTGAATTAGCCCATTGATTTGGGCCATTTGATTCAACCCATTTAATCGGCCCAATTGACTCAGCCCATCTGATTCGGCCCATTTGAATCGATCCATCTGATTTGGGCCATTTGAATCAGCCCATCTGATTCGACCCATCTGATCGACCCATTTGATATAGCCCAATGTGACATATATATATATATATATATATATATATATATATATATATATATATATATATATATATATATATATATATATATATATATATATATATATATATATTGGCCCATGAGTGAGGCCCAATGTGATATGTATATGCCCCATAAGCAAGGCCCATAATGATGTATATTAGGCCCTTGTATGAGCTCGTGGGCCCATTATATGATTAGTCATATGAGCGTCATTCCTTGGGAGCAATGTTGGTTAAAGGACCACATTGATGGGCAATGCTGGTTGAACGTCCACATTGTGACCTTCCCTTAGGCCTTGTTAGGCCCATTCTCATCATTCTTTAGTGGGTTAATCCAAACGCTTGGTCTCCATTGATTTTAATTGATCCATTATCGGTTGTCCATCTATGGACCCCGCCTTGCGTCAAGGTTGATTATCGATGTCAATTATCGGTGTTGATTGTTGATACTGGCTACCGTTGCTGATTATGAGTTTGTGACAGCATAGCATCATGATACATGCCCATACATATCATATATATGTTTGTTATGATATGTGATTGGCCATTGCATATGTCATATTGCAAGTGGTTTATGGGACTCCCTGATAGGCAGAGTTATCCCACATGAGCGCACCGTATGCGTAGGATTGATGCATGATTGGGCTATGTGATTCATGCACTTTGTATTTGTGTGATTGTGATTACTGTATGCCCTAGCGACTTCAGGGCCGTAGCCTCCATAAGCACGTCATGAATGGCCGGAATGGATACACGAAATATTATTTCTAGCATCGGGGCGCCATAGATGTCCCTGGGTGAAAATCTCTAAAATTGATGGTACGAGATGATGACTTCAACGTCGAGACCGAGTGGATTCATTAGTGCACGAGGGCCGAATACTAGGAGGTTGCATCTCTTACTATGTCATGGTCGGTTGGAAAGGGGTATGACCTTACCCGCCCGAGCGTAGGGGGCATTACTAGGCTGAGTTTGACCAGCTCATGAATGGGTCTGCTATTGACATGCCGGATGGGTATTGACAGACTATTGGTCAGGCGTATAGTGAGGTTTCTTACGCTCACTTAGGTTGTGCGCCTAAGAAAGGGGCAGTGTCATTTGGAGTATACTAAACCCCGGTGATTATTCAAAATGAGAACTGTACTGATATTTGATGCTCTAGTGATGAGTTGCATTGATATGTGGATTTGGATGAGGGTTGGCATGCTTGAGTTGCATCTCGCATCACATGGTCTTGATATGGCCGATAACATTCATATCTTGCACCGCATAGCCTTGGTACGGCTGATTGCATTCATGTACCCATCAGCATGATTCCACATTACTCTAACATTACATTCTAAGCACGTTCACATTATACACACATTTACACCACCCTTTAAGCTTTCTATAAGCTTATGCAAGATTAATGCGTGCAGGTGACGCTAGGATGTAGCCAAAGCCTCGCCGCAGTAGGAGCGTACAGTCGAGCTTCAGGAGTTTCTGTTATTATCATTATCTTGTAATTCCCTTCATACATATTGTACTCAAAGTTTTTTATCATAGTGGATTTTGTGATGGTATTCTTGTGGTTATTGTTCATGGGTTATGCTCATTACAAATCAAAATCATGTTAGAAATCCTCCTTGTAGAATTCCAGGATTGGAACCTGGTGTATGAGTGTCGAAAGCCGAGAATGGGGTACTACGAAGCCTATCAACGCCGAATTTGGCGATCGAGAATTTTGTGAGTCCGACTTTCGAGTTTGGGGCGTGACACCTTATAGTGGACCCCGTAGCCTGCTATACTACGTACTATCATCCTGACTTCACACTCCAGCTTGATCATTTCATTCGCATCGCATACTGCATTACATCTCTGCCCTTATATGGCCTAGACGGACTTAGCAAGATTTTCATATTGCATTGTATCATCAGTATCCGCAGTATATGATATTTGGCTCTATATGATTCCGCATTTGCATAATCGATCCGCATTGCATATTCTGATATTGAATGATTTATAGACTTGCAGTATTTTTGCTTATTCTGATATCGTATGATTCATGATCTTACAAGTATTTCCGTTTACTCTGATATTACATTTTGAGTACGCATATACTGACACCACCCTTTAAGCTTTGTATAAGCTTATGCATAATAGATGCATGCAGGTGACGTTATGATGCAACCGAGCTGAGGCGGGAGCGTGCGGTTGAGCTTCTGGAGTTTTATTTGATATCTCTATATTGTATTCCCCCTTTAGCATTGTACTCAAATGATTATATTAGTGGATATGTGGTGATAATGTTGTTCTCGTGATTTGGGTATACTTGTGGTTATGTTTCTTATGAGACAAATTCATGTTGAAAATCCTCCTTGTAAGATCCTATGATCGAAATCTGGCGTATGGCTGCTAGGAGCAGAGAATGGGATACTACGGAGGCTGTCGACATCGGATTCGGCGATCAAGAATTTTGTGAGCCCGATTTTTGAGTTTGGGGCGTGACATCTAGGATAAGAGATTAGAGACTAGGTAAGTCATTCCTTGTCCACTTGTGAGTTTGATGTGATTTCATCCCCTAAAGAAAATTCTAGTCTTTAAGGCCTAACACTGTATCTATTTGATTAGATGGTGTAGATTGGATTTCCTCATTTGAAGGGAGCATGATAGTAGAGTTGGGCATGGGACGACTCGACTCGACTAGCTCAACTCGTCCGACTCGTTCGGACCCGACTTAATCATAACCGAATGGGTGAGTTAGTCCGAACTGAGTAGGCTTTGCCCAATCCAAACTCAAATCGAGTCGAGTCCGAGTTACATAGTAACTTGACCCGAAACTTGATCCGATTAGAGTATGTGTGTGTGTGTATAACCCTAGTCTTTAAGTATTTTAAAACCTACCCACCGCACCTGACCTAGATCTGAACCCAAACTCTCTCTCTCCCTCCCTCATCCTCCTCTTCCTCTCTCCCTCCCTCATCCTCCTCCTCTTCCAAATCCAACAGCCACCCAACACCATCACCACCCTCCTCCTCTCTCTATCTCCTCTCCATTCCCTGCCTCCCTCCCTCATCTCTTGATCCAACTCGGTGCCATCTCGACTCGACTCGGTTCTTTTGACTGGTTTGGACTCGTTCTGGATCAATCCAGGGCATACTAGATTCAAATTGGGTTAGGCATGTCGGACTCGGTATCGAGTTGGGTTGAGTTCGGGTCAAGCATATTTTAAAACCGGATCGAATCAGGTCATCCCTAACTCGGTCCGACTTGACTCGATGCCTAGCTCTATATGATACTTCAATAACCTCATTATTACCATAATATCAAAGATATTGGAGTATAGGCTTTAATTAGGATTTCTCCATGATAAAAGACTATAAATAGGTGTAAGATTTTGGTTTGAGATACTTCTCTCCCCTCAAGCCCTAACCCTTAGAGAAATACTTCCCCTCTTAGAAACTCTAATCTACTAAATCTAGATATCTCGTTATCTTTGTGTTCATTTTCGGACAACAAAAAATATGATCTCATTTATGCATTTAAGGTAATTTTTTTTCCTAAAATAAAAAAAGCAACATACCATACTTAATGGTGCTTCTCTTTTGGGCTTTTGGGACAAGGAAAAGTAATGTTTACTCATTGCAAATGTGACACAGGGATGAACGTGATGAGGTCGATCCGTCTTCCTCAAGGATAACTACTCCGAATCCACAGATCTTCTCTAGACTCCTCACAAAGACTTCTCGACTCTATGAGGAAAAAGCAAGAAAAATATAAATAACATCTATAAAATTCATAATTTGATTGATGAATGAAATAAATGAGTTCACAGCCCTTTAAATAGGGATACCAAGCAATGAGAGAAATTTTAGAATCAAACTACAACTAAAACTCCTAGAATTCACAACTTACTATAAATAGTAAACTTACTATTTATAGACGGTCTTGATGTCTACTAGTGCGCAAGGTCTTCAGCCAAAAATAGTGTGTCTCCTATTTGGCTTCACCACGCTGTTCTCTTAATTATTCTAAGCACTTTTCATGTTGAGTGCAACTCCTAAAGCCCAATGGATGAAGAGTTATAATCAAACTAAAACTTACTATTTACAGTAAAAACAGAATTAAAATAGGGAAACGACCGTCGATCTGATCGTATTTCACAAATCTGGCTTGCGCAACCTGGTGTAGCAGGTTGGGTGGCTAAAGTAGCTCATCCTATCCTAAAATTATATATTTTACATCTGATAACTCATTTTAGATTACGAGATACGTCTGATTTAATTAAGGTCCAACCGTTTAGATCACTCTTGCCGTAGACCGAGCCTTTACTGATCTATCTTGGCCATGAAATGAGACCCCAGAACTGTGCCGATTAGGAGTGATATGGTAAAAGGTGAAGGTTGTAAAAGGGTTAGAAAAATGCATAAAAGTACATGGGCGGAGATGGCAGGAAAAAAACTCGGTGACTCACAGGTTACCTAAAGTTATGACCCTTGAAACAGTGAAATCGCATGACAGGATTTGAAGCCAAACCCAATTGATTAAGATGAGGCTTAGATGATCATCATCATCATCCTCATCATTGTTCAGTCAATATGCATGCACCAATCAATGGTTCAAATCGATCAACCAATCTAGGCCTGTTTGTTTTTCCAGCTCATCAGTGAATACATTGTAAATGGGTAATTATTACTTCCCTCGTAAGAAAATGGAAATAGCCTACAAATTCCAAGTCTTGTGAGCTTGTTTGTTTTGTATGCTCGCAACCGTAAATATTGGTTATTACCATTGTTTGTTATTTGTTTTTTTTACAAGTATTTCTGATATACGAATTTGGAGGTAACCAAATCTATCCCACATCATATCACTTGTACTTTACGGACTTATGAAAGATACTTTTAACAAAATAAAGCAATCAACGGTGGAGATAACCAAATAAAAAATAAAAAATCAACAACTTACCCAAAGATAACTCCTTGAAGGGTGTCCAATCAAAGCGCACTGATATTCGCCATCAATGTACAAGACGCAATAATCTCCAGTCGACTGGGATGATAGGTAGGAAAGGTGGGACATAGAATTTCACCTTCAGCTTGGCTTCATCACTTGATGGGTTAGCCTTGTAAGCCGTCCCTTCAATGTATCCTCGCTTACTCTCCGTCCACGTCTCCTTAAGCACATGGACCGTGCCATCCTCATTGAGTTTGTATGTAGCTTTTGTATCTATTCCATTTTTGGGCTGGAATCTTGATGGAAATGAGGCTATCTCGTACCAACGGCCTATGTATCTCTGCAAATCCAGGCCGTTCATTACATCCATCTCGTTGTGGGCCATTAATGCTGCCAATCTAGAGAGAGGGATACCGAGACCTCAAGTGTTAAAACGAGGTATCTCCACTCAGTCTGCTAGTTGAGCTATGGATCTGGGTCGCTAACATGGAGTGTGTGTAAATGACATGGGTGTGTACTGATAAGCTAACCAAAAAAAAAAAAGGGTCGTGTGTGTGTCGACGTTCGGACGTGAAAAAGGGTACGAGGATGACAGTATGAATGGGTAGTTAATATATGTGGATTATGAAGAGGATGACGTGTCCAATTCCTGGCCTTAAACAATGGGGAGCGGATTAGCTGTTACCTGGGTAACAAATTAGCAAGTGTTTCCCTAACCATATGGGGCTACCTTGATGTTTTTGTTATATATCTACGCTATCCATCTGTTTTCCCGTCTTATTTTAGTACCAGATCCCAAACCTTAATAAGATCCAAATTTCAGGTGGACCGGATCACTAGTAACAGTTATGAATGACCATTAAAACTTTTTTGTGGGCCACAAAAGTTTTGGATAAATCTAATATTTGTATTTTCAGTTTATCCATAACTTCTTGAAATTATCTAGAAAAAAAATAAAAAAAAATTTTGAAATTATCCATAACTTCTTAAAATTTTCACAAAAGTTTTGGATCAAGCTAATATTAGTGTGCCTCTTCATCCTGATCTTTGTACCCTTATCAATGGGTTAGATAACAAATAAACAATCTGGTAGCCCTGTGAAGTTTTAATGGTGGGGATTAAATCACTATGGTTTTTGCGGTATGGTCCATATAAGACTTGCATCGGCTTCATTTTTGAAATTATGCCGTGGAATGAGCTTTCAAAACATTTGACATACATCACTGTGAGCCCCATAATAAGGGGTCCCACCCACCTGGGTGGATCCGGGGTCTCACCTAATCTGCTCCCATGTCTGCGAGGGGCGCAACTTTGGTGAGAGGACCCTGACATGCCGCCACGGATCGCTGGGTGGGCTTGTGTGACCTCTTGCTCGTACCGGCGTGCTCCTCTCCAAATGCCATTTTTGTAAGACCCGTATCTTATTTCGTACCGTTCTGTATACTCCAACGATCCTCTCAGTCAAATTCCGGCAACCTGCGACCTGTAACTAACGTTTGCACGCGATCCTAAGCCGAATCCTGCATATCAGAGTCGACTCGACCCGAGACTTGTATCAGCGCGACCGCGCCGTCACCATGGTTCTGGCGCCGCGTCTCACGCGCTGAGGCGATACCCAAGCCAGGAGATATGGGCCGGCGTTCAGTTCGAGGAAAACATCGTGCGTTGCAATTTTGAGAGAATCTCTACACTCGTCACATCAATCAATTAAAGTACAACCCATCACTCCATCTCATCCCCAAGTACAATCACCCTCTCCAAAAGTCAACACTCTCTCTTACACAAGTACACATCCATCACTCACTCACTCATCACACCCCATCACTTACCCATCTCTCTCTCTCTCTCTTACACCTCTCTCTCTCTCATCTCTCTCTCATTCTCCAAGCAACCCAACCATCCAAGCTCTCCATGAGAAGAGCTTGGCGTGGCCCATCTTCCTACCCCCACATCTTTCATCCTAACCCTCCAAACTTCATCATCCTCCGTCAAAGTCAAACCTGAGGAGCTAGGGATTCCATCAAACTAAGAAGATCGAATGATGGGTGATTTTAATTGTTGATTTTGATGATTTGAGGGCCCACATATGGTGGGACCCGTCTTGATGTACGATTCATATCAAAGAGGGACCCATAGTGGCGGGGTCCCTCTGCTTCTCTCTCTCTCTCTCTCTCTCTCTCTCTCTCTCTCTCTCTCTCTCTCTCTCTCTCTCTCTCTCTCTCTCTCTCTCTTCTTATGGTGGTGAAGTGTGGCCCACCGTGATGTATCCATGCCATCCTTCCAGTGGGCGAGGCCCACCTGACTGTCCGTTTGGACAAGCTTGGGCGAATGGAAAAATACAAATATCTGCTTGGTCCTACGGAACCCACCATGTTGTATATGTAAATATCCACACCATCCATCCAATCTACTGGACTGGTGGGCCACACGTGTGGACCCACCTTGGGATGGAAGCAGATTAGCTGGATGTACCTCACACCAGCTATATAGCTGGTACATAGATGCCAGCAACTTCTGTGGGCCCCACCGTGGGGTGTGTTTTATATCCAAACTGTCGGTCCGTTTTGGGAGCCGTGGGAGCCACTCCACATGTGCTGCAGTGTGAAGCTGGGGCCCACATTGATGTATGCATTCTGTATCCACCCTGTTCGTTGGAGGAATGGTGGGTTCCAGCAGCAAAGCTGTTTTTCAACGTCAGCAGGTCCTGTGGGGCCCTGATGTATATGTTATGACATCCACGCCATCCGTGTTGCCTCTAGCACGTGGGGCCCTCTTATGATGTGCGGGATCCATACCGTCTAGACCCTGGACGGTGGGTCCCACATAACTCAAGCTGCTGACTGCCGTCAGCCAGTTCTAAGGGTCGGATCATGAGATATGTGTTATATCCCAACTGTCCACTAATGTGGACCCACCTTGATATATGGGACCCACCAGATGTTTTGATCCGGACCGTCCATCAATAACGTATAGGGATTTGGACGATTCTGAGATAATGGTGGGTCCCATATGTGTGGACCCACCTCATTATATATTCTATATTTGGGCCGTCCATTTGTTGGACGGCCACTGCCCACGATGCCATTTAAGGCCCTACCTTGATGTATGTTTTGTATTCCATGCCGTCCATTTAGACGGGCTGTGGGGACCCCACCTTGTTAATGTGCCACCTCCAGCACGCGAGACCTACCTCGATGTATGTTTTATCCTTGTCATCCATCAGTTTTCAGGGCCCACTTGTTGCATGTGCAAGGCCCACCTGTGAGGTATATTTGAGGCTCACCTGTTATGTATTTGAGGCGTGTTAGTGCGGCCCATTGATGTAGCCCACTTAATGTGTATGAGGCCCGTTAGTGCTACCCAATGATGCAGCCACTTGATGTATATGAGGCCCATGTGTAGGGCCCACCTGTGATGTGTATTAGGCCCATTGTGATGTATTCGATGCCGATTGTTGAGGCCAATTCTGATTCCGAGTGTCGAGGCCTATTGTTGAGGTCGATTCCGATTCCAATTGTAGAGGCCGATTCTGATTGTCGAGGCCGATTATTGAAGTCGATTTCATTTGTTAAGGCTGATTCCGATTCTGAGTGTCGAGGCCGATTCTGATTCTGATTGTCAAGGCAGATTGTTGAAGCCAATTATGATTCCGATTGTCAAGGCCGATTGTTGAGGCTGATTCTGATTCCGATTGTCGAGGCCAATTCTGATTTTCGAGGCCGATTCTGACTTGTCGAGGCCAATTTCGAGGATAATTGTTGAGGCCGATTCTGATTCCGATTGTCGAGGCCAATTATCGAGGTCGATTCTGATTGTCGATACTAATTTCGATTGTTGAGGTCAATTCTGATTGTTGACATCGATTCCGATTATCGAGGCATATTCTGATTGTCGAGGCCAATTTTTAGGTAGATTCCGATTTTGATTATCGAAGCTAATTTCTATTGTCGAGGCCGATTGTTGAGGTCGATTTCAATTCCGATTGTCGAGACCAATTATCGAGGTCGATTCCAATTGCCGAAGCTGATTCTGATTATTGATATCAATTCCGATTGTCGAGGCCGATTGTCGACGCTGATTTCGATTGTTGATATCGATTATGATTGTCGAGGCCAATTCAATCGTCGAGACCAATTATCGAGGCTGATTTTGATTGTCGAGGCCCAATGTGATATATATGAGACCTATGTGATGAGGCCCATTGTGATGCATTTGATGGTCAGGCGGTGGAGCCCATTAGGATGTATGTTAAGCCCATGTGAAAGGCCCATCGTGATGTGTATTAAGATCTTGAGTGAGGCCCATGGTGTTGTATTTTTTGCCCTTGTGTGAGTTCATGGGTCTACTATATGTTTGACTCTATGTGGGCCATTCCTTGGGGGTAATGTTGGTTAAATGTCCACATTGTCGAGGTCGATTGTCGATGCCGGTTATTGATACCGATTATGAGTATGTGACAGCATAGCATCATTATACATGCCCATACGCATCATCTGCATGTTTGTTATGAGATGTGATTGATCATTACACATGTCATTGGGCAGATTGTTATGAGACTCATTGATAAGCGGAGATTGTCTCACATGAGCGAACGATATGTGAAGGATTGATGCATGACTAGATTGTATGACTCATGTATCTTACATAGTGTGTTATAATTACTGTACGCCCTAGCTACATCAGGTCCGTAGCCTCCACTGCATATCGTGAATGGCTAGATAGGACACCGAAAATATGTTACTAGTATCGGGCCGCCATAAATGGCCCTGAGTGAAAATTTCTAAATCCTCTTGGTACCAGAAGACGCCCCAATGTCGAGACCGAGTGGATACATGAGCGCCCAAGTGCCAAATACCAAGAGGCCATGTTTTCCACTATGTCATAGTCAGTTGGGAGGGGGTGTGATCATACCCGCCTGAGGGAGTAGGCATAGCTAGGCTAAGTTTGACCAGCTTCCAAATGGGTCCGCTATTGACAAGCCGGGTCGGCATTAGTATAATGCTAGCAGGCAGGTAGTAAGGTCTTTTTCACTCGCTGGACTGTGTGGCCTGGAGTGTACTAGACCCCAATGATGATCCAAGAGATGTACAATACTGATTTGTGGAGCAGGAGTTGCATACTCATTCATTCATTCATTTACTATCCATTCGGGCTGGTGGTGCGTAACTATTTGTTATGTGTACCTTCGCAATGACCAGGATTTAGGTTGGGACGCGCGACTAACTAGAGATCAGGAGTTTACCACGTTAAGTCTGACTATCCAAATTTAGGTATGAGACTGATTTGGATAGAATTTCTTTGTGGTGGACCCCGCAGCCTACGATACTACGTACTATCATCCCAACTTCACACTCTAGCTTAATCATTTCATTCGCATCGCATATTGCATTGCATCTTCAGCACATAGTATTTAGCTTACTATCTCCGCATTGCATAACTGATTTATATTATTTCCTCAGTATATGTTATTGGTTTATTATATTTTTTCATCGCATAGCCTGGATAAATGTCACGCCCCAGACTCGGTAACCGGAATCACAAGGGACCCGATGGCCAGTTCTAGCCGTAACAGCCTCCATAGTACCCCATTCTCGGCTCCTGAGGCAGGTGCAGATCCTGGGATCCTACAAGGAGAATTTTCATAACAGTATAATCATTACCACTATGAGCATACCCAAGATTACAGCAAGTACATCTGAGAATAATAAAGGCACACATTGTAAAATCCACTATAAATTTGAACTTTTACAATCATCCATAAGGTCTAAAAGGACATACATGAGATAAAAAGGCAAAGAAGGAAAGGTCGGCAACACTGGGGTCCTCAAATGCTCAGCTCTACTCCACGCGCTGCTGCTACGATGCCTGCCTAGAATCTCCTGCACGCATCAATCATGCATAAAAGTGTGTGACAATGGTGCACGGAAGAATAGTAGGAGATGCAAGAAAGAAAATATGCTCAATGGAAAAATCACTAGCCTTACCAAGGCTTATCATGAATACGATGCGATGAGTACTGGATGCCATACCAAGGCAATGCATGAAGGGGCTTGTACAGCCAATGCTAATGCAATGCAAGTAATGTCAGTGCTCATATCCAAACCATAAGTCAAGTACATTTTCAATCATAAGGAAATCACCGGGATCTATTACACTGCTGAATGACTGCCGCTCTACAGACCCTGCATAGTCAAACGAGCGTAAGACACCTCACTACCCGCCTGTGGACAGCCAATCATCAGTAAGGCCTGACGGTAGCGGGCCCATTTACGAGCTAGTCAGACTCAGCCTAGCAATGCCCCCTACACACCGGGCAGGTAAGGCCACACCCCTATCCAACTGACTACACGACGGTGAGAGTCGCAGCCTAACGGTATAAGGCCCTCGTGTGCTCATGTATTCCACCCGGCCACGGCGTTGGAGTAGAACCTTGGTACCATGGAAGTTTTGAGAATTTCACCCATAGGCATCCTATGCACCGGGTATGCTCAACTAATATTTCAAGTGTCCACACATACGGTCATCCACGAATATCCCTATGGAGGCAAGGCCCTGATGAAGTAAGGGCAGATATCCACATGTTATGCAATGCCAGATGCATGAATCACACAATCACCCATGCATCAATCCCAAGCACCCATCGTATTCCAGAGAAAAAAACTTCACCCCTCAGGGAGATACCAACATGTCCTACTCAATGACACAACCATAGCCAATCATACATCAACCAAACATGCATATAATGCGTATAAGAGTCGGCCATGAAGTGAATAGGGGTGCCAATGGGGTAAAAATGAACTCTCTACCTAACCATGAAGGGTCTAGGTACTTAACCAATTCCTCCTACGGAATGCAACCTCTAGTGGGGGCCCATTTACCTGGGGTAGCACATGAGACTAAGGAGGACAATGATATAGGGCTAAGTACATGAAACAGGCTTAGCAAGGGTCTATGGTGGGCCTTTAACCACCCATAGAAGACCATGAGCCTACCTTAGGGCCACCAATGTGCACATCCAACCACAATTGGTCCTCAAGAGGTAACTCATCTCTAATTAATCATGAATCAAGGCCTAAGGCCCACACAACATTAGAAATAAGAAATGGGGAGCCATAATCATACCACAAACACTCATGTTGGGCTTCAGAAAATGTGGCCCAAGGCCTATCCAAAGCATGGGTCTAAGGAAAACACACATAGCCCAACCCATATATTCCACTATGGGCCCATAGGGGAAAGGTTAGGGCCCAACATAAAGGTCACTGATCCCATAATTGTGGTGGCCTAGTGTGCAGCCCATTGCTCAAACCAAATGGGCAAATGTCATGCTTTTAGTCAAGTAAGTTCGGTCTAGAACCCGGCCCAAGTATAAAGTTGATTTGGTGGGCAACCAAGGGCCCATCTACTTGTGTAATTCTAGCCCACTAGCCCAACACAATAGTATGGTAAAAATGGCCCAAGAGGTCAACGGGCCTATCTAGAAAGTTTCAGCCCAATCGGGCCTAAAGAGTTCAACCACTAGCTACATTCACGAACCCAATTGACTCCAACTTTGGTGGGCCCCATGTCACACCCCAAACTCGGAAATCGGATTAATAGGAAGCCTGATCGCCAAATCTGGTACCGACAGCCTCCGTAGTACCCCATTCTCGGCTCCTAGCATTCATATGCCAGATTTCGATCCTGGGATCCTGTAAGGAGAATTTTTTTTGTGTACATTTAACTAATAATTAGCATAACCACAAGATTACCCAATTCACAAAGGCAACATCATCATCACATATCTACTAATATAATCATTTGATTACAACACTGAAAGGGAAATACATAAATAGAAAATCAAGCTCCAGAAGACCACTGCACGCTCCGAGCTCAACATTGTTACAACCTAACATCACCTGCACGTATTTATTGTGCATAAGCTTATAGAAAGCTTAGAGGGTGGTGTAAGTGTGTGCACAAGGTAAGTGGCAAGTATTCAATACAATGCCATAATCATACAATGTCTGAATAAGCAGAAACACTGACAAGAGCAAGAATAATCAGAGTAAGCAGAAATACTGATAAGATATAAATCATACGATAACAGAGTAAGCGGAAGTATGGACAAGTCTATAAGTCAATTAATATCAGAATACGCAATATACAATAACTATGCGATAAGGAGTCATAAAGAGCCAAATATCAGATGTCGAGGATGCAATGCAATACACAAATCCTGCTAAGTCTGTCTAGACCATATAAGTGCAGAAACATAGTAACTTAAAATGCCATATGCATGCAGATGTAATGCAATATGCATTGCGAATGAAATGACCATGCTGGAGTGTGAAGTCGGGATGAGAGTACATAGTATCGCAGGCTACGGGGTCCACCACAAGGGACTTCTATCCAAACCAGTCTCATACCTAAATTTGGATAGTCAAACTCAACGTGGTAAACTCTTGATCTCAGGTTAGTCGCGCGCCCAACTGAAATTCTTGCCATAACGAAGGTACATAACAATTTGTTGCGCACCACCAGCCCGAGTGGATAGTGAATAAATGAATGAATGAGCATGCAACTCCTACTCAATAAGTCCACATATCAGTACGGTTCCTCTCTAGAAAATCACCGGGGTCTATTACACTCCAAACCAGATTGCCGCCCCATCGCGCTCAATAAGGTGAGTGGAAGAGACCTCACTATCCGCCTGCTAATATTGGGCCCGGCTCGTCAATAGCGGACCCATTCCTCGAGCTGGTCAGACTCAGCCTAGTAGTGCCCCCTCCTCTCGGGCAGGTAAGGTCGTACCCCCCTTCTAACCGACCACGACACAGTGGGAGAAGCGGCCTAACGGTGTATGGCCCTCATGCGCTCATGCATCCACTCGGTCTAGACGTTAGAGCAACCTCTGGAACCAAGAGGGTTTAGAGACTTTCACCCAGGGATATCTATAGCACCCCATGTAGAACAGATTTTCGGTGTTCCATCTGGTCATCCACGATATGCCTATGGAGGCTACGGCCCTGATGTCTTTAGGGCATATAGTAATCACAACACACAATACAAGATGCATGAGTCATACAATCCAATCATGCATCAATCCTACGCATATCGTGCGCTCATGTGAGACAATCTCTGCCTATCAGGGAGTCTCATAACAACCAGCACTATGACATATGCAATGGTCAATCATATCTCATAACAGACATGCAGATGATGTATATGGGCATGTATCATGATGCTATGCAGTCACATACTCATAATCGGTATCAATAGCAAGCATTGACAATCGACATCGACAACGTGGACATTTAACCAACATTGTTCCCCAAGAAACGGCCCACATAAAGCCTAACATATAGTGGACTCATGGCCTCACACAAGGGCCAAATATACAATACCATGGGCCTCACTCAAGAGTTTAATACACATCACGATGGGCCTAACATACATTACAATGAGTTCCATCGCCTAGCCCTCAAATGCATCACAGTGGACCTCATCACATAAACCTCATATACATCACGTTGGGCCTTAAACACGGGCTGGATACACATCACAACGGGCCTCAAATATGGCTCGCATATACATCACATTGGGCCTTGACAATCGGAATCGGCAATCAGTCACGACAATCAGAATCGACCATCGGCCACGATAATCGGCCTCTATAATTAGAATCGGTCAATCGGTCACGACAAGCAAAATCGATAATCGACCACGTCAATCAACAATCAGCCACGATCGGTAATTGGTCACGATAATCGGCCTCGATCGATAATCAGCCATGATAATTGGCCTCGATCGATAATGGGCCTCGATAATCAGAATCGGTCAATCGGCCACGACAAGCAGAATCGACAATCGGCTATGTCAATCAACAATTAGCCACTATCTGTAATTAGTCACGATAATCGGCCACGATCGATAATCAGTCAATCGGCCACGACAAGCAGAGTCGGCAATCGACCACGTCAATTGATAATCGGCTACGATTGATAATCGGTCACGACAATCGGCCTCGATCGGTAATCAGTCAATCGGCCACGACAATCAGAGTCGGCAATCGGCTATGTCAATCGATAATCGACCACGATCGGTAATCGGTCACGATAATCGGCCTCGATCGGTAATCAGTCAATCGGCCACGACAAGCAGAGTCGGCAATCATCCACGTCAATCGATAATTGGCCACGATCGGTAATCGATTACGATAATCAGCCTCGATCGGTAATCAGTCAATCGGCCACGACAAGCAGAGTCGACAATTGGCCACGTCAATTGATAATCGGCCACGATCGGTAATCGGTCACGATAATCGGCCTCGATTGGTAATCGATCAATCGGCCACGACAAACAGAATCGAAAATCAGCCACGTCAATTGACAATCAGTCACGATCGGTAATCAGTCATGATAATCGGCCTCGATCGATAATCAGTCAATCGGCCACGACAAGCAGAGTTGACAATCGGCCATGGTTATATCAAATTCGATAACATAGAACCATCCGCCTACGGTGAATGAGGCCCACTGATTAAGGTTAACCCATAAGAGAATGATGAGAATGAGACTATTAAGGCCTAAGGGAAGGTCACAATGTGGACATTCAACCATCATTGCTCATCAATGTGGTTATTTAACCAACATTGCTCCCAAGGAGTGGCCTATATAGGGCCAAACAGATAGTGGGCCCATGACCTCACGCAAGGGTCTAATATACAATATCATGGGCCTCGTACAAGGGTTACATACACATCACTATGGGCCGCACCACATGGGCCTCGAATACATCACCATGGGGCTCGCTCATGGCCCTCATATACATCAGGTGGGCTGCATCAATGGGCCGCACTAATGGGCCACAAGTATATCAAAGTGGGCCTCATCACATAAGCCTCATATGCATCACATTACTCCTCACACAAGGCCATATGTAACATCATAATGGTCCCCATATATGGGCCTCATGTACATTATAAGGGACCATATCCCATGGGCCCCGAACACTTCGTAATGGGCCACATCCCATGAGCCTCTCATACATAATATCGGGCCTTACTATCTGGGTCAAAAATACATCACAATGGGCCACAACCCAAGGGCCCTAATACACAATGGGTGGGCCCTACACATGGGCCTAATATACATCATAGGTAAGCCTTGCACATGGGACTCGAATATACATCATGATGGGCCCCATGGATGGACCGCACCAATGGGCCAAAGGTGGGCTTAGATCACACCAGAAATCATTTCAATAGTTGTAGGTGTAACAAGTGCATCAACGTACACTACCTTTCCATGGGGCACATGGCCCACTAATGATGATCGGCATCGTCCAAACATGGCCCAGTTAAATCAGCACCATCCAAACATTGTCCAGCACCGTCCAGCGCAATTTGGATAGTGTGGATGAAATAAATACTTCACGATGGGTCAACGGTCCAGATGGGACCCACAGAACTTGCTGACATCGATGCAGCAACTGTTGCTGCTGCCTACTAGCCCACTATCCATACAGTGGACAGCAGGGATTAAAACACATATCTTAAGGTGGGTTCCCACCGTCCAGATCTGATGGACGGTGGGTATAACACATACAGCAAAAGTGGGTCCCACCGTCCAGCCATCTGGACGATGTGGATGAGACCCACAGAATTGCTGACGTCAAGCAGCTACAAAGCTGTAACACCCTGAATTTTTTTTTACCTGGAATTAGATGTACTTAAGCGATGGGTCAACCATAACACCTTGGTAACCTCTCAGAACCCAATTCCAAAGCCAAAGAAATCACTTAGGATTAATTCCTTTAGAAATTAAGCGTAAGTTAGCTAGCGCTACGCTAGAGTAGCTGTGAAATTGTCCCTGAATACTTTAAATACGTTCTACAAGATCCAAAACTTGTAGAACCAATGACGCTATAATACCCTGAAACCTCGAATCAAACTCTAAATCGGTTTGCTCTCAGGAACCCTTTGAAACTTTGTATTGGATTTAGACCGCGCATCGAAAGTCCGATACTTACAATCTTAGACCATTACAACCGCTTAGCTGGACTTGACAATCATTTCGAAAATCAAGCCCAACCGACGTTCGGAGGCTATTTCATTGAGCCTGGAGTGAAGAGAGTGAGAAATGGATTAGATTTGAAAATTTTAATCCAAATCTGGCACGTAACTTGGCGCGTTATTATTAAGTGTTCTAACCGTCAGAATTCAGCCAAATTATACCCTCGGATCAGGAAAAATTTCTCTTTCATATCATGAGACTTGTAAACCTGATTTAGGTGCAATGACCGCTGAACTGAAACTGGACCGCCACGTGTGATCTACGAACTCTACCGGACTAAAAACTGGGTGTGAGCAACATCCAGTGACCATGAGCTTAAGTCTGATCGCGTTCGGCCAGGGGACCTCCCTAACTGCTCTTTTGGATTGGAACAATCCCATTTTGGTTATAACTTAAGTGTACCTTATTCCCAAGCCTAATTTGGGAAGGTTTTGGCCTATATAAGGGCTTTAAACCCTCACATATCTCACCCATCCGAATTTGCTAGAAACCCTAGCTAGAGAGAGAGAGAAAGTGAGAGTTTGTGAGTGAGTTTGGGAGAGATCTTCCTGCCACTTGTACTAATTCTTGCACGTGCTAAAGCAAGGCGTTCAAATCACTTTTTCGGTGATTCCAACGCACTTCTAGGTAAGAAAAACCCTAACCACTTGCTGATTTGAGGATTTCTTCGATTCAAATAGCAAAGTACCTTATGTACTTGTGCATTAGGTCGTATTGACGCTGTTGAAGAAGCGTATTCGTTTCGTTCGAAACGATACACATCTAAAGTGAAATGTGTGCATTTTAGATGCTTTGATTGACTGATTTCAAAGCTTTCAATGTCATTTAATAGTATATTATCGACAGCAACGCCGTTTGACATGTACAACATGCTGTCCGTTTTTCGTTTCGTAAGCGTATGGAAAATATGAGAATTAGGGCATTTTAGTCATTTGTAGGAAATACTGTTTATATCCATATTTTGCTGAAATATTTGTCATGGCTATTTGTCGTATTAGGATATTAGGAATGCGTGCATGATTGGTTTGGCGAAGAGATTCGCTCAAATGCGCACTTTGGGTCGACATACGCTATGTAGACTAAAGTGTGTAGACTAAGTGTTTGTATAAATGTTTGTATTAGCATGTATTGAGTAAATGGAGTTGTGAATGGGTTTTAAAATTGAATTCTCAAGTAATATGTTGATGTAAATGATTTCCATCATGTTGGCTATATGTTTTGATTTCATTATATGTATGAAATGCATGTGTTGGGTAAATTGCTTAAGTGGTATGTTATAACATGTTTCAACATGCTTATATTGTTGTATTTCAATTCCATTACTCTCATATGATTACTGATGTTGACTTGCAAATGTTTGGGACTATGCTTAATCCAGGCAGTCGGTAACAGAGTAAATTCGTGGTTGGCTTATATTTTCCACGAACGACGTGTCGATGAACGCGAGTCGTGTTTTGAGTTGGCGGCAGTGGTTAGGCCACACGAAGTGTTTTACGCACTTCTTGTTGTTCGACTTGCGATGCGCTCGTACTAGTCGAGCCCATCAAGTAACCCGACTGGCCATTGTATGTTCACCCTGTATGAGTCATAACTGCTTGAACCTACGGTACTGAACTTACCATTGGAAACCCTGTTAACCATGGTACCTTGATCCATAAAGACTCATGAGCTGGGCATGGTGGTATGGGACACCGTGGTCGAGCTGTTGGCCTACGCTGGGGCCACAAACCTCCCCGTAGTGACCAGTGAGCACATTTGACTCGTGAGCAGATTATGGTGGTATGGGACACTATATTCTTGCTGTCGGCCAACACTGATCAGGTGACGAGCCCTTTGTAGTGATCGCGAGCGTATTCTGAGTGTACGGGAGGCGACGACCCTTCCGTAGCAATGAGAGTACATTAGGCCTGTATTGATAAGGTGATGGGGGAGCGGTGCAACGAATGCGAGCAACAACCCTGGCAGCCCTTGTAGTGACCTACAAATACAACATCGTATGATATTACTAGGAGTGACGACCCTAGATAGGATCTATGTTGGGATTGACATAAGCAAGGTACCTTAGTTTTCCAATCCTTCTGTATGAAAGGACTAATAACAATTCGATAATCATTATCCATATCGCATTGCATGTGCCTGGAAGATGTGGAGCACTGCGAGAAGAAAGCATACCATAGAGCAGATGTTGCCGTATGAGGGAGTATGTCGGTGAGGGCATCCATCATGTCATTTCATGCATACATTAACAACAGTATCTAGGAATGTTTGATTGTTTGCTCTACTATTATCGCGTGATTGATTTGATAACATGCTAATCTTTGCTCTATGATTCCACTGAGTTAATTACTCACTCCCACGTTACGAGACGGTGTTCCGGACACCCACCAGACCCTTTTGTAATTACAAATGATGGCGCGGCCTGCGAGGCGGAGCCGGACTTGATGATGATGAGGAGGATCCCTCCTTTATGCGTGTTCTGATCGACGGGATTATAGGGAGGTTGATTAGATGCCTTGACACTTGTCATTTTATATTTTTGAAGCACTCATGTATATTCTTTTCTTTTCATTTTTGGAGTATACATGTATTTAATTAACCTGGTAACATGCTCACACTATGGAGACTTACAATCAATTATATATTTTATGTATTTATCACAGTCTTTCGCCTGCTAATTTAACTATCTTTGGAGTATGATATGTTGTTTTGGCGTAGTCTCAATCTTGTTTAATGCCATTCTACAGACAACATGCATTTATCATTATTTATGTTGCATAAGTGACGTTCTGGAACTCGGGAGTTGGGTTTCTACCCGACCCCCGATTTTCGGGGTGTTACAAAAGCTGGTGAGGTACACCAGCCAATCCGCCTCCATCCACGTCCTTGGATTGGACGGCATGGATAATAACATATCAAGGTGGGCTCCACCGTCCATAACTGGACGGTGGATGGATAGGGAGATGCATACATCTGGTGGGTCCACACGTGTGGGACCCACCAGCTATAATATTTTATTATAATATATTATATGATATAATATATATATATATATATATACAATGCCCAGCACAGGACGTCCAGTGACGGACGGTCTTGATGGCATGAATATAATACGTATCAAAGTGGCCTCCACCCCACACATGCGGCGCGTGTGGGTGGGTCCCACGTCCTGCCCAAAACGGACAGACAGGTTGGATAGCAAATACATCACGATCGGCTCTTCCTAGCAAGTGATTTAACGTTAAGCATGTCTTCACATGATTTAAAATGGTGTGGGCCACCTGACTCCTATGTACGGCTGATTTTTGGGACGACCCAATATTTAGATGGGTCCCATCAAATGCACGGTATAGATACATAACATATATCATGGTGGGGCCTATGGTGGGACCCATGGTTCCACCCGTCAAAGGCAGCAAGGACGCTGCTTGCTGCAGCGTCCAGACATTTTATTTATTTATATATACATATATTTTATTTTTATTTTTTTTTATAAGTGGGACCCTCATCAGGAAAATCTACCCCGTCGGTTGGGTTCTTGGGCTCGAGACAGGCCTAAGGAGCCCGACATTCGATTTATTCGGTGAGTAGAAACATCACAGCGGGCCCTAACAGTTTACATTGCCCAAACACCTGTTCTCTACAATATGGCCCACCAGAGATTCAGTTCAACTTCAATTTTTGGCTAAACGCCTAAAATGATCTAGGGAATGGGATGGATGGTGTGGATTTGATCAATATATCAAGGTGGGACCTGCATGAGTGGCCCACCCAAAAAGGCTAAAGTAATGACCCCTTCTTCTTCTTTTTTGTAGTGGGAACCTGTTCATGCTTCGGACGTTGGACTTTACATTTCATCAAGATTGGGTCCTACGTGTGAGGACCACGGCTGGTAGGTCCCAAGTGTACGTGGCCCACTTGACTTAGATCAATTTAATATTTTTGTTTTCCCATCACAAAAGGGTATGGTCCATATGACTTGGACGGTTTGGATAAGGCATACATTAAGGTGGGGTCCATCCGAGTGGGCCACACATCACACATAAATGAAAGAGAGAGGGAGAGGGAGAGAGAGAGAGAAGCACCCACCATTGTCGTTCTTACTTGGTCCGATGAAACCCCTAGCTCCTCGGCTTTGACTTTAACGGAAGATGATGAAGGTTGGACGGCTAAGATGTAAAATTGGGGTAGGAGAGTGGGCCACACCATAACTCTCTTTTTCTCATTTGAAGCCATGGACGTAGGCTCTCTCATGGAGGGGTTGCTTGGGAGAATGGGGAGAGAGATTGAGAGAGAGAGGGGTAAGAGAGAGAGAGATGGGTGTGATGGGTGATGTGTACTTGTGTAAGAGAGTGTTGACTTTAGGGGAGGGTAGTTGTACTTGGAGATGGGTGAGTGATGGAGTGTGATGTGTACCTTGATTGATGGGATTAATGGGATTGATGGATGGGACATTGGGTAGAGATTCTCTTGGGTTTAGCGACACGCGGCATTTTCCTCGAACTGAACGAGGGCCTACATCTTCTAGCTAGGGTATCGCCTCGGCGCGCGAGACGCGGCATCGGAACCGTAGTGACAGCGCGGTCGCACTGGTACAAGTCTCGGGTCGAGTCAACTCGGATTGACAGGATTCGGGTTAGGATTGTATGCAAATATCAGATAAAGGTCGAAGGTTGCCGAAATTCGATTGGGAAGATCGCGGAATCCTATGGAATGATACGGTCTAGGATACAGGTCTTATACCCCAAAAGTATATTTATTAAGCCTAACACTTAAGGTACTAAAATTATAAATTATTCTCTCTAAGAATATCATAATGTGGTGGGATATACAACACATCTAGGTGAGCCCACAAGGCAGGCTGGACACCCCAGCCTGGGAGTCCCTGCCTAGTGGGCCACTCCCAGCCGTACCATGGTCAGCTCAAATGTCCGTTGGTCCTAAAATTTTGTAAAGTGATACTTCCACAGGTTATCCACACCCCCACAAAATTTCAAAATTTTTGAATATTTTTAAGTATTTTAATTAATCTAAACAATACATTCTGTCCAAAAAATCAGACAGACCTGGACGTTCCAACGTGGTGGGGTAGTCTGGCCCTTGCTGCGATGTGCACAGGGGTCCATTGGCCCTGAAATTTGGTAAGTGGATCCCACCATGGGTGAACCACTTCTCTGTAAAATTTCATAATTTTAGGATACCCAGAAGTATTTTAATTAATTTGAAAAATATAATCTGTCCAGGGTGGAATATTGCTGGAATATAACTGTGCTGAATTTGGGCATCCAATGGGTGGGCTTTGGACCTCCAAAATTCCTGAAATTTGGACCCAAGGTCCCTCATCAGGCTACAATAAGGTGAGACCCAGAAATATAGCCCACCTTCTTAGAAAGTATTTATTAATTAAGACTTTTATCAGATTATATTACTGGACTGCACAGCAGAAAATTAAAGTAGCGTTGTCCCTGATTTGAACACTCCAAAGGGGTGGGCCCAAGTTCTCCAAAAATTGGGGAAAATTAATTTTAACCTGCCCATACAAGTGTACTATAAGGTAGGGTCTACAAAAGTGGCCTACCATTACAAAAACCATTTTATATTTATGGATTTCTAATTGTACATGTTGTTGGACAGTCCAGAAAATCTGGACTGCCCACCCCACTTGGGCCACTCCTTTGGGACCTCAATCAAGGTCAGATGGAGATAAAATTTGGGGTACATCTATATGGGGTCCACACCTTCAATAAAAATATATCAAATGGGTAGAAACAGTCCCCCAATCAGTCCCAAAATCTAACCCAAAATAAACCAGAAACTGTCTAGAAAATTTCTAGACAGCAGCATGCACATGAAATAAAATGAGCATAGGAACCAAAATAAGGAAAAATCTCTCTATAAAATTTGAGTTATGGTCCACCTCAGTCGGCCCCACAAATATTAAATATTCAGACCTAATCCATACCATAAAATTCATTACATGTGTCCAAAAAAGAGTAAATGGGACACCTATGTTCATAGAGTGGACAGACATGGACATCCACTCTCTTTGGATGGTCTGGATACTTTTAGGCCACAAGGTGGGTCACACACATCTGTAAATAATAGATCAACAAAAGAAGAGTAAGAATCAGCCACAAGGGAAGGGACTCCGTCTCATTGAGGCTCTTCCCTTCATCACAAACCACACATCACAATATATTGATGAGATTACAAGATCTACCCATGCATGCATCTTCAAATCAAAATCCAATGGTGGAGATGCCATCTCCACTAAGGATCAAGGGTCTAGATGACCTAAGGATCCTTTAAACTAAGAAAAGAAACCATGGTGGGGTCCATGGAGAATGGCCCCACCCATGAGTTATGCATGCACAAAAGGATGGGCCAATGGTCACATCCAAGAAGACATGGGACCTCCACTATCATTTGGTGGGTGACACATCCTTCAAGCATGAGGTGAAGAAGAGAAATAAGAGGGAATGGAGATCCTTAGGTTCTAAGTACATGCACACCCACCTACAAGGTCTTCAAGCAAACACCTCTAAGATAGTCTTCAAACAAATACCTCCAAGATGATTTTCAAGCTCCAAGGTACATGGATCTAAGGTTGAGATCTTATTTCAATGGTTAGATGGGGGGATCTATGAGTAAAAGGGAGCTAAAAAAATGGAGCAAAGTTACTGGAGAAGAATATAAGAGAGAGAGAGAGAGAGAGAGAGAGAGAAATGAGAGAAAAAGAGAGAAAAAAGCTTTTTAAGAAGAGTAATCATTAACCTATGGTGATACAAACAATGTTTGCTAGGGTAGGTTTAGTGTGGGTGGTGTGTGAGGTCTTGGTAGTGTGAGTTATGGAGATTTAGGTGGTGTGTATAGTGTATGTTAGAACTGTGCAAAAGAGGGAGTATGGGCTACATGCACCACTCCAAGGTGGGTCACATGATTAAAATCAAGGGCCATAAAATGAAATGTACACAACTTATAATCCATACATCGGATGGATGCACAAGATATGGCGTTGGAACCGCGGCGACAATGCGGTAGCAATGGCATAGGTCTCAACCAATCCGAGTCGGGTCTTCATGACTAGACTTATGGATGACCGCAAACACTATCCAAGGGTCACGAGTCACCAGGATTCGATCGGTAGGACCGCGGGACCACAAGAAATGAAATGCACACTCACACACACATGCACATATGCGAACTCAGGTTGGGTCTCTCATAATAAGGCTGATGGTATTTATGGGCGTTTCAACATGTTTTCATATTATTCTGATATTATATGATTTATGGGCTTGTCAGCATTTTCGCTTACTTTGATTACTCTAATATTGCTTACTTGGCACTTACCTTGTGCAAACACTTTCACAACCCACTAAGCTTTCTATAAGCTTATACACAATAGATGCGTGCAGGTAGCGTTAATTTGGAGCAATGTTGAGATTGGAGCATGCAGTGGACCCCTGGAGCTTTGATTTTTGATATATGTATTTCTCTTTCAATATTTATTCAAATGATTATATTAGTGGATATGTGATGATGATGTTACCTTCGTGATTTAGGTAAACTTGTGGTTATGCTTCGTATGAGATAAATGTACGTTAAAAAATTCTCCTTGTAGGATCCCAGGATCGGAATCTAGCGTATGGATGCTAGGAACCGAGAATGGGGTACTACAGATGCTATCGACATTGGATTCAGTGATCGAAAATTTTGTGAGCCCGGTTCCGGAGTTTGGGACGTGACAAATTTCCTCTCTTCTCCACCCAATCTTAAAGAATCCCAAAATTTAGAAAAGTCTCTCAAATTATTTCACGAAATGTCAAATTTTAGGGTCGAGCCAAACATGTTCACTCTATATGCCTTAATCAAAGCATGTTATGAGGTTAGAGATGTGAGGCTTGGCATGGGATTCCAGGGGAAGGTATTGGATCATGGGTTCAATCCCAATTATCTGATTATAATCTTTTTGAAAGATATGTATATGAGGAATCTAAGTTTAGAAGATGCATAGAGGCTGTTCGATGAGATGGTTGAACCGGATGCAATTTGTTGGAGTTCACTTATTTCAGTGTTTATAGGGAATGATCAGGTTTGAGGAAGTATCCTATTTGTTTTACTTGATGTAGAGGAATTATGGATTAGTTTCTAATGGTTTTACAGTCAGGACCGTTCTGTCTACTTGTGATAATTTGGGGCGGTTGAAATAGAGAAAACAAGTACATCCTAAGGTTGTTACGGCTGGAATTCACAGTAACGCCGTTGTTGAGAGCAGCCTTGTTGACATGTATGGGAAATGCAAATCGGTTGAATATTCTCATTGGGTCTTTGATTGGATGACCATGAAGAATTCAGTTTCATGGTGTACATTGCTTGCTGGGTACTATAAAAATTATAATTATGAACCTGTTCTTGGGCTCTTTAGGGAGATGAAGAAAGAGGTAGATCATTACAGCTTCAGCACAGTACTCCATGCTTGTGTCGGTCTAGCAACCATGCCATTAGGGAAAGAGGTAAGTCCACTTGAGCTATGTCCTTCTTGCCAATGTATATAAGGCGGCTAGTCGATAGGTGATGCCTTGAAGATTAGAAAGCTGATGGAAAATGGTGCGATAAAGAAAATGTCGGGGAAGAGTTGGATTGAAGTTAAGAGCAACTTGTATCTTGTAATTATGGCATAACTCGAGTTTTTTAAGACAACCCAAATGGGAATAATTATTAGATATCAAGATAAAAATAAACTAGATTATCTTCACTGAGGAATGAAATGAAATGAAATGATAGAGCTTTTGTGTCATGGTAATCACCAGTTGAGCATTTACTCAAGCTCGCCACGCTGATCTTCACGTAGAATTTTTCTGGGCACTTTCTCATGCACAAGGACCCCTTTCGGTTGGGATTATATGAGTCTATGAAAGAAGACAATAAGATTAGAAGTCAAAAATACCATCTGGGGTTACCTTGTTCAATGTCATAGTGATGTTTCGATGGAAGGTAGGGATTGCAAGATTGTCGATAAAGAGCTGGGTGAAGTTTATGCTGATTTGTTTTAAGGCAACCGAGCTTGTTTTGGGACATTTGATTTGTGCATCAGGTGGAACCCACATGAAGATTCAGCCAAAAATCAAGCCTATCCATTCCAATGGGCAGCAAGGCATCTTCCTAGGCTGAAGAAACTAAGTTGGTCCATTCATTAGATGATCTACACGAATGATGCTTAAAATTGAATGACCGACAGTGTTGCCATTACATATAGCCCTACTGAGGAGAAGGATTAATGTTGGGCCACAATTTTTAAAAAAAAAAGGGGAGGGGGGGGGGAGGGGGGGATTTCTAAAACTAGATCATAGCACTGCCCTCATGGCACCACGGGCAGCCTCACACTTCATCTCATGTGTTGAAAGGACGAGGCCTGAGTTGAATTTTCCAAGGATAGAGCTTGGTGGGAAAAGATTCGTCTTACAGGAACATCTACAACACAGGCAAAGGATCCATAAGCCAAGGAGCTCGAGTTCTGAGATCTCCTGTGTTCCGAGCTGATCCAATCAACTACCACTAAGATGGTACAAGTAACCTGGAGGGGATTACACCCTAGATCTAGAAAAAGAGGGCCCGATTTGATCTCGACTGAAGATCACGCCGACCGAGGCAGGGTCGATGACACTTTCAGGAGCAATTTTCTACCCAAATAGGGACTCTCTAGTGTATCCTAATGAGACATGATAGTTTCAGAACCGTCCAAGGACCCCTATAAATATAACTACCCCAAAAGATAAGAGGTAGGCTAAAAAAACCCACGGTCTAGTCCTTAGTCCAAGTTTATTAGCCTAACTTGAGCATTGGAGGGTTTACAGTCGATTACCTGCACCCCTCGTTGCCCACATCTCTCTAGTCTTTGCAGGTCCATTGGTGGGCATACCTTTATGATCAACTACAGCTGTCGGCCCAAAATTTAACAACAATAGTTTGGCTTGTCCATGGGAAGCGACAACAAAGCCAAGTTCTTGATATCTCCAACTTGAACCACCACCAGTCCCTCCCCTTTAATGGCCCAATTTCAGTTGAGTCTGACCACTAGGCTTAGCTCGATGAGGTCTAGGCCTCGCAGTCGGAGCCCCAGTCCCAACTGCCTTCACAGGTAGTAGTGCAAGAATCCCAAAATTGAGGTAGTCAGCTCATCGCTTTCGAGAACCAGGTGGAGCCTTAACCAGTAACATATACTATATCGTGAGGCTCTTAGAAAGGCAACAGGCACCCCAACCAATCAGTACAAGGAGGTAGAAGTAGCGACCAAGCAGTCTTGCCCAATGTAGTCACGCACCGAACCGCACCAAGGGCCAGCCCGAGTTAGGGGAAGCCTCATCACCCCAGTGCAAACCTCGACTACTATCGAGCTTGTAGCGTCAGATCTATGCCATACCCTGGACTAAAGGTAACAAACTCAGGGAAAGGCGCCGGAAGTTATGGCAGAAAGTGAAGTCCTTGGGGGGGGGGGGGGGGGGTGGAATCAAATAGATCTAGAACTAGCTCGGTAATATTCAGTATGCTTACCATGCAAAAGCCCCAGCATATGTAGATGCCCTCCTCGAGCAAACTAATCCATGATTTACATACGGCATTACGCAAGCCCAACTGCGGCCTAGGTTTTGGATGCCCCAAATATCGCCCTACTCAGATTCAGGAGACCCGACCGAGCACTTGGAATCATTTAGAGCATGGATGGAACTTCACGACACTTTTAAATCTGTGATGTGCAGGGCATTCTCCCCTACATTGACCAAGATAGCTCGAAAGTGGTATAGAAATTTGAAGCTGAAATCCATTAGCTCATTCACTCATCTCAATAGGGCCTTTGTCACCCAATTTTTCGAGATCAAGGATATGAGGAAGTCGATAACTCACCTCCTCACGGTAACCTAGAATGAGGATATACCACTGAAAGAGTACATAATTTGGTTTGATGCCGAGGTCGTCCAAGTATACGACTATTCCTATCTGGTAGTGTTTACTTTGATCATGAGTAGGGCTCAGGCAAGGAAAGTTCCTCTTTTCACTCATCAAGAATCCGTCGACTATTTTTGTCGATCTCTTGAATCAAACTCAGAAATATACTAATGTCGAGGAGTCGTTCGGCGCCCGAAAGGATGCCCGAGGTGAGATCAACTTGGCAAAAGACAAAGAGAAAGGAAACTAAGGAGGGACCCAATGCGAACATTAAAGAAGAAGAGATGAAGACCAGGTCATTGCTCCCCAATCTACTCGAATTCCAGACATCCGGTTCTATTGATACACTCCACTAAACACCAAGCTAGAGCGGGTATTCATGGAGGTTAAAGATAAAAGGATCTTGAAGTGGCCAAACAAGATAAGGGCTGACTCTGAAAAAAAAGAGATAGGAAAAAATATTATCACTTCCTTCAGGACCACAGCAACTACATGACTGACTGCTTCAATCTCAAGGAAGATATCGAGAATCCTTTATTTAGAGGGGATATCTGCATGAATATGTTGCTAGACGCAAGAAGAACGACCAGCTCCTTAGCAGGAACAGCGTGAGGAGTTCAACGACAATGAACCAATCGGGAAAACATGCACCATCTTTAGTGGACTTGTTGGGGGTGGTGACTCAAATTGAGCATGCCGAACTCATGCTCAGAGTGTGAAAATCACTGACGAAGGCCATCAAGTGAACCTCACTGGCCAACCCGGGAAAGAACCTAGGATAGACTCGTGCACGATCACCTTTATAGAGGAAGATGCTCAGGAGATTCAACACCCCTCGATGACAGAGTTGTGGTCGTCATGACCATCGCCAACCACAAGGTACATTGAGTGCCGATCAACACAGGCAACTCAGCAAACATTTTGTTCACTACCGCTTTGACAAAATGGGGGTTGCAAGATCTAGACTGCGACCTGTGTGGACCCCTATGCTCAGCTTCACAAGAGAGAATATGACCTCAGAAGGAAGCATCCTTCTACCGGTGATGGTGGGAGAGGACTCCAATCAGATCACCACTATGGTAGATTTTCTCGTGGTGGATTGCACCTCAGTATATAATATAATTCTGGGCAAATTGTCCTTAAACGTCATGTGGGCCATAGTCTCTACTTACCATCTCATCATGAAGTTCTTGACGAACATGGGGTTGACAAAGTTCAAGGCGACCAACATGAGGCCTAATAGTGTTATTCGATAGCTCTCTAAATGAAGGGTGCGATGTCACACCTCGAAATCTAACACCTAGGTATATCCAATCCTGATTATGTACCCGAAGGCATGACTTATATTTTGTATGTTTACATTTCATAATCCACATATATATTGACAAAATAATTCTCATTCATAAGATATAACCATCCAAAAATTAAATAAATAAATATTTATTTAAAGAAGAATAAAATATCCATGTCTAGACTATTGGAGATTATCACCAAACTCATGTTTCAGCGCATGTCATCATTATACTATCATAATAACTGTTTCTTACATCTTATTCAGAAAATATTAAAGAAACGAAAAATAAAAGTAAATTTCTTTAAGCGCCTCAATGAGACCCTATTCCTAAAATTTTAAAATCCCAACAAGGGAAGCTGCAAAGTCCAATGAGTAATCTCAACACAAGTTTCAAAAATAAACTCAAATAATCTGAATAAAATATACTAAAAAATACAATACATATTTATGTAAAGAAAATAAATGGAGATGTTAATAAAAAAGATTTTTCAATTTAAATTTAAAAAAAAAATGAATAAAGGGAATCAACATATACAATAATTGATAATAATAAGTGCAGTTTATTCTTTTTAACACCAGGTCTAGTTTACACTAGTTGGCCAACACCCGCGCTAATACAACACCTACCCAATAATGGAAACATTTTGCATGACATGCTCACCCATTCAAATGACACTTAGTGCAGGGTCTCCCACGAACACAACATAGTATGGATTTGGTGTTCGTGGTGGTAGATCATTTCTTTAATATGACACACTTCATCCCATGCAAGAAGACCCTCGATGTGACACACATGGTGAATCTATTATTCAGAGAGATCGTGCGACTACATGGGGTTTCCAAGACTATTACTTCTAACTGCGATACGGATTTCATTAACCACTTTTGACGGATTTTATGGACTCAATTTGATACACAACTTCAGTTCAGCAGCGCCTACCACCCTAAGACTGATGGGCAAACCAAAGTTGTGAATCACACATTGGGAAACGTGCTTCAATGTATTTAAGTGAAAAACTAAAATAATGGGATTTAGCTTTGTTTTAAGCAGAGTTTGTATTCAACAACATGGTGAACCGCTCAACAAGGAAGTCCTTATTCCAGGTATTTACGGTCGAATACTTCGCCACACACTTGACTTAGTCCCTCTTCACAAGCTCCCATACATAAGCATTGTGGCGAAACATATAGCAGGCAAAATCATAAGTATTTATGTGGAAGTTCAAACCAAGTTACATGCCTCGAACGAGTACAAGGAGTAAGCCGACAAGCATTGATGATAAAAGATATTTTAGGTGGGCGACCACATTATAACCCATCTATGCATGGAGAGATTTCCAATCGGGACGTACAATAAATTGAAGAATAAGAATATTGGATTAGCACCGATCCTCTGAAAGATCAATGACAACGCTTATGTTGTCGATCTTTCAAATAACATGGTGATCTCATATACTTTTAACCTCACGGACCTGACTGAGTATCATTAACTGTAAGACCCGTATCGTAGTTCGTACCATTTCGTAAGCTTCCGGTCCTAATGGTCAAATTCCGGTGACCCGAAATGCGTATATAGCAATTACGCATGACCCTGAGTCGTATCCCCTATTCTTGAGTCAGTTCGACCCGAGACTTGTACCCTTGTGACAAAGCCGTCGCCGCGGTTCTGAAGTCGCGTCTCGCGTGCCAAGGCGATACACGGGCCAAGAGATGTGGGGCCCACATTCAGTTCGATAAAAATGCCCCATGTTGTAAATTCTAAGAGAACATGTCTCATCAATCAATCACATTACATTCCATCATATCAAGTACAAGAGCAACCCCAAAGTCAACTCTCTCTCTTACAACCCATACATGTCAAGTACACCCATCCCTCTCTCCCATCACTTCTCTTACATCACTCTCTCTCATCTCTCTCTCATTACTCCCAAGCAACCTCATGAGAGTCCAACGTCCAAGCTCCATGAGGGAGAGCTAGATGTGGCCCACTTTCCTACCATCCAATCTCACCCTCCATGATCAATTTCAACCGTTGAAATTCATCCATTGGAGCTTTAGAATGGATTGGCGAAAGAAAGAAGAAGAGATCTAAGGTGGGTGATCCACCGTTAATTTTCAATTTGATGGCCCACTTATGATGGGACCCATGTTGATGTATGTGTTATAATCAAGGAGGGGCCCATAATGGCGGGGTCCCTCCACTACACCGCCTCTCTTTCTCTCTCTTTTCTTTCTTTGTGATGGAGTGTGGTCCACCGGATCCAGCCGCCTATGGGGCCCATCTTGCTGCATCCAACAGCTAGCTAGCTAGTTGGATGGTCCAACATTACTAGGACCGTCCAGTCAACCCAGATGAAAGGGAAAAGAAAATATCAACTTTATCTCAAAGCTGTGGTGGGCCACACGTGTGGACCCACCATTGATGCATGTGATTCATTCATGCTGCATGAGCCAGTAATAATCCAACCGCCCATCTACTGGTTGGCCCACCAGCAATTTTATAGCTGTTGTTTGACACAGCAAGATCTTTGGGTCCCACCAGATATGGGCCAGATCCACACCGTCCAACTGTTTGGACGATGGGGCTACACCGTGATGTATATGTTGTCCACCGTGCATGTGGACCCCACCTATGGGAAAAGCCAATTGGTTGATGTACCTTACATCAGCTATATAGCTAATGTATTGATGTCAGCAAGTTGGTGGGGACCACCATAATATATGTGTTTCATATTCAGGCCGTCTGTACATGCCTGGACGGTCCTGTGGGACCCGTGCATGAGGTATGTGTTGAATCCGCACCATCTAGTGATCTGGATGTTGAGGACCACCGCGATGTATTTTTGTAACCACACCGTCCAGATGCTTGGACGGTGGAAGCCACCATTGATGTATGTATTAAATCCAAGCCGTCCATCACATGGGACCCACCATGCTGATTGACGTCAACAAATTCCATGGGTCCCACATGATGTGAGTATTACATCTGCACTGTCGGTCCCTAATGTCTAGGGCCTGGATTGGACGGTGGTCTTTTTCAATAATAATAATATAAAATAATAAGTAATATAAATATTATAATATTATAATATATTATATTTTGATATGTGATGGTGGGCCCCACGTGGGACCCACCTTGATTGGAAAGGATTGGTTGGTGTACGCTGACACCAGCCAATGACTGACGTGTTGATGTCACGCCCCAAACCTAGAAATCTGATTCATAGGAATCCCGATCGCCGAATTCGGTGCCGACAGCCTCCGTAATACCCCATTCTCGACTCCTGACAATCATATGCCAGATTTCGATCCTGGGATCCTACAAGGAGGATTTTCAGAATAAATTTTTTTTGTAATGGAGCATAACCACAAGCATAAACAAGTCACAAAATAACATCACCACATATCCACTATATCAAAAACTTTAAGTATAATGCAGAAAAAAAAAATACAGGGTGATCAAAAAGCCCCAAAATAACCAAACGCGCACTCCTGCCTCAACGCTGCTGCTGTCCAACGCTACCTGCATGCAACTGTCATGCATAAGCTTACAAAAGCTTAGAGGGTGGTGTAAGTGTGTGCACAAGGCAAGTGTCAAGTGTACAATATTAGAGTAATGCGGAAACATGTGGTAAGTCCATGAATGCTATCAGCCGTTCTAAAGCTATATGATGCAAGACATGAATGCTATCGGCCATACCGATGCAATACGAGGCCTACGTAGCCAAATGTCATATGAGAGATGCTATGCAAGCATGTCAGTACTCATCAAGTACACATATCAATACAGTTCCTCTCTGGATATCACTGGGGTCTATTACACTCACATTGATTGCCTCCTCCCTAGCTGCACAGCCAAGCAAGCGGAATAGACCTCACTATCCGCCTGACCAGTAGTCTGCCAATACCTACCCGGCTCGTCAATAGCGGACTCATTTACGAGCTGGACAAACTCAGACTAGCTTATAGCCCCCTCATTCGGACGGATAAGGCCACACCCCCTTCCAACCTACCACGACACAGTGGGAGACGCAGTCTATTGGTATTCAACACTCGGGCGCTCGTGTATTCACTCGGTCTAGACGTTAGAGCACCTCCTAGTACCAAAAAGGTTCAGGGACTTTCACCTAGGGACATCCTAAGTGCCCACAGTGCTAGAACAAAGTATTTTCAGTATCCAATACGGTCATCCACGATGTGCCTGTGGAGGCCACGGCCCTGATGTCGCTGGGGCGTGTAGTGATCAAGTCACACATATGCGAGATGCATGAATCACACCGTCAAATCATGCAGCAATCCAGCACGTACTGCGCGATCATGTGGGGCACTCTATCTCATAACGAGTCCCGTAAATGGTCTGTCCAATGGTGTATGTTATGATCAGTCGCTACTCATATCAAGCATACATATGATGCATATGGGCATGAGTCATGGGATTATACTAAGCATATTATAAAGTAATGGACTACTCTTACGATGCAGACAAGCCTAGATGGCCTATACACAACTAGTATGGGCTTACCAATGGGCCCTAAGGAGAAATACAATGCGGACATTTAACCAACATTATACTTACAATATGGGCGTCAAACCATCATTGCTCCTAAGGCACGGCCCGTCGTAACCATCATTACATAAACCATGTTAGGATCACACGTTGAAATGGACCTTAAGTACATCCCGTTGGGCCTTAAATACATCAAATGGGTCGTATCACATGGGCCTTTCATTCATCAAATGGGCCACATTAATGGGCCTCACCAACAGGCCTTATGTACATTGTAATGGGCCATAACCCATGGGCTTTTGAATACATCAAAATGGGCCTAATATATGCCAAATGAGCCTAATCCCATGGGCCTTATATATGTCAAATGGGCCTAATCCCATGGGCCTTATGTATGTCAAATGGGCCTGATCCCATGGGCCTTATATGTACACCAAGGTGGGCCTCAATGAATGGCCACAAATAAATCAACATGGGCCCTATACACATATCAAGGTGGGCCCACTTGAACCATAGATCTAACTCATTTTTAGCTCAAGCCATAAAATGAGCTTACAAAGTGGATGGACAGTTTGGATGCAACACATGCATCGTGGTGGGGGGTCTATATACATGTGACCCACCAATTGAATAGACAGCGTGGATTGCAAAACATGCATCACAGTGGGATTTTCGTCCAGATGAAATGAATGGGCTGTGGAATGGTGGTATTCGTCATATCCATCAAGGTGGGGGCCACAAGGGGCTTCCATAACATATAATATATTATATTATATATATATATATATATATATATATATATATACATACATAGTATATTATATGTATACATTGCTATATATATATATATATATATATATATATATATATATATATATATATATATATATATATAACACACTCCTGCGTCCAGTGTAATGGACGGCCTGGAATATTGATCTCATCAAGGTGGGGTCCAGCACATCACCAAGGTGGACCCCATGTGTTAGATACAGCACATGTAGCAGGGTGGAGGGGTCCACGGTCGGGCGAGGTGGATAAAACATATACACCAAGGTGGTCCCACCGTCCCACATACACAGTGGTGGTTTTCACCATCTGTGGACGGTGGAAATAAAATACATACATCATTGTGGTCCCATGTGGGGCCCACCTTAATGTTCATATGACGTCCAACCTGTTGATAAGACCGCAAAGACCTGGATGAAGAGGGAAAGACAAATATCAAATTGATTCAAAACTTTGGTGGGCCCAAAAAGGGTTTCAATGGTAGAGTTCAATCACCGCTGTTTCTTATGGTGTGGGCCATCTAAGATCTGGATCAAGCTGATTTTTGGGGTGGGTCCACTTCAGAGGGTGGCCCACCTTGTGAACGGGTTAGATGGAAAATAAACATGAAGGTAGGGCCCACGGCTGGAGCCGTGGGTCCCTGCTGGGACACCTACCTAGCGCAGGCGCTGTCTGCTCTAGCAGCAGCCTTGCTGCTTCCCTTCCTTTAAAAAAAAAACATGGGTTTTTCGATGGTTTTTCGCAGGTGGAGCCCGCATCAGGTAAATCCACCTCACCCATCGCGTTCTACAGCTTGAGACAGACCAAAAGTGTCCAATATACAATATGTTTTGGAGGTATAGAAATATCAAAGTACATTTTAACTGTGAAAATCACCGTTTTCTATATTGTGGCCCACCAGATACTCGGATCACCTTCATTTTTTGGCTCATCGGCTAACAACATCTGAAGAATGGAATGGACGGCGTGGATTAAAAACATACACCAAGGTCTGGGCACCCCCGTACATAAGGTGGGCCCCGCTCAGGTCGGTTACCATATGGAGGATGGTGTGGGTACAATACATATAAAGTGGGCCCCACTTGTAGATGGTTTGGATAAAATATATGTCTCATCGTGGGGTGCATCCGGGTGGGTCACATGGCCTTATTATATGAAAGAAAATGAAAAATAAAATTAAAAGAGAGAGAGAGAGAGAGAGAAGAGAGTGGGACACACGTGTGATGGAGGGACCCCGACACTATGGGCCCTCCGTTCCATGATCTACAACATAAATCGAGTGGGTCCCACAACATGTGGGCCCTTAAAAATTGAAATCCAATGGTGGAGATCCCTTCTCCATGAAAATAGACGGTCTAGATGACCCATATACAAGCTAGGAAGGTAAACATCATGATGGGGTCCATGGAGAATGGCCCCATCATGGAATGATATTGATGATCAAGATGGGCCATCAGCCACATCTTAGGGTCCAAAGTGAGATCCATACCATTGATCGGTAGGCCTCACTTGGCCCATCTTAAAAACATGAAAAACTAAGCTATGGAAGCACCCACCACTTGATCTTCTCAGTCCGTTGGAAAGTCGGTCTCTTAGAGCTTCACTTTGATGGTAGAGATGAAAAATGAGATGGCTAGGATGAGAGCTTTTAGAATGGAAAGGTGGGCCTCACACATGTACTTTTCTCTCATGGAGGAGCTTGGACGTGTGGGCTCTCTCCTTGCTTGGAAATGGTGTGAGAAAAGAGGGAGAGAGGTGGTTGTAAGGAGAAGTGATGGGAGATGGGGATGGATGTGAGTGATGGGTGAGGTGAGTGATGGGTGAGGTGATGGATTGGTTGACTTTGGGTTTTCTTGACTTGTGGAGAAAGAAAGCATGGGTGCTTTGTACTTGACATGAGAGGTGATTGATGGGATTGATTGATGGGATTCATGGGACATGTTGTAGAGATTCTCTTAAGATTGTAAATGTGCGGCGTTTTCTCGAAATAAATGCCGACTCACATCTCTTAGTCAGGGTATCGGATCGGTACATGAGTCGCAGCGTTGGAACCACAGTGACTGTGCAGTCGTAATAGTACAAGTCTCAAATCAAGCTGACTCAATTCTATAGGATACGGCTTAAGTTCGCGCGCAAACATCGATTATCAGTCGCAGGTTGTCGGAATTCAACGGGAAGAATTATGGGAGTTGACGGAACAATACGGATTAGGATACGGGTCTTACAGTTGAGGTCAGCAAGTTCTGTGGGCCCCACATGCGGGACCCACCATGATATGTCTTTTATCCATGCTATCGGTGTGGCCCCACACGTGGACACATGTGGCATCCTCACCATCCAATAAGGACGTTGTTTTATCAAAGTCGTCCATCCATTCGCTGGGACCCCACCTCGCTGTGGTTTTGACGATAGCAAGTCATGTGGGTTTGATCCACACCGTCCATCCACATGAACCCCACGTGCTGTGTGGGTTTTATCCACACCATCCATTTGTGGTCCCCACCAGTAGCAGACAACTGCTGCATACGTCAACAAGTTCTGCGGGTCTAGCATGATGTATGTGTTACATTCAATTGGTAAGCTCGTCTTAGGCCTGAGACTATAATGAGGCAGATCTATCAGGTGGACCACATTACAGAAACATTGGAGAGATTGAACGTCCACCATTGAAATCCTTTTGGGAGCACCGAAGTTTTGGATCAATATGATATTTATTTTACCTCTTGATTCAGGTCTTTATGACCTAATGAACAGATTGAATAGAAAATAAACGTTATGGAGGGCCCTGGAATTTTAAACGGCAGGAAACATTATCACCATTGCTATTTGTGGTATGGTCCAGATGATCTTACAATCATCATCTCCGCTGCTATTTGGAGTGCGGTCCAAAATCAAAAATGATCTTTAAAATATAGATGAATGGTGTAGATAGTGAGGCCCATTGGTGCGGCCCGTTGATGCGGCCCACTTGATGTATATGAGGCCTGATGTGATGTATTTATGGCCCATGTGTCGAGGCCCATTGTGATGTATGTGCTGCCCATGAGTGAGGCCCAATGTGATGTATTTATGGCCCATGTGCTGAGGCCCATTGTGATGTATGTGCGGCCCATGAGTGAGGCCCGATGTGATGTATTTATGGCCCATGTGCCAAGGCCCATTGCGACGTATTTGAGGCCCATTGTGATGTATTTTCGGCCCATTTGGTAAGGCCCAATGAGATATATTTTTTGGCCCATGTATTGCGGCCCAACTGACATATATGGGGCCCATACGGCCCATTGTGATGTACATGAGGTCCATGAGTGAGGCCCAATGTGCTGCATATGCGTCCCATGAGTGAGGCCCATAGTGATGTGTATTGGTCCTTATGTGAGGTCATGGGCCCATGATAAGTTTGGCTCTATGTGGATCACTCCTTGGGAGCAATGTTGGTTAAATGTCCACATTGATGGGCAATGATGGTTAAATGACCTCATTGTGACCTTCCCTTAAGGCATTTGATAAGCCGATTGTCGAGGTCGATTCCGATTATCGAGGAAGATTCTGATTGTCGAGATTTATTCCAATTGTTAATGTCGATTCTAATCGTCGAGGCCGATTCTGAATGTCGAGGCCGATTATCGAGACCGATTCTGATTGTCGAGGCCGATTCTGATTATCGAAGTCAATTTCGATTTTCGAGGCCGATTCCGATTGTCGATGCCAATTCTAATTTTCGAGGCCAATTCCGATTATCGAGGTCAATTATTGAGGCTGATTCCAGTTGTCAAGGCTAATTTTGATTTTTGATTGTTGAGGCCGATTATCGAGACTGATTCTGATTGTCGAAGCCAATTCCGGTTGTTGAGGCCAATTTCGATTAACGAGGCCGATTTCAATTATCGAGACCAATTTCGATTGTTGAGGCCGATTGTATAGGCTGATTATCGATATTGATCATTGGTGCCTGTTGTTGATATCAATTATGAGTATGTGACAGTATAGCATCATGATACATGCCCATACGCATCATCTGTATGTTTATTATGAGATGTGGTTGACCATTACATATGTCATTGGGTAGGTTGTTATGAGACTCCTTAGTAGGCGGAGATTGTCTCACATGAGTGCACAGTATACGAAAGTTGATGCATGACTAAATTGTATGACTCACGCATCTTGCATTGTGTGTTGTGATTACTGTACGCCTTAACGACATGAGGGACGTAGCCTCCACAGGCATGTCATGGATGGCCAGATGAGACACCAAAAATCTTTTACTAGCATCGGCCCGCTATAGATGGCCCTGGGTAAAAATTTCTAAACCCTCTTGGTACCAGAGGACGGCTCAACATCGAGATCAAGTGGATATATATGAGCGTATAAGGGTCGTATACCAGTAGACTGCGTCTCTCACTGTGTCGTGGTCGGTTAGGAGGGGGTGTGGCCTTACCCGTCTGAGGGTAGTGGTCATAGTTAGGCTGAGTTTGACCAGCTCGTATATGGGTCCGCTATCGATGTGTCAGGTAGATATTGGTTGACAACTGGACAGGTGGATAGTGAAGTCTCTTCCACTTGCATAGTTACGCGTCCAGTGGGCGGCGATTGCATGTAGAGTGTACTAGACCCCGGTGATGATCCTAGTAATGTACGGTGTTGATATGTGGACTTATTGAGTAGGAGTTGCATACTCATTCATTCATTCATTCACTATCTACTCGGGCTGGTGGTGCGCAACTAATTGTTACGTGTACCTTTTCAAAGACTAAGATTTCATTTGGGGCGCGCGACTAACCTGAAATCAGGAGTTTACCACATTGAGTCTGACTATCCAAATTTAGGTATAGGACTGGTTTGGATAAAAGTCTCTTGTGGTGGACCCCTAACCTATGATACTAAGCACTATCACCCCGACTTCACTCCATCTTAGTGATTTCATTCGCACCGTATATTGCATTGCATTCGTAACATTTAGCATTTTGAGTTACTATGTTTCTGCATTTATATGGCTTAGATGAAGTTGATGGTATTCGTGGCTCGTCAAGATTTGTATATTATATTACATCCTCGGCATCTGATATTTGACTCATTATGATCTGTATTTCGTACTCTGATATTTTATGACTTATGGACTGGTTAGTATTTCCACTTACTCTGATATTGTATGACTCATGGACTGGTCAGCATTTTCGATATTGTATGATTATGGCATCGTATTGAATACTTGGCACTTACCTTGTGCACACACTTACACTACCCTCTAAGCTTTCTATAAGCTTATATGCGTGCAGGGGCGTTAGGTCGCAGCAGCGTTGAGCATGGAGCATGCGGTGGACTCTTGAAGCTTTGATTTTTACATATGTATTTTTCCTTTTAGCATTATATTCAAATGTTTATATTAGTGGATATGTGATGATGATGTTGCCTTTGTGATTTGGGTATACTTGTGGTTATGCTTCTTACGAGATAAATGTACGTTGAAAAATTCTCCTTTTAGGATCCCAAGATCAAAATCTGGCATATGAGCGGTAGGAGCCGAGAATGGGGTACTACGGAGGCTATCGGCACCGGATTCGACAAATAAAAATTTTATAAGCCTGATTTTTGGGTTTGGGGTGTGTGACATTAACCAAAGCAAAATAAAAACTTGAGGACAAGTTCTTTTGAAGTGAAGGGGACTAATGTAGAGCGGGTCGTAGACAATTTCATGGCCAAGATGCACTAAAAAGGCCTAATCGGAGACAGAGGTGATCCGGACTATCAAAGCTTAAAACGAACGTATCTCATAAATTGGAATGAGCTATTAGGCGTACCATATATGATTTTGGGGGTAGGACAAGCTAGTTTAGCCACCCAACCCCACTACATCAGGTTGCCCATGCTGAATTTTTGAAATACGATCAGATCAACGGTCGAATTTCTATTTTAATTTCGCTTTTACTATTTATAATAAGTTTAGTTTTAGTATAACTTTTCATCCGTTACGCTTTAAGAGTTGCGCCCAATATGAGAAGTACTTAGAATAGCTAGGGAACATCATGGTTTGAGCAAATAGGACACTTACTATTTTTGGCCAAAAACCATGTGCACTAGTAGGAATCATGACCATGTATAAATAGTAAGTTTACTATTTACGGTAGGTCGTGATTTATTGGAGTTTTAGATGTAGCTTAATTCTGAGATGCCTTCCATAGCTTAGTATCCCTATTTAAGGGGTGTAAATTCATTTATTCATTTATCAATCAATTTGTGAATTTTTTAAAATATTAATTTTATTTTCTTGTTTTTTTCCTCGTGGATTGGATAAGTCTACCTGAGGAGTCCCCGGAGAAGCTTTGTGGATTCGTAAGTAGTTATCGTTGATGAAGACGGTGATCGACCTCATCACTGTTCATCCATGCATCAGTGCGTCCCACGTGGCACCCCAACGCAATAACTTCCAAAAGGGCTCATGCAGAAAACTGGGGAAAGTTATGCGAGGCCTAATGTGTAACTGACGCAAATTCAAAAATTAAGTTGACCGCACGACAGAGGATTGAACGTCCACCGTTTAAACATGCGTGGGGCACAGAAGTTTTGAATCAGGATAAATTTTTTTTTTTGGTTCCTGCTAGTAGGAATGACCAACGAATGGTATGGATGTTATATAAACATCACGGTGAACCCCTGGGAATTTTCAATCGTAGGAATTTACATACACATGTTTTCCTGATGTACGACTGACTTTGAGTTTTGGATTGAGATCGCCCTTGGGGGGAAAGGATTGGCTACTCCCCCTGACACCAGCCCCGTGGCTGATGGTCGGTGCTCTGTGGGCACTACCATGATGTATGTGTTTCATCCATTCCATTAATCCATTTTTACAAATCATTTTAGTGCTTGATACAAAAAATTACAGAGATATAAATCTTAGTGGGCCACACCACAAGAGAAAAATAATGAATGGATATTCACAATTAAAATCCTCCTAAGGCCCACTATACTGTTTATTTGACATCCAATCTGTTGATTTGGTCGTAAAGACCCAAATGAAGGTAAAAAATAAATATCAGCTTGACCCAAAACTTTTATAGCCCCCAAAACATTTTTAATGGTCAAAATTCATTCAACACTATTTCATGCAATGTGGTCCACTTGAGATTGAAATATACTTCATTTTTTCTATCATATCATAAAATGATACATAAAAATAGACGGACGGCATCGATGACACACATACATCATGGTGGGCCCCACACAGCACCGACCATCAGCCAATGGCTGGTGTCAGGGGGGTAGCCAATCTGTTCCCCTTTTGGGTGCATCACCAAAAATGATCTCGCGCAAAACTGATAGATGTGGTGGATTTCCCGAGACGCGAGTTTATTGTCAATAGGGGTGTACACGGGTCGGGCCGAGTCGAACTGGTCTCAGTCCATCCAGGCCCGTTCAACAGCCGCACCAGGCCCGAACCGGACCGGGCCTGGTTACCGGGCCAACATCTCCAGTCCGGACCGGGCCCGAGCTGCAATCGTGCGAATTCGGGCCGAGTTCGGGCCAGTTTCGAACCTTACAACAAATTCATGGGAAAGGCTTTGGCAGGTAATCCACGTCCCATGACAAGGCCCTCGATCAACGGTTTAGATAGTTGAATTATAAACTCCACAAAAAATCTAACTAGTCAGGACATTTATATACATTTACATACATTTGACAAAGCATAAAATAAAATATTTTATACAAACTGAATACAGTCATACACTACTGACTACTGTTGAGGAAATTCATCTGCTGAGCCCAAGCTGCTATCTAAATCTTCATATACGTACTCATTCACCTCTCCCTCTTCAGAAGGTGGAGATAGCTTTTTATCGCCCTCCTCTTGTATAGTTTGAATTAGATTTTTTAAACTATTTTTGTGAGAAGATTTATACGTAGTTCCCAACATCCTGTAAAACGCGCCCAGACTGGAGAGAAACTTAGCTGAATTCTTACTATTCTTCTTTTTACCCGTGCAGCTTGAACCTGCTTCAACATCATGTGGTATTGGAGGACATCGCTGATGTGTAGAAGCCTCTTCCATACTGCGCTTTAAGGTGAGTTAGAATTGTTCTTCTTCCAATACTAATAATTTAGCTTCCTTCTCAGCCTCAGAAAGTTTGGATTGGGGAGTGAAAGTTTTTTTATTTGAGTCAAGAACTGCTTGGAAAAGAACTTGGATTTCTTTTGAGACTTTAGGATACGGTTTTACATCTCCACCCAGACAGGATAAGTGTAATCTGAGCCGATTAGTTTTGTTAACAAACTTGGCTCTACACAAATTACACAAAATCTTTAACTTTCCAGACTTTAAAGAATGAACTAAGGAACCATAGTCTCAAATGTCAATCGATGGTTCACTTGAAGACATCTACATATTGTGTTGGAAAAGTATTTTAGGCCTTTTAGCAATAATGAAATACTGACATAAATAAAAGTAATTTATGGATCAAAAAGAACCATTAATGCATTGCGCAACTTGCATAACATCCATCAACATAACAGAGAAATAAAAATAAAAGTCAAAAGAGTATCCATTACAGCATTTGTAAATTCAAAAAAAACATAACAAGATCAAAACACCAAACATCCATCATATTGTCATTGTTTCCTGTGTTGCGACTTCATTGACATTCTCCTCCTCTTCCTTATCCAGATCATAACCTCCTAGATTCGGATGCAACCAATCTTGTGTACAAATTAATGCTTCCACTGTATCTGGTGTAAGGGAACTTCTAGTCTTGCTCATGACCCTGCTCCCTGTACTAAATGCAGATTCTGATGCCACTATTGAAATAAGAATTGATAAAATATCTCGTGCCATTGTCGATAGTGTAAGATATTTTCCTTCACTAACTCACAATTTCCACCACTCCAAAACATCAAACTCTGAATCCTACCGCAGTACGACCGACTCTTTGAGATACATGTCTAACTCTGATTCTTTCATGTCTATGTCTGTATTTTCTTTTGCTAAGAAAGACATGAAATCAGCATCATCGCAGCTTGAAGAAACTTGCGATCTAATTTCAGAAGCACTTGGTGTGGACACTGTGGTTGTGTACGCGTTGTACAATGCTTTGAATACGTCACGAACTTTCAAGGTTTCAGATATTGGCTTTTCAGTAGGATAAATCCTCGTGAAGATGTACTTAACTCATCTTGCGCCGAGAATCAAGAACAATAACTAAGGACATTATCAAATGACAATCATCACAGTACTTATCGAACTTCATTTGCATACCACCTGTCATGATTTGGAGAAAAAAGGACCGTCGTCAGCAGCTTTCTTCAGGGCATCCTTGATCTTCCATACAGATGGAAGAAACATATTTGCTGTAGGAAACTTATTGCCATAAAATATTTGTGTACAGTCATAAAAAATCTTCAAAAATTTGTGAACTTCTTTCACTTTGCTCCAATCATCATCAGTAGGCAACCAAGCATATGTTCTTTCATCCACTGCATATTCTGGAAAGGCATGTTCCAATTCCAGGGCTGAATTCAACATCTCAAAAGTAAAATTTCAACGTGTGCATACATCTAGCTTCAACGTTTTTGAAAACGTCAAATTCAAATGTTGGACGATGTCATTCCATATGCTCAATCTTGACGACGAGCCTCTTATGTACTTCACACTCTCCCTCATATTCTCTATAGTTTGGTCAATTGATTTCAACCCTTCTTGTATAATTAAGTTGAGAATGTGTGCACAACACCGAACATAAAATATCTTTCCCTTAAAAAATAAACTGTCGGTTGCCTTGAACTGGTTACGTAAGAATTGTATGACACTATCATTTGTTGAAGCATTATCTAAAGTTAATGAACTGACTTTCTTTTCAAGGCCCCAATCTCGTAGACAGTTGTAAATGCAATCTGAAATAACCAAACCATAATGGGGAGGTGGAAGGTGGCGAAAGTTCAATATTCTCTTGCAGAATTTTTAATTTTCATCAATATAGTATGCAGTCAATGAAATGTAACCCTTTCTTTGATTTTGTGCCGTCCACATATCAGACGTCAAACTTACCCTTGAAAATGAATCTAAAACTGCTTTCAGCTTCATTTTCTCACTGGCATACATCTTCATGCACTCCCTCTTCACAGTAACACGGGAGACCTTCTCAAACTGAGGATTAAGGTATATACTGTATCCCATAAATATTTCACTCTCTACCATCTTAAATGGCTGCTCATCAATGATAATAAGCTTTGCAAACCACTCCTTCAGCTTCCCTTTTTCAAACTTATGAGTGGTAAGTGTACCTTCAGAAGCAGATCCTTCGGACTTTGTAAACGATAGTAATTGTTGGCCTGAACTTAGAAGTTTAGGTCTCCTTGCACAACTTTTTCTATGTTTGTTTAAATGAAACGTCGACCCCCTGACACTTTTGGTGTATAGACTTTTGCAGTGCATACATCGGATCTTGGGGACATTGTTAACTACTACTTCTTCAAAATCATCCCAAACAGCTGACTGTTTCTTTCCTTTGTTTGCAGTTGAAGACCTCTCTCCCTCAACAACAAGTGGTGATGTGGCTGACGCACCGGCACCGCTACTAGGGGTAGCCATAGGTGGGACTTCATCCTCACTAGCCATATCTAAAGATATGAAACAATTTCATTTATCCTTAGACCTTAGTAAAGAATTTCCTAAGTGGATAAATCAGCCACTCATTTAATGTTGGATAGATAATAATGCTTTCATTATTCAATTTAAATGTCATGCCAAAATTTCGGCAGCATCTCCCCTTATCTCTCCAGAATATATTAATCTTGGATTTAATTCACATGTTCACTATCCACATAAAGTATGGATATTTGATGAGGAAGTAAATGCAAGAAATATATCTAGAGAGAATTAGGAGAGACGAACCGAAACAAGCATGTGTATTTAAATTAGAATAAATGAAAATATTACTGTCTATCCAACATTGAACTGTCCAAAAAGGGATAATTTGAGAATTTCTATGCATCCATGAACACACTCAATCTATGTCAGGCAACATAAAAATCCTCAAATAGGCAACTGATTATCCTATACTACAAGAACAAAATAAAAAATAATTAAATCAATTACTCATTTAATGTTAAATAGATAGTAATGCTTTCATTATTCAATTTAAATGTCACGCCAAAATTTCGGCAGCATCTCCCCTTATCTCTCCAGAATATATTAATCTTGGATTTGATTCACACGTCAACTATCCACACAAAGTGTGGATATTTGATGAGGAAGTAAATGCAAGAAATATATCCAGAGAGAATTAGGAGAGACAAATCGAAACAAGCATGTGCATTTAAATTAAAATAAATGAAAACATTACTTTCTATCCAACATTAAACTGTCCAAAAAAGGACAATTTGAGAATTTTTATGCATCCATGAACACACTCAATCTATGTATGGCAACATAGAAATCCTCAAATGGGCAACTGATTATCTTATACCACAACAACAAGAATAAAAAAAATAAAAATATATCTAATAAGTAATTGGTATAAGCATAGATTAAGACTAACTAATAAAAACAGAAAACATTGTGTGTCTTTTAGAGTCAACGGGCAGATATGGTAGTTCCATGCTAGGACCCTTGGGCCGACGTGAAAGCAGACTCCAAAGGAGCTACTGCTCAAAGTGCACGACTAGAGGTGTTATCTCTACTACTAAACGGGCTGTTGTTCTTGTTCTAAAGAAATCAATTATATAATTGGTAACTGATTGTCCTATACTTTAATAATTGCATAATCAATCGTAATTCACATTCAACATCTAGCTAAATGGTAACAAAAAGTGTTTAAACCGAATAAATAGATTTTATTTTTATAAATTAACCTAATAATATGTACTATATACTAGTATCATACAAGCAATATTGGGGCACCATACCATAGGCTGCAAGAATATCATGTCCCCCTAAAAAATACATCCTCCAAGGATAACATATATATATATATAATAAGTTGTTTATTGTCATTCTCAATCGCAATTCGCAAGTATTAATCATCATCAAACTAACTATTAACAGCATTTACAAAAATATAAATAACTACTTAATATGCATTAAAAAGATTAGAATGGAGTGGCAGGAAATCTAATAAATGAAAATTTTTAATCATTCATTAGTCATAAGATTCATAAACAAAACTAACTATAATGTGATGGCCCTTGCACTAAAAATCTAATAAATAAAAATTTTTAATCATTCATTTATTTGGCAAGTTGATGGACTTAGTGCCCAAGGAAACATGTCATGTAATTCCTATCTGAATAAAACCCAACATTATACCCAATCAACTAATGACGAAATTTAAAGAATCCTGAGCTAATCAGAAACAACGCTGACATATGCAGAGAAATTAGATATTTGAAAAGCTCACTCCACTAACTCAGTGTTGAAGTATCTTTCACTCGGTTTAGTTGTGTTCTCTCATCTACCATCTACGTGGCTACATCTAGAAAGTTTTAAACCATACAAATTGTGGTCCCCATTTCAGGTGTAGTATATCCTATATAAAAAGTCCTAGATTTGAAGATCTTAATGATCTGATTCTGCTCGTTGAATTTAAGATTAGCCATTATATTTCTAACCGTCAATTTAATACCCCACCAATCGCTTAGTAAGGACCACTATATCGTCGATGATTTTAAGGACATTATCCATCTAATGGGCCCTACAATTTGGATGGTTCACATTGACAAGATCAAATACCATAGTTATGGTGGATGAGACACCACAACTTAATAAACGGTGGAAAACCATCACCGTAGTATTCTACCATGAGAGTATGAGACAAAGCAACCATGTACATCTCCCATATCAACCAATGCGATTGGTGTAATTTTACAAATACAGCTAACCAAAATGTCACTGTTGGAGCATCAACGGTCCATATTAATCTGCACATATCAAAGTCAAGAAGAATCCACTCCATGTAAATTTCTTTATGTGTTCCATCTGGGAGATCACACATAAAATGGACGGTTCTGATCATCTGAAAATATTTACATGTGGGCTCCAGTAGGATAACACAAATTGTTGACCCTGACTATGAAAGACAAAATTCATAAAACCAGGGGCCTAAACATCCAGAAAAAAGTAAAAGAAAAGGGGCGCCCACTTTTCTCTATCTAGGAAGAAAAGGACAAAAAATGTTTTTTTTTTTTTTCAACAATCAAAACACCTACTCATGAATTGAGCAACAAAACTAGCCATGATCGGATTAAAGAGAATGATGAAGAATCGCATAAAACAGAGGATTGAGAGCGTACTTACCAATGTGAAATTTGCTGGAGAAGGAAAGATCTGTGAATGCAATGGAGCTTTTGAGAGTCTTTTTTATGGAGGAGAGAAAGACTCTTCGGAGGGATTTGAGTTTTCGAAATCCAGACACGAAAAATGTTAGTTGATGACAAGAAAGCAGGGGGCTAAACAGATGAGGAAATTGGATTACATAGTAACTCAGTTGGGCCTACCTTGAATGTATGTAGTCTATCCACACCGTCCCAGCAGCGGACGGACGAGCAGAGATGAGCAGCGGACGGACGGACGGACGAACAGAGACGAGCAGCAGACGGACGGACGAGCAGAGACGAGAGAGAGAGAGAGAGAGAGAGAGAGAGAGAGAGAGAGAGTGAGAGAGAGCGATTTGGTGGGGCCGCTCGGGCCAGGCAGGGAGAGGGTTTCGTGGGGCCGCAGGGGTCGGGCGATTTCTCAAAAGGGGAAAGGGAAAGCGATAGATAGGGTTTGTTTTTTAAAACAGGGTATATATACCCTAAGTGCGAGTCGGGTCGGGCCGGGCCGGGTCGGGCTGGTACGGGTCGAGTCGGGTTTCGAGCCGAGACGGGCCGAACTAGGAGGTATCCGAACTCGACCTGAACTGGGTTTCGGGCCTAGAAAATTGGCCCATCCTGACCCCGAACTCAGTTCCGAGTCAGGCGGAGTCGGGATTTTTCGGGCACGGTCGAGCGAGCTAACCGGGCTAGCCTGGTTTGTGTACACCCCTAATTGCCAGCCTTTTGGCGGGAAGTTCCTACACTGGGATGTTAGGTGGTGCCCACCATGATGTTTGGGAGAAATCCACCCAGTCCATCCATTTTCTAAGATCTTAGGAAATGAGACCAAAAATGAGGTGGATCCAAAAATCAAACGTGACACACAAAAGAGTGGGGATTTAGTGACCACCGTTGAAACATTCATGTGGCCACATAAACTTTTTATTAGGCTACATTTTTTGTGATTTCACTTCATCTCAGTGGAAATGACCTTGTAAAGGGTTTGGATGGGATATAAACATCAAGGTGGATTACATAAAGGTTTCAATGGTATGAAACTATTTTTCTCAATTTTCCTCTCGCATGTATCATTTGAGTTTTAGATCGATTACACCAAAACTTCTGCCAGAGGCTTTTGCTGGAAACCCACGTCCGATTTCTCATAAACATCGGTAGGCTGGCTTACCTTGCGGTCGCACGAACTTAGTGCCAAAGGATTTGGAAAGGAATCCACGTCCAAATTTATATATTGCCATTAACTTCACTTGCTTAGTGATTAAATAATGCATTGTTCGGCTGTAAAACAACTCAATAATGCAATAGCACCCAAACAGATACCCATGGAGACTCTTGGGGGCATACTTTTATATATACATTTCATCCACACTGTACGTCTGTTTTTCAAGCTCATTTTGGGGCATGAGATCAAAATTAAAGCATATTCAAAGCCCAAGTGGAGCACACACCATAGTAAACAGTAGGGATTAAACGCCTACCGGTAAAACTTCTTAGGGCCCCGGATGTTTTTTATCAATCTAATATTTGTGTTTTCCTTCATTTAAAACTGTGTAAACCTTTTTTTTCTTTCTTTTTTTTTAAAAAAAAATTTTAATTTCTTTTTTAAAAGCTCGTGCGTTTATTTTCTATCGAAACAGGTTGAATGCAAATAAAAATCACTGCAGGCCCTGGGAAGACATCATTTTACTTGTCGTTTCCTAAGGATTGGTCCACCTGAGCATGAGCTTAAAAAAAATGAATGGACGGCATAAATAAACACATAAATGGATGGCCGGCATAAATAAGCACTAAAGGCATGTAAGACAGTAGTTTAGAATTGGGTGTGCAGTCGTAGATAGCACGCACCACATCTACGCACGCGTCGCCACTCAATCCGCATCCTAAAGCAAGAGAAAATAAAGGCATATTAAACCGTGATCGCTCCAGAGACTGTATATTAATATCTGGGCTTTCACTTCAATATAAGTGGGCCAGTGTTTGTTCATCCAAAACGTTGATAAGCTTGAAAGGGCCGGCTATGATTTTCCAATATGAATCCCCATCCATAATGTCAGCCATCAGATGAACGGTTTCGATTGGTTAACCATGATATGCACTTGTACAGAGCAAACTGGCCTAGTCCACTCTTCAGGTGGTACTCAGTGTACGAAACAAGGTTTGGGATTATTTTCTTGCCTATTTCCTTCGATGAGATGGTGATTTAAGTAATAGGAAATGACCCAATGCACATGACTTTTAGTCCCATTCTGCATCTGTGAGTTTTGAGCAAGTGATTGAAGTTTCTCGTGAGAAGAAGAAAGAGAGACTAGGAAGATGGTTGTTGAGTCTGCTGTTTCCCTGGTTTTAAGAAAACTCAGTGATTTACTGGTTCAAGATGCAGTTTCCCTCTACCAAGTGCGTGATCAGGTCGAGTGGGTCGAGAGAGAATTGAGGCGGATGCGGTGCTTCTTGAAAGACGCGGACGCAAAGCAAAGCGGTGATGAAAGAGTGAAAAATTGGGTGGCAGATGTGAGAGACGTTGCTTATGATGCAGAAGACATCGTCGACACCTTCATCCTCAGGATAGAGCGACAAAGGAGAACTGGGTTCGTTGGTTTCCTCAAAAGGTGCATGTTCATCATTGTCGAATTATCGGCTCGACGTGAGGTCAGCAATGGGATCGAAGGGATAAAGAATAAAATCCAGGAGATCTCTGCAAGCACAGAAATGTATGGCATTAAAGATGTTAGCAAAGTGGAAGAAGGAAGCAGCTCCAGGGGTGAAAGTCTGCGCGAGCAAAGGCAAACTTCTCCCCTCTTTGGAGAGACAGAAGTCATCGGTTTTGAAGAAGACATAAAGGCATTGGTGAAACAGTTGATCGAGGGTGATTTACGACGCTGTGTTGTTTCTGTGGTCGGAATGGGTGGTCTGGGCAAGACCACTCTTGCCATTAAAGTTTATAATAACGATGCTGTTAAGAAACATTTTGATTGCTGTGCTTGGGTTTTTGTATCTCAACAACATGTTGTGAAAGATCTTTTGCAAACCTTTATAAAAGATTTCATGACTCTTTCTAGAGAAGAGCGTGAGATGGTGGAGAAGATGAACGCTGTTCAATTGAGGGAGAAGCTTTTCAATCATTTGAAGGAGAGGAGATATCTTCTGGTGTTGGACGATATATGGAATACCGAAGCGTGGGATTCTTTAGCAGCTGCTTTCCCAGATATGAATAACGGAAGTCGAGTCCTACTCACCACCCGCAACAGAGAGGTAGCTTCATATGCAGATGCACGGGGCTCTCCCCTCGAGCTTACGCTTTTAGGAGAAGAAGACGCATGGAAATTGTTCTGCAAAAAAGCATTCTTTGAACAGGTTATCCATTACCCGCAGAATTTAGAGAAGATAGGAAAAGAGATTGTAAAAAAATGCGATGGTCTGCCTCTTGCTATTGTCGTGATAGGGGGCTTACTATCAAGGAAACCAATGAATTCAAATGAGTGGGAGAAAGTGCTCAGGAGAATTAGCTCGCAATTGGTTGGTGATGAATCTCCAATCAGAAGAATATTGGATTTGAGCTATGAAGCTCTACCCTACCATCTGAAGCCATTCTTTCTATACTTGGGTGTTTTTCCAGAAGACCATGAGATCCGTGCTAAGAAATTGATTCATCTGTGGACTGCAGAAGGATTTGTTGAGGTAACAGGGGAAGAAACGGTGGAGGAAGCTGCAGAAGTTTGCCTGGAGGAGCTGATCCAAAGAAGCCTGATTCAAGCGTCAAAAAGTAGTTCCATTGGTGGAATTAAAAGCTGCCGCATCCATGATCTGTTACGTGAACTCTCAATTTCAAAAGCCAAGGAAGAAAAATTCCTAGACGTTCATCAAGAACGTACAAATCCTCACACTCCATCAAAAGCGCGCCGTCTTGCTATTCATCAGGCACCTAGTAAGTACACTTGTTTAAATCGCACCAACTCACATCTTCGTTCACTGTTATGGATGGATTTAACGAAGGGAGAAGTTGAAAAAAAGCAAGAGCAGTTTCTTTTCAGAGGATTCAGTTTGCTTAGGGTGTTAGATATATCTTATATGAAAATGAGAAAGCTTCCAAAAGAAATAGGTACACTGATCCACTTGAGATACCTTAGCTTCAGGTTCCTTGACGTGGACAGCTGTTACTGTTGCTTAAATGGGTGTGATTCGGACCAACTAAGCCTCCCATCATCCATGAGCAATCTCCACAATTTAGAAACGCTTTATGTAATATCAAGTTATGAGACAATTTACATACCCAGTTTTATTTGGAAGATGCAACAATTAAGGCATGTGAATGTGTCCTCTGGAAGCATAATAAGTAAAGGTGTGTCGTCTAAAATAGTGGGGCGTCCATCACTCGGACTTGATTCTTTAGTTAATCTCCAGACTCTAAAATATGTGAAGGCTGGCGATTGGATAGGGGATTGTTTGGAGAAGCTAACTAATCTAAAGAAACTGAGAATATGGGGGATCTACCAGATGAGGCATGCAGAGGGATTGTCCAACTCTCTTCCCACATTGGACCGCCTCCAGTCTTTGTGGTTGCATTGGTACGATACTATTCCAGTTTTTATGCCTATTTCACATAAACTGAATTTAAAGAAGATGTTTTTGAGGGGAAAGTTAGAGAAGCTACCTGAGTCGAATGAATTCTCACCTAACCTCACCAAGCTTACCTTGGCATCCTCCCAGTTAATAGAAGACCCGATGGCGACATTGGAGAAACTACCCAACCTTCGGACTCTCAGATTTCTTTTCGATGTATACAAGGGAAAGGAAATGGTCTGCTCTGCACAAGGGTTTCCTCAACTCGAATCCTTGCATGTTAAATGGTTACCTAAATTAGAAGAGTGGAGAGTGGAGGAAGGAGCGATGCCGATGCTTTTACATTTGCTGATTTTGGAATGCTCTCATTTAAAGATGATTCCAGAAGGACTGCAACACGTGACTACCCTCAAGAAATTGGAGGTGGTGAAGATGCCAAATGAATTCAACGCCAGAATGCAGGAAAATGGCGGAGAGGATTGGCATAAGATTCGTCATATACCCTCCATCGAAATAAAAGAACCAGATATTATCAAAGGCTGGTGAATTTAGTTGGAAGGGCAAATTCAGCATCTTGACAAAGGCGGGTGAGTTTTTCTTCTTCTTTCGTTTATTTCCCTCCTATTGATTAGCTCTTCATGCATGTTAGTTGTCTGAGGCCATTACTTCAACTACCAATGAATTGGCCTACATGTCTGAGGCCATTACTTCAACTACCTATGAATTGGCCTACATGAATATTGTGTGACTGGGTAAGTGGCACCAGTCTGATTGCTCCCTGTTGATGGGGGACTTTTGACCATTTTGGCTTTCAGCTTGAGTGCCACCATTCAAACAGTAAGCATGGACTTGCCAGTGCTATTTTCGGGCTCTTGTCTATCTGGGAAAGGGACCACTAGAGCAATGGCTATGATCATCTAAGCATGCAGCCACATGGACAGCTCTTAACATGCACTATCTTTTCTTTGAATGCTTTCAAGGATGTATTGAGATTTGAATATCTCAAGCCTTCACAATCCAAATGTTGTATTGCCCAAGTGATCTTTCTAATTTACCATCGATTGCGATACGTTCCATGATAGAGGTTGGTTGATTCTACATGCATATAGATCCTAGTCCATCTAACGTTGCTACTCATCCAATGTTGTACTCATGTGAAAGATCAAGCCATCCATCAGGTGTGAAAGATCAAACCATCCATCAGGTGGAGCCACTGTGATTGTGCCCTGACCCATGAATCAAAATGGTCCAATGTGCAGGCGATCCACATGCATACACTGAATCTGGTTATGAGATTTTATGAATACAAATTGTATAGATTAGGAAAGGATTTCTTTCTTAGTTTTAGATAAATTCTCTCTTCTATTACAATAAAGAGTCACCTCCAAATGAGTTTTATCTATACCTTACCCTAATCTTGTTGACAGATGCCTTAAATCTAAAAGTGCACGACCGGTCATGGGTCAGGTTTGACCGGTCGTGGGAGCGGCTCGACTAGTCGTAGCCCGCTTGACTCAAAGTCCAGCGAACATCAATTTCTAGGGTCCGAGGTACTCGACCGGTCGTGGGCCATGCTCGACCGGTCATGGCTTCATCTCAACCGGTCGTGGTTATGCAGATTCGTTCCGCAATTTTGTGCAGATTGTAAATTTTAAGTCCTTTCGCAACAAGGATGTCGAAAGGAGTTTCCTACAACTATAAATAGGGGTTCCTAGGGTTTTTCTAGAAAATAGAAAATAATTCTAAGGCTTTCTAAAGGGGTTCTAGGGAAATCAAAGGGTGTAGAAAGGGTGAGATTCGAGGTTGTTCGAATCGGGTAAGTCCTCTCTCTTGTAATTTCTATTTTCATAGTTGAGATCTATCGCTTTGTGTCGTGATTTTTTCCCGCAAGGGTTTTCCATGTTAAAACTGTGTTCTCTTGTGTTTGCTTGGTGTCATTGTATTGATATCCTAGATCTAGATCTGTGTGATTCCGCAGGTCAAAAATCCCAACAAGTGGTATTAGAGCAATCATTGGGGTACAGATCTAAATCTGAGGGATTAGTAATAATGGCGAGCACTAGGTATGAGATTGAGAAATACTCAGGGAAAAATAATTTTGAGTTATGAAAGATCAAGATGATGAGTTCCTTAATCAAACAAGGCGAAGATGGTGCTCTTTAGGAGCGGAAGTCTACTATGACTGATGATGATTGGAATACTCTTGATAAGAAGGCTTTATCATCGATCCATTTATATCTCACGGACGAGGTTCTCTACAACGTTATGAGGGAGAAAACTGCGGCTAAGTTATGGACGAAGTTAGAGGATGTATATGCGAAAAAATCTTCTGAAAATCGCCTATACTTGAAGCAACAGTGGTATAACTTCAAGATGGCAGAGGGTGGAGATCTGGAGGCTCACATCAGCAACTTTAATATTAGTTTGTAAATTGCTGGATATGGAGAAAGTAATGAAAGATGAAGAATAAGCATGTATGTTGCTGAATTCTCTTCCGGCGTCGTATGAGTCATTCAATGACACTGTGTGCAACATGTATAAAACTCTAAGTGTCGACACCGTTATCTCAGCCCTTCAAGGGAAGGCTATGAGATAGCTAAATAGCGACATGGGGACATCTTCTGATGCACTATTTATAGTGGGTAGAAATTCTGAATAAAGTACAAGTTCTTCATGTTCTAGATCCAAATCTAAGGACAAGGGCAAAGGAAAGGTAAAGTGCTGGAACTATTGGAAGGAATGACATGTGAAGAAGGATTGTGAAAATCCTAAATCGAAGAGGAAAGATTCTGAGGCTTCATGCAAGGAGGCCAACGCTGCCACATCAGATGGATGTGATGTGATGTTTTATCTATATCTTCGCTCAGATGGTCATACGATGATCGTAAGGATGAGTGGATGCTAGACACAGGGGCACCTTTTTACATGACTCCTCATCGGAGTTGGTTCACCAGCTACAAGGAGTGCGATGGTAGACAGGTATTTATGTGCAATGACATTGCCTGTAACGTTGTGGCCATTGGTTCGATGCGCATCAAGATGTTTGATGGGGTGGAGCATACCTTGATAAATGTGAGGCACGTTCCTGATTTGAAATGAAATCTGATTTCCCTTACTGTACTTGAGGTAAAAAGATACAAGTACACAGGTATTGATGGTGCTCTTAAAGTATCTAAGGGAGCACGGGTAATCATAAAAGTGCAACGACTCGGTAACTTGTACAGGTTGATCGAGAGCACTTCAAAAGGTAAAGCTGCAGTGGATGTAGCGGATTCCACCTCTACACGTGTATGACATGTTAGGCATGACCACATAAGCGAGCAAGGCAGAAAGGCTAAAACGCGCAGACAGGGATATAGAATAGGTGGAGCAGTCACCTGTGAGAAGAATCACACGGCATGACTGTAGGATATTGGCGAGGTACCTAGACGACTCCAATATCGCAAGGGATTCATCTTCTATTCAGATGGCTGTAGGTAAGCTTAGTGCTGAGAAGTGAAAGGTGACTATGGGCAATGTGATGGATTCATTGTACCGGACCGACCTATGGGAGCGAGTGGAGCTTCTAGTGGGCCAGAGAGCGGTTGGATGCAAGTGGATCTTCAGGAAGATACAGCATAGATACAGGGTGAGGTTGGTAGTGAAGAGTTATGCTCAGAGAGAAGGGATCAACTTCTCAGAGATATTCACACCGACGGTATAGCAGGCGTCTATTAGATCCATGATTAGCACTAGTTGGCCAATGTGATCTTGAGCTGGAAGGATGGATATGGAGTCTGCACTTCTGTAAGGAAAAGTAAAGAGCAAATCTAGATGAAGCAACTAGAGCGGTTCGAAGTTAAAAGGGTTGAGAAAAGGCTTTGCTGGAGTCATGGTTCGACCTGTCGCATAGGCAGTGGTTTGATTCCTTCATGGATGAAGAATCGGGGGGCCGCAAAGATGGTTCTCGGCATTGAGACTGAAGGAGGAGTAGGCTTTGGTAATCACAGGAGGAATACATTGTGTGTATGTATTGATCAAGGATGTGATGGGCCAGATAAAGCCAGAAAGCGTTCCCTACACGTCTCCTCAAGGTTTCTTCAGGACATGTCCCAAAACAGATGAGAAAAAGCAGGATATCTCATGAGCCTTATTCGAATGCAGTTGGCAGTGTATGTCAGGTCTGGATTAGACCGGTTATTTCATAGGCTATCAGTGTTGTGAGCAAGTATCCCGATAAGAAATATTAGGTAGCGGTGAGATGGTAAAAAGACTACGTTTTTTCTTTTGGGAAGACAAGAGCAAAGGCAGTTGAGCACGTGAATTTTGATCCAATAGACATACTCACCTAGATCGTTCCTACAGGGAAGTTCAAGTTTTGTGTAACTTCTCTAGGCTTGGCAATGGCGTAAAAGAAGGATGGAGTATGCACAAGAAGCTATGATGTGATACAGAAATAAGAGAAGAGGTCAAGAAGCTACACAGTTCAAGATTGAAGACATGGTGGAAATTGTTGTCAAATGTCTTAAATCTGAACGTGCACAATCGGTCGTGGGTCAGGTTCGACCGGTCGTGGAATGGCTCGACTAGTCGTAGCCCGCTCGACTCAAAGTCCAGCGAACATCAATTTCTAGGGTCCAAGGTATTCGATCGATCGTGGGTGGCGTTCGACCAGTCGTGGCTTTGTCTCGACTGGTCATGGTTACGCAGATTCGTTCCGCGATTTTGTGCGAATTGGAGATTTTGAGTCCTTTCGCAATAAGGATGCGGAAAGAAGTTTCCTAAGACTATAAATAGGGGTTCCTAGGATTTTTCTAGAAAATGAAAATTATTTCTAAGACTTTTTAAAGGGGTTCTAGGGAAATCAAAGGATGTAGAAATGGTGAGATTCGTGCTTTTTCAAATCGGGTAAGTCCTCTCTCTTGTAATTTCTATTTTCATAGTGGAGATCTGTCACTTTGTGCCGTGGTTTTTTCCCGCAAGGATTTTTCACGTTAAATCTGTGTTCTCTTGTATTTGCTTGGTGCCATTGTATTGCTATCCTAGATTTAGATCTGTGTGATTCCGCATGTCCAAAATCCCAACAAATCCTACTCAAATTGAGCTACATAATATCTATACCTGAAATTCCCCCGGCTCTGCCAATCATGTCTAGATGTAGGGTGTTGCACCCATGGATTAGGAAAAACAAAACACAAGACATCTTAATGCAATGCAACTAAAACTGTTTATTTCGCTTTAATAACTCATGGAATTAATCTTCTTCTTTTTCTTTTTTTTTCTTTTTTCTTATCTATATTGCTTCATCAACTGAATTTGGTATTTATTTATGCAGCAAGTTTAGTGTAAATATGCTTCTAAGTACTTGTTTAGATTTGAAAAATAAAATTATAGTACGTCTTTATCAAATTTTAATGCCAGTTTTGATTTGTCGACTGTTGCTTTGGTAGGAGAGTCTCACGGTGCATGCGAGGCAACATGTTGATGTAGACACAGTCGGCTTGAAAGTTCATTTCCTGTTTATGGTTTTCATACTCTGCCATTATGTGTAATGGTGTGTGTTAGTTATTTGGATGATGTTTTCAGACATCAGCATGAGATGTGTACTTTTATCAGCCAATCCCTTCATACACTGGTGTGTTTTATGGTGGTTGAAATCGAATGATGAACTTAATCCTTTGCAGTTGTAGATTGTGATTTCAGCAGCATCCATCAGATTATTATGGGTTCATACACTTAATCCGCTATAGTTGTACGTTGTGATTTCAGCAGCATCCATCAGATTATTATGGGTTCATACACTGGCGTCCATCTGATTGTGAATTTTTCTTTTTGAATGCTGGCTATTCATTATTTCTTGAGTTGATGAACATTTTTTTGGGCCGATGAATGGATGGCTACTCATAGGGGCACAATCTAATGGTTTTGCTTCTTCATTATGGCCCATTCATGTGGTAGCCCACCAAATCCTTTGGTTAAGGTTCATCTACGTCAACCAACAATTTTAGGAGGTCCAAATTGGCATGCATGTATGCCACGTGTACAGAGGACGAGCACTAGCACCCTAGTGAGGTAACTGGTCGGGTGGAGATACTCCCAGTAAAAACTAAGTATTCATCTAGCTAATGATCAGAGAGTTGGGTCAGGTGGAGTGCTTGTTGGGCGTTTGGCAAATGAGATACTAATACTTTGACTAGGGATGGCAACGGGCCAGTTGGCCTGACCAGACCAGCCAGCTTTGGACAGCTTGTAACTATTATAACTTGGCCCATGGGCCAGGTTTTGGCCTGTCATGTGTGGTTCAATAAGTTATCAGGCTGGGTTTGGGTTTTGAAGTCATTTTAACCCAAACCAACCCAGCCAGGCTTAGGCCTGTCATGTGTTGCTCCATCAATTTTCAGGCTGGGCTTTGGGCGTAAGTCATTTTAGCCCCCAACACTTCATATACATGTGTTCTATGCTACGAATATCCTGTTCCAATCATTACTGAGCAACACACGTACATCTTAAATGTGGACTATAGTCATGCAGCCTACTTGATCATAGTTCCAAAACTCAGTGACTCATACTCGAAACTTGGAGAATGAAAGTGCAATGACTTCAACAGACAACCTCAACCATGCCAGACAATGGCATTTATTAGCTGACCAATCAATGGTATATGTTAAAAATTGCAAACTTTATTATTCACAGTATTTTAAGTGTCTAACATTAGGGTTAATAAATTTGGAGTTTAATTATTAAATATTGAGTTGAATTGAGTTTTTGAGTCAACCCGGCCTAGCTGGAGATCGAGTCGAGTTGAGCTTCTGAGTTTTTGAGTTTTTAGACCATGCTTGGTTGATAAATGAATTTGGTGAAATCACATACAAAATAAAGAATTTTTATTAGATTGTAAATACCATATCTAAAACGAGAATAAGTTACTTTTCGAACTTTAGCTTAACTTCAATAAAATTATCTCCTATTGACTTAAAAATAATTAAAAATCCAAACAAGTCAAACAACAAGCATTCTCGGCACATTCTGAAGATAACCATCAGACCTAATTAGCCATCTCCAAATGCAATAAAGATCCGGTTGGCTACACATTCGAACTCCAAAACTCCGGGCATTTTAAGGACATGGCAACTGATGTACGAAAAAAATAAAATGAACTCTCTCTACCCAAGAATCATTCTCCTTATTATGTAGTTTCCTTCGCATAATGTAATGTCAATGTGTGAAAAATCACATCTACAAGATTGAGAAAAATACAATCATTCTTGTATACGAAGTGGTGATGATGTTATAGAAAGTAAATTTTGATGTCAAATGATTCCCAATCAAGGTGATTTATGTTTCATTAGAAATGTGATCAAATGATCATCCTAATGAACTTAAGTTTTCTCAAATTCGAGACATGATGAGGAAGATACAACCCATTTACTAATAATGCACATTGCCAAGCGGCTAAGACTATAATGACTCTAGCCACATTTTTTTACAAGTTAAACGGGTTCCAGTTGAAGTGGTTTTATTTCCATTTAAAAGTTTATCAACCTTTCCAACAAACCTAAGATCACAAAAACAGACATATAACGATGACGATGTGAGCATTCGCTCAAATTACGGGTGGCTAGTTTCATACATTGAACGAACATACTTTTGATAGGTAAAACAGGGTTTGATCAAAGTATTTCAGCCTTTGTTGGACAACTTATCTGACAATCTTTCTAATGAATCCAAAATAACTGGAAGAAAAAAAAAAAACTTAGAAATTTAATATTTAAAAAAGTAACCATTACGTTATATATAGTTATATATACACCACATATATATAAAAGTAATCATTATCTTTTATATTTATATATATATATATATATAATATTATATATTATAACTTTATATAATATTATATATATTATAACTTTATATAATATTTATTTTTCCTTCTTTTACACAGACCATTAGTAAAGAGTATTGTAGTAGTATATATTATTTTTAAAAATAAAATAATGTCACTCCCAGGTATTTTAAGACACGTCTATATAAGGAGCTCCATTGCCATTCATAATGGCATTAACGGAAGACAGAGAGGCTAAGAGATACAAGGGGTGGGAGAGATCAGAGAGTAAAAGAGACAAAAATAGAGAGAGAGAAAAATATAGAGAAAGCAGAACGAGAGATAAAATAGAGATTGATAGAGAGAGCCTAAGAGAGTTGGAGTTCACATGGAGGCACTCCTGAGGTGCCTCAAAGATTCTTAACATGTCGACATGTTGCCTAACAAAGTAGACAAAAAAAGCTCATTAAAAAAATCATTGAAGATAAGAGTTTTCCTACTATATCTCGATTCAAGTTGCATTGCACTCCATACATTTCAAGTGCATCTACTGCATTCACATTTTCTTTTACTTTATTCTACATTATTCTACCATATTTACTTTCTTTTACTTTATTTGTTTGCCTAAAGTCTTAAATCATGTGAAGTAAAGCCAAGTGTTGAATATTTTCTTTTACTTACCTAAAACCTCCAGCTCTATGAAGTAAAGTTAGTTGGCATTTCATTTCATTTATTTCATTGTTGTTTTATTTGCCTACCTGAAGCTACTTGGATTTACAAAGTAAGTCTAGTTTGCATTTCATTTTATTTAGTGTTTTTTTTACTTTATTTGCCCACCCGGGCCAACTAGGCTTAACGATGTAAGGCTACACGGTTTCCTTTTTTCTATTTTTGTACGTCTAGCCCTTATGGGTTATGTGAAACACGACTAAATATAACGTGTCAAACTTCTACTAAATCCCTCAAAATTTTATGAAATCTTATAAAGTAGAGATCACATGTTATGCAAGTGAAAAATGGTGCCTAATCCCTTCCCCCTTTTTTTTTTTCACCGAGGCCCTTGTTCGGAATTTACATTCGCAAACCAATCATATAAGTTAATTGAGTTGAAAAATCATGAGATTCCTAACCCTTAAGTGATTTTACAGTTTCTAGCCAGCTAAAGATTTTAAGCTTCATTTGGCTAGTGGCGACTACGAACCAAATACATTTCTACACCTAAGTCAATATTATACTCCGGTGGCACCAACAAATCAAGACAAAGACACGGAAGTGAGATCACCGCTCGCATGGGGTGCATTCATAGTTGTCTTTCTAGATAAATAGCATAAGTTGAGTCCTACTCACTACCCACAATAAAGAATGTGGCTTCATTTTTGGGGTTCATGCCCTAAGATGAGCTGGCAAAGCAGATGGACAACACGGATATAAAACATATACATCATAGTGGGCCCCACAATCATGAATCCTCCATCCTCGGTGGTTTAGGTGGGTCATGAAAAGTGAAATAATTAAGAGTGGATAACCACCAAGGACACATTTCCTGTTAATGGAACCACCGAAATCTGCTTCAGACATTCGACCTACACAAGGGGCCCCATAAAATGATCTTAGATATAGCGCAATAGGTGCATGGATTAAGAGAAGAGACCACCACCTTTTTTAAAATAATAACCCTTCAATGAATAAGGAGAGAGAAATCTCTAAAAATGAGTGAAGAAAATTTTAATTATTGATAAGAAACTGCTTATTAAACATATGATGTGCTTTCAAAAACAAAAACAAAAAAAAAGCCCTAAATTCTTAATTTTACTTGAAATAGGGTACTTTTAAAAATAGTAAAAATTACTAAAAATAAAAATAATAATAATAATAATAATAAATAAATAAAAAGCATTTGATTTGACTAAAACTCATAATAACCCTTAGATGACTAAAACAAATATTGAAGATTACAAGTGGAGTATTAAAACCATAAAAGTGGAAAAGAAATTACTAAAATATAATAAGGTTTAACTTAAAAACCTAATTGAACCTCTAAAATAATTGAATTTAAGAAGTTGTTTTGAAGTCAACCAGTAGTGTTATGTGTTGTACAAAGGTAATATGTTAATCTTAACCATTGATTCACTATCTTGTCTATAGATCATGATGACCATAAGTCTCATGTGGACGTGTCATCAATATCATTACTAATATGTGTATGTCTTAAATCTTACACGAGCCAACATTAAAAGATAGGATTCATTTGGTTATCCTTGGGAACTTGAGATTGGACTTGGTAATCACTATCATGCTATATGGATCTCGAGATCATGTGTTCCAGGACCACCTAGAAGGTTGTAGGACAAACTCATGATTCATATTAATCTCATGTGGTCATTTCATATGAGGAAATCAATGATAAATCAAGATGGAGGGTTTCCGCCATCAGATTCAACGATGAGTCAATGTGCCTGTGCTGTACCCTACGTGGAAGTGTAGTATGCCATGGGAATGGGCTCCTTTATTAGACCTATTGACACTTGTATTAGATGATCAATTCGGCTCTATACCAAGAGACCTATCATACTTCGATTATGATCAATGTGTATGTACTAGCTTAGAAATCATTAGACCTAATGAAGTGTACGAGTTTAAGCTCCCGATGTGATGTGCTTTGGCCCTCATGGAGGCAATTAAAGTAGTTCATATGTGAGTATTGTTGATTCCATGCATTGGGATACAGTTGAGGTTCATATGATCCAATAAGTGATCCCATCAAGATGTGCATGTGAAATTCAATTTGACCATCAGATGCATCATCACACATTAGTCTTGGGTTCCAAAAATAAAGTTGTTTCGTGATTCAAGTGGATAACACCAAAGGGTTACATGAAAGGATATAGTCGGAAGAGGAACTCCCACCGTTGATTTTTTTTAGGGCCCATTGTGATGTGTATGTGAAACCCACTCAACCATAAGATGATTCATACTACTTTAGGCCCATCCATCAAGGGAAATGGTTTGGAGGGTGCATGGACACCCCCCTATACACTATTCACCATCATATGATTCACCTAAATCATGGATGTGGATTATTTTTGGACCTTGGGCTTAACATGGGTTAACGCATTTGATGGTCATAGTAGAATCACGTGTACATCACCGTAGGGCCCATCCTCAATTTGATGACATGTAAGGTCTATTGCAGCACTCCCTGTTGGAGACAATTTTCACGGGGAGAGAGATGTTCACACATAACTAGTTGTATGTCCAATCAGCAGTGCATGAGGCCCACCATGGTGTTTCTATAACATCCAACTGGTCCAGCAAGGTAGTCCCATTGTGAAAATAAGATGCCCCAAAAAATTAGATTATGCAATTTTTGTGGGCCACGCCGTAAAATACAATAAACAACCACACAAAAACCTCTACATTCATATGAGTCCCATGGGTCCCATCCAATGGTTGGATTGACCTGACTTTTAGGGCATCCCATATTCATAGCAGGTATACAAGGCCAAACAAATACCACAATTGGGTTCTACAGATAACCTTTTTTTTTTCTATCACAGGCACTCACACGCCCCACACATGCATGTGCACTCACACCACAATGGGACTCTTATAAGTCTACCATTGAGTCATAGGGATGCAGGCGAGTCCCACAAACAACTAGTTGTATGTCAAACTAGTTGATTAGTTAATGTTAATAAATGTTTAGAGAGTTATTTGATGTCACTTTGGCAAAGGAGTCATCGCCCAAGTGGGCCACACCGTGGTGTTAATGTTAAATCCACCCCAACCATTAGGTGTATCACCCTATGTTAAACCCAAGATCCTAAAATCAGCCTCATTCGTGGTTAAGGTGGACCACGCAAAGGCTTAGATTTTGGTATGGCATCTAATGGTGGAGTGGATTTTGGTATAATCATCACAATGTGCCTGTGAAATCAAGGGCGAACATCTCTCTTCCAACTTTTTCCCTTAGTCTGTCCCACTTGAATCACATGTCAGCCTGATTTATTTATTTTTTGCTCTGGACCAAACACAAGATTATACATCTAATGGTCAGAGAAAAAAGCACAGTAGGCCCCCATAAAAAATCAAGGGCCAGGCATAGGTAAAACTCTAATGAGGTCTCAAATCCATAGGGGCAAGACCAGAGGTTAAGCTTCAAACTAGCAGATAACTTCAAACTATTCATGTGTATATAACATTCAACCCCATCACAAGGGCATCACCTTTTGAAAAACTCATCAACAACACCCATGGGATGAACAGACTCGTGTTTTGCTATTTACTAACATTTGGGCGTTGTTTTACATGGAATGGACTACTTAATGTGCATACTATTGATCTGATGATGGGGCCAATCTATTAAAAGGGTTGGATGTCACGTGCACTTAATACTTTAGAAGTTACCATATGGTGGAGTCTAGCTTAGGTCCAACTGCTTGGATTTAAGAACCCTTCTTTTGGGGAATACATAGCTTTTATGGGACAGGTGATTGGCAAACCCACCCTTGATTTGTGAGGGGCCCACCATGATTTGTTTATAAGATTCACTCCAACCATTAGATGCGTAATCTCATGTCAAGCCTATAGCCAAAAAATCAAGCTGACTTATGATTTGAGTGGGCCCTATAGAAATCAAGGGTGGATGTCTTTCTCCCAAGTGTTTCCGGGCCCACCTAAATCATTGGTCAAGCTGATTTTTTGGCTCTAAACCCAGCATGGGATTACACATCTACACATCTAATGGTCAAAGTTGATCTCACATACACACCTTGGAGCCCGTCACAGATCAAGGGTGGGCATCCCTCTAGTTACCTGTTCCCAAACAATTCAAGCAGTTGGATTGCAAATAAACATCATGCAAAAGACATGTGTGCTCTCTCTTTATCCAGGAGGCTTTAGATCAAGCTGATATTTGTGTTTTACCTTTATCCAGGTCTGTATGACCTTATGAACAGATTGGATGGTAAATAAACATCATTGTGAACCCTATGAAGGTTTCAACGTGTCATTGTCACCACTGCTTTCTATGGTGTGGTCCACTTGAACTTTGGATCACAGACCACGTCATGTTGGCTAATGCATGATTGTAGCTGACATGAGGGAGGATTTCATGTGGATTAGGACCCCTTTGGATACCACCAAGTTACTTTTTTTATGATTTATGATCATACTAAGTGAGTTTGATTTATGATCAATTATAAGTAGCTTTTTTTATTTAAAGTCATATAATCATTTCAATTTAATAAGTAGAAATCAAGATAAGCTACTTAAGACATAAGTAGATTATCTTAAGTAACTTGCAATCCAAACGCCTCCTATATCGCCCATTGATGTGTCACAATGCACCCCCTGCACCAAGATGAATGGATTCCCCAAATGTACGGGGTTCTACAACATATGAGCCACGCAATGCGATTTTTAATTCAGAGCCTTTAAACATAATTTTACACTGATAGCAGTAGTATGGCCCACCTAAATCTCCGGTCCGACTGATGTTTAAGGTCCATTGTGAAAATGTGGCAGCCCATCTGATGGACACAGTGCATCTTATGCACTGCGGGACCATCCATAGTTTGGTTAGCACAGCTCATTCTTCAATGCCTGCTCGCTGAGGGCCCATTTGGATACCACCAAATAAACTACATTTTCTACTTACAACAGTAAATAAGCAACTTATTTCATATAAGTTTGGTTTATGATTAATTATAACTTTTTTACTTAAAAGTACTCAATCACTTCAGTTAAAAAATTTAGCTTTTCTACTTTTCGTAAGTTACTGAAGAGAGGGATAGGAGAGGAGAAAGAGAGGCGAAGCTAATAGGCGAAGCTGATAAGTATGTTGTTTACCAGACATATATATCTTCTTAATAAGTAGAAACTAAGATAAGCTACCAATGGCATAATTAACTTATCTTAAGCAACTTACAATCTAAACAAGCCCTAAATGATATATTTGTTGGCGCATATATTGTGTGTGAGGTTTATACTGAGGTTTGTTCAAAGTTGAAAATAATACAAAAATTAGAGAAGCAAAACATTAATAAAATTTTAAATTACAGAAACCAGAAAAGAAAAGAGCAAAATCCACCTTCAATTTTTTATTATACACACGCATACAACTTCAGTGTCTGTTTATTTATTTATTTATATTTTTTATTTGCCTAGGATGGATTTGATCCACCAGATGCCTTTGGTGTCTTTTGGGGTCTGATCATCATCTTCAGGTGGAGGGTTGGAGTGACTTGTCTTGTGAAGTTTGCTGACATCATAGCCTTGCTCTTTGGCCTTCTTGACCAGTTGCATGTATATCTCTTCATCCATGTGGTTCTGCCTACACAATATCTGACCAAAAAACGAAAAACTTCAAGCCCTGTTTTGGATCAAGGAAATGAGAATACAAGATTTGCATTGAATTTGGATTTTGCAAATTCAAAAGTCTTACCATTTGGAAGCAAACTATAAAGCCTTTTTGTTTATTAAAAAATTCTCTCGTTTGAGAATTTGCCAAGTCTTTAGTTTTTTTTTTTTTCTTTCTTTCTTATCTATATTCGTCTCAAGTCCATGAATTTATGGAGGTGTGGATTCTGAAAATTCAAATTTTTGGCAAATTCACAACAAAAGATATAAACCAACAGGAAATTTGAAATTCATGGGTTCCACAAATCCTGGATTCGGGAAATTCATGAATTTGGCAAATCCACAACAAAGGAAGAAAACAAACAGAGATATTTAAATCTATGGGTTCCACAAATCCCTGTCTCATATACCTCACACTAAGCAGTCCCTAAAAATCCAACTGAGAGAGACTCTAGTACTCTAGGCAGTTTATTAAATTATCCACAGGCAAAAAGGAATTGTACATGGGATGTAGGGAACTCAAATTGAACCGTTCAAATTGTCTGACCCACTTCTGATTGAATATCTAGTTGGTGCGATTTATTTTTTTTGTGGATGGTCATCAGAATGTTTTTGACACACATAAATATGTATCGATTTGATTATGTTCAGATTTTCAGTGTTTATATTATATGCATAGGTGTGATTAATTCATGATAATTTATACATAGATATATTCAGATTGGCCATCATGCTAAGATGTAGCCAACATTTACCGATCAGAAGTTTGGTCTGCTTCGCTCCTCGTGGACCATTGTACTAGTATGCACAATAGAAGTGATGTGTACTGAGATGTATGTACGTATTTGACAGAATTTATGAAAGAATCAAAATGAGAACTCACAAAAATCGGCAGGATCAGCTCCATACTCAATTAAATCATATAAGCCTATGTATAGCAGTAAGAATGGATCATTGGTTGATCTAATGGATTGCCTATGAGACGATGAACGTCAATCATTTAGGATGTGTGAATTGAGCCACACATGGTGCAAGACTAATTTTCCGAAGAGCAATTGACAATTTACAATCCAATTGTTGTGTGATTATGCTGGTCTCATAGAAAACTCAAACGTCCTTATTACCCTACACTGCTTAGCAAACCCTACACTACTTAGCAATTCATCGATGAGGTGAAGAGGTCATGTGCACAGATTTGGCTAGGTCAAAATCACATTAGCAAAGCAGCCGAGTCAAGATTAAGTCACGTATATGAGTTAGAGGGAGATCTTAGATGGTCGCATAATTGCAATGATGTACATAAATCTTATCTAAAGTGTCAGATCAAATGGATGATTGGATTTTATTGTGAACGGTCTTGAAAAATATGTATATATTAATATTTTCAACAAGTTTTAATCGATAAAGTTTGCTAAGATTTTTTTATTTTTTTTTTAAATCATTCAATCTCAAAAGTAGATAAGTATGTGTTACAATTGGAGCATTGGGATTTATGCACGTGCATAGATGGAATCCAACATGCCAGATTGAGTGTGATCAGATGAAGACCCTAGGACAAGCTAATCTCTAGGACGAGATTACAGATTAGGTAAGTCATTCCTTGTCCACTTGTGAGTTTGGTGTGATATCATCCCCTAAAGAAAATTAGCCTTCAAGGCCTAACACTATATCTATTTGATTACATGGTGTAGATTGGATTTCCTCATTTGAAGGGAGCATGATACTAGAGTTGGGCACGGGACGACTCGACTCGACTAACTCAACTCGTCCGATTCGTTCGAACCAGACTTGATCCGAACCAAATGGGTGAGTCGGTCCAAACTGAGTAGGCTTTACCCAATCCGAACTCAAACCAAGTCGAGTCCGAGTTACCCAATAACTTGACCCGAAACTCGATCCGATTAGAGTTGACTCGATCTGAAACCCAACTTGACTTGGATTTGTGTGTGTGTGTGTAACCCTAGTTTTTAAGTATTTCTAAAACTACCCGCCGCACCCAACCCCGATCAAAACCCAAACTCTATCTCTCCCTCCCTCACCCTCCTCTTCCTCTCTCCCTCCCTTATCCTCCTCTTCCAAATCCGGCAGCCACCCACCACCATCACCACGCTCCTCCTCCTCCTCCTCCCTCTCGATCCGACTCGATGCCAACTCGACTCGACTTGGTTCTTTTGACCGGTTCGATCTCGGTCCAGATCAGTCCAGGGCATACCGGACTCAGATTGGGTCAGGCATGCTGGACTCGATACCAAGTTGGGTTGAGTTCGGGTAAGGCATATTTCAAAACCAGATCGGGTCGGGTCAGCCCTAACTCGGTCCTACTCAACTCGATGCCCAGCTCTACATGATACTTCAACAACCTCATTATCACCATAATTTCAAAGATATTAGAGTATATGCTTTAATTAGGATTTCTCCAAGATAAAAGACTATAAATAGGTGTAAGATTTTGGTTTGAGATACTTCTCTTCTCTCAAGCCCTAACCCTCAAAGAGATACTTCTCCTCTTAGAAACTCTAATCGACTAAATCTAGATATCTCGTTATCTCTCTCCTCATTTTCGGACAACAAAAAATATGATCTCATTTATGCATTTAAGGTACAAGGCCGAATTGTGCCAATTAGGAGCGATAAGGCACAAGGCGAAGGTTGCAGAAGGGCTAAGGATAAGCCTAAAAGTACATGGGCGAAGATAGCAAGGAAAAAAAAAAAAAAAACGTTGCTGACTTAACATGTTCCCTAAAGTTATGACCCTTGAAACAGTGAAATAGCATGACAGCTTTGAAGCCAACCCCAATTGATTGAGATGAGGCTTAGATGATGATCATCATCATCATCGTTCAGTCAGTATGCATGCACCCATCAATGGTTCAAATCGATCAACCAATCTAGGCCTGTTTATTTTTCCAGCTCATCCGTAAATAAGTTGTAAATGTGTAATTATTACTTCCCTCATATGAAAATGGAAATATCCTATGAATACCAAGTCTTGTGAGCCTGTTTGTTTTGTCTACTAACAAAAGTAAATATTCGTTATTACCATTGTTTGTTGTTTGTTTTTAACAAGTATTTCTGATATACGAATTGGGAGGTAACCAAATCTATTCCAGACCTTATCACTTGTACTCTACGCACTTAACAAAATAAAGCAATCAACGGTGAAGATAACCCAAAAAACAATAAAAATCAACAACTTACCCAAAGATAAGTCCTTGAAGGTTGTCCAATCAAAGCGTACTGATAATCGCCATCAATGTACAAGACCCAATAATCTCCAACGACTGGGATGATAGGTAGGAAAGGTGGGACATAGAATTTCACCTTCAGCTTGGCTTCATCGCTTGATGGGTTAGCTTTGTAAGCCGTCCCTTCAATGTATCCTCTCTTACCATCCGTCCATGTCTCATTGAGTACGTGGATCGTGCCATCCTCATTGAGTTTGTATGTAGCTCTTGTATCTATTCCATTCTTAGGCTGGAATCTTGATGGAAATGAGGCTATCTCGTACCAACGGCCCATGTATCTCTGCAAATCCAGGCCCTTCACTACATCCATCTCTTTACGGGCCATTAATGCTCGAAATCTAGAGAGAGGAAAAGAGGGGGTTTTTTTGATAGTGTTTGGATGCTGGGATGTGAAAAAGCGTGTGAGCATGGCAACATGAGGGTTGGTTATATTTATGGTTTTTGTAGGTGGTGACGCGTCGAATTTCTGGCCTTGCAGGATTGGAGTCTACATGTGGCATGTCTGTGAGGGATGATACAGTGAATTCGGGAGGATCAGAACATAGGAGATCCATCTATTCATGTCATACACGTGCAATAATAATTTATAAATTTAATCCTTTCAATTTATGAATTATATGATATATGATTATTTTAAAAAATAAGATACTATTGAATACTCCTATCTATCCTTTTTATAATTGAAATTTGACCATTAAACTTTCATCTTTGAAATTTTTGCATATGAATCAAGATAAACTATTACATATATTTGAATGGACGGACTGGATTGGGATATCATCTTTCGTACCGTACAGTGGAAAGAGAGGTCTACCGTATTTCGGTTCTTTGGATTCTACCTTACCATAACGTTTTGCTTGAAGAAAAAGTAATAGGTGTATTGAAGACGCTGGACGAAGAAATGAGTAATTCGGGAGCTGCGTGTTGGGAACGTATATGCTCTTTTTTATTTCGGATAATTTGAAGGATTATTTGGCTATCCAGGCCGTTGTTATGTTTTTATTAAAAAATTTAACCGTAAATATATTTCAATATAACCATTTTTATTCTGAATAGAGATAAATATTAGCAATTGTCCACGATGAACTAAAAAATGACTAAATATGGTCGGATATAATATTATTTTTATATATACTAAAGATAAATGATCAATTTACATTAATAAAAACAATTTAATGGTCCTTATTTCTTAATAATAGAGTAAAAGTTCCATTTTTGAAAGTGCGTATACAATGCTCAAAGTTAAAAATCCACGTACCTAATAATTTCTCTTCTAGAGGCTTTAACGTCGGTGCAGGTTGGATCCAAGGACGGACCTGTATTGTTAGAGCGATTCGCGCCGTGGCCAATGGAAGAAGCGAGTCGCTGTGCATATGCCAGATGGAGGGTATTGGCCAACTGACACTGCCAATCAGATGGACTACTGGACCGTGCTCTGTGGCCCCATCATGATATTTGTGTTTAATAGATACTGTTCGTTGATTTTTCAATATTATTTTATAGCAGAAGCTCAAAATTGAGATAGATTCAGATCTCGTGTGAGCTACACCGTAGATTCAAATCTCATGTGAACCACACTGTAGAGAAAACTGGTGACCGAATGCCTACCGTTAAAATCTTCTTATTGGCTACGAAAGTCTTGGATTAAACTGATATTTGTTTATCACTCAGTCGAGATTTGTGACACTTAATCAACAAGTTAGATGTCAAATAAGCATTATAACGGGCCTTAGGAAGTTTTCGATGGTAAGTATTTAATCTAATGTGAGATCTAGATTTTTCTAAGCTCGTAACTTTCAAATGAAAGGCGTAACACGCATACCTCGTTCCAACACTTGAGGTCTTGGCATCGACCTTAGCGGGGGTGGCTAACATGGGGTATCATAATGGACCACGGAGCCGGACGCGGATTGCTTCCTACCCTGCCCGGACGGTAATTCGTACGGGAAGCAATATGGGAGGTCTACGATTATGTAAGTGTTTTATCCACACTGTTCATCTCTTTTATCATGTCATTTTAAGATATGATAATAAAAATGAATCAAGTATCATAAAAATGAAGCAGGTCCACAGATCCGATGGACTACATTGAAGGAAGCTATAGTGATAATGACACCCACCGTTGAAAACTTTCTGAGGATCGTGATGTGTTTTACCATCCAACCTAATCATAAGGTCATGTAGATGTGGATGAATTGAAAAAACAAATATCAGCTTGATCCGAAACTTCTCTAGCTCCCAGGAAGTTTTTAACGGTGGATATTAAATCTTCAATTTGTGGTCCACTTAAGCTCTTTACTTTTCTCTTTTTTTGGCTTATAACTTAAAATGACTTGAGAAAAGCGATGAACGGCGTGGATAAAACACATACATCACTGTAGGCCCCACAGATCCCTGCCCGGACAGATTACGGTCTAGGCGGGGGTAGGACGCAGTCGCGTCCCACAAGGACTCATTCTACAGCCAGTCGCTGCAACGCAGTGTCGGTATGCAATCCGCGTACATGCGAGATTGGCATAGGTGGGCGAAATTCAGGCTGTCACAAACATGTTTTTTATTTCGACCGTGATAAGGTTGTTGTGAAATTTATACAGATTAATGTAGTTTCTGTATAATATGGAAACCGAAAATAATATGGACAGGCTGAAGCACGTCTGAAAACGCTGTCCTTAAAGCGTTATTTGCCCCAACTCAAGTAAATTGAGTATGCTGATAGGTTACAGGCAAATTGCTTCTAGGATACGACGAGCCTGGTGTGGGTCTGCGTTCAGCAAACACGAAGGCCCACCAAATGGAACTCAATTTCACTATTTCTGGCAGTATTACAATATAAAGGAAAATCCCAAAAATAAGAAAAGAAGAAAATAGAAAAGTGGTTTGCTCGATTAAGTTCTAATCTTCAGCCTGCTGGTTCGGTTGAACCGTCCTAGACCACACCGCTGGTCTGTTCTTCAAGCTAAGGTTGACACCTTGCTGTATTGCTGGATAACACTTAGAATATATGAGTGGAGAGGCTATTTTTTGGAATTCGTATGGAGTGAGTTGAGATTGATTTGGAACCTATCCAGGCCCTCCTTTTATAGGCTATGGTGGCTGGGGGTTATGGTCCAGGGAAATAAATTCCATGACCGTTTTCTGGCTGTTGAGAAAACTAGCCGTTTTATGGCCGTTTTCTGACCGTTGTGCATGGGCCATTAAGCTGCTGCATGCTGACCGTTGTGAGACAGCAGCTAGCCGTTTTATAGCTGTTGGGGCTAGCCATGCAGCAGTTTCAGCTGGACCCTGCACTTATTGCACAGCTGTTACAGAATTTCTGCAACAGCTCTTTTTCAGCCCTCTATATATTCTAAGGGACTCTCATTCAGTCCTTTAGATTTTCGTCCAACCAACCATCTGCCTTAGCCACTAGTCGCACCGCGACTCGCACACGTCTCGCTGCGGTTCGCGAAGGGAGCGACCCTCTGCGACACGTGCGAAGTGCAAAGTGCGCCACTAGCGCCTCTACAGCCACACTGCCTCACATGCCCACGCCCTCGCACCGAGCCCGAGACCGAGACCGTGACCGTGACCGTGACCGAGACCGAGACCGAGCCCGAGCCCGAGCGCGAGCGCGAGCGCGTGCGCGTGCGCGTGCGCGGTGTTCCAGTGCTTCGCACTGGAACACGCAAGTCCCATGGTCCACGGACTAGGTAGGCAAATATTATGGTACTCCACTATTATCATTTAAACCACTTTTCTTTCTCTTCTCTTTCCCATGTGGGACTATTCCCAAAGCCCCAAACGTTTTTCAAAAAATAACTTTTTTATTATTAAAATATTTTTATTAAAATCAATATTTTACAACAATCCCCCACTTGATTTTTTATAAAAATATTTTCTCGGTTAAACATACTGCCAGAATAATTAGCTTATATGCATAAAGAAAGATATCTTTCGATTTTAATCTTCCCTTAGTGTAAGTATCTCAAAACTCTATCGAAATGACTGGTAGCCGCAGCTTTGAACCAGTTATTTCTAGATAACAGAGTTGGAGAAACCACACACATATTCGCTATGTGTTGTTAGAGTTCCCACAATCTTGCTCAGCACAATTAATGGCCATGTGCTTATCCTAATTCGTGAACGATCCCGAGAGAAAACTCTTAACTCTCATGAGAGACGGCACCATCTCTACGTTCATATAGGTGAAATCCTTCCAGTGTCTCCGTTACTATAAGACACTTGTCCTAAAGACTGGAATTCATTAAGAGTTCTAAGACTCAACCCTCTTTCGTAACGCTCAGCACTTATCTATTATGGATGAGGTTATATAATTTAGTGCTGAAAACTTTCCACTTATCAGTGACTTGTTCTTACCCATTAAACCCAAGATTAGAGATTTTCTGATTTTAGGTTGGGTTACCATCACTGGTGGAACTTTGGTTGAAGAGTTTCAACCCCATCCCTCTAGATGTAGCCTTTACTACCTCTCTCGGTAGAGGTTTAGTGAAAGGATCTGCCAGGTTATTGCTTGATTTCACATATGAAATAGCAATGATTCCATCTTGAATCAATTGTCTGACATAATCATGTCGAAGACTAATATGTCTAGACTTACCATTATAAGTACCGCTATAGGCTCTAGCTAATGTGGCTTCACTATCACAATGTAGTGATACAGCCGATATAGGCTTTACACAAAAAGGAATTTCTAATAGAAGATCCCTTAGCCACTCAGCCTCTTTGCCTGTTGCAGCTAGGGGTATAAATTCAGACTCCATAGTCGAGTGAGTTATGCAAGTCTGTTTCTTGGATCCCCAAGATACAGCAGCACCTCCTAGGGTGAATACCCACCCTGTAGTAGACTTATTGTCCCCTGCACTCGATATCCAGCTCGCATCGGTATATCCTTCCAATACGGCAGGAAACTCTGAATAAAATAGTCCTAAGTCTTTGGTTGCTTTTAAGTAACCAAGGACTCTACTGATTGCATTCCAGTGTTCATTACTGGGGTTACTAGTAAACCTACTAAGTTTACTCACAGCATATGCGATATCAGGTCTAGTGCATTGCATAGCATACATAAGACTTCCTATAGCACTCGCATATTCTAATTGTGCAACTGTTCTTCCAGTATTTTCTTTTAGTTTGATACTTGGATCAAATGGGGTTTTTGCTTCCTTTATATTTAGATGGTTAAACTTGTTTAGTATCTTCTCAATATAATGAGATTGACACAAAGCATAACCCCCACAATGTTTTTTAACTTTGACACCTAAGATGGTATCAACTTGTCCAAGATCCTTCATTTTAAATACGGAAGAAAGAAACTTCTTTGTTTCAGTCACACCTTCCATTTTATTACTTATTATTAACATATCATCAACATATAAACAGATAATAATGATATGACTACCATCTTTTTTAGAATATATGCATTTATCAGCTACATTATGCATGAAACCATGAGATAGTATTTTGGAATCAAACTTCTCATGCCATTGTTTAGGTGCTTGTTTTAATCCATACAGCGATTTGACTAATCTACATACTTTGTTTTCATTTCCTGGTAGAACGAAACCTTCAGGTTGTTCCATGTATACCTCCTCATTGAGGTCACCGTTCAGGAAAGCAGTCTTTACATCCATTTGGTGGATGTGAAGATGATGTATGGAAGCTAGCGCAAATAATATCCTAATGGATGTTATCCTAGCTACAGGTGAGTATGTGTCAAAGTAGTCTATCCCTTCTTTTTGTCTAAAACCCTTAGCTACTAGTCGAGCTTTAAAGGTTTGGATAGTCCCATCAGTGTGATATTTCTTCCTAAATACCCATTTGCAACCTATGGGTCTAGAACCTGGAGGTAAGTTTACTAGTTCCCATGTTTGATTTGATAGTATAGATTCCATTTCATCATTTATAGCTTCTTTCCAAAAAGCTGAGTCTCTAGAGGATACAGCTTCCTTATATGTTTTAGGATCATCTTCTATAGTCATTACTATAGGTATTCGTCTTATAACATTTTCTCTATCTGCTTCTACCAGATGAAAAATGATGCGTTGTGAGTCTATATAGTCATCTCCAAAACTCTTCTCTATTCTAGTTCTTTGACTCCTACGAGGTTCAGTGGGAGCTTCCATTATATGTGGAGCTGTGCTATTTGGTTCTCTATTAGGAGTTTGAATTTCATTATCCTTTGACTCCAAGGATAGTGAGTTCTCAAAGAATTCAACGTCTCTTGATTCTATAATTGTATTAGACTCCATGTCTAGAAGTCTATAAGCTTTACTATTTTGTGCATACCCTACGAAGGCGCACTTAATAGCTCTTGGTCCTAACTTGGTTCTTTTTGGGTCAGGAGTTTTGCAGTATGCAAGACACCCCCACACTTTAAGATATCCTAGGTTAGGTTTTCTACCTCTCCATGTTTCATATGGAGATACTTTATATTTTTTAGACGGAAGTCTGTTTATTATATGGCATGCTGCAAGCAGTGCCTCACCCCACAGATTTAGTGGCAACTTTGCTTTTATTAGCATTGAGTTGACCATTTCTACTAATGTTCTATTCTTCCTTTCAGCTATTCCGTTTTGTTGAGGTGTGTATGGAGCTGTACATTGATGTACCAGTCCATGTTCTTCACAGAAGTAATCGAATTCATTCGAGAAGTATTCTCCTCCTCGATCGCTACGGAGAATTTTTATCTTCTTACTTAGTTGATTCTCTACTTCTGCTTTATATATCTTAAACATGTTCAATGCTTCATCTTTGCTCTTTAATAGATAAACATACACATATCTAGAGCAATCATCTATAAAGGTTATGAAGTACCGTTTACCTCCACGAGTAAGAATGCCGTTTAACTCACAGATATCACTGTGCACAAGATCCAAAATTTGAGACGATCTTTCAACACTTGGAAAAGGTTTTTTCGTCATTTTGGATTGTATGCACACTTCACATTTATTAGTTTCATTATCTGTGTATGAGATTAAACCATTCTTAGCCATGAACTTCAAAGTACTATACCCTATATGGGCTACTCTATCATGCCACAGTCCAGCAGATTCAACCATATACGCAGAAGTGCTACTTTCATTCAGAGAAAACTTAACCATCCCGTTACAAGCATATCCCTTTCCAACAAAATTCCCATTCTTGGATAGAATCAGTTTTCCTGACTCGTATACCACCCTTATACCTGGTTTTCCCAGAAGATCCCCAGAAACTAAGTTTCGCCTCATGTCTGGGACGTGCAGTACATTAGTTAGAATCACTTTCTTTCCAGAAGTGAATATCAGTTCGACAGTTCCTTTGCCGACGACCTTCGATCGGACTTCATTACCCATTTGGACTTCTTGACCATCGGTCAATTCCTCATAGGTTTTGAAGGCTGATTTGTCGTAGCACACATGTACTGTAGCGGCAGTATCATACCACCAGCCTGGAACTTTGCCTTGGATGGTATTCACTTCAGTGATCATAGCCACGATATCGCCTTCTTCTACTGCACTTGCCTCTTTTTTAGATTTGCGATATCGGCATACTCGAGCATAGTGCCCGATTTTTCCACAGACATGGCATGGGCCTTTGAACTTTCCGTTCTTCTTTTGGGCGTTTTTCTTGAATTTCCCTTTATTGGGTTTTAGGGAATCATCTTTCTCGGGATTCTTGTTATTGGTGTTTTCTACTGCATGTACCTTGGACGAGGCATTCCCGTTATCATTCTTTTTATCGCGGTTACGGGATTCTTCCTCAATCCTTAGGTGTTTCTGGATTTGTTCCAGTGTGTAGTCCTCGGTTTTATGCAGCAACTTCTTTCTATAGTCTTTCCACATTGGTGGCAATTTAGCGATTATAGCCCCAACTTGGAATGATTCAGGAAGATCGATTTTGATCGCTTTGATTTTGTTTACTATTAGCTGCAGTTCTTGGATTTGGGGCAGCAGCGGTTTATTATCTACCATGCTGAAGTCAAAATACCTGGCGATGAGAAATTTGTTGGTCCCTTCTTCTTCAGCCTTGTACTTGAATTCCAGTGCGGCCCAGATCTCCTTTGCTGATGATGTCTGTTGGTACAGATCGTACAGGCGGTCGGAGAGTGCGTTCAGAATGTGTCCACGACACAATAGTTCGTCTTCGGCTCTTTTAGCACGGGCAGCCACTTGCTCAGGTGTGTCTTTGTCGGTTGCTTCAGGCAATGCTTGCAGATTTGGATCTAGTATGTAGTAGATCTTCAGCGCCGTCAGGAGAAATTTCAGCTTGTCTTGCCATCTTGTAAAATTGGTTCCATCGAACCGATCAAGACGTATCAAGTCCTGATTCATCAATTTAATAGATGAAACGCTATCGGCTTCCATTTTAGAAATAACGCTTTAAGAATGTTGTGAAATTTATACAGATTAATGTAGTTTCTGTATAATATGGAAACCGAAAATAATATGGACAGGCTGAAGCACGTCTGAAAACGCTGTCCTTAAAGCGTTATTTGCCCCAACTCAAGTAAATTGAGTATGCTGATAGGTTACAGGCAAATTGCTTCTAGGATACGACGAGCCTGGTGTGGGTCTGCGTTCAGCAAACACGAAGGCCCACCAAATGGAACTCAATTTCACTATTTCTGGCAGTATTACAATATAAAGGAAAATCCCAAAAATAAGAAAAGAAGAAAATAGAAAAGTGGTTTGCTCGATTAAGTTCTAATCTTCAGCCTGCTGGTTCGGTTGAACCGTCCTAGACCACACCGCTGGTCTGTTCTTCAAGCTAAGGTTGACACCTTGCTGTATTGCTGGATAACACTTAGAATATATGAGTGGAGAGGCTATTTTTTGGAATTCGTATGGAGTGAGTTGAGATTGATTTGGAACCTATCCAGGCCCTCCTTTTATAGGCTATGGTGGCTGGGGGTTATGGTCCAGGGAAATAAATTCCATGACCGTTTTCTGGCTGTTGAGAAAACTAGCCGTTTTATGGCCGTTTTCTGACCGTTGTGCATGGGCCATTAAGCTGCTGCATGCTGACCGTTGTGAGACAGCAGCTAGCCGTTTTATAGCTGTTGGGGCTAGCCATGCAGCAGTTTCAGCTGGACCCTGCACTTATTGCACAGCTGTTACAGAATTTCTGCAACAGCTCTTTTTCAGCCCTCTATATATTCTAAGGGACTCTCATTCAGTCCTTTAGATTTTCGTCCAACCAACCATCTGCCTTAGCCACTAGTCGCACCGCGACTCGCACACGTCTCGCTGCGGTTCGCGAAGGGAGCGACCCTCTGCGACACGTGCGAAGTGCAAAGTGCGCCACTAGCGCCTCTACAGCCACACTGCCTCACATGCCCACGCCCTCGCACCGAGCCCGAGACCGAGACCGTGACCGTGACCGTGACCGAGACCGAGACCGAGCCCGAGCCCGAGCGCGAGCGCGAGCGCGTGCGCGTGCGCGTGCGCGGTGTTCCAGTGCTTCGCACTGGAACACGCAAGTCCCATGGTCCACGGACTAGGTAGGCAAATATTATGGTACTCCACTATTATCATTTAAACCACTTTTCTTTCTCTTCTCTTTCCCATGTGGGACTATTCCCAAAGCCCCAAACGTTTTTCAAAAAATAACTTTTTTATTATTAAAATATTTTTATTAAAATCAATATTTTACAACAATCCCCCACTTGATTTTTTATAAAAATATTTTCTCGGTTAAACATACTGCCAGAATAATTAGCTTATATGCATAAAGAAAGATATCTTTCGATTTTAATCTTCCCTTAGTGTAAGTATCTCAAAACTCTATCGAAATGACTGGTAGCCGCAGCTTTGAACCAGTTATTTCTAGATAACAGAGTTGGAGAAACCACACACATATTCGCTATGTGTTGTTAGAGTTCCCACAATCTTGCTCAGCACAATTAATGGCCATGTGCTTATCCTAATTCGTGAACGATCCCGAGAGAAAACTCTTAACTCTCATGAGAGACGGCACCATCTCTACGTTCATATAGGTGAAATCCTTCCAGTGTCTCCGTTACTATAAGACACTTGTCCTAAAGACTGGAATTCATTAAGAGTTCTAAGACTCAACCCTCTTTCGTAACGCTCAGCACTTATCTATTATGGATGAGGTTATATAATTTAGTGCTGAAAACTTTCCACTTATCAGTGACTTGTTCTTACCCATTAAACCCAAGATTAGAGATTTTCTGATTTTAGGTTGGGTTACCATCACTGGTGGAACTTTGGTTGAAGAGTTTCAACCCCATCCCTCTAGATGTAGCCTTTACTACCTCTCTCGGTAGAGGTTTAGTGAAAGGATCTGCCAGGTTATTGCTTGATTTCACATATGAAATAGCAATGATTCCATCTTGAATCAATTGTCTGACATAATCATGTCGAAGACTAATATGTCTAGACTTACCATTATAAGTACCGCTATAGGCTCTAGCTAATGTGGCTTCACTATCACAATGTAGTGATACAGCCGATATAGGCTTTACACAAAAAGGAATTTCTAATAGAAGATCCCTTAGCCACTCAGCCTCTTTGCCTGTTGCAGCTAGGGGTATAAATTCAGACTCCATAGTCGAGTGAGTTATGCAAGTCTGTTTCTTGGATCCCCAAGATACAGCAGCACCTCCTAGGGTGAATACCCACCCTGTAGTAGACTTATTGTCCCCTGCACTCGATATCCAGCTCGCATCGGTATATCCTTCCAATACGGCAGGAAACTCTGAATAAAATAGTCCTAAGTCTTTGGTTGCTTTTAAGTAACCAAGGACTCTACTGATTGCATTCCAGTGTTCATTACTGGGGTTACTAGTAAACCTACTAAGTTTACTCACAGCATATGCGATATCAGGTCTAGTGCATTGCATAGCATACATAAGACTTCCTATAGCACTCGCATATTCTAATTGTGCAACTGTTCTTCCAGTATTTTCTTTTAGTTTGATACTTGGATCAAATGGGGTTTTTGCTTCCTTTATATTTAGATGGTTAAACTTGTTTAGTATCTTCTCAATATAATGAGATTGACACAAAGCATAACCCCCACAATGTTTTTTAACTTTGACACCTAAGATGGTATCAACTTGTCCAAGATCCTTCATTTTAAATACGGAAGAAAGAAACTTCTTTGTTTCAGTCACACCTTCCATTTTATTACTTATTATTAACATATCATCAACATATAAACAGATAATAATGATATGACTACCATCTTTTTTAGAATATATGCATTTATCAGCTACATTATGCATGAAACCATGAGATAGTATTTTGGAATCAAACTTCTCATGCCATTGTTTAGGTGCTTGTTTTAATCCATACAGCGATTTGACTAATCTACATACTTTGTTTTCATTTCCTGGTAGAACGAAACCTTCAGGTTGTTCCATGTATACCTCCTCATTGAGGTCACCGTTCAGGAAAGCAGTCTTTACATCCATTTGGTGGATGTGAAGATGATGTATGGAAGCTAGCGCAAATAATATCCTAATGGATGTTATCCTAGCTACAGGTGAGTATGTGTCAAAGTAGTCTATCCCTTCTTTTTGTCTAAAACCCTTAGCTACTAGTCGAGCTTTAAAGGTTTGGATAGTCCCATCAGTGTGATATTTCTTCCTAAATACCCATTTGCAACCTATGGGTCTAGAACCTGGAGGTAAGTTTACTAGTTCCCATGTTTGATTTGATAGTATAGATTCCATTTCATCATTTATAGCTTCTTTCCAAAAAGCTGAGTCTCTAGAGGATACAGCTTCCTTATATGTTTTAGGATCATCTTCTATAGTCATTACTATAGGTATTCGTCTTATAACATTTTCTCTATCTGCTTCTACCAGATGAAAAATGATGCGTTGTGAGTCTATATAGTCATCTCCAAAACTCTTCTCTATTCTAGTTCTTTGACTCCTACGAGGTTCAGTGGGAGCTTCCATTATATGTGGAGCTGTGCTATTTGGTTCTCTATTAGGAGTTTGAATTTCATTATCCTTTGACTCCAAGGATAGTGAGTTCTCAAAGAATTCAACGTCTCTTGATTCTATAATTGTATTAGACTCCATGTCTAGAAGTCTATAAGCTTTACTATTTTGTGCATACCCTACGAAGGCGCACTTAATAGCTCTTGGTCCTAACTTGGTTCTTTTTGGGTCAGGAGTTTTGCAGTATGCAAGACACCCCCACACTTTAAGATATCCTAGGTTAGGTTTTCTACCTCTCCATGTTTCATATGGAGATACTTTATATTTTTTAGACGGAAGTCTGTTTATTATATGGCATGCTGCAAGCAGTGCCTCACCCCACAGATTTAGTGGCAACTTTGCTTTTATTAGCATTGAGTTGACCATTTCTACTAATGTTCTATTCTTCCTTTCAGCTATTCCGTTTTGTTGAGGTGTGTATGGAGCTGTACATTGATGTACCAGTCCATGTTCTTCACAGAAGTAATCGAATTCATTCGAGAAGTATTCTCCTCCTCGATCGCTACGGAGAATTTTTATCTTCTTACTTAGTTGATTCTCTACTTCTGCTTTATATATCTTAAACATGTTCAATGCTTCATCTTTGCTCTTTAATAGATAAACATACACATATCTAGAGCAATCATCTATAAAGGTTATGAAGTACCGTTTACCTCCACGAGTAAGAATGCCGTTTAACTCACAGATATCACTGTGCACAAGATCCAAAATTTGAGACGATCTTTCAACACTTGGAAAAGGTTTTTTCGTCATTTTGGATTGTATGCACACTTCACATTTATTAGTTTCATTATCTGTGTATGAGATTAAACCATTCTTAGCCATGAACTTCAAAGTACTATACCCTATATGGGCTAGTCTATCATGCCACAGTCCAGCAGATTCAACCATATACGCAGAAGTGCTACTTTCATTCAGAGAAAACTTAACCATCCCGTTACAAGCATATCCCTTTCCAACAAAATTCCCATTCTTGGATAGAATCAGTTTTCCTGACTCGTATACCACCCTTATACCTGGTTTTCCCAGAAGATCCCCAGAAACTAAGTTTCGCCTCATGTCTGGGACGTGCAGTACATTAGTTAGAATCACTTTCTTTCCAGAAGTGAATATCAGTTCGACAGTTCCTTTGCCGACGACCTTCGATCGGACTTCATTACCCATTTGGACTTCTTGACCATCGGTCAATTCCTCATAGGTTTTGAAGGCTGATTTGTCGTAGCACACATGTACTGTAGCGGCAGTATCATACCACCAGCCTGGAACTTTGCCTTGGATGGTATTCACTTCAGTGATCATAGCCACGATATCGCCTTCTTCTACTGCACTTGCCTCTTTTTTAGATTTGCGATATCGGCATACTCGAGCATAGTGCCCGATTTTTCCACAGACATGGCATGGGCCTTTGAACTTTCCGTTCTTCTTTTGGGCGTTTTTCTTGAATTTCCCTTTATTGGGTTTTAGGGAATCATCTTTCTCGGGATTCTTGTTATTGGTGTTTTCTACTGCATGTACCTTGGACGAGGCATTCCCGTTATCATTCTTTTTATCGCGGTTACGGGATTCTTCCTCAATCCTTAGGTGTTTCTGGATTTGTTCCAGTGTGTAGTCCTCGGTTTTATGCAGCAACTTCTTTCTATAGTCTTTCCACATTGGTGGCAATTTAGCGATTATAGCCCCAACTTGGAATGATTCAGGAAGATCGATTTTGATCGCTTTGATTTTGTTTACTATTAGCTGCAGTTCTTGGATTTGGGGCAGCAGCGGTTTATTATCTACCATGCTGAAGTCAAAATACCTGGCGATGAGAAATTTGTTGGTCCCTTCTTCTTCAGCCTTGTACTTGAATTCCAGTGCGGCCCAGATCTCCTTTGCTGATGATGTCTGTTGGTACAGATCGTACAGGCGGTCGGAGAGTGCGTTCAGAATGTGTCCACGACACAATAGTTCGTCTTCGGCTCTTTTAGCACGGGCAGCCACTTGCTCAGGTGTGTCTTTGTCGGTTGCTTCAGGCAATGCTTGCAGATTTGGATCTAGTATGTAGTAGATCTTCAGCGCCGTCAGGAGAAATTTCAGCTTGTCTTGCCATCTTGTAAAATTGGTTCCATCGAACCGATCAAGACGTATCAAGTCCTGATTCATCAATTTAATAGATGAAACGCTATCGGCTTCCATTTTAGAAATAACGCTTTAAGAATGTTGTGAAATTTATACAGATTAATGTAGTTTCTGTATAATATGGAAACCGAAAATAATATGGACAGGCTGAAGCACGTCTGAAAACGCTGTCCTTAAAGCGTTATTTGCCCCAACTCAAGTAAATTGAGTATGCTGATAGGTTACAGGCAAATTGCTTCTAGGATACGACGAGCCTGGTGTGGGTCTGCGTTCAGCAAACACGAAGGCCCACCAAATGGAACTCAATTTCACTATTTCTGGCAGTATTACAATATAAAGGAAAATCCCAAAAATAAGAAAAGAAGAAAATAGAAAAGTGGTTTGCTCGATTAAGTTCTAATCTTCAGCCTGCTGGTTCGGTTGAACCGTCCTAGACCACACCGCTGGTCTGTTCTTCAAGCTAAGGTTGACACCTTGCTGTATTGCTGGATAACACTTAGAATATATGAGTGGAGAGGCTATTTTTTGGAATTCGTATGGAGTGAGTTGAGATTGATTTGGAACCTATCCAGGCCCTCCTTTTATAGGCTATGGTGGCTGGGGGTTATGGTCCAGGGAAATAAATTCCATGACCGTTTTCTGGCTGTTGAGAAAACTAGCCGTTTTATGGCCGTTTTCTGACCGTTGTGCATGGGCCATTAAGCTGCTGCATGCTGACCGTTGTGAGACAGCAGCTAGCCGTTTTATAGCTGTTGGGGCTAGCCATGCAGCAGTTTCAGCTGGACCCTGCACTTATTGCACAGCTGTTACAGAATTTCTGCAACAGCTCTTTTTCAGCCCTCTATATATTCTAAGGGACTCTCATTCAGTCCTTTAGATTTTCGTCCAACCAACCATCTGCCTTAGCCACTAGTCGCACCGCGACTCGCACACGTCTCGCTGCGGTTCGCGAAGGGAGCGACCCTCTGCGACACGTGCGAAGTGCAAAGTGCGCCACTAGCGCCTCTACAGCCACACTGCCTCACATGCCCACGCCCTCGCACCGAGCCCGAGACCGAGACCGTGACCGTGACCGTGACCGAGACCGAGACCGAGCCCGAGCCCGAGCGCGAGCGCGAGCGCGTGCGCGTGCGCGTGCGCGGTGTTCCAGTGCTTCGCACTGGAACACGCAAGTCCCATGGTCCACGGACTAGGTAGGCAAATATTATGGTACTCCACTATTATCATTTAAACCACTTTTCTTTCTCTTCTCTTTCCCATGTGGGACTATTCCCAAAGCCCCAAACGTTTTTCAAAAAATAACTTTTTTATTATTAAAATATTTTTATTAAAATCAATATTTTACAACAAAGGTAAATACGTATACATAAATAATTATGACTAATTTTACCTGTTTAAAACAGGTGAGGAATTATATCCCCAATACCGATCTATACAAATCATGTTATTAGGGACTTAAATTTGTGAGCCCAATCCTGATATATATAACTTATCTACACCATTCAACTTTTTTAACGGCACATTTTAGGATATGAATTCAAAAATGAGTCAAATCTCAAAGTCCAGTGGGCTACACTTTAAGAAACAGTCATATAATGTGTTAACAGTTGAAAGTTATTTTCTCCTTTGGGCCTATATTGATGTTTATTTGTCATCCAACCTACTAATAAGGTCACAAGCCATGAATAAGCGGAAAACAAAAATAATAAATTGATACAAAACTTTTAGGGGCCCCCAAAAAGCTTTCAATGGCGAGAGCTCAATTCTCATTATGGTCCACTTGAGCTTTAGATCCGCCTCATTTTTCGGCTCATGCCATGAAATGAGTTGGCTAAAGGCATGAACGATGTGGATAAGACACATATATAATAGTTGACCCCACAAATTTAATGATTTTTCCTCGAGTGATAGTGAGTGCTATAAATGAAGGCGGCAATCAATATTGAAAATGCAACCCGAAGTTCAAAGGTAAATTATTATTACCCATTTACCTTGAATTATCAAAGCAATTAGAAAATCAAACATCCGATGACTCTTACTAGTTCCTTAGCTATGGCCTACTATAGCTTTGGATTGGTCTCATTTTTTATCCCATGTCCTATCATGATTGGGCAACCTGATGGATGGAGCGGATCAGTCACATATGTGGGTTTAAAAGAAATGGAAGTGACGTGCTAACATGTCATTGGAAAATCCAACCTACCTCCACAAAATTCTCTCTCCTTCTCCTTCTTCTTCTCCATTTTACATCCCTGCCCACCTCACTATCTATCATGGTGGGCCCCTCATTTAGATCTAAACCATCCATCTGAGTAGATTGTTGTGGAAACCCAAAGCTCAACCATCCGTTGATCTGAAACTCTCTGTGTGACTAACTCAAACCACCGATCAACCTCATGTTTTAGCTCTCATCCTCAACTAAAGTGTAGAACTTGTTGGATAATTTAGATTTCTTTTCAAACCATCTCAGTGGACCCACACATAACTTCCATTATGTAGCTATAGTATGCAAATAACCCACGACTGTTATAGAGTCCACTTGAAATGGAATCCTTCCACTTCCAAAATTGAAGTTCTCCTTCAACGAATTGATTGCCTAACCTCAACCATCCATATCCTTAGGTTTAAACCTTTATCCAATAGTCAACAATGCTTTGGCAATTTCCTTTGTTATTAGCTAATCAACAAGAATTCATTTTTTCCATTATTCTTCATGATTGAGCGTGCACAGTCCAAACTCGTTCGACCTTCTCCTTCCGAACTCACCATGCAAATGGAATCGGAGCTTCAAAATTTTGATGTCTTGAGATTTAGGGGACTAATCTACACCATACAAAAAGGTTTGTTTGAAGAAACACCCTAACTACAGAAAATGGCCATTAACACGCTACCATTCAAGCCGATAGAACCTGCCATCGTTTGGTCAGTTAAAACCATGCATTTAGATTCATATTGTTACATGAGGCTTACTGGATCAATACATAACTGTTGATTCAGAAATCTGGTTAGCCTTCCCTGGACCTTTGTGTACTTGCATAATGGATGAACAAAGGAGACCCTGGCTCGTACAGGGGACCCTTTGATGCCTAAGTCTGGTAGAGAATACGTGTTTAGTCGAGTAATGGGTTTTAGGCTAGAGATCATGCGTACCTCTCACCATTAGAGAAGCTTCTATTTATAGTTGAGGAGATGCGATGGCGTAGGAGGGGTCTCCTTATTTAATCACTCGTAATAGGGTTCATATCCTACTATAAGTCGTAAGGATCTTCCTATATTCTTGACTGAGATTTTGGGCGGATCTGTATTGGAATAGGCTTATTAGATCTTCGACCAAGATCTTGGACGAGCGCAGTTAGATCAAGTCCAATCCAGTAGAAGGCGGGTCTCGCTAACCTAAGATATGCCAACTTGGGACGCGCCGACCTGTCTTCTTTGGCGAGTGGTCGGCTACTTAGGCCTGGGTGTAGGACCGAGCCCGACCTTGAACTTGTGTCGAGCTCATCCCTGTACTTAGGCAAACTAGAGTGGAGATTGAACTCATGGTCAGATAGATAGTGGTCTTGGCATGTCGTAGTTGATGCTGGTGGGACCAACTCACCCTCGAGGGCAAGTGAGCCATATTGTCACGCCCCGAACTCGGAAACCGAGCTCACAAAATTTTCGATCGCCGATTCCGGTGCCGACAGCTTCCATAGAATCCCATTCTCGGCTCCCAGCGCTCATATACCAGATTCCAATCTAGGGATCCTATAAGGAAGATTTTGAAAATAAAATTTTATAAAGAGAAGCATAACCCACAACCATAACAAGAAACATCACCATATATCCATTATAATAAAAAAAAACTTTGAGTACAAAGCATGAAGGGAAATACACTATAAAGATATCAAAAAACTTCAGAAGCTCAACCGCACACTCGTACCTCAACTCGACTGCGTCCTAACGTCACCTACACATATCTATCATGCATAAACTTGCAGAAAGCTTAGAGGGTGGTGTTAGTGTGTACGCAATATAAACGTACTTAGAATGCAAATATCAGAGTAATCCGAAAACATGTTAATGAGTCCGTAAATACCAACAACCTTATTCAGGCTATGCGATGCAAGAAAATATAATAGTCTAATGATATGCCTAGGCCATGTAATGCAGAATCATAGTAACGTAAATGTCATATACCGATGGTGCAATGCAATATGTAATGTAAAGAAATGATGAAGTTGGAGTGTGCAATCGGGATGATAGTACATGGTATTGTAAGCTATGGGGATCATCACAAGGGACTTCTATCCAAACCAGTCTCATTCATAAATTTGGATAGCTAGATTCAATGTGGTAAACTCTTGATCTCAGGTTAGTCACGCGCCCCAATCGAAATCCTGGCCATTGTGAAGGTACACATAATGATCTGGTTGTGCACCACCAGCCTGAGTGGATAGTGGATGAATGAATGAATGAGTCAAATGGTGAGTATGCAACCCCTGCACAGTAGCTTACCAGCACAGTAGCTTGTCAACCACTGGTAGCTCACCCAGCCCTTAGGCCCCGCCCACATCAGTGTCTGCCCAAGTGTGCAACAGTGACGAGTGTCATAATATCAATACCGTACATCTCAGGGATCATCACCGGGATCTAGTACAATGCTATCAGCCATACCAAAGCTATGCAATGCATGGCATGAATGTTGTCGACCATACCAAGGCTATACGATGCAAGGCCTACTTGACCAAATGTCATATGCAAGATGCAATCACATGTCATGTCAGTCATCATCTGAATCCACATATCAGTATAATTCCTCTCTGGACAATCACAAAGGTCTACTACACTCTAAATAGCACTGCCCCTCCCCCAAATGCGTAGTCCAGGTGAGCTTAAGAGACCTCACTATCTGCCTATCCAATAGTCTGCCAGTACCTATCCGGCACGTTAATAGCGGACCCGTTTATGAGCTGGTCAGACTCAGCCTAGCATTGCCCCAACCCCCCGGGCGGGTAAGGCCACACCCCTTCCAACAGACCATGACACAGTGGGAGACGCGGCCTAATAGAATTCGGTACTCGTGCGCTCATACATTCACTCTGTCTCGACATTGGAGCATCCTCTTGGTACCATAAGGGCTTAGGGACTTTCACCTAAGGACATCTATGGCGCCCCATGTAGAACTAAAATATTTTTGATATCCAATCCTTCCATCTATGATATGCATATGGAGGCCTTAACCCTAAGTTGTTAGGCCGAACAGAAATCATATCACACAAATGCAAGATGCATGAGTCATACAATCCAGTCATACGTCAGTCTTGCGCATACCATGCACTCATGGGGGCAACTCCGTGTCTCAGGGAGTTTCGAAAACAACTAGCTCAATGACATATGTTATGGCCAATCACTCCTCATAACAAGCATGCAAATGATGTGTATGGCATGTGTCATGATATATGTTATGCATGATTATCAAACATAATAATGATCAACCTCACACAATCACAATAGGTCTCACACATCGTAATGGGCCTTATACTATCACAATGGGCCTCATACAATTACAATGAGCCTCATACAATCATAATGGGCCTCATACCATCACAATGGGGCTCGCACAATGGGTCTCATACAATCATGATAGGCCTCATACCATCACAATGGGTCTCATACAATCACAATGAGCCTTGCACAATGGGTCTCATACAATAACAATGGGCCTCATACAATCACAATGAGCCTCATACCATCACAATGGGCCTCATACAATTACAAAGGGTTTCATACAATCAAAATGGGTCTCATACAATTACAATGGGCCTCATACGATCATGATGGGCCTCATACCATCACAATGGGCCTTATACAATTACAATGGGTCTCACATATCGCAATGGGCCTCATACAATTGCAATGGGCCTCATATCATCACAATGGCCTCTTACAATCACAATGGGTCTCGCACAATGGGCCTTATACAATCACAATAGACCTTATAGCATTACAATGGCCTCATACAATCACAATGGGCCTCATACAATCACAATGGGCCTACATATCACAATGGGTCTCATCATGGCCACAAGATGGGTTCCAAGGTTTGAGTAGTACTACAGGGTATGGTGGAAAGCATTATTCTCAATGAAGGTTGAATAAGAAAAAATGGAAATGAGCTTAACAATGGGCCCTAGGAAATTTATAACGTAGACATTTAACCATCATTGCTCCTAAGGTATGGTCCGCCTTAGGTTCTAACTTATTATAGGGAATGAGCTTAGGAATGGGCCCTGGGGAGTTTGCAATGTGGACATTTAACCACCATTGTCTCCTAGAATGCGGCCCGCTATAGAGACTATCTCACAATGGGACCCATGACCCTTAAACTAGCTAGAAAAATGGATGGGCATCATAAACATCATCACATGCATCGTGGTGGGATCAACATCACAATTGAGCCTCATACCAGGGTCTCATATATATCACAGTGGACCTCACCACATGGGCCTCAAATGTATCGCAATGGGCCTCACCACATAGGCCTTACATATATATCACAATGGCCTCATCATATGGGCCCCACATACATCACATTGGGCCACATCCCATAGTACTTACATACATCTCATTGGGCCACATCCAATGGGCCTCTCATACATCACGTTGGGCCACATCCCATGGGGTTCATATACATCACATTGGGCCACATACAAAGGTCTCATGAAAACAGCCCTTGGCCCACACAATAGCTAGAAAATAAATAGGCAGCATTCACAACATTCCACACATCATGTTGGCCTCAAACAATGGCCCAAAGCCTAAATACATCAAGATGGGCTACATGAGGGGCAACACATGGCCCAAAAATGTTGTGGCCAAAGAGAACATCCCATTCATGCATTATGTTGGGCCTCATGGGCAACTCATATGCCTCAATTAAATAGCCAAGGCATGCATAACCAACATCCACCAATGTGGGCTTGATAAATCAGCCCAAAACTAGGCAAGTTGGATGGGCATTAAAGATTCAATCACATACATCATATTGGGCTTACAATCAGCCCACAAGGCCCAACATAATGGATGGGTAGCACTAGCATGTGGAGAGACAAAGGCTGGACGTCCAACCCATCTGGGCCTGCCTGGACATCCAAAAATCTGGATAGCAAGGTCCTCATACAATGAGATGGTTAGTGGGCTGCGTAAGGCATAAATGGGGCCTACAATCACACAGAAACACAGGCATAGAGAGTACTTAAAACACCCCCAATCTGGTGGGCCACACTACTTCAAAACAATCAACTAGATGCAGAATTATCTGGCCTTTGCTGGACATCCAGCCCTCCCAACTTCCTGGGCCTACTGGGGTCTAGCAATTACATTATTTGGGCAAAAAAATTAATTCATGGTGGCCCATAAATATTGCGGTGGGCCCCACCAGATGGAAACATGGATAAAACTCATAAAAATAAGGTGGGCCTACTGCTGGACTATAGGTCCAGCAACACCCCAATCAATCTAGGCGTCCATAGGACCTGGACGGCTAGCCCATAACAAGCACATGGTGGGCCCTAACACTGGACATCCCACCAGGGATGGGCCACACAAAATGGGGGAAAGAGCTAGTCACAACACATCATCAAAGTGGGCTATATGTGACAACCCTTAACCCAGAAAATAAATGGGCAGCAAGGTCAATATACACATCAAGGTAGGCCTCACCGATCAACCCTAAGGTTTAAAAAATAAGAGCGTAGAGTGCCTACAATACATGCATCAAAGTGGGCCTGTTACAACATGAAATGGGCCTCACACAAGGGCCTAATGAAACATCCCATAGCCCTCACAGTAGCTGAAAAATAAATGGGTTCCACTTATATTATCTTATACATCAATATTGGGCCTCTTGGGTAACCCCATAGCCCACATACATTAAGGTGGGCTACATGGGGTAGCCCAAAGCCTAAAAAATACTAAGGTAGACTATGTCTAGTACTCCAACATGGTGGGCCTCTTTAGGCAGCCCATAGTGTAACGCCCTGAACTTTTCAATACTGAGTATTGAAAGTTCTCGAGCGTTACCTTAAGATTTAACTTAGTATGTACATGGGTACAGTACCAATCTATCTAACCTAGCCTTACATCCTTGCCTTGACGCTAACTTAACCGTTGGGGATGATCTCCATTCATAGATCAAGCCATCTAACCGTAAACTTCAAGGTAAGACTCTCCATCACGTGATCTAACGTACGTGGCTTCCCTTAAAGGAAATTGACGGATAACTCCCTATCTAAAATGATTTAGATATACATTCTGGTGTAAGAATTGCTTAGAAACGGACCTAAAACCACATGGAGCCATTATATTTCACAAAACCCTCGTATCAGCAATAATTACGAAAGCACCATTAGCCTAGGCCACGTGATTCTAGATCACATAGTTCTCATTATCCGTTTAATGCGAAACTTTACACCATGCCTTTATTTCATAAATCAACCATACAATTAAAATTACAACCCTTGGATCATTGTAAAATTGACCCAATGAACATTTCTCATGGGCATCACTGTGGACCCATGCACATGGTGCACATGCACAAGGTATACGCACCTGATGTGCACGAGACTACATTACGAACGAGAAATCCTCTCATTTCTTCAAAAAAGAGAAATCCTCTCATTTCTTCCTGCAATCCTGCCCGCGAGAAATTTGAATGTAGGACGTCATATCGAACGAGATTGGGCCCACCATCTCGTTGATCCAAACCGTCCATCACGACTGTCACCTGAAACCGACCATCCATCCTCTTTCTGTCAGTTTTTGGTGCAAACAAAAACTACCCCTACTGTCCAAACCAGGACCACTGCCAAAACAATAAAAAACGACCTATATCACCCATCCTGTGCACATCTCACCACGTCGAATGAATGGATGGGATGGATTTCCCAGACGGACATCACGAATGGGCCCTACTAGGTTCGCAGACCGAACCGCACATGATCAGATTCGTTGCAATGCCGAAAATCCTAGGATTTTCATAACTGCAGGGATTACGCCACCAAGAATTCTGCACACTACAAACTAAGACATATATGGGTCATCCAAAGCCTAAGGAAGGGATTTTCGATCAAACTCAAGCTTTCCGAAAGGGAGAAAGAAAACGGGAAGGGAGGCTTTCCGCCATTTTTTTCCCTAGAAACAAGCTACATATACAGAAGCTCCTTTCATAAAAACAGCCTATCAAAGCTTGTTGGACATCGAATTTTGTTGTCCACAAGATCTACAAGATAAATCTAAGACATCCATCGAAGTCGGCTCGGAGAAATATGTAATGAACTCAAATCTGTCATTAAAGCTCTCCAGGATATGCTCATCTAGCATATCTAAACCGTCCAAGTCGATCCCTAGGAGGTTTCGACACGCTCCATGGAAGTCCGTTCCACAGAGATTCCACATAAAGGATTGGAGGTCAGCCAACGTAAGAGGCTGTCGACCTCTTTACGCAGAGACTGCGTAAGTTTTCATGCAAGTTCTGCTGCGCCAAGACGAGTTCTAACACGCCTATAAATAGGTCTTCCCACCCCACTGTCTAGAGAAAATCACAAAGAAAGGAACGAGAGAAACGGGAGAGAGATGGCGTGAGGTTCAGCCGAACAGCAGGAGCAGCAGAACGAAGAAAAAGAAAGAAAGAAAGGAAAAGGAGAAAGAAATGGGTGAGAAAGGAAGAGGAAGAAGAAAACGAGAGAGAGAGAGAGAGAGAGAGAGAGAGAGAGAGAAGGTAAATCGAAGATCTTTCTTTCCAAACCGTTGCTACGAGCTCAGTTCATCCAAGATGATGCATCAACCATAGATATCGGGATCATCAGTAAGATCCTCTAATCCCTAGTCCCATAGAGATCAAAGGTAAGGGTTCTAGACTTTACAATTTAAAAACTAGGATTATTCAAGATAACGTAACAAAAGGTTTATTTAGAAACAGGCTTGACCGGATTGAAATTTGGAGTCGTAAGGGCACTAATCTAACAACGTTAGGAAGAAGTCAAGATTGATAGGTGAGGATTTTATCCTTTGAGCTTACATTAATTTAAGTCGTTAAATTCATCCTGCTTTTATACGTACCATCATGAACTTGATCTTGCCTTTACATGTATTCATTTTACATATCACTTTAAATCTTTCATGCTATTATATATTTCACCATCAATTATTGGCCTCTTTTGTGCCTTAGATGAATTATCCTACCTTTTCATGCCTTTCAAAATGTGACTTATCCTATCTTTTCATGCTTTTAAATATGTAAATTATCATGCCTTTAATGATGTGAATTATCTTGCTTTTTTATACCTTTAATGATGTGAATCATCCTGCCTCTTATGTTTATGTTTTCTAGGAATTATCTTATTAATTGATTTAGTTATTATCATTACAATTATTAGTCCTATGGGGATTACGACATCATGTGTCACTCTTCTCTTTATTTGAGTTGGTGATGAGAGTCGAATATTACATATCAAACTCCGATTATTACCTAATTTTAAGTACATGATAATGCTTAATGGAATATTTTAATCGTGTTTTTGTTGTAGTGTGTAATAAGGAGCGTGGACTAAAAAAGAATATTAAAAGCGTGGATTTGATACTTCAAAGTCAACAGAGAAGGGAATGGACTCCAGAGGACCAAGATCGACGGATTTGTATGCCATGAATCCGAGGAAATCAAGTCGTTCACGTTAAAGAGGCTCGAAATTGGTCCAAAATGCAAGATCATATGGTTTCCGCCATCTGATTGACTCGAAACTTCATACATGCGATGGGGGCCATAAATTAACCGTACGTATTAAATTTTAACATTTAGATATCTCGAAAAGTGGCCCAACGGCCAGATCAGCCCCTTAATTCATTAAGTGGGGCCCGCTGGATATTTAGATATACATCAACTTTTGTCCTGACGGTTGAAATAATATGAGAAAAAGAATGGATAGTGCAGATTTCACACAAACATTACAGATGGCCCGTATGTATAACATGTGTACATGGTGTACACACGTGCCCGCACCGCACCGGAATCGAGAGGCAGGTCAGCAGGCGCTGACCCGTGTCTTCTTCTCAAAAAGGAAATTTCCTTTTTCGTTGCTGTGTAACAGACAGACGCTGTCCATTTTGCAGACGGTAGTGGGCCCCACCCATCGGTCATACGTCCAATCCAACCCATCCATCTTATAGAGGGGCTTGAAGACATCAAACCCAAGCTGTTACTTTGCACCCATGCGTGCACATGTGTAAGATACAGAAGCCACAAACAGGCGGTCCTGTGACGTTCAAAATTAATTTTATTGTGATTTCTTCTTTGGGCCACATCAACGGACAACCAAAACCATCTGTTTTTTACCAAAATTTCGAGGGTAATCTAATGGACGGGGTGGATTTTCCTGAAAACACCTCTATGGGGCCCACCAATCACGTCAGCGAAGGATGTGCGTAAGTAAAATTTAGAGTTCCAAACGGTTGTGGCCCACCATATTTGATCAGATGGAAGATCTGATCCGTCCATCATGTGGAGCACTCGAAAACATCTTAAGGGACGGTATTTCTTTGGAAACTGAGCGAGGAAAGAAGAGTTGTTTTGCGTCCGAACTTGGCCAAGAAAAGGAGTACGAGGCTGTTGTTGCAACAACCTCTCCACCGACTCCAGCCTTTCCACCGCCCTTCCAGCACCTATAAGAGGAGTTTTGGATGTGGGAAAGATGGGGACCAAATCCTAAGAGCTTGGGAGAGAGCTTGAGGACGGCCAGAGCTTGGAGAAAAGAGACGAAAGAGAAGAGAGAGAGAGAGAGAAAGGAAGGAAGAAGAGAGAGAAGGGAGATGTTCTCTTTTTATAATTTTTATTTCTCCTTCTTTCTAATTAATTTCATAGATAGCTAATTTTCTTAGTTAGGGCTGAGATGAAGCCCCTAATTTGAATTATGATTTTTCTTTGTTGATTTCATCTTGGATTTAATTGATTTGTTTCTTTCTCTAGTGTGCTTAATTGAAATTTCTATATTTCTCCATTCTATGAGCTTAACCAAAGTCTAGACATGAATGTTGTTTGGGATCTTATTGTAGGTGCTTGTATCTGACCATGAACAGGTTTCCTATAGAGGAAGAAATAGGAATCTACATCTCTCTATGCCTGACCATGGATGGAAAGATGTGATCCATATGCTTTAAGGTATTATACATTGTGTGCCTGACCAAGGACATAGAATGTACTTGATTTATTTATATCAATTTGAATTATGGTGAATCAACAGGAAAAACAAGGGTCAGGATAATTAGGAGTGGATTCGAAAGTCCTAGTCTTCTCCTTGATTGATTTTTCCTTATTGCTCTCGATTATTTTTCATAGATTTGTGATAGTTTACTTAATAGTTCGTTAAACCCTTTGTTAGATTAGTTAAGAAGAGTCATAAATTTTGAATTGTGACAACCAGTCCTCGTGGGAACGATTTCGTAATACGTACCATATCTACATCTAATTCATATACTTGCAAGTTTAAAATCATTTAAATCAGATTGGTTTAAATAAAACATCAGTTGGCCACTGCCACTCTCCGTATTATAGAGTTGACCATTGTCACTATTCTCTTATTATGATTGGTCATTGCCACTTGTATTGAGTTGACCCTTGTCGTTCTTCTCTTTATTATTTTGGTCTTGTGTCATCTATCTTTACCGCTTGGGCATGTGTCTTGCTATTCCAGAACCTCCATAATTTAGTTAATATTCTTTATTATTCAAATTCAGTTATATTCATTATGATTCAGTTATATTCTTTACAAGTGCAGGTGATGTGTAAAATGTATCATGACTAGTGATTCAAATATTCTATCATGGACGTAATGCGCTCTGGGTAGAGACCCTCTTGGAGCACGTAAGTCCTTAAGCTTTTGGGTAGTGGTGCACGAATCAATGTGTGTAATTCACAAATGCAGTGTCACATCACTCCGGGATTGGATGTCGTAAATAGTCACTCCATGAACAAATTATGTCACATAATTCACTCAGCCCATGTGTTATGCGCTCTGAGGAGTTTTCGTAAATCCATGGTAGCATTGGTCATGCCGGCGAATATCCATATAGTGAGTGTGCGGGTCGAGCCGGTTATCTATAAATCATATTCCACATTGTGATGATTACTACGTATGGTGAGCCCCACATACTTTGTTAGGCATGCATCTCATGTAGGTTATTTGCGGATGATAATATCCTCATGTTAGTGGAGCATAGGACATCAGACCCTTACTTTATGTCACGCCCCAAACTAGAAAATCGGGCTCACAAAATTTTTGATCGCCGAATCCGGCGCTGACAGTCTCCGTAGTACCCCATTCTCGGCTTCCGGCACCCATATACCAGGTTCCGATCCTGTGATGCTACAAGGAGGCTTTCTAATGTCCATTTAATTCATAATGAGCATAACATAAGCATAAGCCACGAACAATAACCACAAGAACACCACCACAAAATTCACTATGATAAAAAACTTTAAGTACAATGCGTACGAAAGGAAAATATAAGATAGTGACAATAACAAAAAAACTCCAGGAACTCGGCTGCACGCTCCAACGGTGGTAAGACTAAGGCTGCGTCCTGGTGTCACCTGCACGCATCAATCGTGCATAAGCTTATAGAAAGCTTAGAGGGTGGTGCAAGTGTGTGCGCAATATAAGCATGATCAGAATGCAAAGTCAGAGAAATGTGAAATCATGCTGATGAATACCTGAATGCAATCAGTCGTACCAAGGCTATGTGGTGCAAGATATGAATGCGATCGACCACATCTAGGCCATGCGATGCAGAATGCAAGTCAGGCATGACAATCCTCATCCCCATAACAATCAAGTCAGTACGGTTCTCAGTCTGGATAATCACCGGGCTCTAGTACACTCTAAGACAACTTGTCATCCCTATCCGAACGCACAACTGGGAGAGTGGAAGAGACCTCACTATCCACCTACCAATATCCGGCCCGGCTCGTCGATAGCTGACCGATTCCTCAAGTTGGTCAAACTCAACCTAGAAGTTGCTCCCTCACTCAGGCGGGTAAGGTCACACCCCTTTCCAACCGACCATGACACAGTGGGAGACGCGACCTACTGGTATACAGCCATCGCGCACTCGTGTATCCACTCGGTCTCGACGTTGGAGTCATCCTCCGGTACCATCGAGTTTAGAGATTTTCACCCAGGGACATCTATGGCGCCCGTATGCTAGAACCAAACATTTCCGGTATCCAATCCAGCCACCCACGATGCGTCTGTGGAGGCTGACCCTGATGTCGTTAGGGCATACAATAATCACAATCATACAAATGCAAGTGCATGAGTCACACTACCAGTCATGCAACAGTCCTACGTGTACCATGCACTCATGTAGGGTAACTCCGCCTATCAGGGAGCCCATAAACATTCCGTCGAAGGTATATGCTATGATCAGTCACTCCACATATCAGTCATACATATGATGCGTATGATCATGAATCATGGATCTACACTAAACATGTATATAAAGATGAGTTTTGTATATAACAAAAAAAGGGCCTAGACAGCCTACTCACTACAAGTATGGGCCTACTAATGGGCCTCAGGGAGAGTGACAATGCGGACATTTAACCGACATCATCCTGACAATGTGAGCATCTAACCATCATTGCTCCCAAGGCTCGGCTCGCCTTAAATATCATTAAATAAATTATGGCGGAATCACACATTGCAATGTGCCTTAGGTACATCCCATTGGGCCTCAAATACATCAAATGGCCGTATCTCTTGGGCCTTATATTCATCAAGTGGGCCACCCCAATGAGCCTCACCAATGGGCCTTAGGTACTTTGCAATGGGCCATCACCCATGGGCTTTGGAATGTATTGAAATGAGCCCAATCACATGAGCTTTGTATGCATCAAATGGGCCTAATTACATAGGCCTTATTTATACCAAAGTGAGCCTCAACATTGGGCCTTTATACATGCCGAGGTGGGCTTAAATAAATAGGCCCATATGCATCTAAGTGGGCCTCAATAATGGGCCTAAAAAAATACATTAAGATGGGCCTAAATTCTTGGGCCCATATTTACCAAAGTTAGCCTCATGTGAGGCCCGCCATAATATTTATTATTATTTTTTTTATCCAATCTGTTGATGGGGTCACATGAATAGGGGCCCCACCATAATATTTATTTTCCATCCATCTGTTCATAGGGTCATTGGACCTAGGGCCCACTATACTGTTTATATGACATCCAAACGGTTCATATGGTCACGTGGACCAGGGGCCCACCGTAATATTTATTAGCCATTCAACCTATTCATAAGGTCACACCTGGAGCCCACCGTTATATGTATTTGCCATCCCACCTGTTCAGATGGTCACGTGGACCAGAGGCCCACGGTGATGTTTATTTGTCAGCCAACCTATTTATAAGGTCACTTGGACCTGGGGTGGGTGTGGGGCCCACCGAAATGTCTTTCACAAATCCAGCACGCCCATTACGTGTGTCCCACCTGTTTGAGGGTTCAGACCAAGTTTTAGCCACATTAAAAATTCAGGTAGGCCCCACCAAGTGTTTTTATATGATTTAGGCATGTCTTCACATGATTTGTATGGTATGGCCCACCTGAGTTCAGTTTGTGGCTGATTTTTGGAGTCAACGCATCATTCAAAGGGACCTAGTAAATGAACGGTTTGGATGTAGAACATACATCATGGTAGAGTCAACAAGTGGGGCCAATGGGGCCCTCCTTTTAACGTTGGACGTCTATGGACGTTTTGGCAGCCAAGGCATGCTAATGTAAATTATTTTTTTTTATCCTAGGTGAGACCCACATTAACTAGATCTACCCCGTCCATTATATGTGTCCCACAAAAAAAAGGTCCAAAACAAGTTTCAGGTGGGTCCAAGATTCTGGTAGACCCCAGCAATCATTTTTTCAAGTTTTAGAGGAAAATACTAGCATTCTTAATGCCACGGCCCGCCAGATAATTGGATCGGTCTCATTTTTAGGCTCAACGCCTAAAATGATCCCGAGAATAGAATGGATGGTTTAGATTAAATATAAACATCAAGGTGGGGCCATGTTGGAGCAGCCCACCATTTCCCTTCCCTTTTCTTTCCTTTTCTTTTTTTTTTTTTAAATATGGAGTCCACAATAAGATGATCCAATCCGTCTATTGTGTGTGTCCCACGTGGTGGACCGTTCAGTCCAAGTTTAAAATGCATCCAAATTTCAAGAAGGCCCCACCAAGTGCTTTTATATGTTCAGGCATGTCTCCACATGATTTTAGATGGTATAGCCCACCTGAGAGTCGGATTGGTCCCAAATTTTGGCTCAACGCCTAAACTAACATAAGGAAGATGGTGGAGGGCTTGGATTAAGCACATACATCAAGGTGGGGCCCGCATCAGTGGCCCACCATTTCTTTCTTTTCCTTTCTTTCTCTTTTTTTTTGTCAGCACGTTAGTACACCTCCATGTCAGTACACGCACCCATGTGCACCACGCTCGTCCAGCATCCCTGGACGCTGGACGGCCTGGATAAACACTGTATCATGGTGGGTCCCACATGCAAGTGGTCCACGCTCACCAAGGTGGGTCCCACATGATCGTGGCCCACCACGCATATACATATATACATACATATATATATTAATATAAAATAAATATTATTTAACCTAAAATGTGGTGAGCCACACCATTTGATGGATGGGGTAGATTTATCATGAATTGGTGGGGCCCACTTCATTTTAGGGAAAGGATAAGGAGAGAGAAAGAGGGAACAATAGACGGTGATGGTGGGGCCCCGCCACTATGGGCCCCACATAATACAAATCATACATAAAAAATAGGTCCCACCAACAAGTGGTCCCTAAAAAGAATTTAACGGTAGATTACCCACCTCTTGCACTCCTCCTTGCTCCCTTAGGCTTGTATGCTCCTTTACTTGACTTTTGACAGTGCTTGATGGAATTTGGCCGGTGGGGATGAGAGATGAGAGGGTAGGGGAAAGTGGGCCACAATTCTTGTTTGGGAGAGGGAAAGCTTGGACGTGTGAAGCTCTTTTGCTTGGATTTTTTTTTTTTTTGAGAATGAATGAGAGAGAGAGGGGAGTGATGGGTGAAAAAGGGTGATGGAGTAATGTGGTGTGATGGGTGATGGGTGGAGTGGTGTGTTGTAAGAAGGGATGGGTGGAGAGAGAGGTGAAGTGATGTAAGGGTTGACCTTGGGCTTGCTTGTGTAAGAGAAAGGTATGGGTTGTTGTACTTGGGTATGGAGTGACTTGATTTGTACTTGACATGAGTGATTGATTGATTGATGGGACATCTCATCGAGATTCCCTCATAATTCGCAACGCGCGGTGTTTTCTTCGAATTGAACGCAAACTGACATCTTTTAGCCTGGGTATCGGGTCGGTGCGCGAGTCGTGGCGTTAGAACAACGGCGACGGTGCGGTCGCTAAGGTACAGGTTTCGGGTCGAGTCGACTCTGATATGCGGGACTCGGCTTAGGTTCGAGCGTAAATATCGAATATAGGTCGAAGGTCGTCGAAATTCGACCAGAAGGACCGCGGAAGAATACGAAACGGTACGGACTAGGACACGGGTCTTACACTTTACCTGTTATGAATTTCTTGAATTATTGTTAATCTTAAAGGATAACCTTCACTATGAGTAGGGCATTAACCCCCTCCTAACCGTACAAATTATATTGGTGACGTACAGGCTTAAAGACTTAGAGGACCCATTTCCTATAAAAGACTATGCTGAAGGAATTCAAAGCTAGATTGTTTAATTAGATTTATACTTCCGCCACGAACTCTGATAAATGTAATAAGCTTTCATTGGGAAGGCCTTGAATATTCATTTTACTCTGATGATATATAATCAATACAATTGATTTTATTCTTGTGAATGTTACCTTTATGAATGTATCTGGATGTAAACAAACGAAAAAAATAGGGTGTGATTTCAAAGCATCCAGTTTATACATCATTAACACTCGATTTCATTGGGCATGAGTACAAACTCTAGCCGTGAAAATTTGGGATGTTACACATAGGCTCCAAAATATAGCTGGGCCAAGTGTACAATATACCCAATATAGTGGTTTACAACTCAGGCCATGAAGTCCACCATAATGGATGGATAGAACCTCACCAAATTGGAATGCTAAGGCTGGATATTCAACCCATCTGGCCCCTAAAACATCCCAAAAATCTGGGCAATCTGGCCCTTATAACATCAGATAAAAGGTGGGCCTAACAAGGTATCAAAGGACCCAAATTCTGCTTAACATGGAGGTGTACATCATATAAGGAAGTGGGCCTGCTGCTGGACCTTTGGGCCAGCAGTAGTCCAGTCAATCTAGAGGTCCAAGGGGCTGGATGGCTGAGGGTAAAACATGCATCAAGGTGGGTCCCATGTCCAGGGGGCTAGACAACAAGGATGGAACACATCAAGGTGGGCCACACGTCCAAGGGACAAAAGGCGTGGCTGTAAAGTACATACACTATGGAAGGTCCCACCATCCAACAGGTTGGACGATGTGGATATACAACACATATGTCATGGTGGGGCCCACGTTCCAGCAGGTAGATGGTGTGGATATACATCATGTGGACCCCATGTCCCAACCCATGGACAGCGTGAGAAAACACATAAATTCAAGGTGGGCCCCACCCGTCTAGCAAACGGATGTGTGGGTAAGACACATACATCATGGTGTGTCCTATGCAGCACCGTCCAGAGATGGATGGTGTGAATACAAAATACATACATCTGGGTAGGCCCCACGCCCTGCACGTGCAGCACATGCAGGGTGGGCCCTATGGATGGTCGGTAGGATATAACGCATACCTCATGATTAGACCTAGAACTTGTTGACGTCAAATACAACAGCTCCATGCTGCTGGGCTACTGGCCCAGCATCTAGCAAATGGGTTGTCCATATATAAAATACATGCATCGTGTGGGCTCCACCGTCCTTTGCTGGACGGTGGGCAGCATGAATGGACGCATGCATCAGGTGGGGTCCACGTTAGTGTGGCCCACCAGAGCTTAGGACTAAGCTAATATTTGTGTTTTTCCCATCTTTCAGACCTGCTAGATGGTGGGACAAGACATGTATTAGGTGGGTCCCATGTCCACGTGGCCCACTGATGGATAGTAAGTGACTGCCATTGATGGATGGTGTGGATCTAATCCACTCATCAAGGTGGGCTGCAACAGGGAAAGAGAGAGAGAGAGATAAAGAGAGAGAGAGGCACCCACCTAACTTTCTTCTTCCCTTATGCTTCAATGCTCCTATGAAGCTCCCTCAACGGTAGAGATGACAATCTAAAGGTTGGATTAGTGAGGATCTAAGGTGGAAGAGGGTTGGGTTTTAGGAGCTTTCATGGATGGTTGAAGGTTGCTAGGAATGGAAATGAAGAAGAAGAAAGGGAGGGAGGTGTAGCTTCCTAGGTAATGAGTAGTGGTTGTAAGGAGGTATAAGATAATAATTAGTTTGTAAGAGGTGTAAGAGTTGACTTATGGGAAAGAGAGAAAGAAATCATTACCTAGCATAGGGTGATGACATCACCCCATGATGGCCTAGGGAATGGTGCCATTGTGATAAGTGGGTCCCGCAATGTGCGGTCCATGACTATTATAATGTGCGGTCCACATCTTATGATCTAAGCATCAGATTGGCATACGAGATGCGACATCGAAACCGCAGCAACGGCGCGGTTGTAATGGCATAGGTCTTGGGTCGAGTCAGCTCGGGTCTACAGGATGTGACTTAGGGTGATGCGTAAATGAAATCTACGGGTCGTGGGTTACCGAAATTTGACCGGGAGGACCGCGGGATCTTACGGAACAGAATGGTCACTAGGACATGGGTCTGACACTATGATAATATATTTCTCGATGGAAGTCGTTCTCCTATCTTGAGTTATCATAGTCAGTCCATTTTACCCACAAGAATAATCATCTAACAGTCCTGGTAAATTAAACGTTTAGAAATAGAAGAATCGTGAGTGCAATTTTGTAATGCCCCAAATTTTCATGACCTGAGTACATACTCGTGCTCGAGAATTTCGGGTGTTAATAATGTAAAAATTAGATGTTTTAAAATCACTCCTTATTTTTTCATTTAGATCACATCTAGTTACATTCACGAAGGTAACCATTAAAGAGAATAAAATTGACTGTATTTATTATTCTATTAGATTAAAAGAATTCAACAAATTATCAAATGCCCTCTCAATAGGAGCTTATTATATTATCAAAGCTTGCAGCGGAAATAAACAAAACTAAACATAAAGCTCTCTTTATTTATTTAAAATAATCTTCTGTAGGAGGATTGTCATCCGTGGCTTCAATCTACACATCACTTTCATCATTTGTATAGTTGGAGAGAGTCAATGTCCTACTCATAATGATGGTTATCCTTTAAGATTCACAATAATTCAAGAGATTCATAAGAGTAATGTAAGGGTTCCGATACGCCTCATACTTCACCACTAGGAGTGGTATCAGTATGTGTAACCAATCTGCATGAATGCATGCCTAGCAAAGTATGTGTGGCTCATCATGCATAGTGATCATCACAATGTGAAATATAATTCATAGAAAACCTAACTAGCCCCATATTTTTACACTACGGAGATTCGTCGGCATGTTTAATACATCTACTCTAGTGATATCATCGCAAGGTTATATTTCGAAATAACAAATAGCTAGTCTGTATAAGTAAAACCATGAATCAGAACAAGTAATTCAAAAGTAATCTGCCAAGAGTAGGCCATATAGAAGAGTTCTAATAGAAATAATCACTTCTGTCAACACTAAATATGTCCAGTTAAAAATTAAAAAGAGACAAAGTGCATTCTATATCAGTGAGCTTCAGTAAATCCTTGAACATAATAATCCAGGTGAAATTACTACTGCATAATGAAAACTGTATCAAGTTAAAAACTAAATCAGAATATCGGATATCAGTTAAAGTCAGAACTTGCAACATAAAGAAACATAGCAGATTCCATGTATAGCAGTCCATGATGTTAAAGTTCTAATTGCTGCTCCAGTAGTAAATAGATCATCCACAGAGTTGCCAAAAAGTTAATTCCCCAAATCGAGCCTTCGCAGACTCAGATAAAACAGTATCCACCACAAACGCCACAAAAAAAAAGTTTCTCCACAACATAACAGTCCACAGATAAAACAAATGGCCCATTTTTATTCTGGGCCACTACGAGGAAGGATAACTTTTTATATCCATTCCTTTCTTCGTTCATGTCCCAGCTTCATTGAAAAACCTGCACTGACTAAATCAGTCTGCAACACCCTTACAGCTCGAATTTGGTCTTCATTGGAAAGACCATTCACCTCCTCAAGCATACTCAACAGCCGCTGCACGTGCGTCATGCTCTTCCCCTGCGCCATTGTAATGGTCAGGTTGTTCACGGCTTCTATGACCTCCCCCATCATGTCCCCGATGTGTTCACTCGGTCTGCTCTTCTTACGGCTTATCTCACTCTCATCGGCGCAACTATGACGAGAACATGAGTGGCTTCCATTGGGCTTTTGTTTGCTCGCTTTGCCTGGTTTGAGGATCCTTGACCACCACGAACTCGGAGAGTTTCCCTCCAGTCATCCTTATTTGAGGATGAGAGACGCACAGTCTAACAAGGCTCCTCCTCCAAGTCATCATCGGAGTTCATTTCGTCACGGCCGCGCCATTTTCCCAATATGGGAGGAGAATATGTCGTACTCGCAAACTCGCCGTGGGCACAGTCATTGCTAAACATGAAGGCAAGGTCGTCCCATCTTTACACATGTTTGCCTCGCACCCGTTGCATAGGGGTGTGTCTGTACACACAATGATAAAAATATTGTAATCATTTATAAAAAATCAGATCATAAAAATTTGAATTGCAAAAATAAAATCAAGTCTTACCGCGATGTATCCATCTCATACATCCTCGGTAGCAATCACCATCTTATGGTCCTCGTCCCATCTGAATCCTGAGTCATTGAGCATATCCTTTATTGCCCAATATAGCCTCTTCAAGGTTCGGAGCCAATTCGAAATATGACGGTTCTCAACAATATCTCACAAGTATCGTATAACTCCTTAATTGTGGCCTTGTAAGCTTCGAGATTAAACCCGATGTCACTTTTAAGGCCCAGATTCACCTGTTCCACCAATGCATCAACTAATGCGTTATCTATGCTGTCTATCCATTGAATTCTACTTACTCTACTTGAACCACCTAAAGTATGCCTTCATTGAGAGTCATTTTTTGGGGATGGTCTGGTCCTTGAGGGCATATGCTTATTTTTAGGAGTGTCACTTTTTTCAGTAGGTGAACTGGGACATTGGTTCGACACAACAACCTTCTTTAGGGGTGATGACTGTACATCTTTCTTTTTCGTGTCCTTGAATGTGCTCCTTAAAAAATTCATTAAACTTACAAACAGAAAATATTAATAGAAATATAACAACTACAACTAAGTGATGCACCAAAGTAAACACAATGACATTCATCAGAAATAGACAGTAACAGTATCATGAAGATTGTGAAAATATGTTAAAATATTCCTACTTTCAACAAAGCAAATCATTATATAAACCAGGCAATCTAAGTACGTTGTCTTGTGTGTGGAAGACTATCATTCCACATTCTCTCAGTTATCCCGTCTCTCTTACGTGTCCAATCATCACGTGTGCGATCCGTCACCCGAGCTAACGCTTGTCCTTCCTTCTTCCACCGCAGTTACATCTACTGGGGATGGCAAAACATCCTCTGTATTGTCTCCACTGTCCTTAGCTACCTCAGTAAGTCCATCATCATCATAAATACGGATGAAATTATGAAGGACATAACAAGCTATAACAATTTTCACTTGCGTTATAAACTTAAACTGAGGAGGAGTATGTAGAATAAGAAAGCGGCCTTTTAAAAGCCCAAATAAATGCTCTATGACATTTCGCAATTATGCATAATGATAATTCAAAAGTTCTTTTTTATTAGTAGGCTTCCTTCCAGTACGAAACTCGTTCAGGTGATATCGCACACCTCGATATGGTGCCATAAATTTAGGCGAATGTGCATATCCAGCATCAATAACATAATATTTTTATATACATTACAAGATATGTTTTAGTTGAATTTCAGACATAAACACTTATAATGTAAATAATCACCCCCTACAGCCAATTACCATATGAAATAAGAAAATAATCAGGGCGACGGGTTAGTGCATTTTGTAACACAAGAGCATCGAATGCGGATCCATCCTAACCAACAAGTACGTATAAAAATTTTATATTAAACGCACATGCAGCCAAAACATTCTGTGACAGAAATCATTTCCTATTTCTAAAAGTTGAGCTTGATTCTTTTGGCAAATAAGCCAGGATATGGGTACCATCGATGGCCCCTATGCAATCCTATAATAAAAAATGTGCCACATGAACATTTCATTCTCTCAAGTTAAAATTTAGAAATTGCTCCAATATATCTACTCACGTTACCTGAAAAAATGGGCTCCACAAAGGGTTGTCGGATATTTCTTTGGGTGTGTGTAATCTAGGAAACTTCACGTACTCTAGATATAAACCAATTATAGCATCTAACACTCTAGTAAAGTGTCTGCTTACAGTCTCACCAGATCATGTAAAACGATAACCAATCACACGATTATGTACATTATGTCCGATAGTATGAAGAAACATTACAACTTGCTCCTCCATACTGCATCTCCTGCTATCGAAAAGTATATTTCAATCTCTTAACAGCGAACATAATTCAAAAAAATTGTCCCTGCCCATCCTCAGCTGGGCAAGACACTCACTATCACTCTTACGTATTATTCGGCTTATGAATCTATCCCTCTCAATTTGACCATCATTGGCTTTTGCCTTTATACAGTACCGACGATAGTACTCAGCCGCTCTGATTACACATACTGAAGCTACAATGGCTGTTATTGCAGCAACTATTTCACTCTCAGTCCATTCACTTCCAGAGGACCTTTCATCGAAATTTTCCTCACTTTCGGAAGCTATTGCAGTTCAATGGAATACAAAAATGATCTGAATGGGAATTAGAATAAATAATAAATTTATATCTTATGAAACATGAAATGATTATACAACAAACACTTCCATTATAGTCGAGATTTTATAGGCATTGATAGTTTGTAAACATTTGTTTTTTCGACATTGATGATATACAGAAAGTTGAGATGAATACATAATAGTTGAGTATGAACATCAAAAAATTTTAGCAAATAATTTTTTAAGTTGATGATGAACAAATTGATATGGGAAACTTGTTAAGATGAAACTTTCAGAAGTTGCATTTACAAATTTTCAGTATACACATCAGTCATTAAAGGCATGAAGTTAATTTAGAAGCTTATAAGTTCGAAGGTAGAAAGCCATGAGTATCTGTTAACACACATGACAATGTAAGTAGATGAATCTACTAGCATTGACCAATATATGTTCGAAGCTGCAAGGCATGAAGATGGTATTAAATCTCTCTGATTACACCACCTATAACTTGCAACCTTAATATAACAGATGCATTATTAAATGTAATCAAGAGAGATCATACAGTGAACAACCCATTCAGATAACAGGGAATATGATGTTAAAAAATGGACAAGATATTATGAAGAGATAATCATCTTTAAAACCCCCAAGCAAATCGTTTTGGGCCTAAAAAATAGTGCGTTTTGCATATAAAATGGTTTTGAATGAGTAATATCTTTATTATAGATCAACCCAGATGATGCAGAGCCTCCTAAGAACAAAAAACCTCCCTTTCTAACAGATTGTTTTAAAGATTTTAATTAAGGAAGGGTATGTTACAAATAGGAGGGTTTTATATATATATAAAAAATGTTTCCAAATTTCGAAATCTTACAGTAATCTGTCATCTCATTTACCTGATTCAGCAGAGCATGCACCCGTCGTTTTCAAACTTCGACACTTATCAGCAAGATAGTGTGAAATCCCAAGTTAGATTTGGAGGACATAAGAAATCATTCTCATTTGTGGTATTGGCATAGAGGGTGCTAGAATAGGGTGTAGACAGACACGGTTTTATACACTAGACCGTATACACGCCAATAAGGAGGGGCCTCTTGCATCAAAGAGGGTCATGCAAGATAAAATCTCTTTCTGATCATGGTTACAGGTCATTGGATATAGTCAATTCGATTTCCAGGAGTGAGATGATCATACCCGTTAGATCAGTTTTCCGCAACACGAATGAGATGCACGAATGCTCAATTTGCAACGGGCAACCTTGCAGAGGCTTATAATGCCCACTGTATGTACAGAGGGATACTCGGAAGGGCCGCTTCGGAGTTAGATGACAACCTGAAAGAAGTCAGAGATGATCTATGGAGGAGGTGATGTAGAAAATCGCTCGTTCTCCTCATGGAGATAACACTCTGACGGTTTTTGAAATTCGTCAACGCGCGAATACAACGCAATGAAGAGAGTGTACAAATGGCAGCGAAGCTGTCACCCAGTACAATACCGTCACAGAGAAGTTTTGGCTCCATGCGGTATTTGCGCACGTGATATTCCATGGTCGGCTAGTCCGAACCAAACACTGTTCATGTCACATTAGTCTCATTAATACCATACAATACACCTACAACCGCGAATCCAAACCAGCCTTAAGGTCATGGGTTTAATTACCCATTGTTGTCTGTTCATTTTATTTTTTTTAAAAAAAATTTCTTTCTACTTAGGTTGGCTGTCCACATGATCAAGCATGCCGCATGCAGGTCCCAACCCACTTTTCTTCGAGGTATCATAAGTTCCTTTCAAGTGAGCCAGGTGACTTGCACGTCTAGGCAATCAAAGCCATTGAGCAGGCCCCATCAGGTGATCACAGGCATCCCTTTCTTGATGTAATCAAGAATGGCATAAAATTAGGTAGGAAACCATCCCACGGCTCCAACCGGATGCTTTGGGGGGATGCAGATTGCCGGCCAAGGAACTTCCTGTGACAGGAAGCTAGGTGGGGTCCACCATGATGTTTGTGTGAAGTCCATGTGTCTATTCGTTTTATAAAATCATGTAATGACATGGGTTATAAAATGAGTCAAATTCAAAACTCAAGTGGGCGAGAAATTGATATATTATTGGGACCACAAAAGTTTTGGATCGGGTTAATATGTACGCTAGGCATTTTTCTTCCCACATTTTTTCTATCATGCGGCCTATTTGAATCTTCGGTATAATTTTTTTTTTTTTTTTCACATGCGTTCTGACATTATCTGCAAAAATAGATGGAATGATGGATTTCTCACAAACTCATAGTGGCCCCCACCTATATTCAGTAAGTAACCATGCAAGGGTTCCGCAGGCAATCCCCGTCCACAGTATTGGCAGAGTAGTCATTGGGTGCCACCAGCACTTCAGCTTGGATGGTCTGTTAGGGGCTTTGTGGGGCTATCATGATGTATATATTTTATCCACACCGCCCATTCATTTTGACATACCATTTTAGAGCATGAACTCAAAAATAAGCTATATTGAAAGCTGAAGTGGACCACACCAGAAGAAGCAGTGGGAATTGAAAGGTTACCCTTGAAAACTTCTTTGAGGGACTCAAAAATCTTGTACCAAGCCGATATTTATGTTTTCACTTGGTAAACGGCCCATGTGACCTTATTAACATGTTTGATGGTAAATAAGCATCATATATAGTAGACCATAGAAAGCTTTCAACAGTACAAATTCAATCTCCATTACTTCCGTCCGCTAAAGCAATTCATTTTGAGCCCATGCCCTAAAATGACCAGTCAAAATTAATGAACAACATATTAGATGAACAACATATATGAAGCATATACATCATGGTGGGCCCTACAAAATCCAGCCCTCTCAGGAACTCTGTGAGGCCCACCCTAATGTATGTTTTTTTTACCCACGTTGTCCATCCATTTTGAAAATGACTTCACCAATAAAACCTTCCTAGCTAGGGCCCACCATTTGTTATCAAACTCGTTCATAAGGTTAAAATAGACATTGACAAAGGGAAAATATAAATATAAGCTCAGTCCAAACTTCTGTGATGACCAGGAGGTTTTCAGGAGTTGGCATTCAATCTTCGTGATTTCCCATGGTGTGGTCCACTCAAGCCATAATCCGCATCCTTTTTTCTCTCGTAATCTTTTGAAATGGGTAGGCAATTTGAATAAAACACATATATTGCTATGGCCCCATGGAATCCATGGCAGGACTGTTCTCTAGCTATGTCCCGGTGGGCAGTAATCAAATCCCACCCATTTTTTGTCGTAGAAAGTGTAGGTGCCCATGCGCAATTTTCTTGGGAAGCAGCTTTGGTGGCGGAAATGGATTGGCTACTTCCCCTGCCACCTGCCTGTGGCTGGTGGTCAGTGCTCCGTGGGTCTCACCATTATGTATGTATTTCATTCATTTTTACAGATTATTCTAGAGTTTGTTGCCAAAAATGAGAGAGATATAAATCCCAAGTAGACCACACCATAGGAAAAAAATAGTGATTGGATATCCACCATTAAAATCCTCATATAGCCCACGTACTATTTATTTGACCTCCATTTTGTTAATTAGGTCATACAGACCCGGATGAAAGAAAAAAAAATAAAAATCAACATGATCCAAAACTTTTATGGCCCCTAAAATGATTTCACAATTAACACTGTTTCCTGTAATGGGGTCCACTTGAAATTGGGATATACTCATTTCTGGTCGTATATCATAAAATGATCTAGAAAGATAGACGGCATGGATGAAATACATACATTATACTGGAACCCACAGAGCACCCACCACCAGCCATTGGGGGAGTAGTCAATCCGTTTCCTCGGTGGATGCCGAGCTGTGGGGGTCAACGAGATGTATGTATCTTACATCCATACCGCCCATACCTTTTGATGCGGGAGCCACCGTTGTGTATGTATCTTACATCCATACCGTCTATGCCTTCTGACAGTTCATTTTAGGGCATGATCCAGAGAAGAAAAGTAGATCCATCTCGACTGACCTGTGCGTATTCATTTGAGTTGATTCGTGATATGATGAGTTGGCCCTCATCCCTGGGCTTAAATCGAATCCTGATGCTCTACTGTTCTGCTCCCTGCATTTGCCAATGAAAATGCAAAGCCTAGGAATTCCCTGCTTCTCAGCAGCAGAGGATCCGGACTCCTTTTAATCATGCCGCTTTCCACTAAGATTAGGAAGGCCCACCATCACTAACTTTTCCACTAAGATTAGAGGGTCCACCATTACTAACTGAAGTCAACTACAAATAATATTTAATCCATTAAATCCAATCTAAGGCCTTTTATTTGATACTCTAGCAGCGTGTGACACTTGATACGCAGCATTCAAAAACTCTACATACGGAATGCATTAACTCAAATTTACCAAATAAATTGTAGACCCCACTGTAGCTAAATGACAGTTCCAAATCAGATCAGTTGAGCAATAGTATCCTCTAATTGGTTGATACTTGATTGTCGAAATATGACCAATCGGTATTTTTCATTTTTAACCATCCAATAAATATCCACTAATCTGATAGCTAGGTTATCAAATAAGAGTAACGTTTGGTTCATAATACATCCAAACTGTGACCCATAATTTGGACGGTTGAATTTGAATATTTGCATTTACTTATGCAATTTCTAAGTAAATTCTAAGCATATGCGTTTCATCTATCATACTCTAGTAGGGTATGTAAAATTTTCTCTTAGGGCGTGTTACGCCGGCTGCATTAGGTGAGATTAGAAGGGATGAAACTAGTTTTAAATTAATGGTGATGTTGTCGGTGGATGGGCTAGAGCTCCACGGTATTGCAATATCCTGGGACAACAATGGTTATCGTGTTTGACTAGCAATGGTGAAAACCCACCAACTGTATAGTGGATGGGATGCAGTGGATTGTGATGAAGATACACTGTAATTATGTTTATGTCACCACATTCTATGAGGCCCACAGTGATATATGTATTACACTTACACTGTTTATCCATTTTATGAAATCATTTTAGGTCACGGGCCCAAAAATGAAGCATATCAAAATTTTAAGTATACCACACCACATAAACTATAAGATTTAACATCTACCATTGAAAACTTCTAACGGGCCATGGAAGTTTAGAATCAGTCTGATATTTGTTTTTAGCTTCACTCAGGTCTATGTAACCTTATGAATATCTTAGATGACAAATAAACATCATGATAGGCTTTAGAAAGGTTTCAACAATGGGAATCATTAACCTCGCTACTTTATGTGGTGTGGTCCACTTGATTTTTGTAATATCCCATTTTTGGGTTTATGGCTTAATATGATCTCTTAGAATGGATGGACAGTATGGATATAACACTTATATCGTAGTGGGTCCCATGAAACTTGGTAATGCCCTTACACCACCGTGCAACATATCAATTTTTTCTTCTTCTTAAATCCATGCGAAATTCACTGTGATAGTTGTAAATCCAGCGGGATGGGAGAATTCAAAATTCTATCCGGTTTAATTTCCAAAGTCTTAAACTAATATCACCAAGACTAATAATCAAACATGTACGAAGTTTGAACCATTGATTTTTCTAATTCAATTGCATCTTAATCCTCCCTAACGCAGCTGGCCAAACAGGCCTTAACAACCTTTGCATATTAAGGTATTACATGTTTAAACAATGACTAGTTACGGTGGTAACCCACCTCTAGTTTTTAAGTTGCAATAGCACACATAGTTGGAAATCCTAACCATCCAATTGATGGACAAAATCCTAACCATCCAACTGATGGAGTCAACTGAGGATAGATCAGATCCAGAAACTCACACAAATCTAACCGTCCTAAAGATCTAATTTGGTCAGTTGATTCTGGACAATTGACCGTTTTATTTTTGGCCGTCAAGCTGGTTTTTGGGATTATGCCATATAGAAATGGGCCTTCGATTTCACGATCCAGATTAACCATGACAGTAGCCTTCTCCGATAAACAAACGGCAACTTGGATTGAAATGAAGCCGAGTTGCTTGATACTCTTGTAGAGCATCATCGCTCATACTCATGCACTCAATCAAATAAAAAGGGGCAGATAAACTGTCCAAACCAAGGGACCCAGTCTATATAGATCGTAATCTCATAGTATTTAAGTTTTAAAATTGGAAGCGGTCCACCATGATTCATGTATTTTATCCGATCCGTTCATCCATTTTAACAGATAATTTTAGTACTTGAGACCAAAAATGAAAAATATATAATCTTCAAGTGGACCACACCACAGGAAAAAGTTGAAATGAACATCTATCATTGAAAAATTCTTGGGGGCCACAGAAGTTTTGGATCAAGCCTATATTTGATTAGTTTTTTCTCTTCATCTATGTCTGTATCATCTTATGAACAATTTAGAGGACAAATGAACATCACTGTGGGCCTAGCAAGGTTTCAACGGTGTAAATCATCATCCCCACTGTTTCCTCCTGTGGTATGATCCACTTGATCTTTCGATATACTTCTATTTTAGACTCAACCCCTTAAATTAGATGGAAAAACAAATGGATGGCGTGAATAAACTACATACATTCAAGGTGGGCCCAATTGAGTTTACTCAGTATGATAAGAGTGTATGAGTAGCTCAGTACTCAATTTGATTTTGGTAAAACCTTATTAGAGAAATTGACTACTATAAATGCCACCTTTACACAGCCTCTTTGATTTTCAAAACGCTCCCAAACTTAATTATCTTGAAGTAAACTATTCTATTAAGACACACAATTTGCAGATGAGAATCCGTATGCATTCATAACCTCTAGCTACGGTTTATAACTGTAGCCATGTATAATAAGCCACTTTGAATGCAAGAGTATTTTCGCATGCAAATAGTATGTCCGTACAGAATAGTTTACTTTGGAAAACTAAAGTTTGAGAGCGTTTCGAAAAGACGCCGGGTAAAATGTGACGTCTACAGTGGTCAATTTCTCATCTTATTAGGACACTCATTCGTTGAATTCTTACCGTTGCTTGCATTTAATTATAACTGTCCAATATATATCGGCTAGTTGTTACATCTATTCCGTACAGTCATTAGTTCATCCCTGCATAAGCTTGTTAGTACGCACCTATGTCAGTACACACCCCATGTTAGTTAGCCCCAACCCTACCCTCGGGACCGATACCAAGACTTCATGTGCTGAAGGGAGGATATGATTTGAAATCCTTTTATAGGCGGAGTCGTTTGATACTCAGCAATTGGAAAATCTTACCCACGTTCTTGAATACTATATAGATATAGACACGGACAGTCTAATAAATGTCCACATGTATAGAGAAATTTGGCACTGTAGACCCCATCTTTTATCCAACAGGTTTTACGAAGCAATACAAATTTCTTTTGGAAACTTATACCTGTTCATACGGGCATCTATTTTTTCACATCATTTTATGGTATGAGACCAAAAATGAGGTATATGCAAATCTCAAGTGTACCACATTACAAGAAACAATGTTGAATGAGCATCGACCATTAAGAACTTTTTGGAGGCCATAAAACTTTTTGGGAGTCCACTGTGATGTTTGTGAGAAATCTTTCCCGTCTAAGTTCATTCATAGGGTCACAAAGACCTGGATGAAGAGAAAAAACAAATTTTATAATGATCCAAAACTTCTATAACCCCTAAAAGGGTTTCAATGATACACGTTCAATTCCCCATTGCCTTTTACAGTGTGGTCCATTTGATAGCTAGATCTATCTTATTTTTCATCTCAAGCCTTAATATGAGCTCACCAAATAAATGGACGGTTTGGATATAACACAGACCTCACGATGGGACCCATAAAAGGAACAAAGCAAAATAAAAATAAAAATGACTTCAAACATAATGCCGGAACAGCGGCAATGCCATAGCAGTCTGGAAGATTTTTATTTTTATTTACTACAAGGAGAACTTTTTATCCCTTACATTTTTCTCTAATACATAATTATGTAAATATGTGTACATAAGTATATAAAAATATTTTTCTATCTTTTAATTCATTTCTTTGCCTATTTATTTAACAAGCATATATCCTAAACTAGAATGATTTACTTAACGTGCCACATATGACTTTGGCTTCACTCCTTGAACTCGAAAAGATGCTTTAAGACATCCTAATGACTCCTATTTATAGTTGTGAAACACTATCTTTCGCACTGCTTTAAAATTTTCGTAAATTGACCTTGAAACCGCCTCATATTTACTCAACCGCGTTATGCATTAATCGGATCAAAGTCAAGTTCGAATCATGAAAAGATTTTGTTTCGGCAGTTGTCCGATTTCGATCATATCAAGCTTGGGTTTGTTTAAACCGAATTAATTCTCGGTCGAATCGAATGAACTCTGAAATTCATCGTTCATCATTAGAGCTTTTTGTGCACTTTCAGTCGAGAATTTGAGTGGGCATTTCTACTGAAATTGAATCTGCAATAGGCCTGAATCAAGACCGCACATTTCTACTGAAATTGAGTGGGCCAAATTAGAAATTGAACAGGCCAAACTAAAAATTAAGCGAGACAAATTAGAAATTGAGCAGGCCAAACTTGAAATTGAGCGGGTCAAATTGGAAATTGAGCCAGACAAACCGAAAATATAGTGGAACAAAGTATAAAGTTCATTTCATCATCCACCAAAATTACAAAATATGCTACACATCTATCTATGCACTTCCGATATATGCAAAAAATTTCTAAGTATATACATTTCAGTTCAAGTTCTTTTTCTAATCACAATAGCCTTGAGAGGGCTGATCCAAGAGATGAGTTGATAACTCAATATAGTTTTAATCGATCCTTTTGCAGTTAATCCATCCCTCAGATCAACCCTCCCAAGGCCATCGTGATTAAAAAAGGAACTCGGACTGAAATGTACAAACATGAAAAATTTTCGCACTTCAAGATTACTGTAAACCTCAACAATGTATATCCAACGCTTGCTTGTCCTGCTCAATTTCAAGTTTTTCAGTTTGACCCGCTCAATTTCTAATTTGGCCTGCTCAATTTTCAGTTTTCCAGTTTGACTTGCTCAATTTTCAGTTTTTCAGTTTGGCTCGCTCAATTTCTAGTTTTCCAGTTTGGCCCGCTTAATTTCCAGTTCATCCCGATGGAATGAAATGAATTCTCCTACCCCAAAATCATACATGGTATGTTAAGTAAATTATTCTAGTTTAGGAGATATACTTGTTAAATAAATAGGTGAAGAAATGAATTAAAAGATTGAAAACTATATATATATTTACATAATTATGTATCGGAGAAAAATGCAAAGGATAAAAAGTTCTCCTTATAAAAAATTTTAAAAAAAAGAAAAAAAGAAAAGAAAAAGAAGATATCCCTGTGTTGCTTTTAATGGTCAATGCGAGGGATATTTATAATTTTTTTTTTTTTTTTTTTTTTTTGTTTGCTGTGTTGCTTTTATGGGCCCTATCATAATGTCTGTGTTATATCCAAACCGTCCATCTATTTGGTGAGCTCATATTAAGGCTTGAGACGAAAAATAAGATATATCTAACTATCAAGTAGACCACACGGTAAAAGGCAATGGAGAATTGAATGTCTACCATTGAAACCCTTTTATGGGTTATAGAAGTTTTGGATCATTATGAAATTTGTTTTTACTCTTCATTCAGGTATTTGTGATCTTATGAATGGATTAGATGGAATATAAGTATTCTGGTAGACCCTACAAAATTTTTTATGGTGAAAATCAATTTTCCTACTGCTCTTTGTGGTGTTGTCCAGCTGGTCTTTGGGTACGAATTTTTTTTTTTTTTTTAATATAATACTCTGAAATGATCTTGAAATATGGATGAACTTTGTAGATATAATAAATACATAGCTGGGGGCATGTAACTTTGATCTCTTTTGGGCCGTTCGTACAACTCTCGGTTGGAGGAGCGTCAGCGCTTGTCTTCGAAAGGAAACGAGGGGCATTTTCGTCCTCAAATATGCTGTCCGTACGAGAAGGTCTAAATTCCAAAACTAACTTTGTATTGTTTCGTAAAAATAGCTGGACAAAAGGTAGGGTCCACAGTCCCAAATTTCTCAATAGGTGTAACTTGTGCTTAATGATACATCCCATCTGGGACCTATAATTTAATTTGGAAAGTTTAATTTGAATTTACCTGTATGCCGGGCGCGCGTATCATCCATCACACTGGCCAGAGTATTAAAGATTCACTCTGAAAAAACAGGGAAAAAGAAAATCTCGACTGGTGTGAGAGATTGCAATCGCACTGAAGCTTTTATAGACCGGTAAATGGAGATGATGTAATAATGAGACTTGTGTGACTTGTATTTTAGAAGAGATTGGATCTGAGAAAGACAGAGAGAGATGTCTTCTTCATCATCTAATCGACGGACAGGGGGGTTTTTGAGGTGCTGTTTGGTGGTGTTTGCTGTTTCATCAGCTTTGTATGTTTCAGGACCTGCTTTGTATTGGAGGTTTAAGAAGGGGATTAGATGGGGAGGTGTTGGTGATGGTGGGAATATCCTCCCTTCTTGTGGGCCATGTATCTGTGATTGCCCACCTCCTTTGGCTCTCCTTAATGTAGCACCAGGTATATTCCCTCTTTAAATCTTTTCTTTGGATATTCCATAGCTCTTTTTTTTTTTTTTCCTGTGTTCTCTGAATTGGTTTCTCTCTCTCTCTCTCTCTCTCTTTCTCTCTCTCTCTTGTATTTCTGTTGTGTTTCTTGAATTGGGTTTTCTTTGTTTTTTGTGCTTGTGTGGTTGTGTGGGAATGGGAGTGAAATTGAGGGGGACCCCATTTCAATTTTGGGTTTAGATTTGTGGTTTTGATGTCGTGGTGGTTTCTACTGCTGTTGTTTTTTTTGCTTTAATATTTTTGAAATATTCAAATAAGCTTTCTTTGATTTTGATCACGTGACGAAGAGAGTGAAATTATGCAGAATATTCTCAAATCTCAATTTTTTGGGGTTTAATTTGTTGCTTTTGCGTTTTGTTGCATTTTAGTGAAATGGAATCTTCGTGTATCTATGTGATTATGTAGTGTTTTGAGTGAAACAAAGGGGGCTTATTTCAGTTTAATTTAGTTTTTATTTTGTTGGTTTTTTTTTTTTTTTCAAAAATTTTGAACGATTCTCTTTATATATAAATGTTTTATGATGATGGAAGTGAAATTGAGTGTAACCAATTTCAGCTTTTGCGTTTCATTCACTGGCTCTAATTTTTTGCATTACTTTTAAATAAGTGTTTTCTGATTCGATTATATGCAGATGAGTGTGAAATAATGGGCTATCCATTTCAATTTGCTTGTTTAATTTGGTATTTTCTTTTTTTCTTCTAGCATTTTCTCACTGGCAGTGTAATGTTTCATACACGCACACTTAGAGATTTAGATCTGGAATGCATGTAACTCAAACTAAAACCATGGAATTCAAGGGCCCATTGTCATCAATCATAAACTGACAATTGCGTTGAATCTATGAATGACTGGTTGGTTGACATCTGATTGCTTTTTTTTTTTTTGAAGGATAGGTAATATATTAAAGAGAACCAAAATGAGAAAAACAACATTACAGAAGGGGCAACAGATCCCCTTTTACAAGATTAAGCATTTCCCTTCCCTTAGCTAGCTCATTGGCCATAGCACTGACTTTTCTTTTGATGTGAACAAAAGGAAACCGAGATAGTTCCTTTAAGTTAATTAATTCCTTTAATCCATCTGGCAAGACGCCGTGGGTAAAGGGAAGAAGAACTGGCCCAGCTGATGGTGAGAGAAGGGTTGCCTTCGATAATAGACGAAGGAGCATTTTTGCTAATCAGCTGCTTTAGCCCAAACCAGATAGTGCATGCCTTTGCTTCATTTGAATCCACCGCACCAATGAGAGCAGCAAAGACCCACTTCACTTGAATTCAGCTGGACCCAGATTACCTAACGAACTTCCTTCAAAATTGAGTTTCCAGTGACCTTTGGGGAGTGGGGACCAAACGAACCGATGAGTTATCAGGACACCCCTGTCTGAACTGATGTTAACTGACAAATAATTAACATTCTTAACTCAAGAAACAAATGTCCATTAATCAGAGGTTATGGTTATCCAATTATTCAAATTTTAGGGAATTGTGTCGCCTATCTACAGTCACATGATTTGGACGGTTTAATTTGAGTTCCATATATGCCACACCTACAATTTCCTAGTGCATGCATGTGAACCATCACAACTTTGCTAGAGTATCAAATAACTGCCCTCTTTTATTGGGTCTTGTCTTTTCATACGATTGTGTTGGTAAGGCAGTGAGAGTTAGAAGTATGAAAGCTCAATTCTGGGTGTTCTAATTCAGAGATATTATCAGATATTTGGCAGAGTATGGTGAAATATGGGCCCACAGTGCATCTTTTGCTGATAATTACCTAATTTATGGGCCCTAGGTTTCTTGATTGGTAGTTTAGGTCCTCTAGTGTTGGAATTGTTTTGATAGATGAAAAAGGAGTTTTATTCTCACTTTTTTCTTTTTTCTTTTTGGAGTCTGATTGTTCTCAAATTTTCAAATGAAGTAGAAGCGAGAGCTCTTCTACAAGGTTTGCTGTTATTCATAGAGTCATTTGAGGCCATCTCGTGGTGGAAGAAGAGTTGATAAATGCTATATCATGGACTTTGGATGGAAATCTGGATCTTGGAGATTTGTGGGTGTCATAGATGGGACCTTCGATATGTGCAATGGAGTAGCCAGTAACCTTGTAAAGGAATGTCACTAGTTAACAGCTTTTTGCGTGTCTAGTCTTAGTTTTATTTTTGCTTGCATTACACTTGCTATATATAGAAAAATAATAAAATGTGATCTGAAGAGCTATCTTTGGATTTGGGCATTTTGACGAGTGTATTTACCAATGAGTTGTTTAGATTTATAACAGAATTCTCCAGGTTTACCAACTCGCTTTCCTAGAATTACCTTTGGGCCTGTTTAATTTTCCGTAATTCCTTGTTAATTAAAGGAATTATGTCAGCGTTGTGTTTTTACCACAACCAAATCAGACTAGGGAATGGCCAGTCAAATGCTGATGTATTAAGGAGACAAGTATATTAATTTGTAATCATTACTCTTTTCCATGTAATTACAGTAAAAATCTCCAATCAAACAGCCATATTAGTTTATTTTGAACATGATATGACATGGAAGTAATGTAAAAAGGCCATAATTACAATTTTTCCATGGATAATCAAACAATGGAAAAATGCTATCATTGCAGTTAAATGTAGTTGATGTAAGGAGACAGGTAAAGTAATTTATAATCATTTCCCATTTCCTTACAATTCCTTTACATTACAACAAATCAATCAGGCTTATTGTCAATGACCTAAAATGAAACTCATTGCTGATGAATAGATCTAGGCTGAGGCACATAGGTGCATGATGTAGGTGGGTCTCGTGGACCTTATGAGAAGACCATGAAGGTTGCTGATGATGTGGTGTGGTTTTCTCACAAATGCAACTCCAAGAATTAAAATAATAGAGGGATGAATTAAAAATTGCTACAAAATGGAGGCTCTCTAAAGATGGTTTTGATTTCTTGAAGATAGCCTCATGGAAACAGTCATACCTTTCCGTTGGAGGTCACCACCGTTTACGGCTGATAAGGGGGTGTAACGACTCTCGTAATGGTTGATTTTTTTTTTTTTCTTTTAATTTTTTTTATTTTTTCCTTAAAAAATTCTAGAAAATATTTAAAAAATTCAAATTAATGTAAATATTCCAAATATGTATTTTTTAAAAAATATGTTTACAGTAGTTTACCAATCAACTCTTTAGTGAGAGTGTTGTATCTAGTCGTCTGTTGAATTTATGAACATGGTTATGTGTCTCTAATATTTACAAATCACAATCAAGCATTAGAACTAGAAATCAGGAAAGAAGGTATAAATACCATTTATTTTCGATTGAAAAAATGGCCCTTTGAGCTTCTATTCGCCTAGATCACTTTAATCCATTGTTTTAATCCCCAAAACTATAGTAAGAGTGGTTGAAATCTATTGTAGAATAATATGGGAAAGTTTTTGGTATGATAAAAGTGGGAAAATGAATTTAAATAGAAAAAAAAGTTACCATTTTTCGATTGTTATTGGGGTAATGGTTATTATGCCCCATAACGGCCATTACGACGGGGTCAATATAGTCCTAAAAAACTTATTGCCCTGTTTCACCCTCGTATTGCGTAACAGTCACGACCGTTACCTATATGTATCAGCCTTTAACGGCCATATCATAATGGATACGGAACACCTTGCTCCCAATACCAAGCTAATTGAAGATTAGTGAATTGAGTTGGGCATAACCCACCTCATGCATAAAAGAGCCAAATTTTCTCCACACCTCAAATGCTACCTCATGTTAATGAGCTGATCAACAACTTTTGCATCCTTTAAACGCATGATGTGACTGTTCATTATCGTCATACCTTTTCTTTAGATTGTCAATGGTAAAGATCAATTTTCTCGACACAGCCAACTGAATACAATGACCCTAATAGGCCCGCTAAATTTCCATATCATTCTTGTTGGGGAGGCAATATTGCAACTGACATTCCCATGGAGGAATAAGTAAAAGGATTTAACTAAGAAACTTCCTTAAGGTTCCATCTTCCACCTCAATCTATCCTTACAATCAGAAAATGGGCAAAAACTCCCAAGCGACAATGCGGGCTGCTAGAAAATGTGGACTCTTCTTTCTCCCTATTCCCTAAGGTTCCAATGAAACCGTGGAGACCAGACCAATCCAATGCTCAAGATTTTCGAAAGGGTGTGCTCTTGGGAAGACTTGTGGCTGGATTATTTTACTTGACTGTTGGATTTCCAATCTATTTTCTATAATAATCCAAGATTTTCTCATCGAGGATGCATATGAAATGGTGAAAAATAAAATTATTTGGTCGCTACAATTTTCAAGAACCTGTGGGACTTCAAGATTGAGATGTTGGATAATCTTCTTGTTATCCTTGAACTCTTTCTGAACGAGGAATATTAAAGGGTGTAAGCTCTTCCTTCTGAAGGATCATTCACTACCAAGCTTTTCCTCGACCACGTGTCCATTGGCTTAAAGCAAGCCCAATTTTGCAAAAGCTTGGGACCAATGCCCGTCCTCAAGTTTGAGGCTTTCTATTGGACGGCATTGCCAAACACTCAACAACCTATAAAAGGAATTAGGCCCTTGCTAACATGTGCGTCGTGTGTCAAAAGGAAGTAGAATCTATGGACCATCTTTTCGTCTGTTGCGTTATGGTTTGGAGTATTTGGTCTGTTTTTTTTCCTGGCTATATGAAGTTTAGGGGGTTATGTCAGGCTTGATTGGTGATTTGATAAGTGGGTGGAATCAATGTTTTAAATATAGTCAATGTCGGCCGATATACTCCAAGATATATCTTGTATCCCACTTGTGCATACGAAACGCACAGGTAGTGTCGATATATCCCACATGTTTGATCCGGTGAGCATTTTCTATTTCTATTCCTTTTTTTTTTTTGGTTAAAATTATGTTAAACTAGTGTCAAATGGTTACAAATCCATTGGTTTTTCATGTTTTGCATGAAAAATCATGGAGTTCGGAGCTTTTATTTCGATATCCATTGGTTCTTCATGTTCTCCATGTTTTTTTTTTTTTGAAAATTTTCTTCAAGCGGCTTTCAATTGTGACTAATTTCAAAGTATTTAGGAGTATTTGATGAAATGATCATCACATACACTCTAATTTGAAAATTTGAGTGTAGGTGGTCCGATTTGGGAAAATTTCAAAAATTTCCCAATTTCTCCCAAATTGCTTACAATGTTGCACTCCAAACATGAAATCAAGCATGTTTGAGGGCCGATCTACTGTTTTGTTAAGTCCTTGTCTATTTTCAGAAAATAAAAATCATTTTTTAATTAAAAATTATTAAAATATTTTTTTTTCAAAAATTCATTTCAACCAACTGTCAATTGAGACTAATTTCGAAGTATTTAGGAGTGTTTGATGAAATGATCATCACATAAAATCTAAATATTATGCATTCAATTTGAATATGGTTACATTAGTTCAGTCGGACTGCGCATAGCTTAGGACCCTATACAAAGGAAACCTATTACGTGCACTTCTTTTGAGATGTTATGATTTAAAAGTGTGTATCAGGGTCTTTTTTAACAATCCATGAAGTTTTATTGAAAAATTCAACTATTTTCCAATATTTTCCCATATTTCCCAAAAAGGGCGATAAATTACCTGATACAAACGATATATCCCATGCAATAACCGATACATATTTGTATCCCAAGGATGCGATACATAACACGATACTGATATTTCGAACATTTGGTGGAACAACGGCTTATTCAATTCTAGAGGATTCTTTGGAGGATGCTTCCCTTAGCAATCTTGTGAAAGAAAGAAATAGGAGAGTATTTGCTCTTCCCTCTTTCCATCATCTGAAATCTCCAGAGTTCTCATGTTTGACCTTGTTGGTAATTGGTGAGAGGTGATAGATTATCCCCTTTGGAGGTTACTTCCCTTAGCAATCTTGTGAAAATATGCAAAGTAAGAAATAGAAGAGTATTATTTGAAGATCTTCCTCTTTCCATCATCTGAAATCTCCCGAGTTCTCATGTTTAACCTCGTTGGTAATTGTTGGGAGGTGATGATGACCCCCCCCCCCCCCCCCCCCAGGTTGGTAGAAGTTAGGTCAGTTGGGTTCTTCGTTGATAGGACAGGTGATGATTTTCACGAGGTGGTCCAATGATCGGTCATTCAGGACATGAACAAGCCCAAGGACTGGCACTTGGGAACTGCCTCCTTGGTGGTGGAAGTTGAACATGACAGTAGTTCTGTAGGAAATCCAGGGAATACCAGGGAATATCTGTATTGGAGGTATGGTGAGGGATGATAAAGGTGCGTCCATATGACTCTCTGGTCTAGCATAGAGCCTCTTATTTTGCGGAGTGTATGGTGATCAAAGTAGGGGTGAATTTGGTTTGCAAGTCTTCTCAAAATCCATTAATTGGGGAAGGAGATTCAGCGAATGCAATACCTGTGTGGACAGAAACAGCATGACAACATGAGCACATCCTTCTTTATCAAGTCCAAATTGCATGAGATTAGGAAGTGGGTGAGTGGTGACATTTCAACAAATGTCAAGGAAAGCCAACTTCTTGTGGATTTTTTTAGGGAGGGAACTACAAGAGTTGTTTTGTATATCAAAAACATCTATCCGTTGTCTTAATGGATGTATAAAGTTTGAAGATGTCTTTCTCACCTTCTCGTCCCCAATTTGTTGTATAAATAATCATGTCTTAAGCTTACACTCACTATTTTCTTAGCTTCTTTTTGACATTTCCTTGTTTCTAGTCCCTTGTCAGGCTTTAAAACATGATCATACTGGAACTATATCTGTTTTATTATTATTATTATTGTTGTTGATACTGATATAAGTCTGTTCGTGATAAAGAGAAAAATTCATGCTCTGAAATCCTGTCTCGTTATAAGGTATTTCAATTATGACTACCATGGATTGCTTGGATTTACAATTGCTTGTTTTTATTCTCAAATTCTACAGCTAATTATCATATTTCTTTGGCGCATCAAGTATATAAATGCAGTTCTCTCAAACTTATCTATTTGTTTAGGTGTCCTTGTTTCCAATGGTTTCAATTTTCTTTGCTTCCAAGTGCGATTGCGTCTAGTTTCTCAGACTGAGTTTATTCACTAATATTAAAATGTTTGGTTTCTGTTGTTCTTTTGCAGTGCTGATCAACCTCTCTGTTACAGGTTAGAGCTCATCCTAGCAATTTGCTCTTAGATGGTGAAGAACCTCATATAGTTTTTGTATCAATCATCTCAAGCTATCCACCAATGAACAAATGGTGTAGATTGTACAATAATCTAAACATCAAACATAGTCTCTGGCCTTCCTTTCGGGTTGTTTGGCTTTGTGCTAGAATAAGGATGACGACATGTTGCATCTTCACATATGAATTTTGGGGAAGCTCGCCCATTTGGCAACTTCCTACAGAATGTGGATGTCAAATTGCACAAAATTTCTCCCGTCTGCAAGCAGTGCCGCGAAAATGTGAACCACATTCTCACAGCTATCCATTCTCATTTTGGGTGGCAGTTACATGCTCCCTTAGTATTTTGGAATAATCCTTATTGGTCCCGTCCTCAGCATGGGGGAGTTAACATAACTTGCATTTAGGAGATTAAGTGGAAGGGCGCCAAAACTGGAGAAATTGATTGATATAAACTTCGGTATATAGGAAATGACAATAATAGAATGCGTTAGGGATATTGGTAGATAAAGATTTAAAGGATTAAGTTGCAGACGTTAGGAGAGTAAATGATAGGATTTTACTAATAGAACTTATTTTAAGAGAGGACACAATCAATGTTATTAGTGTGTTATTAGTGTATATGTGCCGCATGGAGGGTTAGAGGACAGAATCAAGAGACAATTTTGGGAGGATATGCATGGACTAATGCAAGGAATTCCGAATGGAGAGAGGATATTTGTAGGATGAGACTGCAATGGTTATGCAGGAAAAGAATTGGAGGATATGAGAACGTATATGGAGGATATAGTTTTGGGAGAAGAAATGAGATAGGGAATGCTATCCTATTCCTCGCCATACAATCTAGCTCTAGCAAACACATACTTTAAAAGGGGGATGGACATTTAATATAACTTTCAAAAGTGGGTCATGTACATGCCAAATAGATTTCTTTTTTACTTAGGAAAACAAAACAACCAATATGTAACGATTGCAAGGTTATACTAGGAGAGAATTTGACTACACAACATAGGTTAATGGTTATCGATGTTTGGATTAAGGGTAAAGGATGGAAGAAAGGGAGTGAAATTAGTAAGTGTACAAAAACTAGTGGTGGTATTTGAAAGGAGAGAACAATATTATTTAGAAATAAATTGATGGAAGAAGGAAAGTAGAATGTCAAATGGCAAAAGATGTTTTAGGAGTATATACAGATAAAAATCAATCATACAAGGAAACTTGGTGGAACCCAATAATACCAAAAAAAAAAATAAAAATAAAAATATTAATGAGAAAGGTTCATGTTTTAAAGTTCGCAAATGGCAAGAAATGATGAAATTTTTAAACAATATAGAAATGTTAAAAAGATTGCTAAGAAAGTAGTAAGGCTATACTTAACGCTTATGATGATCTTTACAATGGATTGGGGACGAGAGGGCAAGAATGATGTTCTCAAACTTGCAAATATGAGATAAAGGAAACATAGGGACCTAGATCATGTTAGATGCATTAACAGCGATGGTCAGAGGGTACTAGTCAATGATAATGAGATCAATGAAGTGTAGAGAAACTATCAAGGTGTTCCAAAACAGTAACGGTGGCCATAACGGCCACCATCATTACCGTTATGATACGGGCTGTAACAACCATTATAGCACCCATATCGGCCTTTATGACCCTTTTTTATTTTTTTAAAAACTATTACAGGACCGTTACGAGGCCATTACAGTGCCTTTACAGCCTTTTTTTTTTTTTTTTTTTTTTTGTAACGACCGTTACGCCCATTTTGACCCCGTTACGCGTAACGCTTATGACCGTTACCGTTACGTAACCGATTTTGAATACCTTGGAAACCATTTTCAAAGGAAGAAACTATAAACTCAAATGATGTCAAAGACCATAGATACTTTCGTAAGATTAGGATATCTGAAGTGAAAGAAGCATTGAGAAAGATGAAAATAGGAAAGGCCCTCGGACCAAATGGTATACTATAGAGGTATGGAAATGTATAGGAGGTACTGGGTTATTTTGGTTAACAAAGTTGTTTAGCTAGATTGTAAGATCGAAGAAAATACCAGACGAATAGAGGAAAAGTATCGTGGTACCTATTTATAAGAATAAAGGAGACATATATAGCTACACTAGCTATCGTGGGATTAAACTTATGAGCCAACTACAAAACTTTGGGATAGAGTGATTGAGCAAAGACTAGGGCATTAGATGAATGTCTCAGAAAACAGTTTGGTTTCATGCTAAGAGGTCTATCACTGAAACTATTTTCCTAGACAATTGATGAAGAAATATAAGGAGAGGAGGATCTCCAAACGGTCTTTATTGATGTAGAGAAAGCATATGATATGATTCCTAGAGCAAGGTATTCAATAATAGTACAAAAAAATTATAATTAATAATAGTAATGTTGACCATGATGGCTAGCCTTGTGGCCGTTACGATATGGGTAGTAATGGCCATTATAACCTCTGTAACAGTATAAAAAAAATTTAAGGAAGAAAATGTATTGGCCCCACTATTGGCTGTTACATAGTCGTTTTTAATACCATCCCTGAGAGTTAATTTAGTGGGTGTTTGGAAATTGGAAACATGGTGTGCTGTAAAGGCCGTTAGTAAAGGTAACAGTGGCAACCGTTACAGGTTATAGAACCTGTAACGGTTGTAACAATCGTTATGCAAAAAATGACTTGTAATCATCATTAATGACCCTTTACGCCCCTGTAATGACCATAACAGCCTCGTAATGGTCTGTTACGTGGTAGATACATGTTTTTCAATTTTATTTTTCAATGTTACGGGGCAGAGACAGGTTTTTCAGATATTTTCTAATAATAATAATTAAAAAAAGAGATCGTAACAGCCATTACGGGGACTGTAACGGCCATTATGACCTGTATTGTAAAGGTAATGGTGTCGGCCGTTATGGCTACCGTTACCATTACGGAATACCTTGATTAGAAAGAAAAGGAATTTCAAGAGGATATATTAACATGATTTAGGATATGTATGAGGAAGCAGTAAAAATGTGAGGGCGAGAGGCAAGTGAGTTCCTAGTTACCACCAGGGGTTAACATTGAGCTCATTCATTTATGCATTGGTTATGGATAAGTTAATGAGCCATTTGTAGGAAGAGATCCCATGGTTTATTTATTTATTTATTTTTACACACACCCCACACACTCACCCCATAGTGGAATTTCACCACCTATGGGTTCTCGAACCCTTGACCGGGTGTTGAAACTCCTAAGAGTCTACCACCGGAGCAAGTGTAAGGACGCAGATCCCACGGTTTATGTTGTTTGCAAATGAAATAGTTTTGATTGACAAGATGAGGGAGGACGTAAACACAACTAGATTTATGGAGGGTGCTTTAGAATCTAAAGGCTTTAAAATTAGTCGGACTAAAATAAGAGTATTTGGAGTGCAATTTTAGTAATAATAGGAGTGAAAATGAGGAATTAATTAAGATTGTTGACCATGAAGTTTCCCAAAATGATCATTTTTTATACATTGGTTCAATAATTTATGAGAGTGGAGATTGAGAAGGATGTTGTCCCATAAAATTCAAGCAAGGTGAAAGAAATGGAGATGTGCCTCTAGAGTTTTATGCGAACGTTGTTTACCCTCAAATTGAATGGGAAATTTTATAGGATCACTATAAGAGCAGTTATAGGAATGATCTAACCTAATATGATGCAATGAAATTAAAAGACAGATCAACTAGAGCAATGAACGAAAAAATAAAGCTAATTTACCATAAATTTAGAAATTTCAGATTCATGACATGTCCAAATTCAATGCGAATCTCATAATTTATTGATTAACTGGGACCTATGAAAGATAGAACCCCTATCATAGCATAGGGTTAAATATGGATTTAATGGAAATCATGTGTTGTATAAGAGTTTTGACGTGTTATGGCATTTTAAAGGATAGAGAATGTGGGAAATAGGTTTGGAGTATCTAGGCTTAGAGGAGTTAGGGTTTGGAACATTAGGGTTGAAGTTTTTTGGGGCGTATCGAGTTAGGATTTCAGATTTTGGGTTGAAGGGATTTAGGATTTTGGGTTTCTAGAATTGGGAATATGAGTTTTAGGTTATGGGAATTAGGGATTTATGATTTAGTCAAGGGATTTTCATATTTTGGGGATTTGGGTTTGGAAAAATTAGAGATTTTGGAATTGGAGAATTTTAGGGTTAGGATTTGGTAAAATTAGTTTATGGGTTTTGAAGAGGGAAGCTAAGGGAAGGGAAGAGCATTTGTGACAAAACAAGGGGGCCACTGTACAAGGCTGTCCATATGGACAATTGTATGCACGTGCGTCCGTACGTTCATACGGACAACAAAGGATGGATGGCTGTGGTCGGTTTGGGCTCGGGATGGGTTGATTTAGGTTTTAGATTAGTAACAAAGAAGAAAAGAAGGCAAGAGATCGAGAAGGAAGGAAAAAAAACAGAAGATGAGAGAGGATGTCTTGTTGAAGAGAGAAAAGTAGAAAAGATAACTAGGGAATCACTCTCCATGATTTCGTACCACCAATCCAATTACATAATGAAAATTTGCTCAATCTCAAAGCAAAAGGAGAGAAATCTCTTTCATTCATAACATGCATATTGGCTAGGGTGGGGACATTCAATCCTTTATATTCTCATAAAAGACCTTTTACAAAAGGCGCACTCAGATAAGATTCTCAACATAAAGACGCTTAATGAATTAAAAGTTATTCCTAACTCCCTAATCTCAACACAAATATAAGCTATACTAAAAATAACGAAACATGTAAACATACAAAACAACTAAACTATTTTGTGGACCCATGGGGGTCCACAATCAAGATGTTCGATAATGATGATCCAACGGTCCGATCACTGTGTCTATTCGATCCAACGGTCTGACGTGTCCATCAAGCTCTTATATGCAGCGCACATGCATCTTCCCAGTGTGATGTTCTCAAAGATGCATGAACATGCACGTAGGGTCTTCAATGTGGCTAGGAATGTGAATCGGACCAAGTGGGCCCCATGTAGTGGTCGTCTAGGCATAAAGAGACTGGCTCAACCCTCCTTTGGTATGGTGCTTGGATGTCCTCATCAGCCATGCTTTATGAGATAGAATGTTGCGCGGTTAAGGAACGACATGTTCACAGGATGAGTGTAGCTAAAATAAGGATGTTGAGATGGATGAGTGGCAAGGCGAAGAAGGATAACATTGGAAATTAATGCATTAGAGGAAGTAACATTGATAGGTAATAAAATGATAAAATGAGGGGAAGCAAATTGAGATGGTTAAGTCATGTGCAACGAAGAACAAGATCCGTAACTGTTGAAAGGAGTGAGTTGGTGTTGAGATGTGGAGCCACATCTGGACGGCCGCTCGACCAGTCGAGTGCCCTGCTCAACTCAAAGTCCAGCGAGCATCGATTTTTTTGTTTCGCGGTACTCGACCGGTCGAGGCTCATGCTCGACCAGTCGAGGGTCCGCTCGACTAGTCGAGGACCCTACTCGACCAGTCGAGGTTACGCAGATTCGTTTCCGGATTTGATGCAGACTGCGGATTTTTGAGTTGGTTTTCGAAGATGTGCGAAAGGGGAGTTGCCTAAACTATAATAGGGGTCCCTATGGCTTTTCTAGGTATTGTTAGAGTTATTCCAAGGTGTGGGCAAAGGGTTTTCTCTGTACTTCCAAGAGAGGTTAGTATATTGCCTTGTAATATTCGTTTTCTTTATAGTGGAAGTTTGCATCCGTGGTTTTTTACCCTTGTTTGGAGTTTTTCCACGTATATCTTGTCTTGTGGTTTGTTTGGATTGCTTTGATTCTTTTCTAGTTTATATTTTTTCTTGTTTATCGTTTGTGGGTGAGACCGAAAATTGGATCTCGGTTTACTGCGCTGTTGGCGTGCTATGCAACAACTGATATCAGAGCTGTTGGTTTAGTTCTATTGAGAGCGATGACGGAAGAATGGAAGGCTAAAATTGAGAAGTTTGATGGTTCAAAATTTACTTTCTAGAAGATGTAGATGGAAGATCATCTGTATCAGAAGGATCTCTATATTCCTTTAGGAGGAAAAAAGAAGAAACCAGAAAAGATGACAGATGATGAATGATTTTTATTGAATCGGAAGGCTTTAGGAACGATCCGACTCTCTTTGCCTAAGAGCGTCTCCTTCAATATATCCATGATGAAAACCACAAAAGAATTAATGAAAGCCCTAGCCACCATGTATGAAAAATCCTCAACATCCAACAAGATTCATCTTATGAAACAGCTATTGAACATGAAGATGTCAGATGGTGGGAGCGTGGCTGAACATCTAAACGAGTTCAATACAATCACGAGCCAGTTGGAATCCGTTGACATTGTTTTTGAGGAGGTTAGGGCATTATTGATCTTGTCCAGTTTGCTAGACGGTTGGGATGGTTTGGTGATTGCTGTGAGCAATTCTTCAGGGTCGACAAAGCTGAAATTTGATGATGTGGTCAGTCTAATTCTCAACGAAGAATCTAGAAGAAAGGCATCAGGAGTTTCAGGAGATTCAGGGAATGCTTTAAACGTTGAAGGAAGAGGAAGATCGCTGAACAAATGAGGCAATGAACACGGACGTTCTAAGTCGAGGAAGAAGTCCAAGGGACCGAACGACAAAGATGGGTGTTGGCATTGCGGAAAGAAGGGACACATGAAACGTGATTGCAGGGTGCTTACGAAACAAGACACAAGCTCTTAAGGCGGGAAAGATTCAGTGAATTTATTTGAAGAGTGACATAGAGGCGTCGATCTTGTCTTTTGATGTAAGGAATGAGTCTTGGGTTATAGACTCGGGTGCTTCGTTTCATGCCACTTCATGTAAGGAAGTTCTGCGTAACTTCAGGAGAGTCTACCTGGGTGATGATGAGCTGTGTGGTATTGTTGGAAATGGAGACGTTCATGTAAATAAAAAAGACGGAATGGTTTTGAAATTGAAGGATTTCAGATATGTACCGAGTTTGAAACGTTACTTAAATCTCAGTGGGGCAGTTGGCCGATACTGGTTATGTGGCGACATTCACCAGTGATTTCTAGAAGATCACAAAAGGTGCCTTGTTAATATCTCGAGGCAAGAAGGAAGGTACTTTGTACGTGACTTCTGGATCGTATAGTTCACTCGCTGTCGCATCAACTGGAGTGAATGAGCAGTTATGACATTAGAGGTTGGGACATATGAGTGAGAAGGGGATGCAAGTACTATTATCAAAAGGGAAGCTACCAGGGCTGAAGTCTATTGACTTCGAATTCTGTGAGGACTGCGTGTATGACAAGCAGAAGAGGGTAAGTTTCAAGAAGACAGGACGCGCTTCAAAGACGCATCTGTTGGAGCTTGTACACACTGATGTGTGGGGATCGGCACGAGTATCATCTCTTGGTGACTCACGTTATTTTGTTTCTTTTATTGATGATGCTAGTAGAAAATTGTGGGTTTATTTCTTAAAGTACAAATCTGATATATTTTATGTATTTAAGAAGTGGAAAGTTATGGTAGAAAATGAGACAGGTAAAATAGTAAAATGTCTCAGCTCTGATAATGGGGGAGAGTACCGTGATAAGAAATTTGAGGAGTATTGTGCAGCAAATGGAATCAAACATCAGAAAACGATTCCAGGGATATCGCAACAGAATGGTATGGCTGAGCGCATTAACAGGACCATCCTTGAGCGTGCTAGGAGCATGAGGTTACTTGTAGGGTTGCCCAAGACGTTTTGGGTAGATGCTGTGAATATTGCCACATATCTCATCAATAGAAGTCCTTTAGCACCATTCGATGGTGGGCTACCAGAAGAAACGTAGACTGGGAAAGAAGTGAACCTTGCACATTTTAGAGTGTTCGGTTGCACTTCATATGTTCACATTAATGCAGAGCACAAAAACAAGCTGGATGCGAAGTCCAGGAGGTGCACTTTTATAGGCTACAGGCAGCATGATTTTGGCTATAGGTTTTGGGATATAGAAAACAGGAAAATCATTAGAAGTAAAGATATAGTCTTCAATGAAAAAGTGATGCATAAGGACAGTGTGCAGGAAAATAAGGCTGAGGAGAAAGAATTCGTAGAGTTAGAAGAGTTACTGGACACGGGTGTTACAACACCACAGGATGATCATGCACAGGAGCATTATGAGGTAGAGCCACAGACACTGGTTGTGAGAGCTCTACTCGAGAGAGGACCCACGGTCCGATACTCATCTTCCTTACATTATCTACTGCTGATAGATAATGGTGAACCAAAATGTTTTGAAGAGGCATTACAGTCAGATACACGGGTTAAGTGTGAGCAGGCCATGGATGATGAGATGGACTCTCTTGAGTCTAATCGTACATGGGAGTTAGTCACTCTACCTAAGGGTAAGAAAGCTCTTCATAACAAGTGGGTTTACAGACTGAAGGAGGAACATAATGGTTTGAAACGGTACAAGGCTAGATTGATTGTAAAAGGGTTTCAACAAAAGACAGGTATCAATTTCACTGAAATATTTTCACCTGTGGTGAAAATGTCTACGATTCGCATGGTCTTGAGTATAGTGGCTACAGAGGACTTACATCTAGAGCAGCTAGATGTTAAGATAGGCTTTCCTCATGGGGACCTTGAAGAAGAGATATATATGCATCAGCCGATAGGATACGTGGCACCAGGAAAGGAGAACAAGGTGTGCAGACTGAAGAAGAGTTTATATAGCCTGAAGGAGGCCTCGAGACAGTGGTACAAGAAGTTCGACAGTTTTATGTTGGGAAACGGTTTTAGGAGATGTCATGTAGACCACTGTTGTTATTTGAAGAAGTTTGATACAGCGTACATCATCCTTCTTCTGTACGTTGATGATATGCTTGTGGTCAGTTTAAGCATGAAGGACATCTCAGATCTCGAAAGACAACTGTCTAGAGAATTTGTCATGAAGGATTTAGGAGCAGCAAAATAAATCCTAGGCATGAGGATAAAGCGTGACAGGTAAAAACAAAAAAATAGTTTTGTCACAGGCAGAGTACATAGTAAAGGTACTTGATCAATTTAATATGGGAGGTGCTAAGTCGGTTAGTACTCCATTAGCCAACCATTTCAAGTTATCTAAGGAGCAAGGTGCAAAGACGCAGGAGGAACGAGACTACATGGCTAAAGTCCCATACGCGTCAACTATTGGGAGTCTCATGTATGCTATAGTGAGCACGAGGCCAGACATTACTCAAGCAGTGAGAGTTGTTAGCAGGTTCATGAACAACCCTGAGAAGGAACATTGGGAAGCTGTGAAGTGGATCCTCAGATACCTAGTAGGTACTGTGGATATAGGGTTGTGCTATGGTGGATCGGAAATCAAGCTACAGGGCTACATAGAGTCAGATTTGGCAGGAGATATTGAACACAGAAGAAGCACTACAGGTTATGTCTTTACTCTGGGTAGTGCTGCAGTCAGTTGGGTCTCTCAGTTATAGAAGATAGTATTTATTAGTACGATTGAAGCAGAATATGTTGCGGCTACAGAAGCATGCAAGGAGATGGTGTGGATGCAAGGTTGCATGGAAGGGTTGGGTAAGAAGCAAGCAGATTGTAAGCTGTACAGTGACAGTCAGAGTGCAATACACTTGGCTAAGAATTTAGTCTTTCATTCAAGGACCAAGCATATTGCCATCAGATATCACTTCATACGTTTGTTACTGGAAGATGGATCGATTGCTCTGGAGAAGATTCATACAAGTGAGAATCTTGCGGATATGCTGACCAAAGCGGTCACACGGTAGAAGCTGAAGATCTGTTCAGCTTTGATTGGTCTTCAGGCTTGAAAACGGGGAGGTGGTGCACTCCGGATGAAGAAGACGAAAGTTTATGGTAATGTGTCTCCAAGTGGGAGATTGTTGAGATGTGGAGCCACATTTGGACGGCGGCTCGACTGGTCGTGGACTGGTTCGATTCAAAGTTCAGCGAGTATTAGTTTTTTGGTTCCGCGGTACTCGACCGGTCGAGGCCTATGCTCGACCAGTCGAGCACCCTACTCGACCAGTCGAGGTTACGCAGATTCGTTTCAGGATTTAATGTGGACTGCGGATTTTTGAGTTGGTTTTCGCAGAGGTGAGAAAGGGGAATTTCCTAAACTATAAATAAGGGTCCTCTCAATATTTTTAATTTTTTAAGACATTTTTTCTTTTAAAAAATTGACCGTTGTAGGGTTGTAATGACTGTAACATGTAACGGTTTTGGGACGGTCCTTTATACCCACCATCCCATATGCGTTAGCTATTGGGAGTCTTATGTATGTTATAGTGAGCACGAGGCCAGACATTGATCAAGCAGTGAGAGTTGTTAGCAAGTTCATGAACAACCCCAGAGAGGAACATTGGGAAGCTGTGAAGTAGATCCTCAGATACCTGGTAGGTACTGTGGATATAGGGCTGTGCTATGGTGGATCGAAAATCAAGCTACAAGGTTATGTAGAGTCAGATTTGGCAGGAGATATCGACAACAGAAGAAGCACTACAGGTTATGTCTTTACTCTGGGTAGTGCTGCAGTGAGTTGGATCTTTCAGTTACAGAAGATAGTATTTATCAGTACGACGGAAGCAGAATATGTTGCGGCTACAGAAGCGTGGAAGGAGATGGTGTGGATGCAAGGTTTCATGGAAGAGTTGGCAAGAAGCAAGCAAATTGCAAGCTGTACAGTGACAGTCAGAGTGCAATACACTTGGCTAAGAATTCAGCCTTTCATTTAAGGACTAAGCATATTGTTATCAGATATCACTTCATACGTTCGTTACTGGAAGATGGATCGATTGCTCTGGACAAGATTCATACAAGTGAGAATCCTGCGGATATGTTGATCAAGGCAGTCACACGGGAGAAGCTGAAGCTCTATTCAGCTTTGATTGGTCGTCAGGCTTGAAGGCGGGGAGGTAGTGCACTTTGGATGAAGAATACGAAAGTTTATGGCGATGTGTCCCAAGTGGGAGATTGTTGAGATGTGGAGCCACATTTGGACGACCGCTCGACCAATCGAGTGCCTTGCTCGACTGGTCAAGTGGCCCACTCAACCAGTCATGGACTGGCTTGACTCAAAGTCTAGCAAGCATCAGTTTTTTGGTTCTGTGGTACTTGACCGGTCGAGGCCTATACTCGACCAGTCGAGATTACGCAGATTCGTTTCCGGATTTGATGCGGACTGTAGATTTTTGAGTCGGTTTTCGCAGAGGTGCGAAAGGAGAGTTGCCTAAACTATAAATAGGAGTCCCTAGGGTTTTTCTAGGTATTATGAGAGCTATTCCAAGGTGTGAGCAAAGGGTTTTCTCTGTACTTGAAGGGAGAGGTTAGTATGTTGCCTTGTAATCTTCGTTTTCTTCATAGTGGAAGTTTGCATCCGTGGTTTTTTACCCTTGTTTGGAGTTTTTCCACGTATATCTTGTCTTATGGTTTATTTGAATTGCTTTGATTTTTTTTTTTTAATTTATATTTCTTCTTGTTTATCGTTTGTGGGTGAGACCAAAGATTTGATCTCGGTTCACTGCGTTGTTGGTGTGTTGCGCAACAGTTGGTACAGGTTAAAGGCTCTAAAAAGAAAGGGGAAGGCCCTAAAGGACATACATGGAGGTAATGAGAAAAGACTTGACCTATGGTCTAATTGAACATATGGCTTTTGCTAGACTGGAATGGCGGAGCAAGATTCATGTAGCTGACTCCAAGTAATTGGAGAAGGCTTAGATGACGGCGACGAAGACTTCTATCATCTTCTTCAAGTGTAATCCTTGAATGAGATACACCATGTAACACAAAAGTTATAAGTATGCCTTTTCATGACCGCCAAATATATTTCTTTCCTTATCATTGGCTCGTTTTAGGGAGACGGTGGTCATGTTGAGAGATTGAAGGCTTGCATGCATCTAAAGGCTAAAGAACAATTGAGGTGATTCCTGAATGTTGGGATAAGATTCCAAAAGACTAATAAAAAAATTGCATATTTTTAAATTCTCAAAAAGGAAGAAGCAATTTTTAAATAGGTATTTACAGAGAGAAGTGACAATGCTATTGAGATCAATTTATACTTTGGGAAATTTGTCACTACTTGCTACAAGTACTACACATGTCCAAAGCTTATGGTGTACAAATGTTAATCATGTTGTATGTGTATCTATTGTTAAACAATCGAATATTTTAGAAGGGTAGTTTGTTGAGTTTTAAATGAATGAGACCTTAAAATTGTTCATTATTGTATCTCTTCGAAAAATTGTTCATCATCATGACTCGGCATAGTTCCTGTCATAATGCTTTCCAAAGAGTGAAGCCGTTTGATTTGTTAGTTTTAAGATGTCATCATTATTTCCAACCTTATGGAAAGCTTAGATATCACATGTTTTGTACACATGCACATGTGCTTGCTTGAACGACTCCACATGCATGTGGAATATGCATACCTCAAAAATGCAATAATGCAAAATTCATGTCCCTTCGTCTTCCCTCTTTTTCATACATTTAGGTTATAGTGTTATGTCTAACCTGAGCCCTGCCCAGCCCTATAGGACAGGGCCTTTTTAACAATAGGACCACGGTCAAACTCAATAGACTATTGCCAGTCTAGGCAAACCCTGGCCTGGCTTGGCCGTAGCTTGGGCCATTGCCACCTCGGCCTAGCCCTAGATTGGCCCATCACCACCCTGGGCCAGCCCTAGCCCAGGCCCATTGCTAGCCCTAGTTTGTGTCAACAGTGGTGAAAGACAATTGACTCTTGATCACCTTTAACACCGAGAGCACAATCTCCATAGTGTTTGTTTCATGAGCAAAAGGGATAATGAAATGGTGCACCATCTCTATCCCTTATCTAACGGTAGAATGATTTTAGCTTGTATCCTGAGTCTCTTCAAGATCACTAGGTTATTCCACAAGACCCTCGGTGAGGTGTTCCAAAGTTTGGTTGGGGACCCTTTTAAAAGAAGATGAAGGCTCTTGTCACAATTCTTCATGGTCAGTTTAATTTGTATCATGTGGAAGGAGATAAATTCTCATATCTTCAATGATGTGGTGGCCCTAGTGGAAAATTTACGAAAAGATGTAAAAGAATTAACTTGGTTAAATGGGCCCTCTCGCAATATGAATTTTGAGGTGTGCAAGTGGTGTTGTTCTCCAATGGTTTTTTGCCATAGTTCAAAAACTCACAATCTCAACTTGACTTGATGTCCATCCAGATTGGATCAACTCAAGGACTCAACCAAGTCTTTACCTTCTTTTTTCTTTAAACTCCGCCACACCTATCATATATGCCAACAATAACCAAGTCTTTACTTAACTCGGCATTCGATAATAAAATTAGATATATAAAGTACTTAACGGAGAGAAATATAAAAAAAAACTTATGAGCATTTAAAAATAGTGATTTTTAGAATCACAAACTCTCAGTGTTGTCCAAGCTCAACCATTTCCTCATTTCTGAGAGCTAGGAGGAAATATCTTGGTCTTAAAAAACTGGTTATAGTATGGCCATATTAGCCATATCGTGACTGTATCGACCTCCACCATTACACGATACAAAGGTGAATCAGCCTACCAGAAAAGAAGGGGTTGTATCATCACTAATATGGCCATAAAGGTCCTTTTTTGTTTTTGGTTTTTTCATTCTCTCTCTCTCTCTCTCTCTCTCTCTCTCTCTTTTCACTTTTTTTCTTTGTTTCAAACTTAGAGGAAGCTTAAAAACTTGTTTTGGACTAGATCTGGGCCTATTTTGGGAATGAAAAATACAAGATTTGATTGGGGATTTGACGAATCTGAGCAAAATGGACCATTTTGGGGAAAATTATAAAAGGGGTAAATCATTACTTTTTGCTGTTTTTTCATCTCCTTTTTTGTTGTATTTGAATGAAATGGGCCATAATCCACTAAATCATACTTGGTTTGTGTTCAATTAATGTCTAATTGGTTGAGTTCCAGCAAGTCAAGTTGACAACATTCTTATCAAATAATGGTGATACCATGAAATACATGTTAAAAATACAAAAGAAGAAGAAGAAAAAAAGATTCTAGTGTTTTGCATTCTTTTTTTCTTTTCCTTCCTATTTTCCCAATAAATTTTCAAGATTGCTTGAGCAAGAAACAAATATCATTCGGTGTGGGCATGTATCATTTGACACAGATCCACTATGGTCAATATGACCATATTGTATCGTATTTGTCCTGGCCAATACTCCCACTGTTATTATTATATAAAACCTTGGAAAATATAACCAAACACCATTCAACGACCATTCCTCGACCACCCTCTGACCACTGCTTGATTCACTTATCATCAAAGCTTGATGTGTGAGGGCCTGAGGGGTTCTATTTCATTCAAGTTTGAATTGATGTGGCTCTTAGAAACTGGCTTTGTTCAAAAACCTAGAGAATGGTGGGTGTCAATGCAAGTTGATGGCAGCACAGGAAGGAGGATGGGCCTAAAGGCTTAAGCTAAAAAAAATAAAATCTCAAGGTCACATTAAGGAGTGGGAATTAAGATAAATTCCAAAGGATTAAAGAATCTAAAAAACATCCTGTTTGAGATTTAGGAGATTGATAGGAAAATTGAGTTGCGCATTTCCTCAAAAGAGGTCACCAAGAAGCAACAATTGTAAGAAGCCATCAAAAGGAAAGGATTTGAAGAAAAGATACTGTGGAGACAAAGAGACAGGGTGCCTTGGCTCAAGGAAGAGGATGAAACACCTAATTTTTCATCATATGGCAAATGCGTATAGAAGGGTAAATAGAATTCCCTCATTGAATATTGATAGTAATATAGTGAAAGAATCTCTGGCTATCTGTTCGACAGTCGTGAATTTCTATCGCATTAAAAAAAAAAAAAAAAAATCTGCGAGCTCAAAACAACCTAGAGTTCAATCAGATTAGCGATGCGGATGCAAGCATGCTGGAATCCCCTATAGAAGAAGAGGCGGTTTGGGCCGGAGCGGAGTAACTTGTGTTGGATGACGCTCCGGGACTAGACGGGTTACCCAGGATGTTCTTTCGTTTCTTTTGGACTAAAGATCAAGGAAAATGTGATGCTCCTTATAAAAGATTTCTAAGGTAGTGACAGACGGGCTAAGGATGTGCGGGAGACTCTTTCATCACCTGCATTAAATGTTTTAAGTATCAATATCGCTACAAGTTTCGCTGGCTGGGGATATGGAAACAATGTCGATATCGCCGATAATGTCGCCAATAACTGGAAATGCGGGGAAACATTAGGGAAGCATGGGGAAAATGGTGGATTTTTTCATTGAAACTTTAGGAGATGCTAAAATGCATAGATTTGCATATTTAGGAATAAAAATTCTGCAAAAAAGAATGCATACATAATAACTATCCATTTAATTGGGGGCCTTAAAGCATGTCTTGTTGTAAGAAATCAGTCCAACCATCCCATCTATCCATCCAACCATTAATCCAAGTATTCAACCTTCCATCCAAACATTAGTACTTAAGAATACCGACAACACGATGTTTCATTGAGAAATTGTCAACAATTGGAAAGAAAATTAAAGAATGTGGTCTCAATATCACCCATGTTTCGTTAACGATAATATCATTGACAATTGGATGACTGCAAACAACCTTGCTCCCATAAAAAAATTGAAATGGAATTTTTTTTAATAAACATATTTTTGGCGATATCGATACATTAGCGATATTATCGAAATATCACTGATACACTGGCGATACAAAGTGACACCTTGAATTTACACAATCGAAAATATTGGTGATACATTGGAGATATTGGTACATTGGCGATACAAGTGACACCTAGAATTTACACAATCGAAAATATTGGTGATACATTGGAGATATCGATACATTGGCGATACAAGTGACACCTAGAATTTACATAGTTAAAAATGTTGGGGATACATTGGTGATACTTAATGATACATCGCCAATACCTGGAATTTTTTATACTACTAGTTGTATCGGTATCGCTACCAGTGTTATCGGTATCGCCAAGTTGGACATAGAGATAATATCGGGGATACTCTGAACAATGCCTGTATCCCTAAAGAGGAGGAAACTAAGGATTTGTCCTACTTTCGGCTCACTAGCTTAATATGATCCATTTACAAAATTCTTGCTAGTGTTGGCTTCGTGGTTGAGGAGAGTTTTGGAATCCATCATATCCTTTCCCTTTGCAAAGGGAGGCAGATTTTAGATGGTGCTCTCATCACCCATCATTGGTCAAGAGAGCTGATGCAGGACATGAATTTAATTATGACATGCAAGATTTGAAGCTTTAGATCATACCAATTTTAAACAATCACAAAATTCCACGCCCCACGTACAATCAAACATTCAATCAAGGGAAATCTACGGGGGTCCAAGCCTACATAAGTTTAGGGCTGGATCAAGTAAAATTATAAACCAAACAATGCCCAAAGGAGTAAGATTCATCCACTCTTGCAAAGGATTGTTTCCCAATTCAAGAGATTCACCATGTTTTAATTAGGAGAAAATTTAGGATTTGTAGAAGTTGGAAATGCTTGGAATTTGGGACTATCTAGGGTTAGGGTCGGGGATTTAAGGCGAGAGAGGAGAGAAATAGAAGAGAGAAGGAACCTGAGATGATCCATGCGTGTGGATAGCAACCCGACCCAGGCGCATGTGCGTGAATCCCTGTCCGCACGTGTGTGGGGCCCACGGAACCGGAAAAGGCCACCTAGGGTGGGATCGGCCGGGGTGGCCCACTCACACACCAAATCTCATGTTGATCCGTTGTCCGGTTTGTACGTGGTGCTCCGTCGAAGTTTCAGCCCCTCTGGCGGGCTAGAATCTAAAAATCTGCTGTGGAGGAGAACCTGGGTACAAAAAGGGGTAAATCTGAAGATGGGAGGGCTGTAGAAGAAGATGGATGTAGGGTTTAGGGGGTGAGGATGATTTGGCATGGTTGTAGCTTCGCACCATGGTAGTTAACCCTTCGAGGGAGGGAGAGTTTCGCACCCAATTAGATTCTTCAACTCAGAGAGAGAGAGAAGAAGAAAAAATGCAGAATTTTATTTATAAAGCTTCAATGAAAAATACCTACATGGGGTTGCCTATTTATAAGAAAACCCTAAACTCCAAAAGCTGCGCCATATGCGCACACTAATACTTAGAGATGAAGTAACAAAAATAACAACTAATCTACACAATCAAAATCGTTCATGATGTTTCTAATAATGATAATAACCAAAACTCAAAATCCTAGATCATTTAGGGTAGTGAGTCACGATCATGAGATCCAATGGTGGAATCCACATGATGATCGGGTCCACTCCAATGCTCCATAGCACAGCCCTCTAACTAAGAGGTCCTCCATAAATGTCGTCGTCGATCCAGATCGATAGTGGGGCCTTCCTCCTCCTTGAGTACGTGTGTAGGGTGGGGGGCGTGCGCATGCGCATGATGTCCCCATCAAGAGCATAAACCATGGGTAATATGCAAGATTGATCTGGAGAAGGCATACAACAATGTTGATTGAGATTTCCTTGAGGGGTTCAATGCGGGAATGCATCTCATCGACAACCTATTCCATGTTGGTGAACGGATCTCTGAAAGGCTAATTTGCTGGGTCTAGGCGGATCAGGCATGGAGATCATCTCTCCCCCTTCTTGTTTGTCATCATCATTGAAGCTTTTAGAGAAAATTTAGATAAAGATAGAAGGATCTTATTGAAGTATTCATGGTTAGTAGAAGTGAAATCATTGCATCGCATCTACAATTTGCCAACGACATGTTTATTTTGTATGAAGTGAAGAGAGTTTGTGCTCCATTTGCAATGCATCGTGGTATTTGATGCATCTTCGGGCCTCACGGTGAACCCGTCAGAAGGTGAAATGATTGACTTCAGTGTGGAAGCCCCCATGGTTAGTGATCTAGCCGGAATTCGGGCTACAAGCGGAGTTCTATTCCAACTACCTATCTTGGGCTTCCTTTGTGTAGTAATTCCATCCAAAAAACTTGTGGGGTTTGGTGATTATCAAAATGGAAAGGAGATTGCCTCTTAGAGTGGAGGTATCTCAACTTTGGTGGAAGGTTGACACTCATGAAGGCAGTAATGGTTGCCATGCTGGTGTATTTCCAGTGTAGTCAAAGGCGTTCCAGGCTCAAGCCTTTGCACTTGGGGCCTATTGTGCCTCCAAACCCTAGGTGAGGCATTTACCTCAAGCATGCACCTAGGTGTGCGCCTAGGTACGCTTGAGGCACCTGTGGCTTTTTGCATGAGGGTACCTCACATATGTGGTTTTTTGGGTATTTTACCACCCTATAAGGACGCAAATAGACGAGAAATGTGCATTTTAAGCCCAATTTCAACCACTTTTTTTTCTCTTTTTCATATTCTTTCCTCAAATTTCAACAACTTTTCTAATCTCATTTTCTTCTTGACCTTGTGTCTGAAGGTCATAAAATTGGACTTCTTGAAAGTAGTTTGAGCTTCAATTGATGCCATACAAGAGATTTAAGGTGAACTGGGATTTGGGAGGAAATGGAAATTTTAGGTTAAGAAGATTTGGGGATTTTGGAAAACTAGATTATAGGGCTTTGAAAATTTAGGGTTTTGGAAAACTGTGGCCTTGGATTGGTGAATTTAGGGGATTTGGGAAAAATGAAAATTTTAAAGCTGGGATTTGGGAAAATTCAGAAATTAGGATTTAGAATTGTGGAATTTGGGGAAAATTGGGGATGTGGGGCTTTGGGCTAAGGGGAATTGAATGGTATTGACTTTGATTATTTCAAAAGGAAAAAACATTTATATCAATAAGTAAATATTAATATTTTATTATAGAATTTTTATTTTTTATTTTTATTTTTTTATTTTTTTTAAGTTTGCACCTGGAATTTCTAAACTTGCTCTAAAAGCTCGAACTGATAGTGCATAGAGAATTAATCCCTTTATCTTATAGCCCAGACCCCACATCTCATGGGTTATGACCTCTACCGAACCCCCCTCGTGGGCTCCAAATCACATGGTTACTGCCTCACACGAGCCACCTGTCTCACACGGGCTGCCCACTCCGAGTGTGTCCCCGCATCCCACTGGCTACCCCACTTGAGCCCGGTGTGATAATGCCTCTGCATTAGACTTTTTATAGAAAGTGAGTGAGAAGTCTAAACAAAAGTTCCACCACTTCTCAGGATGGCATGGGCCTTTGGCCTATGAGAATGATGAATGAGACCCTGCTACCAAAGTGAAACATTCTTTCATGGCCTCTATGCCACTGTTTTAGTTTTAAGGAGCTCAAAGTGTTGGAATACTTTGTTTTGTGTGGAACTCAAGTTTGTCTAGACCATGATTTTTAGGTGGCACCTATTGAAATCTGAGGAGGTAAAGTTCATGAATATAACGCATCTTCTTTCCCAGGTGAGGATATTACGACATGGCAATGGGATACTTCTACTTTTTCGATTAAATCTTTATACTTTCGGCTGTCTAATGAAGATGCTCCTAAAGCATCTATTGACTGGTTTTGAAAATTGAAATCCCCTCTAGGGCCATCGCCTTTTCATGGCTAGTGGGACAGGATCGTATATTGATAATTGATTGTTTGCAGTGGAGGAACATGATTGTGGTTAATGGATGTTGTATGTGCCTAAGAAAAGTGGAAGATCACGTCTTGCATATCATGGGAAGTTGCCAATCATAATCTCTAAGCCTGCAAATGCCACACACGTGCACCACCTGTGCCAATGAGGCAGACGAATCTGGACTCTTTATCCAGTGGAGCTGGTGTATTTGCCTAGTCCAGAAGTGGAAGTCAGTCTAGTCTTCAGGTGGGCGACATATGTATGAACCAATGGATGGTTAGGAAAAGATAAACACTAGCTCACATTCAACATGCATGCAACCGTGGGGTCTCCACCTTATGAATGTCTTGGATCATTTTTTGAATCATGGATTCAAGTAAGCTGTTAAAATGGATGGACAACATGGATTTAAGGTACATGCATTATGGTTACCCAATATTGGTTGTATGTTACTAGTATGTAGTAGATAATATTAGGTTAATTACTTTGATTCTACTCATGGGAATTCAAGAATTTGTTTATTCACTTTAAACACATTTAGTCAGTAAGGTCCAACCATCATCTTAACATCTAGTCACTTTAAACACATTTAATTTAATTCTACTCGTGGAAACACTTAAATAATTGGAACCATGTTAACATGTGTGGGGGCACATTAGAATCTGCATATGATTGCTTGTGGGTATTTGCATGTTATGATAATTTTCATTCATATTTAACATTGCTTTTAAGCTTTTTCAAATCATTATATATTGCTTCGAGTTCTAAACACATGGCTATTGGTATTTCATGACATGACAACAGACTGCGGGAGGCACGATCCGGATCTCAATGAGGAGATGGAGAAGCAATTCGTCGATCTCTTGACAGAAGAATTGCGGTTGCATGAGACAGTTGCAGAAGAACACAGCCATCACATGAACCTCACTTTCATAGAAGCTAGGAGGCTGGCTTCCCAGTACCAGCAAGAGGCTGAGAAATGTAATACTGCGACTGAGACCTGCGAGGAAGCCAGAGAGAAGTCCCAAGCAGCCCTGACTAAAGAGAAGAAGGTGACAGCCACGTGGGAGCGGCGGGCCCGCCAGTTGGGTTGGGAAGGGGCATAGATCCAACGGACAGATGTTGCATAAGCTGTACTTTTCCATCTCGTTGCTGTCTTAATTATGTAGTAATCTGCCTCAGCTGTAATCTTTTTTGTTGCACAATTAGATTTTATCTTTCTATATTCATACCCCTCCCCAGTGCATGAATCTATTTCTTTGAGAAGGGGAAAAAAAGAGGAAAAAAACCAAAGTTTCCTAATGCCCCTTTGAGTTGGGGGCATTAACCCATCAACACATAAAAGTTGCCCAAGGAGTAAGAGTGGTATATGAATGATTTTGATTTTTTGACCACTGTCAATACCTTTGGTTTTTTTTTTTTTTTTTTAAAGATCCACATTGGTTACATTGTTTTCTGGTAGTGTAAGAGGGGTATGTTAGTATTTTACGAAATGGCGGAATATTAATATAATATTGAAAAAGATATGTGATTTGGAATATAATTTCGTGCCAACCTTTTATTTTTTTAATCTTTGCTCCATACAATGTGGTCTTTATGGTGGGCTTGCAGGTTTTGGTTGATTTGGAAGGAGCGAAATGTCGGGGGACCGTGGAAGCACGCAGAGATGAATCAAGCAAAGTACTCTAATTGCACAATCAAGTCCGCTCACAAACACTTCGAATGTAATGCAGAAAAACCCTTCGGGAAAAAACCACGGCACAAAACGACAACAATGCACTATGAAAGTAGAAAATTACAAGAGAGAGATTATCTGATTTGAACAAGCCTTGAATCACCCCAATCTATGCCCTTGAAATACAAACAAATTAGAAAGCTCTTGCGTACCCCAAATCCTGATTACATCATATATGCAACATACACGAGAATCACAATCGAAATCGTCACTTAACGCAATCTTGCGCGCTTGATGACACTTTGATGACATCGGCAGACTGTCAATGGCATCAAACACCCTCCATGTCATCGAGTTGAACGCCAAAACGTTCCAGCGACTAAATATCAATTTTTCGATTATTATTATTATTTTTTCGATAGCATCGAGCAAGACACCACAAAGTGTCTGGGATTTCTGGATTTTCTCGATGATTTGAGACATCAACAACACAGTAATCATGGTTTTAAAGATTAGTGTTGGCCCTTCTAATTTTCAATATGATATGGACTGATAAGGCTCAACAATCCGGCAATTATCCTCATCCAGGTCCTCCTATACCCTTTGGTATTGGCCGATGTGGGCTCATATATGGGTATGGCTAGATTTTATCAGATATTTAAAACCATGGTCACCATAAATGTTTGAAAAATAAAGCAAAAATAGAGATAAACTTCCAAAGGGGATAGAGGCAAAGCAGTGGATCAAGTGACCTCATCAGGGATGGATTCGCTCATTGTCTGTTATCTTGGCCTTTTGGACTTGTCTTTGATTCTTGTATCTCTTTGCCTTTGAAACAATTAAAATAATAGTCCTCTTAAAAATAAAAAAAAACTAAAATAATAGCGATGCTGTTTACACCCACCCTCATGGACTTTTATTTTATTTATTTATACTTTTGTGGTACACCACCAGCTACGATTTGGTGGTGAACATCCACCCTACATGTGGCATAGATATTCTTCGTGCCGAAAGCATGAGCCCCACTGGATGGATCTGCACGATCTTGACGATCTGATATTGCTTATTAAATTGAACTGATGGTTACAATTTCTCTTTCACCATTCAATTCCATGGGTATCTATCTATTAGGTCGATGTGTTTTATAAGGATACGATTCATCAGCAATGCGGCCGTGGAATGAAGGGTCTAGATTGACATACATTATGTAGTTGCTACAACCATAATCTCACCAACATGGTCACCCTCACAAGGTGTTGGGTACTAAGTAGATAATGGCCATCTTCCAAGCAGGTTGCTGTGAATGAACTGTTAGGACTTCAGAAAAACAATATAGATTTTTCTTACTAGAATATTGGATCCCCATCTACATTTAATAAAAAGCCAATAGTTAAGAGTTTTATGAAGAAGCAAGCAAGTATAGCACTCCACCTTATAGACTTTGGTTATTATGACTTTCTTTATCTAGAGTTTGTGATCTTGCCTACCAGTGCACTTATATTGACCAAATCCTTCTATCTCTCATTGTTAGTGCTTGGCTTAATATCTCACACAAGTTTACATGATGGATTAACATATCTTAACCATTGAATGTCCACCAAAATCGATTTAAAAGAAATCAACTAATAAAATTGAATTTCAATGGTTGAAAAAAATAGTCATTAGAAAACATTAAACACATTGACCAACTTAGAAACATTTTGTGGATTGTCCATACCATAAGACCGGTCTATAAATGTCCTAGATAAACAAGTGGATCAGATGTTGAATCATGTATGTAAGCCTTGACTAGATCTTGACGCTTGCAGCCAGCACCACCCACATGTTAGACACCAATTTAACCTTTTAAAGTGAGCTAAAGTATATATCATTAGGTCTTTGAACTCGACATACATCCTTAAGGCCAAAGATTAGATCTGTCAATACTACATTCACAAGTCAATCTAGTTTAGCCAAAACGGGTCTCTCGATCTAGAGTAGATCTGAACTAGGGGTGTATACGAACCGAGTTATCTCGGTTAGCTCGCTCAACTCAACTCGAAAAAGCTTGATTCAACTCAGTTTGGAGCTAAGTTCTAGCCGAGTCAGGCTGATTTTTTTAGCATGAAAAAATTTTGAACCGAGTTTGAGCTTGCCCGAGCTTGACTCGACTCAGATCAAACCCCAACTCAAATTGAACTCAGATCAAACTAGTTCAGTGACTCGGTCACTTTGATATTAATGTTGCTCACCAAGTGTTTGATGAAATGACTCAACGAAGTGTCGGCGAGTGACAAAGAAGGTATGTATATGAAACAAATACCATTTTTTCTTGATTTTGATGTTGCCTATAAGGTGTTTGATGAAATACTTGTAAACAACTGTTGTTGTTTTACACATAGTGAGAAATTGAAAGTGCACTGCATGTATTTGTGAAAATACTGCGGAGGCTCGATTTTGGCTCGAACTCGGTTCGAACTGGCCCGAGCTGCTGATAGAACTGAGCCGAGTTGGCCAGTTAGGCTCAAGGACCGAGCTGAGCTGAGTTCGAGCTAGGGTCAACTAGTGGTCGAGCCAAGTTGAGCTGAGGCCAGCTCAACTCGGTTCGACTGGGTGCACACCCCTAACCTGAACTGATCTAGCAATGCAACTGCCCGGTGAGTCCATCACCATGAGCATATTCCCATGGCAGATTTACATTCTTATGTGAAGTAGGGCAAAGTATTTTAACTTCTTGTCGCGTCCAATGGTGGAGTTCCATCCCTACTTGTCATCAGTTCTCTCACATAAGAAGACCACGTCAAGAATAAATAATCATAGGTTGGCCTGACAACCTACTAAATGGTAACTTAAATAGGGTACTGAGATCCATGACTCACAATTCTCCACTAATATATGACCATTGTGTCTTGTCTCAATTTTTTTCAAGAACAAGAATCCCTATCATTAACCTATACAAACATCACATTATATCAAATCTCACACATATTAAGGAGCAAATGGATGAATCACGCAAAAATGAAAAATGAAGCCTATAATATAAGCATTGGGTTTTCAGTCATAATACTACGATAGACTGAGCTAGTAGATTTTGGTGAAGACGAGATTGTATTATGAACATTCGGCACTCTGGTGGATGAAAGATACTAGAATACTACAAGAAAATGTGATAAACATCACTGAGATTTTGAAAATATAGCAAAGAATACACTATAACTAATTCTATTTGTGATCTTTTCAAACTATATTCAGCTTTTAAAATACTCTGTTTTTTTTTTTTTTCTTTTTAATCACAATATTAACTCAAAAAATAGTAAAAACATTTAAAATTATATTTTACATATTAATTTACAATAAAAAATTTTATTTTCTTAAATTTAAAAAAAATATATATTTTTTATTTTATTTGCAGAGACCAAGATTTCTCACTATGCGAAAGGTGCACCTTATTCCATAGACCATGAGTCTGCATTTGGTTGGTCCTACTCATCAATGTGGACCTTCCATTCGATTAGGCACACCTCTTATCTCATGATCCTCGATGTAGAGAACATTCTTGGGCTCTCTGCTTTTGAAAACCAGCTCTTGTTTGGTGATCAAGATCATTGATTTGGTGGGCCTTAGATCAGAAGATCATAGCCAAATACATTTTTGGTCAGCTCTCATCTGAATGTGATTATACCTGTAATTTTTCCTGAATGTCTATTTGCAGGCCATTGACTGAAGGTAGTTGATTTGGTAGGCTTGATTTGTGGGTTGACTAGCTACCACCTGATGCACCACTCAGGTGTTCATGCTAATCTGGGCATGTAGAGGTGTATGTGGGAATGGAAAAGCTTCAAAAAAGAATGCCCAACGACCTGCCCCTTGTGAAAAAATCCAAAACCGTCCATTTCCAGGCCAGATTATTAGAAATATGCTGTCTACAAAGCCCATATGCAGTCAAGAGGCCTAGCCATCACAGACAGGCTTATGTGCCAAAATGGTTCACGTGTGAGAGATCTAAACCTTTCATCAAGTGGGGCACACTGTTTAGACCATCAAGCTTGCTACAATGTACAAAACAAACAGACAATTCGAACAATTCTTCCCAGCCATCCATTTTCTTTCCACACTGCAACCCATTGAGCATTGCAAGTGTGGCCCAAACGAGGGAAGGCTCAGATCTAATACACATGCAGATGGGAGGCTCCATATGCGTGTGGCTACAGCCATCTTTACTTCTTTTTAAGAAAAGCAAATCTCACATTTCTCCTTCTAAAGCTTGGATCAAATACCCCCGGCAGGAATAGAAATACATACAAATATCTTAGAGAAAAAACTATCACTTTTAGCATCTAAAACAAGTGAAAAAAAAAATCCCAATTCCAAGTGCAAGACCCCTTCTCTCAATGATTTAAACCAAAAACCCAAATCACATTTTCAATAAAAACAAATGGAATTTGATCAGAGGCATTGAAAAGATCAACAACAGCAGGAAGTTGGTGCCACTCAGTCCCACTTCCTACTAATCATAGCGAGCATTGGCATGGATAACATAGTTCCAACACTGCATCATTTCCCTACACAATTTCATAGATAGATGCATGATACATGTATACATGGTCTTATAAACAGATCCCAAGTTGAGATCATTAAGATGGCCCACCAGATAATCTCCAAAGAGTAACAATTAGAAATGAAAATTGACAATCTTTTAAATGCTGTTGATTCTTATGTCATCGCTCCATTTGTCGCAAAAATTATGGACACTAAAAAGAAAATCGAACAAGCAATCTAATGAACATGAAGCAATGGGTGTGTTGGATTAGGATTTGGCACACATGACATAAATAGATAAAGCAAATACATGATGGTACAAACCCCCTCTAGGAGTCCATGAACCCAGCAATGGAAGTTACCTGAGATTAAAAAAAAAAAAAAAACCTCACATGCACGTTCCAAGTGGAAAGACATCATACCCAATGTCTCCATCAATCAAAGCAACCTCATCTCGCTCCTGCACAGCATAAATCATGTATTAATAAAATGTTTTTTTTTTTTTTTTCAATCATGTATTAGTAAAATGATGAGGATTGAAGAAAGCAGATTGCAATAGCAAGAAATGATGCTACTCGCAAATAAGAGAGATTGCAATTGGCATGTTTGGTGACAAAAGCAGCTCCTGTTTAGGTGTCTGGACAGCTAAAAGCCTAAGCTTTCGATGGGAAGTACGGAATATCCTTCCACAAATACTAACCCATATCATATTGTTGGGGTGACTTGTGATGGCTGCCAATAAGAGTAGTCATCTGATTCCTACTAGGGCTGCAAACCCAACCTGAGTTTAGGTTGGGTCCGTTGCCAAGTTCCTTAGGTCTAGTTACAGTTGAAAAATGCTGACTAGTTTGAAATCAGGTTGGGCTCGGGTTGAGCAATTCCGGCCAGGGTTAGGTTGCGTTAGTGATAATCATATGTATTTGGGTTGGGTTGGATCGAGAATAGAGAAATTTGGGTGGGCATCTTGGGTTGGGTCCTCTTAGGGCTGGGTCAGGCTCAAGTTGACCTGAGCCAACCCAACCCGCCCGAGTTGCATCCCGATATCCTCATCATAATAGCAAACATATAACTCGTGTGAGATCTAGTTCACCTCAGAGTGTATGTACCTTATGCCCGAAAATCAGTCTGGTCTGGTCATTAGATGGGTCCCATGTGAAAAAAAAAGGACGAATATAAAGAACTGACCAGTTGTCCTAAATTTAGGCACATCTTCTGACAAGCAGATATCATGGGAATAAAGTACGTGCACAATGTATGCAACAAAAGTAAATAACGCATGGACCGTTGACACCACATTCTTAATGGGCATACTCCAAATCTTAAAAATTGCATTCCCTGAACCCATGTTAGACAAATGCTGACACAGCTATTGCTAAAAGCCTCAATCTTTTATTTCTTGCACTTTAGCGTATCAATACTTTGTACTATTTTTACGTACTTGTGGTCACCAAGATACATTGCTTCTGTATACTACATAGTCATGAAATAAATTCCATAGTTATATATTTTTGGATCTCTCTCGTTGAAAATAAACACACCTTGGGCAACTGCCGCCCTTAATGTGCCCAGTGCTTTTAGAGTGTGGATGATCAAATCATCCATCTGAACCATCCATTAGGTTCACACCACTTTACATGGGCAACAATGAAATTTCACACCAACCAGAGTAACTTTGTCATCCAATCAATGCCATACAGAAATGCATCATTTGGAGGGGGCCAGTGATTAATATGGATAGTTCATTTAATAGTGCACACTTTGGATAACATGTCTCTGAGGAACTATTTTAATCAGATCAAATAATTGCAACGTTAGCATCATGGCACATGAAAAACATGGGGAAACCAACAAACAGTCTGGATCTATGATCCTGTCATGTGTACAAAGGGCACATTAAGAGCATCAATGTGCCCTAGCTCATATTAATGTTCCCCTTTTGTTCAATGGGTCCAGAAAATTATTGATAAATACCTTTCAGTATCACTATATATCATCCACCCCGCGTGAGTTTTCCACAGCTTGCATGTCTAACTCCTAATATCTATTTTGTCCCTCCCTTCCTCCTCCTCCTCCCCCCCCCCCCCCCCCCCCTCTCTAAAGGCTGTCTGTTGAAGTTATATAGTTTTGGATCCATAAACAACAACTAATTAATGAAAGGACCATCAAAATACAGAGAATCTGGAAAATGGTAGGTCTCATCCCAGATCAGATGCACCTCAATGTTGTCAACACTACTATCCAATTTGATCATTGGTGTATGTTGAAACATAAAAATACAGTATGTCTAGATAACAAGTGTCGACACTAGCAGCAATAAGCCCAAAACAGTCTATGTATGCATATTGCAGAAGACAAACAGAGAGATACAACGTGCACACGTTGAATTTACCCAAGGGCCTGTTTGGGTTGTAGAAAAGAGAAGAAAATAAAGAACTTTTCCCATGATGGGATGTTTTACTCCATTTGGATAAGTAAATAGTGGATTCCAATAGCAATCATTAGAATTCTCCACAGTCAGATTCTCATGCACAAGATATGAGGTGACTTTTGTGTCAAAAAATGAGATTTCCACTTGCAGTACATGCAAGACTCCTAAAACGGAATCCATTTTGATAGTGCTCAGGGAAATCATCATTCAATAATTGATTGCAATTTTCTTTTATTTTCTTTTCTTTCTTTTACCACAATCCAAACAGGCACTAAAAAGGAAACTAAATTCCATGGAAACCAAAACGATGATATGGATACATAGATAAATGTAAATTATCACCACCACCACCATCATCATCATAGTTTTGCCCCAGCTATTTGGGCAAGATATTGCACTACAATAAAATAATTCATATTTACAATATATAATTGTGATGAATTCATAAAATGTATACAGACACAGAATGAGTTGAACATTAACAAGCATCCTTTTTATTAATAAAATAGGTGTTGGGAGGTAGTTTTCTCTGATACAGTAAATATGGCTAGTTAATACTTCTCATACAGATATTTATAAGCAGCATAGTAGGCTTACAGTAAGTAAATAAAATGGGATCTAACCTTTAAACCAACAAGCTACACAGCAGATTTGTGGACAAGCGTTGAGTAACACATCTACTCATGATCGCAGTGCGTTTTCAATGGACCTAAGCAGTTAGATGGGATGATTTAACTCAAATTTCAATGGACCCAAGCAGTTAGAAGGGGATTATTTAACTCAAACTAGTAACCATGCTGTGTATATTTTGGTAAGATCACACGTGCCAATACACAGCACGCACACACACAATGACATGTGGGATGGTCTATCATTGATCTGGACTCATCAAATGTTCATACTAGTATGGGCAAACCATGGTGCACGAAATCACAACAATCAGATGATCCTAACCCTTTGAAAGTGGGCCATTTTGTTACAACTTTTCAATTTAAAAGAGCGATAGATTGGATTTGCCAAAACAAAAGTGCTTAGAATCATAAGCAATCCATGGTGGGACTTATTGAAGAGATGTTTCAATATGATGGTTGGAAATATTGTCTCCATTTGACTGTCCATTTTTCCCATTTTCTTGATGGTTAGAATTGTCCAATCAGAGTGTTTTTTTTTTAAAAAAAAATTATTTTTTTTTATTTTATTTTTTTTGCATCATGGCTTGTCCCTAGTGTGGCGTGAATGAATGGACAGTCAGAATCAATGATTGGCCATCCTATATCAGTTAAAAGCACTGCATGTGTGTGTGAGCTCATGCCCCAGTTCTAAAACTTGAGAGTGCTCTTGCTAAGAATACCTACCATGTTTTCAGAAATAAATCATTATTTAGAATACTAAGCAGCCAATGAAGGACAACTTTCTAAGTCACCACCAGATGACCCAGACCATAGTGACAAATCGTGTTCTTGGCAATTTCTCGGCAAGAATCTTCTCAAGATATTTTCAGAATTAGGGGTCTTCTTAAGGTATATTCAGGAAAATTTAGCAGAAAATCTTTAAAAACTATAAATAGAAAAAGAAAATAAGTTATTGGAAAAAATAAAAAGGACAGCAAATTTTGAATGTCTATATAATATCATGATACTATAGGGACTTCGGAGATATTTTGAAAAATATTGGCATTTTGTTGAGTAAATACTTTTCTGAAATACTGGACTACATTTTCAAAATATCTGAGATATATGTCACGATGATCTAGAACATTCTAGTGGTGCTCACTTGGATGGGCTACTTGGAAACAATCCCATTGTTTAGATACCTTCATCATTCATTCATACAAATGTGTTGTAACATGAACAGTTATTTCTAACTGTCATAAGTATGGATGGTGAAAATTGCGGATCACTGGGATCTTTTGCCAGATTGCCTATCCACAGAGGGGTTCATTAACCACATGATGAGCCAAGAGAGGACCATACAATGAGAGAGTAACAAGTTTATGTGACACTTAGTCTATTTACAGATAGAAACATGAAAAGCCAAAGCAGAAGAGTAACTTACCCGTTTTATTATGGCACTCATTAGATCGTCAAATGAACCACAATTATTAGGATTGAAACCTCCCTGCAACTTCGCATTCTCCATAAAGTAATCTTCCTTCAAATTCATCGAGCTATCTGTAGTCAATTTCCCAATATCACCGTTCTGCATGTTAAATGAAGCACCAGAATTTGATTGGCCCATCGATGTCATATCCATGTTTCTATCACAGACACCATTGCTTTGCCCCACATCTTGGCCCATGGAGCCCATAATACCATGATCAGGCAACAAACAGTTTAAAGAAGAATCGAAGACAAGATTTTGGTTGTTGACGTAATCCCGTTTATGGTCTTCCAACTTTTGAGCATAACTTATATTCTGCCCAACACTATTGCTCATGGTTCCGAAATTCGAGAACTTTGAATTTCCATCAATCTCCCCGAGCATAGACCCAGCATTAAAGCCAACTGAGCTAGCTTGGCAATGCGGATCTCTTCCTGTCATTGAATCATGTAGAGGTGCTGTGGCAACACTGGTGGCAGAAATATTTAGCGGATTGATGTCAACATGTGAGGCTATGGATGAAAGATTATCCCTCAAGTTACCCGAAGACAAATCATCGTGACTGAAAGGGCCACCACGCATAGGCAAAGCATTTGATGAATACCCAGTCAATTGAGCAGCGGCTTTCCAGGTGTCACTACATCTACCATGATCGGGCAGATGGGTAGAAACCCCACCACTGATATCAAACTGTTCTGGATTCAATGGCCCCATTCTTACAGATGATTGATTTCCCAGACCCCCACATAGTGCCCGCTGCTGATGTCCTTGTAACAAGGGGTTGTTTGGGTTGTTGAGAAAGGAGTTGCTACAGATACTGGCAGCCGTTCCAGTGTCGGAAAAACCACCAACACCAGTCATTTGTTGATGAGCAATCGGAAAGACCCTTGAATTATCAACAGGAGTTGATAAGTCTCCTAGGCGAGAAACGGACTTGTTTTGTTGCAGTTGATCGAGTTCTAGTGAATGCGGCATCCCCTGAAGTAAATTCCCATGCTGGCTTCCGGGAAAGGCAGCCCGCTGCAACTTCCCGAAATCATTCATAGAACTGCCTGAATTGTGGGCATGACCAAGTTGAATCATTCCGGACGAAGGAAGTCCACGCAAGGCCAAACTGTTCGGGCTGTTTAATCTACCAAGCGCCCCTGCACCTTGAAAAGAGGCAAGAGCAGTTTTCGGTAGCTGCCCAGATCCAGTCATGGCATGAAAGCCTCCAAGCCCATCCAAAGAGCCCATATGCAAATAGGAGAGTTCCTTGCCACCTAAAGCAGCAGCAATATTTGCCTGTTGGCTTGCCACGTTACTGATCCTTTTCAGGTAGAGCCTATATTTCTGCAATCACAAGTCAACATGCAATGGAAAGCTAAATGTCAAGCAAAATAGCCACCTTAAGAAGCATAAACAATGAAAAAAAATGCCAATCGAAGTGCAGAAACCAAAGATTGCATCAGGAAAGAAAGAAGGATCTTGCCTGAAGATGGCTTGCAACATTCTCTCTTGTGAGCCTTTCAACATTCATAAGGTCAAGAATCCTCTTAGGAACCGCCTCTGTATAAAAAACAACAAAATAAAAAGAAAGGAAAAAGAAAAAGATTTAGGCCATGAACAACTAGCCCTTCTGCAGTTACCCACGAGTAAGATTGATTTCAAAGCCTCCTCTCCTCATAGTTCATGCGACAGGTGTATGTGAGTCCCAATTCATTAGGTGGACCACACGTATAAGAAAGATGGTTCAAACCAATTGGCCAACTGTCCTCATTTGAGGTGCAGGCGTGGCCCACCTGTGAATTGACCAGACCAACCTGATTTTCATGACGTAGAATATGCACAGTGAGGCACACCAGATAAATGTCCAGATCTCATGCATGCCACTAAGCAGTTGATTATCAAGCATTATTGATGATGGGAGAGAAACTCACTGTCGATGCCTAACTGATTAACAGCAGCTACGAATTTCCGATGCAGCTCAACAGACCAAACCACCCTCGGCTTTTTCTGGGACGAGGAGTCTTCATTGCCATTACCATTTTCATCGCACTCATCATCATCCTCTTCATTCTGATCCTTGCGTTTCCGGTTGAGTTTCCCACTTGGATCAGCTGATCCTGTCGTATTGGGTCCCGTTTCACGATGTGACTTCTCCCCATCATCTCCCTGCCCAGTATTATTGTGATCCTTGGAATCAATCTTCCTCCTGACTACATGTTGCCAGATGTTCTTCAGCTCTTCAATCCGGACAGGCTTCAGTAAATAATCGCAAGCACCATGAGTTATCCCCTTCATCACGGCTTTGGGGTCGCTATTTGCAGATAACACTGCAATGCCAAGATTCAGTTGCAATAAATCAATACGCCTCAAGTAAAATTGTGATTTCCAAAATTCAATCAATTCCTCAGTTTTGAAAAGGAACATTTCAAGACGAATGCTCCTTGCAGACGCATATCTTCCTTTGCCTAACCGGAGGCAGCACATGTTCCGACATGTCATACGTGTGGCTGTCCAGGTTGTTCATCAAGCAGGCCCCAGAAATAATGCGCAGTGGCCAAAAAATCAAGCTAGTTCACACATCAGACAGGCACGCACTTCTATGAAACGATGGACAGTTGGAAAAAAGGATAACCAACAGTCCACATTCATTATGTGTGGCAAATCGGATGAGGCTACACCATTAATGTGTCCTGACCCAAAGATGAGGCCAGTCTGCACATCAGATGGGTCCACATGTTCAAGATAAATGGGCGTTTAGAAGGAATGTTTAGCAATCTACATTCAACATGGATGTATGGCCCACCTGATGAGTGGGCCAGCATGATTTTTCATGCCAGCACACATTAACAGCGGGGCCTACCTAGCCAACAGCCTGCATCCCTGACATGTAAACCACACCAGCACATGTTGAAGCATCTAGTTTTGACAACTGCAGATGGGTGTTCAGCAAGTAGCATTCCTCGCGCACCAAGGAGGTGAGTTGATTGAAAGGCTACTATTGGGGCTTTTTAGTCTAAAAAAGAAACTATTGAAAATGATGAAAAAGAAACCTAAAGCAAGGACTATCAAAAATGAAATATTATGTATAAAGCTGAATTGCATATGATCTTTGCACATATGAGATTCTTTTTTATTATTATTATTTTTTATTTACACACGCACCCGCCACACACCCACGCACACCATAGTGGGATTTCACCACCTACGGGTTTCGAACCCAAGACCTTGTGTTGAAACTCCTTAGAGTCTACCACTCGGGCAAGTACTGGAACCCATATGAGATTCTTTATTTACTCTCATCTTTCTAATCCACAATATTAACTAATTAATAAGAAAGAAGGAAATTGGCAAAGAGAAAAACACAACAAAAAAAATACAAAGAAGATGATACAGGTACAACAAGATCAAAGATTTTTTAAAAAATAGGATAGAAACAACTATAGGCCAAGAAAAATCCCTGAACATTCGACAATAGTATCATATCAACAGCATTGGATGCAGAACCCTCTCCTCAGCTGAAGAGTCCGTCTTCTCGCATTTTCCTCTTTCATCTTCAAAACTTTGAAGGTAGGATAACCATCGAGCAAGAAAGTTAACAGAGTGAATCGGAAACCCAGTCGGTCCATGTTATCACAGATGTCCGCATGCCAGACATGGTTCCCAGGCATCGGAGCTCATGGGTATGGAAATGTACATTACCCATGGTAGGTAGTGCTATGGTCAGCACCAGCCGACAACCCATTCACCAGAAACCAATCAATTCCTCAGTTTTTAGAGGACCATTATAAACTAACTAAATCAATGCAACCCTACAGCCATGGTTGGAGAGGGACCATGGTTCGATTGTCAAGATCAACTCATTCATCTGATGTTGCCCAGCTTCCATGGGGCATTCCCCAAAAATCTCCCAGCTTGGAAGATCCTAATAGAGGTTAAAAGAAATGCAGCAATGCCCGGGGAAAAGGGACCAAATATTGAATGGCTAGGATCTCCCAATCTGGAAGATTTAGGGTCATCCCACGTCATTATGATGCCTTCGCTCCTCAAACAATGGGGCCCACTTGTATATACTGGGGCATAATGAAAGAGCCCCATAATTCATCAAGCTCTTGATCCATAACTAAACTATACAAAATGAAGAAAATAATTGAAAACTTGTATTTCTACCAAGAATTAACTGCAAAAGTGAAGTCAAAGGAAGAAACTATTCATATTTGAAGTGAATTTTGCAAATCTCAGAGTATGTAATGTCCATTTACGTGATTTGAAACTCGAATTACAGAAAAGAACCCAATGGAATCTACAACTTACTGATGACAGGCAAGTCCATTTCGAGCCCAACAAGTTCCAGAAGCTTAAAACCATCCATGTCTGGCATATGGACATCGCTGATAACCAGATCGAATTTGTCTTTGTACTCTCTCAACAGCTCCAGAGCCTTGATAGCTTGGTTCGTCGTAGTAACTGCAGAACCAAATCAATCCAGCTCTAGTCAGAAAAGAACCAACTCCAAAACAAAAATCAAGAATGCAAACATCAACAAAAACCAATTTGAAAAAATTTCTCCTTTTTGCATGACTGATGAAAATTACAAGAATCCCATTAACAGAAATTTTTTTTAAAAAAAATCCAAAACTCACAAAAGTTGCTGGAGAAAATTAAAGAAAGGCAAAGAGAGAGAACTTCAATAATTGTAGCAGTACTTAATAATCAATAGCTCTACAAAAATAAAGATAAATAAAAAGGGAAGAAAAATTCTAAAATATCAAAAACCCATAAACAATCTCTATTTTTTAAAATACAATAACAAAGACACGTTTACAAAATCAAATCTTTTTCTTTTTAAAATTTTTTCATCATAGAAACATTAAAATCCAATCTATCAACGAAAATATAGAAAACCAACCATCCACACAACCTCAAAAAAATAAAAAAGAGAGAAACACTGGAGTAAAGAGAGAGATCAAACCATGGTAATCGCATCGGCGTAACAAAGTCTCCAACAATTTCAAGCAAGTAGGATCATCATCCACAGCAAGAACACGCATTCCAATCGGAAATTGATCCCTGGAGGGATCATCCCTCCCTCCTCTCCTTTCTTCCACTGTCATTTCAACAAAACCCAACACCCCAAAATCCTCAAAAATTCTCACAGAACTCCCCAACCACCATATATACACTAAAAAGAAAAAAACTCAACATCCAAAGCCTTCCTCTTTTCAAAACCCAGAAACAGTTTCACCTCGAAAACCCCATCAAAACCCAAAAAAACAAAAACAAGAGAGAGAGAGAGAGAGACTCAAAAGGAATCAAAGCCAAAAAAGCCCAAATCCTCACAAGTTTCAAAAGAATTCTCTCACCACTATAAATTAAAGATTAAAACTTTAAAACAAACCCCAAACCAAAACCCTCCTCCCTTTAAAACCCAAAAACAGTTTCAGCAAAAGATCCCATCAAACCCAAAAACAGAGAGAGAGAGAGAGAGAGAGAGAGAGAGAGAGAGAGAGACCCAAATCAAGAAAGCTAGAAGTGGGTCTCTTTTCTACTTATTTCTTATAAACGAAAGAAGAAAATTAGAAGTCTTCTTCCTCCTAAATTGTCTTCGAAGATGAAAGAAGATGGAGATTTTAGCAAGGGTGAGATCTTACAGAGAGAGAGAGAGAGAGAGAGAGAGAACAGGCTACCCTTTGTTTTTAGCAGCTTTTGCTTGATATAAAAAATGAAATACAGCTTAGCTTATGGTTATTATTGGGGGATTTTAATTATTGCCTTTTTACTATTTTAGTACTTTCCATAATATAATCATGATAATGCTATTATACTCTATGATACCCACAGCCCCAGTGGTGGAGCTGAGTCCCTCTGTACATTGCACCTTGCATCCTACAACTGTACTTGTGGGCCCCACCTTGTTCTTATCTGAGTATTTCTTGTGGTGGGCCCCAGTTTAGAGGGGAATCTTGTGGGGGTGTCCTGCCCCTTCAACAAGGGTACACTTTGCTGGCATTTCCCTGACCCTCCAGGATTCTGTACATGTGGGGCCATGTTTTGTTGATGGTAACCGTTGATCTGGTGTTCTCCATCTTGGATGGGCAGGAAGTTTCCACGCTCATAAGCTATGTAGCCCACCATGATGTTTTTAAGAAATCCACCCCATCCATCCGTTTTTCCAGGCTCATGTTAGGCAATGAAACAAAAAATGAGACAGAATCAAAGCTTGCATGGGCCACACAAAAGGAAAAACGTGGGTAGATAAATGCCTACAGTTGAAACCTCCCTTGAAACCCCGTGATGTTTATATGCCATCCAAACCGTTCATAAAGTCAGTTAAGATTCTCACTGGGATAAAAAGAAAAGACAAAAATATTAGACTGATCCGAAACTTCTGTGGCCCCACAAATGTTTCAACAGTGGACGTTCAATTCTCACTGTTTCCTGTCGTGTGGCCCACTTGAGTTTTGGATCTACCTCCTTTTTTATCTCATGGCCTAACATAAGCTGGGAAAAATGGATGGACGGGGTGGATTTCTTACAAACATCACGGTGGGGCCCAACTAGCTTATGAGGGCAGGAACTTTATGTGTGGCAATCGGCATCAGGGTGGGGGCGTGCGTTGGAAAGTTTGCAGATTGAAAGATCAGAGCCGTCCGATCAACTCCCTCCAATTGGATGGTTGAGGAGTGGATTCCATCCGATCTACAGTCCTGATTGCCGAACCATGGGTCCATGCACACAGAAGCACGTGGCAGGTGATGGAAGATACGCCAACAGTCTCCCCCATCGGACGGTTCTGATTGTCTAATGAGATTGGGATTGGGGCCGACATGCCGTTTCTCTCGGATCGTGCATCTTCTAGTAATACCTCAAGAGGCGTTGTTTCCCGTAAGAGTGAATTACCCGATACTCTGACGGACAATAACGATCCATAAGCATGCGCTCCTCTACTATACACATAGTAACCACCGGGCTTAATCATAACCGTCTGGATCTTGGGCCCGGAACACAGCTTGCTACAGGAAATGTTTCAACCGTTGGATGTTCCCCTCATGCCGTCGGTAGCCATCGGATGGATGACCAAATACGAAGAGTAGTCAACGCTCATGATTCAATAAATGAATGTCGATTAGTGAGACGTTAGAATCCTATTTTGCTGCTTTGGCCCATTGCCCAATTGCCCCATCTCGTGGGATGCAGATTGCGTGTGCCGCCGGCCACTGGAACTTCTGTTGTCGCCAACTATCCGGGGTCCACAAAGATTCAAGTGAGAAATCCACTCCGTCCATCACAATAGGACAGGACTCTAAAGATCAGGCAGATCCAAAACTCATGTAGACCACACGATAAGAAATGATGGGGACTGAATACCTACAATTGAAAACTTTGTGAGGCCACCCAAGTTTTGGCTCGGGATGGTATTTGTGCTCTGGGTAGCTAGTTATAACATTAGACATTTTCGTTCTCACTGTTTTCCACTGTGTGGGCGTTATGAGTTTTGGATCCGCTTGATTTTCTAGAGTCTTGTCAAATTATAAGGTTGATGAAGTAACCAAAGGAATGGATTCCTCTAGTCATCCCCGTGAACCTCACCGAGCTTTCGAATACAGGAACTCCCTAGGCCTGATAATCTGAGTAGGAAGCAAACTGCATGGTGCGACACACCACTTACCTCAGTGGTCGGTCGACCTCTTCATGGGTGAAAATGGGCTGACCATATATACATATTCGAATACTATAAAATGCTTAAGGGTAAGAGATCAGCCTCAACCAAAGACCTCCGCCTCAACCAAATGATCTAGGCTTTAGAGATTGGCCTCTACAGTAGAAGTTGACCTTGAAAAAGAAACACACTAATAATATCGAGATAAGATCTACCCACGATCTGATACGGCGCCTTGTAATTCTAGGGTAACTATCAACACTTGTGCATGTCTCATGTAATTGTTGAAGTCATGCCTAAAATCATGGATTATTCTGCTCTACTTGTACTACAAATAAAGGACACTTATATGAAAAGGTATACAAAATCTCTTATTCAAAACCTTTCTATACTACAAAGATACAAATTCTTAGTGTGACTTTGGCATCAGAGGGTCCCTTGCTCTATCCTGAGTCTCCTTTGTCATTCTCTTATGCAAGTGCTTGACAAGGGTGAACCAGATTTTTGCATCAACATAATCCATACATTTTTAAAGATCATTTTCAGGCATGAGATAAAAAACAAAACATATCCAAATCTCATATGGTGAACCAGATCACTGAAAAGAGGGGGGACAAGAGGAAGGGAAAACATAAGGGGGGGGGGGGGGGGGGGGGGGTGGGGGGGTTGAAGGGAAAACATATGGTGAACCAGATCACCGAAAAGAGATGAGACAAGAGGAAGGGGGTTGAAGGGAAAACATATGGTGAACCAGATCACCGAAAAGAGATGAGACAAGAGGAAGGGAAAACACAAATTTCACATTAATCCAAATCTTTGTTGTGGTGCAAAAAGTTTTCAATGATAAGCGTTCAATCTCTATACTGCTTTATGTAGGGTGGTCTGCTTAAATATTTAATCTGTCTCATTTTTTGGCACATACCCTGTAATGATTTCAAAAATTGATAGACGGTGTGAATATAATGCATACATCATGATAGACGGCTTGAATATAATACATACATCATGATAAAGCCCACATAACTTGGTGACGTCAACACGCCAATGAGGTCGTTGGTGTGTGGCTCACCATGCAATCTGCTTACATGGGCGTCCCATTTAGAATGGGGCAATTGATTTGAACGGTTTGGACTGAAGTACGTGAATGGACCATGTACTTTAGCTCTCTGCATGCACATGGAATCTCACACTCTACGCTACCACGTTAAAATTTAGACTTACGTGAGAACCCTCATTAATCATGACCATCCATTAGAAGAATCAGATGGTGAATGGCCTACCACCTTATCGATTCAACGATGAAGTGGGTCCCACCACGGGCTGCTGATGGACTAGTCGTAGTCATCATCATCTAAGCCTAATGCCAAACAATTGGAGCCGGCAAATAGATGAGTAGTATAAAAAATCAAGGAAAATGGAAACATCTAATCAGCAAGTCTTGACACATCATGAACGGTCCAGATGTGGCCAACACGATGAACGGTTCTGATCACTGAGGGTTCAACCTCATATGATGATCCCGAGGACTATTTTTATATAGTCCCCGCGCACTACCAAACCGGACCTTGGCGTGAAAATGACAGCAATCTCATGAAAGCGTTGTGAACATGCCTTCCACTTCAAGAGGGAAGGAGTTTATAGACTGCAATATTCAAAGGTTGTTGAAATGATGAAAGAAAAGCATTTTGTCTGTTGTTGGGAATTCTCTAATCTTTCCCTCCCTTTGTTTTCTTGGCGTATGTTGTAACCGTATGGGTTGGACGGTCCAAACAAAAAATAAATGAAAATTGATAGCTTGTCGGGTCACATGAATTAGTGGTCTCCCCAAATTGGGACCAACCATTTGTGAATGAGAATGGCCCAATATTCCTAAAGGTAGGTTAATCTGAACTATTGTCCATTGTAAGTATTGTTTGATATGTACTTGTACGAGTGGACCCATGTGTTCAAATCGAATGGATGTGATGCTTTGGTCATGGCCCATCTATAGGGCCTTTCAGGTAGAGGTGGGTGCTGGGCGACTCGATCCGGCTATGACTCGACTTGAACCGAATGGGTGAGTTGGTCCGAACCGAGTAGGCTTCGCCCAATCCAAACTCAAACCGAGTCAAGTTCGAGTTACCTAGTAACTCAATCCGGTTATACGGACTCGATTCGAAACCCGACTCTTTAACCCTACCCGCCGCACCGGATCCCAAAATCTCTCTCTCCCTTCCTCATCCTCCTCATCTTCCAAGCCCAACCTCTCTCTCTCTCTCTCTCTCTCTCTCTCTCTCTCTCTCTCTCTCATCCTCATCTTCCAAGCCCGACAACCACCCACCACCATCACCCTCCTCCTCCTCCTCTCTCTCCTCTTAACTCTCTCGGTCTCTCCCTCCCTCATCTCTCAATCCGACTTGGTACCAACTTGACCCAACTTGGTACTTCTAACTGGATCAGACTCGATCCAAATTAGTCCAGGCCAAACCGAACTCAGATCGAGTCAGGCATGCTAGACTCGGTATCGAGTCGGATTGAATTCGGGTCAAGCCTATTTCAAAACCGGATCGAGTAGAGTCAGCCCTAACTTGGTCTGACTCGACTCAATGCCCAGCTCTACTTTCAGGTGCATAGATTTCCGATCTCTACAGACCATAGATTTAAGTGGCCGTGCTTGTTGGTTCCGTTTAATGTAATAGGAACATTATTGAGCTTTGTTAAGCTTACACGCGTTTATAATAAAGCACATGTACATGTGACACACGTGCCATCATGGCACAATGGGTCCAAGATCCAATCCATCCATCAGAACAGAGCACCAATATTGATGCCCTATGCCAAGAATCATGTTGATCCAATGGTCAGGTGAGCTCCAGTTTGCAAAACAAATGAACAGCTATGGAAAACTTGCCTGACGTTGTCTAACACATCCACCTGTTTCTAATATTAGGGCCCACATGCTGAATGGATCATATTTAGTTTTGAGAAAAATATAGAAAGTTGGACCAATCGGATGGGTTGATTGAATCTTTCATATGTGCCATGCTGGGACAAATGCAGTGTGTGTAGGGTGGTTTATTCATTTGCGTGTATGCTTAGCAAAGCTGATTAAATATATACTAATTAATCTACCACTGAAAAAAAGTTGGCCAAACTACACTCATGCAAAAGAAGCCGTTTGGATCACGCATCTGTCAAATTAAAGTGGCACACATGCGTGTGATCTAATCCATCTATAGAGTTCTGATCATGTAAATGGCCTCTTTCCTTGCAGAATCTATGTGGACCCAACCCGAATAGATTTGAAACCAAAGTCCAAAAACCCGATGGGTATCCTACAACCAATGTTAACAGACCTGCGTGGATTCAAGGCCCTAGAAAACAAGATCCAGAACTTAAAAAGGACCCAAACACTGCAAGACCCGATCCGGATCAGCACGAGTCTAGGATCTTCAGGCCCTAACCCAAACCCAACCCAACCTAACCCAACTGATTCTCAAACCTAATGATGGGCCACATTTTTTATTTTTTTTTGGTAGTTAGCTTGTTAGGACATTCCACCATCAGTTCAAACTTCACTGTTAGCCACCCTATTAGGGATCCATACCAAGGCTTTAGTGTTGAAATGAGGTATCTTTACCAAGGCCTTAGTGTTGAAATGAGGTATCTTTCCCTCAGTCTGCTAATTTAGTTATGGATCAAGGTGTAATGATGGGCTACCTGACTCTTAGTTCAAGTCGTTCTGTGGCCAAGTTGGAGAGAAGTGATGTGGGGAAGAGCATGAAACAGAATGATGAAAAGATCACCTTCTCTAACCAAACAAAATTATGAATCTATAAAGGTAATTTTGGAGTTCACAAGAAATACATAAAAAGTTTAGATAAATTTTATTAAATAATGTGTGTATGATTTCTTCGTTACATTACTAATAAAAAAATTTCAAACCTTAATTCAAAATTACCAGAAAGAGTAGAAGAACTCTCCAAAGTTTAATTTATCAAAAATAGAATTGTCAAAATAAATTTTACCTAACATTCCTGACATTATTACAAGTAACTTCTAAAGAATACATAAAATTAAAAAACTGCAAAAAAAAAATGATAAAAATAAGTTTTTTAAATAATTCTTTTATCATAATATCACAATTTAAAACAAGAGCATGTGTTTTCTTGTGAAACAGTCATCTTATTTCTACTGACTTTAGAATCATTGTTACATAAAAGATTGATAGGTTGTGCATTTTACAATTATGATTAAATAAAATATTATGATATTTTTATGGTTAATGTACGTGACTTATAATTGATCTGAATCTCTTCAAATTAGATATGCTTACTCCCAAATGCATTATGCTTTATATGAGATTGAGGTTAGTTCTAATAAATTACCTTAGCTTTCTTTTAGACTTTATTTTATCCAGCATGGCTAAACATGCATCTTTTATGCATCCTACAGTAAGAAACAACGGGCGCGCCGGGTATTGCGTGGGTTTCAACTAGGCAGGAAGAAGGGAAACCACCTGAATTGGTACTGCTGCGGACTGTCAAAAGATACCTCTCTAGGCAGGGTCCTTGTCAAGGTCACCGTTTACAAACAATGTGACTCCAAATGCTAATTAAATTATGTAAACATGTCACCCGATGATAATCAGCATTTTAATTAAGAAATTTTGGACCAGTTCAGCAGTCTGTGTGACTTCCAGAAATCGTGTTCCGCCAGGCTCCTTTGACTGATCATGCACCCTCATCAATTGCAGCCGTTCATCCAACAGGCCCAAGTTAAACACACAGTCCATAACTTTTCACAGCCGTTCATTCACCCTTTTACCGGCAACATCTGAAGATCCAGATCGTTCATGGGATGTCTCTCTTCTTGGATTGGCAAACCGTCATAAATTACATTGTTTGGACCCAAGTTCAACCAGAATTTCATTTAACTACCACGTGGAAACATTCATTTGGGTGGTTAGGATTGTTTAGGCCGCTGCTGATTCAGATGGGCCACTGATTGGACGCTCTGGATAGCTGATTGTCTGGGCCATGATTTCGTCATGCACTCTGGCGGTGGAAATGGACCACCATGATGTGTATACAGAATCAGACGATCCAGACCCTTCATCTTCTTCAGGACAAAAATAAGCTATTCTGGAACTCAGTTGGGCCCCGGTTAGAATCAAGCGTGGGCATCCTCTACTGCAGTGTTCCATGTGTTGTGGCCCAACAGAGGATTCGATCCAGATAATTTTTAGGCCTTACGAGTAACCTGAGGGGACACATCCGATGGACGGGTTGGATTTGATATATAAACTACGTGGGCTCCACACGCGCCGGATATCACCAGCAGCTTAACCATTAGAGTCCCCATCAAATAAAAAAGGACGTGTGAAAATGAAAACGGTCCCTTTTTCAACGGAGTCTTTCTAGACAGGTGCATACTTCTACTACACGCATCTATGACATCCTAACCATGTGACAAGTGGGCCCCATCATCTATATCATCCATCTGACCTGCCCGAGTCCCATCTACATAACGGCCCACAACTGGAATTTTATAGGCACGTGCCAAGTGGATGAGTTTATACGTGTGCATGGATGCATGTGAAGGTGCATATGGGCCCCAACTCCAAACCTGAGGTGGCGTGTAGCCGCTCAAGGGAAGACCAGGGCTTAGGTCCTGTTCGGTGTGAACGAAACAAATGATGCACGTGTGTATGCATGGATGATGCGTGTGTGTAGACTTGTAGGTAATGCAAGGGTTTCCCTAAATGCACGTATGTGAAAGAAAACTCGTGCACATGCTGCACATGTGCCAGCATGGGACATACGTACGTGCAAAATCCTATCCATTCATTAGGTTGTTCTGACCTCGTACATATATGACGAAAAATAAAGTCTGGTTCAGCCACACCATGTGGGACCCAATTTTGGAAACAGGTGGATGGGCCAGAAAACTTACCGTAGCCTACCTGACTACTGGATCGATCTAATTCTTGGGATAAGGGATCAATGCAGTGGTGCCAGTCTAATGAATGTATTGGATTTTGGATTTATTGGGCCATGTTGGAACGTGTGGCATATACATGAGCTTTATTGCACGCATGCATGAACTTTTTATTTTTTTAACTCACACGCTATCATATACACACGCACTCGAAGCCATGGGCCCCTGACCTACTCTATCTAACATTTAACCATGGGTTGAGTTGATTTATAGGAAAGAAGAGCTTCCTTATCCATGCTAACCTATCACAAGCGGTTAGACCATTTTTCCATAATTCTTTTGGAATATTGCATTGAATTGGAGAGGCTTGTCTTAGCTTTCTAAATTAAATTCTAGAGGATATGTCACTAATATGGCAAAGACAACTTTTAAACATTAATTCTATAAATGAAAAGGCTAATAAGAAAAAGTGAGTTACTAAAGGAGAAAATATCATATACTTTCTAATGTAAGTATGATAGCTTCATGGAGCCCGCTACAATGTGTGAATACTATCCAACCTTTACTTTGTATGTGCCTCCATATGTTTAGCCAATATCCCAAGCGTAGGCCATTTGACGCAGGGAATGATGTGAGGTTGAGCACCACCTTCCTCAAGGAGATAATTGTTCTGAATCTATAGAACTTTCTTAGACTCTTCACATAGACTCCTCGTAGATCTCAAATCCACAAGGAGAAAAAAGAAAATAGAGAATAAGTGCTATAAAACTTGAAATTGATTGATGAATGAAATAAACGAGTTCACCACCCTTTAAATAGAGATACTAAGCTTAACACTGAGGTCTTGATATTGATTCCCCAGTGGGGGTGGCTAATAGTGAAGTATGAATAGATAATGGGTTTACTAACAAGCTAACAAAAAATAAAAAGGAATACTAAGCAATGAAAGAAATTTCAAAATCAAACTACAACTAAAACTCCTAAAATTCGCAACTTACTATAAATAGTAACTTAGTATTTATATATGTTCGTAATTTCCACTAGTGTGCAAGGTTTTCGAACAAAAATAGTAAGTGTCATATTTACTTCACCAAGCTGTTCTTCTAATTATTCTACGAACTTTTCACGTTGGGTGCAACTTCTAAAGCCCAATGGATGAAGAGTTATAATCAAACTAAAACTTACTATTTATAGTAAAAATGAAATTAAAATAGGAAAATGATCGTCGATACGATGGTATTTCATAAATCCAGCATGCACAACCTGGCATAGCGGGTTAGGTGGCTAAAGTAGCTCATTCTACCCCAAAATCACTTATTTTACGTCTGATAACTTATTCCGGATTACGAGATACGCCCGATTTAAAGTCTTACGATCTAGATCACTTTTGTCATTGATCGGACATTTTCTGATCCATCTTGGCCATGAAACTGTCCGTGACCCGCTCTACATCACCATTCCAAAGACAACAATGAAAGGCATAAAGGGGATGATGATGGGGATTTTCTCCTCATTGGTAGAATCGATGAAATCGAATGGGTTTCGATATCATCGATGATTGCAGAATTTTTCAATCCTGGTCACTGGACTGTTTTTTTGTCCTGTCGATATGATCGAGTGACCTTCCAATCATATCGAGGATGTTATCGAGAGTGTATCGATGACATCGATAATTGATGGAATTTTACCCCTGGTTGCTAGATAGTTTTGGTCCTGTTCCGATATGATCGAGAGACTTTCAAATGGTATCTATGCTGTTATCGAGAGACCTTCGATATGATCGAAGAGTTTTGCAGATGCGATTGCGGAAACACAGATTTTGTAGATTTTATTTCCTATTTGGGTTCTACCTCTTTCTATTCTTATATAAGGGGGTGTATCCGGGATTGGGGTGTATTCTAGGGTATTCTAGGGTTTCCTAAAGCTTTGCAAAGGTTTGCTAAAGGGCTTAAGGTTGTGAGAGAAAGAGAAAGAGAGAGAAAGGAAGCTTGTGGAAGGGACGTTATGCTCGTAGAGATGATCTACCATATCTCAGTGCTTTCACATCCTCATAATTGGTGAGATCTATCCGTCTTCTTTGTTTCTCTTACTGTTTATCCACTCCTGCGTGAGGGAAGAAGGTTTGATTTAAGCGGTGTGTGCTTGTGAACGGTTGTAACGTTCTGCTTTATAGTGGATTGTTGATCTGGACGAGGTCCTGTGGTTTTTTCCTTTTTGAGGGTTTTCCATGTAAAAGTCCCTGGTGTTGTGTGATCGATGATTTGATTGTTTTTCATTACTTTTATTATCCCATAATTTTGGTTTGTTCTAGAGCGCTAAATCCTAAGGTTTTGTGCAAGGCCCCTAATAAAGTGGTATCAAAGCGGGAGGTCTCATATTCGAGATTGCTCACCGAGGGTGATTAATGCAGGAGCATTTTCACATCGGGCTTGAGTGGGATAACCTATGGGATACGGGGACACTCGGAGTGGGCGGCTCATGTGAGGCAGTACCCATGTGATTTGGGGCCCACGATGGGGGTTCGACAGAGGTCCTAACCAATGAGATGTGGGGCCTAGGCTATAAAATAAAGGGATTAATTCGCCATACTCTATTAGTTTGAGCTTTTAGAGCAAGTGGTTAATTGTCCTGCAATAAAGTGGTATCAGAGCTAAGTTCATTGAACGGGCAAGATCGGTTTGGAATTATGGAAGGTGACTCATCAAAGATGATCAGCCTCAATGGTTCCAACTGGACCATATGGAAGGCTAAGATGGAGGACTTGCTTTATTGCAAGTACCTATATTATCCAATTTTAGGCATATCAGCAAAATCCAAGGATATGACTGATGATGATTGGAAAAAATTGGACCAGAAGGCGGTGGGGTTTATTAGACAATGGCTGGATGATTCTGTGTTCTACCATGTGTCTACGGAAACCTCAGCCGCTAGCCTATGGCTGAAACTAGAAGGGCTGTATGAGAGGAAGACAGCCGGTAATAAAATCTTTCTGATAAGGCGACTTGTGAATCTCAAGTTCAAGGATGGTGGTTCTGTGGTCGAGCACATGAATGAGGTCAGCAATATAGTGAATCAGCTTTCTGCTATGAAAATGGTTCTGGATAATGAATTGCAGGCTTTACTATTGCTTAGTTCATTACCTGACAGTTGGGAGACATTGGTGGTGTCTCTAAGTAACTCCACGCCAGACGAAAAGATATCCATGGAACGGGTTACTAGCTGTCTCTTCAATGAGGAGACAAGGAGGAAGTCTCAGGGATTTACTCATCAAGAGACCTTTATGACACAGGAACGGGGGAGAGGAAAGAACAGGAAGGGCGGGAAGGCCCGAGATAAATTAAGAGGCAAGTCGAGTAACAAAAAGGATATTGAATGCTAGAACTGTGGCAAGAAGGGCCACTACAAGCACTAATGTCGTAAGAATAAGAACGACAAGAAAGGAAAAAGAAAGGAGAAGGAAGATGAATCAGATTCTACTACGGTCGTTTCAGTTGGCAATATTGTTATTTTTCTTTCCACAGATCATAATGTTTGTCTCATGGCTACGGGTCAGGACACCGACTGGGTGATTGACTCAGGAGCTTCTTTTTACGCGACTCCACGCAGGGACTTCTTCACAAGCTACAAGTCATGTGACTATGGGACCATGAAGATGAAAAATTCTGGTGTATCGAAGATTGTAGGGGTCGGTGATATTTGTGTGAAAAGTGATGTGGGCTGCACATTGGTTCTCAGGGATGTGAGGCATATCCCAGACCTTCGCCTCAACTTGATGTCGACGGGAAGGCTGGATGATGATGGCTATGAAAGTCGGTTTGTTGGTGGGCACTGGAAGCTCATCAAGGGTTCGTTGATCACAGCCAGAGGAAAGAAGTGTTGCACCCTTTATAAGGCAAGTGTCAGTATGTGTAAGGGTGAGTTGAACGCAGCGGAAGATTCAGCTATTGATATGTGGTACAAGTGTCTAGGCCACATGAGTGAAAAAGGGCTTCAGCTACTAGTAAGGAAGCGGCTCCTTCTAAACGTGATAGGTACACCTCTTAAAACCTTTCTTGATTATTTATCAGGAAAATAGCATAGAGTTTCATTCGTTAAAACTACTTCTCATGTTAATAAAATGCATGCATTAGATTTGATTTATTTTGATGTTTGTGGTCCTATAAGGACAAAACCTTAGGTGGGGCATTTTTTTTGTTACTTTTATAGATGATGCATCTAGGAGAGTTTGGGTTTATGCATTGAAATCCAAGGACGAGGTCTTTGGTGTGTTTAAATTGTTTCATGCTATGGTCGAGAGAGAGACAGGTAGATCATTGAAGTGCATCCGCACTGACAATGGTGGTGAATACATTGCCGACTTTCATGAGTACTACAGTCCTTGGGTATACGGCATGAATAGACGGTTCCCAAGACCCCTCAGCATAATGATGTAGCTGAGCGAATGAATCGCACCATTGTAGAGAGAATCAGATGCATATTATCCCATGCGAAGTTGTCCAAGACGTTCTGAGGAGAAGCAATGCACACAGCGGTGTATCTGATAAATAGGTCTCCATCAGCCCCATTGAATGGAGAAGTACCTAAGAAGGTGTGGACTGGACAGGATCCATCGTACAGTCATCTCAGGGTGTTTGGATGCAGGGCATCCGTTCACGTACCAAAGGACGAGAGGTCCAAGCTCGATATGAAGATCAGGCAGTGTGTGTTCTTGGGGTATGATGATAAAAAGTTCTGTTACAGATTGTGGGATCTGACCGAGAGGAAGCTCGTCAGGAGTAGAGATGTGGTTTTCTTTGAAGATCAGTGTATAAAAGACATTGGTAAGCCAGAGAAGAACCAACTTAGTTCAAGTGAGCTAAAGGACATGGATCCAGTTATTCCTCCTGTGGTGCCTGATGACGGGAGAGTACAACAAGGTGCAGAGGATGAGGGAGTTCCTACAGAAGATGGACCGGGGGAGCAGCCTCCACTTAATCCACCTACTGAGCCACAGGTGAGGAGGTCATCTAGGGACAGACAGCCGTCCAAGAGGTACTCGCCGCATGAATACATTATGCTGACTGATGGGGGAGAACCAGAAGACTATTCTAAGGCCCTAGCCGACGAGCATAAGGAGGAGTGGTTGAAAGCTATGCAAGAGGAGATGGAATCCTTGCATAAGAACCACATCTATGACATAGTGAAACTGCCTAAGGGCAAGAAAGCTTTGAGCAACAAGTGAGTGTTCAGAAAGAAGGTTGAGCGGAAGAATTCACAGACGAGGTTTAAGACCAGACTTGTGGTAAAAGGGTTCGGTCAGAGGAAAGGTATAGACTTCGAGGAGATATTCTCACTAGTGGTGAAGATGACATCCATACGGGTGTTGCTTGGGTTGGCGGCTAACATGGATCTGGAGATAACGCAGTTAGATCTTAAAACTGCCTTTCTCCATGGTGACCTGGAAGAAGAGATATACATGTACCAACCAGAAGGGTTCGAAGTCAAGGGCAAGGAGCATATGGTGTGTAGGCTAAGGAAGAGCTTATATGGGCTGAAACAAGCTCCACGACAATGGTACAAAAAGTTCGACTCGTTCATGTTACAGCATGGGTATGACAGAACGGAGTTGGACCACTGTATGTTCACGCGCAAGTTCTCAGATGGTGATTTCTTAGTTCTGCTGTTATACGTTGATGACATGCTCATCATGGGAAAAGACATCAAGAAGATTGACAGGCTGAAACAGGAGTTGGGCAAGTTTTTTATGATAAAAGACTTGGGCCCTACTAAACAGATCCTAGGAATGGAGATAATCCGTGACAGAAGTAGCAGGAAGCTTTAGCTGTCACAAGAGCGGTATATTGAGAAAGTCTTACAGCGGTTCAATATGAATGCAGCGAAGCCGGTCAGTACTCCACTGGATGGTCACTTCAGATTGAGCGACAGACAGTGTCCTAAGATGAAGGCAGAGGTGGAAGAGATATAAAAGATACCCTACACGTCAGCCGTAGAAAGTTTGATGTATCCTATGATGTGTAAACGCCCAGACATAGCATATGCGATTGGTGTGATCAGCCGGTATCTCGTCAATCCTGTCAAAGAGCATTGGGTAGCGGTGAAGTGGATACTACGATATCTAAGAGGCTCGTCCAGGTTGAGCCTATGCTATGGTGATGGAAAACCTGTGTTAGAGGGCTACACCGATGCAGATATGGCAGATGACATAGACTCCAGAAAGTCTACATTGGGGTTCATGTTCACCCTTACAGGGGGAGCGGTTTCTTGGCAGAGCAAGCTAAAGAAGGTCGTAGCATTGTCGACAACAGAAGCCGAGTACATTACAGTCACAGAGGCATGTAAAGAGATGTTTTGGATGAAGAGGTTCCTACAGGAACTTAGCCTGAAGCAGGAGGAGCACGTGGTCTATTGCGATAATCAGAGTGCTATACACTTGAGCAAGAATCCAAGTCAGCATTCCAAGTCGAAACACATAGAGATTCGGTATCATTGGATCAAGGATACTTTGGAACAAAAAGTGTTACAACTTGAGAAGGTCCACACGGACGATAATGGGTCAGACATGATGACCAAGGCTTTGCTCAAGGGCAAGTTTGAGGTTTGTAGAAACTGGGTTGGCTTGAAGAAGGTGGATTCCTCCTGAGTCGAAAAGAGAGAGATTTGATGGAAATTTTCTCCTCATTGGTAGAATCAATGAAATCGAATGAGTTTCGATATCATCGATAATTGCAGGATTTTTCAATCCTGGTCACTGGACTATTTTTTTGTCCTGTCGATATGATTGAGTGACCTGCCGATCATATCGAGGATGTTATCGATAGTGTCTCGATGGCATCGATAATTGATGAAATTTTATCCCTGGTTGCTGGACAGTTTTGGTCCTGTTCCGATATGATCGAGAGACTTTTAGATGGTATCGATGCTGTTATCGAGAGACCTTCGATATGATCGAAGAATTCCGCAGATGCGATTGCGGAAACACAGATTTTGCGAATTTTGTTTCCTATTTGGGTTCTACCTCTTTCTATTCTTATATAAGGAGGTGTATTCCAGGGTATTCTAGGGTTTCTTAAAGCTTTGCAAGGGTTTTCTAAAGTGCTTAAGGTTGTGAGAGAAAGAGAAAGAGAGAGAGGAAGCTTGTGGAAGAGAGGCTATGCTCGTAAAGGTGATCTACCATATCTCAGCACTTCCACGTCCTCGTAATCGGTGAGATCTCTCCGTCTTCTTTGTTTCTCTTACTGTTTATCCGCTCCCGCGTGAGTGAAGAAGGTTTGATCTAAGCAGTGTGTGCTTGTGATCAGTTGTAACGTTCTGCTTTATAGTGGATTGTTGATCTGGACGAGGTCCCGTGATTTTTACCTCTTTGAGGGTTTTCCACGTAAAAATCCCTGGTGTTGTGTGATTGATGCTTTGATTGTTTTTCATTGCTTTTATTATCCCATAATTCTGGTTTGTTTTGGAGGGCTAGATCCTAAGGTTTTGTGCAAAGCCCCCAACAGACGACAATAGCACATTACTATAGATTCTATCATATGGAACGTGAGATCTACCATGTGGTGCATTCGCCGTTGACCCCATTCATTACGAGAACCCCACCAGGATGAAGAGTCGGTTCAAAACGAGGGCCATTGAAAAACACCATTGGGTCAAAACCAAGTGAATGCATAGATATTTTACATTGATATTAGTGGCGTGTCCCACCTAAATTTTGGACCTTGATTTGTATGCATGGTGAACATGCGTAGTCAACTGATTTTCAATTTGGATTTCACATGATATAATATCATGGTAGTACTGCACATTTCAAGCCCAAGAGAATTACTACACCCAATCAAATTGCAGTTGTTTTCATTGCATAAGAGAACAAAGTAGTTGGAGATCAGCCACCTGTCTTTACCAATTCCCTTGCTGTTGAGAGAGAGAGAAAGAAGTATTTTTTAGTTGCTTGCAATATGTGGATGAGAACTATATATTAGTAAAGGAGTGTAAGGGAGATAATTAATGAGAGAGAGAGAGGCAGTTGCTTGCAAATATGCAGGAGATCTAAAATTGTGAAAGAGAGTAAGGGAGTTACTGAATATTTTTGCAAAGTGTGAGGGTTGATACTTGACTACTTTTAAGTGGTACACATGGCATAATTTAAATGAATCATATAATTCAAATGGTAGAAATCACATTCGATAAGTTACTTTTCAAAATTCAGATTGATTATGTTTCTAAGCTCAATTAATATAAATTTACTTGTATTAATGGGACTGATTATGTTTCTAATCTTAATTAATAAAAAAATATTTATTGAATTGGGAACACTAATCGATTTCATTTGGCCATCTTTTAAATTTTTATAAACAATTTATTTAGAAAATTAAGTTAATATTTTTTTAACTAAAACCTATCTGAATCTGATCCAATGGTTTTCTTGGTTTAATTTTAATTTGTGTATAGTGTCTTATGACTCGTGTATCCACCATCAAACTCTACCAAAGAAATGACGTCTCTCCTGGTAAAAAGAGGGGAGGGTGGTTGAATAGATAATTAATTAGTCTTCCAACTTTTTAAATTCTTTAAATAAATTTTCTTTCTATGAAAACCCATCTCATGTTCTTAAAGCCAAAGCTTTACCTAATCTAAAAATTAATTACTTCAAGTAGTTGCGTTATATGGTGGGGATATGGATGAGAAAGATCGCATGTATTATACACTGGAGTTGGTGTGGGGCTCCTGTGATGCGTGTGTGTGGCATCCGAACCGTGCATTAGATGTAGCCCACTTTGAAAATGGGCATCTTAAAAATCAGTAGGATCCGAAACCTGGGTGGTCCACACCACAAAGTAACAGTGCCAAATCTTGCCTAAACCCATTAAAATCGCATGGTGGGGCCCACCCAAGTTTATAATTGCCTGATTATTTTTGGTCCTATCATCTAGGTAGGGTGCACATAATAAATGGTTCGAATGGCATATAAACATCACAGAGGACCCATACAGACAAACATGGTGTCCCCTCTTCACCATCCCCTCTAATATGGCCCACGTAAGTTATCCATTAGGATTATTTTTGGGCTAATTGACTAATAGTAGGAGAAGCTTTAGATCCCCATCATGTGCTTATACGGTAAAATGGCATGGAAAATGGATGAATGGCATATATAAAATCCATACATCATAATGGGCCCCACATAACCCCTGCTTAGACCGATTCTATTTTTAGCCGCACTATACATCTATTTTTTCAGCTCATTTTAGGGAATGATCCCAAAAATGATGAATATAAAAAATTTAAGTGGACCCCACCATAAGAAACAATGATGATTAAACGCCTACGGTTAAAAACTTCTTGGGGCCACAAAAGTTCTTGATCAAGCTGATATTTGTGTTTTCCTTTCATCCAGTTCTCTCTGTGGCCTAATCAACAGGTTGGATGGCAAATAAACATTTTAGTGGATCTTAAGAAAATTTTAACGCTGGGCGTTCAATCATCACTCGTTTCCTGTTGTGTGGTCCACCTAAGCTTTGAATCAATCTTATTTTTGGGCTCACACCTAGAATAATGATCCAAAATGGATGAACGGCATGGATAATCCACTGTCTTGAAGCCTGTATCAGGGCTCAACCCATTTCTCTCGGTGATTTGGTTGGGTTGGAAGTCAATCCGAATATTCCTTCAGATTTTGGTGAAACAGAGGAATTAATAATGGATATGTAGCTAGCACAGTTGTTATAGAAAGGTTGTGTGATTGGGCTCTGACTAGCTACAGTAGTTCCATTTCCATTGTACGGTTGAATACATATGCTTGTGCTTCCAACCGGGTCATCTGGTCCACTCCAGGTTTTGGTTCGGCAAAATAGGATAAGGCCCTATTGTGGGGTATGGATTTGGAACCCCTGAATTTGAAATCCTCCTATTGTGTTTGACATCTTGGATTGGGAATCAACTTTAATTCAAAAGTAGCTATGCATGGTATCTTTACGGGCATTTGAATTTAATCACTAAATTGACTTTAATAGTTCTAATTAGTGATATATGTAGTGTTTGACATAATGGTTATAATAAGCTCGTTGAAATATATGCTTTGCCTCGAAATGATGAAATTCCAAGTCTTGGATGCGCCACATGTACAAGGTCATGTCCAAGTGACTAACCAACAATTTTAACAGTTGATTTACATGAACAATGTTTGGATGGTGCTGATTATCATATTAAAGTAATTAATGGTGATGCCATTGATAATCTAATTATTTTCGGATATCATTGGTGGGCCGTGTGCCCAGTAGAATGATAGTACGGTGACACACATGTTACGTATGCAATTATTAAAATGATTTTAGGTGTAATCCAAGCTTTCAATGTGGATTTGAATCCCCATATTTGAGAGGATTTGAAACCCCCTCGAATCCCTCCAAATCCATGTTGCCAAATGACCCCAAGGAGTGAAGTCAATGTGGGATGCCATTGAGTACTACCCCCACCGGGACCTAGCTAGAGATGACAAATGGTCCTCTCATGGGCTCAATAGGGCCCATGGTTACACGGGTAGGGATTGGGTACTACCCTTGGGGACCTGTTGAGAGATGTAAATCCTGACGATGGAGTATTATCCACGCTGTCAATCCTTTTTGAAAAATCATTTCAGATGATACGACTAAAAATAAAGTAGATTAAATGTTCAAGTAGACCACGACACTGGAAACAACTAACCATACCACACCACGCGACATGGTGAGGATCGAATGCCTACCACCCAAAACCTCTTAGGGGTCACAATAATTTTAGATTAAGTTGATATTTATGTTTTCCCATCATCCAAGTCCATGTGACCTTATGAATAGGTTATATGGTAAAGAAAGGTCACAATGAACCCCAAGAAGGTTTCAACGGTGAGATCATTTTCACTAGGGCCACTTGTGGTGTGGTTCACTTGAGCCCTTAATTAATTTATCTCCTTTTGAGCTCATGCCCTAGAATGATATTTCAAAATGGATAGAGAGCTTTGTGAAACGCGTATGTCATGGTGTGCTAGCTTGGCTGAGCCCTTCACAAGACCATTCATCTCTAGGTAGGTCCCAGTAGGGTAGTAGCCAATCCACACGGTTACACTTTTCTGATTTGTAAGTTTTGAACCACCAGGGATGGTATACGCTGCCTGAATGTAGTCTTAGGGCATGAAATTCAAGTTGGTTTATTTTTCAGTATCCTTACTCTTGCTCCGGTGGTAGACTCGTGGGTGTTTTAACACCCTGTTAAGGGTTCGAGTATGCATCTGTTTGCCACATTGACATATGTGGTAGGGGTGCACATGGTTCGGTTCGGTTTGATTCTGGAGTGAAATTGGAACTGAATCGTTCCTTATGGTTCTAAGATTTTCGAAATCGGAACCGGACCGTTAGCACCCTAGAACTGAACTGGAATTGGACCATGAAAATTGGTTCGGTTCCACAATTTTGGGCTTTTTATAATCCAACCCAATTGCATATCTTATTTTATAATTTAGCTCATGTTCATTCATGTTGTGATCCATTTAATGAATGGTTTATATATTGTATATGACATGAAAAAATACATTTATAAAAACAATAAAAGGATGCATTGTAAACCATATAAATCATGTGTCAAATATATAACTAAAATATATTGTAAACTCACGGTTCCAAGTTCGGTTCCATGGTTCAGTTCTACAGTTCCGTTCTATGGTTTGGATTCACGGTTCAGATCAGTTTTACATACCCCAAGTCAGAACCGAACTAAATTAAACGGTTCTTTAATTTTTGGAACCGGAATTGAAACCAGTGCACTCTAGAAGCGGACCGTTTGATTGGTTCCGGTTCGTGTTCTACGTTACCATGTACACCCCTAATATGTGGTAGCAGGTGAATTAGCTAACGTGATGTGTGTGTACGGACATGGGTGTGTACTGACAAGCAAACCAGGAAAAATAAAAACAGAAGAAGAAGAAGGGGGAATTCGCTTACTAATACACGCATGTTGGCGTGGAAGTTATAAAAAATATTATCGAGATTTCAGAGCCAACTGGTTTCACAGATAATGTATCGTCGAACTGGTGGATAAATTCCATTCTATCATCTATATGTAAAATCCTACCCATCCAAATGGTGGGCCCTACTTTAAGTATTATTTTAAAAAAAGTTAAATCGATCCACTGATCAAGTGGGTAACATTTGTATTTTTTTATAATATTAGTGGATATACATTATTTTCAATGTTTTGGGACAATACTTAGAAAGCTCCTTTTATACTAGATTATCTAAATGGTAAGCCCAACCTATTGGACGAATTGGATGCCGAATCCCCAAGATTTATTTGAAATAACTGGCAGTTGGACTGTAACTTGTGGTACAACCGATTGGACATGAACATTTATCAACATGGCATATTCCGCATACGTTGATCCTTTTATGCAAGTTGGTAGCCCAGCTTGTTGCCTGACCAACGTTATTTTTGGGTCAGGGTGAAATCTGAGTCTTGAGTCAAGCATATTCAAACGTACAACTGTGGCCCACCTGATAACTGGGCTGACCTGATTTTTATCATTCAGCCGCAAGGTCGGGCCCACCTGATCACACGGATGGTTTATCCCATACCTTGGCATGTGGGTGGCTATACTGGATCTACTGTTGCATGTGGTTTGTCCTCCACCAGAACACGTCCCTCCATAAAAATGACATGGAATACTTTCCCATGCGTAAGGTCAAATAGATGAACGGACAGAGTCTCATGCACGTGTGGTATGTGTACGGATCTATTACACCGTGGCTACTGTATTCTGTGTCCTTCAGGAGCAGTTAGACCGCCGGAACGGGAACCCTCTGGCTTCCTACGCGTTTCTCGCCTCGCTTCGGCTTTTGTCGGGAGCGGATTAGGTGTTACCCGGATACACCTTAGTGGGGTGTTACCCAACCTTGTGGAGCCTACATTGATGAAAATTTTATATATCCACACCGTCCATTCGTTTTTCATACTATTTTAAGAAGTAAATCAAAAATTTAAGAATATAAAAATCTTTTTTGGACCACAATACTGAAAATAGTGGTGAATTACCATTGAAAAGATTTTATGTGCTACAAAAGTTTTGGATCAGGCTAATATTTATAATTTCCCTTTATCCATGTCTTCTTTACTTTATCAACAGGTTGGATGGAAAATAAACATTACAATGGCTTTAGTAAGTTTTTAATGGTAAAATGTTAAATAGCCACTTTTTCTTCTGGTGCGGTCCATATGAGATTTTGATTTTCTTATTTTTTAGATGCACTGTCTAAAATGGCATGAAGAAACGGATGGACGGAGTGGATACACAGAATATTATCAAGGTGGGCCCCACGGTAAGGTTAACTCCCACTAAGGTGTTACCCCGGTAACACCAACACCGAATCCGCTCACGCTTTTGTCAGCGTGGGGCCGACCGTAAAAAGCAAAAAGATACAAGCCTGTAAAAGGGCAGTTGGGCCCGTGGGACCAGATCGACACGTGTAGAGTGCGGGGATGGAGAGGCCCCGGTTTCTGAACCGTTCGACACGCTTGCCAGTGATGAGAGTATATTCGTGTCAGGAGACGTGGGGCCCACTGGAGGTCAGCTTTGTCTTCGAGGCGGGAGCAACACGCGTGCGCGTGCTCCCGCTTCATGTGCTGCATAATACGTTAGTTACTTCGACGATTCGCGCGCGTGATTAAAAGAGATTACCGTGGTGGAAATACATACTCTGCCCACATGTAACAGATCCAATCCATTCAATAGTTGGGAAAAGGCATGCTAATTTATTTTCCAATACTTAATTAGTTCTCTTCATTGAATTTCCCACACATATTTGACAAAAAATAGATTGTGGATAATTATGACTCAAAAACCGTATTCATTAGAAATAATCCTTCTTAATTCCTGATCTAGATTTTCTTGTGAGAGAACCCACCAGATGAACCGCTTGGATGATATAAATGATTCAAATTTGGCACGCGTTCCGCGAATATTCACCTTGGTGCGAATTTACTCAACATTTCCAGCTGGTTTCACAGGCTTACAAATCGGGTGAGGGGTAAATGGTACTAACAGAGTGCCCGGCGTAATAGTACATGTACGGCAGCCTGGGAATTCGTTTACTGTACACGTGGCATGTAGCTTAAATCGCAACCGTCCAAACATTGGGACCGGCTTTTGATTGTTTATATCAAATTTATAAAATTATTTGGAGATCTGAACCTCTTATTAATGGTTATTGTTTATGTTGACTTTGAACCATTCACTACCTTATATTTCAACAGTTTATTACCAATCGGCCATTTTTAATCATGACAGCAGTGAATCTTTTTTGTAGAATCCATCGACAGTGAATCACACAATTTTTACGGTTTGGATTCAATGTATATGCTACGTGTACAGTAGTACAGTCGATTCCTGCACTTGATTTGTGGTGTAACGTCCAACACCATATCATTTCTTACTAATTTATTAGGGTACGCTGACTGGCAGTATGGCAGCAACATACATGCACTCATATTTATACACGTGGCATGTATCCAAATGAAATTAAGCCGTCCAAATCGCGGGAGGCCCTATGCATAAGGCATAACATAAATTTAGATCTTCAATGATCCTAATCTTTGATCGATATCTGTTAAATAATCTTTTCTATTTTAAACGTCCAATGGGTGTCCAGCAATCAGCCGTTTAGAATCAACGAAAATTGTCGGATATTGAATGCATACCGTTCATCTATTGTCTCCTTACCTTGCATGGGGCTTACAACAAAAAGAACACGAGTTCAACAATCCTAGCTGCTGATTGGAAGACTCCTGCCGTCTACAGAAGGAGTTGTAGAAAAGTTCATCCTAACTGGGCCATGCCCAATCCATGATAGAGATCAGTAGATGAACGGTGTATATCAACAGATGTCATGGCCCATGCTCCCATCCGACCCATGACATCCATGCAATGTGCATGATCAGACACTGTACCATAAGTTATGATGCAGCCACAGTTTCCCGCCCAGGTTTCACACGCTTAGAATATCTTATCCGTACAAAAGATGGGCAGTACCATTATCATCGCCTGGTATTAAAATCAGATCGAATCATACAGAAGGCAGAATACATGTCAGTATCAATGGATAGCCAATGGTAGGACTTGGTGTACTGTTGAGGCCCGACCAATGAGTGGGTGACTGGTTTTCCTTCTAGAAGACTATCATGGCGTGGGGAAATGTTTGTACGGCTAGGATTGTCTACGTTTGTGTCTCGTTTGTAGGATAAGAATGGATCTAGCATAAGTTATGATACAACCGCTGTATTTGATCATTTCTCATCATAAAAGGTTTAAAGCATATATCACCTAGTGTTAGTTTGCGAATCGTACGTAGCCCTTAGATCATTATAGTAAAAAGACATTGGAAGCGAATTGCATACTCGGTAAACTGTCTGGAGCCCACCGTGATGTGTTTGTCTTATCCATGCCGTCCATCTATTTTATCAGCTTATTTTAAAGCGAGAAAATAAAATTGAAAGATATCCAAGCTCAAGTTCACCACACCACAGGAAATGTCTGAATTGAACACCTACCGTTGAAAACTTCTTACAGGTCACATAAGTTTTTGATCAAACTGATATTTGTGTTTTCCCTTCATCCATGTATTTTTGACCTCGTGATCAGGTTGGATGACAAATAAACATCAATGTGGACTCTAGTAAGGTTTCAACGGTCGACATCATTAACCCACTGTTTCATGTGCTGTGGATCACTTAAGCTTTGGATATACTTAAATTCTGGGCTTATGTCCTAAAAAATGAACTGAAAAAATGGATGGACGGTGTGGATAAGACACATCCATGGTGGACCCCACAGATGGTACTATAGCATACCGTGGCTTGTGATTTTAGTGATCCGATCAGATTTTCTGGGTCGATCATCTGGTCCAGTTGGATCCCGGTTTGAACGGCTTAGATCTTACAAAATGCACCAAATATCACAATTCGCAAGCAAAGACATCCGTATTTAGGGTGGCAAATGGGATAACCCAGCATGGTGTGGTACGGATCGTATCAGCTTGATTGCGATTTTCCTGCAACAGTTGTTGTAGAGAGCCCGTGAAAAAAGCTCTGTGGGCCCAACGTGATGTGCAGGTGACGGCATCTATGCATTATTTGCGGGAGCTCATGTCAGGACTCGAGAAAAAATAAAATCAGGTCCATTCAAAACTCAAGTGGGCCACACCACACAAAACGGTGGTGATGTAGATCCCCACCGTTGAAACCATCCTGGGCCCACCGTGATGTTTGTATACTATTTAATTCGTTCATAAGGCGAGACTCGTCAGGACGAAGGGAAAAACCAATTATCGGCGTTATCCAAAACTTATGTGGCCCCACGGAATGTTTCAATGATAGCGTCACAACCCCACCTTTTCCAGTGGTGTGGCCCAGGTGAGTTTTGGATCGGTTGGACTTTTGAGCATTGGCACTAATGATGGATGGAATTGATTTTAGACCCACATGATGGTAAGCCCAACAGAGGTTTTAACTTCGTTGCAAGGGCTGGCTGCAACAATGGTTGAAGTATGTTGCATCCACTCAGCTTTGACCTGGATTTGGATAGAGACCAGACATGGGCCTGAGTCTTGGGCCGAGTATTAATAGTGGTAGGGCTTACTTTGCCTCAAGCCTCTTATTTTATTTTATTTTATTTTATTTTTAATTTTCTTTCTTTTTTTTGGAGGGGATGATTCTAATCCCTAGCACATCCAAGCAGACATGGACAAGCTTCAACACGGTCCATTTGACATCATTCAACCTTGATTGCAAATCTAACAAGTAATACGCTTGTGTTAACCCATAAAAATAAAAAGAAAGAAACAACATCATCATTTTAGCCTTATCCCAATTAATTGGGTCGGATAACTGATTTGCCATTTGGCTATATAAAGGACTTGTGATTAATGGAGGTTTGGATCCTAAGTTACTTTACATTAAGTTACTTATGCTCTTGATTTCTAGGTATTTATTAGGTTAGTATGCTTGCTAAATAAGATACTTATCAACTAAAAAGTAAAAAATTATTTATGATTTCTAACATCACAAAGTATTTATCCCTCAAAAATTTTCCTTTTCACCCTCAATATCCATCATCCATCATGTGGGCTTAACCTTTAATGTGCAATGTTCATTATGTGGGGCTCATCATATCCCTGTCTTCGATGTGAACTGTCCATTGTGTGGGCTTACTTTCAATGTAGATCATCCTCCCTGTATGGCCTACCTTTGATGTGGGCTATCCATTATGTGGGGCCCACCTTGGATGTGGGTTGTCCATCATGCGGGTGCGCATTTAACGTAGGCCATCAATCTCGGAGAGCCTAACTTTGAAGTGGGTTGTCCATCAAAGGGGCTTGCCTAATCATTGGGGGCGACCTTCAATGTGAACTATCTTCATGTGGGGAGCAACTTTAATATACACCACCAATCATGTGGAGCCCACCTTTGATGTGGAGTGTCCATCATGTGGGTCGTCCATTATGTTATAGACACCCCACCCCAGGTGGATAGATGGTCGACCAAACCCCATCATAAACTTTAAACCTTAGAAGCCTAAACCCTAGGAATTACAATCCTAAATCTTAAACCCAACCCAGTCAGCCCATTTAAGTCATTCAACCTAGTCAGCTCAATACTAAACCCCATAAACTTAAAACCGTAGAGCAATAAGTCAGCTCGATGAGTCAGATTATCCCGTTAACTCGTCGAGTCAACTCACCTGTCAGCTTACTCAATCTAACAACCCAATCAGCTCACCTAATTAAGCCTAAAACTAAGCTCGATCCAAAGCCCAAAAGCAAGCCTAGTCGAAGAATTATACAAAACCTTATAATAATAATCTTCACAACAAAGCCTCCACATGCTTGGATGCCAAAGCAGGGAGTCCAAGTGGGGACCAGCAGTAGCCAGCTTACCAACGGCCATGTGGCACTCTCCCTCTTTGGGGTGGCGTCCCTTAAGCATGTGGGATCTCCTTTTTTCAGACCCTAAGTATGTAGTTGAAGTATATTTACTTCGATGTCTATCTTCTTATAAAAAATTATCATTTTACCACATCATACAACCCATAAGATGATTGTATATGGTAATCTCCAATCCTAGTCCTTTAACCACCTTTGCATCTAGGATTACCATAAATTACAAGAAAACTGGTTTTGGAGGTTATAAATAGCCCACTCCCCTTCTCATTTCAACCATCCACTACATCCAAAAGTATTAAGAATTCAGAGGGAGCATCCTATTACATCTAGTAGATCTTGATCTACCCCTCCACCAAGGAGAGAGAGAGAGAGAGAGAGAGAGAGAGAGAGAGAGAGAGAGAGAGAGAGAGTCCAGCCTTGGTCTAGCCTAGCCTAGCTAGAACTCGAGCTTCTTAAGTTCAAATCTAAGCTACTTGATCTAGCCTTGCGATACTACCGTTCATCCAACTGTTCAAGCTTCAATCAATTTCATCAAATTAGAGCATTAATATTGTGCAACATTTATTCCCTTCTTAACTCCTTTACTCCCCATATATATATATATATATATATATATATATATATATATATATATATATATATATATATATATATATATATATATATATATATATATATATATATATATCATCAATACATTGTATTTCATCATTTTCTTGCGTCTTATTGATGGGCGTATGCTTTGTGGCTTACCGATATAAGTGAAGAAAACCCACCAAAAATCTTAGTCAGTTATCCGTCATTTTGTTATACACATCGCATTTCATTGTTTTCTCGTATTTGACTAGCGGATATATGCTATGAGGGTTGCCGATATAATCGGAATTGACCCACTAGAAACCTTAGCAAGTTAGCCACAGTTATATCATAAATATCAATACAACATTAAGCATCCCATACACCACATTTTTATATACTTCGCACCCTGCACTTGATCGTTTCGAACGTATACTCTGTAACTTACCGATATAATCAGATCTTGCCCATCAAAAGTTTGGATCGATCACTGCATTACATTTTTTTACACTCGAAAACTAATCATATTCTCAAGAAATTAGTAAGATCTTGTGAAGTAAAGACTGTACATCTGTATGGGCAGATATGATGCCTAACACCTTCCCTCTCTAAAACCGCAGTCCTTTACTCGGAATCTCTAGGATATAAACTCATGAGTCATCTTAGGATTAAGAATCTTCGAGTTCTCGATTCTAAACATTTCTACAGGGTTTAACCAACTGTAAGGTCAAAATAATTGGTTAGTAGCGACTCTGGTCGAATATAACACTCCTTACGCCCAAACGAAAGCCCTTGAATGAGACAACCTATGGAAAAGAGAGTCGATTTCCCGTTCCTTGGGAAATCCACCCTCAAGCGTTTATAAAATGGCGACTCCGCTGGGCACAAACTAGTCACATTAGTCACAACCCAACTTGAAAAGTAAGATCTTGCAAATACCCGAGGAATACCAGTTATCGTACATTTGTATTTGCATATGCATCTGCATCAACATTCATGCTAAAAAGTCTCCATTATTGTAGCATAATCTGCACCATATCACAAGTGGCTATGGATAACTCTGAGGAAGATATTCAACCCTTCTACATTCTTGATCTCGCAGAAGCTTATCTTACCCAGTTATAGCAAGTAGAAGTCACGCCAATGGCCTACATCTAGGAATTGATAGAAGACGTAAAAGCGATGTATGACATGTTTCAAAAATTCATGAAATCACAAGCCACCGCAATCGATAACCAAGTTGGTTCAGTTAAACAACAAGAACACTAATCAGATCGTGGGCTCTTTCCAGCCTCTAGTTCAAATTAAGGACAACTGTCGGACTTCGTAGAGGACCACCGACACCAGCTAGAGAGGCCCTCGACCATAAGACACTTCTTCTAATACCCTCTCACAATCGAGAGTCAATCTCAAAACAATCCCGTAACTTGGATTCCCAGTCAATTTTACAACAACCTCACAGTCGAGGCTTCCAATCAGTTTTCATCCAACCTTACAACTGGAGTCTCAAATCAATTTCAAATTGATTCTTCAAACAAGATTCCAGTTAATTTCAGGATAGCTTTTCATCTAAGGCTTTCAACAAATTTCTTGCATAATTTTAAATCGTTCCTGCAAATAGGCCTCTAATCAATTTCTAACATATCCCGCAACAAGGATTTAAAATCAATTTTAAACTGATCTTGTAAATAGGGTCTCCAGTCAATTTCCAACACATCCTGCAATAGGGATTTCAAATCAATTTCAAGCAGCAGTTTTCTCGACCGGAAGCCTATGGACAGCACTAACGAATGCTTATAATGGGGGATATTGTCAAACCTAGTTAAACCAGCAGAACATGTTGAATACCTAACAAAGGGGTTACTTCCCATCATCTCACCCTCCCCCTGACTAGAAGTGCTTTTCAATTTTAATTTCTTGCAATCGGGAACATGATTACATTTCAACAAGCTCCCCCTTACGAAAGCCATAGGATCAAAGAAATCGATAACTATGCCAAAGAAGCGGAATAGGCCTTGTCGTAAGAGACGTCAGTCCCTCAAACAAGTCGCACATAAATAGAAGAGTTGCGGGAATAGCTCCAAATTATGCAAAAGCAGCTTGAAAAAAAATACGAGGTTGATCTCCCCTCGATGAAATTCAGGGACTTATGTCTCTTTTCAAATGCATAAGTACCTTAAACTTCGATGTACCCAAATTTAAGAGATACAACGGTAGGGGATGTCCAACGACACATCTCAAGGTATTCTATGAGGGATAAATGCAGTAGCAGGGAATGAAGGAGCTCTTATCCACTTATTTCACAAATCTCTAAAGGGTAATGCCCTAGACTAGTACACTTTCCTGGATTGTCACCGGATTAAGACCTGAGAGAAACTCTCGCAAGCCTTTGTCGATAGATTTGCCTATAACTTCAACATGACTCCTATAAGAGCAGACTTCGTAGCCTTAAGATAGAAAGACAACGAAACATTATCTACATATGTGGGATGATTGAAAGCAATGGTTGTCAGAATGCGCACCTCAATTGACGATGAGGAGAAAATCTCCATGATTGTCCAGTCGAGGAACTTCACTCAACTCATTTGCACTGTAGAGCAAGTATAAGCAGAAATATGCACATGGACGATCTTCTCCTGGCCTCATCGGGTCGCTCCAGTAAAAAGGAACAAAGTTAAAGGAAGACCCATAGTAAACGAAAATGAAAACGAAAATGGTTCCGCCCATCACCCGACAAAAGCAAGTAACATTATTCATCATAGCTCAAGGCACCTATCATCCACCTCAACAAGGGCGTCGACAATACCAATAGTACATTCGTCAACATCAACAATAGAGATATCAATCGCCACCTCCACCGCAGTAAAACCCATAGCCACAACTTCTCAAAAGCAACCCAAGGGAAATGTCCAGTACCCCCATCAAAATTGGCAGACGAACAGGGAGTTCAGGAGGTTTACTCCACTCACACAAGCATACAACTAAATAAGATTTTCTAATTTTCTTTGATTTCTCAAGAGATGAAGCATTTCTCTCCATTATTTCGTATCGTCCTAAGGCGAGGGCCAAGATAGATCCACATGGCCTAGAGGACGGCTAGAAACGCGCTAGTACCTATTTCTTAGAAGGAAAATTCTCCTTTTTACTTTTCTTGGTGTAGGCCATTGTTTGACTATTTCCAAAAATGGGAGGGCGTGGCTTTAACTAGAAGATGGATGGCTGGGATGGCTTGATCAGAATGATCGTGGGCTGCCCATATGGTCGCAAATTGGCCCACCATTTTGGATCCCAATTGTACGTAGGATTTTGATCGGTTTCATCCCAAAACTGCTGTCCCTTTACATGGGTCTGCAAGGCTTTAAGGTTTTTCTTGGATGAACTTCACGAGTCCAATGAACAGCTCAGATCGTCCCGAAAGTGGCCAGGGCGGGCAACCTAGAGGCTATAGTCCGTCAGTTTCAAACAGTGCGTTGGTGGGAATAATTTCTAATTTTTGCATTTTGGATCGGTCAAAGCCAGTTTGACCGACTTGGATTGTTTAGTGCACGAGGTGCACAAGCACTTCGTGTGGGGTCCACCGCGATGTTTATGATGAATCCACTTTGTCCAATGGTCTTGAGATCCCCACTCAGGGGTTCTTGCCAAGTTTGGGGCGGAGCTGAGGCCCGGGTGGGCCGTATCACACGTTTCAGGCCTCTTTACAGTCAATACAACTTGATCCAACGGCTAGAGTTATTTGTTGCTTGATTTTAACAGTTAAATATGAATTTGAGAGGTAGTGAGTGCTTGGTTGACCATTAACTACCCCTCGAAGGTCGATCATAAGAGCGTCGTTTTGTTTCTTTATCACCATCTGATTTACAAACTGCTTCAACTTGAGATGTTTAATCAAGGTTACCTTTTTGACTGATGTGGGGTGCATTTCAGCTCCTAAGGCCTTTGATGGATGGTTTTAACAATGCCTAGAAGTCTCATCCTGTATACGTTGGGTTCAAGTTGTTTGTTAATCGATTATAGATCCCATTGATGTAAGTTTTAAACGGTAACACCCGCGTACCAGAGGTGCGGGGTGTTACACATGATATCTCCACGTGTGATAGCACGACCAAGTCATCCTAAGGTTGAAATTTCTAAGTTCGCGTTCAACTTGTACGTCAGTTGAGAGTTCATGCCTATGATTCAATATCATTATATTCATAATCCTATTTATGTCAGCGTATTCATTATGGTGTGTCCCCAGCCAAGGTCCATTTTAACTCTAAACTCATGCTTTGATACCGACTTGTAATCACCCTTAATTTCAAGAGTCAAGCACGATCTTGATCTTTATTATTCTGGGAGTCAATTTTGGTTGTGGAAGCGTGATTTACCCATACAGTTCATAGTAGTTAAGCAGAGTAAAGAGCTAAATAGAACTGCATAAAATAAATATAAATTATTAAATGTGCACAAACCACCAATCAAAAGAAGTGCATCCACATGTAAAAAAATCACGAGGTCCACATAGCTGGGAACCCAATATACACGTCTAAAAATAAACATAAAGTGTACTACTACCAAAATAACACAACACTACTCCAGCAACCTAAGAGCATTGCTATATAACTGATCATCTGACACCTAAACATACGAGATCTCCTTGACGAGGTCCGTGTACTCCTACTCATAGGCTACCTCCTCTAAGATACTTACATCGATGAAATTCTTTGGTTGGTGTTTTAAAACAGTGTCCTAGGTGGGAGTGAGTGATCAACTCAATAGTACTATCAACCTAACTTACACATGTTATCAATGACATCAAGCTTATAAAATGATAACACATACATTAAACAGTTTCCTAAGGTAGTTATTTAAATGCATGGGTGCCATGAGGTGCAAATGCATGGCTTGGGATCAATAACAAAATAATATAACTTCCTCATTCACCACACCACCACCACAATAACAACTGAGTTAAGAGACAATGGTTCGCATACGACGCAGCTCATAATGTATGCCATGGTATGCATGATAAGACAAGTACTTATTAGTTCGAATTTGAATAACATTTTAACGAAACTAGGATACCATCATTATATCATGAGCCTTTATTTGGATCACATGATTCGAAGAAGCATAAGGCGGCTCCTTACTCGTGTCCCTTGATCCTGATGGAAGTCCATTATTTAACAACCCTCACATACACAGTTAACCACGATCGGGTTATAGCCCTGAGACAATCCCAAGAAAGTACAGGTTCATCACCTAATGCAAATGGGAGGACGTAACCTTAATCCAATACACAATATAATAGGCTCGCAGTCTGCTCTATCGCTTAAAGGTCACTACGGGGAGACTCGTCACCCTAGCGTAGGCCAACAGCTCGGACATGATGTCCCATACTACCATGTTCAGCTCTTAAGTCTTGTCTAACTGTAACGCATTAACGGCTATGACTAGACCTTAGTCAGCAGTAATAGTGGCATCTAGATTCCTTAGTGTATTATGAAATCACTAAATGTTACATTTATTGAGCCAGGTATTAGACTGATCCGATTACCTAAGAGGAACCTGGACTAACCCGCATTGGGAGTAAGCACCCCACGTAGTTCCGACTATTGTCGATCTCTCACATTCCACCTCAATTGACCATAGAAGTCGGGAAAAACGATCCATAGTGACTATCCTTTGCACAATGATTAGCCTGATTTAAGCTAAAGCAATATTAGCACCATTACAAGCCATATGTATACAACAGATTCATAATGGCTCCAAGAAGTGCATCTCAGGATGGTATAATCCAACTCATAAGTATCACATCAAATCAATATCACAAATGCATATCTATGACCTTAACAAACTTTAAATAGTCATAAAAATGTTTTAGTGTGGAAATATCATATGAAGTAAACATTCCATTGAGCATATTAAACACGAAAGACATTAATTGCAAGGCTACATTAATAAGGCATTACCTACATAATTATCACAAGATCTTCTACCAAAACAGTCAAAATCATGATCTAACCCCCTCACAGGTTGATAAAAGAAAACCTAGGAGAATAGTCCGCATCTTGAGAGTGTTTCACTCACCCTATAACACTCCTTAGGTTAGGGTTTACGGACAATAACTGGGTACCTAATTAAGTGTCAAGGCTATTATGAGATTATATGGTTTAAACTAAGGAGGCTTTGATTTGGAAGAATGGATTGATTCTTACCTCTTATTGTTTGCAGAAAGACTTTGACGAGAGTTCCAAAAGCTTGATAGGGCCTCAATTTAAGGGGAGAGGATAAGAGGGTGTATAAATCCTATAAATCTACATACCTTCTCTCTCTCTCTCTCTCTCTCTCTCTCTCTCTCTCTCTCTTCATCTTCCTCTTCTCTTCTCCTCTTCTTTCTCTCCTTAGGGTATGAATTTTGTATTAGATATGAATTTTGTATTAGAGCGAAGGGCTACCTTTAATGTCCTATTTATAGAATTAGAAATAGTGCAAATGGCCCAATAACTAAGGGTTTAGTGTATTATTCCTATGAGAAGTTAATTCCTACTATCGGGGTCCATCGGAGGGTATAGGCCGGGTTGATCTACACAATGGAGTAAGTGACCTTAGTAAGGATTTACGCAAGGATGCAATTGCTCTAGCATTTTGATGTGTCAATCAACGGATAATGTCCTAATTTAGTTAGATGGTCACCAATAATTGATTTGGGCCGTGGCTATACGTACATGTGCAGGGTAACATCTTAAGTTAGTGTCTTGAGTTTGATTGTGATGTAACAGTCCAAAAGTCACGAATTAGGCTGAGAGTGAAAAAAAGTTTGTTACTTGAGTTCATATGAATACCTACAACACTCGCATGCTCTAAGGTCTCAGCTTGAGGGTTCAAATTGAGCAACACTGAATGTCTTCCAATAGTTTTAAGTTTAATGGATCATGTACGAGCGGTTTAGAGCTAATTCGGCTATTAGCGCCATTTTTGGAATGAGTAAAACCACGAAACTACTCGTGGGCGATGATTAGTGCTTGTATTAACTAGGTTCATGACAACACCCATTCATGATTAATGAAAACAGGTATTGGGTCTTAATCTCGCTAATTCCACTAGTCCTAGGATACATAGGGCATCCTACTGGACCGCAAGATGTTCTAACAATACCACTCATGGATATAATCGGATTTAGCATGGGCTTTTGTAGGACGTTACAATAGCCCCCTCACAAAATTAGATATAAAAGCCACAAGTTCGCATAATTTACACAATTATTCAATAGAACCTTTGATAGTATTGAGTGGTATCGACAGCCAATCGGTAAGATTGACCCCACCTTTGATAGGGTCAAAAATCTCCAAAATTGTCCAGCAAACAATTGGAAAAATTATGGAATTACTAATCGAATCGATCAAGGTATCGATATATATTATCAAAAAATTTCTCTTTGCATTGACTAAAAGACACCAACAACAAATTGTAGCGGACCCCACATAGCTTCCGCTTTCAGGAGCTACCTGTTGGCTAGGGGCAGAGGCCATTCATGTCCTTTTGGTTCTTCGAAGTCTACCATATCATCTCCTTTGTTTTAATTCAAGACCGATCTGAATTGTTCAAAGATAAATCTTTCGGTGGGCCCTTGCAAAAAAGTACGGCTGGCAATGGACCACATGCAGCCCCAACAAATGACAAATTTTCAGTAGGCTCAGCCACATAGGCCTTACATGTGCTTGTCCCGACATGCTTGACTCCTGCAGTTCAATATACGGGTCTACGATCTTTTGAACCCGACAATCTCCACCCATGTATGGCAAACAGAGCTTTCCTTAGCCCAGGGGCATGTACAAGTCAGTTAATCTACACGCTACCACATATATCAACATGGCAGACTGGTGAAATATCCAAGCCGTCCATTAGGTGGATCTCACTGTATAGATATCACTGCCGAGAGATAAAGGTGTTCCATTAAGTAGGTGCACAACAATATTAGATATGATTTGACGGCTTAGAAAAAATGTTTGTTTTTCTCACAACCGTACATTTGTTCAGTTAATTGTGGCCATTCTGACTAATAGACCGCCCTGGTTTTTCGATAGGAGATCTACATGGTGATACCTTTCTGATGGATATCTGAATATTGCACCTGTCCACCGTGCTGGCATATGTACTGACATGTACATTTGCTGACCCGTATGCACCATGCGAACTTGGGAAAGCTCAGATAAAAAAGAAAGAAGAAAAAGGAGAAAGGGAAAACGTGTGGACCATGTCAAAGAATGATATCATGAAATGCCAAACATATGAAGCAGCCTGTGGTTGCCCAAGATTAGTTACTGGGGCCCACCTCTATAAGCATAACTAAAAGCTAACATCATGGCTGGGGTCCACCCGTATTTCTCAGTCATGGAGTGCCTATAAGTCACGATTAAGTACTATCCAGCACCAAGAATATCTATGGTGCCCTCTAATTTAGATTTTACAAGTGGGGCACAATGTTCGGTGATCTAAACCGTCTGATACCGTCGGCCCTACTATGGATGGTCCCTGTGCGGTGAAAACATTTAATGCCTTCATTAAATATTTTCAATTAAAAAGTAGTAAAAATCGACTTGTGGGGATCACGTTGAATGTGTATAACATGGGACCCATCTAATGCATGCACTCAACCATGGTGATAACGTGAACAAAACATGAGGCTGATCAAATCATCAGATAGGCTGCAATTGAATTTCGATATTTTGAATAGTATAGATTATCTTTTATGGATTGGCCCTCCTTACGATAGAATCTACATATTTCTTGGTTCTCTACTCTGTGATGTTGGTGTGCATTTGCTGGACGGCTTGAATGTGAGACACATACCACATGCGACCCGCGACTCTTAATTCTATATTTGTTGTAAGGAGAATAGAAAGGGAAGTAATGCAACACCTGTGAAATATCATTGCCTGCGAATATGGGTTCGTTGAGGGGTAAAATCTAAAATTTGAAGGAATTTTGTAGTAAAAATTCCTGTATATTTTAGTTTTTGACATATAACCCCCTGCATTTTGACGGCCTACTTTTAAGTGTTCCTAAATAAGTTCCTGTTTTCAAACTATGTCAAACACGCCCCATAGCAGTTCCATCATGCTACATGAAGAGGGCAAAAAGAAATCATTAGCAACAAGCAAAAGGATCGATTTATATATTATTCTGACCTTCTAGATGAATCAGATTTCATACACGTGTGACCGCACGTGCATGTATATATCTTTACATGCGTGTGGCACTGGAGAAGGAAGTGGTGAACAGTGCAAAGATGTGTAAGCAGGAAGTACTAACAAGTGTAAGGCTGTGTATGGACAGTCGACATATAACAACTTGGGTAAAAGGTGTAATGACCCATTAGTAAATATAAAGCCAGATTTTTTTATTTTTTATTTTTAAATATTTATTTTTTTTCACACAATATGGTAGTTGATGGTATGACTCATTGATGATAGGAAGTTTGTTTTACTTAAGTTAAAAAACATGAGGGTTCAACTACGAATACCTAAAAGATAAGTAGTATTTGGGTACAGGCCCCAGGATTTATATATGAAAAGCCCTATCTATTTTCAATGATGAGTAGCCATCTACTGTAGGGAAAAAAAAAGTTAAAAAGCAAAAAAGTAAGATATATGTGCATATGTGCCAATAAGATACAAATACGGGACCATGACCATTTCATGTGGGCTTGCTTGATTTTTGAGCCAGTGCATATTAAGAGTGGATTCGACCCATGAATGCTCCTAATCCCACACAAGTTCGGTAACTTATAGAATGCTCCTTTTATCTAACACAAAGTGAAACCATTGTAATACAGTGACACATGAAAATGAGAGGAGAATTTGATGTTCTTATTAAAAAAATAATAATAGCCATTGATATTCAGAAAAAAAAAAACAAGAAAAATCTTAAAAATAAGAGAAGAAAATTAATATTATTAATAAAAAGTGCTACTTACAATGTACTTGATAGCCTTGCATATATAATTAACAGAAGAAATTCTTGACCTTAATAATTTGAAATAGAATGCTTACGAAAGTAATAAAAAGATGTGTAATCCTACTAAAACTTAAAAGCAACCTTTAGATATAATTAAAACAAAGACTTTAAATTACAGCTGAACTTTTAAAATCTTAAAATTAAAAAATTAACTTGCCAAAACCAATAAATTTTATTTTAGAACCCTAATTTAAACCTTAGAACAATTGAATTTTATAAAAATAGTTGGAGACTATAATAAACTTTGGGTGTTTGGTTAGGGTGCATGACTCTTGACAGAGTTCCAATGGTATATCATGCGTGAAACAGATAAACAATGAAAAAGTTATAGCCATCAGAAGCCATACACATTTATGCTATTTTAGCCCTATCACAATCCCTCCAGCCCAAATTTGTACGATCCCAGCCCTCCATTGAGTTATCCTCTACTCATCCTGCATCACAGTGGCGCCGTTCATATCTCGTGCTTACAATATTAGATCATCTTTATTTTGAATCGAAGTAGCTCACTTGCGAATGGCTTAGATCTTGCACAAACTTTTGTTATTGATATGTGTTGAATATCTTTTCACATATGCACCCACCCATTAAATGGTCCCAAGTTTGTTATCAACGGTTTGGATCACTGCACCACTTGACTTGTATAAACTAAACATGCACCTAAAAATATTAGATTTTTTTTTTTTGAAAAAATACATAAATTATAAAATGGTAATGAAGTTCCACTCAACCTAGAAGGTGTGACTGCATCAATTTAGACCAAGCCATTTAATATAGTTCTAAAACTCATTAGCTCGACTCAAAACTCATCCGAGTCAACTAAACTCAAGAAGATTTCAAACCAAGTCAGTGAGAAAGCCACTCTCAAATCGACTACATGACATATGATGGCTCACTCCAAAACAACTATTTAAAAATACAAAAAATAAAAATATTTAAAACTACATTCAATGATCTAAACCATGCATCCTACAAGCTCCATGAGGGGCCTGTTTCCTACCGTTGAATGCCATTCATGTTAGAGATCTGGACCATCTATCTTGTAGTGTACATGTGAACATGGCATAAGATTGGTCCGGTGATCAAGCAGATCGGACTTGTTTGTGAAAGACTCCTAAAAATATCCAATAGTCCAAATTCAACCTAATGAATGGCCTTTATTACCCACGCGGGCTATCTAATAGTGGGAACCAGTCCCCACAAGGTAGCTGTCTATCAAAATCCAAAAGGATGTTCTTTTCTTTTCCTTTCCTTTTTGCCCTTTTATCAGGTGGAGGACACCCAGATTTCAAGGTGGTCCATGCATCAGGTGGGCCAAAAGGATATGGAATATTGACCAGTGCTCATCAGGTGGGCCTATTTAAAGAACTTGCTGCCTGATTTTTGACCCAGGGCATGTTCAGTGTCTCTCCCACTTGATAAGTGGTCCTGATGTTTTACACGTGTACCATATTCGTGCATGTGACATGAATTGCCACATATGTCTCCTTGTGAGGATTGTCAGGCAGTGAATTCAAGTCTCAAGTAGATAACACATGATCATGGCTTAACCAATCCCATCTTAACTTTTTAAGATATAAATCTAATCCTCTTTATGAGTGCTGATCCTGTAGGAATTCCTCCTGCCTTATTCTCACGTGAAATCCTGTTTGGGCCCACCTAAGATCATCAATGACTCTTCTATGAGTGGGGTCCACTGTAACGTCAGAATCACCGTAGTTGGATCATCACCCTCCTTTTTATTAGATGAAAAGTAAATCAAAAGTTGCAGTACAACACATCGTAGAGAATGACTAGGACGCCACCATCCCATAGCTGAAAAGCAGCATGCTAAATGACCACTGGACTTCGGTTGGCTAAGATGGAAATCACACCGTTGATGCGGGTAAGATCGCCAAATGTGCCATATCCGACGGTCAGGATTGCAGTTGTAAATTCCCTTGCAGTTGATTGGGCCGTACGTGCGTCTTTAGTGACCATGACGTGGACCGTGACCCCATGTATGTCGTGGTGGGAAACATGGTGAATTCATGCTGCATCCATCCAATATACGTTGTGATACATCATCATAGCCGTTCATCATAGGACCACCACCCATCCAATATACTACAAGTGTGTTTTGAGCCCACATCCACCCAATTGATAAGGCCTGCTCTTCATTTTCACCCCGATTCTGAAATAAAAATCAGACCAATCTAAGACATATTTGAGTTACACTATAGTTGATGTGGAGCGGGTGGTGGACACTTTCATGGCTAATATGGATAAGAGAAGTGATCAGGATCATCCAAACCCTAAAACAGACATCTCACAAATCAAAATGAGTTATTCTATATACTATACATAATTTGGGCCAGAGAAGATACTTTAGCCAACCAACCCAAGTTGCCATGTTGACACGGTTGAAATCTTATTTTATTTTTATTTTTATTTTTTATGATAAGTTTAAGTTTGATCATAACTTTTGAAACATTGGGTTTTAAGAATCATGCCCAACATAAAAATAACTTAGAAAAATTAGGAGAATAATGTGGATAGTCCAAATTAGACACTTATTATTTTTGGCTGAAAACCATGAAGTCTAAGTACAAATCAAAGTCATTTATAAATAATAAATTTACTATTTATAGTAAGTCATCTCTTTGGAGAATTTGATTAAGAAACTTCTTCGTAAGTTTAATAACAATATTTAAATGATTATAAATTCATTTTTATCATGATTAATTTATTTTTAAATTTATTAAATTTATTTATATTTTTCTATTTTTTCTCATGGATTCCAGCAATCTTTAGAAGGATTTGGGATTAACTTTGCAGCTTTGGAGTACTTACTCCCCGTGTAGATGGTGATCAACCTCATCACGTCCATCCCCGTAAATAGTAAAAGTTTTTTTTTTTCTTTGGGTTAGCTTACACAACAGTCAGTTCACACTCCACAATGGTAAAAGGTCGAGATGGAGTGACTCACCATCAAAACCTTCCAATTTGTTTGTGGGACCCACTGTTTTGTGTAATCCATCTAATCTATTCGTAAGATTCATTCAACAGGTTAATAGATGCTAAAAAAGAATATGCCATTCCAAAACTCTGTTGTGCCACACCAATAAATTTAGTAGTATTGGGCAAAATTTTATGCAAATATCACTACAGGTACCTGGCCCTTAATTGCATAATCAGCTTATCCTGCAAACGTTGTAGAGGAACCAACTACTTTAAGAAGACGCCAACCATCACATGTTTAATGCAAACACTACCTAATCATCTCATAATCTTGGACACATCATCCTTTGACTCCACACTGAAATTCAAAGGTTGCCATCTCACACGCATGCAATATCGTGCACCTTAATCTGCCGTATAGATAAGTTTCATATGCATGCATTACCGTAGACCCTCATCAACCGTATACTTTTGTTTTGCTTAAGAGAAATTTATCACTGTACGACCCATTTATGGCCCATTTACCCATTGAAGCCCACCACATTTTAACTTATCAGAATAAGCCCCATCTGTACGGACGACTTGCCAAACGTCGAAAATGCCCCTGCTGTTTCCGACTTGCCAAAGGTCGAAAATGCCCCTGCTGTTTCCTTCAAGCGGATCGGCTCTGGGCTCGAAGACAAGCTCCTCGAACTCAGAGTTGTCCAAACGGCTCAAAAGAAATCAAAGTTACATGGCCCACAATTATGTATTTATTATATCCACAACGTTCGACCATATTTTCAGATCATTTCAGAGCATTATCAAAAAAAGGAAATCATATCCAAAGATCAACTGGACCACACCACAGAGCAGTAGAAAATTGTTTTTCACTGTTGAAACTTTTGTAGGGCCCACCATAACATTTATTTTCCATCCAATCTATTCATAAGGTCACAAGGACATGAATGAAGAGAAAAAATAAATTTCATAATGATCCAAAACTTCCGTGACCCTTAAAAGGGTTTCAACGGTGGACATTCAAACAAAAATGGTAAAGTCATTTGCTACTGTCAGACCTATGGATACGGATTATAGCCGCAGTCATAGATACCCTTATTCGTAGTCATAAAAGTCTATTCAGGGTGAGCTTGCCGAACTAGCGGCCCCCACGCTAGTTGTTGGCTTGTCTGGGGGGCCATGCTCATCTGACAGTCCCTATGGCTATGGATTATAACCGTAGCCATAAACGGACTACCGTGACAATAGTCCGTGCATTTTTTATTTTTTATTATTTTTTATTTTTTTTTTACATGGAGAACTTTATTCTACCTATAATTTTCTTTAACACATATTTATATAAATATGTATATATAAGCATATATAATTTTTTTCTTTCATTTTTTCATTTCTATCTTTATTCATTTAATAAGAATATCTTTTAAACTAAAATTAGTTACTTGATGTACACTATATGATTTTGGGGTAGGAGAAGCTACTTTAACCAAACAACCTGGTTATTTTTCAGGATTTCGTTAGGTCGATGGTCAAAAATTCATTTCATTCACTTAGCGGTCAATTTCATTCATTTCATTTACTTCGTGATCAATTCCATGCATTTCACGGTCAATCCTGGCGATTCCGTTTTCATTCACAGTCAATTCCCTTCACTTCACGGTCATTTTTATGCATTTCACGGTCATTTCCCTACACTTCATGGTCATTTCCATGCATTTCACGGTCAATCTTGGTGATTCCGTTTTGATTCACCGTCATTTCCATACATTTCACGGTCAATTCCCTTCACTTTACGGTCATTTTCATGTATTTCACAGTCAATTCGCTTCACTTCTCGGTCATTTCCATGCAATTCACGTTCAATCTCGACGATTCCGTTTCATTGCACGATCATTTCCATGCATTTCACCGCCAATCCCGACGATTCTGTTTCATTTCACGATCATTTCCATGCATTTCACGATCAATCCCGGCGATTTTGTTTCATTTCACGGTCATTTTCATGCATTTCACGGTCATTTTCCTTCATATCACAGTCATTTTCATGCATTTCATGGTCAATTGTGGCGATTCCGTTTGGATTCACAGTCATTTCCATGCATTTCACGGTCAATTCCCTTCACTTCACAGTTATTTTCACTCATTTCATAGTTAATTCGCTTCACTTCACGGTCATTTCCATGCATTTCACGGCCATTCTCGGTGATTCTGTGTTGACTCACGGTCATTTCAACACATTTCACGGTCAATTCCCTACACGTCATGGTCATTTCCATGCATTTCATGGTCAATTCGCTTCACTTCACGGTCATTTCCATGCATTTCATGGTCATTCTCGGCGATTCCGTGTTGATTCATGGTCATTTCTATGCATTTCATGGTCAATTTCCTTCACTTCACGGTCATTTACACGATTTTCACAGTCAATTCGCTTCACTTCACGGTCATTTCCATGCATTTCAAGGTTATTCCCGGTGATTCCGTGTTGATTCACGGTCATTTCAATACATTTCACGGTCAATTCCCTTCACTTCACGGTCATTTCCACGCATTTCACAATCAATTTGCTTCACTTCACAGTCATTTACGGGCATTTTGCGGTCATTCCTGGCGATTCCGTGTTGATTCACGATCATTTCCACGCATTTCACAGTCAATTCGCTTCACTGTACAGTCATTTCCATGCATTTCACGGTCATTCCTGGCGATTTCGTGTTGATTCACGGTCATTTCCACGCATTTCACAGTCAATTCCCTTGACTTCACAGTCATTTTCATGCATTTCATGGTCAATTCGCTTCACTTCACGGTCATTTCCATGCATTTCACGGTCATTCTCGGCAACTCTGTGTCGACTCACGGTCATTTCCACACATTTCACGGTCAATTCCCTTCACTTCACGGTCATTTCCAAGAATTTCACAGTCAATTCGCTTCACTTCACGGTCATTTCCATGCATTTCACGGTCATTCCCGGCAATTCCGTGTTAATTCATGGTCATTTCTATGCATTTCACGGTCAATTCGCTTCAATTCACGGTCATTTCAATGCATTTCACGATCATTCTCGGTGATTCCGTGTTGATTCACGGTCATTTCCATGCATTTCACGGTCATTCTCGGCGATTTTGTGTTGATTCACGTTCATTTCCACGCGTTTCACGATTAATTTCGCTTCACTTCACAATCATTTCTAGGCATTTCACGGTCATTCCCGGTGATTCCGTGTTGAATCATGGTCATTTCCAGGCATTTCACGGTCAATTCCCTTCACCTCACGGTCATTTCCATGCATTTCACGACTTTCACTTCACGGTCATTTTCATGCATTTCACGGTCATTCTCGGTGATTCCGTGTTGACTCACAGTCATTTCCATGCATTTCACGGTCAATTCCCTTCACTTCACGGTCATTTCTACGAATTTTATGGTTAATTCGCTACACTTCACGATCATTTTCATGCATTTCACGGTCATTCCTGGCGATTCCTTGTTGATTCACGGTCATTTCCATGCATTTCACGGTCAATTCCTTTCACTTCACAGTCATTTTCATGCATTTCATGGTCAATTCCCTTCACTTCACGGTCATTTCCATGCATTTCACGGTCATTCCCATGAAGTGAAGCGAATTGACCATGAAATACGTGGAAATGACCGTGAAGTGAAGGGAATTGACTTTGAAATGCATGGAAATGACCGTGAAGTGAAGCGAATTGACCATGAAATACATGGAAATGACTGTGAAGTGAAGGAAATTGATCGTGAAATGCATGGAAATGACCGTGAATCAACACAGAATCATCGAGAATGACCGTGAAATGCATGGAAATGACCATGAAGTGAAGCGAATTGACTGTGAAATGCGTGGAAATGACCGTGAAGTGAAGGGAATTGACCGTGAAATGCATGGAAATGACCGTGAATCAACATGGAATTGCTGAGAATGACCGTGAAATGCATGAAAATGAACGTGAAATGAAGCAAATTGACCGTGAAATGTGTGGAAATGACCGTGAAGTGAAGGGAATTGACCGTCAAATGTGTGGAAATGACCGTGAATAAACCTGAAATTGCCGGGAATGATAGTGAAATACATGGAAATGACCATGAAGTGAAGCGAATTGATCGTGAAATGCGTGGAACTGACTGGGAAGTGAAGGGAGTTGACCGTGAAATACGTGGAAATGACTGTGAATTAACAAGAAAACGCCGGGAATGACTATAAAATGCATGGAAATGACCGTGAAGTGAAGCGAATTGACCGTGAAATGCGTGGAAATGACCGTGAAGTGAAGGGAATTGACGTGAAATGCATGGAAATGACCGTGAATCAACACAGAATCGCCGGGAATGATCGTGAAATGCATCGAAATAACCATGAAAATGAAGGGAAATGACCGTGAAATGAAACGGAATCGCTGGGATTGACCGTGAAATGCATGGAAATGACCGTGAAGTGAAGGGAAATGACCGTGAAATGCATGGAAATGATCGTGTAATGAAACGGAATCACTGGGATTGACCATGAAATTGCAAGAAAATGACCATGAAGTGAAGCGAATTAACCGTGAAATGCATGGGAATGACCGTGAAGTGAAGGGAATTGACCGTGAAATGCATGGAAATGACCGTGAATTAAAACAGAATCGCCGGGATTAACCGTGAAATGCATGGAAATGACCGTAAAGTGTGGGAAAATGACCGTGAAGTGCATAAAAATGACCGTGAAGTGAAGGGAATTGACCGTGAAATGCATGGAAATAACCGTGAATCAAAACAGAATCGCTGGGATTGACCGTGAAATGCATGAAATTAATCACGAAGTAAATGAAATAAATGAAATTGACCGCTAAGTCAATGAAATGGATTTTCGACCGTCGACCTGATGGAATCTTGGAAAATAATGAGCTTGGTTGGTTAAAGTAACTTCTCCTACCCCAAAATCATATAGGGTACATCAAGAAACTAATTTTAGTTTAGAAGATATTCTTGTTAAATGAATAAAGAAAGAAATGAAAAAAAAAAAGAGAAAAAAAATTTTATATGCTTATATATACATATTTATATAAATATGCGTTAGAGAAAATTATAGGTAGAATAAAGTTTCCATGTAAAAAAAAAAATAATAAAAATAAAAACGCACACACAGTCATCACAGTAGTTTGTTTATGGCTATGGTTATAATTCGTAGCCATAGGAGCCGCCAGATCGGTGTAGCCCCGCTATACAGGCCAGGAACTGGCGTGGGAGCCGCTAGTTCGGTGAGCCCACCCCAGATAGACTTATATGGCTATGAATTAGGGAATCTAAGGCTACGGTTATAATCCGTAGCCATAGGTCTAACCATAGACTTTATCATTCTACTCTAAACATATACCGTTGAAACCCTTTTGGGGGTCATGAAAGTTTTAGATTATTATGAAATTTGTTTTTCCTCTTCATCCAGGTCTTTGTGATCTTATGAATAGATTAGATGGAAAATAAATGTTACGGTGGGCCCTACAAAAGTTTCAACTGTGAACATCAAATTTTCTGCTGCTCTTTGTGGTGTGGTCTAGTTGATCTTTGGATATGATTTTTTTGTTTTTTTGATAATGCTCTGAAATGATCTCAAAATATGGATTAACGTTGTGGATATAATAAACACATAACTGTGGGGCCATGTAACTTTGATTTCTTTTGAACCGTTGGTACAACTCTGAGGAGGTCGTCTTCGAGCACCAGCCGATCCGGTTGAAGGAAAAAGCAGGGGCATTTTTGACCTTGGGCAAATCGTCTGTACAGCTGGGGCTCATTCTGGTAAGGTAAAATGAGGTGGGCTTCAACGGGTAAATGAGCCATAAATGGGTCGTACAGTGGTAAATTTCTCGTTGCTTAATGTTGGGTTGTTGTTTGTTTGATCAATCAATGCACATAAGATAATATGTTCAGTGCATCTCCAGAAGATCCAAGTTGATACACACTCAAAAGATTCCTTGCTTTCCAAAGTATAATAGTGAAACCTTTATTCGAGGAATTATACGGCATGCCGAAGGAGGCTTTGTAGTTTATACTCTTGATTTTCAATTCTGATAAGTGGGTCCCATGCTTCAATAATCCAGACCGTTTGTTTTTTGCATTCCACTAACGATGGACGGCGTACAAAACTTCTCCTCGACAGAACAATCATAACCAATTGATTTATGTTTGATGAATAGACAGTTGAGAAGCTAAAAACAGCAATGGTTCATATCTAACAAACAAAATTCAAAGTTTTTTGCAGCATGGTCCATCCACGGTGAGACAGAAGAGAACAATGGTCTGGATTATTCAAGAATAGCCCCACCTGTTAAAATTAGAAAAATCCATTTGTGTATCCTGCAATTCTTTTTGGGGTCTATGGATGGTGGGCCCTACAGACGTGGACACCACTTTCTAAATGTATATCCTAAGTTCACCAAAAGATGCCTATTAATTATTCAGATAAATGCCGTCTCCCATAAATAATAATATAGGGTGGAATGGTACATGCTTTCTTTCTAATATTTAATAGCTGAAGTCTCCCCACTCCACCTTATTGTGTTATTATATTAATATTAAAATATTAATATTCCTACATTAGCCATGTGAGGGTTATGAAGCTCTTACTTGGAAGTTGTCCTCTCCCAGTTTCTCTAAGGACTTGTTTAACTTATAATAGGGCGTAGGAGTAGGTGATTGTGTGATCACCACCTTTTTTTCTGAAGTTCTCGTGCCTGATCTGCCCAACCGAATGGCAATCCAGACCGTCAAAATAATGTGACCTATTGTTGATCGATCATATCCCACAATTCGCACTGATTGGCATGATTTGGATGCTAATTATTTTATTTTTAAACTTCCATTTGATAGTCACCTGTTGGATGGTTAGAATTGCTTGATCCGTGTGATTTTCTGACTGTATTTCATCCACAGTGGGACCTACTATTTCAATAGTATTTGATGTACAAGCACCACACGCGCTGTGTACAGACACCCACAACTTGAAATTGATGGTGAATTATCAGGGTAGTCCGTACCCATCCATGTAGGATGCAAAATGGTGTCTTGGTGGAACACCTGAAATGGTAGTCCACCCAATCTTCGCCGTAGATTTACTTTACATATTTTTAGAGATGGAGGGAATTCTTCACATTTATTAGGGAGAAAAATGAAAAGACAAGCGTGCTATTATTGGTGTTAATTGGTCCACTTGACAAAACGAATCATAAATTCCAGATTTCTCACAGTTATCTTATCTTTTTCTTATTCATATATATCATTAGCCTGTCTACCTTATATCATGGTCAATTTCATTAATACGACACATATTGAAAAGAATCTAGGTCACTTTGATGGTCTTTTTGTTTGTATGTACATGAGTAGCATCTTGTACAAGGTTAGGTGATGCCACTCAGAAGTTAGGTAGAATGAGTTAGGTTCTTAGCCATTACAGTTATTTTAGATTTTAAGTTAAGCTAAGGTTGTATTAAAAATGCCTAAGAAGACAGGAATAATCTTAGAAGAAACTAGGGTTTTGATATCAAAAAATTATTTGAAAGGAAGTCACAGAAGTAAAGTCAACTTGCTTTTGACACTATAGTGTCCAGATTACTGTAACTTATGGTAGTTCGGACCTCTTTGAGGCCTAATCTGATGTTTGCATGAAATCCATTCAGTCCATCAGGTGCGCCCTTTGATGTTAGGCCATGGAGCCAAAAATCAGCTTAATGGGAAGCTGGGATGGGCTCCACCACATGGAATAGTTGGGAGTGGATGCCCAAACCAATAAAACCCTCCATCCTATTTTGGGCCCACCGTATTGTACATGCACCATCCAATTCATTCATCAGGTGTTCCCCATCAGGATTAAGGGACAGAAAAAAGTAGGTCGTTGCAAAAGTCAGGTAGGCTCCATAAAGTGAAATGAAAGGTTTTAGGAATTATTTTACATTGATTCCAATGGGGTGACCCACCAAAGTTTTGGATCAATCTAATTTTTAGCTCCAGATACTAACATTGGAAATTACATGTTATTCATGGTTTGGATCTCACACACATATCACAATGAACCGCACATATTGTCAACCATGCCATTTAGTTGATTGCATGAGATTATTGCCATATAGGTAGGCATCAAATAAGGTATTGCATATTGTGGGCATACGCATGTAAGTAAGCTGTTATTATGCTTTAATAAATATTGAAAGACTTTGCCCATTCATAATATAACTTTATGCATCAAACCATCATAAAATTATCAGTGGAGCATTTCTGGTAACAATAAAAGGTCCTATGCGGTGGAGCTTATGGAAACTCCACTTGAGGCTGAGTTGTGTGGGCCCACCATGATGTGTGTTGAACATCTACCCCATCAGTCAAGATGCACCATTCCATGGTGGGCCACACCACATACAAAAGTTGAGAGGGGTTACACTCCATTAAAACATTCATAATCATTTGTTGGGCCCACTGAGATGTGGTTCACAAATCCAACCCATCCATTATGTGTGTCCTACTTGGATGAGGGGTTAGACCAAGTTTTAGGTGCATCCGAATTTCAGATGGGCCCCACTAAATGCTTTTATATGTTTTAGGCATGTCTTCACATGATTTTAGATGGTACGACCCACCTGAGTTCAATATACCGTTGATTTTTGGGATATCCCATAATTTAAAGGGGATCTATCAAATGCACAGTGTTAATGTTCAACACACATCATGGTGGGGGCCCACACAGCTTGACCTCATGGGAAGTTCCAATGAGTCTCTACTGTGTAGAACCATTTCCGTATACACACACACACACGCACACACCATATACATATATAGAGTCATGCTCATCTTTTCACATGTGTCATCGGTGGCTAATCTGAACAGTCCATGTGATGTGTAATCCCATGAAATCTCAAGGGACAAATTTTCACCATAATCTAAAATTCTGGTGGGCCATAGCAAAGAGAAATGCAAATTAAGGGAAGAAATTGTTTTCATTTTTCATGACCCAACAAAGTTTTGGATCAAAGTAAAAATTGGGCACAAGGGTTTCATGAGGTGCTTCTTCACGTGGACCATTTAATTTTTGGAGTCACAATACGTGTGATGAGTTCTTAGAAAAGTTTACATGAGTTTCATGTGAACTGGTACACAACTAAGCATTCGAATATATATATATATATATATATATATATATATATATATATATATATATTGTAACGCCCTGAAAATCGGGGGTCGAGCAAAGATCAGCTTCCGAGTTCCAAAACATCACTTATGTAACATATTGAATGAGAATTATATGTTGTCTGTATTAGTGCATAAAACATGAATGTGATTAAGATAAAACAGAAATTCATACTCCAGAAACAGCCAAGTTACCCAAGTGGAAGATTGAGGAATATAGATAAGCATAGGTAAAACGTATAGACCGTTACCGATCTCCAGAGTATGAATACATTTCTGGGTCCTACAAATACAAGTGTTGTTTCAAAACAGAAAATATCAAAAGTGGTAGTCCTCTACAAAGCATGAACCCTGAAGCCCCGTTGATTCAGAACGGTGTACGTGAACCTGCCTGAATACTGCATATATGAGAATGCCTCCTCGTCATCATCAAAGTCCGGCTCTGCCTCATGAGACGCATCGTCATTTGCAACTAAGACAAAGTCTGGTTGGTGTTTAAACACCGTTCCAGAACGTGGGAGTGAGTGATCAACTTAGTGGAGCTATACAACAAAGGTTAACATGTTATCAATTCAGTTACATAGTAATGATAAAGCAATACAATCAAGCATCTCTAAGTACTTTGATTAATGAAAGAATATATGTAGAAATAATGCATGCCCTCGCCTGTACTTCCTCTATGATCTTCATCTCACGGTCGAGCATGTTAGTCACTTCCTCAGTGCACTACCCAACGCCAAACGGCACATGCAGTGCAGTGCATGAACATGATTACCAAGTTCTTATTACTCCTTTTCATATAGCAGGATTGAGAAACTAAGGTACTTCCCTTATATCAATTCCCAAACAATGATCCATTCTAGGGTTGTCAGTCCTAGTAAATCTCATACGATATTACGATTCTAGGTCGCTACAAAGGGCTCGTCACCTCGATGCAGGCCTAGCTTATACTCTCGTTACTACAGAAAGGCTCGTCGTCTCATCGCAGTTTCAAAGTATGCTCGAGGTCACTACAAAGGGCTCGTCACCTAATCACTGTAGGCCGACAGCTCGAATATAGTGTCCCATACTACCGTATTCGGTTCACGAGTCTGGGTTGCTCACTGGTCACTACGGGGAGGCTCGTCGCCCCAACGTAGGCCGATAACTCGACCACGGTGTCCCATACCACCATGTCCGGCTCATGAGTCTTAGTGGATCGAGGTACCAATGTTAACAGGGTTTCCATTGGTGAGTTTGATACCTTAGGTTCAAGTAATAGCGTCCATACATGGTAAACATACATCAAGCCAATCGGATTACTTGATGAGCTCGACTAGCATGAGCGTACGTTGAGTTGATCGACATGAAGTGCGTAAGCACTTCGTGTGGCCTAACCACTGTCGACATCCCAAGTACGGCTCAGATTCATCGGACACGTCCTGTGTGGCGAAAGCAACCTCAGCCACCAGATCAGGGCTTATTACCGATTGCCTGGACTATAATCTAGTCCCAACCATGTGTACTTACAACTAGTAAACATATGAGATGATCAAAACAGTAATGCATAAATAAGTCACATCCTACAGTCATTTGTTGAGGGTCAAATATTGTATATCAGACCCCAGTTATTGCCTAGATTTACAAATATGATACTGTTTAACGCCTGGTTTTAACTGTGTTTGTGATGTAAGGTGTATTTAAGAGCCTAGACTGAAAAATGGTGCTAAATACATGGATTTGACGCTCAAAATTCACTAAAGCATGGGACGGACTCCAGGAGACTAATATCGATAGAATTTCACGCCAGAGATTCACGAAAATCGAGAAACTGAAGCTCAGGTGACCCGAAATTGGTCAAGAATACAAGATCACAGGGTTCCCACCATCCGTTCAGCTCAAAACTCTATACATGTCTTGAGGACCATAAATTAACCGTACACGTCGAATTTCGGCCGTTGGATCCCTGTGGAAGTTGCCCAACAAGAATATTAGCCCATTAATCTTCAATTTGGGACCCACATGATCCCTGGATTTGTCTCAATTTCGTATTCAATGCCTAAAATAATATGAGAAAAGAAATGGACGGATTGGATTTCTCAGGACCATCACAGTGGACCCTCCTTTGCATAGTGCGTGTACATGCACAAATGCACCAGCCGTGCACTGCACCTCCACCTTGGTTAAACCAATGTATGACCCGTCTCTCTCTGCGTAAGGAGTCCAGCGGACAAATGCTGGCTCCCTGTTTTTAAGTAGTGGGCCCCACACATTGCCCATATGGGAAATCCAAACCGTTCATTCAGTCCGTAGGGGGGGTACAACCCTCACCTAGGTGTCCTTTTGTACCCATGAACGTACGAACATGCAGATCACCGTCCAAACAGAAGATGGACGGTGGAATGAAATGACTTATGGGCCACGCTGAAATTAAACGGGAATTTCCCCTCTCAGGCAGTTTTGTGTCTCGAATCCAATGGAGAGTGTGGATTGTCCATCTGAAAGCAGTCAGTGGGCCCACCGATTGTCACAAAGCTGTTGCGGAAGCTCTGTTTCGCAACAGAGCTTGTGACTGATCCTTGTGGGCCCTCATCGGGCATCATCAGGTTGATCTGGACCGTCCAGTGGAATCATTCCGATCCTCTTGTTGTCGCCTAGATGTCAGTTTGATCCCATGCAATGTATTGTATGATCCTAGCCGTTGAATACAAGATAGACGGCGGAAGAAAAATCTTATGGTCCACCACGTTTTGAATCCAAAACCGTCCCTTCCCGAACAGTTTTTAGTGAACAATCTAATGAATGGAGTGGATCTTGCGAGCGCCACCAAGAAATGGGCCCACCATCATCACAGCGCAAGAGCCGTGCGCAGCCCTGCGTCCGTGAAACCGACTCCCATGGCCCACTGTGTGATTTTGCACATGGTTGGAATCATAATCCGAACCGTTCATCATATAGACCATCCCAAAAGGTCCCAAGGGACGGTGTTCTTTTGGACAGGAGCAAGGAAAAATGATGTTTTCTAGGACTGTTTTCTTGACGGCGTAACAGAACTTATGCAAGGGGAGGTCTTTTGCTGCAAGCCGAACTGTTGAACTGCGTAAAGAGGGTCAGTTCTCCATCGACAGCTCTCCATCGACTTCTTGCTGCTATAAGAATGAGAGAGAGAGAGAGAGAGAGAGAGAGAGAGAGAGAGAGAGAGAGAGAGAGAGAGAGAGAGAGAGAGAGAGAGAGAGAGAGAGAATGTAGGGGAAGATAGGGAGCTTGGAGAAGTGGAGAGAGGGAGACAGGGAGAGTTTATTTTTGCTGTTTTCTCTTTTCTTTTTCTCTTTTTAATTTCATGAGATCTAGGCCCATCATGGTGGGCTGAACCTCTTAGCTAGGGCTAAGAGGTGAAGCTTATAGCAGGATGGGGGACTTGTTACTTATGCCATTTATTTAGTTTGAACTGATGTTGAATTTAGTTTAAATTAAGGGAATATTTTTAATCTTTAATGGTTTGTTGTGACTGAAATTACAATGGGTCTGCAATGGCTTTGAGTATTTCTTTTTCTTCTTTATGTTTATGACGTCAGGAAGCCCCGTTGTTCACCATAGTCTCCTGAGCATGGTCAGATGTCGATACCCTTCCTAACTTTCATGCATTGATTGGTTGGCAATTAGATTAATTCTATTATTTTCTTTGTCTCCTGGGCATGGTTTGGTGATGGAATCCATTCTAATTCATATACCCTTCATCTCTTGAAAACTAGATCAAAGTAAGTTCAGTTAATTCCCATGGTTTTTGACATAGGTGTAAGATCTCCCTGATCTCTACAAGTGGATCCTCTGAATCCCTAGTTTATTACCTCTGAGTTTCTCTACGTTTTAGATAATTATTCCATAATTATTCTCTAAATTTCATTCAGTTTAGATTTCATCTTAGTCTAGTTCTAGTTCTACTTAGTTTCAGATAGCGTATAGGTTTCAGTCCCTTGGGATTCGACCTCGGTCTTACCGAGTTATTACTACATCACAACCCTACACTTGGGGAGTGAACATCATTTGAGCATACTATGAAATATAACTTAACATGAATATATAGTACATGGAGGAAATCATACACACAATTAAACATAAATAAATAGACTCTATCATATGCAGGTCATGGAGGAAATCATACACACTATTAAGGTAGCTGGGATTCATATCTCAACTCCCTTATAAATCACAATTTACTAACTACTAATTCATTCAGACATTTTTACAAATACTTAGACTACACTTTCCAACATACATGGCGTATATTGGTTATATTACGTATTAGGGCAACTCCTTTCTCCAAGGAATTGTCGTCAATGCCACAAGCTTATATGCACAACAGATAATCATGTCAACCACAAATTCAAAATCCATACGTATTCAATTATTTCAATAAATACATAGAATACACTATACTTGACATACTTTATACGTATTCATAAAACAAAACAAACGTCACATTTAGCATGTGAAATGGTACCCACGTTAGTAATAAATCATTAACCGAGATTGAAAGCCTTGAAAATCATAACCTAAACGTATATAGTCTGCACCTTACGCCGGTAAACGCGTAATGGGTTCGTTTTAAACATTTAGTCTTTGTCAACGGTGGATTGGCAACCTATAGGATGAGTTAGGTTAGTTATTTCATCACTTACGCTATATGAAATTCTAAAACAAATTAGGGTTAGGTTTTCTTACCCAAGTACATTGTTGGAAACGTCGGAATGGCGATACAGATGAAGGGATTAAGCACAGGGAGCAGTAGGGATTAATCCCAACAATACTTCAACTATCTCTCACACTTTCTCTCTCTTTTCTTCTCTTTCTTCTCTTTTCTCTCCTAGGATTCTTATCAAAATCATATGACAAGAGAGAGAGAGAGTTTAAGACCCTTATATAGGCCCAGAACTGATGGAAATGGCCCCATGGCCATGATATACTTAGGTTATGTCCAAATCGGGTCTGTTCCGGTCCAACGGAGCACTCCTGGAGGCCCCTTTGCTGAATGCGGTTGGACTTAAGCTCCCTGATATTGGATTCAAGTCAAGTTAAGTTTTCAGTTTGATCGAATTTACAGATCGTTCGTGGCGGATCAGTTTCAGTTCGACGGTCATGGGTATTCGATTAGGGCCACAAGTTCGCTGCCATGTATGAGACATTTTTCCTGATCCGAGGATGTATTTGACTCAGATTCTGATGGTCTGAATCATTATATTTAGCTCGCAAGTGACACGACTCAGATTACTTAAATTCAGATTTTATTTCTAAAGAAATTCATGTTTCTCACATACTTCGCTCCGGGCTCAAGTTAATCGTCATGGGATACCATCTGGACTTGATTTCCGAGGTGGTCGTCAAGTCCAATAAGACGGTCATGTTTGTCTAATTTCGTTGCTATCGGACTTTCGATGTACGGTCCAGGTCCGATACGGAGTTTCCAGATGCTCCCAAGAGCAACTGGGTTTAGAGATTGATCCTAGGTTTTAGGATAACATAGCGTTGACGATTTCACAAGTTTTGGATCTTGTAGATCATATTTAAAGTGATTAATGCTAATTTCACAAGTAATCTAGTTTAGCGCTAGTTAATTCTTATTTAATTTTTAAAGGATTTGGTCCTTAGTGATTTTTGCCTAAGGTGATACTCGAGTCTTTATACTGATTTTTTCGGGATGTTATATATATATATATATATATATATATATATATATATATATATATATATATATATATTAACATAAATTTATTACTTCCAAAAGGGCTAAAGGATGAAGGAACATGGTGCTTAGATGAAGGGAAGGGAAAACAGAAATATTAACTTGATCTAAAAAATTTTTTGGGCCTAAGAAGTTTTTAATAGCAAGCGTTCAATAATCATGTTTCATATGGTGTGGTCCACTTGAGATTTGGATCTATTTCATTTTTGGGATCATACCCCTAAAATGAGTTGGCAAAATTGATGGATAGCATGAATATACAACACACACACACACATCAAACTACTCCAACGTCACCACTTGATTGAAAATGCCGTTACTTACCTTGTTGGAGGTGATTGCGGGATGAAACTAACTCTTTGTGCCTAGGGCCCACCATGATGTTTCTTAGAGATCCACCTGGTACATCCATTTTACCATATCATGTTAGGAGGTGGACCCGAAAACGAGGGAGATCCAAAGCTTAATTGGGCAATATTGAAGGAAACAATGGAGATTGAATGACCACCGTTGAAATCTTTCCGAGACCCACTGTAATGATTATACGTCATTCAAACTAGTTACACGTCATTCCTACCCCATAACATCATACGAAGAAACAACTGAACAGGTGGATATTTTAAAAATAAAAATAAATGGGAGCCTCATGATTATTTCAAGAGTAGGGGTACAATACTATTGGTTCAAGTGGTGTGGTCCATTTGAGCATTGTATTTGCCTCATATTTGGGCCCACAAGCCATCTATGATGGACATGTGGGTTTCTTAAAAATATTATAATGGGGCACTTCAATTTTTTGGGCTCCTCTATTCTAATTTGGAGTTTAACAATACTTTTTCAGACTGTGTGGCCCACTCGAGTTTTAGGTCTTTATTATATTTGAATATGCCAAGTAGAATGAGCCCGAGAAATTGATAGACAAGAAAACATTATGATAGGCCACATGACAATGGGCGTGGCTTCAATAGGTGCTCAATACTATTGTTGTAAGTTATGCGGCCCACTTAAGTGTTGGATGTACCTGTATTTAGGCCTATTCCCTAAATACAATGGGCGTGGCTTCAATAGGTGATCAATACTATTGTTGTAAGTTATGCGGCCCACTTAAGAGTTTTAGGTCTTTATTATATTTGAATATGCCAAGTAGAATGAGCCGGAGAAATTGATAGGCAAGGTGTTTTTCGAAAACATTATGATAGGCCACATGACAATGGGCGTGGCTTCAATAGGTGCTCAATACTATTGTTGTAAGTTATGCGGCCCACTTAAGTGTTGGATCTACCTCGTATTTAGGCCTATTCCCTAAAATGACGTGAATAAAATAATCAATAAGAAGGATTTCTCAAAAACATCACAAGAAATATTTTCCAATAGGGCACAGACATTCATCGAGTTCAAGGGCACTCACGCTACTCACAATGACCCAATATAATTTATTTTTGATAAGTTGGAAAGAAAAATAAAAAGACTTATCAAAATAAGTTACTTTAATTTGGTTTTTACTTGAAAAATATACTTAAATGCATGAGCACGTACCGTCTCATAAATCCATCCATGTATGCTTGAATGGGTAAAATAAAAATCATAGACCGAAATATGAAATTTTATATTTTTTTAACTTCAAAAGTTGTACATCTATGTGTGAGGGCACTGGTGTGCACACAAACATGCAAATATTCATCAATGCGTGTCCACCTAATCAAGCGTACTACTAGAATAAGTGAACGGTGACTCACCTATTGTTCAGTTAGCATTCATGTAAGTCAATCCAAACCATCCAAATTACAGCCCCAATAAGGATAGAGCATTTCAAGAAAAATTGACTCTAATTCGATGATTATAACCAAGCAATTAGCAGCCGATAAATGGAAGTGATACACACACATACACATGGAAATACTCAGCGGCTAACCAGTTCGCACAGACTACCTATTGAGAACTCATCATATGTGATGAGTGTCGAAAATCTGAACGGTCCACATGAAGTAGAACCTTATAAAACCCCCTGGTACCAATTTTTACTTTGAACCAAAACTTTAGTGGGCCATTATTCGGATTAGACGTCCATGACACGTGTGCAAAGGTGCACACATGCGTAGGTGAGCATGCCTATATATATATATATATATATATATATATATATATATATATATATATATATATATTCTCCAAAAACAATGGCCAATGTGGAATGTCCATGTTCATCATCCAAGCAATGTCATTTTACTTAAAGTATAATTGTTTGGGAAAACCAAAAAAGAAAAAGCTAAAAAAGGCACACATGGTACTTCAAAATAAGTTACATAAGGTACATGAGCATTTTCTTGTTCCTAGTGGCGACGGTGACATAAAACTCATAGCTTGACAGTAGAAAAAGGTTAAAAAAAAAACAAAAAACATTCCGTACCAGCACAAGACATTATATCTCTTTCTTTGTATAGAAATAGGAAAATAAGAGAAGAGAAACTCTCCTTTCTCTTCCAGTAGAATCCTTTATTTATAATTTTTTAATTATAAATATAATATTTTGGTTATAAAGAAATAATTATCAAAACAAATCAAATAATTAAGAAAAGTAAAGGACAATAATTAAGAGACATACAAAACCGCGTACACAATTATTATGATGCTCCCCATGTACATACATAACTATGTATTCTAACATCCCTCTCACACTGGAGCATGGATATAATTATGCTTAGCTTTTAATGAGTCCAAGAGCTACACGAGAGGTGGACTGCACTTTTAATGATGTCTGGGATGTGAAACATAGGTGTGTTTGGTGGCTAGAAAAAAGATTTGATGGTACTTGGATGACTAGGGTCTGAATTATTAGCTTTTCCGATGGCTACGGCACTTTTGATGATGAAGATTTGAATTGATGGATCTTCCAATGGATCAATAATGATTTGATAGCAAATCCGTGGTGATATTAGTTATGACTAGAAGCTCCAAAGATCTTAATTAGACTAATCTACCAATAATTTAGTAGCAGGGACAAAATTGATGGTAAGGAGGATGGACCTGTATAACAATGAGTGTAAATTTATTCCTCCATCATTATATATAGTCTAAGAAGAGAGATGAATGAACAGGATACTCGGAATAGAAAAGAAAAATTAGCCAAGAGTAGCTCCCATACCACTTATAAATCATGAAGAGAATAGGAGAACACTCCTCTCAAAAAATCCTTTATTTATAATCTCCTTGTTATAAAGATAATCTTTTGTTAAAAAAAAAAAAATTCAAATAATCAAAAGTTAACTAGAAAATAAATAAAAAATATCTATAAAGGATAATAACTGAGAGATATATATCAATATAGTATTTATCAAGAAAACGCAAGATTATGTATAACGTTAACATGATGCTTTGCATGTGCACATAGAGTTGCATACTCTACCACCCGGATCCATAGCTCAACTGGTAGACTGAGTGGAGATACCTCGTTTCAACACTTGAGGTCTTGGTATGGATCCATAGTGGGGGTGGCTAACATGGTGTGAGTGTGTGTACTCCCCTCCCCCCCCCCCCAAAAGAAAAAAAAAAGAAAAAAAAAAAGAGTCGAATACTCTAATACTTAAGAAAGAAGAAAAGTAGTTATATGTGTAATATCAACATGGGCCACCATCCTACCATTGTACGTACATCCATGAGCCCATGATCCTCCTCCAGCCCAAGCTCATTTATCTAGAAGCCATCCTGACCTTTGAAAGCATAGTTTAAAACACTTGAAAACTTGAGTTAACTTGATATCTAGTCTAGTCAAGTTAACTCAAAGACTTGATTGAGTGCTTACTTTGCCAAACTTGGTATTATTAATAAAAATTAAAATATTTATAAGAGTAATCATTGTCATCTAAGCCTTATCCTAAGTAATCGGGTTAAGTAGATTAATCCATTTTCTGCCATTCCACTCAATCATCAAAGGTCATCACTTTAGTTAGGTTCTAAGTTATCAAGTATTTTCTTACTATATATACCTATATCCTTTGATGCTTCTCTTCTCAACATTGACATAGTTTTTAATCTTCATTGCACATGACTAAATTATCATCTACTTTTTTTTAAGAAAAAAAAATAAATCTTATCATTGCTTAGTATTGTTACTCTTAAATTTCGTCCAATGCAATTATCTTTAATTTTAGTATTTCTTGTCTTTCTACTTATCTATTTCAACATTTTCATTTTAGATACACTCATCCTGTAGATATGTTATTCCTTAATGGTCCAACATTTTTCCTAGTAAAACATGACTGGTTTTATAATGATCGTATAAAATTTTCATTTAAATTTAAATGGTACAAAACAATCCATTATAATAATAATAATCCAAAAGCTACTATCTTAAGTTAAATCTAATACAAATACTAAAACTAATAAGAATATCGTACATGGTTAATGGGTTTTAGGTGTTTGCTTTCTTAGGGGAGATTTAACATTTAATTACTCACCAAGTGAGTGATTCAACTCGGTCGAGTCACCACAAGTCGACTAAGATTAACAAGTCCAAAATGAGCCATGCTCAAGATTGAGTTTCCTAGGTTTTTTTTTCACACACTCACACACTCTGTCATACCACATGGGCACTCGATACCTGGTCTTGGTGTTGAAACTCCAGTGAATCTACCATTGAGCCATTGAGCCATGAATGGAGACCCAAGCTGTGCGTCCTACCTATTCGACTAGGAATCTCACTGAGTTAGAGACGGCCGAGTCTCAAGTCGAGTTATGGAGTTACTGAATTATATTCAAAAGTAAACCCAAAAGTCTTTCCTCAAGCTGTTGTGGATATAAAAATATATATATGGTAATGGCAGCTCATACAGGCCATTGTCATTGAATAGATTTTTACTATTGCTGCATGGTTGTAGGCAACTAGCATGAGGAAGGGGATTGAATACTGAAACTGGCATCATCATCCCACTAACACTAACAAGATCTTCCCTCACATACACCCAAAAGCAGATTCCATGATCCTGTAGTAAAGGACTCTAAAGACAACCTATGACCTATATATGTCACTCAGACACCGACACGTGAGATGATGTTCAGTTGTGGGACAAAAATAGCATTATCTAGACCGTCCGTACAGATATAATTATATTAAATAGAGATATGATTGGAAACCTTTCAATGCACACCTAGTTGGTTTTGGAATTGTTGCCATCCATATCATCTTATCTGGACCATCTATTAAGTCCAGTCCACCTTTCTTCTGCTACCTTGGAAAAATGATAATGATCCAATGATCCAAATCGTCCATTTTTTGTCTTGCATAAATGGATGTACAACCTTGTTCATAGAAGATAGGTCCAGTGAAAAAATGTTTAAGACCATCCAATGAAAGAAAAGTATGGACCGTATTGGCGGTCTAGATAGATGATGTGGATGCCAACAAGTCCACATGCATGTAACTATGTGCATGGAAGATTCCCATACACCTACTCCAACGGATCATCTCTCTATTAAATATATGTTGTATTAAAAAGTTGAGAAAAACTTTGATACTCTGGCAGCGAGACGGATGATACACGGGTACTTAGAAATTGCTTACAAATTACATACATTGGATGCAAGTAATTCAACCTGTCAAAATTATGGGTTCCAATTTAATTAGATGTATCATGAACCAAGGTTTACACTTATTTGATTATCTGAGTATTGGATTGGTGAACATTTCATTGGTTTAAAATGAAAATATCCAACCGTCCAGCTTCAACATGCAAGTGTACAAGTATCAAAAGTTTGGATTGTTCAAACAATCTAACTATTAGAACCCTGATTCAGAGACGTGGGCTACACAATTCACTAGGATTAGTTTTGAGTAAATGCATACCCTGCATTATATTCTGCCAGTGTATCAAATAACTCTCTTATATATATATATATATATATATATATATATATATATATATATATATATATATGTTCAAAAATGTATCGTTTTACACAGAGCTATACACGAGCCTAACCGAGTTGAGCTTGGCCCAATTCGGTTTGACTCAGCCAGCAAGGTACCCAGCTTGAACTTGGCTTGGCTCCGTCTTTGAACCTAACTCACCATATATATATATATATATATGTGTGTGTGTGTGTGTGTGTGTGTGCACAAAATAATTATATTAAATGAAACCGATCCAAGTTGAATAGATTCAAAACGAGTCAAGTTCAAGTGAAGTTCCGAGCTGAGTCACGTTGAGCTTGGTCTAGCTCAGATTTAGGCTCGAAATTTTTTGGAGCTAATAAAGTTAGCTTGATTCAGCTTGAACCCAGTTTAAAGCCGAGTTGAATTGAGCTTTTCCGAGTTGAGTTGAACAAGTTAACCGAGCTAACTCACTTCATATACAGCTCTAATTTTAGATAACTAGAAACTAATTAGTTAGGGTATAATGTTCTTTAAAGTTGGTATGCCAACATGCTCATTAACGGCCGTCCATTGGAACGACCACCTCTTGGATTCCATTGGTAGCATCTGATGTGACTCGTGGAGGCTTGACGACCAAACCCAAGACAGTTATTTTCTAGTCCACAATGAGTTCATGTGCGGAACACGAGCTGGACAGTCGACGAGGCCAACGCATATAGGTTTCAAATGGGGTTCGGCTCAAGTGGGGTGGAATGGGATGGGTGGTCCTGCCCAGGCAGTCCAACCTTGTAGGCCCATTTGGGCACGTAAGCTTGGCCTAAGGGCTGGGACTAGGCTTGAAATCTAGGCCTGGTTTTTGGGCTGGGCCAGGCACGCAGAATGGCCTATTTTTCTTTTCCAACCCAAACTATTTCAAACATTTGATTATTCATATATGTGAGCATTGGCCTAACCCAACCTAGGTTTGTAGGCCAAGACCAAAGCCTTTTTAACCCAATCGAAGCAAGGATTAGGACTTGGAGGACTAGGTAGGGCCCTTGCCCGGCCCATTGCAATCTCTATTGGCCGGATGTGGATTGCTAGTGACCCACCACTGCCGAAGTTCCTGCGGTCAGAAGTTAGTTGTTCCCCATTGTGATGCTTGCGAGAAATCCACCCCATTCATCCTTTTTTTCAGCACCTGTCAGGAGATGAGCCCAAAAATGAGGCAGATCCAAATAAACAAGTGTGCCATGGGACATTTAAAAACAAAATGGGGAGGGAAATGCCTACTGTTGAAACCTTCCATCCAAACCGTTCAGTAGGTCATTTGGACTGGATGAACTGAAAACAAGGGAAATTTTTTTCATCAGTCTGATTCAGAAACTTCTATGTTTCCACGCAAGCTTCAACGGTGGGGTGCAAGCCCCACTTTTTCATGTTGAGTGGCTCGTTTGATTTTGGATATGCCTCGTTTTTTGTGCTCATACCTAACATGTGCTGGAAAAATGGATGGACGGAGTGGATTTCTCACAAACATCACGGAGGGCCCCATCTAGCTTCCAATAACAGGAACGGCTCCCTTCTGACCATGCCGGACAAACAAGCTATACTCTTCATGGTTTTGGGATGTCAATGGATTAGGCAGACCATTTAGATCCTGGGCCCTTTCAACCATGGGCCAGATTAGGATCTAATATGTTGGCCTACTGGCTGATGTAGAAATGACTTTTACACCCAATAGACTGGTGAGCAAGGCCCAGGCCACGATTTAATAAAATTTCCTATTGAGGCCTAGCCACAGCCACATACATGCCATATTGTAAATCCAACGGCTGGAACTTGGCCTAATTTTAGCCCTGAAGTCTGGGTCTGGGCTGGAATTTAAGCCTGAATAATAAACAGACCAGGCTTGGCGTGACAACTAATTTCTGAATTGATCATTTCCGAACTGTATACAGTAATCCATCAATTTGTGAACCTATCATAAATTTCTATCTGAAGGTGTCATGGTTGGGAATAAAAATCATTAATATTCTTAGCAAGTGTAAGCAGTAATGAACTAATGACCTTAACACTCTGATTTAAGAAATGTGAGCAGTTTCCATATTCTTCTGTAATACTAACGAGTGGCCAATTCTTGACTCATGACCATGTTTCTGGAAATGAGTGTTCCTGTGACACACTGCACCTGGACTCACGTGATGTCCCTGCTGGGAGAAAGATTCCATCTCAACCGTATGCACAATAATACTGGAATAAAAAGAGAGCAAGAAGAAAAAATGTAAACTAATATAGAGATTTATGTTATTTCCTTTTAACATGTACATGGATTCATGCCAATTCACTATACTCAATGGAAAGAGAAAAATAAATAAAGAAGCTGTTAAGGAACCGCGAAGGCAAACTCCAAGTCAAATTGCACAATGAAAGACAAATGTAAACAAAGCATGCATGTGTATACATAAATTTTACGTGGAAAAACCTTCATGAAAAAAAAAATCACACTAGAAAGAAACAACAAATCCGCTATGAAAAATGAATTATAAGAGATAATTAATGTATAGATGTGAGAATCTTTCTATATAATGTTACAACCGGAATAGGAAACAAAAAACTGAAATAGATAAAAATGAATTTTAGTACCCTCTCAATCTCCCTTGTTAACCCTAATCCCGTATTATACCTATATATATATATATATATATATATATATATATATATATATATATATATATATATATATATATATATATATATATATATATATATAATGTTATAACTGGAATAAGAAACAAATTAACACAATTACAAAAAATCGAGCGTGCCATCGATCTAAGCATTGCTTATTCGATAGTGATCGAGTAATCCTCAATTGATCGAGGACACCATGTTCGAGCGATTGAATAGGCTCAAAATTATTTAGCGAGCAAACTAAAAAAAATAAGGAATTTCAATCAATTGACTATCAAGGCTCGATCGATTGATAACCCTTATTTCAACATAGATTAAAGGCATTCAATTTTAACAATTTCCAACATGGCTTTAATCTTTATGCTCCTCTACTCCAAATTCTATCCTCCATCTATAATTGCCTCCATCATAGCTCCACCGTCATTGCTTTTTGTACAGACTCCGTCTTCATCAAACCTTTATTAGACCCAGAGAAGTCTAATAGAATTTGAACTTCTCTGTAAGAATCATATTTGTAAACATATCGGCCAAGTTTATGCTTGTGTGGATCTTCTTAAGAGTAACACCACATTTCTTAAAAACTTACTAGATAAAATAATAACGAACATCAATATGCTTAGTACGAAAATAATATACCAAATTCTTTACTAGATTGATCGTGCTATTGCTATCACAATTAACCAGTACAACCTCCTACTGAAGCCTAAGCTTACTCATCATTCCTTTTTTGAATGCATCTATCACCGCCATATATTTAACTTCACTTGTGGAAAGAACTAGCACAGACTGAAGGTTCAACATCCAACTGATCATTACACTTATTAATACAAACGAGTAACTGAAAGTTGACCTTATATTGTTCACATTTATAGCATAGTCCAAATCCATATATCCTACTAATTTTCTATCTAATTTTTTAAATATCAAGACATAATCCGCTATACCCCACATATAACGAAGTAGTCATTTCACTACCTCTCAATGTTCCTTATCAGAGTTTAATATATATCTGCTCATAACACTTACTACTTCTCAAATATCCAGTCTTGTAAAGATCATGCCATGCATCAAATTACCAACCATGCTCCAGTAAGGCACACGAGACATAAACTGCTTTTTTCATCTGTAGTGTAACACTATTATAAAGAAAGCTGAAAGTGAGCATCTTGGAATGTTCTAACCAGTTTAGCCTAGTCTATTTTAAACTTGACTAACACCTTCTCAATATATTATGCCTGAGATAACTGTAATCCGCTCTTTTCTTGATATTTATGTATATCAATGTCAAGAATCATCTTTGCAGCTCCTAAATCTTTTATTTTAATGTTACTGATAACTGCGTTTTCAATATATTAATATCAGACATGCTATAACAAGTAATAAATATATTATCAACATATAATACCAGTATAATGAATTCTTTATCAATCAGTGCATTGAAGTAGACACAATGATCATATTCACTTCTGGTAAACTACTGACTTACCATGAAAGTATCAAATCTTTTATATCACTGCGTACAAGACTGTTTAAGGTCTTATAACATTCTCAACCTATAAATCTTATTCTTTAATCCTTGCACCCTAAACCTCTCTAGTTTTTTTTTTTTTTTTATATAGATCTGCCCTTTCAATTTTTCATATAGGAAAATAGTCTTTACATCCGACTATTCTAATTTTAAATTGTATTAGGCAATCAACATGAATACAATATGATAGACACCTGCTTGACAACAAGCATGAAAATCTTATTGAAGTTTACGCCTTTTTTTTGAGCATACCCTTTTGCAACTAATCTCGTCTTATACATATTATGTTTCTTTTGATAGATACCCTCGTCTTATTTCATCGCCATACACTTCTCAGCATCTATATCATTTAATGCTTTTTGAAAGGAAGATGGATCCCCCTCATTCGTAATGAAAGCGAATATAACATTTTAATCGTCTCTGTATCTCGCTGATAATATCAGATCTCTTAGTAGAGCTAATCATGATCTTCCGTGTGACCCGATCATATAACCTGTATTTTTTCACACTATCACAATAACTCACAAAGGTACACTTATTTGCTATTTAGTCTAACTTATATTTCTCAACTGATGGTACATGAGAGTAAACATTATAACAAAAAACTTACAGTCTTGAGTAGCCTACATCATAACCATTCCACACTTCTGTTGAGATTTTACAATTTATGGGCGTAAATGGAGATCGATTCCCTAAGGGCTTGTTTGTTTTTTTTAAAGAAAATGTAAATACCGTGAAATGAGTAATTATTGCGGTTTCACAGTGTTTGAAAATTCATACGAAATTATGCATTTCAAATCGGTTCATTTGAGATAATTTTAATTTTTGAACCACATAGTAGTGTATATGATATATCCATTCCATCCATCTATTTTACTACAATATTTTGAAGCATGAGACAAAAAATGAAGCAGATACAACACTTAGGTAGCCCACACCAAAAGAAACAATGGTCCCATAAAGTTTTTAACGGTAAGTATTCGATTCCCTTTTTTGTATGGTGTGGTCTACTTGAGTTTTGGATATACCTTAATTTTTTGCTCATACTATAAATTCAAATGGCATAATGGATGAACAATGTGGATGAGAGAAATGCATCACAATGGGACCCATATATATTTTGTAATGTTTTTATTTCCATTTAAAAAAGTAAGTAGTAAAATTAGAAATATTATAAATACACATGGAAATAATTATTACTCTTTTACCTGGTATTTACCCATGCATTGGAAAATCAAACAGGCCCTTAATTTTTAGCTTTTTTGCCTTTTACTTTAGGCCTTGTTTGTTTTTTCAAAGCAAACGTAAATACCGTGAAATGAGTAATTATTACGGTTTCACAACGTTTGAAAATTCATAGGAATTTGTGTATTTCAAACCAGTTCAATTGAGATAGCTTTAATTTTTGAACCACACAATAATGTATATGATATATCCGTTTTGTCCATCTATTTTACTATAATATTTTGAAGCATGAGACAAAAAATGAAGCAGATACAACACTCAGGTAGCCCACACCAAAAGAAACAATGGCCCCACAAAGTTTTTAACGGTAAGTATTCGATTCCCTTTTTCGTATGGTGTGGTCCACTTGAGTTTTGGATATACCTCATTTTTTTGCTCATACTATAAATTTAAATGGCATAATGGATGAACGGTGTGGATAAGAGAAATGCATCACAGTGGGACCCATATATATTTTGTAATGTTTTCAGTTTTTGTGTCAAAAAAGTAAGTAGTCAAATCAGGTGTGTTGTAAATACATGGGAAAATAATTATTACTCTTGTACCTGGTATTTACCAGTGCACTAGAAAATCAAATAGGCCCTAACTAGCAAGTCATATTAATCGCCTCAATTCATAACTCCTTACTCAATGCAACATTACTTAACATGCTTTGAGCTCTCTCCAAAGAGTCTGATTCATTTATTTTGCGGCCTGGATCAGTGCGGGTCGAGTTGGGTCGTCCAAATCCAAATGTTTTTCGGATCGAGTTCGGATCGTGGTTAATAAAGATCGATCCGATCCGAAACCCAATCCTAATGGATCCGATCCGATCTGACCCAACCCGAACCGGAGTAGATAAATCACATGCATTCATGGTGGGCCCCAATAGAATTTACTCAGTACACACCAGCTATATAGTTGTTATAGGTCACCTGTTGTGGAAGGCTTTCTCAGGAAGTCAGGAAGATGGAGAGAGGACGCCTGCTGTGGAAGGCTTTCTTAAGAAGTTCCTATGCTAGAATGCAAGGTGGGGTCTACCGTGATGTTTATGAGAAATCCAACCCGTCCATCGATTTTTTGAGCTCATTTTAGGTATGTGACCAAAAATTAGAAGGATCCAAAACTCAACTGGGCCATACAAGATCAAATAGTAAGAAAAAGAATTCCTACTGTTGAAACCTTCTTAGGATATGTCTTGATGTTTATATGCCATCCAAACTGCTTATAAGGTCATTTTTACTGGGATGAAGTGAAAACGTCGAAAACTAGAAACTTAGACTGATACAAAACTTTGATGGCCATATAAATATTTTAATGGTGAAAAATAAATCCCCACTTTTTCATCTCTTGTGGGCCATTTGAGTTTTGGATCCACCTTAATTTTTGTCCTAAAATGAGATTGAAAAATAGATGGATGGGTTTGATTTCTCACGAACATCGTAGTGGGTCCCACCCAAAATACTTGCGCAGGAGCTTCATATGAAAGCCTTTCGCAGGGAATGGATTGGCTACTCCCCCTTACACCAGCCTTGTGGCTAGTGGTCGGTGCTTTGTGGGCCCCACCATGATGTATGTATTTCATCCATCACGTTCATCCATTTTTAAATATCATTTTAGGGCTTTATCCCAAAAATGAGGGGGATATAGATCTCAGATGGACCACACCACATGAAAACAATAGTGATTGGATATCCATCATTTAAATCCTCCTAAGGCCCACTGTACTGTTTATTTGACATCCAATCTGTTGATTAGGTCATAAATACCCAAATGAAGGGAAAAAAACAACTATTAACTTGATCCAATACTTTTATGGCCCCAACAAGTTTTTAATGGTCAATGTTCATTCAACACTGTTTCTTGTAATGTGGTCCACTTGAGATTGGGATATACTTCATTTTTTATATAATATCATGACATGATATAGAAAAATAGATGGACGTCATGGATGAAACACATGCATCATGGTGGAGCCCACAGAGCACCGACCACCAGCCATTGGCTAGTGGTAGGGTGAGTAGCCGATCCGTCTCCAGACACTCTGATGACTGATGTTTGACGCTCCTCGAGCTTCGGGTTGTACGAATGGTTCAAAGGAGATCAAAGTTATATGGGCCCCACAGTGATGTATTTATTATATCTGCACTGTTTATATATTTTTAGTCATCATTATAGAGTATTATCCAAAAACTGAATAATATCCAAAGATCATGTGGACCACACCACAAATAGCAGTAGATATAATGATTTTCACCTTAAACAATTCGCGTGGTTCACTTGATAGTTAGATGTGTCTTATTTTTAGTCTCAAGCCTTAAGATAAGCTTAAATACATGAACGATTTGGATATAACACTTACCCCATGATCAAACCCACATAACTTGCTAATGTCAATACATTGCAAGGCTGTGCTTTCTTGCTAAGCAAGCCATCGCTTTTGTGCACAGCACGTCTGCACCACGCGTCGTGCAAAGGCAAGCGGAGTCTGCGCCTCAAGCTCCGAGTTGTATGAATGGCTCAAATGAGATGAAAGTTACATGGGCCCCACAATGTTGCATTCATCATATCCATACTATTTATTCAATCTTGGTGATCATTTTAGAGCATTTGCAAAAAAGTTAAATCTGATCTAAAGCTCAAATGGACCACACTGAAAATAGTAGCGAGGATAATGATTTTTACCATTAAATATTTTGATTGAATCATTCCCAACCCGATCCGACTCAGTTTCCGTAATTGAGTCGGACTCAGTTTGGGTCAGGCCAACCGCGAATCTGATTGGATCAAGTTAGATCTCTTGGACCCGGTCCTGGATTGGATCGAGTTCGGATCTGCCTACATTTCGGATGAGATCGAGTTGGACCCAATCTGATCTGACTCGGTCCGATGCCCAGCTCTAGTCGAGCCTGATCCTAACCTGACCCAACTCCCACTCGACTCAACCTAGCAACCCGTCCCAATCGATACCCAACTTAACCTAGCCACCCGACCCAATTGACTAAACCCACACCGACCCAACTCCAAAATCAAATATTCAATTAATAATATATATATATATATATAATATTTAATTTTTATTTTTAAATACAATATATTATATATAATATAATATATATTCGAGTCAAGCCGAGCTTGAGCTCGAGGTTCGAGCCGAGCCGAGCCGAGTTTGAGTCAAGATCCACTATGATCGAACTTGGCTTGTTTTCAAAACGAGCTAGGCCATTTGAAGCTTGGCTCACCTCGAGCCATCATTCGAGCCGAGTCAAGTGGAGCTAGATTGAGCCACGCCGAGCGAGCTTTTCGAGCTAGTTTGGCTCGTGTACAGGCGTACCACACACCAACTTAACGGTGAAAATCATTATCCCGGATGCTATTTTTGGTGTGGTCCGTTTGAGTTTTGGATATGATTCGGTTGTTGGATAATCCTCTAAAATGATTTTGAAATTTTGATGAACGGTGTAGATATAATAAATACATCATTGTGGGGCCCATGTAACTTTGATCTCATTTGAACCGTTCGTATAACTCGGAGCTCGAGGAGCGTCGGCTCTCGTTTCGCACGACACGTATCTACACCAGCTATATAACTGTGTGTGGTACACCGGCCAATCCGCTTCCGACTACCATGGGGTATGTTATATCAATACCAACTGTCCACTTCGTGAGATCATTTCAGAGAATAAGCTCAAAAACGAGGCGGATACAAATCTCAAGTCGACCACGTCAAGGAAAGAAGTGGGGACAATGATGTCCACACCATGAAACTTTCTTTAAGGTTCACTATGATGTTTAAGGTCGCAAAGACGTGGGAGAAGGGAAAACACAAATATTAGATTGAACTAAAACTTTTGTGATCCCAAGAATTTTTCAATGATAGGTATTCAATCTCCACTGCTTTATGCGGTGTGGTTCATTTGACACATGAATCTACCTTATTTTTTGATACTTGTTCTAAACTTTTCTTGGAAAGTAAATGGACGGCATGGATATAATACGTGCATACATTATGTTGGGGCCACCGAAATTTGCGACTTCAACACAACAACAGGGAGGTCAATGGCGTGTGGCAAACTCGGTACGTGGGATGTTGACCTGGATCACACGTCTGCCTTAGCCACCAAAAGGTTCCGTGCCCTGCTTTAGTGCTATGCCTGCCACCACTTCTACTTCACGGAATGCCACGAGCTCAACGGATACGCCACGCCAAGTAAAACCGAAATGCGGACCAGCCCAGTCATTGATGGCCCACACATGTATAGAAGTAATATATGGTTAAAAATTCGCCAACAATATCTCCCACTCTTGGAGGTATCTCACGTGTCAATAATGCTAATGGATCTGGCCAGCTGGCCGGGTCTTTGGGCTTGCTCGGTTATGGTTCCAATTCCCAGGCCTGAACTGGCCTCAAGAGGACTTAACCCGCAGCTTGGCCTTACACGAATTTCAAGAAGAGCTAGAAGGAGCCCGAAATCCTCCGTACTTGAACCCGGGACTGAGCTGACGTGACCTAAATACCGATGATCATTCCAAACTCAACTTAACCCAGCCTTAATTTGCTTGATTAGAACCTAACTTTTTTTCAGGACACGGACTAACATCCCCACACACACTCATGCACTCACCCCATAACTCTGGTAAGTCTACCTGTGGCGCATGAGTAAGGACCCAATTTAATTTCATCTTGAGTTGGCGTTTTCCAACCCTAATAAGATCAGATGAAAGGGTTCCAGTCCTTGGCCGAGTGGAAAACTCTAAGGAGTTTCAACATAAGGTCTTGTATTCGAAACCCATAGGTGGTGAAATCCTACTACGGTGTGCGTGGGTATGTGGCAGGTGCGTGTGTTAAAATTAAAAAAGAAAAAAGAAAAAAGTGTTGGGGGCCTTGCATAAAACTTTAGGATCTAGCCCTCCAGAACAAATCAGAATTATGGGATAATAATAGTAATGAAATAAATCAAAGCAACAATCACACACTATACAAGAGATTTTTACGTGAAAAACTCTTAAAGAGGTAAAAACTACGGGACCTCGTCCAGATCAACAATCCACTATGAAGTAGAACGTTACAACCTTCGTCACTCATGCAGGAGTAGATAAACAATAAGAGAATAAAAGAAAACAGAGAGATCTCACCTATCACGAGGACGTAGAAGCGCTGAGACGATGACTCCCTTCCACAAGCTTCATCTCTCTCTTTTCTCTCTCTTACCCTTAATAACTTTCTTGTGTTTTTCTCATACCCTAGAAAAATCCTAGAGAATCCTTTTTATAGTTTTAGGAAACTCCTTTCCGCATCCCTGTTGTAAAAGGACTCAAATCCGCAGTTTCGCGCAAAATCGCAGAACAAACTGCGTAACCTACGACTAGTCGTAGCTCTCTCACAACTAGTCTTAGACCCTGAAAAAAAACAGCACAACTCGCTGGACTTCGAGTCGTGCTAGGGCTCGAACCTACGACCGGTCGAGCGCCTCCCACGACCAGTCGTGGATCCCCCACAACCGGTCGAGCAACACGATGAATTATTCCAATTTTTCACCCTTTGCTCCATCTCTCCTCTGATATGAGGAGGAAAACTCCATCAAAAAGATTAGAACAAATGTTGGATTAGTCCGAACTTGTACACAGGGCATATTATCATTTTAACCATCTAAATTGACAAAGAAAAACTACTCTTTGGGCAATTTCTGAAAGCATGCCTGCTTTTAAATATTTAAAGTAATTTGCATGTCTTTTTTAACAATTATGTATATGACCTTCTGCATCATACCTCCTTTGAAATATATACACTTATAATAATCCATCCAGGCGGGGCTTTGTGAGGCTCACCATGATGTATGGGTTTTATCCCGCCATCCATCCATTTTTCAGGATCATTTTAGGATAAGATTTCTTTTTTTTTTTTTTTTTTTCCATAAGCACACACACACCCCACACACTCAGGCTGAGGGAATTTCACCACCTATGGGTACTCAAACCCTTGACTGGGAGTTGAAACTCCTGAGAGTCTACCACCTGAGCAAGAGTAACGACCCTTTTAGGGTAAGATCTAAAAAATGAGGGTGATACATAGCTCGAGTGGGCCCAAAAGTGGGGATTGCATGCCTACTATTAAAAACTTACCCAGAGCTTGACAAGTTTTGAATCAATATGATATTTGTGTTTTCCCTTCATTTGGGTTTATATGGCTTTATGAACGGGTTGGATGTCAAATAAACATTGCCATGGGTCCTAAGAAGATTTTAATAGTAGGTGTCATTCTCACTAATATTGCTTCCTGTGGTGTGGTCCACCTGAGTTTTGCATCACCCTCATTTTTGGGGTCTGTCCATCAAATCATTTGAAAATATGGATAGACAGCATGGATAATATACATCATGGTGGGCCTCACAGAACCCCTACCTGGGCGGATTATCATCAGGCGGGGCATGAGGCACTTCACTTCCGGTTATAAAATCCCTTCATTTAAAACTAAACAAGGGCAGATGGAGGGGGTTTTTGTGTCGTGTTATGAAGCTAGGTGAGGCTTGTGCTGGTGTTTGTGGGAAATCCATCTCGCCCTACATTTTGCCAACTCATTGTATGACATGACCCCAAAAATGAGACATCCAAAGCTCAAGTGGGCCCTGTACACCAATCAATGAAACATTCATGAGACCATAAAAGCTTTGGATCATGCAAATATTGCTATTGTTTTCATGAATCCCTGATAGGAATGACCTTGCAAATAGTTGGGCTGCTTTATGAATGGTTTGGAATATTGCATATAAACATAATGGTAGAGCTTGTAGAGGTTTGAATGGTAGGAAACGTTGAGATTCATGGCACGGATTGGGTGCTACCTCCATCATGACTTAGCAAGACATTGATGGTATTGGCAAGAGCTTTGCGGGGCCACTGTGATGTATGTTTATTATCCACGTCGTCTAATCATTTTGATAGATCATTTTAAGGCATGGGCTCGTAAAGGAGTTAGATCAAAGACTTGAGTGGACCACACCATAGGAAGCAACTGTAATAGTGACAATCATAATTGAAAGCTTTTTAAAGCTTATTTGCCATCTAATCCATTCATAAGGTCATGAAACTTAATCTAAAACTTCTGTAACCCTTGGGTTGTTTTCAATTGTAGGCTTCAATATCATTGTTTTTTGTGGTGTGGTTCATTTGAGCCTTTGATTTGACTTCTCTTTTATCTTATGTCCTAAGATGGAACTATCAAAATAGATGGAGATAAAACACATACATCAAGGTGGACCCCATGGAGCTCCTGCTAAGACCGTCCAACTCTAGCTAGGTCTTAATGAAGGAATACCACCCAATATGTGGCCTAAAATTTCATTTGAATAAGCTTTTTAATAGGTTTATATGTTATTTGTGAAAAATAATTTATTATTCCATGCAAGTACCCTGCTCTTATCTTCTTTACATGTAGCTCCCATGACAGTTCTATAAGGGAGTTGGGCAACATAAGCTATTCATTTTATATAATAACTGTATGAAATCTATTCATTTTATTTTTAAACAATTCTTTCAAAATTTTAAATTCTTTATGCATGTGCGGCCCACTTGATCAATGAATGGATTAGGAACATTCTTGTTGAAAATAGGGATTTGATAAAATTTCCAGCTGGATCAGGTTAGGGTGGGGCCCAATTTTTTTCAGCCTACTCTGCTTGGCCCATGAGGGGCTTGATCACAGGCCTGGCCGAACCCTGCCCAATGCCACCCCTACTAGTCATGCTGGACAAATGAGCTATACTATTCATGGTTTTTTGGAATGTCAATGACTTAGGCTGTTAGGCTTATGCTAGCCATTTGACTCTAGGCCTTCCAACCATGGGCCAGATTATGATTTAATATGTAGGCCGGCTGTCTGGATCCAGACCTGACTTTTGCTCCCAATAAATTGGAGGAGAGACCCATGCCAAGATTTAATAACATTTCCTATCGAGCCCATTCCTGGCCCATCAACAACCTTAATGATTTTTCTTTTTATTTTAGGAGGAGATTAACAAGCTACATTTTCTATGATTTTTGAGATGGATAACATTCCTGAACTATATACAGTAATCCACCAATTTCTTAACTGATTGTAAATTTCCATATGTAGGCACCATGGTCAGTTAACAGATTGTAGATATTCTTAGCAAGTGCAAGTAGTGATGAACTAACAGCCTTAATACTCTTTGATTTTAGAAAATGTGAGTAGTTTCCATCATCTTCTTCTTCTTCTGAAGTACTAACCAGCGACCTATTCTCAATTCACAACCATATTTCCTAACAGAATTAATATGACACAGTGCATTTGGAGTCCCCAGAAGTTCCCAATGGAGCAATGCATTGATTAGGACCATTCAACAAACCATTCAAGATGATATAAATCTCCAAAAAATAAAATGTTAAACTTCAATTACACATGCAACAAGCCATTCAGAATGATATAATCTGATGGATACTACAGGAATTATAACCTACATGTGGATGTATGTCATCATCGTTGGATTCAACCACCATAAAACACACCAGTGTATGAAGAGATTGGTAGATAAAATTAGAGATCTCATGCTAAATTCTGAAAATATCATCCAAATAAATCACGCCATTATCCATTACAGAGTATGAAAACCATAAACAGGAAATGAACTTTCAAGCCAACAGTCTCCACATCAACATGTTGTCTGGTCATGTCGCCTCGCATGCACCGTGAGACTCTCTCCTACCAAAGCAACAGTCGACAAATCAAAACTGGGATTAAAATTTGATAATGGCGTACTATAATTTGCTTTTTCAAATCCAAACAAGTAGTTGAATCATATTCACACTAAACCCATTGAATAAAAATAAATACCAAATTTAGTTGATGAAGGAAAATAGAAAAGGAAAATGAAAAAGATTGATACCATTAGTTATTAAAGAAAAATAAATAGTTTGAGTTGCATTTCATTAATGTATCTTGCATTCTGTTTTACTTGATCCACTGATGCACCCTACATCTAGTCATGATTGGCAGAGCCTGGGGAGTTTCAGGTATAAATATTACATAGCTTGGTTTGAGTAGGATTAGGGTAAAGCACATGTAAAACTCATTTAGAGGTGGCTTTTATTGTACTACAGAACTTGTACAAATACACTGTTATTTGTAAAAATAAAATAGAGATTTTATTTAAAACTAACAGAGAAATCCTTTCATAAGCTGTAAAATTTTAATTAATAAAATCTTATAATCATCTTTAATGCATGCGTGTGGACCATCTGCTTATTGGTCCATTCTGATTCAGGTCAGGGCACATTTACAATGGCTCCACCTGATGGATGGCTTGATCTTGCACATGAATACCACATTGGATGTGAAGCGATGTCAGAGAGACTGGGATCTATATGCTTGTAGGAATCAACCAACCTCCATCAATGGTTAGAATTGATCACTTAGGCAATGAGGCATTTGCTTCACTATCATGCAGAATTGCAAGTACCTAATTGTTATAACTATTTGGAGTTGTAAAAGTGTGCATGTGTGTGTGTGTTTTTTTTTTTTTTTTTCAGGCACCAATTTGAAGGATGGTTAAGATAAGGCGGATTTACTTTTAAACATTTCTTTCCTACCCACTTATCTGATGATGGGTCCCAATAGATGAAATGTTAGGACATTCGAACTATTGGGTTATTAATTACGTGATCATGTCATTAAAAATAACATGCCTGAGAAAAGCAAACTATAACATGAAAGGACTTGAAATAAATTTATATTGTACCTAGTAAACTAGAGAAAGCATTAACAACATAACCATAAACAAAATCAGGTAAAATTACCTCAATAACATTTGGAATTCAATTAGCCATTCGAGATATATAAGTCAGGAAAAAATTGTTAAACTTGGATTGCTCATGCAATTAGAGTGGCCCTTAGATTTGCAAATTAACTAATTCCAATCTATCTATCAAGTAAGAAAGTTTTTTATTCTTTCAGAAATGACACTGAAGTGACCGACAGAAGCTCTGTAAGTGTACTCAGTTTTGCATTTAGTCCATTCATAGCATTGATCAGATGACTAACATGGTCGATTCCCCTGATCAGATGGGACATATTGATGGCTGGCTAAGCATGTTTTAGCTGTTCATTTGCTTTGTAGACTGTGCCCCATCTGATGGATCGACTGCTAGATCCGACTGATTACCGACCCAGGCCGTTGAAGGAACAGGGCCCGACTGATGGACAGCTTGGATCTTGCAGTTTTTTTCTATCGAGGCACATGTGATGGCATGTAAAGCAGTTGTTAGACTGTAAACGTTTGTGATTTTCAAGTCTTATTACATCCTCAAACATTCAAAGAAAGGATAGTAAGTGTTAAGAGCAATGGAGTTCAATTGGTTGGCTCAAGATGATGCTATTATGGATGAATTGAAGTCCACGTGGCTGCATGCTTAGATGATCAGAACCGTTCCTCTAATGGACACAGTCGAAAATAGCACTGGCAAGCCCAGCCTTCCTGTTTGAATGATGGCCATCAAGCTTGAAGCAAAAATGGTCAAAAGCTCATGATCAACAATCAGACAAGTGCCACTTATCCAATTGGACATGAAGGGAATGGTCAAGCAGACGGATAGTTGAAGTAATGGCTACACTAGACATTCTTAGTTGTACCATTTCTACCAACAATAACATGCATGATATACAAGAGATGGTATTAACTGGAGCCAAAAGCCAACTGGGCAAGGGATCGTACGGTACAAATTTAGATGGGGAGTTATTAAGGTGTTTCAAAATGGTAATGGTAGCCATAACAGCCACTGCTGTTACCATTACAATATGGGCCATGACGGCTATTACAATCCTTTTTTATTTTTTGAAAAAATTGTTATCGAGTCATTATGGGGTCATTACGGGCCATTACGGACCATTACAGGACCGTTACAGGGCCTTTATGGCCCTTTTTTTCTATAATGGCCAGTACGGCCATTTCAACCCTGTAATATGTAACCGTTATGACCGTTACCATTACGGCTGCTACGTAACTGATTTCAAATACCTTTAGAATTATATGATTCCAGGAGTGCAATTTGTCAACTTAGCCCAACCTGACTTCAAGAAAATCCAACCTGCAACTGACCTGACCAAAATTCGAACCTGAGGTGCCCAACTAAAGCCAACTTGAAATCCTCAATGCTCAACCCAACTCACCTGACCCAACCCAACCCAAATACATGTGATTATTCTCAACCCAACCTAACTTGACCTGAATTTGTTCAACCAGAACCCAACCTGAATTCAAATAGGGTTGGCAATTTCCAACCAATAGGACCTTAAAAACCCGACCCAAACTTGGATCGAGTCAACCTGAGCTCAATTTTTGGCTCTATATGATACTCAGGCAAGCACATGATGCTTAAGACACAACCACTCAGAAGTTGTACGCATGGCATATATTAACTTAAATTAAAACAGCTTAATTAATTGTGGGAAATACAGTGGCAAAGTCACAGATCCAAAGTCAAATAATCAGATAAGTGTAATTCCCATTACGATCGAAAATGTTAATATTATGATCCCTTGTGCAAACTCGAAAAAAAAAAAAAGGCCATGCAACCGAAACAGGGGTCCAGTTGTGCAAACTGAGAAAAATTAATTGATTAATATAATTAAAAGTTAGAACGTGTGTAATTATATTTTATGATGTGAATGAAGCAGAGGGAAATAAACAAGAAAAACTCACCCGCCTTTGTAAAGACGTTGAATGTGCCCTTCCAAGCGTTTTTCCATTGGTGGAAGAAACAAGCAACTAAACTCACCTGCCTTTGATAGCCGGCCACAGCAGCATCTTATTCTATTTCGATGGAGGGTATATGTTTAATCTTATGCCATTCCTCTCCGCCGTTTTCCTGCATTCTGTCTTTGAATTCATTGGGCACGTAACGCACCTCCAATTTTTTGAGGGCAGTCACGTGTTGCAGTCCTGGAAGCATCTTTATATGAGAGCAATCCGAAATCAGCAAATGTAAAAGCCTCGGCATCGCTCCTTCCTCTATTATCCATTCTTCTAATTCAGGTAACCCTATAACACGTAAGGATTCGAGTTGAGGAAACCCTTGTGCAGAGCAGACCATTTCCTTTGCCTTGTATGAATCCCCATGCAATATGAGAATCCGAAGGTTTGGTAGTTTCTCTAATGTTGCCATCGGGTCTTCCATTAACTTGGAGAATTGCAAGGTAAGCTTGGTGAGGTTAGGTGAGAATTCATACCACTCGGGTAGCTTCTCTAACTTTCCCTGCAAAAACATCTTCTTCAAATGCAGGTGATGTTGAAAAGGCATAAACACTGGAATGGTATCCTTCCAATGCAACTGCAAAGACTGGAGGCGGTCCAATTTGGGAAGAGAGCTGGACAATCCGTTTCCATGCCTACTCCATAAGATCCCCCACATTCTTAGTTTCTTGAGATTAGTTAGCTTTCCCAACCAATCCTCTATCCAATCGCCAGCCCCTACACCTTTTAGAGTCTGGATATTAAGTAAAAAATCAAGTCCGACTGATGGACGCCCGATTATTCTTTTAGACCTGAAACCGTTACTTTTTATAAATCCTGAGGCCACATCCACATGCCTTAGTTGTTGCATCTTCCAAATACAACTGGGTATGTAGATATTGGCTGGACCTGCTTCTACATGCAGCGTTTCTAAACTGCAAAGATTGCTTAGGGATGATGGGAGGCTTCTTGTGAATTTACTCATCCTGAAGCCAAGGTATCTCAAGTGGATCAGACTACATATTTCGTTTGGAAGCTTTAGCAATGATGGGCCAGATACATCTAAATGTAACACCCTAAGCAAACTGAATCCTCTGTAAAGAAACTCCTCTTGCTTTTTTCCAAGCCATTCACTGTCTAAAGCGAAGCACGACACAGAACGAAGGTATTGGTTAGCTTGATTTAAAGAAGTGTACCTGCTAGTGGCATGATGAATAGCAACCCAGCGTGCTTTCGATGGAGTGAGAGTATTTGTATCTCCACGATGAACGTCGAGGAATTTATCTTCCTTGGCTTTTGAAATTGAGAGTTCAAGTAAGAGATCATGGATACGGCATTTTTTCAGTCTGCCAATGCAATCTCTTTTCACTACTTGAATCAGACTTCTATGGATCAGTTCTTCAAGGCAATCCTCCGCAGCTTCCTCCACCGTTTCCTCCCCTGTTGGCTCTACAAATCCTTCCGCAACCCACAGACGAATCAATTTCTTAGCTCTGATCTCATGGTCTTCGGGAAAAACACCAAGTTAGAGAAAGTATGGCTTCAAATGGTAGGGCAGATCTTCATAGCTTAAAGCGAATATGTTTGCAATTTGAGATTTATCATCAACGGGTTGTGAGCTAATTCTCTGGAGTACTTTCCCCCACTCGTTTGGAACCTTTGCTTTCCTTGATAGTAAGCCCCCAATGACAACAATAGCAAGAGGCAAACCATAACATTTTTTCACAATCTCTTCTCCGATCTTCTCTAAATTTTGCGGGTAATGGATACCCTGCTCTAAAAATGTTTTCTTACAAAATAATTTCCATCCGTCTTCATCTCCTAAAAGCTGCAACTCGTGGGGAGAGCACCGTGCATCTGCATATGAAGCTACATCTCTGTTGCGGGTGGTGAGTAGGATTCGACTTCCCTTCTTTATATCTGGAAAAGCAGCCACTAAAGAATCCCATGCTTCAGTATTCCATATATCGTCCAGCACCACAAGATATCTCTTCTCCTTCAAATGATTAAAAAGCTTTTCCTTCAACGGAACATCATTCATTTTCTCCACCATCTCAAGCTCTTCTTTAGTAAGAATCATCAAGTCTTTTATAAGGCTCTGCAAAAGATCTCTCACCACATATTGTTGAGATACAAAAACCCAAGCAGAACAATCAAAATGTTTCTTAACAGCATCCTTGTTATACACTTTAATTGCAAGAGTGGTCTTACCGAGACCGCCCATTCCAACCACAGAAACCACACAACGTCGTGAATCGCCATCTATCAACCGTGCCACCAGTGTCTTTATTTCTTCATCAAAACCGACGACTTCTGTCTCTCCAAATATAGGAGAAGTTTGCCTTTGCCTTCGTAAACTTTCACCCACAGAACTACTTTCTTCTCCCACATCTTTAATGCCATACGTCAGCCTACTTGCAGAGATCTCCCCTATTTTATTCTTTATCTGTTCAATTTCATTGCGGATCTTACGTCGAGCCAATAAATCGATGGACGGGCACCATTAGAAGAAACCGACGAACCCACTTCTCCTATGTCCTTCTATTTCGAGTATGAAGGTGTCGATGACGTCTTCTGCATTGTAAGCAACATCCCTTATGTCTGCCACCCAATTCTTCACTCTTGCATCACTGCTTTGTTTTGTGTCTGCAACTTTCAAGAAGCACTGCATTCGCCTCAATTCTCTCTCGACCCACTCGACCTGATCACGCACTTCATAGAGTGAAACTGCCTCATGAACCAGGAAAACGCTGAGTTTTCTTACGGCTAACGAAACAACAGCTTCAGCAGACATCTTAGGCTTGATCTCTGTCTCTCTCTCCTTCTCACAAGAAACTTCAATCACTTGTTCAAAACTCACAGATGCAGAATGAGACTTAGTGAACCACTCCCTCGTTTAAAAAAGAATGCATGACCCTGCATCGGCTCCTTTTAAATAATAATAATAATCCCAGCCCTCGTGTTTCCTACACTGAGAACCACCTAGATGAGTGGACTTGCCCATTTTGTTCTGTATGAGTACCTACAATGGTTAAGTAATCGAAGCCATTCATCTGATGGCTGATATTATGGATGGAGATTCCAAATTGGAAAATCGTAGCATCTTGATTCTTATCAATGTTCTCCAAACCTTCAAATCAACGGATTGGATGGAAAATAAATATTATTTGGTAAACTCTGTGGGGCCTACAGTGATGTGTGTCTTCACTTAATGGTCCATTCGTTTTAAAAGCTCGTTATAGAGCATGAGAACAAAATCGAATCATATCTAAAGTTCAAGGATACCACAACAAAGAAAATAGTGGGAATTAATTGCTTACCAATGAAAACATTTTAAAGTTTACGAAAGTTTTATACCAAAGATGATTTTTTTTTTTTTTTCATTTATATATTGTAAACTTATGAACAATTTGGATGACAAACAAACATCACTATAAATTCTAAGAAGATTTAAATAGTGGATATCATATCCCATATTTTTCCAGTAGTATAGTCCACTTGAGTGGCTCCTTTTTAATGCCTCGGTGGTAGACGCACGGGGGTTTCAACACAATGTCATGGCTCAAGTACCCATTATAGGATAAAAAAAAACAAAAAGCCCATCGGGTGTGAGTGCGTAGGTAGAGCTTCAATTTTAGGCCCATGCCCTGAAATAATTTTGGAAAAAGGAAAAAGTAACGTTGATAAGACACGTACATTCAAGGTGGCCCCACATAGTTTACTCAGTATGCTATATGGGCTTCCAATTGACTTGCTTATAATCATCATAAAATGCATTGCTTAGCTATGAAAGCAACTCAATTGTACGGTGGTTGCATACAACAGCTGGATAGGCTTATTATGATGTATATGTTTTATCTGCATTGTCTACCTATTTTGCTGGATTATTTTAGGTCATGAGCAAATGGAGGTTAAAATCTCATCAGTAAAAGCCTTCCTAAGAGTCGTAGAAATTTTGATCAAGTTGATATTTGTGCTTTTCATTCGTCCAAAGCTACTTGACACTATAAATAGGTTGGACGGCAAATAAACATCACAATTAGAACTGTACATGAGTCGAGCTAGCTCGAAAAGCTCGCTAGACTCCGCTCGAGTTAGCTCAGGTTGACTCGGCTTGAAAGGCTGACTCGGGGCGAGTCAAGCTGGTTTTCTAAAGCTCGAGTTAAGTTCGAGCCAAGTTCGACTATGGTGCATTTCAACTCGACTCGACTCGACTCGAGCTCGAGCTTGACTCAGCTCGAGTATATATATATATATAATGTTTAACTTTTTTTTTTTTTTTTTAAGTTAAAATTTAGAAGTTTTTACTAAAAAATTCTACCCGACTGCGCTAGGTTTGGTCGGGTTGGCACTGGATTGAGTCGGGTGCAGGTTTGAGTCGGGTTGGGCGCTAGGTTGGTATATAAACAAGCTTGACTCGACTAGAACCACTAGCTCGACTCGAGATTGACTTAAAAGATTTAGCAAACAAGCCAAGCTTCAATGTTGTGCTTGAGGGCGAGCTCAAAGTACTCGAGTATAGCACAGACGAGTCAAGCCGAGCTTGGCCTAGCTCAACTCAACTCAGCTCGATGTACAGCCTTAATCACAATGAGCCACGGAAGGTTTCATCAATGGATGTCACCATCACTACTTCTTCCTATGGTGTGGTCTACCTGATCCTTGGATCCCTGTCATTTTTTTGACTCATGCCCTAAAATGATTTGTGAAAATGGATGAACGGATGGACATAAAATGCATAAATCACGGTGTCCCAGCCCCACAGAGCTCCATCTTGGCAAGGGTAGATGCAATCTACGTCCAACTCGATCATGCAGTACCTATTTGGATAATTTTTGTGGAGACCACCTGGCTGCGTGACGAGACATTATTTTCAGGCCACAGTGCAATCTCAGTCTTGAGCCAAGCATATTCAAACATACAGCTGTGGCCCAGCTTATACTGGGTTGACCTAATTTTTATTAACCATCAACAAGGTCGGGCTCACCTGATCAAATGGCTCGGTTATCTGTGGCATGTAGGTCGCTTTACTAGATCTATGATGCATTTGGTTTATTCCCCCATCAGGAGGTTAAGTCCCTCCCCAACAAGAACGTGCCAACTTCGTGTTTGTTGTCCCGTGAGCAAGGTCCAACAGATGAACGGTTATTCTCATAAACTCGTGTTATGTGATACGGCTCTATTACACAATGGTTACAGCACTACTCTGTGTACTCCTGGAGCACTCGGTTCGCCGGAAGGGAGGAACTCCCATCTGCTTTGTTTCGGGTTCCGATTGTTGGCTTTTGTGAACGTGGGGCCCGCCAAGTTAACTAATATAATAGCAGTTGGGCCCGTAGGACGAGATCATCACATGGAGGGTGTTGGGTGTGTGAAGCCCCGGTGTATGTGTTTTTAAACGTGCTTGCCAGCGGTGGGACGCGGATTTCCTGCTAAAAGCTTTAGGAAGAAGTTCCTGCACAAAGAGGAGTGTATGTGAGAAATCCATTCCGTCCATCCGTTTTGAGAGCTCAATTTAGGACTTTCGATCGAAAATGAGGTGGATACGAAAATCAATTGGTCCACACGAGAGGTAAAATTGGGAAAATAAATTTCTAGCATTGAAACCTACCTAGGCTCCACTATGATGTTTATATGATATCCAAACCGTTTATATGGTCATTTCTAATGGGATGAAGTGAAAACAACAAAAAAATAACCTGATACAAAAATTTTATGTCCATAAGAATGCTTCAACGGTTCTTAGTGAATGCACACTGTTTCCTCTAGTGTCTCATTCGAGTATTGGATGTTGGATAAAATGTTGAATTAAATAGATTATAAAAATCGAGAACCAAAAAAGGAAAATAAATTTAGAGAAAGAAAAACTTATTGAATTGAGTCGAGGCGTGACTGAGTCACTCGGCTTGAAATCGAATTTGCTCCCCTTGGACAGCGTCCCAAGTGCAACAGGTTTCCAGAGCAATCGACCTCCAGGATACAACGACTATGACCCGGTCCCAGCGGTGCACTCACTGTACACGGGCTCGAACCACTTGCAGTTTAATCCGAAAGTGCTGAGTTGACTCAACAATGAACTCAGTAACAATGGTAAAACCGTATCAGAGAGAGTTTTATAAGGCAGGGAATTTTCGTATATTGAAACTGGAATCGGAAGTCTTTATATAGACTCCGAAATGGTGCATAAGCACCCTTTACAAAAGGTTAGGTCCGTTGGGTTTAAACCCAACAGGGGCGACCAACCGGAAGGGAAGCATCTCTCTGGTTTAAAAACGAAAAGGCGCAAGTGCGAGTATACTCTCGCACATACAGTCCTGCGAGTACCCATACACACACACCCACGCGAGTACACTTACACCGCACCCGCACCCGCGCCCAGCCCAGCCCGTCCCGTCCCGTCCCGTCGCGTCGCGCACGCGGACGCGGACACGGACTCGGACTCGGCTCAGCACAGCGCGCGCGCGCGCGTGTGTGGTTAATGGCATAGATTAGAGCTATTGGCATAGCCCCCCACAGGACCAAATTCACATGCCCCCTGAAAGGGGCTCAAGCCCTAGGCAAAAAGTCTATCATATAAACAAGAGAATTTCTCTTGTCAAATCCGATGTGGGACAAAACCAACACCTCAAAAACACCAAAATTTAAATGTGGAGGGAAAACACCGAAATTTGAAAAATCAAATTTTTTAATATTATTTTAAAACAAATACAACATTGGATACATCGAATTTTATCTCTCCCGTACTAAATTAAGCTCTAAAAACAGATGGACGAAGTGGATTTCCAATAAAGATCGATTTGGGGCCCACCCAGCATCCTTCCGCTAGAACTTGGAAATCTGCGCCAAGCGGTGAGGGTGTATTCGGACACGGATTGGGTACTACATCACCAGGACCTAGTTAGAGACGGACGGTCCTGGCAGTGGTTCTGTGTATGTTTTTAATCCATTCCATCTGTCCATTTTTACAGGTCATTTTTCACTATGTGCCCAAAAGGGAGACTGATTAAAGGCGGAAGTGGACCACACCATAGGAAGAACTGCTGACAAAGACACCCACAATTGAGACTTTCCTGGTACCCACAGTGATGTTTATTTTCAAATCTAATGTTCATAAGGCCACGTGAACATAAACCTATTGAAAGGATAACTTGATCCAAAACTTCTTTAGTCCCAAGATGCTCTCAAGGGTTCTTTTAAATGGTTGAGAGAGGATATGATAATTTATTTTCCAAGAAAGTTTCATGGAATGTCCCGCGCATATGATAAAATTTCAAGTTAGATAATAATTGCCTGGAGTCTGTACTCATCAAGATAGGTCAGTAGTTCTTGGTCTAGATCACTCTGATGGAACCCACCAGATGAGCCACTCATATCAGGGAAAGGATTAAAGTTGACTCTTGTTGCGGGAATAGTCTCTTCAGTGCGAATGGCCTCATTGAGCCTCCCAACACGCTGGCTTATGCCAGGCCAAGCTGCCCACATTTTTTGGTCATATGTAAGCCCAAAACTAGCCAAGCCCATGATGGGCTAAAATAATTCAGCCCGAGCCCAGCCCAAAATTTTCACAACAGGGCTTAGGACAAGCTCAAAGTATTTCTTGTGAAAGCCTTTGCAAGGAAGTTCTTGTCATAAGATGTTATGTGAGGTCCACCATAACATTCATCCATTATGTGAGCTCATTTTAGGCCATACAACTAAAAATGAGGTGAATCCAAAACTCAGGTGCACCACACAAAGGGGGATTATGGGATGTGTATAGTTAAAATCGTCGTCGTTGATAGAGTTGGACACTAAGTCGAACCGAGTTGAGCAGGGCTCAGCTCAACTTAGTTCGATTAGCAAGTAGCCCCAGCTCGAGTTTGACTCGGCTCGATGACCAATATCAAAATTATTACCTTCCTAAATTGGACACAACCAATGTTTTGTACAAATTAATATTTCAACTGTTTTCGATGAAAGAGATCTTCGATACTCGCTCACGACCCTACTCCCCATGTTAAAAGCAGATTCTAATACCACCATTGAAATTGGAATTAATAATGTTACGTGTCATCGTCGATAGTGTAAGGTATTTTGCTTCACTAACTCTTATCCTTCACCACTCCAAAACAAAGTATAAATCCTGGCGCCTTATGATTGGTTCTTTGAGATACAATCTAACTCTAATTCTTTCATCTCATTATCTGTATCTTCTTGTGCTAAGAAAGACATGTATTTATCGTCAATAATATTGTTATCGCTTGTAGAAACACTAGGAGTTCTAACTTTTTTATTATTAATATGATTATTTATGCAGTGTACAATTCTTCGATTACGTCACGAACCTTAGAAGTTTTAGTTATCGTCCTTAAATTAGAATAAATCTTCATAAAAATGAACTTAACATAAATCAATTAGTATCGAGGATAAAAAATAAAAAAGCAACTGATAAGTCCATTAACAAATGGCATTCGTCATAATACTTATCGAACTTCATCTGCATATCAAGTGCCATAAGTTATAGAAAATATGAACCCTCACCAGTACTTTTTCTTAGGAGCTTCTTTGATCTTCCAAATAAAAGGAAGAAACATATTTATTGTAGAATAGTAATTTCTAGAAAATATCTTCATACAATTAATTTTTTATTTTTATTTTTTTAAAAATGGAGAAACTTTTGAACTTCTTTTGTTTACTCAAATCATCTTCAGTAAGCAACCAAGAATATGCTCTAGTTTAGGCAACTCAACGGCTTCATCAATACATGGTTGCCTATCCAATTTTTTTTGTTTGCTCGCATGGACCCATTAAAGTACATGTTCAAGAAGCCAACACTAACAGGTAGAATTGCAAAGTGAAAAATGTTACTCTTTAAATTTGACATTACTTATACCACTAAAAAGGCAATCAAGGAGCAAGCAATGGCTAACCACCTAGTAAAACATTCCCTGCTCAATTACCAACCTTTGAAGACATTCTTTCCTGATGAGGATATCTTCCTCATCGAGGGAGAAGAAGAAAGAAAGGCAAGAGAATGGATCCTCTTTTTCAACAGATGAGCTAATTCAAAAGGGAGTGGAGTAGGAGCAATTCTCTACTCCCCCGATGATGTTCCAATTCCTATCTACAGACGCTTAGCATTCAACTGCACGAACAAGGTGGCTGAGTATGAAGCATGCATTGTCGGTTTGAAGGAAGCCATCATCTTGAGTGTATATAAGTTATGGGTCTTCGGATACTCGTAACTCATCATCAACCAGACAAATAGAGAATTGAGGACCAAAGATGAGAAACAGATCCCCTATCACATCTATTTCGAGAATATATGTGAGGAATTCGATGAGGTCACTTTCTCGTATATGCCTCGAGTTAATAATCAATATGTGGATATACTCGCTACCCTTGCATCAACGTTAGAAGGAGGCAAATATGAAATTCAACGAGCCTCAAAGGAAATTGAGCGAGGAAAATATGAAATTCAATGAGCCTCAAAGGAAATTGAGCGGGGCAAACATGAAATTCAATGAGCATCAAAGGAAATTGAGTGAGGCTAACATGAAATTGAGCGAGGCTAACATGAAATTCAACGGTGCAAACATGAAATTCAACGAGGCAAATAAGAAATTCAACGAACCTCAAAGGAAATTGAACGAGACAAACATGAAATTCAACGAGCCTCAAAGGAAATTGAGCAAGAGGCAAACATGAAATTCAACGAGCATCAAAGTTAATTGAGTGAGGCAAACACGGAGCTATGGGGTTTGTTTGACAGAAATGAAAAGACGTGTACTGCAATATTAGTTTGAGTATAGAGAATTCTTTTTCTATTGCATGAGAAATTTCTGACTGTAAATCCCACCTTGGGCGAGGCAAGCATGAAATTCAGTGAGAAAAATATGAAATTCAACAAGGCAAGCATGAAATTTCATTTGAGGCTCGTTGAATTCCATGTTTGCCTCGCTCAATTTCCTTTAAGGCTCGTTGAATTTCATGATTTTGAATTTTATATTTGCCTCGCTTAATTTCCTTTGAAGCTCGTTGAATTTCATGTTTGCCTCGCTTAATTTTATGTTTGCTCGGCTCACTCAATTTCCTTTAAGGCTCGTTGAATTTCATGTGTGCCTCGCTCAATTTCCATTGAGACTCATTGAATTTCATGTTTGCCTCGCTCAATTTCATGTTTGAAACTCACTCAATTTCATGTTTGAAACTCACTCAATTTTAAGTTAATCTCGTTGAATTTCAAGTTAGCCTCATTGAATTTCATGTTTGCCTCGCTCAATTTCATGTTTGAAGCTCACTCCATTTCAAGTTAATCTTGTTCAATTTTATGTTAGCCTTGTTAAATTTCATGTTTGTCTCGCTTAATTTTCCTTGAGGCTCATTGAATTTCCTGTTTGCCTTGCTTAATTTTCTTTAAGGCTCGTTGAATTTCATGTTTTCCTCGCTCAATTTTCTTTGAGGCTCGTTGAATCTCATGTTTGCCTCGCTCAATTTCCTTTGAGGCTCCTTGAATTCCATGTTAGGCTTGTTGAACTTCATGTTTGCCTCACTCAATTATCCATAGTTGTATGTAATTTTTTCTACAAAAGAAATGGCTACCCATAGAAGTAATGGCTATGAATCTAATAAAGCAAAAGCTGCAATTATAATGCATACGTTTATGTTTACCATTTTTCTTGTATTGGACGGTGTCACAGTAAATGCAAGCGTATTTTCATCTCTAAATAGTGTGAAGTTTGAGAGCGTATAGAAAAGCCGCTGGGTAAAGGTGGGGTGCAGTGGTAAAACAATTCCTGGTAGAAGGTGCAGGTTGGCTGGTGTGTGGAACAACCTTGGGGTAAAGTTAAGCAAGCCCCACTATGTTGTATGTGTTATATTCATACCATCCATTTATTTTATGAGATCATTTAAGTGTATGATCCTAGAAATAAGTCAGATCCAAAATTCAAGTGGACCACACCAGAGAGAGAGAGAGCAGTGGCGATTGACGTAGAAGTTTTAAATGGTTGGTGTTCAATTCCCACTTCCACTTAAGCCTATGATGTACCTCATTTTTGGGCTCATGCACTAAAATGAATTAACAAAATGGATGGATGGTGTGAATATGATACACATATCATAGTGGGGCTAGAGAACTTTGCCACGTGAAAACACCACTGAGGTAAGTGATGCGGGCCACATGTGGAGCCAGATACGTACTTGACCTGAGAAAGTTGGAGGACTTACTATAACAGCTTCGGCACACATGATTGAATGCCATGTCGGGTGTGTCACGCTGATAAGTAGGGTGCTAATGGCCAAGGTCGAGCCTGAAAAAATCAGAATTTTGAATCGGGTAGCTGGAAACAATTCAAATTCTGGCCATGACTAACCCAAGGCCCGGCCCATGTCACACCAGGCAATCGGTGGTGGTGTGGCACACCACACTTACTTTAGTGGTAAGTGGCTTCACTAATTTCTGTGGGCCCCAGCCCCACTATTATATGCATATTATATTCACACTGTTCATTCATATTTTCATATCATTCCACCACATGAATCAAAAAACAAGGCAGATCCAAAGCTCAATTGGACCACACCATAGAAAGCAGTGAGGATTGAACGCCTCAATTAAAAACTTCTTGAGAACACTAAGGTTTTATGAAGGTTTTGGATCAAGCCGATATTCATGTCTTTCCTTCGTTCAGGTCTGCATGAATGGTTTGGATAGAAAATAAACATCATGGCAGGTGCTAGGAATATTTCAACTGTGACCATTATTATTTCCACTGCTTTATGTGCGGTGGTCCACTTAAAGTTTTTATCTATCTCATTTTTGTCTTATGCCTTGAAAATAAGAACTTTGAAGAAACCCGGCCTAAAACAGTTCAAAATCCGGGCCAAGACTTATCCAGGCCTGGCCTGTTGACGGGGCTATTCCTCTATAAGGAGGAGGATTGCCTGTGCCCTCACGCATAGAAAGTCTCGTCTCGGAAAGCGCATCGGCCCATAGAGTCTGTGGGCACCAAATCCACTCCGTCCATCACTATTGCAAGACAACAGATTTCTAAAATTCAGAAAAATCCAAAGCAATGTAGGCCAAACCAAACGCAGTTGAAACCTTTCTAGAGCCGACCAAGATGTTTATATGCCATCCAAACCGTTAACAAGGTTATTACCAATTTACCACTCAAAAAAAAAAAACTATAGGCACAGATTTCGTCCTGACACAACTTATAAGCCCATTCAATCCCCTTTTTTCTCGTGGTATGGCCGATGGTATGGCCTACATGAGTTTTAGATCTGCTTGATTTTTAGATTCTTATCCTATAAAAGTTTGGATCAGTGCGCTTGTTTGGCAGGTATACAAAAGCGTCCAGTGATCAATGTTTGGATGTGACATATTAAGGCTGCCTGCGTAGTGTATGTAGTGTATATACGTGTAATACCGAGGTCGACTAGAGCTGGATATTCCCATTGCCCGACTTATCGGGGTTGATTATCCCTATTCCATTCCCTGTATCTGGATCTCCCCTGATGAGGGTGAATCAATGATTGTGGGGCCTATCAAGATTTATGTGCCTTAACAACTGCATTCATCCATTTTTACAGCTCATTTTAGAGTATGATAAAAGAAAAATAAAATAAAAAATGAAGTGGGCACAAATCTTAGATAGATCATACAGCCGAAACAGAGCTGATTCAATACCCACTGTTAAAAACTTTTTGAAATCCACTGGAAAGTTCATTTGCCATCCAACCCATTCATAAGGTTACAAAGACCTGTATATATGGACCATACAAATATAAGCTAGATTAAAAACTTTTGTGGTCGAAGCTTTTAATAGTCAATCACCATTGTTTCTTGTCAATATGAATGGATGGTGAGGATGGTCCACTGTTTCCTGGTTTATGGTCCACCTGAGATTTGGATTTGCTTCGTTTTTTCGATGATATCCTAAAATGAGTTATCAAAGCGCATGTACAGTGTGGAAGTAAGGCACAAACATCACTGTGGGTCCCACGGTCAGGGATCCACAGACCTTGGTGGATCTGGTGATCCACCGATTACACTGACTACTTGAACAGTAGGTAGGCCCAGTTTGTTCATTACAATATGTCCCATCCTTGAGTAATTGAAACCGTTAATCTGAAGGCTGACAATGAAGAGGGGGATTCCAGGTTGGAAAATTCCTTTATCATACAAACTTTGGCCCCACTTGCATCCAATCCAGCTTCGATGGATTCAGGAAAACAATGGTACTTTCAGGACTGTGGGGCCACCTTGATGTATGTGACTTATATCTATGCCGTTCATCCATTTTGCCAAAATCTTAAGCAAATCAGAATCTCAGGCCTACCATTAAAAACTAATCAGGACCCACTATAATCTTTATTTGCTATCTTAATCTGTTGATGAGGTCAGAGGCATAAAAAAAATATATTAGCTTGTTCCAAAACTTTTGTGGCCCTTAAGTGTTTTTAAAGATGGGCATTCAATCACCACTATTTCCTGTTACATGGTCCACCTAATATTTAGATCTATTTTAATTTTGGGCTCATGTCCAAAAATAATCTGGCGAAATGGATGGACGGCCCGGATTTGAAACACTACATAATAGTGGCCCCACAGTGAGCTCGGCGGTTCCGAATCTGCCTATGACGTGTGCACTTGCATCCAAGTGAATGCCCAAACGTTAATATACAATATGTGTGCAGAGCACTGTTAAACGGACACTCGGGAACTCAGTGGAACCCTGACTGTGGGCCCCACAATGATATATATGCATTACATCTACACCGTCCATCCATTTTAAAAGCTTATTTTAGTTTCTGATTTTATTTTTTTTTTTAAATGAAGCAGATCTGAATCTCAGGTTAATCCACCATAGGAAAAGAGATGATTGACCATTAATAACTCTTTGTGAGCTACAAAGTTTTAGATCAAGCTGACATGTGAATGGATCATTCATCTAGGTCATAAGGACCTTATCAACCGGTTGGATGGCAAACAAAACATTGTCATGGACCCTAAAAAGTTTTTAATGGTGAGTGTTTTAATTACCACTATTTTCAGTGGGGTGGTTGCTCCAGATTTGTATCTGAACGGTGTAGATATAAAACAAATATATTACGGTGGCCCATAGCCACAGATCCTCTAAAGCCACATCTTGGTTTAAGATTTCTTTGTTTTATTTTAGCTTCAGTGATATTGTTTTGTTGAGTTGGTTTACAGCCGAGCAATGTATTATTTAAAGCTAGTCAAACCTCAACTGCATCAACATTTGCTTAGATTGGATGAGTCGGCGTAGATAATAGAAATTAAGATTATTGAATGACTCGAACCAAGTGAAGTCTAACTTCACATAGATAAGCTAAGGATTCACTGCATCCATCATTGGTTTAGAAGTGTGTAACACAGCTGGGAGGCCGGTAGTGCCTTGACGTGGCAAAGTTATGTGGGCACCATCACGATGTATGTGTTATACCTACTCTGTCCGCCCATTTTGCCTTATAATTTAAGAACATGAGCTAAACAATGAGGTAAATCCATTGGTTTAGAAGTGTGTAACACAGCTGGGAGGTCGGTAGTGCCTTGACGTGGCAAAGTTATGTAGGCACAATCATGATGTATGTGTTATACCTACTCTGTCCACCCATTTTGCATTATAATTTAAGAACATGAGCTAAACAATGAGGTAAATCCAAAGCTTCACACGGCTGCATAGAACCATGAGGATTCAACACCTACCATTGAAAAGCTTCTCGGATCAAGATGATATTGTGTTTTTTCCTTCATTTAGTTATATGTGACCTTTTGAATAGGTTGGATGGTAAATAAACATCATGGTTGGTCTTAAAAAGATTTCAACATAAAGGCATCTTTGTGTACTGGTTTGTACATTGCATTAAATATATGATTGGCCTGTACCCTGATCCTACTCAACCCTACATCTAGTCATAATTGGCAGAGCCTGAGGAATTTCAGGTATAGATATTATATAACTTGGTTTGAGTAGGATTAGGGTAAAGCACATGTAAAACTCATTTAGAGGTTGCTCTTTATTGTACTATAGAACTTTTACAAATGCACTGTTTTTTGTAAAAATAAAATAGAGATGGAGAGAGTTTTTGTATCGTGTTATGAAATACATCATGGTGGACCTCAAAGAGCCCCTACCTGGACAGATTATCATCAGGCGGGGCATGTTGCATTTCACTTCTGGTTATATAATCCCTTCATTTAAAACTAAACGAGGGCAGATGGAAGGGGTTTTTGTGTCGTGTTATGAAGCTAGGTGGGGCTTGTGCTGGTGTTTGTGGGAAATCCATCTCGCCCTATATTTTGCTAACTCATTTTATGACATGACCCCAAAAATGAGACATCCAAAGCTCATGCAAACAGTTGGGCTGCTTTATGAATGGCTTGGAATATTCCATATAAACATAATGGTAGAGCCAGTAGAGGCTTGAATGGTAGGCACGGTTGAGATTTATGGCACGGATTGGGTACTACCTGCATCATGACCTAGCAAGACATTGATGGTATTGGCAAGAGCTTTGTGGGGCCACCGTGATGTATATATATTATCCATGTCGTCTAATCATTTTTGATAGATCATTTTAAGGCATCTGCTCGTAAAGGAATCGGATCAAAGACTTGAGTGGACCATACCATAGGAAGCAACTGTGATAGTGACAGTCATAATTGAAAGCTTTTTAAAGCTTATTTGCCATCTGATCCATTCATAAGGTCATCAAACTTAATCTAAAACTTCTGTAACCCTTGGGTTATTTTCAATTGTAGGCTTTAATATCATTGTTTTTTGTGGTGTGGTTCAGTTGAGTCTTTGATTTGACATCTCTTTTATCTTATGTCCTAAGATGAACTATCAAAATAGATGGAGATAAAACACATACATCAAGGTGAACCCCATGGAGCTCCTGCCAAGACCGTCCAACTCTAGCTAGGTCTTAATGAAGGAATAGCACCCAATATGTGGCCTCAAATTTCATTTGAATAAGCTTTTTAATAGGTTTATATGTTATTTGTGAAAAGTAATTTATTATTCCATGCAAGTAACCTGCTTTTATCTTCTTTTCATGTAGCTCCCATGACAGTTCTATAATAATGGAGTTGGGCAACATGAGCTATTCATTTTATATAATAACTGTATGAAATCTATGAATTTTATTTTTATACAGTTCTTTTAAAATTTTAAGTTCTTTATGCATGTGCGGCTCACTTGATCAACGAATGGATTAGGAACATTCTTGTTGAAAATAGGGATTTGATCAAATTTCCAGCTGGATCAAGTTAGGGTGGGGCCCAATTTTTTCAGCCCACTCTGCTTGGCCCATGAGGGGCTATATCACAGGCCTGGCCGAACCCTGCCCAATGCCACCCCTACTAGTCATTCTGGACAAATGAGCTATACTATTAATGGGTTTTTTGGAATGTCAACGACTTAGGCAGTTAGGCTTGTGCTAGCCATTTCACTCTAGGCCTTTCCAACCATGGGTCAGATTATGATTTAATATGTAGGCCCACTGTCTGGATCCAGACCTGACTTTTGCACCCAATAAATTGGAGGAGAGGCCCATGCCATGATTTAATAACATTTCCTACCGAGCCCGTTCGTGGCCCATCGACAACCTTAATGATTTTTCCTTTTATTTCAGGAGGAGGTTAACAAGCTACATTTTCTATGATTTTTGAGATGGATAACATTCCTGAATGTCGAGGATCAAATATTGCATATTAGACCCCATTTACTGTCTGGATTTATGAATATGATACCGTTTAATAGCCTGTTTTAATCGTGTTTGGATGCAGATGTATTTAGGAGCCTGAACTGAGAAAGGGAGCTTAAAGCATGAATTTAATGCTCTGATGACACTAAAGGTAAGGAACGGACCACAGGGGACCAAGATCGACAGAATTATACGCCAAGGATCTGCAAAAATCGAGAAATTGAAGCTCAAGTAGCCCTAAAATCAGCCAAAATGCATGATCATAAGGTTTTCACCATTTGTTCAACTCGAGACTTCATATAGGGCCTAGGGACCATAAATTAACCGTACATGTAAAACATCAGCCATTGGATCTTGGTGGAAGTAGCCCAACAGACAAATTATCCCATAAAACAATAATATGGGGCCCACCTGATATCTGTATATGCTGCAATTTTGGTCTCAACCACTTAAATAAGGTGGCACAACGGGTGGACGCAGCAGATTTTGCATATTCCTAACGAGTGGACCCCACTGGCAGTGTTAATGCACGATTGCACAAGTGCACTCGACGTGCACTGAATCGAGACAGTCGGTGAAACCCGCTGGACCCGACCATCTTCCAAATCTCGTTTTCTTCTCAACAGTGTCCGCACGGACGATGACAGATTTTGCTAATGGGTCCCACACACCAGCCAAATGAAAGATCCAGACCGTCCATTCACTCAGGGACACGGCCACAACCCTCGCCACTGTCCTTTTAGGTCCATGCAGGCGATTTCAAGATCCTAGCCGTTAAAAGGACAATGGACGGTGGAATGAAGATTCTCGTGGGCCACACCAAAAATGCTCAAAAAAATTCCTTCACTAATGGTTTTTCAATAGCATTCAAATGAATGGAATGGATCCCTCGTTCGATACCCATCACGGGCCCACCATCTTTCACAGTAACGCGTCCGAAGCTCTGTTTGCGAAATAGAGCTGCGGACGAAGCTTCGTGGGCCACCTCTGTACTTCACATTGCTAATTGATTTAAAATTCATCTTAGTCTAGTCTAGTTCTACTTAGTTTTAGAGTATGTACAAGTTTCAGTCCCTTGGAATTTGACCTTGGTCTTACCGAATTTATTACTACATCACAACCCTGCACTTGGGGAGTGAACACTGAACTGTATATAGTAATCCACCAATTGTAAGAACTCTATTTAGTGGGCCTCACTGATCAACAGTCTGGATTGTCAACCAGTGGAATGGATGATTGAGTAGACCAGTGGGCCCCACTTCAGGTGATGCGCAGCACAGTCTATCTGCGCAGCTCTGTGTACTAGGGCTGGAATGCTATGGCTGTCTTACGCAAATAGCAGTTTGAGTTGAACTGGGATACTACAATGTGGAGCAGGGGATGGAGAGTTTTGATGGGTTTCAAACTCTCTCTCCACAGTCTCTATAAAAGAGAGCTAGGTCCCCAATCCACCACCGCACGGCAGAAGTCTAGTCCCATCTATAGTTTTGTAAAAAGGGTGGAAGGAGAGGAAGATCCTAGCTCTATCGGAATTTTTGGTATTCTATATTCAGTAATGACGTCTCAAACAGGTAAGCCATCTAGCCTCTTAATCACCATGTTCTATGCACAGATAGATCCGTGGGCCTATTCCGCATATAGATTTATTCCCACACTTGGTATCAGAGCCATCTGTGCATAGGTATGGATAATCAAATTCAGTCATATCAGAGATTTTCGAATTCCTGGAATAGTTGAAATCAGGGATTTTTCCCTGAATTCAGAAATCAACAATTAAGGTTCTTCGATTTCGAATTTCAAAATCATAAATAATTTTGTGTTGATAAGTTGGGGATTTTAATTCCCAAACAAGCAATTAGGGATTTCGAACCCAAAAATCAGCAATTGGGGATTTTCAATTTGGAATCCCCAAATCTGAGTTTTTCGGATTTGAATCCCCAAAAATTGAGACCCTTATCAGTAATCTAGATTGTCGATCCCCAAATCTAGAAATTAAATAGGGATCTCGAACCCTAAATTAATTTGGGATTTTCGATTTTAGAAACCCTAAATCCAGTAAGAAATTAAGGATTTCGGCTTCGAATTCCCAAATCAGAAAGTAGGGATTTTGAAATCGGAATCCCCGATCCGTTAATTAGGGATTTCAAATCCCAAATCCAGATTAGGGATTTCAGATTCCTGATTTTAGAGCTCAGATTCAAATCCGACAATCCCAAATTGGGGATTTTATATAACCTTACCTAATTTCTGGGAGATAGCCATGGATGGGCATCGTCATCTCCATCACCACCAGCGCCTACATCTCTCTCTGCGGCAACCATTACCATCGCATGGAGAGAGTCTTCTGGCAGATGTTGGCCCTACATATCTCTCTGCGGCAGCCATTACCGTCGCATGGAGAAGGTCTTCCCACAGATGTTGGCGGTGGAGAACTCCCATCATCTTTCTCCCAGCGTCTGCTCTCCAACAGTCGAGAAAGACTGACGTTGCTAGGTCGTAGAAAAACCTTATGTCATTCGGGTAGTTTCAGACCCGATTTTTTATTATTTGAGTTTTAGATACGGACCCAATTTGATTTGCATAGGGTTTTCATATTACAGATGGGTCTGACGTTCATTCCAGGACCCATTTCGAGTATTGGACTCACCTTCTGGACCAATAACAAGCATCCTGACTCCCTTTTTTTGGGCTATTGGGCCTGACTTATATATTGGGCCCATTTAGCACATATTAGCCCATTCTACCTTATCCTTCATAAACCGAGTGGGCCATTATGATACATTGATCATCCTTCTAAATACCATACTAATGAGTCATGTACACAGGGCCTGAGCTTGATATGACCATCTATTTGCTTGTATATAGATACAATTGTCGGGATCATTTATAGAACGTAAAATGTAGATTATGGATATGTACATCCATCTAAATCATTCTCTACATGTGAATGATGAAGACTGGACTGGTCCATGATACTCATCCAAATCACTCAAAGTATTGATCCGGCTCTATTATAGGCCTACCACCCATCCCTAAGAGTTGATATAGACCATTGGAATATATGGTATGAAACCCATCCACATATTTCACTTTAAGGTTCATATATTTTTCAATGATCAATACCGACCATTTTTTGTGGGCTGCATTGGACTAATTAAGATATAATCCATAGAGAGGCAGGATTATAATAGCAATCCTAAAGTCTATATTTGTAGTTTTTTGATTTGGTTGTGTTAGCCACCATAGTGACCTCAATCGATGAAAATTTTACAAGTACAGACTTGTAACATTGGGATAAGGAGGATTGCATACAGTTGCGTTCACGTATGCTTCATGCATACGGTAACGAAAACACAGACGATTGCCGTATGGCAGACATATGAACGGGTGAAGTAAATGGTGGTGATAATGTAAAGCTGAAAGACTCATCTCACCCACAGGTGTTGAGTGTCTCAGATTTACATCACTGACATCACTTAGCTTCATGTTCAGGAGGATCGCTAGCATGTTATTATTACCTCCCACAGGAGTAATGATGATGATGTAACAGATTCTCACCAGGATGTGATGGTTGAGCCCATCTTCATCTTGGATGATTCAGTTGATGCCTCTCTTAACAACTGAATTGATTTGCCTGATATTATCTGTTTATAATCACGAAATTGTTTAGTAAAATAATGAACTAATGTGAGTATATGTGTGTCTCTTATATTTCAGTCTTAATTCCCACTAATACACATCAAGTCCCTGCCCTAAATGGGTCTAACTATGCTCAGTGGAAGAACGTACATCATTGAAGTGGTATTGGGGTGTCTACAATTAGATCTTGCCCTGATAACACCAGAACCGCCAGCACCATCTGATAATGCCACTGAAGCTGATTATAATCGATGTGTTACATGGTTTAGGTTAAATGATAGATGCCTGAAAGTCATTAAGTATTCGATTTCTGAATCTATGAAAGGCGCCATGCCAAAAACAAATAAGGCCAAAGTTTTCCTAACTGAAATGGAAAAAAGGTTCAAGAAATATGATAAGTCTGAGGTGGGCATTCTTCTGAATAAGTTGACTCACTCGTCCTACGATGGAAAAGGCAACATCCGTGAATACATCGTAGAGCAGATCGAGGTTGTTTCTAAGATTCGTGCTCTAGGGCTTGTACTCACTGATGATCAACTGGTTCATTTGATCATGTATAACCTACCTCCCCAATTTGGCACGTTCCTAGTTAACTATAACACCCTGAAGGACATGTGGACGTTGGATGAACTTATCACTCAGTGTGTTCAAGAAGAAGACAGAATCAGGCAGACGGTTAAAGTTCAAAATGTTAATATGGTGACCTCAAGTCACGGGCAAGGGCAAGGAAATAAAGGTAAAAGGAAAAGGAAACAAGGCTCTAATAATGGATTCTCTGGTCCTCCATCTAGAAAACTTGAGAATCAATCTGGAAATGGATCTAAACGCAAACGGGTTAAGGGTAAACCGTGCTTCTTTTGCAATAAGGCGGGTCATTTCAAGAAAGACTGGAAGGCTTTAAGAATTAGCTCATAAAGAAAGGTAATCATTCTGTTTTTGTTTGTTTTGAATCTAATCTAACTGATGTGTCAGCGGATTCCTGGTGGATAGATTCATGAACTACTATTCACATATGCACTTCTATGCAGGAATTACTACAGGCTAGGCCACCAACTGATGCAGAGCGCTCAGTATACGTAGGCAATGGTGTCAAGGTTGACGTGGAGGCAATATGAGTCTATAGGATTAAGTTGAAGTCTGGTCATTTTTTGAATTTAGTAAATACATTCTGTGTGCCGTCTATTAAGCAAAATTTAGTTTCAATTTCTTGTTTAGACAAGTTGAGATATTCGTTCCACTTTGGAAATAAAAGTTTAAGTATTTTCTTTAATTCGATTAAAGTTGAAATTGGCTCTATAGTAAACAACTTATAGCAATTAGACTTGATTGCCTCTCACGTTTACAGTATTGATTCCTTACGTGAAAATAAAGTGGGATACAAGCGAAGACTAGACTATGAGAATTTCTCTATGTTATGGCACAGGCGGCTATGCCATATATCTCGTGAGAGATTAGACAGGCTTGTGCGAGAAGGAATTTTACATTCTCTAGACTTCTCGGACTATAAAGTATGCATTGATTGCATAAAAGGGAAACAGACTAGAACGAGAAAGAAATGTGTAATCAGGAGTGTAAGTCTATTAGAGGTTATACATATAGATATCTGTGGACCATTCCCTATAGCCTCATGGAGTGGCCACAAATATTTCATTACCTTTATAGATGACTACTCTTGCTTCGAGTACCTATACCTTATCAGTGAGAAATCAGATGTCCTGGATGCTTTTAAAATCTATAAGGGTGAAGTTGAAAATTAACTCGATAAGAGGATTAATGTTGTCAGATCTGACCGTGGTGGTGAATACTATGGCAGATATGACGAATCAGGACGCAATCCAGGGCCATTTGCTAGATACTTGCAGAATTGTGGCATTGTCGCTCAATACACTATGCTTGGTACTCCAGAGCAGAATGGTGTGGCTGAGAGGCATAATCGCACCCTTATGGATATGGTGTGAAGCATGGTCAGCAATTCGACATTGCCAGAATCTTTGTGGGGTGATACGATCAAAATTGCAATTCATATACTAAACAGGGTTCCCAGCAAAGTAGTAAGCAAAACTCCTTTTGAGTTGTGGAATGGGAGAAAACTAAGTCTCCGATATCTACATGTTTGGGGTTGTCCTGTTGAGGCCAAAGTTTATAATTCGCATGAAAAGAAGCTTGATCGTAAAACCGTAAGTTGTTTCTTCATTGGATACCCAGAAAGATCAAAAGACTATCGATTCTACTGTCCTTCCCACTCTATCAAGATTGTTGAGACTGAGAATGCCAGATTTATTGAGGACACTGAAAACAGTGGGAGCACGAACATAAGAAATTTTGTATTTGAGGAACAAAGGACTATAACTCATGTCACAGTCAATCCAGATCATATGAACATTAATGATGCAGTTGATTCTGCCGCTACTACAGAGTTTCACGTAGAACCTCATATACAAACCACTGATGAGGAAAATTAAGATCAGACCCAACAGATTGAACCATTAAGAAGATCTAAAAGAGAGATAAGACCTGTAAATCGAGACGATTACATCGTATACTTACAGGAGCACGACTTTGACATAGGGGTGGAAAAAGATCATGAATCCTTTACACAAGTCAAACAAAGTGTTGATCCTTCTCGTTGGTTTGATGTCATGAAAGATGAGTTGAAATCCATGCAGGACAATAAAGTATGAGATCTTGTAGAGTTACCTACTGGAATAAGGCCGATTGGTTCTAAATGCATATTTAAAACTAAAAGGGACTCCAAGGGTAATGTCGAAAGATATAAAGCCCGACTTGTTGCCAAGGATTTTAATCAACGTGAGGGCATTGACTTTAAGGAGACTTTCTCTCCAGTATCCAAAAAAGACTTATTTATGATCATAATGGCTCTTGTAGCTCATATGGATTTAGAGTTACATCAGATGGATGTAAAGACTGCATTTTTCAATGAGAATCTAAATGAAAATGTATACATGTTGCAGCCTGAACGTTTTGTAGCTACGGGCTCAGAACATTTGGTTTGCAAACTTAAGAAGTCCATCTATGGGTTGAAACAGACATTGCGACAGTGGTACCTTAAGTTTCATGAAGTCATTTCCTCATATGGATTTGTAGAAAACACTGCAGATGAATGCATCTACATTAAAACTAGTGGGAGTAAGTTCGTTATGATGATTTTGTATATTGATGACATTTTGTTGGCTAACAGTAATACCAGGATGTTGAGTGATACTAAGAAATTCTTATCTCAAATGTTTGAAATGAAAGACCTTGGTGAAGCTTCTTACGTCATCGGCATTGAGATTCACCGTGACAAAACACTTGGACTGCTCAGCCTGTCATAGAGGGCCTATATTACTAGGGTACTCGAAAGATATGGCATACAAAATTGTGCTTCAGGAAAGTCGCTCATTGTGAAGGGCGACAAATTTGGTCTATTTCAGTGTCCAAAGAATGATTTAGAAAAGAATCGAATGAAGGAATTTTCGTACGCATTAGTAGTAGGGAGCATCATGTATGCTCAAGTCTGTACGCGATCGGACATTGCCTTTATCACTGGAATATTGGGAAGATATCTATCTAATCCAGGAATGCAACATTGGATAGCTGCGAAGAAAGTATTACGGTATCTTCAGAGAACAAAAGACTTCGGACTCACATACAGAAGATCTGATCAGTTGGAGTTGATCGGATATTCAGATGCAGACTTCGCAGGCTGCGTTGATACTAAGAAGTCTACTTCAAGATACATTTTCATGATGGTGGGAGGAGCTGTGTCGTGAAAAAGCGTGAAACAGTCTACCACAGCCTCATCCACTATGGAAGCTGAATTTATTGCTTGTCATGAGGCATCTAATCAGGCACTATGGTTACAGAGTTTCTTCTCAGGTTTGCGGGTACTGGAGCATATCCCGAAACCATTGAGAATATTTTGTGATAATTTGACTGTTATTTCCTTCTCTAGTAACAACAAGCATTCGTCAACGTCGAGGCATATCGACATCAAGTATCTTGTTATAAAGGAAAGGGTTCAGAATCATCAAGTGTCCGTGGAATTCATCAGTACTAAGCAGATGATTACAGATCAGCTCACTAAAGGGCTCCCTATCACGCCATTTCAGGAGCATGTAACATCCATGGGAGTCATTGATCCCATTGATGTTTTCAGTTAGTGGGAGTTAAGCGTATTTTAATTTTCACAGACATTTAGAGATCTTATTTTATACAGTTTATTTTGAATGATTTTGATATAAAGATTTATTTCTACTTCTCTATATATATGCGCAAATTTTGAGTAAGTAGAATTACAGTCGTGTCTCGTTGGAGACATGTAAAAGTTTCAGGACCTCTTAAGGATAGACACATATCATCACACTAAAGTGTGTAATCCTTATACCACATTTCCTAGTTCATGATCTATATCGTTAAGATTGAAAGTACTTGTGATTGCGCTTAGCTTCACTTCACCTAAATTAAATGTTTTGACGACTACCGTGGTTCGATACTGATAATCTTGATGGACCAGATTGAATAGCATTACTCATATTGTCCAACTGTTTTATTGGTTAACCATTTGGATATTTTCTTAAAAGATCAAAACTTGTTTTCAAAATAATTTTATATAACTATCTTTGATGTTGCTCAATGAGGCCCAAGTGGGAGAATGTAAGAACTCTATTTAGTGGGCCTCACTGATCAACGGTCTGGATTGTCAAACAGTTGGATAAATGATTAAGTAGACCAGTGGGCCCCACTTCAGGTGATGCGCTGCGCAGTTTATCTGCGCAGCTCTGCGTACCAGGGCTGGAATGCTATAGCTGCCTTACGCAGACAACAGTTTGAGTTGAACTGGGATACTACAATGTGGAGCAAGGGAGGGAGAGTTTTGATGGGTTTCAAACTCTCTCTCCACAGTCTTTATAAAAGAGAGCTAGGTCCCCGATCCACCACCGCACGGCAGAAGTCTAGTCCCATCTATAGTTTTGCAGAAAGGGTGGAAGGAGAGGAAGATCCTAGCTCTATCGGAATTTTTGGTATTATATATTCAGTAATGGCATCTCAGACAGGTAAGCCATCTAGCCCTTTAATCACCATGTTCTATACACAGACAGATCTGTGGGCCTATTCCGCATATAGATTTATTCCCACACCAATTTCTTAACTGATTATAAATTTCCATATGTAGGCACCATGGCCAGTAAACAAATCGTAGATACTCTTAGCAAGTGCAAGTAGTGATGAACTAACAACCTTAATACTCTTTGATTTTAGAAAATGTGAGTAGTTTCCATCTTCTTCTTTTGTAGTACTAACTAGTGACCTATTCTCAATTCACAACCATATTTTGTAACAGAATTAATATGACACAGTGCATTTGATGGAGTCCCATGAAGTTCCCAATGGAGCAATGCATTGATTAGGACCATTCAAAAAACCATTCAAGATTATATAAATCTCCAAAGAGTAAAATGTTAAACTTCAATTACACATGCAACAAGCCATTCAGGATGATATAATCTGATGGATACTACAGAAATCATAACCTACAGGTGGATGTATGTCATCATTGTTGGATTCAACCATCATAGAACACACCAGTGTATGAAGAGATTGGTAGATAAAACTAGAGATCTCATGCTAAATTCTGAAAATATCATCCAAATAAATCACATCATTATCCATTACAGAGTAGGAAAACCATAAACAGGAAATGAACTTTCAAGCCAACAGTCTCCATATCAACATGTTGTCTGGTCGTGTCGCCTTGCATGCACCGTGAGACTCTCTCCTACCAAAGCAACAGTCGACAAACCAAAACGGGGATTAAAATTTGATAATGACGTACTATAATTTGCCTTTTCAAATCCAAACAAGTAGTTGAATCATATTCACACTAAACCCATTGTATAAAAATAAATACCAAATTTAGTTGATGAAGGAAAATGAAAAAGATTGATACCATTAGTTATTGAAGAAAAATAAATAGTTTGAGTTGCATTGCATTAATGTATCTTGCATTCTGTTTTACTTGATCCACTGATGCACCCTACATCTAGTCATGATTGGCAGTGCCTGGGGAATTTCAGGTATAGATATTACATAGCTTGGTTTGAGTAGGATTAGGGTAAAGCACATGTAAAACTCATTTAGAGGTTGCTTTAATTGTACTACAGAACTCGTACAAATATACTGTTATTTGTAAAAATAAAATAGAGGTTTTATTTAAAACTAACAGAGAAATCCTTTCACAAGCTATAAAATTTTAATTAATAAAATCTTATAATCATCTTTAATGCATGCATGTGGACCATCTGCTTATTGGTCCATTCTGATTCATAGGTCAGGGCACATTTACAATGGCTCCACCTGATGGATGGCTTGATCTTGCACATGAATACCATATTGGATGTGAAGCGATGTCAGAGAGACTGGGATCTATATGCTTGTAGAATCAACCAACCTCCATCATCATGACATGTATAATAATCAATGGTTAGAATTGATCACTTAGGCAATGAGGCATTTGCTTCACTATCATGCAGAATTGCAATTACCTAATTGTTATAACTATTTGGAGTTGTAGAAGTAAGTGTGTGTGTGTGTGTGTGTTTTTTTTTTTCAGGCACCAATTTGAAGGATGGTTAAGATAAGGCAGATTTAGTTTTAAACATTTCTTTCCTACCCACTTATCTGATGATGGGTCCCAATAGATGAAATGTTAGGACATTTGAACTATTGGGTTGTTAATTACGTGATCATGTCATTAAAAATAACATGCCTTACAAAAGCAAACTATAACATGAAAGGATTTGAAATAAATTTATGTTGTATCTAGTAAACTAGAGAAAGCATTAACAACATAACCATAAACAAAATCAAGTAAAATTACCTCAATAACATTTGGAATTCAATTAGCCTTTCAAGATATATAAGTCAGGAAAAAATTGTTAAACTTGGATTGCTCATGCAATTAGAGTGGCCCTTAGATTTGCAAATTAACTAATTCCAATCTATCTATCAAGTAAGAAAGTTTTTTCTCCTTTCAGAAATGACATTGAAGTGACCGACAGAAGCTCTGTAAGTGCACTCAGTTTTGCATTAAGTCCATTCGTAGCATTGATCAGATGACTAACATAGTCGATTCCCCTGATCACATGGGACATGTTGATGGCTGGCTAAGCATCTTTTAGCTGTTCATTTGTTTTGTAGACTGTGCCCCATCTGATGGATCGACTGCTAGATCCGACTGATTACTGAGCCAGGCCGTTGAAGGAACAGGGTCCAACTGATGGACAGCTTGGATCTTGCAGTTGTTTTCTATCTAGGCACATGTGATGGCATGTAAAGCAGTTGTTAGACTGTAAACGCTTGTGATTTTCAAGTCTCATTACATCCTCAAACATTAAAAGAAAGCATAGTAACTGTTAAGAGCAATGGAGTTCAATTGGTTGGCTCAAGATAATGCTATTATGGATGAATTGAAGTCCATGTGGCTGCATGCTTAGATGATTAGAACCGTTCCTCTAGTGGACACAGTTGGAAATAGCACTGGCAAGCCCAGCCTTCCTGTTTGAATGATGGCCATTAGGCTTGAAGCAAAAATGGTCAAAAGCTCATGATCAACAATCAGACTAGTGCCACTTATCCAATTGGACATAAATGGAATGGTCAAGCAGATGGATAGTTGAAGTAATGGCTACACAAGACATTCTTAGTTGTACCATTTCTACCAACAATAACATGCATGATATCCAAGAGATGGTATTAACTGGAGCCAAAAGCCAACTGGGCAAGGGATTGTACAGTACAAATTTAAATGGGGAGTTATTAAGGTGTTTCGAAACGGTAAAGGTAGCCAACTGCTGTTACCGTTACAATATGGGCCATGACGGCTATTATAGTCCTTTTTAATTTTTTGAAAAAATTGTTATGGAGTCATTATGGGGTCGTTACGGGCCATTACAGGACCGTTATATGGCCTTTATGGCCTGTTTTTTTTATAATGGCCATTATGGCCATTTCAACCCTGTAATACGTAACCGTTATGACCATTACCATTATGGCTACTACGTAACTGATTTTGAATACCTTAACAATTATATGATTCCAGGAGTGCAATTTGTCAACTTAGGCTAACCTGACTTCAAGAAAATCCAACCCGCAATTGACCTGACCAGAATTCGAACCTGAGGTGCCCAACTAAAGCCAACTTGAAATCCTCAATGCTCAACCCAACTCACCTGACCCGACCCAACCCAAATACATGTGATTATTCTCAACCCAACCTAACTTGACCTGAATTTGTTCAACCAGAACCCAACCCGAATTCAAATAGGGTTGGCAATTTCCAACCAATAGGACCTTAAAAACCCGACCCAAACTTGGATCGGGTCAACCTGAACTCAATTTTTGGCTCTATAAGATACTCAGGCAAGCACATGATGCTTTAGACACAACCACTCAGAAGTTGTACATATGGCATATATTAACTTAAATTAAAACAGATTAATTAATTGTGGGAAATACAGTGGCAAAGTCACAGATCCAAAGTCAAATAATCAGATCAGTGTAATTTTTTGTATGTGATGCATCTAAACTAAAACCTAAATTTACACGGTTCAATTTGGGTTGATTCTATTCCACTTACGAAATTTGTTAGTAATTTTTAAGTGCATGTGTATCATCCATCGTACTGCCTGAGTATAAAACTTTTTTCCCATTATGGTCGAAAATGTTAATATTATGATCCTTTGTGCAAACTGAAAAATAAAAAAATAAAAAAATGGCCATGCACCCGAAACAGGGGTCCAGTTGTACAAACTGAGAAAAATTAATTGATTAATATAACTAAAAGTTAGAACGTGTGTAATTATATTTTATGGTGTGAATGAAGCAGAGGGAAATAAAGCAAAAAAAGAAGAAAAGCTCACCCGCCTTTGTAAAGACGTTGAATGTGCCCTTCCTCGCGTTTTTCCATTGGTGGAAGAAACAATCAACTAAACTCACCTCCCTTTGATAGCCGGCCACAGCAGCATCTTATTCTATTTCGATGGAGGGTATATGTTTAATCTTATGCCAATCGTCTCCGCCGTTTTCCTGCATTCTGTCTTTGAATTTCTTGGGCATGTAACGCACCTCCAATTTTTTTAGGGCAGTCACGTGTTGCAGTCCTTCTGGAAGCATTTTTAAATCATAGCACATCTTAATCAGCAAATGTAAAAGCTTCGGCATCGCTCCTTCCTCTATTATCCATTCTTCTAATTCATCTAACTGTATAACATGTAAGGATTCGAGTTGAGGAAACCCTTGTGCAGAGCAGACCATTTCCTTTCCCTTGTATGAATCAAGAAGCAATCTGAGAATCCGAAGGTTCGGTAGTTTCTCTAATGTTGCCATCGGGTCTTCCATTAACACGGACAATTCCAAGGAAAGCTTGGTGAGGTTAGGTGAGAATTCATACCACTCGGGTAGCTTCTCTAACTTTCCCTGCAAAAACATCTTCTTCAAATGCAGGTGATGTTGAAAAGGCATAAACACTGGAATGGTATGCTCCCAGTGCAACCTCAAAGACTGGAGTTGGTCGAATTTGGGAAGAGAGCTGGACAATCCGTTTCCATGCCTACTCCAGACAATCCTCCATATTATTAGTTTCTTGAGATTAGTTAGCTTTCCCAAACAATCCTCTATCCAATCGCCAGCTACCACACCTTTTAGAGTCTGGAGATTAAGTAAACAATCGAGTCCGAGTGATGGACGTCCGACTATTCTTTTAGACCTGAAACCGTTGCTTTTTATAATTCCTGAGGCAACATCCATATGCCTTAGTTGTTGCATCATCCAAATACAACTGGGTATGATGATGTCGTGTAGACCTCTTACATGCAGCGTTTCTAGACTGCGAAGATTGCTTATGGATGATGGGAGGCTCATTGTGAATTCACCCATCCTGAAGCCAAGGTATCTCAAGTGGATCAGTCTACATATTTCGTTTGGAATCTTTACCAATGATGGGTGAGATACATCTAAATGTAACACCCTAAGCAAACTGAATCCTCTGTAAAGAAACTCCTCTTGCTTTTTTCCAAGCCATTCACTGTCTAAAGTGAAGCATGATACAGAACGAAGGTATTGGTTGGCGTGATTTAAAGAAGTGTACCTGCTAATGGCATGATGAATAGCAAGTCGGCGTGCTTTCGATGGAGAGAGAGTACTTGTACCTCCATGATGAACGTCGAGGAATTTATCTTCCTTGGCTTTTGAAATTGAGAGTTCAAGTAAGAGATCATGGATACGGCATCTTTTCACTCTGCCAATGCAATTTCTTTTCACTACTTGAATCAGACTTCTTTGTATCAGTTCTTCAATGCAATCCTCCGCAGCATCCTCCACCGGTTCGTCCCCTGTTGCTTCTACAAATCCTTCTGCAACCCACAGACGAATCAATTTCGTAGCTCTGATTTCATGGTCTTCGGGAAAAACGCCCAAGTACAGAAAGTATGGCTTCAGATGGTAGGGCAGATCTTCATAGCTTAAAGCTAATATGTTTGCGATCTGAGATTTATCATCAACGGATTGCGAGCTAATTCTCTGGAGTATTTTCCCCCACTCGTTTGGATCCTTCGCTTTCCTTGATAGTAAGCCACCTATCACGACAATAGCAAGAGGCAGACCACCGCATTTTTTAACAATCTGTTTTCCTATCTTCTCTAAATTTTGCGGGTAATGGATACCCTGTTCAAAGAATGCTTTTTTGCAGAACAATTTCCATGCGTCTTCATCTCCTAAAAGCTGCAGCTCGAGGGGAGAGCTCCGTGCATCTGCATATGAAGCTACCTCTCTGTTGCGGGTGGTGAGTAGCACTCGACTTCCGTTATTCGTATCTGGAAAAGCAGCCACTAAAGACCCCCATGCTTCAGTCTTCCATATATCGTCCAACACCACAAGATATCTCTTCTCCTTCAAATGATCAAAAAGCTTTTCCTTCAATTGAACTTCGTCTGCTGTCTCAAGATCTTCCTTAGTAAGAGTCATGAAGACTTTTATAAGGCTATGCAAAAGATCTCTCACCACATATTGCTGAGATAAAAAAACCCAAGCACAACAATCAAAATGTTTTTTAACAGCCACCTTGTTATACACTTTAATTGCAAGAGTAGTCTTACCGAGACCGCCCATTCCAACTACAGAAACCACACAACGTCGTGAATCGCCATCGATCAACCGTGACACCAGTGTCTTTATGTCTTCATCAAAACCGACGACTTCTGTCTCTCCAAATAGAGGAGAAGTTTGCCTTTGCTTTCGTAAACTTTCACCCATGGAACTGCTTCCTTCTCCCACGTCTTTAATGCCATACCTCACTCTACTTTCAGAGATCTCCCCGATTTTATTCTTTATCCGTTCAATTTCATTCCGGAGCTCACGTCGAGCCAATAAATCGATGGACACGCAGCTTTTTAAGAAACCAACGAACCCACTTCTCTTATGTTGTTGTATTTTGAGGATGAAGGTGTCGATGACGTCTTCTGCATCGTAAGCAACGTCTCTTACATCTGCCACCCAATTCTTGACTCTTGCATCACCGCCTTGTTTTGCATCCGCATCTTTCAAGAAGCACCGCATCCGCCTCAATTCTCTATTGATCAAGTCCACCTGATCACGCACTACATAGAGCGAAACAGCCTCTTGAACAAGGAAATCGCCGACTTTTCGTACGGCTAACGAAACAACGGCCTCAGCAGACATCTTAGCCTCTCTCTCTCTCTCTCTCTTTCTCACAAGAAATTTCAATCACTTGTTCAAAACTTACAGATGTAGAATGAAACTTAGTAAATTGCTCTCTGGTTTCAAACTAAATGCATAAAACTGCTATGTTTCCTTTTTTACTTGGTCACCGTCTCTTGCTTTGACTTGCTTTCTGTCATTCAACAATGCGTTGCTGAGCTGTAAACCAGCTCAATATGATGGGATTGCCCCCAGCTGGGTGAGGAGCGCGACTCGTCTGCCACACCCCGGAGCCACGGATGGATTGAGACACGGGCGCGGATTAGGTACTTCCCCGCCCGTGCAGAGCTCGGGACGGAATATACATGTAACCCTTAATGCGCGGAGAGCGGTTACCTCACAAGGTGAGGGAGCGGATTAGATACTGAACACTCCCTAACCTTTTGGCTACTGAAGTGACATGGTAAATTGTCGTCGGTAAAATGCTAGTAGGCTGTTCTGTAATGAATGCTCCAACACGTTACTTCCGTTAGCCTCCGTTCCCGCCGTGAACAGGTGATGAGTTTAATTTCAACGGCCTGAGAGAATTTTGGCTGGCATTTTCAAACTTGTGGTCTGACTCAATATAGTTTGCTTTCTCAGATGTGGGGCTCACCTAAATCTTGCCACCTTTCACGGCTGGGATATGCTCCAATATGCGGACAGATGAAATATGTTAGTTTGATATGGCTTTGTGATCGGCAATCTGGACCGTTGATCTAAGTAGATACACAACTGATGGTCTCTGGTTTGAAAATCTTCATGATTGGAAGATCCGAAACTTTTGATCAATGGTCTAGAGAAAAAGTATCTGCCCCACATTTACCTAATTTATGATAGGATAGTGACAGGATGACCTATGTGATGGTTGTTTTTTTCTGATAAACAATGAGACATGGTGCACGTGCCAAATCTGTTTTTGAAATTAAACCCCAGATTGTGGACTCATTTTACACATGAAAAATTGACTACTTTTGTTGTTCAACTGTCTTTTAAATTCACACTAATGATCTAGTTAGAATCATTTATTTAGTATCCGATTTGGGTTATGGCCCATCTATTGTGGGACCCACTAATTAGACGGATTTTGATGAGCTACTTATGTGACCTGTGATAACAAGTTTTGCATGTATGAGTATGGATCATCGTACTCTGCTAGTTTATCAAAGTTTTTTAATTAATTTTTACGTTTTCTATGCAACGTTTGTAGAATAAGCTTATTTTATAATGGAGCAGATTGAATTCACACCAGTGATCTGTTGCAAGTGAAATTGTCTCATTCAAGCTATTCTCATCAAATAAATGAGACTATGATGACTCTGGTTTTATTGGCCGGAATAATCAAGAATGTCTATATTTTTTTTTAGGACCGTGATACCCAACATATAACAAGGCATAGACAAAGCCTATATAAGAAAAAACTTAATTATGCGCTCAACTTTTATTGCTACCAATGATTATTAACATATTGCCGCTGGGTTGAATTTATTGCTAAGAACTGATTAGCTAGACATTGGCCATAGGCCATATTTTAACATTGATGTGCTCAAATTCAGTTGTTTGTTTCATGTGTCAGAGTTGGGTATTCCTTAAGCTGAATATTATATAAAGCGCGTATTGTGAAATTATCTATCTTTTAACTGGGTGTATAGTGTTTGTCAACTTGAATGGATGGTCCACTTAGTTAAGCTGCCAAACCTTTTTGGACAAAGGAACACTCACTGTCCATTCAACTTATTCAATGCCCCATATCTTGTACACATGCATCCACAGTTTGTGTAGGAAATAAGTGACCTAATGAAAAATGAGAAATTGAAGTTTCACCACATTTTAAGAGCTATAGAGAAGCGATTCAGTGTTCTAAGATCACATCTTCTATGGAGTCTTCTAGTAGTGTATTTTTCTTGATGATCCATGCAAAAGTGATTTTAATACTGTTTGGATGGCTGATTTGATTGTCCACATTTTTCAAAGCACCAGAGTGGACAGTCTCTCCACCTGCCTAACGACTAGAGAGAAATCCACGTGCAAGTAACTGTCACATGGGCTTATGGATACTTGTTTGTTCATGCCATTTTAGTATGTGGACCCACCAAATAATATAATCGAAGAAATTACCCAAAATGAACCATCAATCCAATTATTCAGGTATATATATATATATATATATATATATATATATATATATATATATATATATATATATATATATATATATATATATATATATATATATATATATATATATATATATAAAGAAGAGCCACACCTATCATATATATCCAACCAAAAAAAAAAAAACTACATAAAAAGAGTCATCCATCCAACAGTTTTGATGGGCGCCAATAAAAAAACTGGGGCAATGAAAGTTCCATATATATTGCTCATGAATGAATGTCATTGTCCTGCATAACAAAATTCACACTTAAATGAATAAGATATTTTACAAAATCTAAATTGATAAGGTTTATTCAATATCATGGGAGTTAGAAATTTTCAATTTTACCTGGCTAACCACGATGTTTCCTTGAGATGAGTCTTGACATAAATGTAATAATTGCGGGTTGCTTGAGTGAATTTGTTGGTATAAGTTGATGTTTAGTTGGTAGCCAGAAGTAACCAAAGGAACATTCATGAATCCACTAGGGTCACTCTCAGGTATTCTGAATCCAGTAACATTTGAACTCTAGTAAAGTAAAAACATAATAATGGAAGTTCCAATAAGCATAAGTGATACGAATGCTAAATGTAATATATCAAGTCAACTACATTAAAACTCATATTTACCTGATTTCCAATTGTTAAAGGGTTATATTGAAACATGTTAACGCGAGGTGGTTGGTACCCACATTAAGTGTAGCCCACCACCGTATTATGACCATGTCCTGCATGGGATCCACTTGGTAATTCAAAAGGACTCGCCACCATAACATGTGATCCCTAATAAAGAAAAAAAAAGAATAAGAAATTTAAACAATAATAACATATGATATAACAAGCTTTACTAAATATGTTTTCTATAATACCTGATTGAAATGATGCAATTGGGGGATTGTAAATGTATATGTGAAGGTCGGAATGAAAAATGATGTATGATGTTTGGTCCTTGGGCCATTTCTCGTCTCTCTCGATTTTCTTGTAGTTGCATAGATTCATGTCAAGATCTTTTTTTCTTTAATTTATCTAGTGGATTTTTATACACACGAGAGTTGCCCCCAACTCTAAGCTTTACTTTAATTCCACTTACGGTTTGTGAACTCAGACTATCAATAAAAGTAATCTCTTTTTCCATCGGCTCATGGCATGTTTACTTATTATGTAGAAATTCAGTCGGCTGAAGGCATGCACATTCAGTATCTACACTTTCATCAATAAATTGAGACAACCTTAGTGGAGGTTCCTTGATCCCTTTCATACATTTCATTACTACATCATGAAATTTATCTGCATATCTATCAGCCACTTTAAAAACCTCATCATGTTCCCCAACCATTACCGCAATTTTAAGAAGCTTGCGAGATAAATATTGGTACCGCTTGCCTAAAGTAACATTGAACCATTATGATCTCTAGCAACACATACCTTTGCATCTCTTTGTCATCTCTTTAAAACATAACGGGGATGAAGCACCTTTATATTATAATAATCTAAAACTTTCAATGCATAATTACATAAAATTCTCACGAACTCAAACTTCTTACAAATACATGTCACTGAACTGTCTAATGAATCAAATCTAACAGTCCGTCCTTTATCTTTATTGTTATAAATAACTTGAAACTCATCAGACCTCAAACACGGGCGTCATATACAACAGGTGGGCCCTGCACATACAACAGGTGGGCCTACGTGAGTCAAATGGACCCCACCAGATGGACAACATGAATATACAATGCATACATCACAATGGGCTGCCTGCCCTGGACGACATGGATAAAATACATCGAGGTGGACCGCAGCCCATGAACAACATGCATACAAAACATACCTCAGGTGGGTCCTGTCTCGGCTGGACGGTACCGATAAAATACATACACCACGGTAGGGCCTACTGTCCTATGGACGGTGTAAATAAAACACATACATAAGGACCCCATGCAACACACCGTCCAGCAATGGACGGTGTGGATTAAACCATACATCACGGTGGGTCACACGTGGGGCCCACCATAACGTTTGTTTCCCATCCCATCTGTTCATAAGGTCATAAAGACCTAAATAAGGAGGAAAAATAAATTCCATACAGATCTAAAACTTCTATGACCCAAAAAGGTTTTCAATGGTATACGTTCAATCCCCTGCTGTTTAGTGGTGTGGACCATCGGAGTGTCATGAACGGCTGATTTTTGGGATGTCCCAATAATTAAAGAGGACCCATCAAATGGGCGGTGTCGATGTTCAACACACACCAAGGTGAGGCCTGTGGTGGGGGCCCACTAACCCTGCGTCCAAACCAAGCAGTGGACGCTGCTTGCTGCAGCATCCTCTAGATGCTGGCAGTAACAACGTCTGCTGTTTAGTAATTTTTTTAAAAGTATTTCATAGGTGGGGCCCACATCAGGAAAATCTACACTGACTATTGGTTTTCTCGGCTCGTAACAGGTCTAACAGGTTCAATATACAACAATTTTCGGCATATAGAAACATCACAGCGGGCCTTAATAGTTTAAATCACCCAAAACCACTATTTTCTACATTATGGACCGCCAGAGATTCGGATTGGCTTCATTTTTTAGCTCAAAACCTAAAATGAGCTGGGAAAAAGGGTAGACAGTGTGGATCAGATATATACATCAAGGTAGGGTCCATGTGTGTGTGGACAGTGTGAATGTATAAAATATATACATCACGTTGGCTCCCTGGATGTACAGTGTACATTAAAAACATATATCACGAGGGGCTTCCACCATCTGGATAACAAGATGGAGACGATGTTGGTAAAACACATGCACCATGGGTGGGTCCACATGTGTGGCCCACCTCAGTTCTATTAAGCTGATATTTGTATTTTCCTTTCATCCAGGGTTACTGGACGGTATCAGCAGCATTGGACCATCCAGCCACTTGCTCGGTATTGATAAGGTGGGCCCTAAGAGTAGGCGGTATGGATATAGAATACATACTTCATAGTGGGGTGTATCAGGGTGGGCCACATACATATCATCATCAATCGTAAGAAGAAGAAAGGGAGTGAGAGATCGGCGTAGTTAAGAGACCCCGCCACTATGGGCCCCTCTTTAGATTACAACACATACATTAAAGTGGGTCCTATCATAAGTGGGCCCTAAGTCAAATTCATGATCTAAAGCTATGAACACCCACCGATTTCACTTCTTGTAGGCTCCATGGACTCCTTAGCTCCTAGGCTTTCCCTTTGATGGTGAAAGATGAAGATTGAAGGGTGGAGATGGAAGATCATGGGGTAGGAAGGTGGGCCACACTCTAAGCTCTCACATGGAAAGCTTGGACATTGGCTCTCTCTCTTGGTGCTTGGGAGAATGGGTGGAGAATGAAAGAGAGAGGGGATGTAAGGAGAGAAGGATGGGTTGTTGTAAGGAAGCTTGACTTAGGGGATGAGAGAGACAGGGGTGTCATGCTTTGTTGGTAAACAGTGCGGTTGCTAGGGTACAAGTTTTGGGTCGAGTTGACTCAAATATACGGTATGTGATTTAAAGTCGCACACAAACGCTGATTACAGGTCGTGGGTCGTCGGAATTCGACCAGGAGGACCGCGGGAGTTTAAGGAACGGTACGGTCTAAGATATGGGTCTTATACACTATAATGTTTATTTGGCATCAAACATGTTGATAAGGTTAAATAGATCCTAAACCTAAAAAGGGAAAGCACAAATATCTGATCGATCAAAAACTTTTGTGGCCCTAAGAAGTTTTTAATGGTAGGAGATCAATCCTCATTGTTTTCTTTGGTGAAGTCCACTTGAGCTTTAGATCTGTCTCATTCTTTAGCTCATGCCTTAAAATGATCTCTCCAAATGGATGGATGGATGGTGTAGATACAACACATACATCACGGTGGGGTCCACATAAGTTGGTGACATCACATCAATAGTCAATAGCCACTCAACTTGTTAGTAGCTAATCCGCGTCCGGATACAACCAGTTGCAACCATAACTTACACCTTAACCTAACCCTAAACCTACACTTTAACCTAAACCTTTAACCCTATTCCCAAATCCCTAAACCTAAACCTACACCTTAACCTAAACATATAACCCTAACCTAAACCCGAACCCGAACCCGAATTCCTAAACCTAAACCTAAACCTAATCTCAAATCCCTAAACTTAAACTTACACCTAAACTTAAACCTATAACCCTAACCTAAACCTATAACCCTAACCTAAACCTAAACCTAAACTTGATTGTTACTTGCACATTTGAATGGAGTCCCGAGAGACTAGATTTCTCTTATTATGACTGGCATGTTGGCTGTAACAATGTTGAGTGCTTCACACAGCTTGACATATACTTCTACAGCGTACGATAACTTACGCAAGGAGTACTTCGGATAGTTGATCCGAAGTTGTTTCATATTACAATAAAATACATGTATTTAATATAGAATGACAATGTATAATGAAATTTTCAAATTTTACTAGAATGTTTACAGTTTTACTATATTTTGCTTGTATTATAGTGTAATGGTCTAATCATATTTTAATAATCTCAATAAGCATAAGCACAAATTCATTCTACCATCAACATTACTTGTATAATGTTTTAATATATTTCACTTGCATTGTAAAGTTTAATGTGTTTATTATATTGATGTTCATATACTTGTACTGACATTGTTTAAATTTATAAGTTCATAGTTCGCACATATTCAGTCATGGCACCAGGTGGGAGATCAGGTCGTTCGCGCACTGGATCTACCCCTTCCACTCGTGATGCGACAGAGACAGCATCGACGTCACATGTTGCATCATAGACGTCTGATCCTTCGGTTGCGCATACAATGGGCATTGCATGTAAGTATATATATATATATATATATTTCTTTTAGTAGCTTCTGTTTATATTTAGACTTACATATTTCTTTTGCGACAGCATCATTGACCAGTCGACAAGGACGTGGACCCACGCGTGGGTTAGTTTTAGAGCGATTTACACGTGAGGGTAGGGTAGCGGTAGAATTCCCACAGGACTGCCTTAGACCTGTTGGGGACAATGTCAGGTTATTTACGTCGGAGGTCGGTGTCCTATGCCAATCTCTGATCCCCGCCAACACCCCCCGTTGGGCAGATGTGACAGATGATGTGCGACAGCTCATCTGTCAACACCTTACGATAAATTTTAGTATATACGAATGTTAAATTTATATGTATTTATGCGTTGATGAATATTGTGGGTTGTATGTGGATGTGGATGGGATTTTTTTTTTTTTTATGATTTATTTTATATATGAATGTTAAACTTATATGTATTTGTGCGTTGATGAATATGGGTTGTATGTAGATGTGGATAGGATTGTTTGTGTTTGGATGGATGTGGATGTGAATATGATGAAAATGTATTGTAACAAGTGTATTTACAGGTGTATATTAGGAATTTTTTCTTGAATTTTGAAAATAAATGAAACCGAGAAGAAACAGACTATTACCAACGAAATATTTTATTGGTAATAGTAGGTCTAAAACTTATACCGACGAAATCTTTCGTAGGTAAAAATTAATACAAAAATTTATAGCAACGATCTATATGAGATATTTCAACGAATTATTTTGTTGGTAATAAATCGCTTATGTCGACTCGTCAGTATTATTGTTTTACCGACGAACGTACTCGTCGGTAATGTCATTAATCCACAGTACCGATAAAGATATTTGTCGGTATAAGTTGTGTTAATCGACGAAATATATTATTTTTTCCTACCAAAAGTATAACATGTTTTGCAGACAATTTTAGTTATCGGTATTTATTTTATCATTGTCGACGAAGTCATATTTCGTTGGGAAAAGCCTTTAGCCACGGTTATATTATGACGATCTTTCCAACGACAGATTTCATCGGTAATAATCATTACCGACGAAAAAAGATAAAATAGCGACAAATTATGTCGTCGGTAAAAGAGCAATTATTTGTAGTGTCATAATATGCAATACAAACCATATATCTCATGCAATAACCAATACATATCCCAAAGGTGTGATACATTGCATGATACCGATATTTCAAACATTGATTAAATATATGTTGTATTATTAAGTTGAGAAAAACTTTGATACTATGGCAACATAATAGAATATGATACATGGGCACCGAGAAATTACTTACAAATTACAACGTAGAACACAAGTAATCTAACTTGTCAAAATTGTGGGTCCTACTTTAGATGTATAATGAACCAAATTTCACACTTATTTGATTAGCTGACCATTGTATTAGTGAACATTTATTGGTTCAAAATGAAAATATCCAACATTCCAACTTCAACAAACAAGTGTAAGTAAATCGAAAGTTAGGATTGTTCAAATAATCTAATATTAGAACCCTAACTTTGAGAGAGTGGGCTACACAATTTACTTAGATTAGTTTGAATAGATGTGTATCCCATGTATACAATTTCTGATCAGTGCCTGTGTATCAAGCATCATATACTCATTAATGGAAGTTCATTGGAATGACCACCTCTTGAATTCCATTGTTAAGTACATTCGTTGAGACTTGACTACGAAACACAAAGGCAGTTATTTTCTGGGCAACGATGAGTTGATGTGCGCGACAAGCTGGGCCGACTGCAGGCTTGGACCACTTAGTTTGGCATGTTGAGGCTGTTGGGGGCCTTGCACAAAACCTTTGGATCTAGCCCTCCAGAACAAACCAGAATTATGGGATAATAATAGCAATGAAATAAATCAAAGCAACAACCACACACCACACAAGAGATTTTTACGTGAAAACTCAAAGAGGAAAAAAGTACGGGACCTCGTCCAGATCAACAATCCACTATTAAGCAGAACGTTACAACCTTCTTCACTCACGCAAGAGTGGATGAACAATAAGAGAATAAAGAAAAAACAGAGGGATCTCACCGATCACAAGGACGTAAAAGCGCTGAGACGACGACTCCCTTCCACAAGCTTCCTCTCTTTTTTTTCTCTCACTCTCTCACCTTTGATATCTCTCTTGTGCTTTTCTTATGCATAGAAAAATCCTAGGAACCCCTAGTTATAGTTTTAGGAAACCCCTTTCCGCATCCTAGTTGCGAAAGGACTTGCAACACGAAATTCGCATAAAATCACGAAACGAATCTGCGTAGCTACAACCGGTCGTGTGCCACCTACGACTGGTCGTGGACCACCTACGACCGATCGAACACCCCTGAAAAAAATACCCTAAACTCGCTGGAGTTTGAGTCGTGTAACCCACGACTGGTTGAAGACGACCCTCGACTGGTCGAGCAGGGCTCTCGACCAGTCGAAGACGGGTCAAAAAATCCATCAAATCTCTCCCTTTTTGACCCAGGAAGGATTCACATTCTTCAAGCCAGCCTAATTTCTACAAACCTTAAATTTGCCCTTGAGCAAAGCCTTAGTCATCATGTCTGACCCATTATCGTCCGTGTGGACCTTCTCAAGCTGTAACACCTTCTGTTCCAAAGTATCCCTGATCCAGTGATACCGAATCTCTATGTGCTTTGACTTGGATTCTTGCTCAAGTGTATAACACTCTGACTATCGCAATAGACCACGTGCTGCTCCTACTTCAGGCTAAGTTCTTGTAGGAACCTTTTCATCCAAAGCATCTCTTTACATGCCTCTTTAACTGCAATGTATTCGGCATCTGTTGCCGACAATGCTATGACCTTTTGTAGCTTGCTCTGCCAAGAGACCGCTCCCCCTGCAAACGTAAACATGAACCTCGATATAGACTTCCTGGACTCTATATCGCCTGCCATATCCGCATCTGTGTAGCCCTCTATCACAGGTTTTTCGTCACCATAGCATAGGCTCAACCTAGATGAGACCTAGATGAGCCTCTTAGATACTGCAATATCCACTTCACCGCTGTTCAATATTTTTTACCAGGATTGGCAAGATACCGACTGACAACACCAACCGCATATGCTATATCTGGACGTGTACACACCATAGCATACATCAAACTTCTTACAACTGACGTGTAGGGTATCTTCTGCATCTCTTCCACTTCGCCTTCGTCTTGGGACACTGCCCGTTGCTCAATCTGAAGTTACCATCCAGTGGAGTATTAACCGGCTTCACTACATTCATATTGAACCACTCTAGGACTTTCTCAATATATCGCTCTTGTGACAGCCAAAGCTTCCTGCTACTTCTGTCACGGGTTATCTTCATTCGTAGGATCTGTTTAGCCAGGCCCAAGTCTTTCATCGCAAACGACTTGCCCAACTCCTATTTCAGCCTGTCGATCTTCTTGATGTCCTTTTCCATGATGAGCATGTCATTAATATATAACAACAGAACTAAGAAATCACCACCTGAGAACTTGCACGTGAACACACAGTGGTTTGATTCCGTTCTATCATACCCATGCTGTAACATGAACAAATCGAACTTCTTGTACCATTGCCGTGGAGCTTGTTTCAGCCCATACAAGCTCTTCCTTAGCCTACACACCATATGTTGTTTGTCCTTGACTTCGAACCCTTTTGGTTAGTGCATGTAGATCTCTTCTTCTAGGTCACCATGGAGAAAAGCAATTTTAACGTCCAACTGCTCTATCTCCAGATCTATGCTAGCCGCCAACCCAATCAATACCCGTATGGATGTCATCTTCACCACTGGTGAAAATATCTTCTTAAAGTCTATACCTTTCCTCCGACCGAATCCTTTTACCAAAAGTCTGGCCTTGAACCTCATCTGTGAATTCTTCTGCTCAACCTTCTTTCTAAACACCCACTTGTTGCTCAGAGCTTTCTTGCCCTTAGGCAATTTCACCATGTCATAAGTGTGGTTCTTATGCAAGGATTCCAACTCCTTTTGCATAGCTTTCAACCACTCCTCCTTATGCTTGTTGGCTAGGGCCTCAGAATAATTTTCTAGCTCTCCCCTATCAGTCAACATAATGTACTCATACGGCGAGTATCTCTTAGACGGCTGTCTGTCCCTAGATGACCTCCTCACCTGTGGCTCAACAGGTGGATCAAGTTGGGGCTGCTCCCTCGGTCCATCTTCTGTAGGAACTACCTCGTCTTCTGTACCTTGCTATACTCCCCAGTCATCAGGCACCACGGGAGGAATAATTGGATCCATGTCCTCTAGCTCACCTGAACTAGGCTGGTTCTTCTTTGGTTTACCAATGTCTTCTATACACTGATCTTCAAAGAAAACCACATCTCTGCTCCTAATGAGCTTCCTCTCTATCGGATCCCACAATCAGTAACCAAACTTTTCATCACCGTACCCTAAGAACACACACTGCCTGATCTCCATATCGAGCTTGGACCTCTCGTCCTTCGGTACGTGAACGGATGCTCTGCATCCAAACACCTTGAGATGACTGTACGATGGATCCTGTCCAGTCCACACCTTCTCAGGTACTTCTCCATTTAACGGGGCTGATGGAGACCTTTTTATCATATATCCTGCCGTGTGCATTGTTTCTCCCCAGAATGTCTTGGGCAATCTTGCATGGGATAACATGCATCTGATTCTCTCTACAATGGTGCGATTCATTCGCTCTGCTACACCATTATGCTGGGGGGTCTTGGGAACTATTTGTTCATGCCGTATACCCAGGGACTTGTAGTACTCATGAAAGTCGTCAATATATTCACCACCATTGTCAGTACGGATGCACTTCAATGATCTACCTGTCTCTCTCTCTCTCGACCATAGCATGAAACAACTTAAACACACCAAAGACCTCATCCTTCGATTTCAAAGCATAAGCCCAAATCCTCCTAGATGCATCATCTATAAAAGTATCAAAATACAATGCCCCACCCAAGGTTTTTGTCCTCACAAGACCACAAACATTAGAATAAACCAAATCTAATGCATGCACTTTATTAACATGAGAAATAGATTTAACAAATGAAAATCTATGTTGTTTCCCTGATAAACAATCAAGACAGGTTTTGAGAAGTGTACCTGTCACGTCTGGAAGGAGCCGCTTCCTCGCTAGTAGCTGAAGCCCTTTTTCACTCATGTGGCCTAAACGCCTGTGCCACATATTAATAGCTGAATCTTCTGCTGCTTCAACCCACCCTTGCACACACTGAGACATACCTTGTAAAGGGTGCAACACTTCTTTCCTCTAACTGCTATCAACGAACCCTTGATGAGCTTCCAGCGCCCACCAGCAAACTGGCTTTCACAGCCATCATCATCCAACCTTCCCGTCAACATCAAGTTGAGGCAAAGGTCTGGGATATGCCTCACATCCCTGAAAATCAATGTGCAGCCCACATCGGTCTTTACACAAATATCACTAACTCCCACGATCTTCGATACACCAAAATTTTTCATCTTCACTGTCCCATAGTCACCTGACTTATATCTTGTGAAGAAGTCCCTGCGTGGAGTCGCATGAAAAGAAGCTTCTGAGTCAATCACCCAGTCGGTGTCCTGACCCGTAGCCGTGAGACATACATCGTGATCTGTGGAAAGAATAATAACAATGTCGCCATCTGAAGCGACCGCAGTGGAATCTGATTCATCTTCCTTCTCCTTCTCCTTTTCTTTTTTTGTCGTTTTTAGGCTTACGACATTCATGCTTATAATGGCCCTTCTTGCCACAATTCCAGCATTCAACATCTTTTTTATTACTCGACTTGCCTCTTGATTTATCTCAGGCCTTTCCGCCCTTCCTGTTCTTTCCTCTCCCCCATTCTTGTGTCACAAGGGCCTCTTACTGAGTAGACCCTTGAGACTTCCTCCTTGTCTCTTCATTGAAGAGACAACTAGTAACTTGTTCCATGAATATCTTTTTGTTTGACGTGGAGTTACTTAGAGACACCACCAATATCTCCCAACTATCAGGCAACGAACTAAGCAATAGGAAAGCTTGCAATTCATCATCCAAGACCATCTTCATAGAGGGGAGTTGGTTCACTATATTGCTGACCTCATTCATGTGCTCGGCCACAGAACCACAATCCTTGAACTTGAGATTCACAAGTCGCCTTATCAGAAAAATCTTATTACCGGCTGTCTTCCTCTCATACAGCCCTTGTAGTTTCAGCCATAGGCTAGCGGCTGAGGTTTCCGTAGACACATAGTGGAATACAGAATCATCCAGCCATTGTTTAATAAAAATCACTGCCTTCCAGTCCAACTTCTTCCAATCTTCATCAGATATATCCTTGGATTTTGTTGATATGCTTAAAATTGGAGAATATAGATCCTTGCAATAAAGTAAGTCCTCCATCTTACCCTTCCATATGGTCCAATTAGAACCATTGAGGTTGATCATCCTTGATGAGCCACCTTCCATAATTTCAAACCGATCCTATCCGTTCAATGAACTTAGCGCTCTGATACCACTTTCGTGGAGGCTTGACTACGAAACACAAAGGCAGTTATTTTCTAGGCAACGATTAGTTGATGTGTGTGACAAGCTGGGCCGGCTGCAGACTTGGACCACTTAGTTTGGCATGTTGAGGCTGTTGGGGGCCTTGCACAAAACCTTAGGATCTAGCCCTCCAGAACAAATCAGAATTATGGGATAATAATAGCAATTAAATAAATCAAAGCAACAACCACACACCACATAAGAGATTTTTACATAGAAAACCCTCAAAGAGGAAAAAACTACGGGACCTCGTCCAGATCAACAATCTACTATTAAGCAAAACGTTACAACCTTCTTCACTCATGCAAGAGTGGATGAACAATAAGAGAATAAAGGAAAAATAGAGGGATCTCTCCGATCACAAGGACGTAGAAGCGCTGAAACGACGGCTCCCTTCCACAAGCTTCCTCTCTGTTTTTTTCTCACTCTCTCACCTTTGATATCCTTATTGTACTTTTCTTATGTATAGAAAAACCCTAAGAACCTCTAGTTATAGTTTTAGGAAACTCCTTTCCGCATTCCAGTTGCGAAAGGACTTGCGACATGAAATCCGCGCAAAATCATGGAACGAATCTACGTAGCTATGACCGGTCGTATCGAGTCCACGACCGGTCGTGAGCCACCTACGACCAGTCGTGGACCACCTACGACCGGTCGAACACTCCTGAAAAAAATATCCTAAACTCGTTGGAGTTTGAATTGTGTAACCCACGACTGGTCGAACACGACCCACGACCGACTGAGCAGGGCTCTCGACCGGTCGAAAACGGGTCAAAAAACCCATCAGAGGCCTAGTAGATTTAGTGTCCTTAAGTGGAATGGAATAGGTTGCGTTACCCTGCCTAAGCAGCCCAGCCTTTTGGGCTAGGGCTTCAGGCCATAAACTTGAACTGTGGACTTTTGAGACCAGGCTTGAAATCTAGGCCGGTTTTTGGAGTGGGCTAGGCCTGTGAATATGATGAATGACCTAGCCCAGTCAGTTTGCTCAACCCCATCATCAAGGAACCATCATTATACAAAAAGAATAGATATTTTAAAGACACTTGTGAGTGGGTTCCCATGTCATGTAGTATGTGGAGTTTAAAGGTGCTCTTGGATCCATGGTCATACTTCAACGGTGAAAAACATTTATGTGATTGTCTCGTCATGGATGGAAGGGATTAAAATAATAATCATAATACTAAACTGGACTATTTCAAACCATTGATCATTTTCACTTATTTTCTTGTAGCGTTGGCTTTAGCTCAGGTCAAACCTTTTTAACCAAAGGATTAAGGCTTGAAGGACTAAGGCCCAAGCCCGGCCCATTGCCAGCCCCTGCGCCCAAGTCATTTTAGCCTGTCCGTCCCTATATCATACCTACATGTGCTCTATCCTGCCAATATGTTTTACACTCCTTAGGCAACACATGCATCTTGCATGTAGATGATTGGTTTCGTTTTTCTAAGTTTTAATTCTTTGCGCATGTGCGGCCCACTTGATCAATGTAAGACCCGTATCCTAATTCGCACTGTTCCGTTGATTCCCGCGACCCTTCTCGTCGAATTCCGGCAATCCGCGACTTATGGTCGACGTTGCGCACGACCGTAAGTCGTATCCTATTCATTTGAGCCGGCTTAATCCGAGACTTGTATCATTGCGACCGCACCGTCGCCGCGGTTCCAACGCCGCAACTCACGCACCGATCCGATACCCAGACGATGAGATACGGACCCACGTTCAGTTCGAGTAAAAACACCACGCATTGCAAATCCCAAGAAATCTCTACAAAGTGTCCCATCAATCACATCAATCAATCCCATCAATCACCTCTCATGTCAAGTACAAGCACCCATACTTCCTTTCTCCACAAGTCAAGCAACCACCCAAGTCAACTAATACATCACCTCACCCATCACTCACATCCATCAACCATCACCCCTTCACATCACTCCATCTCTCATTAATCACACACTCTCTCTCTCATTTCTCAACACTCCAAACCCAAGCAAGGGAGAACATCCAACGTCCAAGCCTTCCCATGGAGAGAAGTGCATATGTGAGGCCCACTTCCCATCTCCAAGTCCCATCATCCTAGCCATCCATTTCCCATCTCCACCATCAAAGTGAAGCTTTAGGAGACCGGCTATCCAACGGACTAAGAAGATCAAGAGGTGGGTGCTTTGATGGAGTAGTTTTCATGTTTTTAAGGTGGGCCAAGTGAGGCCAACCGATCAATGGTTTGGATCTCACTTGGGACCCCAAGATGTGGCCAATGGCTCATCTTGATCATCAAGATCATTCCATGATGGGGCCATTCTCCATGGACCCCATCATGATGTTTACTTTCCTTGTATTGAGGAGGTCATCTAGACCGTCCATTTCTAGTGGAGTGGGATCTCCACCGTTGATCTTTTGTTGATGGTCCATATGCAAGGGGACCTTGATGTATGTTTGGATGGTTGAAACGGAGGGCCCATAGTGCCGGGGTCCCTCCATCACGCGTGTCCCACTCCATCGCTCTCTCTCCCTCTCCTTTCATTTATTCTATTTCCTTGTGTGTGATGAAACGGCCATGTGGCCCTCTTGGATGGACCCCGCCATTCACCATTAAAAGTGGGGCCCATCTCAGATGCATTGCAGCTTCACCACCCGTCTTGTGGTGGCCTACATAAACAAAAAAAAAAAAAAAGGGAGAGAAACGTCCAGCGTCTGGACGCTGGACGTCAAATGGAAAACATAAAAAAAAAAAAAAAAAAAAAAACTTGCTTGTTCAAAGCCTTGGAAAGGGGCCACTTGTACAGGACCCACCTCGTTGCATGTATCTAATCCATGCCGTCCATCCCATGTAGAGCTCCATTTTAAGCGTTGAAATGAAAGGTGGGATTAATCAGAGCATTTGGTGGGCCATAGTTTTAAAAATGGTACCATTACCATTGAACTCTACCAAAACTCTTCCTACACGCTGAAAAATGACCGATATTGGTCTTGATGGGTGTATTTTGTGCTTGGGAATACAATGGACGGAGTGGATGCACTTCACGCGGGCCCCACACCTGAAAAACTACAGAAAACTATGATTCCAAAAAAATATATATATATCATTTTTGAGGCAGCAGAGGCTGCTGCCTCTGCTCACGTCAACGCCCCAACGGGCGGGCGGGCAGCGAACGCCAAGGGGGTCCCACGGCCAATGGTGTGGGCCCCACCTTGATGTTTATTCACCATCTGACCCGTTCCCAGGGTGGCCCACTTCCTAAGGCGGGCCCTCCCCAAAAATGAGATACATCCAAAGCTCAGGTGGCCCACACCGTATGAAACAGTGCGAATTGAATCCTACCATTGACAGCCATTTTTGGCCCCACAGAAGTTTTGAATCAAGCTGGAATCTGTACCTTCCCTTCAGCCAGGTCTGCGTGACCTTATCAACGGGTTGGATGACATGAAAACATTATAGTGGGCCCCACATGGGACCCACAGTGATGTGGTGCCTGAAATCCACCGTCCGTACGGACGGTGGAGCCCATTGTAATATATATGTGGGTGTGCGTGGGTGTGTACGCGTGTGTGTGAGTGCTCGTGTGTGTGGGTGTGCGTGTGTGTATGCGTGTGTGTGTGTGTGCATGTGTAGATATATATATATATATATATATATATATATATATATATATATATATATATATATATATATATATATATATATATATATATATGTATATATAATATTATGTCACATATAATATTGTATATATATATATACATATACTGTATATAAATTATATATTAAACATAATATGATTATGATGGTGGGCCTTCATGTGACCCCCACCATGATGCATGTGTTGCACCTAAACCGTTCATCTAATTGTTTTATGGCTTGAGTCAAAATGAGCCAGATCTATGGTTCAAATGGGCCACCATGGTATGTGTATAGGGCCCTTTATTGATTTAACTTTGGTCATTCATTGAGGCCTACCTTGGTATATATCTGAGACCCAAATGATCAGGCCCATTTGATACATATAAGGGCCACGGGATTAAGCCCATTTGGCATATGTAATGCCCATGGGTTTCGGCCCATTTAGCATATGCAATGCCCATAGAATCCGGCCCACTTATTTTATATAAGGCCCACGGGATTCAAGCCCATTTGATACATATTAAAGCCCATGAGATTAAGCCATTTGGTGTGCATGGGGCACAAATGGAGTGGCCTAGTTGATATATTTAAAGATCATGTGTATGGGCCCATCTGACATATTTAAGGCTCAAGTAGTGAGGCCACTTTGATGTATTTCAAGGCCCATGGATCATGGACCATTGCAATGTACATAAGGCTCATTGGTGAGGCCCATCAATGTAACCCATTTGGTGAATGTGAGGCCCATGTAATACGACCCATTTGATATATCTAAGGCCCAGGGATCGAGGCCTAACGGATGTCCTTAGGGTCCATTGCAATGTACGTTTATCATGGTTCGTGAAATGATATTTATGGCGAGCCGTGCCTAGGAAGCAATGTTGGTTCGACGTCCACATTGTATGTACAATGTTGGTTAAATGTCCGCATTGTAACTCTCTTTCGGGCCCATTAATAGGTCCATACCTGTTGCTATTTATTGCCTTATAACATGCTTAGAATAATCTCATGACTCATGCCCATACGCATCATATGTATGCTTGATATGAGTAATGACTGATCATAACATACGCCATTGGGCAGACCATTTACGGGGCTCGTTATGTGACTAAGTGCCCCACATGATCGCGCAGTACGCGCTGGATTACTGCATGTTTTGACAGCGTGATTCATGCATCTCGCATACGTATGACTTGATCACTGCACGCCCTAGCGACATCAGGGCCGTGGCTCCACAGGTACATCGTGGATGGCCGTATTGGATACCGAAAATACTTATTCTAGCACTGTGGGCACTTAGGATGTCCTTGGGTGAGAGTCCCAGAACCTTTTTGGTACCAGGAGATGCTCCAACGTCTAGACCGAGTGGATACACGAGCACCCGAGTGCCGAATACCAGTAGGCCGCGTCTCCCACTGTGTCGTGGTCGGTTGGAAAGGGGTGTGGCCTTATCCGCCTGAGTGAGAGGGCTATAAGCTAGGCTGAGTTTGACTAGCTCGCAAATGAGTCCGCTATCGACGAGCTGGGTAGGTATTGGCATACTACTGGTCAGGCGAATAGTGAGGTCTTATCCGCTTGCTTGACTGTGCAGCTAGGGAGGTGACAGTCTCTGCGAAGTGTATTAGACCCCGGTGATATCCAGAGAGGAACTGTACTGATATACGCATTTGAGGAGTACCGACTTGCTTGGATTGCATTTCGCATATGACATTTGGCTACGTAGGCCTTGCATTGTATCGGTGTGGCCGACGACATTCATATCTCGCATCATGCCTTGCATTACATAGCCCTGGTATATTCATGGACTTACCACATACTTCCGCATTGTTCTGATACTGTACACTTGACGTTTGCCTTACGCACACACTTACACCACCCTCTAAGTTTTTGTAAGCTTATGCACGATAGTTGCGTGCAAGTAGCGTTGGACGACAGCAGCGCTGGACAGGAGTGCACATCAGGACCTTTTGGAGCTTTTCGATCACTTTGTATTTCCCTTTCTGCTTTGTACTTGAAATTTTGTTATAGTGGATATGTGGTGATGTCGTTTTGTGACCTGGTTATGCTTGTGGTTATGCTCCATTATAAAAAAAAATTCATTCTGAAAATCCTCCTGCAGAACCCCAGGATCGAAATCTGGCATTTGATTGTCGGGAGCCGAGAATGGGGCACTACGGAGGCTGTCGGCACCGGATTCGGCAATCGGGATTCATGTGAATCCGATTTTCGGATTTGGGGCGTGACAGAAGTTGGTATCAGAGCATAACTTGGGAATACCTGAGTAACACATCACATATCTACTATAAATAGGTTCCGAGTCTGAATGGTTTAATGATTTTTCGACGTAAACGCTTAATGTATGTGCCTTCGAGGATTCTCAAGACTGATAGGCCATTGTTCCTTCCTGTAGGGGACGTTATGGCTAGAAGAAATACCCGAGCGAATCCCGCTCCACCACCTGCGACTCCCGCACCACCACCCGCAGCTCCTGCTTTACCACCTGCTACTCCTACTCCACCACCAGATAGTCCTGCCTTTGAGTCTGAGGATGCCACTCATTTTTCTGAGGCCGGTGCGGATCCGACCGTACCTGTGAGTGCTACTCAGCTGCAGCAGATGTTGCAGGCGATGACCACCATTCTTCAGGGGCAAAGCAGGCGTCCCACAGTATCACCAGCCGAGGCTGAGCAGGAGCGTGCGAGCGCTCTTCTCAAGAATTTTCGACGGCACGATCCCCCACGTTTTCGGGGTGAGCCAGACCCTACTGCTGCAGAGTTATGGTGCTCCGAGGTGGAGAAGATATTCGACACCATGAGATGTACTACTCAGCAAGGAGTCCCATTAGCTGTATTCCTTCTGCAGGGCGAGGCTCAGTATTGGTGGGCATCTGTGGCCCGATCGGTAGCTACCGATTTTGAGTGGACCTGGGAGGACTTTATAGACCGGTTTGACCGGAAGTTCTTCCCCGAGCATGTGCGACAGCAGCGCGCCCTAGAGTTTGAGACGTTGGTCCAGGGGGACATGTCTGTGTCCCAGTATGAGGCTCGGTTCGTCGCACTATCCAGATTCGCGACGTATCTTGTTGATGATGAGGGGCGGAAGGCCCGCCGTTTTGAGAACGGCTTGCGTCCTGCCCTTCGGAGCCGTGTGATCGGACACATGCTTCCGACATTTGAGGAGATAGTAGAGAGAGCCTTGATATATGAGACAGATTGGGCCAGTGTGCAGAGATCCCGCGATCAGAAGGGAGATCAGAAGAGGAAGGCACCCTCTAGTAGCTCCCATCAGCGGCATCGTTCACAGCAGAGGCGCACAACCCGCCCAGCATTTCGAGCACCAGCAGTACCCCCGGCACCATCTTCCGGATCATTTACAGGTACTTGCTTTGGGTGCGGTCGTACAGGGCATCGTAGGCACGAGTGTCCCCATCCGCAGCAGCAGCAGCAGCCGAGGACACCACATCCACCTCCACGACAGCCACCACAGCAGCAGCGACCACAGCACCAGCCTCTTGTACATCCCCCACAGCAGCAGAGGCAGCAGGTTAGGCCCCCACAGCGACCACAGCAGCAGTAGAGACCTCAGAGGGGACCTGCACCTCCCCAGCAGGCTCAGGGCAGATTCTATTCCGCCCAGCAGGACCCTCAGTCATCAGGATGGGTCGTCGAGGGTACTCTTCCTGTTTCTGCATGTATTGCACGTGTACTATTTGATTCTGGTGCATCGCATTCATTTGTCGCCGATGATTTCTGCCGATCGACCGGTTTGCCGTTGGAGTCTGCCCGTGAGGATTTGGTAGTATCGACGCCATTAGGGAAGACCGCAGTGTTGGGCCGATTTTGCACGTCTTGCCCTATTTTGATTGGGGACATCTTCTTGCCTGCAGACCTATTTGTATTGCCGATGTCCGATTTTGATGTTATCCTGGGCATTGACTGGCTTGCCGAGTACTACGCCATATTAGACTGCTCTGCGAGGACAGTCACGTTCTGCATACCCGGAGTGCCAGAGTTTCAGTTTGTTGCCGAGCCCAGAGGAGGGCAGCTTTCTTGCCTGTTATCGTGTGCCGTTGAGGAGCCAGCTGCTTTGAGTATCGACCAGCTGCCGGTTGTTTGTGATTTTCCTGATGTGTTTCAGGAGATTTCGGGATTACCACCTCGTCAGCATACCGAGTTTCAGATTGATCTTGTGCCTGGTACTGCGCCTATTTCAAAGGCCCCATATCGTATGGCACCATTGGAGTTACGGGAACTGCAGAAGCAGTTGGACGAGTTGCGCGAGCTAGGCTTTATTCGTCCGAGTAGTTCGCCGTGGGGAGCACCGGTACTCTTCGTAAAGAAGAAGGATGGCTCGTTGAGGCTTTGCGTGGACTACTGTAATGCCCGTGAAAAATCCGTACTTGGGCTCGAGTACCAACTCGACCCGAAATCGCGTAGAAATAATTTCCATGGAAATTAAGCGTAAGTTAGCTAGCGCAACGCTAGAGTAGCTGGGAAATAGTCCCTGATGACTTTAAATACGTTCTGCAAGACCCAAATCGAGTAGAACAAACAACTCTACAACACTCTATAACCTCGGATCAAACTCTAAGCAGGTTTGTTCTCTGGACCATATTGAATTCTTGAATTGGATCTAGACCGCGCGTCGAAGGTCCGATACCTCCTATCGCCCAGCTGGACTTGACAATCATCTCGAAAATCAAGTCAAACCGATAATCACAGACTATTTCGTTGAACCTGGACTGAAACGACCGCGAATAGGGACGGATTTGGAATTTCAAATTCAAATCTGGCACACGACTTGAAGCGTCAGTATTAAGCGTTCTGACCGTCAGAATTCATCCAGATTACACCCTCGGATCAGGAAAAATTTCTATTTATTATCATGAGACTTTCAGCCCTGATCTACGTGCGGTGACCGCTGAACTGAAACTGGTCCGCCACGTGCGATCTGCGAACTCTGCCAGACTGAAAACTTAATGCGAGCTACATCTGGTACACATGAGCTTAAGTCCGATCGCAATCGACCAGGGGACCACCAGAAAGTAGTTTTTGAACCGAAACAGCTCCGAAATGGATAGGCACCAAGTAAACTTCGTTCCGGAGCCTAATTCCGGCGTTTTTAAGCTTATAAAAGGGGTTGAAACCCTCATTTCCCTCTCCCATCCGAAAATAGCAAACCCTAGAAGAAAAGGAGAGAGAGTTTGAGAGAGAGATTGGAAGGGATTTTTCCCGCTTCCGAGCCGCCGACTGCTACTGCTTCAGCACTTCTTCCCAATCACCTGGCTGGTGATTTCTCCACTTTTTCAGGTATAAAATAACCCTAGAACTTGCTGATTTAGGGTTTACTTAGATTCATGGCATGTTAGCTAACGTATTCCATAAATCAGGTTCACCTACTGCCGTAGACGAAGCGTACACGCTCCGTTCAAAATCCCGCAACCGTAAGACACTAGGTGAGGATTTTAGACGCTTTGATTGACGGTTTACAACGCTTTCAATGTCGTTTAATAGTAGATTATCGACGGCATCGCCGTTTGACATGTACAACATGCTCTCCGTTTCCTGTTTCGTAAATTAACGAAGAATATGAGATTTAGGGCATTTTAGTCATTTGTAGGAAGTACGGTCTACATACATATTTTGCTGACGTGATTGACATGGTTTGTTGCCGCATTAGGGAGTTAGGAATGTTTGCATAATCGGTTTGGCGAAGAGATTCGCCTAGTTGCGCACTTTGGGTCGACATACTATATGTAGACTTAAGTGTGTAGTGTATGTGTTTGTATAAATGCTTGTATTAGTATGTATTGAATTAAATGATGTTATGTAGTAGTTTGAGATTGATTTCTTGATTAATATGCTGACCTAAATGATTTCCTACATGTTGACCTTATGCATGATTGCATTACATGCACGGAATGTATGTGGTTGAAGATTTGCTTAAGTTGAATATTATAACATGTGTTAACATGTTCACATGATCATATTTCAATTCCGATACCTTTGCATATGTTGCTAATGTGATTCCATAGATGTGTGGGACTTGACTTAGTCCAGGCAGTCGGTAACCGAGCGAATTCGTGGCTGACTGGTCATAGCCACAAACGACGCGTCGATGAACGTGATTCGTGTTTAGAGTTGGCGGCAGTGGTTAGGCCACGCGAAGTGTTTTATGCACTTCATGTCGTTCGACTTAAGATGCGATCGCGCTAGTCGAGCCCGTCAAGTAACCCGACTGGCCGATGTATGTTCACCTTGTATGTGTCATAACTGCTTGAACCTAGGGTACTGAACTTACCATTGTAAACCCTGTTAACCATGGTACCTTGATCCATGAAGACTCATAAGCCGGGCATGGTGGTATGGGACACCGTGGTCGAGCTGTCGGCCTACGCTGGGGCCATAAACCTCCTCGTAGTGACCAGTGAGCACCTAGACTCGTGAGCAGATTATGGTGGTATGGGACACTATATTCTAGCTGTCGGCCTACACTGATCAGGCGACGAGCCCTTTGTAGTGACCGCGAGCGTATTCTGAGTCCACGGGAGGCGACGACCCTTCCGTTGCAGTAGAGTACGGTAGGCCTGTATTGATAAGGTGATGGGGGAGCGGTGCAACGAGTGCGAGCAACAGCCCTGACAGCCCTTGCAGTGACCTACGAAATATACATCGTATGAGATTACTAGGAGTGACGACCCTAGACAGGATCTGTGTTTGGATTGATACAAGGGAAGTACCTTAGTTTTCTAATCCTGCTGTTTGAATGGACCAATAACAACTTGGAAATCATATCACCATAGCATTGCATGTGCCTGGAAGATGTGGAGCACTCTAGGGAGTGTGGCATGCCGCGGTCGTAAGATGTTGCCGCATGAGGGTGATCGTTGGTGAGGGCATACATCACGTCATATCATCTTGCATTAATAACAGTATTAGGATTGTCTGATTTACTGCTTTACTATTATCGCGTGATTGAATTGTGAACATGCTAATCTTTGCTCTATGATTCCACTGAGTTGATCACTCATTCCCACGTTACGGGATGGTGTTTGCAACACCCACCAGACCCTGTTGTAGATGCAGGTGAGGACGTGATCCAGGAGGTGGAGCCAGAGATTGACGAGGACCAGGACGAGTTCTCGTATATGCAGTATCACGACGGCTTCCCGTAGGCGACCTGGATCGAGGGGACTTCAGTGGGATTATTTTGAACATTATTCTTTTGTTTATGTACATGTATATGAGACTTAGAGATGTAGTCATACTTCGGACACAGATGAGATTTACTTTGTTTTTCCATACAGTGATATATATATTGTTTAGTCTTCCGCTTGCTTTTATCACTGGATCTGAAGTATGAATTGCAGTTTTGGTATACTTTTACTCATGTGAATGCTTTAAATCAGACAACATTGAATCATAATCATTTTTGTTGCATAAGTGACGGTCTGGAACTCGGGAGTTGAGTTTATACACGACCCCCGATTTTCAGGGTGTTACAACTACCGCGAGCTCAACAAGGTCACGATCAAGAACAAGTACCCGCTTCTGAGGATCGATGACTTGTTTGATCAGCTGCAGGAGGCACAGTTCTTTTCAAAGATAGACTTGCGGTCCGGTTATCATCAGGTTCGGGTTCGAGATGAGGATATCCCGAAGACAGCCTTTAGGACGCGATACGGTCATTTTGAGTTCCAGGTCATGTCCTTCGGACTGACCAATGCGCCCGCAGTATTCATGCAGTTAATGAACGAGGTCTTCCGTCCGTATCTTGATCAGTTTGTCGTGGTGTTTATTGACGACATCCTAATATATTCGAGAACTCGTGAAGAGCATGAGCGACATCTTGAGATTACATTGCAGACCCTCCGTGCACACCAGCTTTACGCGAAGCTGGAGAAGTGTGAGTTCTGGCAGGAGGAGGTGAAGTTCCTCGGCCATGTAGTGACGAGGCAGGGTGTCGCTGTAGACCCCTCGAAGATTGATGCCGTGCATCAGTGGGACCAGCCCACGAACGCATCCGAGATCCACAGTTTTCTTGGTTTGGCGGGCTACTACCGACGTTTTATTGAGGGATTCTCTCGCATTGCAGCTCCGTTGACCAGATTGACCCGGAAGGGTGCCGAGTTCATTTGGAGCGACGCTTGTGAGCAGGCGTTTATGGAGTTGAAGGACCGCCTCACGTCCGCTCCTGTCCTCACTCTTCCCTCTGGGAGTGATGGATTTGTTGTATTTACTGATGCCTCACGAGTTGGCTTGGGTGCTGTCCTGATGCAGCACGGGAAGCCGGTGGCTTATGCGTCCCGACAGCTCAAGGTCCATGAGCTGAACTACCCTACGCACGATCTAGAGCTGGCAGCGGTTGTCTTTGCACTGAAAGTGTGGAGACACTATCTTTATGGGGTGAGATTCGAGCTCTTTTCCGATCACAAGAGCTTGAAGTATTTGTTCTCTCAGTCCGAGCTGAACATGAGGCAGAGGCGTTGGATGGAACTCCTGAAGGACTACAATTTTGATCTTCAGTACCACCCGGGCAAGGCGAACGTGGTGGCGGTGCCCTCAGCCATCAGCCACGAGGCCTGGTGGCGCATATGATGATTCAGGAGTGGAGGATGCTCGAGGATATAGCAGAGTACGACTTTGAGTTTGGTCTGCAGTCATCTATCGTTCAGCTATCGAGCTTATCGATTCAACCCTCTCTTGTCGTAAGGGTGATCGAGGCTCAGCAGACGGACGAGTCGTTACGGGATTACCGAGCGGAGGTAGCATCTGAGAGTCAGACGGATTGGCAGATTGGTTCTGATGGTGGACTTCGCTTCAGAGGCCGATTATGTGTCCCGGATATTCCTAAGTTACGCCGAGATCTTATGACCGAGGCACATCGATCGCATTTCTCTATCCACCCTGGCTCGACGAAGATGTATCGCGATATGAGACGCCAGTATTTTTGGTCAGGGATGAAACGCCAGATAGCCAGTTTTGTAGCCGAATGTGACACCTGCCAGCGTGTCAAGGCCGATCATCAGAGACCGCCTGGTCTATTGCAGCCGCTGAGCGTCTCGATGTGGAAGTGGGAGCATATATCTACCGATTTTGTCTTGGGTTTACCGAGGACTCAGCGCGGTCATGACGCCATCTGGGTTGTTGTGGACCGTCTGACGAAGTCGTCACATTTTCTTGCGATTCGTGAGACTTGGCATACAGATCGGCTCGCCAGGATGTTCATTGATGAGATCGTGAGATTGCATGGTGTTCCCGTCTCGATTGTTTCAGACCGAGATCCGAGGTTTACGTCTCAGTTTTGGAGGAGCTTTCAGAGAGCGATGGGCACTGATTTGCAGCTCAGCACCGCGTATCATCCGCAGACCGATGGTCAGACCGAGAGGGTCAACCAGATCCTTGAGGATATGCTTCGGGCTTGCGCGATTGATTTCGCGGGTAGTTGGGACGAGCACCTGCGATTGGCTGAGTTTGCGTACAACAACAGCTATCAGGCGACCATTGGCATGGCTCCTTTTGAGGCACTATATGGTAGACCATGCAGATCTCCGAGTTGTTGGACTGAGGTTGGAGAGCGACGTCTCCTAGGTCCAGAGCTTGTGCTGCAGACGTTAGAGGCTATCGACATCATCAGACAGAGGATGCGCACAGCTCAGAGCCGGCAGAAGAGTTTTGCTGATCGTCGGCGTCGTCCCTTGGAGTTTGTCGTCGGGGACTATGTGTATCTCAAGGTCTTACCCATGAAGGGTGTAGTTCCTTTTGGGACGAAGGGCAAGCTTGCCCCGAGATTCATAGGACCTTTCGAGATCACTGGGCGCGTTGGCGCTGTGGCCTACCGGCTTGCCTTGCCATCACAGTTGTCTGGCGTCCACAACGTCTTCCATGTCTCTATGTTGAGGAAGTGTGGGTCAGACGTCGTTCCTGTTATCGATTGGCAGTCGTTGGAGGTTCGTGAGGACGCTTCTTATATTGAGCAGCCAGTTCGTATCCTCGATCAAAAGGAGTAGGTCCTCAGAACCAAGGTCATTCCCTTGGTGAAAGTGCAGTGGGGCCATCATAGTGTGGATGAGGCGTCTTGGGAGCGCGAGGCAGAGATCCGTGAGCGTTATCCCCATCTTTTCGATGATTGATTGTATGATGTATTATGATGCTTGATTATATATGATGTATGTTCCCTATTTCTTTTTTGAGTTATGGTTAGTTGCGATGGTAACATAAATTTCGAGGATAAAATTTTTATTAGGTGGGGAGAGCTGTAAGACCCGTATCCTAATTCGCACTGTTCCGTTGATTCCCGCGACCCTTCTCGTCGAATTCCGGCAATCCGCGACTTATGGTCGACGTTGCGCACGACCGTAAGTCGTATCCTATTCATTTGAGCCGGCTTAATCCGAGATTTGTATCATTGCGACCGCACCGTCGCCGCGGTTCCAACGCCGCAACTCACGCACCGATCCGATACCCAGACGATGAGATACGGACCATGTTCAGTTCGAGTAAAAACACCGCGCGTTACAAATCCCAAGGAATCTCTACAAAGTGTCCCATCAATCACATCAATCAATCTCATCAATCACCTCTCATGTCAAGTACAAGCACCCATACTTCCTTTCTCCACAAGTCAAGCAACCACCTAAGTCAACTAACACATCACCTCACCCATCACTCACATCCATCAACCATCACCCCTTCACATCACTCCATCTCTCATTAATCACACACTCTCTCTCTCATTTCTCAACACTCCAAACCCAAGCAAGGGAGAGCATCCAACGTCCAAGCCTTCCCATGGAGAGAAGTGCATATGTGAGGCCCACTTCCCATCTCCAAGTCCCATCATCCTAGCCATCCATTTCCCATCTCCACCATCAAAGTGAAGCTTTAGGAGACCGGCTATCCAACGGACCAAGAAGATCAAGAGGTGGGTGCTTTGATGGAGTAGTTTTCATGTTTTTAAGGTGGGCCAAGTGAGGCCAACCGATCAATGGTTTGGATCTCACTTGGGACCCCAAGATGTGGCCAATGGCTCATCTTGATCATCAAGATCATTCCATGATGGGGCCATTCTCCATGGACCCCATCATGATGTTTACTTTCCTTGTATTGAGGAGGTCATCTAGACCGTCCATTTCTAGTGGAGTGGGATCTCCACCGTTGATCTTTTGTTGATGGTCCATATGCAAGGGGACCTTGAAGTATGTTTGGATGGTTGAAACGGAGGGCCCATAGTGCCGGGGTCCCTCCATCACGCGTGTCCCACTCCATCGCTCTCTCTCCCTCTCCTTTCATTTATTCTATTTCCTTGTGTGTGATGAAACGGCCATGTGGCCCGCTTGGATGGACCCCGCCATTCACCATTAAAAGTGGGGCCCATCTCAGATTCATTGCAGCTTCACCACCCGTCTTGTGGTGGCCTACATAAACAAAAAAAAAAAAAAAAAAGGGAGAGAAACGTCCAGCGTCTGGACGCTGGACGTCAAATAGAAAACATAAAAAAAAAAAAAAAAAAAAAAAAACTGGCTTGTTCAAAGCCTTGGAAAGGGGTCACTTGTACAGGACCCACCTCGTTGCATGTATCTAATCCATGCCGTCCATCCCATGTAGAGCTCCATTTTAAGCGTTGAAATGAAAGATGGGATTAATCAGAGCATTTGGTGGGCCATAGTTTTAAAAATGGTACCATTACCATTGAACTCTACCAAAACTCTTCCTACACGCTGAAAAATGACCGATATTGGTCTTGATGGGTGTATTTTGTGCTTGGGAATACAATGGACGGAGTGGATGCACTTCACGCGGGCCCCACACCTGAAAAACTACAGAAAACTATGATTCCAAAAAAATATATATATATCATTTTTGAGGCAGCAGAGGCTGCTGCCTCTGCTCACGTCAGACGCCCCAACGGGCGGGCGGGCAGCGGACGCCAAGGGGGTCCCACGGCCAATGGTGTGGGCCCCACCTTGATGTTTATTCACCATCTGACCCGTTCCCAGGGTGGCCCACTTCCTAAGGCGGGCTGTAACATCCCGAAAATCGGGGGGTCGAGCAAAAACCCAACTCCCGAGTTCCAAAATGTTATTTATGCAACATAGATATGTATGATTGAATGTTGTCTGTGATAATGTATTAAACATGAGTGAGATTAAGCCAGAACAGCATATCATACTCCAGAGATAGTTAAATTTGCAAGCGGAAGACTGTAATAGTATGTATGACATATATAAACCATTGTATGTCTCCAGAGTGTGAACATGTTACCAGGTTATATACATACATGTATACTTCAAAAGTAACCAAAAGAATATACATGAGTGCTCTAAAAATATAAAATGACAAGTGTCAAGGTATTTAAGCAACCTCCCTGTAATCCCGTCAATCAGAACACGCATAAAGGAGGGATCCTCCTCATCATCATCAAGTCCAGCTCCGCCTCATAGGCCGCGCCATCATCTGCAATCACAAAAGGGTCTGGTGGGTGTCCAGGAACACCGTCCCGTAACGTGGGAGTGAGTAGCTAACTCAGTGGAATAATAGAGCAAAGATTAACATGTTATCAAATCAATCATGCGATAATAGTAAAGCAGTAAATCAAACAATCCTAATGCTGTTGTTAATGCAGTTATGACATGACGTGATGTATGCCCTCACCGACGATCTCCCTCATACGGCACCATCTTACGACCGCGGCATGCCGCACTCCCTCAAGTGCTCCACATCTTCCAGGCACATGCAATGTCATGGTGATATGATTACCGAGTTGTTATTAGTCCTTTTCATACAGCAATATTGGGAAACTAAGGTACCTCCCTTATATCAATCCCAACACAGATCCTGTCTAGGGTCGTCACTCCTAGTAATCTCATACGATGTATATTTTGTAGGTCGTTGCAAGGGCTGCCAGGGCTGTTGCACGCACTCGTTGCTCCGCTCCCCCATCACCTTATCAATACAGGCCTACTGTACTCTACTGCTACGGAAGGGTCGTCGCCTCCCGTAGACTCAGAATACGCTCGCGGTCACTACAAAGGGCTGCCAGGGCTGTTGCTCGCACTCGTTGCACCGCTCCCCCATCACCTTATCAGTGTAGGCCGACAGCAAGAATATAGTGTCCCATACCACCATAATCTGCTCACGAGTCATAGGTGCTCACTGGTCACTACGGGGAGGTTTGTGGCCCCAGCGTAGGCCGACAGCTCGACCACGGTGTCCCATACCACCATGCCCGGCTCATGAGTCTTTATGGATCAAGGTACCATGGTTAACAGGGTTTACAATGGTAAGTTCAGTACCCTAGGTTCAAGCAGTTATGACTCATACAAGGTGAACATACAACGGCCAGTCGGGTTACTTGACGAGCTCGACTGGCACGAGCGCATCGCAAGTCGAACGACATGAAGTGCGTAAAACACTTCGCGTGGCCTAACCACTGCCGCCAACTCCAACACGACTCGCGTTCATCGACACGTCCTTCGTGGCCAAGATAAGCTAACCACGAATTCTTTCGGTTACCGACTGCCTGGACTAGGCATAGTCCCAAACAATCATAGAATCACATCAGTAGTTGTGTAAGGGTAATGGAAATGAAATGGAACCATGTGAGCATGTTAACACATGTCATTACATACAACTTAAGCAAGTCTTCAAACACATGCCTTTCATACATATAATGAAATTATACATATCGCCGACATATAGGAAATCATCACCATCAGCGTATTAATTGAGAATTCAATCTCTAACTAAGTCATAAGAAAATCATCGAGCACATGTTATGACATACCACTTAAATGAATCATTAAGCACATGCATTTCATACATATAATGAAATCGTACATATGGCTAACATGTAGGAAATCATTCACATCAACATATTCATTGAGAAATCAATCTCACACTAATCCATAACACCATTTAAGCCAATACATACTAATACAAGCATTTATACAAACACTTACACTACACACTTAAGTCTACATATAGTATGTCGACCCGAAGTGCGCATTTAGGCGAATCTCTTCACCAAAATAATTATGCACGCCTTCCTAGTATCCTAATGCGACAAAAAGCCATGTCAATCACATCAGCAAAATATGGATGAAAACAGTACTTCCTACAAATGACTAAAATGCCCTAAATCTCATATTCTTCGTCTATTTACGAAACAGGAAACGGACAGCATGTTGTACATGTCAAACGGCGTTGCCGTCAAGAATCTACTATTAAACGACATTGAAAGCGTTGAAAACAGTCAATCAAAGCGTCTAATATCCGCACCTTATGTCTTGTAGACTCGGGAATTGAAGCGGAGCGTATATGCTTCGTCTACGGCGAGTAAGGAGCCTAATACATAAGATCCATAAGCTACATCGCTATGGAAACAAGGAAAACTCAAATCAACAACTATTTAGGATTTTTACTTACCTAGGATCGCGGTGGAATCGCCGGGAAAATGGTAGAGGAGTGTTGCTTAAGCACGTGCAACACGTAGCACAAGTGGCAGGAAGAACTCTCCCACTCTCTCACAATCTCTCACTCTTTTCCTCTCTCCCAAGCTAGGGCTTCTCTCAAATTCGGATGGGAGAGAGGAGTGAGGGTTTCAACCCCTTTTATAGCCTAAAACATGCCCAAAATAGGCTTGGGAACAATGTTTACTTGGTGCCTAACCAAATCGGGGTCGTTTCGGTCCAAAAGGGCATTTCTGAAGGTCCCCTGGCCAAATGCGGTCGGACTTAAGCTCGTGTATACTGGATCTAGCACGCATCCAGATTTCAGGCCGGTAGGGTTCCCAGATCGCACGTGGCGGCCCAGTTTCAGTTTAACGGTCACCGCACCAAGATCAGGCCTATAAGTCTCGTGATATGTAATAGAAGTTTTTCCTGATCCAAGGGTGTAATTTGGCTGTATTCTGACGGTCAGAATGCTTAATACTGATGCGTCAAATTTGTGTGCCAGATTTGAATTTGAAATTCCAACTGTCCCTATTCACACTCTCTTCGGTCCGGACTCAATGAAATAGCCTGTGATCGTCAGTTGGACTTGATATTCGAAACGATTGCCAAGCCCAGCTAAGTGGTCATAACGGTCTAAGATGGTAGGCATCTGACTTACGACGCGCGGTCTAGATCCAATACAAAGTTTCAAGGAGGTCCCGAGAACAAACCGGCTTAGAGTTTGATCCGAGGCTTTAGAGCATTATAGCACCCTTGGTTCCACTCGCTTTGGGCCTTGTATAACGTATTTAAAGTGATCAGGGACCATTTCCCAACTATTCTAACGTTGCACTAGCTAACTTAGTCATATTTTCTAAAGGAATTGATTCTAAGTGGTTTCTTTGGCTATGGAATTGGGTTCTAAGCAATTTTTCAGGTGTTTTAATTGACCCATTGCCTAAGGACGTCAAATCTCAGATTGGCCAAAATCCGGGGTGTTACACGGGCCCTCCCCAAAAATGAGATACATCCAAAGCTCAGGTGGCCCACACCGTATGAAACAGTGCGAATTGAATCCTACCATTGACAGCCATTTTTGGCCCCACATAAGTTTTGAATCAAGCTGGAATCTGTACCTTCCCTTCAGCCAGGTCTGCGTGACCTTATCAACGGGTTGGATGACATGAAAACATTATAGTGGGCCCCACATGGGACCCACAGTGATGTGGTGCCTGAAATCCACCGTCCGTACGGACGGTGGAGCCCACTGTAATATATATGTGGGTGTGCGTGGGTGTGTACGCGTGTGTGTGAGTGCTCGTGTGTGTGGGTGTGCGTGTGTATGCATGTGTGAGTGCATATGTGTGTGTGCGTGTGTGTATGCGTGTGTGTGTGTGCATGTGTAGATATATATATATATAATATTATGTCACATATAATATTGTATATATATATATATATATATATACATATACTGTATATAAATTATATATTAAACATAATATGATTATGATGGTGGGCCTTCATGTGACCCCCGCCATGATGCATGTGTTGCACCTAAACCGTTCATCTAATTGTTTTATGGCTTGAGTCAAAATGAACCAGATCTATGGTTCAAATGGGCCACCATGGTATGTGTATAGGGCCCTTTATTGATTTAACTTTGGTCATTCATTGAGGCCTACCTTGGTATATATCTGAGACCCAAATGATCAGGCCCATTTGATACATATCAGGGCCACGGGATTAAGCCCATTTGGCATATGTAATGCCCATGGGTTTCGGCCCATTTGGCATATGCAATGCCCATAGAATCCAGCCCACTTATTTTATATAAGGCCCACGGGATTCAAGCCCATTTGATACATATTAAAGCCCATGAGATTAAGCCATTTGGTGTGCATGGGGCACAAATGGAGTGGCCTAGTTGATATATTTAAAGATCATGTGTATGGGCCCATCTGACATATTTAAGGCTCAAGTAGTGAGGCCACTTTGATGTATTTCAAGGCCCATGGATCATGGACCATTGCAATGTACATAAGGCTCATTGGTGAGGCCCATCAATGTAACCCATTTGGTGAATGTAAGGCCCATGTAATACAACCCATTTGATATATCTAAGGCCCAGGGATCGAGGCCTAACGGATGTCCTTAGGGTCCATTGCAATGTACGTTTATCATGGTTCGTGAAATGATATTTATGGCGAGCCGTGCCTAGGAAGCAATGTTGGTTCGACGTCCACATTGTATGTACAATGTTGGTTAAATGTCCGCATTGTAACTCTCTTTAGGGCCCATTAATAGGTCCATACCCGTTGCTATTCATTGCCTTATAACATGCTTAGAATAATCTCATGACTCATGCCCATACGCATCATATGTATGCTTGATATGAGTAATGACTGATCATAACATACGCCATTGGGCAGACCATTTACGGGGCTCGTTATGTGACTGAGTGCCTCACATGATCGCGCAGTACGCGCTGGATTACTGAATGTTTTGACAGCGTGATTCATGCATCTCGCATACGTATGACTTGATCACTGCATGCCCTAGCGACATCAGGGCCGTGGCTCCACAGGTACATCGTGGATGGCCGTATTGGATACCGGAAATACTTATTCTAGCACTGTGGGCACTTAGGATGTCCTTGGGTGAGAGTCCCAGAACCTTTTTGGTATCAGGAGATGCTCCAACGTCTAGACCGAGTGGATACACGAGCGCCCGAGTGCCGAATACCAGTAGGCCGCGTCTCCCACTGTGTCGTGGTCGGTTGGAAGGGGGTGTGGCCTTATCCGCCTGAGTGAGAGGGCTATAAGCTATGCTGAGTTTGACTAGCTCGCAAATGAGTCCGCTATCGACGAGCCGGGTAGGTATTGGCATACTACTGGTCAGGCGGATAGTGAGGTCTTATCCGCTTGCTTGACTGTGCAGCTAGGGAGGTGACAGTCTCTGCGAAGTGTATTAGACCCCAGTGATATCCAGAGAGGAACTGTACTGATATACGCATTTGAGGAGTACCGACTTGCTTGGATTGCATTTCGCATATGACATTTGGCTACGTAGGCCTTGCATTGCATCGGTGTGGCCGACGGCATTCATATCTCGCATCATGCCTTACATTACATAGCCCTGGTATATTCATGGACTTACCACATACTTCCGCATTGTTCTGATACTGTACACTTGGCATTTGCCTTACGCACACACTTACACCACCCTCTAAGCTTTTGTAAGCTTATGCACGATAGTTGCGTGCAGGTAGCGCTGGACGACAGCAGCGCTGAGACAGGAGTGCACATCAGGACCTTTTGGAGCTTTTTGATCACTTTGTATTTCCCTTTCTGCTTTATACTTGAAATTTTGTTATAGTGGATATGTGGTGATGTCGTTTTGTGACCTGGTTATGCTTATGGTTATGCTCCATTACAAAAAAAAATTCATTCTGAAAATCCTCCTGCAGAACTCCAGGATCGGAATCTGGCATTTGATTGTCGGGAGCCGAGAATGGGGCACTACGGAGGCTGTCGGCACCGGATTCGGCAATCGGGATTCATGTGAATCCGATTTTCGGATTTGGGGCGTGACAATCAACGAATGGATTAGGAACATTCTTGTGGGAAATAGGGATTTGATCAATTTTCTAGCTGAATCAGGTCTGGGCATGGCCCAGTCTTTTCAGCCTAGGCATGAGCCCACTGCTTGGCCCATGAGGGGCTTGATCGCAGGCCTGGCCGAACCCTGCCCAATGCCATAGCCTCATAAATTCTGTATTGTAAATTTAATGGGCTGAGCTTATGCCCGATTTTAGTCATGAAGGCTGGGTCTGGGCTTGGTATGACTCTCTCTGAGCCCATTCCTGGCCCATCGACAACCTTAATGATTTTTCTTTTTATTTCAGAGGAGGTTGACAAGCTACATTTTCCATGATTTTTGAGATGGAAAACATTTCTGAACTGTATACAGTAATCCACCAATTTCCCAACTGATTATAAATTTCCATATGTAGGCGCCATGGTCAGTCAAAAAATCCTAGATACTCTTAGCAAGTGCAAGTAGTGATGAACTAACAGCCTTAATACTCTTTGATTTTAGAAAGTTGAATAGTTTCCATCTTCTTCTTCTTCTGTAATACTAACTAGTAACCTATTTTCAATTCATGACTAGTAAAAGAGTTAATATGACACACAGTGCATTTGATGGAGTCCCATGAAGTTCCCAATGGAGCAATGCAGTGATTAGGACCATTCTTCTTTTTTTTCTTTTCTTTTTTTAATTTTTTAACACACGCATACACACACTCACGCCACACGCACACACACACCGTGGGATTTCACCACCATGGGTACTCGAGCCCTTGACCCGGTGTTGAAACTCCAAGGAGTCTACCACCGGGGTAAGAGCAAGGACCCCAGTGATTAGGACCATTCAAGATGATATAAGTCTCCAAAAACAAAATGGTAAACTTCAATTACACATGCAACAAGCCATTCAAGATTATATAATCTGATGGATACTACAGAAATCACAACCTACATGTCGATGTACGTCATCATTGTTGGATTCAACTGCCATAAAACACACCAGTGTATGAAGAGATTGGTAGATAAAAATACAGATGTCATGCTAAATTCTGAAAATATAGCCAAACAACTCACACCGTTATCCATTACAGAGTATGAAAACCATATAAAGGAAATGAACTTTCAGGCCAGCAGTCTCTACGTCCACATGTTGGCAGGTCCTGTCGCCTTGCATCCACCGCAAGATTCTCCTACCAAAGCAAGAGTCTAGAAATCAAAACTGGGATTAAAATTTGATAATTATGTACTGAGATTTTATTTTATTACAAATCTAAACAAGTGGTTGAAGCATATTTACATCAATATCATTGCATAAAAATAAATTCCAAATTTATTTGATGAAGGAAAATAGAAAAGGAAAATGAAAAAGATTGATACCATTAGTTATTAAAGAAAAATAATTAGTTTGAGTTGCATTGCATTAATGTATCTTGAATTCTGTTTTACTTGATCCACTGATGCACCCTACATCTAGTCATGATTAGCAGAGCCTGACGAATTTCAGGTATAGATATTATATAACTTGGTTTAAGTAGGATTGGCGTAAAACACATATAAAACTCATTTAGAGGTGGCTCTTTTTGGTACTATAGAACTTGTACAAATACACTGTTATTTGTAAAAATAAAATAGAGTTTCTATTTAAAACTAACAGAGAAATCCTTTCATAAGCTATAAGATTTGAATTAATAAAATCTTATAATCAGCTTTAATGCATGCATGTGGACCGCCTGCTTATTGGTCCATTCTGATTCATAGGTCAGGGCATATTTACAATGGCTCCACCTGATGGATGGCTTGATCTTGCACATGAGTTTTCTATCTAGGCACATGTGATGGCATGTAAAACAGTTGTTAGATTGTAAATGCTTGAGATTTTCAAACCTCATTACATCCCTAAAAGCATTCAAAGAAAGGATAGTATGTGTTAAGAGCAATGGAGTTCAATTGGTTGGCTCATGATGATGCTATTATAGATGAATTGAAGTCCATGTGGCTGCATGCTTAGATGATCAGAACCGTTCCTCTAGTGGACACAGTCGGAAATAGCACTGGCAAGCCCAGCCTTCCTGTTTGAATGATGGCCCTCAAGCTGGAAGCAAAAATGGTCAAAAGTTCATGATCAACTATCACTTATCCAAATGGACGTGAATGGAATGGTCAAGTAGATGGATAGTTGAAGTAATATTGGCTACACAAGACATTCTTAGTTGTACCATTTCTACCAACAATAACATGCATGATATACAAGAGGTGGTATTAACTGGAGCCAAAAGTCAACTGGGCAAGGGATAGTACAGTACAAACTTAGATGGGGAGTTATTAAGGTGTTTTAAAACGGTAATAGTAGCTGTAACAGCCATTGCTGTTACCATTATAATATGGGCAATAACGGCTATTACAGTCTTTTTTTTTTATTTTTTGAAAAAAATTGTTATGTAGTCATTATGGGGTCATTCCGGGCCATTACGGACCATTATAGGACTGTTATAGGGTCTTTATGGCCTGTTTTTTCTATAACAACCGTTACGGCTATTTCAACCCTGTAATATGTAACTGCTATGACCGTTACCATTACGGCTGCTACGTAACTGATTTTGAATACCTTAAGAATTATATGATTCCAAGAGTGCAATTTGTCAACTTAGCCCAACCTGACTTCAAGAAAATCCAACCCACAACTGACCTGACTAGAATTTGAACCTAAGGTGCCTAACCAAAGCCAACCTGAAATCCTCTATGCTCAACCCAACTTACCCAACACAACCTGATGTAGAGAGGGTCGCGGACAGTTGCATGGCCAAGATGGATCAGAAAAGGCCTGGTAGACGATATAAGTGATCCTGACTGTCGGACCTAATTAAATCAGGCGTATCTCGCAATTCAGAATGAGTTATCGGATGTAAAATATATAATTTTGGAGTAGAAAGAGCTACTTTAGTCACCCAACCCTGCTATGTCGGGTTGCGTAGGCTCGATTCGTGAAATACCGCCACATCGACAATTGTTTCCCTATTTTAATTCCATTTTTACTATAAATAGTAAGTTTTAGTTTGATAATAACTCTTCATCCATTGGGCTTTAGGAGTTACGCCCGTTGTAAAAAGAGCTTAGAAAAAATTAGGAGAACAGCTTGGTGAAGCCAAATAGGACACTTACTATTTTTGGCTGAAAACCTTGCGTACTAGTAGACATCACGACCATCTATAAATAGTAAGTTTTCTATTTATAGTAAGTTGCGAATTCTAGGAGTTTAGTCGTAGTTTGATTCTAATTTCTCTCTCATTGCTTGGTATCCCTATTTAAATGGTTGCGAACTCTTTCTTCTTCTTCTTTTTTTTCATTTATCAATCAATTTCGAATTTATTAGAATTTATTTCTATTTTTTTGCTTTCTTTTCTCGTGGATTTGAAAGTTTATGTGAGGAGTCTAGAGAAGTTCCGTGGATTCAGAATAATTATCCTCTTGAGGAAGATGGTGCACGGCCTCACGTCCTCCCCTGCATCACAACCCAACCTAAATACATGTGATTATTCTCAACCCAACCTAACTTGACCTGAATTTGTTCAACCAGAACCCAAGCCGAATTCAACTACGGTTGGCAATTTCCAACCAATAGGACCTTGAAAACCCGACCCAAACTTGGATTGGGTCAACCTGAACCCAATTTTTGGCACTATATGATACTCAGGCAAGCACATGATGCTTTAGATATAAGCACTCATAAGTTGTACATATGGCATATATTAACTTAAATTAAAACAGCTTAATTAATCATGGGAAATACAGTGGCGAAGTCATGGATCCAAAATCAGGTTGTTTGAATGATTATAGCCTCTAATGGAATATTTTCTATTTTTAATCGTAGAAATTAATATCAACAAATGTAAGAATCAAATAATCAGATAAGTGTAATTTTCTGTACGTGATGCATCTAAACTAAAACCATAATTTGGACATTTCAATTTTGGTTGTTTCAATTCCACTTACAAATTTTGTTAGTAATTTTTAAGTGCATGTGTATCATCCATCATACGGCCAAAGTATAAAACTTTTTCCGATTTGGAATTTTAGTACAAGTGGACCGGCTATTTCAATGATAGAAAATGTTAATATTATGGTCCCTACTTGTGCAAACTGAAAAAAAATGGGCCATGCACCCGAAACAGGGGCCCCACTTGTAAAGCAAAGAAGAAGAAAAGCTCACCCGGCTTTGTAAAGATGTTGAATGTGCCCTTCCTTGCGTTTTTCCATTGGTGGAAGAAACAAGCAACTAAACTCACCTGCCTTTGATAGCCGGCCTCAACAGCAACTTATTCTATTTCGATGGAGGGTATATGTTTAATCTTACGCCAATCCTCTCCGCTGTTTTCCTTCATTCTGGCCTCGAATTCATTTGGCATGAACACCACCTTCAATTTCTTGAGGGTAGTTACGCGTTGCAATCCATCTGGAAGCATCTTTAAATCAGGGCATTCCCAAATCAGCAAATGTAAAAGCCTCGGCATCGCTCCTGCCTCTATTATCCATTCTTCTAATTCAGGTAACATTTCAACACGTAACGATTTGAGTTGAGGAAACCCTTGTGCAGAGCAGACCATTTCCTTTCCCTTGCATGATTCATGAAGCAATCTGAGAATCCGAAGGTTCGGTAGTTTCTCTAATGTCGCCATCGCGTCTTCCATTAACTTGGACAATTTCAAGGTAAGTTTGGTGAGGTTAGGTGAGAATTCATACCACTCGTGTAGCTTCTCTAACGTTCCCTGCAATAACATCTTCTTCAAATGCAGGTGATGTTGAAAAGGCATAAACACTGGAATGGTATCCTCCCAATTCAACCCCAAAGACTGGAGGTGGTCCAATTTGGGAAGAGAGTTGGACAATGTTGGGGCCCTTGCACAAAACCTTAGGATCTAGCCTCTCGAACAAACTAGCATTATGAGCTAATAATTGCAATGAAATAAATCAAAGCAACAATCACACACCATACAAGAAATTTTTATGTGGAAAACCCTCAAAGAGGTAAAAACTACGAGACCTTGTCCAGATTAACAATCTACTATGAAGTAAAACGTTACAACCTTCGTCACCCATGCAAGAGTGGATGAACAATAAGAGAATAAAGAAAAAACAGAGGGATCTCATCGATCACGAGGACGTAGAAGCGCTGAGACGACGACTGCCTTCCACAAGCTTCCTCTCTCTTTTTTCTCTCACTCTCTCACCTTTGATATCCCTAAACCCTTTAGGAAAACCTCTTATGTTTTTCTTGTACCTAGAAAAACTCTAGGAACCCCTAGTTATAGTTTTAGAAAACTCCTTTCTGCATCCCAGTTGCGAAAGAACTTGCAACATAAAATCCGCGCAAAATCGTGGAATAAATTTGCGTAGGTTTGACCGGTCGTGGACCTCCTACGACCGGTCGAGCACCTCATACGACCGGTCGTGGACCACCTACGACCGGTCGTGGACCCTACAAAAAAAATAGTCCAGTCGCTAGACTTTGAGTCGAGCTACGACTCGACTCCCACGACTGGTTATACCAGCCTTCGACCAGTCGAGTAGGGCCTATAACCGGTCGAACACGGGGCAAAAATCCCATCAAATCTTTTCCTTTTTGACCCGGGAGGGATCTTTCTTCTTCAAACCAACCAGGTTTCTACAAACCTCAAATTTGCCCTTGAGCAAAGCCTTGGTCATCATGTCTGACCCATTATCGTCCGTGTGGATCTTCTCAAGCTGTAACACGTTCTGTTCCAAAGTATCCCTAATCCAGTGATATCGAATCTCTATGTGCTTCGACTTGGAATGCTGACTTGGATTCTTGCTTAAGTGAATAGCACTCTCATTATCGTAATAGACCATGTGCTCCTCCTGCTTCATGTTAAGTTTCTGTAGAAACTTCTTCATCAAAAGCATCTCTTTACATGCCTCTGTGACTACAATGTGCTCGGCCTCTGTCATCAACAATGATACGACCCTCTGTAGCTTGCTCTGCCAAGAAACTGCTCTCCCTACAAACGTGAACATAAACCCCGATGTAGAATACCTGGAGTCTATGTCACCTGCCATATCTGCATCTGTGTAGCCCTCTATCACAGGTTTTTCATCACCATAGCATAGACTTAACCTGGATGAGCCTCTTAGATACTGTGGTATCCATTTCACCACTGCCCAATGCTCTTTGGCAAGATTGGCAAGATACCGGCTGACAACATGAACCGCATATGCTATGTCTGGGCGTGTACACACCATAGCATACATCAAACTTCCTGCAGCTGACGTGTAGGGTATCTTCTACATCTCTTTCACCTCTGCCTTCGTCTTGGGACACTGCCTGTCGCTCAATCTGAAGTGACCATCCAATGGAATACTGACCAGCTTCGCTGCATTCATATTGAACCGCTCTAGGACTTTCTCAATATACCGCTCTTGTGACAACCAAAGCTTCCTGCTGCTTCTGTCACGGGTTATCTTCATTCCTAGGATTTGTTTAGCCAGACCCAAGTCTTTCATTGTAAAAAACTTACCCAACTCCTGTTTCAGCCTGTCGATCTTCTTGATGACTTTTCCCATGATGAGCATATCATCAACGTATAAGAGCAGAACTATGAAATCACCATTTGAGAACTTGCGCGTGAACACATAGTGGTCTGACTCCGTTCTGTCATACCCATTGTCACGCCCCACACCCGAAAATCGAATTCACATGAATCCCGATTGCCGAATCCGGTACCGACATCCTCCGTAGTGCCCCATTCTCGGCTCCTGGTAATCAAATGCCAGATTTCGATCCTGGGATCCTATAAGGAGGATTTTCAGAATAATTTTTTTTTGTAATGGAGCATAACCACAAGCATAACCAAGTCACAAAACAACACCACCACATATCCACTATATCAAAATCTTTTAAGTACAATGCGAAAAGGAAAATACAAGATGATCAAAAAGCTCCAAAAGGTCCTGATACGCGCTCCTGCCTAAGCGTTGTTGCTGTCCAATGCTACCTGCACGCAACTGTCGTGCATAAGCTTACAAAAGCTTAGAGGGTGGTGTAAGGCAAACGCCAAGTGTACAGTATCAGAGTAGTGCGAAAGTATGCGGTAAGTCCATGAAGACAATCAACCATACCAAGGCTATGTATTGTGAGGCATTATGCGAGGTATGAATGTCATCGGCCACACCAATGCAATGCAAGGCCTACATAGCCGAATGTCATATGCGAAATACAATCCAAGCAAGTCGGTACTCATCAAGTACATGTATCGGTACAGTTCCTCTCTGGATATCACCGAGGTCTAATACACTTCGCAGTGACTACCACCTCCCTAGCTGCACAGTCAAGTAAGCAGAAAAGACCTCACTATCCGCCTGACCAGTAGTATGTTAATACCTACTCGGCTCGTCGATAGCGGACTCATTTGTGAGCTGGTCAAACTCAGCTTAGCTTATAGCCCCCTCACTCAGGCGGATAAGGCCACACCCCCTTCCAATCGACCACGACACAGTGGAAGACGTGGCCTACTGGTATTCGACACTCAGGCACTCGTGTATCCACTCGGTCTAGATGTTAGAGCATCTCCTGTTACCAAAAAGGTTCTGGGACTTTCACTCAAGGACATCCTAAGTGCCCACAATGCTAGAATAAGTATTTTCGGTATTCAATACAGCCATCCACGATGTACCTGTGGAGCCACGGCCCTGATGTCTCTAGGGCGTGCAGTGATCAAGTCACACGTATGCGAGATGCATGAATCACGCCGTCAAATCATGCAGAAATCCAACGCGTACTGCGCGATCATGTGGGGCACTCCGTCTCATAACGGGTCTCATAAGTGGTCTGCCCAATGGCATATGTTATGATCAGTCATTACTTAAATCAAGCATACACATGATGCGTATGGGCATGAGTCATGAAATTATACTAAGCATGTTATAAAGCGACAAATAGTAATGAGTATGGGCCTATCAATGGACCCTAAGGAGATTTACAATGCGGACATTTAACCAACATTGTACTTACAATGTGGACGTCAAACCAACATTGTTCCTTAGGCACGGCCCGCCATAAATATCATTACATGAACCATGAGAAACGTACATTGCAATGGACCCTAAGGACATCCGTTGGGCCTCGACCCATGGGCCTTAGATACATTAAATGGGTCGTATCACATGGGCCTTACATTCATCAAATGGGTTGCATTAATGGGCCTCACCAATGAGCCTTATGTACATTGTAATGGTCCATGACCCATGGGCCTTAAAATACATCAAAGTGGGCCTCACAACTTGGGCCTTATATGCATCAAATGGGCTTAATCTTATGGCCTTATCAAATGGGCCTAATTCCCATAGGCCTATATATATTAAATGGGCCGGATTCCATGGTTATTATATATGTCAAATGGGCGGAAACCCATGGACATTACATATGCCAAATGGGCTCAATCCCATGGGCATTACATATGCCAAATGGGCTTAATCCCATTGCCTTAGATGTGCACCAAGGTGGGCCTAATCATTTGGGCTTTAGATATATACCAAGGTGGCTTCAATGGATGGCTACAATTAAGTCAATCATGGGCGCTAAATACATACCAAGGTGGGCCCATTTGAACCATAGATCTGCCTCATTTTTAGCTATTAAAATGAATGGACGGTTAGGATACAACTCATGCATCATGGTGGGGGGTCCACTAGCCGTCCAGCAGCCCAGCTCATGGCTGGACGACATAGATAAAACACATACATCAGAAGGGCCCACCATGGATGATGGCATGAATCAAACACATACACCGTGGTGGGTCCCACCCTGCCAACACACGCACTCCATGGGACCGCCCCCACCAGGGACCTCAAGTGTTGGAACGAGGTATCTCCACTCAGTCCGCCAGTGGGACTGGTGTGGAGAGTGGGTGCCACGTGGGGCCCACCATAATGTTTATTTTCCATCCAGCCCGTCCATTAGGTCACGCAGACCTGAATGAAGGGTAAAAATAGATTTCAGCTTGATCCAGAACCTCTGTGGACCCCAAAAAAAGGGTTTCAATGGTAGAATTCAATTAACACTATTTCTTATGGTGTGGATCACCTGAGATCTGAATCATGCTCATTTTTGGAGGGGGGGCACGTCAGTGGGTGGCCCACCTAATGAACGGTGTGGATACCCAACATACATCATGGTGGGGCCCATGGCCAGGCTGTGGGCTGCCTGGCGTCCCCCCACCAGCAAGCCGCAGGCGCTGCCTGCGCCGTCTGCAGCAGCAGACGCTGCTCCTTCCCTTCTTTTTTTTTGAAAAAAACTATTTTTCGATGGTTTTTCATACCTGGGGCCCACACATGATGAATCCACTCCAGCCGTTAGATTCTACGGCTCGAAACAGTCTAAATGAGCCCCATATCCGATTTTTTGTTGGCGTATAAAACGACCAAAGCATATTTCAATGGTGGTAGTACTGTTTTCAACGCTATGGCCCACCGGATACTCTGATCAACCTCATTTTTCGGCTCAACGCCTAAAATGAGTCAGGGAAGAGGATGGACGGCTTTGATTGAATACATACATCACTGTGGGGCCTTTACAAGTAACCCACCCCAAATTAAAAGACAAAGCTGAAATTTTTATTTTTTTATCCAGTTGACGTCCAGCGTCCAGGACGCTGGACGGTTTACTATATTATTATTTTTTTTATTTCTTTTTCTACATGTACACAACACATCTGATGGTGGGCCCCACCTTCAGACGATCCAGGTGGGCCACCATACATATGAATTGTGTGGATAAAACATGCATAAATGTGGGGTCCATCCGACACCTCATAAAATAGGAAAAAGAAAGAGAGAGAGAGAGAGAGAGAGAGATTGAGTGACACACGTGCATGGAGGGACCCCGGCACTATGGGCCCTCCGTTTCAACCATCCAAACATACATCAATGGGTCCCATTGTATATGGGTCATTCAAACAAAAGATCAACGGTGGAGATCCCTCTCCATCCAAAATGAACGGTCTATATGACCTCTTAATGCAAGAAAAATAAACATCATGATGGGGTCCATGGAGAATGGCCCCATCATGGAATGATTTGATGATCAAGATGGGCCATCGGCCACATCTTAGGGACCCAAGTGAGATCCAAACCATTGATTGGTTGGCCTCACTTGGCCCTTCTTAAAAATATGAAAATTAGACTATGGAGGCACCCACCACTTGATCTTCTTGGTCCGTTGGAAAGCTACTCTCCTAGAGCTTCACTTTCATGGTGGAGATGGGAAATGGATGGCTAGGATGATGGGTTTTGGAATGGAAAAGTGGGCCACCAAAATCACTTTTCTCATGGGAAAATCTTGGACGTGTGGACCCTCTTAGTTGTTTGGAATTGTGAAGAGAAATGAGAGAGAGAGAGAGAGAGAGAGAGAGAGAGAGAGAGAGAGTTTATAAGAGGGATGTGAGGTGAGTGATGGAGTGATGTGAGTGGTACTTGACATGTAAGGTGGTGTAAGAGAGAGAGGGAGAGAGTTGACTTTAGGTAAGGGTGATGTAAGAGAGGTATGGTTGCTTGTACTTGACATAAAGTGATTGATGGGTGATTGATTAATGAGATTGATTTGACACTTTGTAGAGATTCTCTTGGAATTTGCGACGCGCAGTGTTTTCTCAAAATAAACGCCGACCCACATCTCTTATCAGGGTATCGGATCGGTACATGAGTTGCGGCGTTGGAACCGCGGCGACGGTGCGGTCGCAATGATACAAGTCTTGGATTAAGCCGACTCAAATGTATAGGATACGACTTACGGTCGTGCGCAACGTCGACTACAGGTTGCGGATTGCTGAAATTTGGCGAGAAGGATCGCGGGAAGCAACGGAACAGTACGAATTAGGATATGGATCTTACACCCATGCTGTAATATGAAAGAATCGAACTTCTTATACCATTTTTGTGGAGCTTGTTTCAGCCCATACAAGCTTTTTCTCAGCCTACACACTATATGCTCCTTGCCCTTGACTTCAAACCCCTCTGGTTGGTGCATGTAAATCTCTTCTTCCAGATCACTATAGAGAAAGGCAGTTTTAACATCTAACTGCTCTATCTCCAGATCCATGCTAGCCACCAACCCAAGCAACACCCGTATGGATGTCATCTTCACCACTGGTGAGAATATCTCCTCGAAGTCTATGCCTTTCCTCTGACCGAACCCTTTTACCACAAGTCTGGCCTTGAACCTCGTTTGTGAATTCTTCTGCTCAACCTTCGTTCTGAACACCCACTTGTTGCTCAAAGCTTTCTTATCCTTAGGCAGTTTCACCATGTCATAGGTGTGGTTCTTATGCAAGGATTTCAACTCCTCTTGCATAGCTTTCAACCACTCCTCCTTATGCTTATTGGCTAGGGCCTCAGAATAATCTTCTGGCTCTCCCCTATCAGTCAGCATAATGTACTCATGTGTCGAGTACCTCTTGGACACTTGTCTGTCCCTAAATGACCTCCTCACCTGTGGCTCACTAGGTGGATCAAGTGGGGGCTTCTCTCCTGGTCCTTCTTCTGAAGGAACTCCCTCATCCTCTGCACCTTACTGTACTCCCCCGTCATCAGGCACCACGGGAGGCATAATCAGATCCATGTCCTCTAGCTCACCTGAACTAGGCTAGTTCTTGTCTGGCTTACCAATGTCTTTTATAAAATGATCTTTAAAGAAAACCACATCTTTGCTCCTAATGAGCTTCTTCTCGGTCGGATCCCACAATCTGTACCCAAACTTTTCATCACCGTACCCTAAGAACACACACTGTCTGATCTTCATATCGAGCTTGGACCTCTCGTCCTTTAGTATGTGAATAGATACCCTGCATCCAAATACCCCGAATGACTGTACGATGGATCTTGTCCAGTCCACACCTTCTCAGGTACTTCTCCATTCAACGGGGCTGATGGAGACCTGTTTATCAGATACATCACTGTGTGCATTTCTTCTCCCCAGAACCTCTTGGGTAACTTCGCATGGGATAACATGCATCTGATTCTCTTAACAATGGTGTGATTCATTCGTTCAGCTACACCACTATGCTGGGGGGTCTTGGAAACCGTCTGTTCATGCCGTATATCCAGGGACTTACAATACTTATGAAAGTCACCAATGAATTTACCACCATTACTAGTGCGGATGCACTTCAATGATCTACTCGTCTCTCTCTCGACCATAGCATGAAACAATTTAAACACACTAAAGACTTCGTCCTTGGATTTCAAAGCATAAACCCAAACCCTCTTAGATGCATCATCTCTAAAAGTAACAAAGTACAATGCCCCACCTAAGATTTTTGTCTTCATAGGACTACAAACATCAAAATAAACCAAATCTAATGCATGCACTTTATTAATATGAAAAGCAGATTTAACAAATAAAACTCTATGTTGTTTCTCTAATAAACAATCAAGACAGGTTTTGAGAGGTGTACCTATCACATCTGGAAGGAGTCGCTTCCTCGCTAGTAGCTGAAGCCCTTTTTCACTCATGTGCCCTAAACGCCTGTGCCACATGTCAATAGCTGAATCTTCCGCTGCATTCAACCCACCCTTGCATACACTGACACTTTCCTTGTACAGGGTCCAGTCCACACCTTCTCAGGTACTTCTCCATTCAACGAGGCTGATGGAGACCTGTTTATCAGATACTTCGCCGTGTGCATTGCTTCTCCTCAGAACGTCTTGGGCAACTTTGCATGGGATAACATGCATCTGATTCTCTCAACAATGGTGCGATTCATTCGTTCAACTACACCCTTATGCTGGGGGGTCTTTGGAACCGTCTGTTCATGCCGTATACCCAGGGACATGCAGTACTCATGAAAGTCACCAATGTATTCACCACCATTACCAGTGCGGATGCACTTCAATGATCTACCTGTCTCTCTCTCGACTATAACATAAAACAACTTAAACACACCAAAGACCTCATCCTTGGATTTAAAACCATAAACCCAAACCCTCCTAGATGCATCAACTATAAAAGTAACAAAGTACAATGCCCCACCCAAGGTTTTTATCCTCATAGGACCACAAACATCAAAATAAACCAAATCTAATGCATGCACTTTATTAACATGAGAAGTAGATTTAACAAATGAAAATCTATGTTGTTTTCCTGATAAACAATCGAGACAGATTTTGAGAGGTGTACCTGTCACGTCTGGAAGGGGCCGCTTTCTCGCTAGTAGTTGAAGTCCTTTTTCACTCATGTGGCCTAAACGCCTGTGCCACATTTCAATAGCTAAATCTTCCGCTACGTTCAACCCACCCTTGTATACACTGACACTTACCTTGTATAGGGTGCAACACTTCTTTCCTCTGGCTACGATCAACGAACCCTTGATGAGCTTTCAATGCCCACCAGCAAACCTGATTTCATAGCCATCATCATCCAGCCTTCTCGTCGATATCAAGTTGAGGCGAAGGTCTGGGATATGCCTCACATCCCTGAGAACCAATGTGCAGCCCATATCGGTCTTCACACAAATATCACTAACTCTTACGATCTTTGATACGCTAGAATTTTCCATCTTTACGGTCCCATAGTGGCCTGACTTTTAGCTTGTGAAGAAGTCTCTGCGTAGAGTCGCATGAAAAGAAGCCCTCGAGTCTATCACTCAGTCGGTGTCTTGACTCGTAGCCGTGAGACATACATCATGATCTGTAGAAAGAATAACTACAACATCGCCATCTGAAGCGACCGCAGTAGAATCTGATTCATCTTGCTTCTCCTTTTCTTTTCCTTTCTTGTTATTTTTAGCCTTATGACATTCATACTTATAGTGACCCTTCTTGTCATAATTTCAGTATTCAACATCTTTTCTGTTACTCGACTTGCCTCTTGATTTATCTCGGGCCTTGCCGCCCTTCATGTTCTTTCCTTTCCCCCGTTCCTGTGTCACAAGGGCTTCTTGCTGAGTAGACCCCTGAGACTTCCTCCTTGTCTCTTCATTGAAGAGACAGCTAGTAACCTATTCCATGAATATCTTTTCCATCTGGCACGGAGTTACTTAGAGACACCACCAATGTCTCCCAACTGTCAGGCAATGAACTAAGCAAAAGCAAAGCCTACAATTCATTATCTAGGACCATCTTCATAAAAGAGAGTTGGTTTACTATATTGCTGACCTCATTCATGTGCTCAGCCACAGAACCACCATTCTTGAACTTGAAATTCACAAGTCGCCTTATCAGAAAAATATTATTACCGACTGTCTTCCTCTCATACAGCCCTTGTAATTTCAGCCATAGGCTAGCGGCTGAGGTTTCCGTAGACACATGGTGGAACACAGTATCATCCAGCCATTGTCTAATAAACCCTACCGCCTTCTGGTCCAACTTCTTCCAATCTTCATCAGGCATATCCTTGGATTTTGCTGATATGCCTAAAATTGGAGAGTATAGGTCCTTACAATAAAGCAAGTCCTCCATCTTAGCCTTTCATATGGTCCAGTTAGAACCATTGAGGCTAATCATCCTTGATGAATCACCTTCCATAATTCTAAACTGATCTTACCCGTTCAATGAACTTAACGCTCTAATACCACTTTGTTGGGGGCCTTGCACAAAACCTTAGGATCTAGCCTCCCAAACAAACTAGAATTATGAGATAATAATTGCAATGAAATAAATCAAAGCAACAATCACACACTACACAAGAAATTTTTACGTGAAAAATCCTCAAAGAGGTAAAAACTACGGGACCTCATCTAGATCAACAATCCACTATGAAGTAGAACGTTACAACCTTTGTCACTCACGCAGGAGTGGATAAGAAATAAGAGAATAAAGGAAAAACAGAGGGATCTCACCGATCACGAGGACGCAGAAGCGCTGAGACGATAGCTCCCTTCCACAAGCTTCCTCTCTCTTTTCACTTACACTCTCACCTTTGATATCCCTAAACCCTTTAGGGAACCCTCTTGTACTTTTCTTGTACTGAGAAATACCCTAGGAACCCCTAGTTATAGTTTTAGGAAACTCCTTTCCGCATCCCAGTTGCGAAAGGACTTGCGACACAAAATCCGCACAAAATCGCAGAATAAATTTGCGTTGGTTCGACCGGTCGTGGACCTCCTATGACCGGTCGAGCACCTCCTACGACCAGTCGAGCACCCTTAAAAAAAATAGTCCAATCGCTGGACTTTGGGTCGAGTTACGACTCGACTTCCACGACTGGTCGTACCAACCTTCGACTAGTCGAGTAGGGCCTACAACCGGTCGAACACGGGGCAAAAATCCCATTAGACAATCTGTTTCTATGGCTACTCTATAAGATCTCACATATTCTTTGTTTCTTGAGATTAGTTAGCTTTCTAAGCAATCCTCTATCCAATCACCAGCCTCCACCCATTTTAGAGTCTGGAGATTAAGCCAACAGTGACGTCTGACTGATGGACGTCCGACTATTCTTTTAGACCTGAAACCGTTACTTTTTATAATTCCTGAGCCAACATCCACATGCCTTAATTGTTGCATCTTCCAAATACAACTGGGTATGATGATGCCTGGACCTCCTTCTACATGCAGCGTTTCTAGACTGCGAAGATTGCAGATGGATGATGGGAGGTTTCTTGTGAATTTACTCATCCTGAAGCCAAGGTATCTCAAGTGGATCAGTTTACATATTTCGTTTGGAATCTTTACCAATGATGGGGTAGATACATCAAAATGTAACACCCTAACCAAACTAAATCACTGTAAAGAAACTCCTCTTGCTTTTTTCCAACCATTCACTGTCTAAAGTGAAGCATGATACAGAATGAAGGTATTGGTTGGCGTGATTTAAAGAAGTGTACCTGCTAGTGGCATGATGAATAACAACCCGGCGTGCTTTCGATGGAGAGAGAGTATTTGTATCTCCACGATGAACGTCGAGGAATTTATCTTCCTTGGCTTTTGAAATTGAGAGTTCAAGTAAGAGATCATGGATACGACATCTTTTCACCCTGCCAATGCAATTTCTTTTCGCTACTTGAATCAGACTTCTATGGATCAGTTCTTCAAGGCAATCTTTTGCAGCTTCCTCCACCGTTTCGTCCCCTATTGGCTCTACAAATCCTTCTGCAACCCACATATGAATCAATTTCTTAGCTCTAATCTCATGGTCTTCTGGAAAAACACTGAAGTAGAGAAAGTATGGCTTCAAATGGTAGGGTAGATCTTCATAGCTTAAAGCTAATATGTTTACGATTTGAGATTTATCATCAACGGATTGTGAGCTAATTCTCTGGAGTACTTTCCCCCACTCGTTTGGATCCTTTGCTTTCCTTAATAGTAAGCCCCCAATGAAAACAATAGCAAGAGGCAAACCATGACATTTTTTCACAATCTCTTCTCCCAGCTTCACTAAATTTTGCGGGTAATGGATGCCCTGCTCTAAAAATGTTTTCTTACAAAATAATTTCCATCCCTCTTCATCTCCTAAGAGCTGCAACTCGTGGGGAGAGCTTCGTGCATCTGCATATGAAGCTACATCTCTATTGCAAGTGGTGAGTAGGACTTGACTTCCCCTGTTCATATCTAGAAATGCAGCCACTAAAGAATCCCATGCTTCAGTATTCCATATATCGTCCAACACCACAAGATATCTTCTGTCCTTCAAATGATTGAAAAGATTTTCCCTAATTTGAACATCATTCATTTTCTCCACCATTTGAAGCTCTTCTTTAGTAAGAGTCATGAAGACTTTTATAAGGCTTTGCAAAAGATCTCTCACCACATATTGTTGAGATACAAAAACCCAAGCACAACAATCAAAATGTTTCTTAACAGCCTCCTTGTTATACACTTTAATTGCAAGAGTGGTCTTACTAAGACCACCCATTCCAACTATAGAAACCACACAACGTTGTGAATCACCATCGATCAACCGTGCCACCAGTGTCTTTATTTCTTCATCAAAATCGACGATTTCTGTCTCTCCAAATAGAGGAGAAGTTTTCCTTTGCCTTCATAAACTTTCACCCACAGAACTACTTCCTTCTCCCACATCTTTAATGCCATAAGTCAGCCAACTTGCAGAGATCTCCCCTATTTTATTCTTTATCTGTTCAATTTCATTGCGGATCTTACGTGAGCCAATAAATTGATGGACGGGCACCATTTGAAGAAACTGATGAACCCACTTCTCCTATGTTGTTCTATTTTGAGTATGAAGGTGTCGATGACGTCTTCTGCATTATAAGCAACATCTCTTATGTTCACCACCCAATTCTTCACTCTTGTATCACTTCTTTGTTTTGTGTCTACATCTTTCAAGAAGCACTGCAGTCACCTTAATTCTCTCTCGACCCACTTGACCTTATCACACACTTCATAGAGTGAAACTGCCTCTTGAACCAGGAAAGCGTTGAGTTTTCTTACGGCTAACGAAACAACGGCTTCAGCAGACATCTTAGCCTTGATCTCTCTCTCTCTCTCTCTCTCTCTCTCTCTCTCTCTCTCTCTCTCTCTCTCTCTCTCTCTCTCTCCTTCTCACTAGAAACTTCAATCACTTGTTCAAAACTTACTGATGCATAATGAGACTTAGTCAACCACTCCCTCATTTAAAAAAGAATGCATAACATTGCATCGGTTCATTTTAAATAATAATAATAATAATCCCAGCCCTCTTGTTTCGTACACTGAGAACCACCTAGATGAGTGGACTTGCCCAATTTGTTCTGTATGAGTACCTACCATGGTTAAGTAAACGAAGCCATGCATCTGATGGCTGATATTATGGATGGAGATTCCAAATTGGAAAATTGTAGCACCTTGAATCTTATCAATGTTCTCCAAACCTTCAAATCAACAGATTGGATAGAAAATAAACATTATTTGGTAAACTCTATGGGGCCCACAGTGATGTGTGTCTTCTCTACATGGTTCCACTACAAGAAAGTAGGCCTTTAGCCTCAATTTTTTAGCCTCGGTTCAAAAAAAGGAGGCTAAATATGGTTTTTAGCCTTGGTTGTAAAGGATCTGAGGTTAAAAATTCACTTTTTACCTCGGTTGATGAGAAATTGAGGCGAAAAGTCTGCACTTTTGCCTCAGTTGGTGAGCAACTGAGGCTAAAAGTCTGCCTTTTTGCCTCAGTTGTTGAGAAATTGAGGCTAAAAGTCTGCCCTTTTACCTCGGTTGGTAAGAAATTGAGGCTAAAAATCTGCCCTTTTGCCTCGGTTGGTGAAAAACTGAGGCTAAAAGTCTACCTTTTGCCTCGGTTATTGAAAACTGAGGCTAAAAGTCTGCCCTTTTTCCTCGGTTGGTGAGAAACTGAGGCTAAAAGTTTGTCCTTTTGCCTCGGTTGGTGAGCAACTGAGGCTAAAAGTCTGCCCTTTTGCCTCGGTTGGTGAGCAACTGAGGCTAAAAGTCTGCCCTTTTGCCTCGGTTGTTGAAAACTAAGGCTAAAAGTCTATCCTTTTGCCTTGGTTGGTGAGCAACTCAGGCCAAAAGTCTGCTCTTTTACCTCAGTTGGTGAGCAACTGAGGCCAAAAGCCTGCCTTTTTGCCTCTGTTGTTGAGAAACTGAGGCTAAAAGTCTGCCCTTTTGCGTCGGTTGGTGAGCAACTGAGGCCAAAAGCCTGCCTTTTTGCCTCGGTTGTTGAGAAACTGAGGCTAAAAGTCTGCCCTTTTGCCTTGGTTGGTGAGAAATTGAGGCCAAAAGTCCGCCCTTTTGCCTCGATTGGTGAGTAACTGAGGCTAAAAGTCTACCCTTTTGCCTCGGTTGGTGAGTAACTGAGGCTAAAAGTCTGTCCTTTTGCCTTAGTGAGCAATTGAGGCCAAAAGTCTGCCTTTTTGCCTCGGTTGTTGAGAAACTGAGGCTAAAAGTCTGCCCTTTTGTCTCGGTTGGTGAGAAACTGAGGCCAAAAGTCTGCCCTTTTACCTCGGTTGGTAAGCAATTGAGGCCAAAAGTCTGCCATTTTGCCTCGGTTATTAAAAACTGAGACCAAAAGTCTACCCTTTTGCCTCTGTTGGTGAGAAACCGAGGCCAAAAGTCTGCCCTTTTACCTCGGTTGGTGAGCAACTGAGGCTAAAAGTCTGCCCTTTTGCCTTAGTTGGTGAGCAACTGAGGCTAAAAGTCTGCCCTTTTGCCTCAATTATTACAAAGAGTATTTAGCTTAATTTACTTGTATCATCTTATTAATAAGAACATGATCAATGGCTGTCCCTGTCTTATCTTAGGAAATGATCTTCAAGGGCCTTATCATGGGATTGTCTTCATGATCCAAAATCTGCACACGCGTACATGAGAAAACGTGTTAGCAAAACCTACTGTTTATGTCCATAATAGCATGAGAAATGTTCACCTACAATGTTCACCAAATTGTAAGAGCATTGTTTCAAAAAATGCAAATGCTTAAAATTTTTTACTAAAAAATAAGAATTATTTATGATGGTTTTCTTGGGTATTCATTTTGTACAAGTGGGGTCTGCAGTCCAGCAATCGAGACCATTTTTTTGATTTGGAAACCCGTGGATGGATCATGCCCAAAAAATCCCACATAAGAAAATCCTAACCACCAATTTGTCCTTTCCCTTTGAATGTCGATCATTACTATGCTTCTTTTCTTAATCGTCTATTCTCAGATCAAATTAAGATCAGGATTGTCCCATTAAAGATAATTTTGAATCATGTTCCATCCATAGTAGATCTCACCAGATCAATTGTTTAGATCACTAAAAAGGAATACCCAAGCAAGCTTTTCACATCGTCAAGTGGAGGATATTATATATATAAAAGAAGTGAAAAAGGTCAAAAGAAAATGGAGGGCTTTGATAACTCGAAAATGAACTCTACTTTTTAGCCTCAGTTACATGGGAATCGTGGCCAAAAGTCTACTTTTTAGCCTCCGTTGCATAAGAACCGAGGCTAAAAGTCTACAATTAAGAATATTTTTAAAAAAAAAATGAGAATATTAAAAGAATTAATAATTTGACAATTGTGAAAAAATTGAGAATTTTGAAAAAAATAAATTGAAAGTTTTGAAAAAGATTTGAATTTTGAATTTTTTAAGAACTAATTTTTAAAAAAAATTTTGAGAACTTTTAAAAAATTAAGAATTTTTTTTTGAAAAATTAAGAATAAAAAAATGATAATTATGAAAAAGTATGATTTTTTTTTTTTTTGTAATTGAGAATTTTTAAAAAATTAAGATTTTTGAAAATTTTTGAAAAAAAATTAAGAATTTTAAATTTGAGAATCTTGAAAAAAATTGAATTTTTTTTTAAAATTGAGAAATTTTAAATAATTAAAAATTTTGAAAAAAAAATAAAAAAAGTTGAAATGAAATCGGACTTTTTAGCCTCGGTTGCATAGGAACCGAGGCCAAACGTCTACTTTTTAGCCTCGGTAGCATAGGAACCGAGACCAAAAGTCTAATACCGAAATATAAATTCACAGGCGCACTGCTTCTCCCCCCCCCCCCCCCCCCCCCCCCGACTCATTTTCTCACTCACCGAGCGAGCGAGCGAGAGAGATCTTCGTTCTCTTTCTAGGATTTTCCCCTGGTATTTTCACACCAAGATCGTCCCTCCTTTTTTTTTTTGCTTAGAAAACCCTATCTCCGGCTCCTCTTCCTATACTGAGATTCTCCAACGCCGCTGCCTAGCGTAGTTTTCGCTGAAGCAGCTAAAGCAAAACCCTTCCATTGCAGCGGAATCCATTGCTCAGACTGCAAGAGACCTCCTGCCGGAGGTCTTTGGGATGGAGACTCCGCCGGAAAAGCCCCGGGGTCGGGTTCTCCCATCCAGATGTTCAGCAGATGGCGATGCTGGAGCTCGGACCCTCTCGAGCATAATGCAGAAACTATCCAAGGGAGACGAACTTGAAAGCTCGCATGATCGGTATGAATTTTCATTTCTTTAGTCGGTGATAGGGTTTCTGCTTTGAGATGATTGTAGATTTAGCATTTCTGAAGGTTTGTGATTGTTTATGGGGGTTCATACATGCTGTTGAATTTGAATTTGAGTGCGGATTACAGAAAAAGGAATTTGTTTCAAATCTAGATTGTTAATATTTTTAGTTTGTTCACATGAATTTGATAGCGCCGATTTGGGATACGTCTGTTCTCACTGAAAACATGGAGGGCAAAATCAACTGGCCTCTAGAACGGTCCAAGGCCTATTTCTTATTATAAAATAAATAGGCCAATATAGGGTGAGCTCTGTGTTCACTCCCCAAGTGCAGGGTTGTGATGTAGTAATAACTCGGTAAGACCGAAGTCGAATCCCAAGGGACTGAAACTTGTACGTTGTCTAAAACTAACTAGAACTAGAACTAGGCTAAGATGAATTCTAAATCAATTAGCAATGGTGTAATACTTATAGAATAATTAATCTAAAACTTAGGAAACAAATCAGAGATAGGAAACTAGGGATTCAGAGGATCCACTTATAGAGATCAGGGAGAACTTATGCTTGCCTCAAAAATTATGGAATTTACTGAACTGTCGTTGATCTAGTTTTCAAAGAGATGAAAGGTGTATGAATTAGAATGGATTCCATCACCAAACCATGCCCAAAGACTATGGCAAACAACAGAATCAAACTAATTACCACCCAATCACATGTATGCAAGTTAGGAAGGGTACCGTCATCCAACCATGCCCAGGAGACTATGGTGAACAACAGGACGTCCTGACGTCATAAACATGAAAAGAAAATAGAAATATTCAAGGCATCGCAGACCCATTGTAATTTCAGTCACAACAGACCATTTAGAACTAAAAAATATTTCCATAATAATCAACTAAAATCAACGTCGATTCATGAATTAAAATTAAACTAAAATAAAATCTCCCATCTCACTACAAGCTTCACCTCTTAGCCCTAACTAGGAGGTTTAGCCAGACATGGATGGCTAAATCTCTACAATTGAATTAAACTAAAAAATAAAAAAGAAAATACTCTTCTTTTTTTTTCCTTCTGCTTCACGTCCCTGCCCGAGCCTCCACGTCTCTCTTTTTCTTCCTTCCTAGCCTGAATGAATGCTTCCCACGTCCAAAACCTCCTTTTATAGCTGCTGGAAGGCTGGAGTCAGTGACAGAGTTGTAGCAGGACACGGAGTGTAATTTTCGCAGCCAAGTTCGGTGCCTCGAAACACGCCACTTTCCTAGCTCAAATTCCAAAGAAACACCGTCCCTTAGTACTTTCTTGGGTCCTCTACATGATAGACGGTTCAGATCTGCCATATGATCAAAGATGGTGGGTCAAAACCGCCTGGAAAAGTCAGTTTTCGCGGATGTGCGAAACCTTTCGCACCACTTCGTTGTTGTGATCGGTGGGCCCCACAGAAGCATTTTCTGGAAAATTCACCCTGTCCATCGGATTCAGAATGAAATTTCAGTTAAGAATGGGTGGTTTTGAACATCAATTGACGTGGTCCAGAGAAGAAATCACAGAAGGATCAGTTTTGAACGTTACCGGGCAGCCCTTTTGTGGCCTCTGTATCTCACACGTGTGCACGCATGGGTGCAAAAGGTCAGCATGGTTTTGTAGTTCTCGAAGCCCTCTACACGGTGGACAGATCAGATCGGTCATACGAGCAATGGGTGGGGCCCACTACCATCTGCAAAACGGACGCCGGTCGGTTACGCGACCGTGAAAATTTTCATTTTTTTTTTTTTTAAAAGCTGATGCGGGTCAGCGCTTGCGCTGACCGATCAGTTGGTCCGGTGCACATCGTATGCACGTACATGTGTAATGTACACACCATGTATACGGGCCCCATTGTAATGTGTTTTAGAAATCCAATCCGCCCATTCTGTTCCTCACATTATTTTACCCGTTGAGAACAATTATCAAGCATATCCAGCTGGCGGGTGGGCCCCAAATTGAAGATTGATGGGCTGATCTGCCCGTTAGGCCACTTCCGCAATGATCCAATGGATGATTTTTGACGTGTACGGTTAATTTATGGTCATCAGGCCACGTATGAAGTTTCGAGCCGAACCGATATTGGAAACCCCGTGATCTTGCGTTCTGGATGCGTTTCAAGCCACTTGAGCTTCAATTTCTTAGTTTTCTCGGATTTCTGACCATGTATATCTGTCAATCTTGGTCCCCTGGAGTGTGTCCCTTACCTTTGGTGTCATCAGATCGTTAAATCTCAACTTTTAACGTCCTTTTTCCATCCATGCTTGTAAAATCAAACTGCAACATAAACACGATTGAATCAGCCGTTAAGCACTATTATGCTCGTAAATTCGGACAATAGTTGGGGTTTAATATGCACTATTTGACCCTCAATACTCTGTTCAGTCCAAATCAAATAGATAGGTTTTTTTCAGTAACTGTTTTCTACTGGTTTTACATTGGTCTGATGAAAACAGATGAGTTCTTACCTTTACTTGACATCTTATTTATTTGTATAAAAATCAGGGGCTATCTTTCATGAATTTTCTCAATTGTTTGCTTGTAGATACTAATAAGAGTGTTAGGAAAGAAACCAATGCAAGAAGAAAGAACACAACAAAGATCTACATATGATAAAAAGGACTAAAAAAATCAAAAAGAGGCCAACACCTGCAAGCTGCATCCCTTTTCTGAAGTATTCAGACCCTCTTTCTAAGCAGACTTGCATGAAAAGATCCATGGAAAACCATTTTTTTGTATTGTTTATTATGATGAAAATGCTTTCTTTCAGTTTCTTTTGTTTTACAGAACAAAGGTATATTTCAGCAGTGGGTGATCCAGGCATGAGAAGAGATGGATTGAGAGTGGCATTTGAAGGCTGGAATTTTTGCAATGAAGTTGGCAATGAAATTCCTGAGATGGGAAGTCCTAGAGCAGCTGACTGTTTTGATTTCTTAAGTAAGCTTAAACAAACATTTATGGTTTCAAAAATCTATTTCAAGCTCAAAACCAACAGACAAAAATCTTCATGGTTTTTGTCTATGACTTAATACTGCATTTCAACATCCCAATAAACAGACCGAAAAAAAAAGAAGAAGAAGAAGAAGAAGAAGAAGAAAGAACTAGTCTCTTTCTGTGATGTCAAAACTGCATTTTAAACTCACAAGAAACATGCATGAAAAAAATCCTGTGGGTTCTTTACCAATTTCAAAACTGCATTTTAAGTCCAAAACAGATGGATGATGGAGCTTTCCTATTTCCTAGGATTTCAAAACTGAAAATGGCATGCAAAGAAAATTCTTCGTTGGTTTCTTACAATGATTTTATAACTGCATTTAAACATACAAAAGAAGCAATCTTCATGGGTTTCTTTCTACGACTTCAGAACTACATTTTAAGCCTAAAACAAACATGCAGAGAGAGTTTTCCATGGTGTTTTCTTCTTCATCTTCTTCTTTTTCTTCATATGAAATCCTCATCACAATCTTTGTTTCTCTTTCGATTGAGTAGATAATTCTTTGGAGCATAAAGTAACAGAAGAACAGGACAAACTTGGGGTAGGAAAATCATTCCCAAGTTTGAACCCAAAGGCTCTCAACAATCCAGACCTTAATGTGATCATTTGACATAGCTGTTCTTAAGGGAAAATCCCAACACATTAATCAGATATACTGCATTTTTACATACATGTATGGGTCATGCAGTTCAAACTTGGCAAGCTGACATTTAGTCAATTCATTTGCATAGGATGTCTTTTATATTCATGATACATTGTTACTAGATTCCATGTTCAGCATTTGTGATTTTGTTGCCTAATCATTTAACTCTTGTTAGCTATGAGTAAAGAGAAAAAAAGGAACTCCATCATTTTAGCTTTTATACAGTCATATTATAAAAAGAAAGAAAAGAAAAACTTATTGTGACCCACTTGTAAGTTATATCATGATGCTTCTGCCAATTTTTTGTTGTTGTTGTTCATATATGTCTCTCCCTTTTCTTTCACAATGTTATAATTCCAAAAGTCCTTTGGCATGATGTTTGGGTCACAAGAGAATTTGTTCTCCTACAGGAGATTGAATAGATTCAACCTTCTAATATCAGAAGTTGTATTTTGATTTTTGTTGTCTGACATGCACTAAATCTAACAGATAAATTTTTTAAAAAGAAAGAAAGAAAGACATCCGCATAACTTGTCCTAGCAAATGAATCCAATGATGGTTCAGTCTTGAATCATTTTCTTTGATGCGTCATTTTCCACATCCATGTTTTAGTTGCTCTCTATTAAAAGTAATGATTTTCATTGACTGATTATATGAAAATCTCATAGGTAATAGTTTGATTGGTTTGGTTTGAGATATAACTAAATAGCCTATGTTATGTTATCTGTTGTTTCATTTACCTTCTTTTGGTGATCTTAGAACCGGTTCTAAAACCCAGACCCAACTCCTGGCTGTATGATCAGATTGGTTCTGGATTGGAACTGGCCGGCGAAGTGGCCGTATCACTATAACACCCAGTTAGTTGAGCAGAAACAATTTGTAAAAGGAAAAAAAAAAGAACTATATTAGTCAAAGCTCATGCGCAGGACTTGAAAATCAAACAGTTTCACTATGCAAATAATGGAATACTTGTTATTTATTTATTTATTTCTATTTTTATGATCTTGGAACCCATTCCTTAGTCTTGACTCAATCTAGACTCATGCTGATCCGCTGAGTCAAATCTAGTTGGATGACAGGACGTGACTCATGGTGGCTTGAACCAAGTCACTCGCTGAATCACAGCAAGTTATATTAATAAAAAGTAAATGTGAAAGGAGTGAATAAAACCCACGAGCCTACAAAACAAAGAGACAGACTTTACCAATGCACGTTTCATGAAAACATATCCATTTTTTAAAATCACTATTCCTATTTCTAGCCACTTTACATATCTGCTGATATACATAATACTTTTAATTATGATTATTAAATACTAAGTCAAGTTTTCAAGTCAACCCGACCCAGCTGAACATCAATTCAATTCGAGTTTTCAGTTTTTTGAACTATGGTTCTAATACATGATTATGATTAACTAAAATGAGATGAACACATTTTCAGGCATCTACCAAACACACCCTAAACTTGTGACAATCTCAATGAATAAAATGTAAAACTGAAATGTGACCATGGCATGGCCACTTTGAGGGGAGTTTCTCCTTGAAATAAGCCACTTTCAAAGGAGGCTACCGTCCTTAGGAACTTATACTGATTCTAAAAGATGCCCATAATCTCACAGCAGTCTCTCATACATCAAAGCCACACTAGTACAAGAATGGTAATGGAAATTAAAACAGAGTTTATAACCCTATGAAAGAAAAAGGTTTTTCCAAAGCTACTAACATATGTTAAAGATACAGGTTACAAATGAAGAAAACTGATTCAGCCACAATTGAATGATTTAAAAAATGAAAAAAGAAAAAGAAAGAAAAGAAAAGAATTATAAGCTCAATTTAGTTCTCCAAGTACTTCCAATGACTTTCTTGGGTGTTGGGTCTTCTGGTCCTCTATCATGCTGTCCAGATGTGAAATACATCCATCCATTCCAAAACCCAACTAGAGTAGTTTTAACACGGAAAGGCAGCCTCCCTATGTCTGACCATTCCTGTAAATATACAAACCTCCAATCAGAGTTGTCATCATCATTTTTCATGATCACGACTTACATAACACAAGAAATTCCAGTCCAGAAACCAAGTGTTGCAACAATGTAAAGAGTTGTACATATACGTCTGACACTAATTTCTTCGTTATTGCTTTCTTTTTTGTCTTTGTAATTACATGGTGAGATCACCGACGACTGTTGTTCTGTGTTGCCAAAAAATGAATTTCAAGTGGTTCAATTTATATTTGTTTTTGACAAAGGCAGTGAACAACTATGGACAAAAAACTAAGGAATTCATGGCTCCATATACAAGGCTAGCATGTGTTTAGAACAGAGTACAAACAAAAAACATGTAAGCACGTGTTTAAAGTAGAGTGCAAACAAAAAACATGCACCTAAAATCAATCTCCTACAGGAAAATTTGACACAAGTTCTCAGTAAACAAGCTACATCTCACATTCTAAGACAATTACAAAAAGAAAAAGAGAGAGAGACTACAGACATCAGAGTTTTACAGTTGAACCAGAAGGTTGATTTCATCCTCTTGAAGCCTTAAACTGCCTTTCCTTCAAACCCAATGTTAGTGGGAAGGAAATGCAGCTGAAAGAAATGACAAACGCGTTGAAGCAATTTCCACGTCTTCAGAGATTTTACCCAAAATTCCAGCTGAAGGAAATGGCCAGGGTCGTATGATTCATGGTACATGGTGCCTTGTTTATATATATATATACATATATATATATATATATATATATATATATACACACACACACATATATATATATATATATATATATATATATATATATATATATATATATATATATATATATATATATATTGTACAACTCATATCTTGTTTTCTTCTTGTTCTTGTTCTTTCTTCTTATCTTCTCTGACTATCTAGAAATTTTCATAAATTTCATGTTTAAGAGTGAGCACATGCTCTGTGATTTATTTCACATCCACATGAAGACTGCAAAATTGAAGCAGCAGGTTCAACATAGAAGGCCTTTTTTGCATGCAATTGATTATGCACTTTGAAATTGAAGGGGCTAAGTGCTGATTTTAAGGCCAGATTGTTGACTTCAAATGAATGCACCTGTTGAAAATCAGTTAAAAAAGACTGTTTGGCTTGATCTTCTCATAACCTTGCTATTTAGATCTCCTTTGAGGGCTTGGAGTTTTCTAAATTGGATCTGTGATTGTTTTAGGAACATTTGATGGCATCTTGGAGCTTATGGTTCATGCAAGCAGAAGTCTGCCTAAAGCTATCATGATGATGATACCTGAGGCATGACAAAATGTTAAAAACATGGATTGTGATAGAAAAGCCTTATACGAATATTTTTCAGCTCTCATGGAGCCATGAGATGGACCTGCACATGTATCATGTAAAGTTTGTGCTGGAATTGCTTCATGCTTTAATGATTCTACATGTGACATGAGTATTTTGAACTTATATTTATTGTATAAATGTAGTTACTGATGGTCGCTATCTTAGAGTGACATTGGACCGGAATGGATTCCGCCTCGATCGCTTTTACATCATACATAGTGGATGCGTGATCATGGCTGGTGAGGTAGGTGTTGTAGACATCTGCCAGGAGATGTAGCTAGGAAAGGAAGACATCTTATCGGTCCAAAAGGGGGGCCCTTACTGAAACAGTTCATGTGCATTTGTATTTTGTTTTGAAAAAATTAAATAGACCATTAATTATTTTGTTGAAATTGTGTAGAATTGTTGTCTTGATGAATGTTAAATGGGTGAAATATGCACTGGTTCAATCATTTGTTGATTATGATATTGTTAGCTTTAGATGATAAAGAAATGAGGTCAAAAACCGAATTTAGCTTCGGTTGATGCCAAAAGAGGCTAAATCCATCTTTAGTCTCAGTTTTGCCTCAGTTACATAAACTGAGACTACAAGTCTTGTGGCTAAAGCTTTAGTCTCGGTTGTTGAGAACTGAGGTTAAAAATAGTTTTTGCTTCGATTGGAGGCAACTGAAGCTAAATTTGGATTTAGTCTCAGTTGGAAACAATGGAGGCTAAAATTTTGATTTAGCCTCATTTCGAGAAAACTGAAGCTAAAAAGATTCTTTTAGCCTCACTTGAAGAGCCGAGGTTATAAAAGTCATTTTAGCCTCGGTTACTAAAACTGAGGCTAAAACCTTTAGCCACGGGGGTTTCAACCTCGGTTTAGATAACTGAGGCAAAACTGAGGCTAAAGGCTTTAGCCTCAGTTTTTAACCTTTTTAGCCACAATTTTGAACCAAGGCTAAAGCCCTCTTTTCTTGTAGTGTCCATTCGTTTTAAAAGCTCGTTATAGAGCATGAGAACAAAATCGAATCATATCTAAAGTTCAAGGGTACCACAACAAAGAAAATAGTGGGAATTAATTGCTCACGGATGAAAACATTTTAAAGTTTACAAAAGTTTTATACCAAAGATGATTTTATTTTTATTTTTCATTTATAGTGATGTTTGTAACCTTATGACAAACAAACATCACTATAGATTCTAAGAAGATTTAAATAGTGGATATCATATTCCCATATTTTTCCTGTAGTATGGTCCACTTGAGTGGCTCCTTTCTAATGCCTCGGTGGTAGATTCACAGGAGTTTCAACACAATGTCATGGTTCAAGTACCCATTATAGGATATTAAAAAAAAAAAAAAAAAAGCCAATCTGATGTGAGTGCGTAGGTAGAAAGGTTCAATTTTAGGCCCATGCCCTGGAATAATTTAGAAAAAGGAAAGGGTAACGTTGATAAGACCTGTACATTCAAGGTGGGCCCTACATAGTTTACTCAGTATGCTATATGGGCTTCCAATTGACTTGCTTCCAGTCATTCTAAAATGCATTGCTCAGCTATGAAAGCAACTCAATTGGACGGTGGTTGCAAACAACAGCTGGACAGGCTTACTATGATGTATATGTTTTATCCACATTGCTTATCTATTTTGCTGATGAGGCAATGGGGATTAAAATCTCATCAGTAAAAACCTTCCTAAGAGTTGTCGAAATTTTGATCAAGCTGATATCTGTGCTTTTCATTCCTCCAATGCTACGTGACACTATAAATAGGTTGGACAGCAAATAAACATCACAATTAGGGCTGTACAAGAGTCGAGCTAGCTCGACAAGCTTGCTCGACTCAGCTCGAGTTAGCTCAGATTGACTCGGCTTGAAAGGATGACTCGGGGCGAGTCAAGCTTGTTTTCTAAAGCTCGAGTTGAGTTCAACCATGGTGCATTTCAACTCAACTTAGCTCGAGTAATATATTTTAATATATATATATATATATATATATATATATATATATATATATATATATATTAAATATGTATAATATGTTTAACTTTTTTTTTTTTTTTTAAAGTTAAAATTTAAAAGTTTTTACTAAAAATTTTACCTAACCGGGCGTACTGGGTTGAGTCGGGTTGGGGTTTGGGTAGGGGTGGGTCGGGTCGGGTTGGGCACCGGGTTGAGTCGGGTGCGGGTTTGGGTCGGGTTGGGCGCTACGTTGGCATATGAATAAGCTTGACTTGACTCGAGGTAAGCTCGCCTCGACTCGAACCACTATCTCGACTCGAGATTGACTTAAAGATTTGGCAAATAAGCCAAACTTCAATGTTGAGCTTGAGGGCGAGCTCAAACTCGAGTATAGCACGGACGAGTCAAGCTGAGCTTAGCCTAACTCAACTCGACTCAGCTCGATGTACAGCCCTAATCACAATGAGCCGCACAAGGTTTCATCAATGGATGTCACTGTCACTACTTCTTTATGGTATAGTGTACCTGAGCCTTGGATCTCCGTCATTTTTTTGACTCATGCCCTAAAATGATTTGTGAAAATGGATGAACGGATGGACAGGTGGATAAAATACATAAATCAAGGTGGCCTGGCCCACAGAGCTCCATCCTGGCCAGGGCTGATGCAATCTACGTCCAACTCAATCATGCAGTACCTATTTGGATCCTTTTTGTGGAGACCACCTTGTTGCCTGACTGATTATTTTCAGGCCACAGTGCAATTAAAGTCTTGAGCCAAGCATATTCAAACGTACAACTGTGGCCCAGCTTATACTGAGTCTACCTAAGTTTTATCAGCCATAGTCGCGCTCACCTGATCAAATGGCTCGGTAATTATCTGTGGCATGTGGGTTGCTTTACTGGATCTATGATGCATGTGGTTTATCCCCCAATCAGGAGGTTAATTAAGTCCCTTCCCAACAATAACGTACCAACTTCATGTTTGCTGTCTCATGCATAAGGTCCAATAGATGAACGGTCATATTCTCATAAACGTGTGCTATGCGATACGGCTCCATTACATCATGTTTACAGTACTATTCCGTGTACTTCAGGAGCACTCGGTTCGCCAGAAGGGAGGTACTCGCATCTGCTTCGTTTCGGGTTCCAATTGGTTGGTTTTTGTGAAGGTGGGGCACACCAAGTTAATAACAGTTAGCTCGCAAGACGAGATCATCACGTGGGGGTGCTGGGTCGGTGAGGCCCCGGTGTCTGTGTTGTTCAACGCGTTTGCCAGCGGTGGGATGCGGATTTCCTGCTAAAAAGCTTTAGCGAGAGGTTCCTGCACAAAGAGGAATGCATGTGAGAAATCCATTCCGTCCATCCGTTTTGAGAGCTCAATTTAGGACGTTGGTTCGAAAATGAGGTGGATACAAAAGTAAATTGGGTCACACGAGAGGTAAATTTGGGAAAAGAAATTCCTAGCGTTGAAACCTTCTTAAGCTCTACCATGATGTTTATATGATATCCAAACGGTTTATAAGGTCATTTCCAATGGGACGAAGTGAAAATACCAAAAATATAACCTGATACAAAACTTTTATGGCCATAAGAATGCTTCAACGGTTCTTAGTGAATGCACACTGTTTCCTCTCATGTGTCTCATTTGAGTATTGGATACACCGAATTTTATGTCTCACGTCCTAAATTGAGCTCTAAAAACGGATGGGCGGATAAACATCGATTTGAGGCCCACCGAGCATCCTTACGCCGGAACTTCATGTAAATGCTTTCTCAGGAAATCCGCATGCCAGCGGTGAGGGTATATTCGGACGCGGTTTGGGTGCTACATCACCAGGACGGACGCTGATTGCGTCCTACCCCCGCCCGGACTGTAATCCGTCCGGGCAGGGCTCTGTGGGGCCCAACATGATGTAAGTATTTTATCCACACCGTTCATTGCTTTTCTTAGATCATTTTAAGGTATTATTCAAAAAATGAAGTAGATACACAGTTTCAGTGGACCACATCGAAGGAAGCTACAGTTGAAACCTTTCTAAGGGCCACCCTGATGTGTTTTTTTTACCACCCAACCTATTAGTAAGGTCATGCGGACTTGGATGAAGTGAAAACACAAATGCCAGCTTGATCCGACACTTCTCTAGCTCCCAAGAAGTTTCTAATTGTGGACGTTAAATCCCCACTTTGTGATCCACTTAAGCCCTGAAACCATCTCAATTTTTGTATCATACCTTACATTTATCATATAAAAATGATAAACAGTGTGGATAAAATGCTTACATCACTTCGGGCTCCACAGAGCCCTGCCCAGACGGAACCATATCGCGCTGGAGTAGGATGCAATCCGCGTCCAACCGGGAGCTAGTTAGAAACGGGACGGGGATTTCCTGCCAAAGCCTTATGCATGAAGTTCCTACGCAAGGATGCTTGGTTGGGCCTAAAAATATGTTTGTAGAAAATCTGCTCCATTGATTAATCCGTTTGGAGAGCTTATTCTATAAAAGAGGCCAAAAATTAGGTGGATCCAAAAATCAAGTGGACCACACTAGAGGAAATAGTGGGTTTCAGTGAGAATCGTTAAAACATTTTTATGGCTATAAAATCTTTGTTTCAGGCTAATTTTTGAATATTTTTACTTCATCTAATCACCTTATAAACTGTTTGGATGGCATATAAACATCAAGGTGGAGTCCAGGAAGGTTTCAATGGTAGGCATTTCTTTTCCACTGTTTCCTCTCGTGTGACCTACTTGAGTTTTGGATCCGCTTCAGTTTTCGTCTCTTGTTCTAAAATGATCTTGAAAAACGGATTAACAGAGTTGATTTCCCACAAACATGTTTTTGGGCCCCACCCAGCATCCCTGTGCAAATCTGCATCCGTTAGAGACGGATGGTCCCGGCAGTGGTTCCGTGTATGTGTTTTATCCAGTCAATCTATCCATTTTTACAGGTCATTTTTTAGTATGTGCCAAAAAATAGAGACAGATTAAAGGCTCAAGTGGACCACACCACGGGAAGAAGTGCCGACAAAGACACCTACCATTGAAACTTTCCTGCACCCACAGTGATATTTATTTTCAAATCCAAACTGTTGATAAGGCCACGTAAACATAAACCTGAATAAAAGGATAACTTGATCCAAAACTTCTGTGGTCCCAAGATGCTCTCAAGGGTTCTTTTAAATGGCTGAGAAAGGATATGAGAATTTATTTTCCAAGAAAGAATCATGGAGTGTCCAACGCATATGATAAAATTTTAAGTTAGATAATGATGACGTGGAGTCTGTACTCATTAGGATAGGTCAGTAGTTCTTGGTATAGATCACTGTGATGGAACCCACCAGATGAACCGCTCATATCACGGAAAGGATTAAAGTTGACTCGTGTTTAGGGGTGTACATCGAGTCGAACCGAGTTGAGCTGGCCTTAGCTTGAACTCGGCTCGGAGCGGTCCTCGAGCCTGACTGGCTAGCTTGGCTAGGCTTGATTCAATCAGCAGGTCAGGTCAGTTCGAGCCGAGTTCGAGTCAAGATCAAGTTGAGTTTGTCATTGCAGCATTTTCATAAACACGTTGATTGCACCTTTAAAATTCACTATATTTGAGACAGCAGCAATGGTTTTACAGGTATTTTATCAAACACCTTCTAAGTAACATAAAAATCAAGAAAAAAAGGGTGTTGGTTTCGTATACATACATTCCTTACCACTAGCCACACTTCTTTAAGTCATTTCATCAAACACTTGGTGAGCAACATCAATATCAAAGTAACCGAGTCACCGAACTGGTTCGATCCGAGTTCGATTTGAGTTGGATTCGATCCGAGTCGAGTCGAGTTGGGGCCAGCTTGAACTCATTTTTGAGCTCAAAAAATCAGCTCAACTCAGCTTGAACTCAGCTTCGAACCAAGTCGAATCGAGCTTTTTCAAGCTAACCAATTTAGCTCAGTTCGTGTACACCCCTACTTGTGTTGCGTGAATAGTCTCTTTAGTGCGAATGGCCTCAATGAGCCTCTCAACACGCTAGCTTATGCCGGGCCAAGCTGCCCGCATTTTTTGTTACGTAAGCCCAAAACTAGTCAAGCCCATGATGGGCTAAAATAGTTCAGCTCGAGCCTAGACCGAATTTTTCACAATAGGGCCTAGACCAAGCTCAAAGTATTTCTTGTGAAAGCCTTTGGCAAGGAAGCTCTTGCCATAGGATGTTACGTGAGGTCCACCATAACATTCATCCATTACGCGAACTCATTTTAGGCCATAGAACAAAAAATGAGGCGAATCGAAAACTCAGGTGCACCACAAAGAGAAGGATTTTTATTTTTATTTATTTATTTATTATTATTATTATTATTATTTTTTTTTTTTTTTTGGGGGGGGGGAGAGGGATGTGTGCAGTTAAAACCTTCATGGTTCCACCTTGATATTTACATGTCATCCAAACTGTTTACAAAGTCATTCTCACTAGGATGAATTGAAAACACAAAAAACTTAACCTAATAAATAAATAAAATAAAATAACTTTTGTGGCCATAGGAATATTTCAACAATGGTCATTAAATTCCCAGCGTTTCCTCTTGTGTGGTCCACCTGATCTTTGGATCCACCTCATTTTGGGGCACATGTCCTAAAATGAATGCTCAATGTGGATAAATCAGGTGGAATTCTCACAAGCATCATTGTGAGCCCCACCTAGCATACTAGCATAAGAACTTGTCGGGGAAGTCTTTTAAGAAAATCCATGTCCATTAAATTAAATGACCAGATTGTGCCTTTCACGGGAACTTTGTGTGACTAAAAGTTAGATAGGGTCCACCATGATGTTTGTGAGAAATCCACCATGTCCATCCATTTTTCCATATCATGTTAGAGCATGGTCCCAAAAATGAGTCAAATCTAAAACTCAAGTGAGCCAAATGATTGGAAAAGAGGGTAGGTAAATGGCCATCATTGATAGAGCTGGACACTAAGTCGAACTGAGTTGAGCTGGGCTTATCTCAACTTGGTTCGATCAACAAGCAGCCCCGCTTGAGTTCGACTCGGCTCCATGACCGAGCCCGTTTGGCCAGCTTGACTCGGCTCGATCAACAGCTCAGGCCAGATTGAGCCGAGTTCGAGCTTAAACTTTTGAGTTGAGTTTGAGATCGACTTCGAGTTCAAGTTTGAGTTTAGTTTTAAGATGAGTTCAAAATCGATGTCGGCTTTTGAGTTAAGGTTATACTTGTACGTAACATTCAATCAATAACATAGTAAAACTAAAAATAAAAAACAACTTATAAACTGAAAAGTAAAAATATTTTAATTACAAACTTACAAGTTTACAACAACATTATATGCATTTCTTTATTGTTGTTATTTATTACAGGAGAGGAGATTCATTTGTCAAGCTCAAGCTGTTATCCAATTCTTCATATATGTACTCGTTCACCTCTCTTAAATCGGAAGTTGGAGATATCTTTTTATTATGCTCTTGCATAATTTGAGTTAGATTATTTAAACTTTCTTTGTAAACAAATTTATATACAGTTCCTAGCACCCTATAAAATACATCAAGACTGGAGAGAAACTTGGATGGTTTGTTACACTTCTTTTTCTTTTTTTTTCTAAAATTCATTTAGCTTTATTCTGCTTAGGCATCATGTTAACTTGGAAAACATCGTTGATGCTTAGAAGCATCTTCCATGCTATGTTTCAAGGCAAGCTGTTATTGTTCTTCTTCCAATATGCTAATAATCTAGATTCCTCCTCTGCCTTAGAAAGTTTGGATGGGGGTGGAGGATTTTTTATTCAAATCAATAAGTACTTGAAAAAGAAGTTGGACTTCCTTTGGGGATTTAGGACACGATTTTGCATTTCTACCTCGACATGATAAGTGTAACCTGAGTCAATTAGTTTTGTTAACAAATTGCCCCCACACCAATGATAAAAAAATCTTCAATTTTTCAGACTTTGAAGAGTAGACTAATGAACCATAGTCCGAAACATCAGTTGATGTTTAAGTTGAAAACATATCTACACTTTATGTGTTAGAGAAATGAGTATTTCGACAATAATGGAATATGAAAAACAGAAGTTAAAAATGAAATATGATAAATAAAGGTAATAATTAAATATAAATTATAATATAAACAAAAGCATAACATGAAAATGAAATAAAAGTCATTACCACATTGCACTTATAACTTCTATTAATATTATATACAAGTACACATTACATCAGTTTCAAGTTTCAACAAATTAACAATAATTTTTAACATAACCTGATTCAAGTTGTTGTTGTTTCATGTGCAGTCTCGTCTTGAGACTCTTTCTCCTACTCACCCCCCCTCCCCAATATCAAAAATATTACCTTCCTAAATTGGACACAACCAATCTTGTGTACAAATTAATATTTCAACTATTTTCGGTGAAAGATATCTTCGATACTTGCTCACGACCCTACTCCCCATGCTAAAAGCAAATACAGATGAAACCATTGAAATTGAAATTGACAATATCATGTGTCATCATCGATAGTATAATGTATTTTGCTTCACTAACTCTTATCTTCCACCATTCCAAAGCATTAAAGTCTGAATCTTGACACCTTACGATTGACTCTTTGAGATACAATATAACTCTAATTCTTTCATCTCATTATCTCCATCTTCTTGTGCTAAGAAAGACATGTATTTATCGTCGAGCATATTGTCATCGCTTGTAGAAACATCAGGAGTTCTAACTTCTTTATTACTAATGTGGTTGTTTATGCAGTGTACAATTCTTCGATTGCATCACGAACCTTGGAGGTTTCAGCAGTTATCACCCTTGAAGTAAAATAAATCTTCATAAAAATGAACTTAAAATAAATCATCTGGTGTTGAGGATAAAAAATAACTGATAAGTCCATTAACAAATGACATTTGTACCAGTACTTATTGGACTTCATCTGCATTCCAAGTGCCATGAGTTATAGAAAATATGGACCCTCACTACTACTTCTTCTTAGGGCTTCCTTAATCTTTCAAATAAAAGGAAGAAACATATTTATTGTAGGATAGTAATCTCTAGAAAATATCTTCATGCAGACATAAAAAAAAATTTGAGAAACTTATGAACTTCTTTTGTTTACTCCAATCATTTTCAGTAGGTAACCAAGAATATGTTCCAGTCTGGGCAACTCAACGGCTTTGTCAATATAAGGTCGCCTACCCAATCCTTTTGTTCGCTCACATGGACAAGTTAAAGTACATGTTCGAGAAGTCAACACTAACAGAGAAAATTGAAAAATGGAAAATGTTACTCTCTAAGTTCGACATCACTTATGCCACTAAGAAGGTAATCAAGGAGCAAGCAATGGCTGACCACCTAGCAACACATTCCCTGCTCAATTACCAACCTTTGAAGACATTCTTTCCTGACGAGGATTATACTCCCCCGATGACGTTCCAATTCCTATCTACAGGCGCTTAACATTCAACTGCAAGAACAAGGTGGCTAAGTATGAAGCATGTATTGTCGGTTTGAAGGAAGCCATCATCTTGAGTGTACATAAGTTATGGGTCTTCGGAGACTCACAACTCATAATCAACCAGACAAATGGAGAAGGGAGGACCAAGGATGAGAAACAGATCCCCTATCACGTCTATCTCAAGAATATATGTGAGGAATTCGATGAGGTCACTTTCTCGTATATGCCTCAAGTTAAGAATCAATCTGCAAATACACTCTTTACCCTTGCATCAATGTTAGAGGGAGGCAAACATGAAATTCAGCGTAGCAAACATGAAATTCAACGAGCCTCAAAGGAATTTGAGCAAGGCAAACATGAAATTCAATGAGCATTAAAGGAAATTGAGTGAGGCAAACATGAAATTAAGAGAGGCTAACATGAAATTCAACGAGCCTCAAAGGAAATTTAGCGAGACAAACATGAAATTCAACGAGCATCAAAGTTAATTGAGCAAGGCAAATAAGAAATTGAGAAAGGCTAACATGAAATTGAGCGAGGCAAACATGAAGTTGAATGAGGCAAACATGGAGCTATGAGATTTATTTGACAGAAATGAAAACACGTGTACTGCAATATTGGTCCGAATACACAGAATTCCTCTTCTATTGTATGAGAAATTTTCGACTGTAAATCCCACCTTGAGCGAGGCAAACATGAAATTCAACGAGGCAAATATGAAATTCAATAAGGTAAGCATGAAATTTCCCTTGAGGCTCGTTGAATTTCATGTTTGCCTCGCTGAATTTTACATTTGCTTCGCTCAATTTCCTTTGATGCTTGTTGAATTTCATGTTTGTCTCGCTCAATTTCCTTTGAGGCTCGTTGAATTTTATGTTCGCCTCACTGAATTTCATGTTTCCAAATTTCATGGTTGTCTCTCTCAGTTTCTTATTTACCTCGCTCAATTTCCTTTGATGCTTGTTGAATTTCATGTTTGCCTTGCTGAATTTCATATTTACCTCGCTCAATTTCATGTTAGCCTCGCTCAATTTCCTTTTAGTCTCGTTGAATTTCATGTTTGCCTTGCTCAATTTCCTTTGAGGCATATTGAATTTCATGTTTGTCTCGCTTAATTTCCTTTGAGCCTCGTTGAATTTTATATTTGCCTCGCTCAATTTTCTTTGAGCCTCACTCAATTTTCTTTGAGCCTCGCTTAATTTCATGTTTGCCTCGCTCAATTTCATGTTTGAAGCTTGCTCAATTTCAAGTTAATCTTGTTCAATTTCAAGTTAGTCTCGTTCAATTTCAAGTTAGTCTCGTTAAATTTCATGTTTGCCTCGCTCAATTTCATGTTTGAAGCTCACTCAATTTCAAGTTAATCTCATTTAATTTCATGTTAGGCTCACTGAATTTCATGTTTGCCTTGCTTAATATCCTTTGATGCTTGTTGAATTTTATGTTTGCCTTGCTCAATGTCCTTTGATGCTTGTTGAATTTTATATTTGCCTCGCTCGATTTCCTTTGAGGCTCGTTAAATTTCATGTTTGTCACACTCAACTTCCTTTGAGGCACGTTAAATTTCATGTTTGCCCCATCAATTTCCTTTGAGGCTCGTCTAATTTCATGTTAGGCTTGTTGAATTTCGTGTTTGCCTTGTTCAATTATCCGTAATTGTATGTAGTTTTCGCTACAAAAGAAACGGCTACGGATCTAATGGCTATAAATATAACGAAGCAATGACTATGCTACCAATGACTACAACTCTAATTCGTAGCCACATGTGTTTAGCTATGGACTTTAGCCATTTTTTTGGTATTGGACTATGACACCGTTAATGCAAGGGTATTTTTGTCTGCAAATAATGTGTCAGTACTAAATAGTTTAGTTTTGCAAGGTAAAGTTTGAGAGCGTGTAGAAAAGCCACTGGGTAAAAGGTGGGGTTCACAGTGGTAAAACAAGCCTTAGTAGAAGCTGCAGGTTGGCTGGTGCGTGGAACACAGTAACAACCCTGTAGTAAAGTTAAGCGAGCCCCACCATGATGTATGTGTTATATTCATACCAGCCATCCATTTTATGAGATCATTTCAAAGTATGATCTTATAAATAAGGTAGATTTAAAATTCAAGTGGTCCACACCACAGAGAGCAGTGGGGAATGACTTAGAAGTTTTAATTGGTTGGTGTTCAATTCCCACTTCTTTGTGGTGTGGTCTACTTGAACATTGGACCCGCCTTATTTTTGAGCTCATGCACTAAAATGATTTCACAAAATGGATGGATGGTGTAGATATGATACATATATCATAGGGGGGCTAGAGAACTTTGCCACGTGAAAACACCACTGAGGTAAGTGATGTGTGCCACATGTGGAGCCAGACGCGTTCTTGACCCGTGAAAGTTGAAGGGCTTTTTTTTATTATTATTACACACGTACAAACACTCCACACACTCACGCTAATGGAATTTCACCGCATAACCCTTGACCGGGTGTTGAAACTCCCGAGAGTCTACCATCTAAGGATATGCGAAAGTTAGAGGGCTTACTATAACAGCTTCTGCACATATGATTGAATGCCATGTCGGGTGTGCCACCCTGATAACTAGGGGTGCTAATGGCCAAGGGCGAGCCTGAAAAAATCAGAATTTTGAATCGGGTGGCTCGAAACAATTCAAATCCTGGCCGTGACTTACCCAGGGCCCGGCCCATGTCACACCAGGCAATAGGCGGTGCTGCGGCACGCCACACTTACTTTAGCGGTAAGTGGCTTCAGTAATTTCTGTGGGCCCCAACATTGTGTGCATATTATATCCACACTGTTCATTCATATTCTCATATCATTCTACCACATGAGTAAAAAATTGAGGCAGATCCAAATCTCGATTGAACCACACCATAGAAAGCAGTGAGGATTGAACGCCTCAATTAAAAACTTCTTGAGGACACTAAGGTTTGGGATGAAGCTGATATTCATGTCTTTCCTTCATTCAAGTCTGCGTGATCTTACCAACAGTTTGGATAGAAAATAAGCATCATGGTAGGCGCTAGGAATATTTCAACAGTGACCATCATTATTTCAACTACTTTATGGGATGTGGTCCACTTTAAGCTTTTGATTTATCTCATATTTTGTCTTATGCCTTGAAATGCCCCTGTAGAATAGATGGATGTCGTAGATGTAACACATACATCATGGTGGGGGCCAAGACGGAACTTGGTAACATGGGTGGTGTTGGACGGTAAACAATCGACGTCACGAAGGAATGCATGAAATTGCACTGGGTCATTTACAGGGATGTCAATGGGCAGGGGTCCGGCCTGAAAATAAAAACTTTGAAGAGACCCGGCCTAAAACAGTTCACAATCCGGGCCAAGACTTATCCAGGCGCGGCCCGTTGACAGTGCTATTCCTTTTTAAGGACGAGGATTGCATGTGCCTTCACGCATAGAAAGTCCCGTTTGGAAAGCTGTGTGGCACGATAGAGATTGGCGCCAAATCCACTCCGTCCATCACTATTTCAAGACAACGGATTTCTAAAAATCAGAAAAATCCAAAGCAATGTAGGCCAAACCAAATGAAATTGAAACCTTTCTAGAGCCGACCAAGATGTTAATATTGCATCCAAACCGTTAACAAGGTTATTACCAATTTACCACTCAAATAAACTATAGGCACAAATATGGCCCTGAGACAAAACTTGCCTGCTCAATCCCTTTCTTTGTCGTGGTATGGCCTATGGTATGGCTTGCATGAGTCTGCAAATCTGCCTGATTTTTAGATTCCTATCCTATAAGGGCCTGTTTAGATTGACGTATGTATTGTATTGTATCTAAGTACTATTCATATATATGTTCAAGAGAAATCATTATACATCTACATCCACATATGATAAAACAATGTTTGGATAAGAGTGCTTGTTTGGGCAGGTATACAAAGGTATCTAGTGATCAATGTTTGGATATGACATATTAAGGCTGGGTAAGGTATATACGTATAATATTGAGGTCGACTAGAACTGGCTATTCCCATTGCCCAATTTGTTAGGGTTGATTGTCAGTGCTATGTAGGCTCCTCAATGATGTCTACAACCCATCCACGCTATCCATCTATTTTACAATTGCTAGATCGTGTTTGAATTAGGATCATGTAGCCAATCGATGTTGTCCGAGCAAAGTATTGGTACACATATAGGATCCAACATCAGATTCTTCCACCCAGCTTGAATCCTATTGGCAACATTATGTGATTGTCATCTTATAGACATCCTTTCAGGTTTGGCGGTGATCCGATTCCAACTATGCACCTACTAATTGTGGGACCCATCGTGATTTGGCACACTGTTTTGATCCAGAAAGTAAGTATATCTTTCACAAATAGGAGTGTATATGCAGACCGTATACACCCCACCAACAAGGGCCTACTTGCACTCGAAGAGTAAGGTGCAGCTTCTAATTGGAATTGGCTCATGGTTTCAGGGGAGATGCGTATCCCAGTAGAATGAGGAAGGTAGATATCAGTAGCTGAACGATCTTCTTTTAGGCCTCCGATCTGCTAAATGAAATCTCACTTTGCCCTGTTCCAGCTCTCCAAGAAGAGTATCGACTGTATTATGAATCTCGAACCTTTGAAAGAGAATTGGAGGAGCTGAATGGCCACATGCAATAGAAGGCAGATGATCGATAGTGATGAGGGAGTAGAAATATTTCGTCATCTATAGATACAAACACCTGTAAAAGAAAGAAGCTTTCGCACGCGAATACTAAACAATAAATAGATTGCACTACACAATGCACTGCAGTCTCACTTTACATTACCGTCGTTTGAAAATTTTGATTCCATGAATACCTCACGTGCTTCATACTCCATGGACTTCAACTCCAATTCAATTAACATTATATATTGTATATTTTCACATTTAATACAATACAATTCAACCCCGATGGTCAATCCAAATAGGCCCTAATGGGCTTGTGAAATTGGTGTACTGAGTGGATTTGTACGCATTTCCGTGGGCCCCACATAGCTTCCAATTATCCTAACTTTATGTCCCCTATTCCATTCCCTGTATCTAGATCTCCACCGATGTGGGTGAATCCGTTATGGTGGTGTCTATCATGATTTATGTGCCTTAACAACTGCATTCATCCATATTTACAGCTCATTTTAGGGTATTTTATATATATATATATATATATATATATATATATATATATATATATATATATATATATATATATATGAAGATCCACTGGAAAGTTCATTTGCCATATATATATATATATATATATATATATATATAGAGAGAGAGAGAGAGAGAGAGAGAGAGAGAGAGAGAGGAACGATCACCTGCGAACCAGTTCGTACGTACGAACTTTTTTGAGAACCCATCATAGGTGATGTGGATCCTAAATCTGAACCGTTCATGTGAAGCAGCACCCCGTGAAACCCCCAAGGCCAAAGTTTTTTTTTTTCGAAAATGCTGGTGGGCCATAGCAAAGAGAAATGCAAATCAAGGGAGGAAACTGTTTTCATATTTCATGGCCCATCAAGTTTTGGATCAAATTAAAACTTCGGCCTTGGGGGTTTCACGGGGTGCTGCTTCACATGAACGGTTCAGATTTAGGATCCACATCACCTATGATGGGTTCTCAAAAAAGTTCATACGTAGTACGTACGAACCGGTTCGCAGGTGAGCGTTCCTCTATATATATATATATATATATATATATATATATATATGAAGATCCACTGGAAAGTTCATTTGCCATCCAACCCATTGATAAAGTTACAAAGACCTGTATATATGGACCACACAAATGTAAGCTAGATTAAAAACTTTTGTGGTCAAAGTTTTTAATAGTCAATCACCATTGTTTTTTGTCAATATGAATGGATGGTGTGGATGGTCCATTGTTTCCTGGTTTATGGTCCACCTAAGATTTGGATTTACTTCATTTTTTGGATGATGCACTAAAATGACTTATCAAAGCACATGGACAGTGTAGATGTAAGGCACAAACATCACGGTGGGTCCCACAGTCAGGGACCCACACACCTTGGTGGATCTGGTGATCCACCGATTACACTGAGGACTACTTGAACAGTGGATAGGCCCAGTTTGTCCATTACAATATGTCCCATCGTTAAGTAATTGAAACCGTTAATCTGAAGGCTGACAATGAAGAGGGGGATTCCAGGTTGGAAAATTCCACTATTATACAAACTTTGGCCCCACTTGCATCCAATCCAGCTTCGGTGGATTCAGGAAAACAATGGTACTTTCAGGACCGGGGGGCTACCTTGATGTATGTGACTTATATATATATATATATATATATATATATATATATATATATATATATATATATATATATGCGGTTCATCTGTTTTGCCAAAATTTTAAGCAAATCGGAATCTCAGGCCTACCAATAAAAACAACATGGGACCCACTATAATCTTTATTTGCTATCTAATCTTTTGATAAGGTCAGTGGGATAAAGAAAAATATAAGCTTGTTTCAGAACTTTCGTAGCCCTTGGTGTTTTTAAAGATGGGCATTCAATCACCACTATTTCCTGTTATCACCTAACATTTAGATCTATTTTAATTTTGGGCTCATGTCCTAAATGATCTGGAAAAATGGATGGACGGCCTGGATTCGAAACACATACATCATAGTGACCCCACAGTGAGCTCGGCAGTTCCAGAATCCGCCTATGACGTGTCCACTTGCATCCAACTGAATGCCTAAGCGTTAATATACAATCTCTGTGCATAGCACTGTTAAACGGACACTCGGGAACTCGGCTTCAGTGGATCCCTGACTGTGGGGCCTGCAGTGATGAATGTGCATTACATCCACACCGTCCATCCATTTTAAGAGCTTATTTTAGATTCTGATCTAAAAAGTTGAAGCAGATCCGAATCTCAGTGGATCCCACCATAGGAAAAGAGATGATTGACCATTAAAAACTCTTTGTGAGCCACAAAGTTTTGGATCAAGCTGACATTTGTACGGATCATTCATCTAGGTCTTTGTGACCTTATCAATAGGTTGGATGGCAAACAAAACATTATTGTAGACCCTAAAAAGTTTTAATTACCACTATTTTCAGTGGGGTGGTTGCTTCAGATTTGTATCCGAACGGTGTGGATATAAAACAAATATATTACGGTGGCCCACAGCCACAGATCCACCGAAGTTGCGTCTTAATTTGTTTTAGATTTCTTTGTTTTCTGTTAGCTTCAGTGATATTGTATTGTTGAGATAGTTAACAGCCGAGCAATGTATTATTTAAAGCCAGTCAAACCTTAACTGCATCGAGATTTGCTTAGATTCGATGTATCGATGTAGATAATAGAGATTAAGATGATTGATGAATGACTCGAACCGAGTGAAGTCTCACTGCATATAGATTCGTTATGGATTCACTGCATCCATACACACGCCGGAGCAGGACTCGATTAAAAGTGTGTAACATAGCTAGGAGGTCGGTACTACCTTGACATGGGAAAGTTATGTAGGCCCCACCATGATGTATGTGTTATATCCACTTGGTCCACCCATTTTGTTGTATAAGTTAAGAACATGAGCTAAAAAATGAGACAAATCCAAAGCTTCACACCACATAAAGCCATGAGGATTGAACGCCCCTACCATTGAAAAGTTTTGCAGGGCCATAAAAGTTCTGGATCAAGTTGATATTTGTATTTTTTTTTTTTTTTTCATCTAGGTATATATGACTTTATGAATAGGTTGGATGGTAAATAAACATCATGGTGGGTCTTAAAAAGATTTCATTAGAAAGGCATCTTTGTCCCACTGGTTTATGCGGTGTGGTTAACTTTAGCTTTGGATTTGCCACATTTTTGTGTTACACTCTAAAATAATCCCAAAAATAGATATACGCGGGGTTGTAGGCAGGTTAGAATATCTGAGGTAGGTCTCAGCTTGGATTTTGATAAATGATTCTGAGAAGATTACGAGAAGATCTTTGATGTATGATTTTAGATGAAAAGTTGGAGAAGATTGAGTAGAAGATGTAGCCATTGAGAGAAGAAAATTGAAAAGAGGGGTTTCGACGCAAGAGATATGAAGTAAAGGTAAAGGTAGAGGTGCACAGACTTAGAGTCTTGTTTATGTATCAGCTACAATATGTGCGTATTATTAAAATGATAGTAATGACTCATCGTACGATACAATTATATGTGATGTGTCACATGAACAACTAAAAAGAGTGAGGTAAATGATATCTTTCAGTACGACCTTGGTCAGGTAAAAGAAATGGTGGGAGACAATGCATCGAACAATGACTGAATGCATTTATTCCATTGGACAACGAAACAACATCGCTTTCACTTTTTTCCCAAGGTAAAGCGATGTGGGGGGTAATGTTATATCCTATTTCTGGTCATTCTAGAAAAACCAATAGGAGAGTGACATATGACATTATATGAGAAATAAGAGATAGATGAAAAGATCTTCAAGATACTTAGAGTGCTTTTTATGTAATCATATCTGGCATAAGTTCAATTTTACACGTCAGTAGATGGTCGATGAAGTGATGGTCGAGTTACTTAAAAGTCTAACAAACAAAGAGAGAAACATGATCGAGCAGTTTGAGGTACAAAAGGTAACTGAGAGGAACAAAGCTTGGACGATAGAAGAGAAATAGTCGCAAAAGAGAAACGTAACAAAAAAAGGATATGGAGAAATATATATTTTTACTATTGTAATCGTTACAGTAATGGAAGAATGATTAAGAAGAATAAGCTGCAACAAAATTTGATAAATAGCAGATCAAGATATCTAAAATCAGCAATGCAATCCCAACAATTAAAAAAACAACGAATCAAGTCTATCAATATACGTTATTTCAGCTTATCCTAGTAGTAGTGATAATTCTTAGAAATAATCTTTACTAGTAATTCAAATATATGCTCATATGCTAGATTTCTTCTCTATCCAATATCACACAATTATTTCAAAAAATGTATTTTTATATTTGCTCCTAGTGACCTATTGTGAGTTTTTCATATTGTTTGATTGCACTGGTATTCTGAAAGATTTTCTTGTGAAAGGCATAAAGCAACCCATCTTTGGAGGAAGAATCTCACCCTTTAATTATCACATGATCATTATAAAATTCTGCAAATGGCTGAGTAAGCGACCAATTTTCTCAGAATCTAATTATATGTGTTTATATCATGCAATACAAACAATATATCCCATGCAATAATCGATACATATCCCAAGGATGTGATACATTGCGTGATAACAATATTTCAAACATTGATTAAATTTATGTTGTATTATTAAGTTGAGAAAAACTTTGATACTTTGGTAGCGTGATGGATGATACAGGGGCACTTAGAAATTACTTACAAATTACATACATACAACGCAAGTAATTCAACCTATCAAAATTATGAGTCCTAGTTTAAATGTATAATAAACCGAATTTCACACTTAGTTGATTAGTTGACCATCAAATTAGTGAACATTTATTGGTTCAAAAGTAAATGAGCTCATGCCCTAAAATGATTTGGGAACGTTGGATTGGTTGGACCATTGGATATTTCAATTGGATATATATATATATATATATATATATATATATATATATATATGTTGGAAAATTTACAGAATTATATTTTCTGTAAAATATGAAAAATGAAAAAACCAAGTTGATCTGAAATGAAGATAGGCTGAAGTACATTTAGAACATTATCCTTAAAGCATTATTTGCCCCTACTCAAGTGAATTGAGTATGCTGATAGGTTATATGCAAATCACTTCTAGGATACGATAAGCCTGCTGTGAGTTTGCGTTCAACAAACACGAAGGCTCACCAATGAAACTCTATTACACAATTTGGCAGAATTTTTTTTTTAAAAAAAGGAAAAATCCTAAAAAAAGAGGAGAAGAATTCTGATATTAGACCACTGCACTGGTCTGCAAATGAACTTGTTCTTAGACTACTCTGTTGGTCTGAGTCTGATCTTCAGGCAATGGACTAGAGGAACCTTGCTGTATAGGCTGGAGTATTTGGTCAATGGGCTATGATTCATATGGATTTGCTTGAGTGAGTTGAGATTGTTTGGAAACCCATCCAGACTCTCTATTTATAGGTAATGGTGGTTAGGAGATTATGGTCTAGAGACATAAATTCCATTAAGCCATTTCTAGCTGTTGGAAACTAGCCGTTTTATGGCTGTTTTTTCTAGCTGTTGGGCTAGCCATGCAGCAGTTACAGCTGGTCTCTACAATAATGGCACAACTGTTACATTTTCTGCTGCATCAGCTCTTTTCAGTCTCTCTATATATACTGAGAGATCTCTTTCTCAGTCCTTTAGTCTCTCTGCCAACCAGCCAGCCGTCTTAGCCACTTATTCGCACACGTCTCGTTCCAGTTCGCGAAGGGAGCGACCCTCCACGACACGATACACATGTGTGAAGTGTAAAGTGTGCCACTAGCACCTTTACATCCACACTGCCTCCCATGCCCTCGCACTGGGCCCGAGCTCGAGCGGGTGTTCCAGTGCGTAAGTCACATGGTCCTCAGACTAGGTAAGCAAATATTATAGTGCTCCACTGTTTTCGTTTAAACCCAACAAAAAAAACTTCTTCTATTTTTCCAATGTGGAATTATTCCCAAAACTCACAAAAAAGGTATTTTTTCAAACTTTATATATATATATATATCATACTGGCCCTGACAACGTTTCATATGTAGTCGTAGCTATTTCCATGGGCTATTGTAATGTGGTCCACTTGAGGTTTTGACCTGCCTCATATTTTAGCTCATGTCCTAAAATGATCTCATAAAATAGAGGGATGGTGTGGATAAAACACATACATCATAATAGGGTCGACAAGATATGGCACCGATGCAGCACACTATGTATCCGCTTTCCTTTTCTTCTCTACACCATACCTAGAGTTTTGGATCCTCCTCATGTTTATATTGATGTCGCATGCGCTGGCAAATTCATGACAGGAGAGATTGGTGGGACTGTTTGCAAACATGGCAAACATGAACAAGATCCAGACCACTATATATATATATATATATATATATATATATATATATATATATATATATGCCATAGTGAAAACATGCCTTGGCCAGGCTGGTCCATTCATCTTGCAGGGCAGCATGTGTTGGAGGAAAATGGTAAGAAATTAGATGAAACAATGGTTATATTCAATGCACTCTTGTGAAATACCTGATGAATGGACCTTGATTTTTTTAGCTAGGCATCGTTCACCGTGATTAACTGTTGATGGCCCTGCTATCCCCCACTATATATGGGCAGGTGTTCACTGATAGAGCCATTCCCATAATCGGCCCTGAATGAACACGCAGGCAAGATGTTACTTGAGAATTACAAGAAGTATGCAAGGCATGCCCGATGCATGCCAGATTTTGGTGGCCTTTCTGAGAAAAAAACAGCCACCAATTCCTCAAACCCACCCTTTATAAGTCTTCTCTTTCTAATTAGGTATTTTGCAACGCTTGGCCATCTTTCGTCAGGGATGACCATGAACTAGTGTACAATATCAGAGGCATATGATCGCCAATGTATGTCATTTTTAGATAAAAAGTTCTCATTACCTTTCAAAGAAAGATTTTTTTTTTTTTTTTTTTTTTAAAGGAAATTTTGCTCTACTTGTGGATGTGAAGATGGAAGAGGGAGAGAAATATTTGATTGAATTGTAATTGATTTTGTATTGAGCTTTACAAATAAATAGATGCACAATGAGCTATGTATGGAAATATACATATGAGCCAGGTGGACTAATTTGATTGAGTTCTAAAAATAATCTAATTACAGATTTTGTTCAAGTCTTGATTTTGTGCATGTATGGTAAGAAATCTGTCAATACTCCCCCTCAAGTTGGCACATGGAGGTCTGTAATGCCCAACTTGCGCGAAAAATGATGAAATAGGTCATGTCCCAAAGCTTTGGTGAAGATATCAGCAACTTGCTCACTGGAAAAAGTGTGGACAGCTTTGAGGAGGCTCGAGCGAATTTTGTCGCGAATAATATGGCAATCAATCTCAATGTGTTTGGTACGCTCATGAAACACAGGATTGTATGCAATATATAGTGCAGATTGATTATCACAATGTAGAGTGAATGGCTCGGGATGAGAGACACCAAGATCAGTGAGAAGTTGTTTTAACCAAGTGAGTTCACAAGTTGTGACAGCCATGACTCGATATTCAGCTTCAGCGGAAGAGTGAGCAACTGTATTCTGCTTCTTGGTGCGCCATGAGATCGAACTGGTGCCTAATTGAATAAAGTATCCGGTGGTGGAGCGGCGGGTGGTGGAACAGCTGGCTCAATCATAATCTATATAAGCTGTGACATGTGTACTGTTGGATGAAGGAAAGAAGATACCTTGACCGGGGCAGCCTTTGATGTAGCGGAGAACTCTGGTAGCTGCAGTCATTTGGGGGACCCGAGGAGCATGCATGAATTGACTGAGTGTGTTGATTGCATAAATAATGTCTGGTCTGGTGATGGTCGGATAGATGAGATGGCCAACAAGGCGACGGTAAAGGCAAGGATCAGGGAGAAGGTCACCATCTTGAGTATTAAGCTTCAAATGTTGCTCCATAGGAAAAAGAGCAGTTCGTGCACCAAGTTGTCCACTATTAGAGAGAATGTCAAGAGTATATTTGCGCTGATTAAGAAAGATGCCTTTGGAAGAGCGAGCAACTTCAAGTTCAAGAAAGTACTTTAAGGAACCAAGGTCCTTTGTATTGAAGTGAGTGGAGAGAATTTTCTTAAAAAGCTCGATTTGAGAGATGTCGTTACCAGCAACCAGAATGTCATCAACGTAAACAAGGACAAGAGTGATGCTGGTGGAAGTGATGAGAGTGAATAAAGAATGATTCGCTTGAGACTAATGAAAACCAGCATTAAGAAGCATAGAGGTTAGTTTAAAAAACCAGTTTCAGGAGGCTTGTTTGAGGCCTAGAGGGATTTTCTGAGGCGACAGACACGGGTCTCCCCTGGAGGATAATATCCAGGTGGTGGTGTCATGTAGACTTCTTCATCAAGATCACCGTGTAAGAAGGCATTATTGACGTCAAGTTGATGAATAATCCAATTTTAGATAGCTACAACTGCCAGTAAGCAGCGGACCGTGGTCATTGTGGCCACCGGAGCAAAAGTCTCATGGTAGTCAAGTCCTTCAACCTGAGTGTATCCTTTGGCAACGAGCAGATCTTTGTACCTCTCGATGGATCCGTCGGCTTTGAGTTTGGTTTTGAAAACCCATTTGCACCCAATGGGTTTCTTACCAAGAGGAAGAGGCTCAAGAGTCCAAGTGGAATTATCCTCTAAATCACGAAGCTCAACATGTTGAGGAGAAGCTTTCAATCTTCAAGTTTTCATGTTGCTCGACCGGTCATGGGGGATCCATGACTGGTCGTGAGAGGCGCTCGACTGGTCGTAAGTTCGAGCCCTGGCACGACTCGAAGTCTAGCGAGTTGTGCTATTTTTTTTCTCAGTCTAGGACCAGTCCTGAAATTTTCAGGACTAATCTTAGGGGTCTACGACCAGTCGTAGGAGAGCTACGACCGGTCGTAGGGGTCTACGACCAGTCGTAGAAGGGCTATGACCAGTCGTAGGTTACGCAGTTTGTTCCGCGATTTTGTGCAAAACTGCGGATTTGAGTCCTTTTGCAACTGGGATGCGGAAGAGAAGTTGCCTAAACTATAAATAGGTGTTCCTAGGACTTTTTTAGTGAATGGGAAAGTTTTCTAAAGGAGTTTCAGGGAATTTAAAGAGTGTAGCAAGGGTGAGATTCGAGGTTGTTCAAATCGGGTAAGTCCTTTCTCTTTGTAATTTCTGTTTTCATAGTGGAGATCTGTCGCTTTGTGCCGTGGTTTTTTCCTGAAAGGGTTTTTCATGTTAAATCTGAGTGTTCTCTTGTGTGCTTGGTGCCATTGAATTGCTATCCTAGATCTAGATCTGTGTGATTCCGCAGGGCAAAACCCCCCAACAAGTGGTATCAGAGCGAAGTTGGGGCACAGATCTGAATCTGAGGGATTAGTAATAATGGTGAGTGCTAAGTATGAGATTGAGAAGTACTTAGGAAAAAAATAATTATAAGTTATGGAAGGTTAAGATGATTAGCTTGTTAACCAAGCAAGGCGAAGATGGTGCTCTTGAGGAGCGGAAGTCTACTATGAATGATGCTGATTGGAATACTCTTGATAGAAAGCTTTTTCATCGATCTGTTTATGTCTTACGGATGGGAAGCACTTGAAAAGGTGGAGCTACGGTGGATGTAGCGGATTCCACCTCTGCACATGTGTGGCATGTTGGGCATGGCTACATGAGCAGGCAGGGTAGGAAGGCTGAACTGTGCGGACAGGGATACGGAGCAGGTGGAGCAGCCACCTGTGAGAAGAATCACACGGCATGATCGTAGGACATCGACGAGGTACATGGATGACTCCAATATCGCAGGAGGATTCATCTTCTATTAAGATGGCTCTAGGTGAGCCTGGTACTAAGAAGTGAAAGGTGACTATGGGAGATGTGATGGATTCGTTGTACCAGACCGACATATTGGAGCGGGTGGAGCTTCTAGTGGGCCGAAAAGTGGTTGGATGCAGGTGGATCTTTAGGAGGATACAACATAGATACAGAGCGAGGTTGGTGGCGATGCGTTATGCTTAGGGAGAAGGGATCGGCTTCTCAGAGATATTCGCACCGACGATATAACAAGTGTCTATTAGATCAGTGATTGGCGCTAGTTGGCCAATGTGATCTTGAGCTGGAAGGAAGGATGTGGAGTCTACACTTCTGCAAGGGAAAGTGAAGAGCAGATCTACATGAAGCAACCAGAGCGGTTCGAAGTGAAAGGGGCTAAGAAAAGACTTTGCAGGAGGTCATTGTTCGGCTTGTCGCCTAGGCAGTGGTTTGATTCTTTCATGGTGGGTCAGGTATTGTATGTTGACGACATGTGGATCGCCAATTATGACATGTCTGAAATCAATGTACTGAAGACTCGGGACATCAGGATGAAGGATCGGGGGGTCTGCAAAGATGGTTCTTTGCGTTGAGACTAAAGGAGGAGTAGGCTTTGGTAATCATAGGAAGAATACCTTGTGTGTAGGTATTGATCCAGGATATGATGGGCCAGGTAAAGCCGGAGAGCGTTCCCTACGCGTCTCCCCTCAAGTTTTTCTCAGGATTTGTCCCAAAACAGATGAGGAAAAGCATGATATCTCATGAGCCTTATTCGAATGCGCTGGGCAGTATATGCCATGATCTGATTTAGACTGGTTATTTCACAGGCTATCAGTGTTGTGAGTAAGTACCCGAACAAGCAATATTGGGTAGCGGTGAGATGATAAGAAGACTATGTCTTTTCTTTTGAGAAGCCAGAAGCAAGGATGGTTGGGCATGTGGATTCCGATCTGACGGACATGCTCTCCTAGATCATTCCTGTAGAGAAGTTCAAGTTCTGTGTAACTTCTCTGGGCTTGGCGATGACGTAAAAGAAGGACGGAGTGTGCACAAGGAGCTATGATGAGATGCAGAAATAAGAGAAGAGGTCACGTAGCTACACGGTTGAAGAATGAAGACTTGGTGGAGATTGTTGAGGAGAAGCCTTCAATCTTCAAATTTTCATGTTGCTCGACCGGTCGTAGGGGAGCTACGACTGGTCTGGGAGGCGCTCGACCGGTCGTAGGTTCGAGCCCTGACACGACTCGAAGTCCAACGAGTTGTGCTGTTTTTTTCTTTTCAGTTTAAGACTAGTCCTGAAATTTTCAGGACCAGTCTTAGGGATCTACGACAAGTCGTAGGAGTCTACGACCGGTTGTAGGAGGGCTACGACCAATCGTAGGTTACGCAGTTTGTTTCACGATTTTGTGCAAAACTGCGGATTTGAGTCCTTTCGCAACTGGGATGCGGAAGGGAAGTTGCCTAAACTATAAATAAGTGTTCCTAGGGCTTTTTTAGTGAATGTGAAAGTTTTTTAAAGGAGTTTCAGGGAAATTAAAGGGTGTAGCAAGGGTGAGATTCGAGGTTGTTCGAATCGGGTAAGTCCTTTCTCTTTGTAATTTCTGTTTTCATAGTGGAGATTTGTCGCTTTGTGCCGTGTTTTTTTCCCGAAAGGATTTTTCACGTTAAATCTGGGTGTTCTCTGTATTCTCTTGTGTGCTTGGTGCCATTGAATTTCTATCCTAGATCTAGATCTGTGTGATTCCGCAGGGCAGAACCCCCCAACATAACAGACATAGCCTCGCGCCGGTGAGAGTGATGAATCGCATCAGAATAGCATGGGGGGTCAGTACAGGAGGTAAGAGCAGTCAAATAAGCAATATGTGAGGGAGAAAAATGGGAATATGAAAGGAAAGTAGACAAAGGGTGAGCAGTACGTGAAGCCGGTGAAGCAGGTGTAGATGTTGTGGGCTTCGCATGTAAGGTGAGACAGATATAGTCGTGAAGGTAGGCAGGTCGAGTAATGGTGCGGCAAGGGCAAGGAGCTGGTGGAGATATGTTTAATAAGGTTGTGGGAGTTGAGGAATCAGGAGAGTTAGGGGAGTCAGGAGAGGTCGGGGAATCAGGAGAAGGAGACATGATAGGTTCAGTGACGGGAAGAGGAATGATAGGAGTGGGAAGAGAATGAGTGTCAGGAAGATCTTGGAAAGGGAATGTTTGTTCGTGGAATGTGACATCTCTAGAGTAGAAGACAGATTGAGTATTGAGATTGTAGAGCTTGTAGGCTTTATGTGTGCTTGGGTAGCCAAGAAAGACACATTTAGTGGCACGGGGAGAAAATTTGTCACGGTGAGCGCTGAGAGTTTGTGCATAACAAAGACATCCAAATACCCAAAGATGATCATAGTTTGGAGGTTTATTGAATAGAATTTCAAAAGGTGATTTATTTTGAAGAGTGTGACTAGGGGTGCGATTGATGAGATAAGCAACCACCCTAAAAAGGTAGAGATAAGTGTGCTTAAAAATGAAGACTGCGGGAAAAATTTAGGTGTCGGTGTTTATGCTCTGCAACGCCATTTTGTTAAGGAGTTTCGACACAGGTACGTTCATGAATGATGCCGTGATTGTGTAGGTATGTTTAAAATTGATGGAAAAGAAATTCTTGTCCATTATCAGTTCTAATAATTTTGATAGTGGTGTTAAACTGATTGTGGACAAGAGCAAAGAAGTGCGTTAAACGGGTATAAGCCTCAGATTTAAAACGCATAAGATATACCCATGTGGTGCAAGAAAAATCATCAACAATTGTAAGAAAATAATGAGCACCACATAAAGATGTGGTGTGATAACCATTCCAAATATCACAAAAGATACGATCAAAATGAGAATCACTTTTATTGGCATAATTGAAAAAAGGCAATTTTGTATGCTTAGAACGAGCACAAACATCATACTCAGAAAGAATACAAGGAGAATTAAAAATACTGGGAATAGTAAAACTGGAGGGATGTCCTAGATGTTGATGCCATAGGGTCTTATTAGCAGTAGATTGAGCAGCAAAATGACGGGAGGGTGAGGACGGTACACGTAGAGCCCGTTGCATAGATCACCCGCTCCAATCGGCTTCATCGATTGAGGGTCCTGAAATAAACAAGTGTTAGAGGAAAAAGAGATAACACAAGAATTATGAAGGGTAAGTTGGAAAAATGAGAGTAAATTGAAGGACAAAAGTGAAACATAGAAAACGTGTTTTAATTTGAGAGAAGGGGAGAGAAGACAAGAACCCAGCCCTTCGGTTGGGATATCTTGTCCTGTTGGAAGCCGAATGTGGTGAGGGGAGGCAAGGGGCTTCAAATCGGTAAAAGGATCGTGTTGATGGCAGATATGGAGGCTCGAACCACTGTCCACCACCCAATGAAGGCGTCGATTGAAGGAGAAATCAGATGGGGAGAAGAAGTTACCAACGAATTTTGTAAGGGATGGAGTGAGAGAGACCAGATTTGTAGTCGACGGAGGTTGCCCTAAGATGGACGACCGCGATTTGTTGTCGTCGGCCATGGCAGAATGGGTTAATCTTTTTAGGCTCTGATACCATGTGAAGATGGAAGATGGAGAGAAATATTTGATTGAATTGTAATTAATTTTGTATTGAGCTTTACAAATGAATAGATGTACAATGAGCTATGTATGAAAATATATATATATGAGCCAAGTGGACTAATTTGATTGAGTTCTAAAAAATAATCTAATTACAGATTTTGTGCAAGTCTTGATTTTGTGCATGTATGGTAGAAATCTGTCAATAGTGGTTTAGGTGAGACCCTACGCAAGATACTGCACGTCCCTTACCATGGGGCCCACCTTGATGTATGTATTCCTTTATTTTTCCACATCATATTTGGGCATTATCCCAAAATTGAAGCAGATCCAATTATCAAGTGGACCATACCATAGAAAAGTGGAGATTGACCACGAACGGGCCACAGTTTTGGATCAAGCTGATATTTATTTTTGCCCTTCATCCAGGCTCATGTGACCTGATCAACAGTGGTGATTGAATGTCCTACCATTAAAAACTTATTAGGGCGCACCTTAATGTTTCAATAGAAGTTTTTAATGGTAGGATATTCAATCACCACTGTTTTATGCTATGGTCCACCTGATAATTGGATCTGCTTCATTTTTGGGATAACGCCTTAAATGATCGATGAATAGTGTAGATACAGAATACGTACATCAAGGCGGGCCCCATGGTAAGAACCATGCACCGTCTTGCATGAGGTCAGGTCTCGCATAATCTACTCCTGCCTTTTGATGAATAAATAGTTAGGAAAGATCATCTTTGCAACAACTGTAACTGCTAACATTTGAAAATCCCATGGTATTGTCCACAAAACAATATAATTGTATATTGGGAGATATTTTTTTCTTGATATTAGCACAAATTTTATCTAAATGTTGAATAATTCATTACATACATATGATATGAAAATTATTAATCCATGAAAGTCATAGGTCTAAAATGCAGATAAAAGAAGCTTAACACTACAACAAAAAGGTGTATAAATGGCATTTGTGCCACACCTTTATCAGCGTTATATGAGACCTATCGTATCATATATAAAAAAAAAAAACCACAACTGGCCAGCGCGACTCTCCTATTTCCTACCCGCAGTCTCTCTCTCTCTCTCTCTCTCTCTCTCTGCAACCCCACGACTCTCTCCTATTTCCTACCCGTCTCTCTCTCTCTCTGCAACTCCACAACTCTCTCCTTCTCTCTCTCCTCTTTCTCTCTCACGGCTGCTTTGGGATCTCTCTCACGGCTGCTTTGGATCTCTCTCACGACTGCCTACATGATCTCTCTCACGGCTGCTTTGGATCTCTCTCACAGTTGCTTTCGGATCTCTCTCACAACTTGAACGGTGGCTTCAAAATGGGGGTAGTAGAGATCTAATTACATGATCTGCTTTGAGATCTACTTTTGGATCTATTTTCTGCACTTTGGAAGGTTTTTTGACTGGTTATGGTGGGGATTTACTAGATCTAGAACTAGGGTTTGGATTTCAGAAAATTCAAGTGAGAATATGCTTTTTCTTTTTCTATTTTTCATCTGTGGATTTCTTGTGTATTTTTCAGGACTTTCTCCCTATCTATCTCTCTCAAAACCCTATTCCTCAACCCTCTGCTGCAGTTTGATCTTCTGCTGCTCGTGAATCTCAGATTCTCAGGTATGATGTAATGCTTTTCTCTTCTTGTTGTTGCTTTCTGAAATTTAGAATACTTGATTAGGAATATGCTCTGTTGAATACAAATCCCTAATTAGGGATTTGCGTTGTCGAATCCATTTTTAGGGATTTGCATTGTCGAATCCTTTTTAGGGATTTGCATGGGTGAATCCCTAATTTAGAAGTGCTTATTACATCTGCAGATTCTCGAATCAGGGTTGTTGATGGTGTTGATCTGATTCACAAGTTCAAAGGTATTAGCTAAAACCTTCATATATTGTTCCTGTCTGTATCTTGTCCATCATTTTTGTTGAAACTGTTTTAGGATTTGAGACGAATCACCAGTAGATAGTTCATTTCAACAAACAACTGTTTTTCTATTGTCATGTTCTGTTGCGATTTTCATGGCAGCTTCTTCAAATGTATCCTCGTTGGATGGTGCTAATGCATGGTTGATGTGGGGTTGGATGGTGCTGGCCCATTACGGTGGACCCTGCACGACTCAAAACAATGGCAAGTACCGTACTGTCGAAACACAAGTGATAATTTCCCCAAATTGTCCATGGGCCATCACTCTCGGTCCGATCAGGGGATCCAAAGTTCTTTTCAGTCTTTAAATATGGAATGTCTCTTTGTTTTCATGTCTTTCTATTTTCAGGCGTTTGATCTGACGGTGGTTACCATCCTCCCTGTGGAGATGGTTTTTGGTCATGGATGATTGAAGATGCCCACCTATCCCACCATCCAGATCATTTAAGATGGAGATGACTTGTCTAATTTCTACGAACCTTACTCTGATGTTGTACTGACTTGCAGAATCGGATCATTTCCCCTTCCCAAATTTCCATTAATGACTGTATTTTAGTTTCTTGTTACTCATCATAGTACATGTGGCTATATTTTTCTGTGAATCTGAACCGTCTGCAGGTGGGCCACCCAAATACAACCAGGAGATCTCAGCTGTTTGTTTATTCTCCTTTGAAAGTTGAATATTGCCCGGGTTCTACTAATTGTCACCATTTATCCAGTGAGTAGGATAGCATGGTTTTTCCATGGATGGCTATCCACAGCAGGACCCATTTGTATGTGCTAAAAACGTAGTAGATAAGGACACGCCATCATCTCCACAATAGAAAAACAGTTGTTTATTTAAATGATCCGGATGGTCGCAAAGTATGAGAGCTTGATATGTGGGAATCCAGAAAATGCAGAACAAGATCCTAACCACTGGTTCGTGGACACTTGTTTGTTGAAATAGGACCAACAGGTATTTTCCATTTTCTAACAGCATAACGAATGACCACTAATCCAATCTCCAGATAAATAATCAAATAAGAGCGCACAAGTACATCTAAACTGGCAACCATAGTTTTGACAATTTTGATCTGAATTATTTATACACTGAATTTTTTAAGTGATTCCTAAGTTCCAGCACATCATCCACCACATTGCCAAATTGAGAAATCAAAGAAGGTTGATCCACCCGAGAAATCACGAATGAGCACTGACCACATCGACAGGTATAGGAGAAGAAAAGGCTTGGTGTGGTGACCTCTGAAGAGCCTTTCATAATGTTATTATAGCAAAAGCCATGTGAATAGGTATCCACCTTCTTCTATCATCCGTGTTCTGAGTTGTTTTACACCTATTCTCGTTATAAGTTATGAAAAAGAATGCCAAAACACAGCCACAACTGCTTGATTATTGTGTTTCTGAGCTATGATCCTGGTTTTCAGGTTTCACCATGGGAGGAAAATTGGGGTTCTGATGCCCCCAGTGACCATGATTTGATCCAGATAACTGTTCTAAGGCCCCCACAGTGGTTGTGGTATGTCCCCAAGTTCCTGCAGATTGGAGGATCCTGGCTGACCAATTTTTTGCCTTTTCTAGTTCTTGCTGCAGTCTCTCAATTTGTAGTCGACTGGTAAAGGGTTAGGTTCTTCCTGTCTTGAAGAATTTTGGGGCATTTCTCATCCATTGCAGGTCCCATCAGTTGAACAATCTAGAACACTGAACGAGGGCCCCGCTTATATGGACTGGGTGCATCAGGACCCTATAATTCTGATTCCCCTTGTCACTTAACCGCCTTTTCATTTATCTAAAGGAGATGAGAGAGACAGAGAGGCCTGACCATTTTCTTTTCAAGCATCATGTGTTTTTAACTAATGTTGGCTTACGATCGGATTCAACAGAGAAATTCTACAGTTGGCAGGAGCAGAAGTCTCAAGATCGACATCACATCACTCGCCCAGTAATCTCGTTGGACTAGAGAAGTGACCGATGTGGGACCATTTTATAGAATACAGCAGTCCCAACTATAATCGTGTTGGTCATAACATAGGTAGTCAGTATTTGGACGCATCACCTTTCCATGGTAAGATTTGCTATTGATCACATGAAAACGTGATACAACTGTCATCTGTTGTGATTGCATTCTGTTGAAGTTTTTACCTTACATGTATGATTTCAAACCGTGTATGCTTATCTTCTTTAACACACCGAGACATGACATTTCCATTACCCAAAGAATCAACCGAGACATGCTAATTGTATGAGTGTTTGTTACTTAAAAACATTTGAACCCTTCTATTGGACTTTAGTTTTATTAAACAAGGTACTACTTTTCAGTTTTTGTAGCATGCAAAATATAGCGGGTTGATCCAAAATTTTCAGCGGTGAAATTTTTTATCCCCTGCTTGTTGTGAAGGTAACTGATTTTGCCTTGTCTTTCAGCCATTTACCACACGATGTAACTTTTTCCATGTGTTTGATGTTTGTGTTCTACTGGTCCTTCAATTTAACAATGTCAGAATTGTCTACAGTCTGTTTAATATTGATTAATATTCTCTGTTTGCTGACAGAATACATACAATCAGTTTCTACAAGTCCCACTTCTGATGGGAACATGGCTATTGATTCTTTTCATCAGTTTTCTGGCGTGAAGTGGTTGTGTGACAAACCCCTATCTGAATTCAAAGATGCACAGTGGCTTCTTGTACAAAAGGCTGAAGAAGGAAAAGTCTTTTGCCAAAAAGAAACCTTAAGTTGAAAGATTTTATCTGCCTGTGTGGATTGATTAGGTCACTGCACCTTAGGTTTCAGAATCAAAACATTTTAGTCAGCTGTTCTTATTCTTGATCCCTTGAATCGTGAATCTATATTTTGATCTCTCTCGAACTGTATCAGCTGCTCATGCATTGTGTGGCATACATGTCTCTATACCCTTAGAACACAATTTTGTTGTCTCAATAAATTAAAAAAAATCTGTAGAACAGCAGGTTTTGAGGCTTGTTTATGTGATCTATTGGGCTTAGCCAAAGGTCTTTACAATTGGCCTTGGTTTTGCAAGGTTTCTTTCATTTTTATATCAAAGTGACAATTTTGGAAATAACACAAATAGAGGAAATGAGTGGGCAGCCTTCAAATACAAATGGCAAGTGAGCTTACCTCATCAAATAGAAGAAATGAACACAATGGCCACAATTTGCTATAATTCTATTTTTTGTTTTTCCTTCATTGTTGCTATTTCTAGTGCAGGGTGTTGACCCAAGAATCAAGGTGGAGGTTTGGCCAAGAGTAAGATCTTCTAATGTTGTCATCATCTTAGCCTTTCTCCAACAGTTTGGGGTCAACTTTTAAATGGTAGATTGGTGACGTTTTAGGATTGATTGCCCACATTAGATCATGCAACCTTCCTTTTTTATGCTCTGGAATTGGCCATTTCAGAGGTTCACATTCAACAAAAAGATGGGCAAGAAAGAAAATACAGCAACAGTCAACACTCAATCAAAATGCAATGGTTAGGACACCCCATTTGGCAAAAAAGTACTATTATTTTGTCTGCTGTAACCATAAACCAGTCCGGAAAATTTCCATTTCTAAATAATTTCAGCAGAGATTGATGTTTTTTGGGGGTATTTTCTAGATACCCATTACAAGAAATTCCAAATGGTGTTTGGTTTGGTGTGTTGATTTGGAGCTTCCAAAGCTCTAATGCTAAGAGGGTCATTCTAGTTTTGTGCATGTAAATGGAAAAAAAGCTGTAGTAATGAAATTTATGGTATTGTGTTTTTTGAAGTTATTGAATAAAAAAGAGAAGGAATCTACTTTCCATTCTGCGAGTTTGGTGAGTTGTTAACTAATGCCATTCTTAACATTTTTTATTTGTGGCCTACAAATAGCTGGTTAAGAAGAGCAGTAACTGTATGCAGGGGACGAAGAGACTGGGCTGAGCCTTGCAGCCTGTTGGTTTCGTCATCCACCCTGGGTGGCAGGAGCCCAATTCATGTGGGCCTCGACTCAGGTCCTCAGCTCATGTATTGGACTTGAGCATGCTTCAGCCTGGCCACACCCAGCCTAGCCCCATTCGTCGGCCTTATCAGATCATTACCCCTTACAACACATTCAGCAAACATAGTTTTTACTTTTTGGACAGAGGTAAATGCTAGTATATTTTAAAATGTAGGCAAAGGTAGAAATATTACAATATCCCATTCCCACCATCTTTCTAGAAAAGGGGGAAAAATGCTTGAACCTAAGTAGGTTATTTTCGTTTGTGTACCGTACCGGTGGATTAGTTGTAAATTTGACTTTCAGCTGACGTGTATGTAATCTTTCTATGGTCATTTAGCTGACAGAGTGTGATGCTGGTTTTATGTGCTACTTTGTAATCCTGAAATAATAATCTCCCATATGACCACCAGGTTGAAGTTCTCTTCTTGATCCTTAATGTTGTGCCAGGATTATTTCTTTTGACTTTTAGCTAATTTGTGAGATTTAGTAGATCTGGAAATTCCCAGACTTCAATGGTCTTGTTGTCAATGTTGCAAGTGTCCATCTTTCTATTATATGGTTGGCATTAGGATATACATCAAAACTGATATTTCTTTTGGTGAAATCAAGTATGCATCAGCTGGTGCACATTCACAGGATTGATGTCATTTTAAAGTGCCTACTGTCATTTTGTATATATTTTGTTATCTATGATCAATAACATTCATTATGGGTTCAAACCTTTTTAAGTTTTCTATTCTATGGCAGTAGAACTTTCTTTATTTGTTTCCTTCTACTATTCTTTTCCTGTCAATATCTGATTCCAACTTTTGTACTCGGTAAACAATTACAGCAAGAGAGGGACCGGTTATTAGCCGAAGTTGAAAGCCTTGCTGCCGATTTGATTCTGGAGATGGATTTTGGTTTTTGTAGCATTTGGTGGAGATATTACATGTGGGTTTTCATTCTCGAAGGGGTGATAATTCAATGTAGTTCCATACATAATCATGTTGATGGGTTTTGGTTTCTGTGGCATTTGGCATGGATTCTCTGTAGATTATATATGCATGTCCATTTGTTTTTTTTTCAGAGCATTTTGTGAAGATTCAAGAACGTAACATTTTGTGGAGATTCATCACTTAAGTTCTGGTTGTATCCATGCTTATTTCGGAACATTGTGTAGTTTCTAGAATGCATTTTCATTTTCACAGTAATTTCTGTTTATTCTTGTAGTTCTCCATTTTCTTAGTTCTTGAAATGCATATGCTAATTAGGGAATTTGGATGCAAGGTCTATCCAAGTCAGCCTGCAAAGTAAGACCTAGACCTGAGCACTTTTTGAGCCCTACCCTTTCTTTGATGCAAAGATGATCATGGTCACTTCAAGGACAGTTTAATCAGCGACGTGAGGGGCATGTTAAACTTATACAAAGCTGGTTATTTTAGCACACATGGAGAAGACATCTTGGATGAAGCCATTGTGTTCGCTACTGGACACCTTAAGTCCCGCATGGCCCACCTTGACCATCCTCCTACCACACAAGTGGGCCATGCACTCGAGCTGCCTCTGCGCAAGCGCATACAGAGGTTGGAAGCGAGGTACTATATTTCAGTTTACAGTGATGATGTGGAACGGAGCAATGTGTTGCTCGAGCTTGCCAAGTTGGATTTCAATGTGGTACAATCGTTGCATCGGAGAGAGATTAAGGATATCTCGAGGCAAGTTTCATTAAACATCTAGTTAATATAAACTAATTATCCTCACTTGCAGAATTAGTAGCTAGTAATTGATAAAAAAAAATGCATGATGTCTCATATATCAGGCACTGAATTTCCATATATGTGGCACATATGTTTGAGATCTGGACCATTCATCTATCATACCATGCCACAAAAAAACACCAGTCACTTTGATTAGAGGTTTTTTTTTTTCCTAATTGGATGGGAATTAGAAAGAAGTTTTATAATTGTTTACATAGTATGGCTTAGTTTATATAGCTAATTGTTTACAAGAGTCCCAAATAAAAGGTGGAAACCTCTACTTGTTTCCTAGTGGCCATAGTTCCTGGATTAGTTTCTCATGAGCAGAGACAAATCAACAAGCCAACAATCATTGAAAAGCCTGATAAAGATATCATCTCGGCACATGCATAACCATAACCGTTGGCATCCTCACTCACCAACCTCTAATTCTATTGGAAGCATCCTCGATTCTCCATCATTTTCAATGGAATGCCAAGATATGTAAAGGTTCTAAATGTGTGTCACTTTTGGATTGTTTTAAGAACTCAAGATACCTGTGAACATAGTAGTCTGTTTTTATTTTCACCCTTTCTCATTGTTCAGGTAGCATTTTGAACCAAATGTTTCCCCTTCCGACACCTAAATCTGATACTGCTTCTCTTCTCACTTCATGCAACTATTGTGACCTGGAGCTGAAGTTAAAGCTCTTCAGTTCAAAGGCTTGGGAGCCTTCATTTAGTTTTTCAGAGTTTTTCCACCATCTTGACTGAGTTGTGATCAAATCAAGTTTTTATGCAGATTAGTCCTGATGAAATCTGAAACCAAGTAGCTCTTCAAGTTTTCTATTTATTTACTTTTTTCTTTAGCTTTGAGTGCTTGAAAGGGAGTAAGTTTTATAAGGTAAGACAATCAGGATCGAATTCTGAATCACTTATACACATGACACTATCTCTATCAACTCTAATAAATAGCCAGAGACGGCTTTTTAAGCTTTTAAACTATGCTTTCTATACTTCCCCACCCTTTATACTTTGAGTAATGTAGTGGTTATATTTCCAAATAATAGAAACAGGTTTATCTATTAAGAAAAAGAAGTGCTAACCACCACTAATAAACAAGGTTGAATCTACTTAGCTTGGTTAAAACCATGTCCTATAAATGGCAAAAAACAGAAAGTGACTGATGTTTTTCACTGATGTCATTTAACAGATGTTGGCTTACTGATCAGTTACAACACAGATGCTGGCTTACTGAATGGTTGGAAGTTCAGTCATTTAACAGCCTGATAGGTTGCCCCAGGGATCTTTTTGTACCTTTGGGCAACCCGAAACAAATACTCAGCCGTGTAATTTCCTTCATATTAATGAAAATAGCATTTGATTGTGTTTTGATGTAAATTACAATCTCCACAATTGTTGTTTGGAGGCTTTACATCTCAGTTGTAATAACAAAGACTGAAGCAGCATTTCGTGCTTGGAATGTGTTTCCACTCTACTATTTAAATATCTTTTTAGTTGTATGTGAAATCTGTTTTATACTCTTATAAGGTTTAACAATCGGTTTTAGTGTATCATGTGAACACAATTGTTGGAGAACTACCTGAGATGAAATTCCTAGCTATTCGATAGACATAAAAGAAATGAACATGACAGTGGTCCACACTGAATAGGAAAAGGCAAAAGATTGGACTACTGGCATTTTCTAATCTCTCACACATGGGTCTCGATTCCATCTTATTGATACTACACACGTCAACAACGGTAAGGTCAGAGACGTGTATTTCCATTTGAATCATGCTTAATTGCATATTTCTTTCTAAGCATGCCATTGTCCATTCATATTGGTGAAGGAACTTTCACAGAAGAACCCAAGAGAAGGAAGCAATGGAATGGTTGGTCCAAGTCAAGAAGCCATGTGGCTGAGATCCATTTCCACAGAGAAAGCTCCTCGAGTCGAAAATGCAAACTGTGTTCTTCCAAGCATTGATTGGGATCGGGTGGGCGGACAAACTTCAGTACCAGAGTCTCAATTGAATGTCGATAAGAGAACCTAGCTGGGGCACTTGCAGAATTTGCTGGGCTATGGTTGCTCTGTGTACTGTGTATAAAATGATTAAGGTATGCATATAAAACCTTAGGCATCTTTTCTTTATTTGTTTTCCAATCTTTTCTCTAACCAAATTACGCTCTTGTCCTTTTATCATCTGTTCTCTCTTTACCTGGTTTTACACAGTTACTATTGAGTGAGGTTTGTGACTGTTAACGTTGTTCTTTTCCTGTCTGAGATCATGGGCATGTATTTCACATGATACACTTGCTTGGACTAGCTTAGAGGTGGCCATTTTATTTTTTCTTAAATTTAGATGTTTCCAGTTGCAGAGCTTGCAGAACTTATTAAAGTGTTCTAAAATCCATGACTCACTTGCTTGGACAAATACTCTAAAAGGTGAAAGAGGACTGGCAGTCCAATCTTCTCGAGTCACATTGAAAAGATTGCACCGTTTGATCACTACCGTTCGATCTTGGTTAAGATTGTTTTCTTGAGAACCATAAGAAATTCCAGGTGATGCCCACTGAAAATGATGGCTATGATTGATGATTGAACTCATTTTGTTGCCCCTATGGTTAAGATTATCCAATCAGTGAGATATTTCATCATGGCCCATATGGAATGGACTATCTAGATCAATGCTAGGATGGTCCACATGCACAAATGTAAATTGCATTTTCATTTCCAATTCTGTAGGAATAATTCTAATCTTAGGAATAATTAATGATCCACTAGTGCCATCCTTTCACATCTTCATTGTGGCAGAATCATAGTTTAGAATAATATTTAAAAGGAAAATACATTAGCGATCGACTCCTTAGATAACTGTACTTAGTTTAAAAGAAAAACACGAGAGGTATATGCTGAACTTATTTATGTTCAGATCAACTCCTTAGAGAACTGTACTTAGTTATCTCAAATTACTTCCCTGAGATTTTAAGTGCTGGTGCTTGTTTCTGCATATCCATTTCATTATGTGGTTACGCTTTTTTTATTTTTATACTGATTACCTGCTTGGTATTGATTATTTCTAAAAGTTTGTGCTAGTATATTTGTTCCTTTTCCCAATGTAAGGAGTTGTTGAGTTCGGAGAGTGAGGACATGTTAAGCTGGTGACTTTTTTGTGATCTGCAATACGCCACATGATCTGTTGATGCTGCTATATTTCTGCTCTCAAAATGTAAATCCCATCCAGTTTTTGATTTTGTTGGGTTGGTTGTTTAGTGTCAAGCAGTTGCAGTTCCACTCATATTTGGCAATTGGAGACTTCATCCTTTTGAGCCCCTTAATATGTAATCAAAACAGGTATGGTCTATAGAATTTAAAATTCTCAGTTTGTGTGTCTCATGCCATGTCAACAAATGGGACTTACGTTATCTACCATCTCATAGAATTTGGTTAGTTGGATGATGAATGATACTTGTGATTGGGAATGACAATAAACAAATATATATATATATATATATATATATATATATATATATATATATATATATATATATATATATATATATGTTATCCTTGGAGGATTTATTTTTTAAAGGGATATGATATTCTTGCAGCCTATTGTATGGTGCCCCAATATGGCTCGTATGTTACTAGTATATAGTAGATATTACTAGTTAATTTATCAAAACAAAATTCTTTTCTTTAGTTTAAAATTCATTCTGTTATTATTTAGCTACATGAATACAGAATGGATCCTTATCCATTTGTCTTAACAATAGTGAGATTGAGGAAAGTGAACTCTCTGATGCAAGCTCAACAATTTGAAAGAAGATGGATCTTCACCGTCCCTAACTCTAATCAGAAAGCAGGTAGATATGCTATACCAACTCATAAATTCACCAGTTAAATGGTTAGTCTTGTAAAATATAAGGAATGGTTTTTTGAAGATCTGTTTTCCCTTCCACTTCTTTATTTCTTTCACCGGTATGGCATTTTGGAGTTAATCTATGTGCATATGACAAATCATGGATGGTATTCAGATAAACTTTCATAATGCCTTCCTCGATAGGAATTCCAACATCAGTTGCCCTCCCCTTTTGAGTTTTTAAGAAATTTTTGTTAGATGATTCAAACCAGGTTTGTCTCATCTCAACTCGTCACTTAAGTGTATCCAACCAACAGCAATAGAATGCTAATTCTAACATATCGACCTTTGAAACCTTTCCAAAATTATTAGAAATGACATAGATGATTATCAAGCAAATGCTAGATGTGTATGCCTAGATGAGGGCTTCACTTGGTGAGGCATGCATTTCGTTCTCATGTTTTAATTTTTGAAGCTTTTTTTCTTTTTATTGTTTGAATTGTGTAAAAGAGAGCTGATTAATGTGGTATGTTTTTGTTGTATTTTTTAATGAGATTTTATGTTTTTTTTTATTTTTAAAATTAGTTTTTTGAGTGTGGCGTTTCAGGTGAAGAGAAGGATAAATTTGGTTTAAGGGGGAGGGAGTGTGGGATTGATGGGTTTGATCTCCCAAGCTGTTTATGATGGAGGCTGCCATGTTCTTGGGTAAGAAATCAGGCCCTTAAAAACAGAATTTATTTATTATTATTTTTATTTTTAAAAGTTCTATTCATGAAAGCTTTTGGTATGACAGAAAATTTTCGCACAATGGAATGCTCTGTTAAGCCCCATCTTTTATTTATTTGTTTGTTTTTTCTTTTTAGTTTTTTGAGAGATGGTTAAACCTGTAATTATGCTTGTAATAAAATTTTTTTTATTGTGTATTAATATAAATTTTGTTTAATATTTGTTTTATTTGTATTCATCCAATATTTAAAAAATACAGGTTTTGATTGAATTATATATAATAATGAAAATTACTGGCATGCTATGGCCTCTTAAATCCATACAATGGCTTTTTGCGGCGCTTGCGTAGAAATCTCACGGCGCTTTCTCGTAAGAAAAAAGTGTCGACAAACTACCTTTAACGGCGCTCTGAGTAACTTTTAGCGGCGCTTATTAGCATCGGAAAACCTGTAGTTGGCGGCGCTCAGAAAAGCGCCACGAAAAGTTACCTAGCGCCGCTAATACTTTTAGCGACATACCCATTTATCGTGCTTGAGTAGCGCCGCTAATAGTATCCGCGGCGCTTTTAAGGACCATCATGGCAGAAGGGCTTCTTGTTGTTGCTCCTACTCAAGGGAGATTCCAGTACCAATCTCCACGGCTAGCTTATCTAAGGGCCATGACAATGCCACTAGAACGGATCATAGCCACGGACCAAACTCTACGTTTTGCTTCCTTTTAATCTCAGCAGCACAATCGATTAAGTAGCCATGTCCATCCAAAGCTTCCTGATTACCATGATTTGGCAGCCAAATTTACAACTCTCAAGAAGGTGCACTTGCAAACTTCCATCCTGCAAGTTGGCAATGCTCGAAGAGAAAACAAAGAACTTATATTGCAACGGCCATATTTTGTAAAATGTGATCCATTGTCCCTATACTTCTTGTGAGCGCCTACACACTGCCTTGCTTTCGTATTCCTTGTCATCATTTCATAAAGCTGGTTTCCTCCTACGTATACATCTCTGATCACTTTGCTTGTGTAAAATGTTGTCATAAATAGAATTCCTAAGAGTATAGTTCTTAGGGTGCGGAGCACACCTTAAATTGCAATTCGAATGCAATTTAGCTAAATAACATTTCACCTGCATGTTGTTTGGATGGAATAATACCAAGTTTGAATGGGCCATTTAAATGTTTTTTTTTTCCCTAATAGAAGCTAAAATTTCAATTTGAAAAGTGGGTGTGATTCTCATGTTTTTCTCCACCCACATAATTGACAACAAAAATGAAAGCCATTTGATCATTAATGGTTACTGATCAAATGGTTGGATTCATCCAATCAAACTAGTTCCCAATAACTTTTGGTTGGTATTGTGCTTTTATGAATAAATTAAAATGAATGATTGTATTTGATTGAATGAATTACTATGCGAAGGTTTATGAATATGTTAAAATAAATGATTTAGCATTGAAAACTGAGGTTAAAAAGTGAATTTATCCTCAGTTGATACCAATAAAGGCCAAATCCATCTTTAATCTCAGTTTTGCCTCAGTTACCTAAACTGAGACTACAACTCTCATGGCTAAAGGCTTTAGCCTCGGTTGTTGAAAACTGAGGTTAAATATCGATTTAGCTTCAATTGGAAGCAATTGAAGCTAAAATTTGGATTTAATCGCGGTTAGAAACAATGGAGGCTAAAATTTTGATTTAACATCATTTCAAGACAATTGAAGCTAAAAATATTCTTTTGGCTTAACTTGAAGAACCAAAGCTATAAAAACCATTTTAGTCTCGATTGTTAATGCTGAGGATAAAGCCTTTATCAACTGAAGTTCCAACCTTAATATGAATAATTGAGGTAAAATTGAAGCTAAAGGCTTTAGCCTCAGTTTTTAACCTTTTTAGCCACAATTTTGAACTGTTGCTAAAGGCCTATTTTCTTGTAGCGTAGATGGGTGGGTAAATTTCTCACAAACACGATGGTGGGCCCCCTAGCTTCTTGCCTAGTAGAAGGTGCACATTGGTTGGTGTGTGGAAAACACTACCAACCTTGTGGCAAAGTTACCTGAGCCCCACCATGATGTATGTGTTATACCATACAATCCATCTATTTTGCAAGATCATTTTTAGGTAAGATCCTATAAATAAGGTAAATTCAAAATTCAAGCGGACCACACCACGTATAGCAGTGCGAACTGACGTCCAAGAAGTTTTAAATGGTTGGTGTTCAATTCCCACTTCTTTGTTGTGTGGTCCATTGGAGCCTTGGATTTGCCTTATTTTTTAGCTCATACACTATAATAATTTCACAAAATGGATGGACGGTGTGGATATGATATATGTATCATAGCGGGGTTAGAGAACTTTACTACATTAAAACACCACTAAGGCAAGTGATGTGTGCCACATGTGGAGCCAGTACCTATTTGATGTATGAAAGCTGGTGGGCTTACTAGCTCTAACAGCTTCCGCACATATATGATTGAATGCCATGTCAGATGTGTTACCTTGATAACTAGGGGTGCCAATAGGCCAGGCTCGAGCCTGAAAATTCAGAATTTTGAATAGGCCGGCTCGAAACAATTCAAATTCAGGTCGCGACTTACCCTAAGCCTGGCCCATGTCACACCAGACAATAGGTGGTGGTGGTGTGGCACACAACACTTACTTTCGTAGTAAGTGGCTTCACTAATTTCTGTGGGACCCACCATTATATGCATGTTATTTCCACACCACCATCAGTATTGCAAGACAACAGATTTCTAAAAATTTAAAAGATCCAAATTAATATAGGCCACACTAAACCAAACGGTGGAAAGAAAGATCTGGCATTGAAGCCCTCCTAAAGCCGACCATGATGTTTATATGCCATACAAATAGTGTTGAGGGTCAAATATTGCATATCAAAGACCCTAGTTACTACTTGGATTTATGAACATAATATCATTTAATGGTCCGATTTAATTGTGTTTATGATGCAAGGTGTATTTACGAACTTGGATTGAAACAGGGTGCTAAAAGTATGGGTTTAGCGCTCAAAATTCACCAAGGCAAGAGACGGACCCTAGATACCACGATCGACAGATTTACATGCCAGAGATATGAGAAAAGCAAGAAACTGAAGTTAAAGTGGCCTGAAAGATATCCAAGATGCAAGATCACAGGGTTCTCACCATCCGTTCAGCTCAAAGCTTCATATATGGCCTGAAGACCATAAATTAACCATACATATAAAATTTTAATCATTTAATTCTTGTGGAAGTGGCCCAACGGACAGATCAGCCCCAAGAATCTTGCTTTGGGGCCTGCCTGGTATCTGAAAATGCTTTAATTTTTGTATCAACCCTTTAAATTATATGAAAAATAGGTTGGACGGAGCAGATTTCCCGTATACATATCAATGGACGCCAGTCTTGAAGCATGTGTACACAGTGCACGTGGTCCAGCCGTGCATCACAATTCAAGAACTCGGTCAGCAAGCACTGATTGAGGATTTCTCACAAAAAATAGATTTTTCAACAACGTCTAATGCTCGCCGTCAAGTTTTAAGTTGTGGGTCCCACCCATTATGTATTCTTATGATCTTGACCGTCCATTGTGTCTCTGGGGTAAGAGTGACCCTCATCTAGGTGGCCTTTTGGTCCCATACAAGTGTATGCACGTGGATCGTCAAAAAATGCAATATTAACGGTGAGTTGGTTTGATACAGTGGACCGCACCAAAATCAGGAATTCAATGAACTGAGTGGATTTTTCTTCCAAATTTGATCAGGGGCCCATACTCTGTTTACGCAGCCCCTGCGTCTGAAAAATTCAAAAATTCAGGGAGTTGTGGGCCACTTTCATTTCTCGTTTTGATGATCTGAACCGTCTAGATGACGCCCAGGCCCCAACTGACCCTATCCATGGAGAAATTCTGAATCAAAATACGTTCATTGCCCCGAAAATCTAAGCCAAATGACGAGTTGGTGCATTTTCTCCTGCGCAACTGCCTTTGTGCATAAAGACTTGCGGAAGTTTTCCACCGCCTCATGCAGCACCGACTCCCAGCCGACTGACTACAACAACTATAAAAGAAAGAGAAGAAAGAGACAGAAAAGGGCATCCTTTGGAACGTGCAACCGTGGAGGCAATTCAAGATTGAGGACGTGAATGTAGGAGAGAGAGTTATTCTTCTTGGTTTTGTTTTTTTTTTTTTTTTTTTTTTTTTTTTTTTTTTTTTTTTTTTTTTTTTTTTTTTTTTTTTTAGTGTTTCAGCTTAATCATGATTGGCTAAGCCTCTTAGCTAGGGCTAAAAGGTGAAGCTTCTAGCGCGATTAGGAAGGTGGCTTTGCTCTGATTCATGGTTATTTAATTCTTATGGATTCTAGTTTGATTATTAAGGAATACTTTTAGTCTTTAATGGTTTATTGTGACTCAAATTACAATAGATCTACAATAGCTTTGAGTATATTCTTTTCATTATAGGAATTTGAACTTAGGAAGCCTTGTTGTTCACCATTGTCTCATGGGCATAGTTGGGTGACGGAACCCTTCCTAAGTTTCATAATTCTCTTATGATTGACAGTGAGATTGGTAAACTGTTGTTGTTTTCCATGGTCTCCTGGGCATGGTTTGGTGACGGAATCACTTCCAAATTTTCATCATTCTAATCCTTTGATGATTAGATTCATGAGAAGTTTAGAGATCTGACAAATCTCTTCTTACTAACTAGATAGGATAAGACTCTGATTCTAGTTGTGTTCTTGAATCATTGCTAGGTAACTTCCCAATTGTTACAAGTGGATCCTTTCTACCGTTGATTTCTCTAAGTTTTAAATAAATATTTCACTATTATTCCCTTAATTTCATTCGATTTAGATTTCATCTTAGTTTAGTTCTAGTTCTACTTAATTTCAGATTACGTACAGGTTTCAGTCCCTTGGGATTCGACCTACTATATCACAGCCCTATACTTAGGGTGTGAACAAACAATTCACAAGGTTATTACCAATTTACCACTCAGATTAAGTATAGACACAAATGTCATCCTCATACAAAACTTCTAAGCCCCTACAAAGTTTCTAATGGCTAGCATCCAATCCCCTCCCCCCCCCGCCTTTTTTCCCCAACTATACTAACTTCATGCCACATCCCATTCCCTGAATCAGGATCTCTACGGAGGTGGGTGTATACTTGACTGTGGGGCCTATCATGATTTATGTGCCTTATAACAACTGTATTTATCCCTATTTACAGCTTATATATATATATATATATATATATATATATATATATATATATATATATATATATATATATATATATATAAATGAAGTGGACACAAATCTTAGATAGACCATACAGCAAGAACCAGCGTTGATTGAATAGCCACAGTTAAACACTTTTTAAAAGCAGCTGGAATAGATGGACAAGGTTATAAAACATGCATATAGATGGACCACACAAATATTAGATAGATTCAAAACTTTTGTAGTCCCCGAGAAGTTTTGAATGGTCAATCACTATTGTTTCCTATCAATATGAATGGACGGTGTGGATGGTACACTGTTTCCTGGGTTGTGGTATACCTGAGATTTGAATTTGGTTTATTTTTTTGGATCATGCCCTAAAATGAGTTATCAAAGTGCATGGTCAGTGTGTAGATGTAAGGCACAAACATCACGGTGGGTCCCGCAGTCGGACATCCACACACCTCAGCGGATCCGGGGATCCAATGATTACACTGAGGACCACTTCAAGAGTGGACAGGCCAGGTTTGTTCCGTACAAGTATGTCCTATCGTTAAGCAATTGAAATGGTTAATATGAAGACTGACGTTGCAAGGGGGGATTCCATATTAGAAATTTCTAGTCCCTTGAACCTTAAAAACGTTTTGTATCAACAATCCAGCTTCGGTGAATTCAGGAAAACAATGGTACTTTCAGGACTGTGGGGCCCACCTTGATGTATGTGACTCATATCTATGCCCTTCATCCATTTTGCCCAAATCTTAAGCATATTCAAATCTCAAGCCTACCATTAAAAATTACCTGGGACCCACTGTAATCTTTATTTGCTATCTAATCTGTTGATGAGGTCACATGTACCTGAATGAGGGATAAACACATATATAAGCTTGTTCCAAAACTTTTGCGGCCATTAGTGTTTTTAATAATGGGCATTCAATCACCACTATTTCCTGTTATGTGGTCCACCTAATATTTAGATCTAGTTCAATTTTGGGCTCATGTTCTTAAAACAAACTGTCAAAATGGATGGACGGCCTGAATTTGAAACACATACATCATAGTGGCGTTGTAGCATTGGCTTTAGCTCAGGTTAGGCCTTTTTAACCAAAGGATTAGGGATCCAAAGACTAAGGCCCAAGCCTGGCCCATTGCTAACCCCTGGCCCTACGTCATACCTACATGTGGTCTATCATGCCAATATGTTGTTACAATCCTTAGGCAACACATGCATCTTGCATGTAGATGATTTGTTTCATTTTTCTAAGTTTTAATTATTTGTGCATGTGTGGCTCGCTTGATCAACAAATGGATTAGGAACATTCTTGTTGGAAATAGGGATTTGATCAATTTTCCAGGTCGATCAGGTTAGGGCGGGCCCCAGTTTTTTCAGGCTAGGCATGAGCCCACTTTGTTTGGCCCATGACGGCCTAGATCACAAGCCAGTCCGAACCCTGCCCAATGCCACCCCCACTAGTCATGTTGGACAAATGAGCTATACTCTTTATGGTTTTTTGGAATGCCAATGGCTTAGGCAGTTAGGTTTATACTAGCCATTTGACTCTAGGCCTTTCCAACCATGGGTCAGATTATGATTTAAAATGTAGGCCCACTGACTGGATCCAGACCTGACTTTTACACCCAATAAACTGGAGGATAGGCCCATGCGAAGATTTAATAACATTTCCTATCGAGGCCCAACCATAGCCTCTAAAATGCCATACTGTAAATTTAATGGGCCAAACTTGGGCCGATTTTAGTCCTGAAGGCTGGGTCTGGGCTTGGTGTGACCCTCATTGACCTTGCACAAAACCTTAGGATTTAGCCTCCCGAACAAACCAGAATTATAGGATAATAATAGCAATGAAATAAATCAAAGCAACAATCACACACCACACAAGAGATTTTTACGTGGAAAACCCTCAAAGAGGTAAAAACCATGGGACCTCGTCCAGATCAACAGTCCACTATGAAATAGAACGTTACAATCTTCGTCACTCACGCAGGAGTGGATGAACAATAAGAGAATAAAGAAAAACGAGAGATCTCACCGATCACGAGGACGTAGAAGCGCTGAGACGACGGCTCCCTTCCACAAGCTTTCTCTCTCTCTTATTTCTTTCTTTCTCACACTCTAAGCCCTTTAGGAAACCCTCTTGTATTTTTCTTCACACAACATAATCTTCTAGAAAACCCTAGGAACCCCTTTTTATAGTTTTAGGAAACTCCTTTCCACATCCCTGTTGCGAAAGGACTCAAATCCGTAATTTCGGGCAAAAACTGCGTAACCTAGGACTAGTCCTGAAAATTTCAGGACTGATCCTAGCCCCCTACGACTGGTCGTAGCTCACCTACGACTGGTTGTAGACCGCGAAGAAAATTAACCCAATGTCGTTGTACTTTGAGTTGTGCCAGGGCTTGAACCTACGACCGGTCGAGCGCCTCCCACGACCAGTTAAAGACCACCTACGATTGGTCAAGCAGCATGATGAAACCCTCTGAAATTTTAACCATTGCACCATCTCTCCTCTGAACTAAGGAGGAAAATCCCATCAAATCTTTTCCTTTTCGACTCAGGAGGAATTCACCTTCTTCAAGCGAGCCAGGTTTCTACAAACCTCAAACTTGCCCTTGAGCAAAGCCTTGGTCATCATGTCTGACCCATTATCATCCGTGTGAACTTTTTCAAGCTATAACACTTTCTGTTCCAAAGTATCCCTGATCTAGTGATACCGAATCTCTATGTGCTTCGACTTGAAATGTTGAATTGGATTCTTGCTCAAGTGTATAACACTTTGACTATCACAATGGACCACGTGCTCCTCCTGCTTCAGGCTAAGTTCCTGTAGGAACCTCTTGATCCAAAGCATCTCTTTACATGCCTCTGTGACTGTAATGTACTCACCCTCTATCGTCGACAATGCTACGACCTTCTGTAACTTGCTCTGCCGAGAAACCGCTCCCCCTACAAACATAAACATGAACCCCAATGTAGACTTCCTGGAGTCTATGTCGCCTGCCATATCTGCATCTGTGTAGCCCTCTAGTACAGGTTTACCGTCACCATAGCATAGGCTCAACTTAGATGAGCCTCTTAGATACCACAGTATCCACTTCACCGCTGCCCAGTGTTCTTTGCTAAGATTGGTAAGATACCGGCTGACAACACTAATCGTATATGCTATGTTTGGGCATGTACACACCATAGCATACATCAAACTTCCTACAGCTGATGCGTAAGGTATCTTCTACATCTCTTCCACCTCTGCCTTCGTATTGGGACACTGCATGTCGCTCAATCTGAAGTGACCATCCAGTAGAGTACTGACCGGCTTTGCTGCATTCATATTGAACAACTCTAGGACTTTCTCAATATACCGCTCTTGTGACGGCGAAAGCTTCCTGCTGCTTCTGTCACGGGTTATCTCCATTCCTAGGATCAGTTTAGCCGGGACCAAGTCTTTCATCGCAAAAGACTTGTCCAACTCCTGTTTCAGCCTGTCGATCTTCTTGATATCTTTTTTCATGATGAGCATGTCATCAACCTATAAGAGCAGAACTATGAAATCACCATCTGAGAATTTGCACGTGAACACACAGTGGTTCGACTCCATTCTGTCATACCCATGCTGTAACATGAACGAATCGAACTTCTTGTACCATTGCCGTGGAGCTTGTTTCAGCCCATACAAGCTCTTTCTCAGCCTACACACACTATATGTTCCCTGCCCTTGACTTCGAACCCCTCTAATTGGTGCATGCAGATCTCTTCTTCCAGGTTACCATGAAGAAAAGCAGTTTTAACGTCCAACTACTCTATCTCTAGATTCATGCTAGCTGCCAACCCAAGCAACACCCGTATGGATGTCATCTTCACCACTAGTGGGAATATCTCCTCGAAGTCTATGCCTTTCTTCTGACCGAATCCTTTTACCACAAGTCTGGCCTTGAATCTCGTCTGTGAATTCTTCTGCTCAATCTTCTTTCTAAACACCTATTTGTTACTTAGAGCTTTCTTGTCTTTAGGCAGTTTCACCATATCATAGGTGTGGTTCTTATGCAAGGATTTCATCTCCTCTTGTATAGCTTTCAATCACTCCTCCTTATGTTTATGTGCTAGGGCCTTAGAATAATCTTTTGGCTCTCCCCCATCAGTCAACATAATGTACTCATGCGGTGAGTACCTCTTGGATGGCTGCTTGTCCCTAGATGACCTCCTCACCTATGGCTCAACAAGTGGATCAAGTGGGGGCTGCTCCCCCAGTCCATCTTCTATAGGAACCCCCTCATCCTCTGCACCTCGCTGTACTCCCCCGTCATCAGGCACTACAGGATGAATAACAGGATTCATGTCCTTTAGCTCACCTGAACTAGACTGCTTCTTCTTTGGCTTACCAATGTCTTCTATACACTGATCTTCAAAGAAAACTACATCTCTGCTCTTGACGAGCTTCTTCTCGGTCGGATCCCTCAATCTGTAACCGAACTTTTCATCACCATACTCTAAGAACACACACTGCCTGATCTTCATATCGAGCTTGGACCTCTCGTCCTTCAGTACGTGAATGGATGCCCTGCATCCAAACACCCTGAGATGACTGTACGATGGATCCTCTCCAATCCACACCTTCTCAGGTACTTCTCCATTCAATGGGGCTGATGGAGATCTATTTATCAGATACACCGCCGTGTGCATTGCTTCTCCCCAGAACGTCTTGGGCAACTTCGCATAGGATAACATGCATCTGATTCTCTCAATAATGGTGCGATTCATTCGCTCAGCTACACCATTATACTGGGGGTCTTGGTAACCCTCTGTTCATGCCGTATACCCAGGGACTTACAGTACTCATGAAAGTCGCCGATGTATTCACCACCATTATCAGTGCGGATGTACTTCAATGATCTATCTGTCTCTCTCTCGACCATAGCATGAAACAACTTAAACACACCAAAGACCTCGTCCTTGGATTTCAAAGTATAAGCTCAAACCCTCTTAGATACATCATCTATAAAAGTAACAAAATACAATGCCCCACCTAAGGTTTTTTTCTCATAGGACCACACACATCAGAATAAACCAAATCTAATGCATGCACTTTATTAACATGAGAAACAGTTTTAATAAATGAAACTCTATTTTGTTTCCCTAATAAACAATCAAGACAGGTTTTGAGAGGTATGCCTGTCACGTCTGGAAGAAGCCGCTTCCTCACTAGTAGCTAAAGCCCTTTTTCACTCATGTGGCCTAGACGCCTGTGCCACAAATCTATAGCTAAATCTTTCTCTGCTTTCAACCCACCCTTGCATACACTGACACTTGCCTTGTATAAGGTGCAACACTTCTTTCCTCTGGCTGCGATCAATGAACCCTTGATGAGCTTCCAGCGCCCACCAGCAATCCGGCTTTCATAGCTATCATCATCCAACCTTCCCATCGACATCAAGTTGAGACAAAGGTCTGGGATATGCCTCACATCCCTGAGAACCAATATACAACCCACATCGGTCTTCACACAAATATCACCGATCTTTACGATCTTCGATACGCCAGAATTTTCCATCTTCACGGTCCCATAGTCACCTGACTTGTAGCTTGTGAAGAAATCCCTGCATGGAGTCGCATGAAAAGAAGCTCCTGAGTCAATCACCCAGTCGGTGTCCTGACTTGTAGCCGTGGGACATACATCGTGATCTGCTGAAAGAATAATAACAATGTCGCCATCTGAAGCGACCACTGTAGAATTTGATTCATCTTCCTTCTCCTTTACTTTTCTTTTCTTGTCGTTTTTATCCTTACGACTTTCACGCTTATAGTAGCCCTTCTTGCTACAATTTCAGCATTCAACATCTTTTCTGTTACTCGACTTGCCACTTGATTTATCTCGGGCCTTCCTGCCCTTCCTGTTCTTTCCTCTCCTCCGTTCCTGTGTCACAAGTACCTCTTGCTGAGTAGACCCCTGAGACTTCCTCCTTGTCTCTTCATTGAAGAGACAACTAGTAACCTGTTCCATGGATATCTTTCTGTCTGGTGCGGAGTTACTTAAAGACACCACCAATGTCTCCCAACTGTCAGGCAATGAACTAAGTAATAGTAAAGCCTGCAATTCATCATCCAGGACCATATTCATAAAAGAGAGTTGGTTCACTATATTGCTAACCTTATTCATGTGCTCGGCCACAGAACCACCATCTTTGAACTTAAGATTCACAAGTCGCCTTATCAGAAAAATCTTATTACCGGCTGTCTTCCTCTCATACAGCCCTTGTAGTTTCAGCCATAGGCTAGCGGCTGAGGTTTCCATAGACACATGGTGGAACACAGAATCATCCAGCCATTGTCTAATAAACTCCACTGCCTTCCGGTCCAACTTCTTCCAATCATCATCAGACATATCCTTGGATTTTGCTGATATGCCTAAAATTGGAGAATATAGATCCTTGCAATAAAGCAAGTCCTCCATCTTAGCCTTCCATAGGGTCCAATTAAAACTATTGAAGCTGATCATCCTTGATGAGTCACCTTCCATAATTTTAAACCGATCCTACCCGTTCAATGAACTTAGCTCTCTGATACCACTTTGTTGGGGGCCTTGCACAAAACCTTAAGATCTAGCCTCCCGAACAAATCAGAATTATGAGATAATAATAATAATGAAATAAATCAAAGCAACAATCATACACCACACAAGAGATTTTTACGTGGAAAACCCTCAAAGAGGTAAAAACCATGAGACCTCGTCTAGATCAACAATCCACTATGAAGTAGAAGGTTACAATCTTCGTCACTCACGCAGGAGTGGATGAACAATAAGAGAATAAAGAAAAACGCGAGATCTCACCGATCACGAGGACGTAGAAGCGCTGAGACGACGGTTCCCTTTCACAAGTTTCCTCTCTCTTATTTCTTTCTTTCTCACACCCTAAGCCCTTTAGGAAACCCTCTTGTGCTTTTCTTCACACAACATAATCCCCTAGAAAACCCTAGGAACCCCTTTTTATAGTTTTAGGAAACTCTTTTTCGCATCCCTGTTGCAAAAGGACTCAAATCCATAATTTCGTGCAAAAACTATGTAACCTAGGACTGGTCTTGGCCTCCTACGACTGGTCGTAGCTCAACTACGACTGGTCGTAGACCGCGGAGAAAATTAACCCAATGTTGCTGTACTTTGAGTCGTGCCAGGCCTCGAACCTATGACCGGTCAAGCGCCTCCCACGACCAGTCGAGCAGCGCAATGAAACCCTTCGAAATTTCAACCACTACATCGTCTCTCCTCTGAACTGAGGAGGAAAACCCCATCATAAAGCACATGTAAAACTCATTTACAGGTTGCTCTTTATTGTACTATAGAACTTTTACAAATACACTGTTATTTAAAACTAACAGAGAAATCTTTTCATAAGCTATAAAATTTTAATTAATAAAATCTTATAATCATCTTTAATGCATGCATGTGGACCATCTGCTTATTGGTCCATTCTGATTCATAGGTCACGACACATTTACAATGGCTCCACCTGATGGATGGCTTGATCTTGCAGATGAGTACCACATTGGATATGAAGCGATGTCAGAGAGACTGGGATCTATATGCTTGTAGAAACAACCAACCTCCATCATCATGACATGTATAATAATCAATGGTTAGAATTGATCACTTAGGCAACGCGGCATTTGCTTCACTATCACGCAGAATTGCAAGTACCTAATTGGTATAACCATTTGATGAAGTTGTAGAAGATTTTTATTTATTTTTTGGTCGGGCACCAATTTGAAGGATGGTTAAGATAAGGCAGGTTTAGTTTTAAACATTTCTTACCTACCCACTTATCTGATGATGTGTCCCAATAGATGAAATGTTAAGATCGACATTCAGACTACTGGGTCATTAATTACATGATCATGTCATTAAAAATAACATGCTTGAGAAAAGAAAACTATAACATGAAAGGACTTGAAATAAATTTATATTGTATCTAGTAAACTAGAGAAAAAATTAACAACATAACCATCCACAAAATCAAGTAAAATTACCTCAATAACATTTGGAATTCAATGAGCCATTCAAGATATATAAATCAGGAGAAAAAATAAAAATAAAAATTGTTAAGCTTGGATTGCTCATGCAATTAGAGTGGCATTCAGATTTGCAAATTAACAGATTCCAATCTATCTATCAAATAAGAAAGTTTTTTTTCTTCTTTGAGAAATGATACTGAAGTGACTGACAGAAGCTCTGCAAATGCATTCAGTTTTGCATTAAGTCAATTTGTAGCATTGATCAGATGGCTAACATAGTTGATTCCCCTGATTTTGGGCCATGGCCCATCTGTAGGATTGTACAATGAATCAATAGTCTCGATCACCGAACAAAAGTGTCCACGTGGGGTAAAGATATTATCACGTGTACTCCACAGATTCCATGAAATCATAACAGCATTCCTCTTCTGCTTATAGTAAGGAAAAGATGATTTCCTAAGTAAATAAGGAAACAAAGTCACTATAGGAAATGAAGAATGTATTTTAGCCAAAGAAAATCAGTTTCCTAATTCATCCCATTGTTTTCTAATCCCATTCCCACCCTGTGCATATAGCACACCCTACATCCACTGATTGTGTAGGCCATTGTATATGGGACAAATTGATGGCTGGCTGAGCATGTTTTAACTGTTCATTTTGTTATGTAGACTGCCCCATCTGATGGATGGACTGCTGGACCCGACTGATTACTGAGCCAGGCCGTTGGAGTAGGGCCCAACTGATGGAGAGCTTAGATCCTGCAGTTGTTTTCTATATAGGCAAATATGATGGCATGTAAAACAGTTGTGGTTGTAAATGCTTGAGATTTTCAAATCTCATTACATCCCTAAGCATTCAAAGAAAGGATACTAAGTGTTAAGAGCAATGGAGTTCAATTGGTTGGCTCATGCTGATGCTATTATAGATGAATTGAAGTCCATGTGGCTGCATCCTGAGGTGATGTCCCTCAAGCTAAAACCATAATTTGTGATGAGTTTTTTTGACCCGTCGTCCTTTCGCAACTAGGATGCGCAAGTCCTTTCACAACTAGGATGCGGAAAGGAGTTTCCTAAAACTATAAAAAGGGGTCCCTAGGATTTTTCTAGGGTATGTTGTGTGAAGAAAAAGCACAAGAGGGTTTCCTAAAGGGTTTAGGGATATTAAAGGTGAGAGAGTGAGAGAAAAGAGAGAGAAGAAGCTTGAAGAAGGGAGTCGTCGTCTCAGCGCTTCTACGTCCTCGTGATCGGTGAGATCTCTGTTTTCACTTTATTCTCTTATTGTTTATCCGCTCCTGCGTGAGTGAAGAAGGTTGTATCTTTTAACTTAATAGTGGATTATTGATCTAGACGAGGTCTTGTGGTTTTTACCTCTCTGAAGGTTTTTCACGTAAAAATATCTTCTGTGGTGTGTGATTGTGCTTTGATTGATTTTCATTGTTATTATTATCCCATAATTCCAGTTTGTTCTGGAGGGCTAGATCCTAAGGTTTTGTGAAAGGCCCTCAACAAAGTGGTATCAGAGCGCTAAGTTCATTGAACGGGTAGGATCGGTTTGGAATTATGGAAGGTGGCTCAAGGATGATCAGCCTCAATGGTTCTAACTGGACCATATGGAAGGCTAAGATGGAAGACTTGCTTTATTGCAAGGACCTATATTTTCCAATTTTAGGATATCAGCAAAATCCAAGGATATGTCTGATGAAGATTGGAAGAAGTTGGACCGGAAGGCGGTGGGGTTTATTAGACAATAGTTGGATGATTCTATATTCCACCATATGTCTACGGAAACCTCAGTCGCTAGCCTATGGTTGAAAGTACAAGGGTTGTATAATAGGAAGACAGCCGATAATAAGATTTTTCTAATAAGGTGACTTGTGAATATCAAGTTTAAGGATGGTGGTTCTGTGGCCGAGTACATGAATGAGATCAGCAATATAGTGAACCAAATCTCGTCTATGAAAATGGTCCTGGATGATGAATTGCAAGCTTTACTATTGTTTAGTTCGTTGCCTGACAGTTGGGAGACATTGATGGTGTCTCTAAGTAACTCTGCGCCAGACGAAAAGATATCCATGGAACAGGTTACTAGCTATCTCTTTAATGAAAAGACAAGGAGGAAGTCTCAGGGGTCTACTCAGCAAGCGACACTTGTGACACAGGAACAGGGGAGAGGAAAGAATAGGAAGGGCGGGAAGGCCCGAGATAAATCAAGAGGCAAGTTGAGTAACAGAAAAGATGTTAAATGCTGGAATTGTGGAAAGAAGGGCCACTATAATCATGAATGTCGTAAGGCTAAGAACAATAAGAAAGGAAAAGGAAAGGAGAAGGAAGATAAATCGGATTCTACTGCGGTCGCTTCAAATGGCGACATTGTTATTATTCTTTCCACAGATCATGATGTTTGTCTCACGGCTACGGGTCAGGACATCGACTGGGTGATTGACTCAGGAGCTTCTTTTCATGCGACTCCATGCAGGGATTTCTTCACAAGCTACAAGTCAGGTGACTATGGGACCGTGAAGATGAAAAATTCTGGCGTATCAAAGATCGTGGGAGTTGGTGATATTTGTGTGAAGACTGATGTGGGCTACACATTGGTTCTCAGGGATGTGAGGCATATCTCAGACCTTCGCCTCAACTTGATGTCGACGGGAAGGTTGGATGATGATGGCTATGAAAGTCGGTTTGCTGGTGAGCGCTGGAAGCTCATCAAGGGTTCGTTGATCGCAGCCAGAGGAAAGAAGTGTTGCACCCTGTACAAGGCAAGAGTCAGTGTATGCAAAGGTGGGTTGAACGCAGCGGAAGATTCAGTTATTGGCATGTGGCACAGGCGTCTAGGCCACATGAGTGAAAAAAGGGCTTCATCTATTAGCGAGGAAGCGGCTCCTTCCAGACGTGACAGGTACACCTCTCAAAACCTGTCTTGATTATTTTTCAAGGAAACAGCATAGAGTTTCATTTGTTAAAATTACTTTTCATGTTAATAAAGTGCATGCATTAGATTTGATTTATTCTGATGTTTGTGGTCCTATGAGGACAAAAACCTTAGGTGGGGCATTGTACTTTATTACTTTTATAAATGATACATCTAAGAGGGTTTGGGTTTATGCTTTGAAAACCAAGGACGAGGTCTTTGGTGTGTTTAAGTTGTTTCACGCTATGGTCGAGAGAGAGACAGGTAGATCATTGAAGTGCATCCGCACTGACAATGGTGGTGAATACATTAGAGACTTTCATGAGTACTGAAAGTCCTTGGGTATACGGCATGAACAGACAGTTCCCAAGACCCCCAACATAATGGTGTAGCTGAGCGAATGAATCGCACCATTGTTGAGAGAATTAGATGCATGTTATCCCATGTGAAGTTGTCCAAGACATTCTGGGGAGAAGCAATGCACATGGAAGTGTATCTGATAAACAAGTCTCCATCAGCCCCATTGAATGGAGAAATACCTGAGAAGGTGTGGACTAGACAGGATCCATCGTACAGTCATCTCAGGGTGTTTGGATGCAGGGTATCCGTTCATATACCAAAGGACGAGAGGTCCAAGCTCGATATGAAGATTAGACAGTGTGTGTTCTTAGGGTACGGTGATGAAAAGTTCGGTTACAGATTGTGGGATCCGACTGAGAAGAAGCTTGTCAGGAGCAGAGATGTGATTTTCTTTAAAGATCAGTGTATAGAAGACATTGGTAAGCCAGAGAAGAACCAGCCTAGTTCAGGTGACCTAGAGGACATGGATCCAGTTATTCCTCCTGTGGTGCTTGATGACGGGGGAGTACAGTAAAGTGCAAAGAACGAGAGAGTTCCTACAGAAGATGGACCGGGGGAGTAGCCCCCACTTGATCCACCTGTTGAGCCACAGGTGAGGAGGTCATCTAGGGATAGAAAACCATCCAAGAGGTACTCACCGCATGAGTACATTATGCTAAACGATAAGGGAGAGTCAGAAGATTATTCTGATGCCCTAGCCGACGAGTATAAGGAGGAGTGGTTGAAAGCTATGCAAGAGGAGATAAAATCCTTGTATAAGAATCACACCTATGACATGGTAAAACTGCCTAAGGGCAAGAAAGCTCTGAGCAACAAGTGAGTGTTCAGAAAGACGGTTGACAGAAGAATTCATAGACGAGGTTCAAGGCCAAACTTGTGGTAAAAGGGTTCGGTCATAGAAAAGGTGTTGACTTCGAGGAGATATTCTCACCAGTTGTGAAGATGACATCCATACGGGTGTTGCTTGGGTTGGCGGCTAGCATAGATTTGGAGATAGAGCAGTTGGACGTTAAAACTGCTTTTCTCCATAGTGACCTGGAAGAAGAGATCTACATGCACCAACCTGAAGGGTTCGAAGTCAAGGGCAAAGAGCATATGGTGTGTAGGCTGAGGAAGAGCTTGTATGGGCTAAAACAAGCTTTACGACAATGGTACAAGAAGTTCGATTCGTTCATGTTACAGCATAGGTATGATAGAATGGAGTCGGACCACTGTGTGTTCACGCGCAAGTTCTCAGATGGTGATTTCATAGTTCTGTTGTTATATGTTGATGACATGCTCATCATGGGAAAAGACATCAAGAAGATCGACAGGCTGAAATAGGAGTTGGGCAAGTCTTTTGCGGTGAAAGACTTGGGTCCGGCTAAACAGATCCTAGGAATGGAGATAACCTGTGACAGAAGCAACATGAAGCTTTCGCTGTCACAAGAGCGGTATATTGAGAAAGTCCTAGAGCAGTTCAATATGAATGTAGCGAAGCCGGTCAATACTCCATTGGATGGTCACTTCAGATTGAGCGACAGGCAGTGTCCCAAGACGAAGGCAGAGGTGGAAGAGATGCAGAAGATACCCTACACATAAGCTGTAGAAAGTTTGATGTATACTATGGTGTGTACATGCCCAGACATAGCATATGTGGTTGGTGTTGTCAGCCGGTATCTTGCCAATCCTGGCAAAGAACATTGGGCAGCAGTGAAATGGATACTGCGGTATCTAAGAGGCTCATACAGGTTGAGCCTATGCTATGGTGATGGTAAACCTGTGTTAGAAGGCTACACAGATGCAGATATGGTAGGTGACATTGACTCCAGGAAGTCTATATCGGAGTTCATATTCACGTTTGTAGGGAGAGCGGTTTCTTGGCAGAACAAGCTACAGAAGGTTATATCATTATCGACTATAAAGGCCGAGTACATTGTAGTCACAGAGGCATGTAAAAAGATGTTTTGGATGAAGAGGTTTCTACAGGAACTTAGCTTGAAGCAGGAGGAGCACGTGGTTTATTACGATAGTCAGGGTCCTATACACTTGAGCAAGAATCCAAGTCAGCATTCCAAGTCAAAGCACATAGAGATTCGATATCACTGGATCAGGGATACTTTGGAACAAAAGGTGTTACAGCTTGAGAAGGTCCACACGGACGATAATGGGTCAGATATGATAACCAAGGCCTTGCTCAAGGACAAGTTTGAGGTTTGTAGAAACCTGGATGGCTTAAAGAAGGTGAATCCCTCCTGGGTCAAAAAAGGGAGAGATTTGATGGGTTTTTTTGACCCGTCGTCCTTTCACAACTGGGATGCGCAAGTCCTTTCGCAACTAGGATGCGGAAAGGAGTTTCCTAAAATTATAAAAAGGGGTCCCTAGAATTTTTCTAGGGTAAGTTGTGTGAAAAAAAAGCACAAGAGGGTTTCCTAAAGGGTTTAGGGATATCAAAGGTGAGAGAGTGAGAGAAAAGAGATAGAAGAAGCTTGTGGAAGGGAGTCGTCGTCTCAGCGCTTCTACGTCCTCATGATCGGTGAGATCTCTGTTTTTCCTTTATTCTCTTATTGTTTATCCGCTCCTGCGTGAGTGAAGAAGGTTGTATCTTTTAACTTAATATTGGATTGTTGATCTGGACGAGGTCCCGTGATTTTTACCTCTCTGAGGGTTTTCCACGTAAAAATCTCTTGTGTGGTGTGTGATTGTGCTTTGATTGATTTTCATTGCTATTATTATCCGATAATTCCAATTTGTTTTGGAGGGCTAGATCATAAGGTTTTGTGCAAGGCCCCCAACAATTTGGACAGTTCAATTTTGGTTGTTTCCATTCCACTTACAAAATTCATTAGTAATTTTTATTTTAAGTGCATGTGTATCATCCATCATACTGCCAGAGTATAAAACTTTTTCCCATTTGGAATTTTAGTTATTACAAGTGAAACGTCCATTTCAATGATTGAAAATGTTAATATTATGGTCTCTACTTGTGCAAAACAGGGGCCATGCACCCGAAACAGGGGCCCGCTTGTGCAAGCTGGAAAAAAATAAAAATAAATTAATTGTGAGCTTGACAAGTTTTGAATCAATATGATATTTGTGTTTTCCCTTCATCTGGGTTTATATGACCTTATGAAGAGGTTAGATGTCAAATAAACATCTCTGTGGGTCCTAAGAAGATTTTAATAGTGGGTGTCATTCTCACTACTATTGCTTCCTATGGTGTGGTCCACTTGAGTTTTGGATCACCCTCATATTTGGGGTCTATCCATAAAATCATTTGAAAAAAATGTATAGACAGCATGGATAAAACCCATACATCATGTTGGGCCTCATAGAGCCCATACCTGGATGGATTATCATCAGGCGGGGCATAATGCACTTCACTTCCGGTTATAAAATCCCTTCATTTAAAACTAAACAAGGGCAAATGGAGGGGGTTTTTGTGTCGTGTTATGAAGTTAGGTGAGGCTTGTGCTGGTGTTTGTGGGAAATCCATCTCGCCCTATATTTTGCCAACTCATTTTATGACATGACCCCAAAAATGAGACATCCAAAGCTCAAGTGGGCCCCATGAGAATATTAGAGATTGTACTCCAATCAATGAAACATTCATGAGACCATCAAAGCTTTGGATCATGCTAATATTTCTATTCTTTTCATTAAGACCTGATGGGAATGACCCTGCAAATAGTTGGGCTGCTTTATGAATGGTTTGGAATATTGCATATAAACATAAGGTAGAGCCCGTAGAGGTTTTTTTTTTTTTTTCAAACCACATTGCTAGATTCATGTAGCATCCCATTAGATACACTAGAAGAAGATAGGAAGAAAATAGAGGTGACAAACAAACACTAATATACATTTAAAGGAAAATGCTATAAATTATTTTTTTATTTTTTTATTTTTTTATTATTTTTTTTAAGTCAATGAGAAGTAAAGTCTCCCATTGGTCTCTTATCTACAATTCCATGGTCTTCAGATCTCTCTCTATCAAAAGCCTACCAGACCCTTGATCAGACAGATATAAGGTGACCTTCCATAGACGTTCACGCCATTATTCGTTCCAAACACCCATCTCTATGGAGAAAACGTGGGAGAAATCAAACGTGGGGGTTACTCCTGAAAGACCCTAGAGCTTTGATGGCTGATGCCCGGAGAATGTATTGGTGATAAGCGGATGCAATGGCGGCCCCGATGAACGGCCCAACCCAGAAGATCCACTGATCATCCCAAGCCTTGGATTTGTTGTTGTAAAAATATTGATTTTTTTTAAAAATATTTTAAATAAAAAATATATAATATATGTAAAAAGTGTTTGGAAAACACTTTTTGTAGGTTTTTGGGAATAGTCCCACATTAGAAAAATAGAAGAAGAAAAAGTGGTTTAAATGATAATGGTGGAGTATTATAATATTTGCTTACCTAGTCCGTGGACCATGCGCACTGGAACACCGGGCACGCGCACGCGCTCGCGCTCGGGCTCGGGCTCGGTCACGGGCACGGACACGGGCTCGGTGCGAGGGCGTGGGCATGTGAGGCAGTGTGGCTGTAGAGGCGCTAGTGGCGCACTTTGCACTTACTAAGTGGCTATGGCAGGTGACTGGTTGGCAGAGAGACTAGAGAACTAAGAGAGAAATCTCTCAGTATATATAGACGGACTGAATAGAGCTGTTGTAGCAGAAACTGTAACACCTGAACTATTTAGTGCAGGGTCCAGCTGTAACTGCTGCATGGCTAGCCCAACAGATAGAAAACGGCTAGCTTCTGTCTCACAACAATCAGCATGCAGCGGATTAATGGCCCATGCACAATAGTAAAAAATGGCCATAAAACGGCTAGTCTTCCAACAGCCAGAAATGACTTAATGGAAATTAAGTCCCTGGACCATAACCCCCTAGCCACCTTAACCTATAAAAAGAGAGCCTGGATGGGTTTCCAAACCATCTCAACTCACTCCAGCAAAGCCATATGAATTAAGATAGCCAGCCAATCTCCACTCATATATTCTAGTGTTGTCAGCAACATAGCAAGGCTTGAACCTTAGCTAGAAGAACAAACCAGCGGTGTGATCTAGAATGGTTCAACTGAACCAGTGGCTGAAGATTTGAACCGACCAGTGCAGTGGTCAAAACCACTGTTCTTTTTCTTTTCTTTCTTTTGGGATTTTTCTCTTACATTGTAATACTGCCAGAAAAGTGTGTAATAGAGTTACATTTGGTGGGCCTTCGTGTTTGCTGAACGCAGATCCACACCAGGCTCGTCGTATCCTTGAAGCTATTTGCCTATAACCTATCCGCATACTCAACTTACCTGAGTAGGGGCAAATAACGCTTTAAGGACAACGTTTCAGACATGCTTCAGCCTGTCCAAATTTTTATAGCATTTGCGATTTTCGGTTTCCACATTATACAAAATTATATTAATCTGTATAAAATTCATAACATTCTTAAAGCGTTATTTCCTAAGATGGAAGCCGACAGCGTTTCATCTATTAAGTTGATGAATCAAGACTTGATACTTCTTGATCGGTTCGATGGAACTAATTTTACAAGATGGCAAGACAAGCTGAAATTTCTCCTGACGGTGCTGAAGATCTACTACATACTAGATCCAAATCTGCAAGCGCTTCCTGAAGCAACCGACAACGACACACCTGAGCAGGTGGCTGCCCGCGCTAAAAGAGCCGAAGATGAACTCTTGTGTAGTGGAAACATTCTGAATGCACTCTCCGACCGCCTGTACGATCTGTACCAACAGACATCATCAGCAAAGGAGATCTGGGCCTCACTGGAGTTCAAGTACAAGGCTGAAGAAGAAGGGACCAACAAATTTCTCATCGCCAGGTATTTTGACTTCAGCATGGTAGATAATAAACCGCTGCTACACCAAATCCAAGAACTGCAGCTAATAGTAAACAAAATCAAAGCAATCAAAATTGATCTTCCTGAATCATTCCAAGTCGGGGCTATAATCGCTAAATTGCCACCGATGTGAAAAGACTATACAAAGAAGTTGCTGCATAAAACCGAGGACTACACATTCGAACAAATCCAAAAACACCTAAGGATTGAGGAAGAATCCCGTAACCGTGACAAAAAGAATGATAACGGGAATGCCTCTTCTAATGTACATGCAGTAGAAAACGCCAATCACAAGAATCCTGAGAAGGATGATTCCCTTAAACCCAATAAAGAAAAATTCAAGAAAATCGCCCAAAAGAAGAACGGAAAGTTCAAAGGCCCATGCCATGTCTGTGGAAAAACTGGGCACTATGCTAGAGTATGCCGATATCGCAAATCTAAAAAAGAGGCAAGTGCAGTAGAAGAAGGCGATATTGTGGCTATGATCACTGAAGTGAATACCATCCAAGGCAAAGTTCTAGGCTGGTGGTATGATACTGTCACTACAGTACATGTGTGCTATGACAAATCAGCCTTCAAAACCTATGAGGAATTGACCGATTGTCAAGGAGTCCAAATGGGTAATGAAGTCCGATCGAAGGTCGTCAGCAAAGGAACTGTCGAACTGATATTCACTTCTGGGAAGAAAGTGATTCTGACTAATGTACTGCACGTCCCAGACATAAGGCGAAACTTAGTTTCTAGGGATCTTCTGGGAAAACCAGGTATATGGGTGGTGTACGAGTCAGAAAAACTGATTTTATCCAAGAATGAGAATTTTGTTGGAAAGGGATATGCTTGTAACGGGATGGTTAAGTTTTCTCTAAATGAAAGTAGCACTTCTGCATATATGGTTGAATCTGCTAGACTGTGGCATGATAGACTAGCCCATATAGGGTATAGTACCTTGAAGTTCATGGCTAAGAATGGTTTAATCTCATTATATTGAGAAGATACTAAACAAGTTTAACCATATAAACATAAAGGAAGCAAAAACCCCATTTGATCCAAGTATCAAACTAAAAGAACATACTGGAAGAACAGTTGCACAATTAGAATATGCGAGTGCTATAGGAAGTGTTATGTATGCTATGCAATGCACTAGACCTGATATCGCATATGCTGTGAGTAAACTTAGTAGGTTTACTAGTAACCCCAGTAATGAACATTGGATTGCAATCAGTAGAGTCCTTGGTTACTTAAAAGCAACCAAAGACTTAAGACTATTTTATTCAGAATTTCCTGCTGTATTGGAAGGATATACCGATGCGAGCTGGATATCGAGTGAAGGGGACAACAAGTCTACTACAGGGTGAGTTTTCACCCTAGGAGGTGCAGCTGTATCTTGGGGATCAAAAAAACAGACTTGCATAACGCACTCGACTATGGAGTCTATATTCATAACCCTGGCTGCAATAGGCAAAGAGGATGAGTGGCTAAGGGATCTTCTATTAGAAAATTCTTTTTTAGTAAAGCCTATATCGGCTGTGTCACTACATTGTGATAGTGAAGTCACATTAGCTAGAGCATATAGCGGCACTTATAATGGTAAATCTAGACATATCAGTCTTCGACATGATTATGTTAGACAATTGATTTAAGATGGAATCATTGCTATTTCCTATGTGAAATCAAGCAATAACCTGGTTTCACTAAACCTCTACCGAGAGAGACAGTAAAGGTTACATCTAGAGGGATGGGGTTAAAACTCTTCAACCAAAGTTCCACCAGTGATGGTAACCCAACCTAAATTCAGAAAATCTCTAAACTTGGGTTTAATGGGTAAGAACAAGTCACTGATAAGTGGAAAGTTTTCAGCACTAAATTATATAACCTCATCCATAATAGATAAGTGTTGAGCGTTACGAAAGAGGGTTGAGTCTTAAAACTCTTAATGAAATTCAGTCTTTAGGACAAGTGTCTTATAGTAACGGAGACACTAGAAGGATTTTACCTATATGAACGTAGAGATGGTGCAGTCTCTCATGAGAGTTAGGAGTTTTCTCTCGGGATCATTCACGAATTAGGATAAGTACATGACCATTAATTGTACTAAGCAAGATTGTGGGAACTCTAACAACACATAGCGAATATGTGTGTGGTTTCTCCGACTCTGTTATCTATGAAAAACTGGTTCAAAACTGCGGCTACCAGTCATTTCGATAGAGTTTTGAGATACTTACACTAAGGAAAGATTAAAATCGAAAGATATTTTTCTTTATGCATATAAGTTGATTATTCTGGCAGAAATGTTTAATCGAAAAATATTTTTATAAAAATCAAGTAGGGGATTGTTGTAAAAATATTGATTTTTAAAAAAAATATTTTAAATAAAAAATATATAATATATATAAAAAGTGTTTGGAAAACACCTTTTGCGGATTTTTAGGAATAGTCCCACATTGGAAAAGGAGAAGAAGAAAAAGTGGTTTAAATAATAATGGTGGAGTACTATAATATTTGCTTACCTAGTCCGTGGACCATGGGACTTGCGTGTTCCAGTGGGAAGCACTGGAACACTGCGCACGTGCTCGGGCTCGGGCTAAGGCTCGGTCTCGGTCACGGGCTCGGTGCGAGGGCGTGGGCATGTGAGGCAGTGTGGCTGTAGAGGCGCTAGTGGCGCACTTTGCACTTACTAAGTGGCTATGGCGGGTGACTGGTTGGCAGAGAGACTAGAGAACTAAGAGAGAAATCTCTCAGTATATATAGACGGACTGAATAGAACTGTTGCAGCAGAAACTGTAACAGCTGAGCCATTTACTGCAGGGTCTAGTTGTAACTGCTGCATGGCTAGCCCAACAGCTAGAAAATGACTAGCTGCTGTCTCACAACAGTCAGCATGCAGCGGATTAATGGCCCATGCACAACAGTAAAAAACGGCCATAAAACGGCTAGTTTTCCAACAGCTAGAAATGACTTAATGGAAATTAAGTCTCTGGACCATAACCCCCTAGCCACCTTAGCCTATAAAAAGAGAGCCTGGATGGGTTTCCAAACCATCTCAACTCACTCCAGCAAAGCCATACGAATTAAGATAGCCAGCCAATCTCCACTCATATATTCTAGTGTTGTCAGCAACATAGCAAGGCTTGAACCTTAGCTAGAAGAACAGACCAGCGGTGTGATCTAGAACGGTTCAACTGAACCAGTGGCGATTTGAACCGACCAGTGCAGTGGTCGAAACCACTTTTCTCTTTCTTTTCTTTCTTTTGAGATTTTTCTCTTACATTGTAATAGTGCCAGAAAAGTGTGTAATAGAGTTCCATTTGGTGGGCCTTCGTGTTTGCTGAACGCAGACCCACACCAGGCTCGTCGTATCCTAGAAGCTATTTGCCTGTAACCTATGAGCATACTCAACTTACCTGAGTAGGGGCAAATAACGCTTTAAGGACAGCGTTTCAGACGTGCTTCAGCCTGTCCAAATTTTTATAGCATTTGCGATTTTCGATTTCCATATTATACAGAATTATATTAATCTGTATAAAATTCATAACATTTGTTGTAGATGACAGCAGCTCCCAAGCTCCTGGCAGGGTTGATGCCTGTGATGGGAATCGTTGCCAGATGAACCATGAAATCAGCAAACCCAATAGGGAGTGGTGCCAAAACCGGGACGTGGGAGTCTCTGGCGCTTCTCTTGGGATCGGTGGCAGAGAAGACGGTGTAGACGAGAACGAAGGTGCCGATGATCTCTGCGCCAAGACCGGTGCCCTTGTTGTTGCCTACCGCGAGCTCGTTGGCCCCACCACCGTAATGGACGTAGCAGGCTTTCTGGAAGCCCTTGACAAGCCCCACTCCGCAGATGGCTCCCATGCACTGGGCCACCATGTAAAGAACGGCTCGGATGAGCGACACTTTCCGGGCAAGGAACACCCAAACGTCACGGCCGGGTTGATGTGCCCACCTGAGATGATGGCGGTGCAGTAGACGAGGATGAAGATCATGCCTCCAAAAGCCCAGGGGATGCCGAGGATTCCGATGCCACTACAAGCCGCGTCGGCTGCGGTGTTCTTGTTGGGATCCACCGCGCTTTTGTACCCGATCACCGTCGCGACGGTGATGTAGAGGAAAAGAAGGGTAGCGATGAACTCAGCAATCAGGGCCCTGTAGAAGGACCATTTCCTCAGTTCCTCAACGTCGATCAGAGGTGCTGGTGGCGGATCCGTGTAGTCCTTGGCCGTGAACTCGCCTTGCTCCGTCACCTCAACGTCCTTTCTCATTTTCAAAAGAAATCAAGCTCTTCTTCTTCTTCAAAAAAGAAAAAACTCAGAAGCTTTAGCAGAGAAAGAAAGAGAGAGAGAGAGATGGGTTTCGATTCGAGCCCGTAGAGGTTTGAATGGTAGGAACCGTTGAGATTCATGGCACGGACCTAGCAAGACATTGATGGTATTGGCAAGAGTTTTGTGGGGCCACCGTGATGTATATTTATTATCCACGTCGTCTAATCATTTTTATAGATCATTTTAAGGCATGGGCCCGTAAAGGAGTCAGATCAAAGATTTGAGTGGACCATACCATAGGAAGCAACTGTGATAGTGACAATCATAGACAATCATAATCGAAAGCTTTTTAAATCTTATTTGCCATCTAATCCATTCATAAGGTCATCAAACGTAATCTAAAACTTCTGTAACCCTTGGGTTATTTTCAATTGTAGGCTTCAATATCATTGTTTTTTGTGGTGTGGCTCATTTGAGCCTTTGATTTGACTTCTCTTTTATCTCATGTCTTAAGATGAACTATCAAAATAGATGGAGATAAAAAACATACATTAAGGTGGACCCCATGGAACTCCTGCTAAGACCGGCCAACTGTAGCTAGGCCTTAATGAAGGAATACCACCCAATATGTGGCCTAAAATTTCATTTGAATAAGCTTTTTAATAGGTTTATATTTTATTTGTGAAAAATAATTTATTATTCCATGCATGTACCCTGCTCATCTTCTTTACATGTAGCTCCCATGCCAGTTCCATAAGGGAGTTGGGCAACATAAGCTATTCATTTTATATAATAACTGTATGAAATTTATTCATTTTATTTTTATACATTTCTTTTAAAATTTTAAATTCTTTATGCATGTGCGGCCCACTTGATCAACGAATGGATTAGGAACATTCTTGTTGAAAATAGGGATTTTATCAAATTTCCAGCTGGATCTGGTTAGGGTGGGGCCCAATTTTTTAAGCCTACTCTGCTTGGTCCATGTGGGGCTTGATCACAGGCCTGGCCAAACCCTGCCCGATGCCACCCCTACTAGTCATGCTGGACAAATGAGCTATAATATTCATGGTTTTTTGGAATGTCAAAGACTTAGGCAGTTAGGCTTATGCTAGCCATTTAACTCTAGGCCTTTCCAACCATGGGCCAGATTATGATTTAATATGTAGGCCCACCGTCTGGATCCAGACCTGACTTTTGCTCCCAGTAAATTGGAGGAGAGACCCATGCCAATATTTAATAACATTTCCTATCGAGCCCATTCCTGGCCCATCAACAACCTTAATGATTTTTCTTTTTATTTCAGGAGGAGGTTAACAAGCTACATTTTCTATGATTTTTCAGATGGATAACATTCCTGAACTATATAGAGTAATCCACCAATTTCTTAACTGATTATAAATTTCCATATGGTCAGTTAACAAATTGTAGATACTCTTAGCAAGTGCAAGTAGTGATGAACTAACAGCCTTAATACTCTTTGATTTTAGAAAATGTGAGTGGTTTCCATCTTCTTCTTCTTCTGTAGTACTAACCAGCGACCTATTCTCAATTCACAACCATATTTCGTAACAGAATTAATATGACACCGTGCATTTGATGGAGTCCCATGAAGTTCCCAATGGAGCAATGCATTGATTAGGACCATTCAAGATGATAAAAATCTCCAAAAAATAAAATGTTAAACTTCAATTACACATGCCACAAGCCATTCAGGATGATATAATCTGATGGATACTACAGAAATCATAACCTACAGGTGGATGTATGTCATCATTGTTGGATTCAACCACCATAAAACACACCAGTGTATGAAGAGATTGGTAGATAAAACTAGAGATCTCATGCTAAATTCTGAAAATATCTTCCAAATAAATCACACCCTTATCTATTACAGAGTATGAAAACCATAAACAGTAAATGAACTTTCAAGCCAACAGTCTCCACATCAACATGTTGTCTGGTCATGTCGCCTCGCATGCACCATGAGACTCTCTCCTACCACAGCAACAGTCGACAAATCAAGACTGGGATTAAAATTTGATAATGACGTACTATAACAAATCCAAACAAGTAGTTGAATCATATTCACACTAAACCCATTGAATAAAAATAAATACCAAATTTAGTCGATGAAGGAAAATAGAAAAGGAAAACGAAAAAGATTGATACCATTAGTTATTAAAGAAAAATAAATAGTTTGAGTTGCACTGCATTAATGTATCTTGCATTCTGTTTTACTTGATCCACTTATGCACCCTACGTCTAGTCATGATTGGCAGAGCCTGGGGAATTTCAGGTATAAATATTACATAGATTGGTTTGAGTAGGATTAGGGTAAAGCACATGTAAAACTCATTTAGAGGTGGCTTTTATTGTACTACAGAACTTGTACAAATACACTGTTATTTGTAAAAATAAAATAGAGATTTTATTTAAAACTAACAGAGAAATCCTTTCATAAGCTATAAAATTTTAATTAATAAAATATTATAATCATCTTTAATGCATGCGTGTGGACCATCTGCTTATTGGTCCATTCTGATTCAGGTCAGGGCACATTTACAATGGCTCCACCTGATGGATGGCTTGATCTTGCACATGAATACCACATTGGATGTGAAGCGATGTCAGAGAGACTGGGATCTATATGCTTGTAGGAATCAACCAACCTCCATCAATGGTTAGAATTGATCACTTAGGCAATGAGGCATTTGCTTCACTATCATGCAGAATTGCAAGTACCTAATTGTTATAACTATTTGGAGTTGTAAAAGTGTGCATGTTTGTGTGTGTGTGTTTTTTTTTTTTTTTTTCAGGCACCAATTTGAAGGATGGTTAAGATAAGGCAGATTTAGTTTTAAACATTTCTTTCCTACACACTTATCTGATGATGGGTCCCAATAGATGAAATGTTAGGACATTCGAACTATTGGGTTTTTAATTACGTGATCATGTCATTAAAAATAATATGCCTGAGAAAAGCAAACTATAACATGAAAGGACTTGAAATAAATTTATATTGTATCTAGTAAACTAGAGAAAGCATTAACAACATAACCATAAACAAAATCAAGTAAAATTACCTCAATAACATTTGGAATTCAATTAGCCATTCGAGATATATAAGTCAGGAAAAAATTCTTAAACTTGGATTGCTCATGCAATTAGAGTGGCCCTTAGATTTGCAAATTAACTAATTCCAATCTATCTATCAAGTAAGAAAGTTCTTTCTTCTTTCAGAAATGACACTGAAGTGACCGACAGAAGCTCTGTAAGTGCACTCAGTTCTGCATTAAGTCCATTCATAGCATTGATCAGATGACTAACATAGTCGATTCCCCTGATCACATGGGACATATTGATGGCTGGTTAAGCATGTTTTATCTGTTCATTTGTTTTGTAGACTGTGCCCCATCTGATGGATCGACTGCTAGATCCGACTGATTACTGAGCCAGGCCGTTGAAGGAACAGGGCCCAACTGATGGACAGCTTGGATCTTGCAGTTGCTTTCTATCTAGGCACATGTGATGGCATGTAAAGCAGTTGCTAGACTGTAAACGCTTGTGATTTTCAAGTCTCATTACATCCTCAAACATTCAAAGAAAGGATAGTAAGTGTTAAGAGCAATGGAGTACAATTGGTTGGCTCAAGATGATGCTATTATGGATGAATTGAAGTCCATGTGGCTGCATGCTTAAATGATCAGAACCGCTCCTCTAATGGACACAGTCAGAAATACCACCGGCAAGCCCAGCCTTACTGTTTGAATGATGGCCATCAAGCTTGAAGCAAAAATGGTCAAAAGCTCATGATCAACAATCAGACTAGTGCCACTTATCCCATTAGACATGAAGGGAATGGTCAAGCAGATGGATAGTTGAAGTAATGGCTACACTAGACATTCTTAGTTATACCATTTCTACCAACAATAACATGCATGACATACAAGAGATGGTATTAACGGGAGCCAAAAGCCAATTGGACAAGGGATCGTACAGTACAAATTTAGATGGGGAGTTATTAAGGTGTTTCAAAATGGTAATGGTAGCCATAACAGCCACCATTGTTACCGTTACAATATGGGCCATGACGGCTATTACAGTCCTTTTTTATTTTTTGAAAAAAATGTTATGGAGTCATTATGGGGTCGTTACGGGCCATTACGGACCATTACAGGACCATTACAGGGCCTTTATGGCCTGTTTTTTCTATAATGGCCAGTAGGGCCATTTCAACCCTATAATATGTAACCGTTATGACCGTTACCATTACAGCTGCTACGTAGCTGATTTTGAATACCTTAAGAATTATATGATTCCAGGAGTGCAATTTGTCAACTTAGCCCAACCTGACTTCAAGAAAATCCAACCCGCAACTGACCTGACCAGAATTCGAACTCGAGGTGCCCAACTAAAGCCAACTTGAAACCCTCAATGCTCAACCCAACTCACCTGACCCAACCCAACCCAAATACATGTGATTATTCTCAACCCAACCTAACTTGATCTGAATTTGTTCAACCTGAACCCAACCCGAATTCAAATAGGGTTTGCAATTTCCAACCAATTGGACCTTAAAAACCTGACCCAAACTTGGATCGGGTCAACCTGAGCTCAATTTTTGGCTCTATATAATACGCAGGCAAAGCACTTGATGCTTTAGACACAACCACTCAGAAGTTGTACGCATGGCATTTCTTAACTTCAATTAAAACAGCTTAATTAATTGTAGGAAATACAGTGGCAAAGTCACAGATCCAAAGTCAAATAATCAGATAAAGTGTAATTTTTTGTATGTGATGCATCTAAACTAAAACCTTAATTTACACAGTTCAATTTGGGTTGATTCCATTCCACGTACGAAATTTGTTAGTAATTTTTAAGCGCATGTGTATCATCCATCGTACTGCCAGAGTATAAAACTTTTTCCCATTATGATCGAAAATGTTAATATTATGATCCCTTGTGCAAACTAAAAAAAAAAAAAAAAAAAAAAAAAAAAAAAAAAAAAAAAAAGGAAAAAGAAAAAAGAAAAAGGCTATGCACCCGAAACAGGGGTCCAGTTGTGCAAACTGAGAAAAATTAATTGATTAATATAATTAAAAGTTAGAACGTGTGTAATTATATTTTATGGTGTGAATGAAGCAGAGGGAAATAAAGAAGAAAAACTCACCCGCCTTTGTAAAGACGTTGAATGTGCCCTTCCATGCGTTTTTCCGTTGGTGGAAGAAACAAGCAACTAAACTCACCTGCCTTTGATAGCCGGCCACAGCAGCATCTTATCCTATTTCGATGGAGGGTATATGTTTAATCTTATGCGATTCCTCTCCGCCGTTTTCCTGCATTCTGTCTTTGAATTCATTGGGCACGTAACGCACCTCCAATTTTTTGAGGGCAGTCACGTGTTGCAGTCCTGGAAGCATCTTTATATGAGAGCAATACGAAATCAGCAAATGTAAAAGCCTCGGCATCGCTCCTTCCTCTATTATCCATTCTTCTAATTCAGGTAACCCTATAACACGTAAGGATTCGAGTTGAGGAAACCCTTGTGCAGAGCAGACCATTTCCTTTGCCTTGTATGAATCCCCATGCAATATGAGAATCCGAAGGTTTGGTAGTTTCTCTAATGTTGCCATCGGGTCTTCCATTAACTTGGAGAATTGCAAGGTAAGCTTGGTGAGGTTAGGTGAGAATTCATACCACTCGGGTAGCTTCTCTAACTTTCCCTGCAAAAACATCTTCTTCAAATGCAGGTGATGTTGAAAAGGCATAAACACTGGAATGGTATCCTCCCAATGCAACCGCAAAGACTGGAGGTGGTCCAATTTGGGAAGAGAGCTGGACAATCCGTTTCCATGCCTACTCCATAAGATCCCCCACATTCTTAGTTTCTTGAGATTGGTTAGCTTTCCCAACCAATCCTCTATCCAATCGCCAGCCCCTACACCTTTTAGAGTCTGGATATTAAGTAAAAAATCAAGTCCGACTGATGGACGCCCGATTATTCTTTTAGACCTGAAACCGTTACTTTTTATAAATCCTGAGACCACATCCACATGCCTTAATTGTTGCATCTTCCAAATACAACTGGGTATGTAGATATTGGCTGGACCTGCTTCTACATGCAGCGTTTCTAAACTGCAAAGATTGCTTAGGGATGATGGGAGGCTTCTTGTGAATTTACTCATCCTGAAGCCAAGGTATCTCAAGTGGATCAGACTACATATTTCGTTTGGAAGCTTTAGCAATGATGGGCCAGATACATCTAAATGTAACACCCTAAGCAAACTGAATCCTCTGTAAAGAAACTCCTCTTGCTTTTTTCCAAGCCATTCACTGTCTAAAGCGAAGCACGACACAGAACGAAGGTATTGGTTAGCTTGATTTAAAGAAGTGTACCTGCTAGTGGCATGATGAATAGCAACCCGGCATGCTTTCGATGGAGTGAGAGTATTTGTATCTCCACGATGAACGTCGAGGAATTTATCTTCCTTGGCTTTTGAAATTGAGAGTTCAAGTAAGAGATCATGGATACGGCATTTTTTCAGTCTGCCAATGCAATCTCTTTTCACTACTTGAATCAGACTTCTATGGATCAGTTCTTCAAGGCAATCCTCCGCAGCTTCCTCCACCGTTTCCTCCCCTGTTGGCTCTACAAATCCTTCCGCAACCCACAGACGAATCAATTTCTTAGCTCTGAGCTCATGGTCTTCGGGAAAAACACCAAGGTAGAGAAAGTATGGCTTCAAATGGTAGGGCAGATCTTCATAGCTTAAAGCTAATATGTTTGCGATTTGAGATTTATCATCAACGGGTTGTGAGCTAATTCTCTGGAGTACTTTCCCCCACTCGTTTGGATCCTTTGCTTTCCTTGATAGTAAGCCCCCAATGACAACAATAGCAAGAGGCAAACCATAACATTTTTTCACAATCTCTTCTCCGATCTTCTCTAAATTTTGAGGGTAATGGATACCCTGCTCTAAAAATGTTTTCTTACAAAATAATTTCCATCCGTCTTCATCTCCTAAAAGCTGCAACTCGTGGGGAGAGCTCCGTGCATCTGCATATGAAGCTACATCTCTGTTGCGGGTGGTGAGTAGGATTCGACTTCCCTTGTTTATATCTGGAAAAGCAGCCACTAAAGAATCCCATGCTTCAGTATTCCATATATCGTCCAGCACCACAAGATATCTCTTCTCCTTCAAATGATTAAAAAGCTTTTCCTTCAACGGAACATCATTCATTTTCTCCACCATCTCAAGCTCTTCTTTAGTAAGAGTCATCAAGTCTTTTATAAGGCTTTGCAAAAGATCTCTCACCACATATTGTTGAGATACAAAAACCCAAGCACAACAATCAAAATGTTTCTTAACAGCATCCTTGTTATACACTTTAATTGCAAGAGTGGTCTTACCGAGACCGCCCATTCCAACTACAGAAACCACACAACGTCGTGAATCGCCATCTATCAACCGTGCCACCAGTGTCTTTATTTCAGTATCAAAACCGACGACTTCTGTCTCTCCAAATACAGGAGAAGTTTGCCTTTGCCTTCGTAAACTTTCACCCACAGAACTACTTCCTTCTCCCACATCTTTAATGCCATACGTCAGTCTACTTGCAGAGATCTCGCCTATTTTATTCTTTATCTGTTCAATTTCATTGCGGATCTTACGTCGAGCCAATAAATCGATGGACGGGCAACATTTGAAGAAACCGACGAACCCACTTCTCCTATGTCCTTCTATTTCGAGTATGAAGGTGTCGATGACGTCTTCTGCATTGTAAGCAACATCCCTTATGTCTGCCACCCAATTCTTCACTCTTGCATCACTGCTTTGTTTTGTGTCTGCAACTTTCAAGAAGCACTGCATTCGCCTCAATTCTCTCTCGACCCACTCGACCTGATCACGCACTTCATAGAGTGAAACTGCCTCTTGAACCAGGAAAACGCCGAGTTTTCTTACGGCTAACGAAACAACAGCTTCAGTAGACATCTTAGCCTTGATCTCTGTCTCTCTCTCCTTCTCACAAGAAACTTCAATCACTTGTTCAAAACTGCAGAATGAGACTTAGACAACCACTCCCTCGTTTAAAAAAGAATGCATGACCCTGCATCGGCTCGTTTTAAATAATAATAATAATCCCAGCCCTCGTGTTTCCTACACTGAGAACCACCTAGATGAGTGGACTTGCCCATTTTGTTCTGTATGAGTACCTACCATGGTTAAGTAATCGAAGCCATTCATCTGATGGCTGATGTTATGGATGGAGATTCCAAATTGGAAAATCGTAGATCTTGATTCTTATCAATGTTCTCCAAACCTTCGAATCAACGGATTGGATGGAAAATAAATATTATTTGGTAAACTCTGTGAGGCCTACAGTGATGTGTGTCTTCTCTAAATGGTCCATTCGTTTTAAAAGCTCGTTATAGAGCATGAGAACAAAATCGAATCATATCTAAAATTCAAGGGTACCACAACGAAAAAAATAGTGGGAATTAATTGCTTACCAATGAAAACATTTTAAAGTTTACAAAAGTTTTATACCAAAGATGAATTTTTTTTTTTTTTTTTTTCATTTATATATTGTAAACTTATTAACAATTTGGATGACAAACAAACATCACTATAAATTCTAAGAAGATTTAAATAGTGGATATCATATTCCCATATTTTTCCAGTAATATAGTCCACTTGAGTGGCTCCTTTTTAATGCCTCGGTGGTAGACTCACGGGAGTTTCAACACAATGTCATGGATCAAGTATCCATTATAGGAAATAAAAAACAAAAAGCCCATCGGCTGTGAGTGCGTAGGTTGAGCTTCAATTTTAAGCCCATGCCCTCGAATAATTGGGAAAAAGAAAAGAGTAACGTTGATAAGACATGTACATTCAAGGTGGGCCCTACATAGTTTACTCAGTATGCTATATGGGCTTCCAATTGACTTGCTTATAATCATCATAAAATGCATTGCTTAGCTATGAAAGCAACTCAATTGTACGGTGGTTGCATACAACAGCTGGATAGGCTTACTATGATGTATATGTTTTATCTGCATTGTCTATCTATTTTGCTGGATTGTTTTAGGTCATGTGCCAATGGGGGTTAAAATCTCATCAGTAAAAGCCTTCCTAAGAGTCGTAGAAATTTTGATCAAGTTGATATTTGTGCTTTTCATTCATCCAAAGCTACGTGACACTATAAATAGGTTGGACGGCAAATAAACATCACAATTAGAGCTGTACATGAGTCGAGCTAGCTTGAAAAGCTCGCTAGACTCCGCTCGAGTTAGCTCAGGTTGACTCGGCTTGAAAGGCTGACTTGGGGCGAGTCAAGCTTGTTTTCTAAAGCTCGAGTTGAGTTCGAGCCAAGTTCGACCATGGTGCATTTCAACTTGACTCGACTCGAAGCTTGAGCTCGAGCTTGAGCTTGACTCAGCTCGAGTAATATATATATATATATATATATATATATAATGTTTAACTTTTTTTTTTTAAAAAAAAGTTAAAATTTAAAAGTTTTTACTAAAAAATCCTACCCAACCGCGCTAGGTTTGGTCGGGTTGGGCATTGGATTGAGTCGGGTGCGGGTTTGAGTCGGGTTGGGCGCTAGGTTGGCATATGAACAAGCTAGACTCGACTAGAACCACTAGCTCGACTCGAGATTGACTTAAAAGATTTGGCAAACAAGCCAAGCTTCAATGTTGAGCTTGAGGGCGAGCTCAAACTCGAGTATAGCACAAATGAGTCAAGCTGAGCTTGGCCCAACTCGACTGGACTCAGCTCGATGTACAACCCTAATCACAATGAGCCATAAAAAGTTTCATCAATGGATGTCACTGTCACTACTTCTTCCTATGGTGTGGTCTACCTGAGCCTTCGATCTCCGTCATTTTTTTGACTCATGCCCTAAAACGATTTGTGAAAATGGATGAACGGATGGATATAAAATACATAAATCATGGTGTCCCGGCCCCATAGAGCCCCATCCTGGCAATGGCAGATGCAATCTACGTCCAACCCAATCATGCAATACCTATTTGGATAATTTTTGCGGAGACCACCTGGTTGCGTGACGGACATTATTTTCAGGCCACAGTGCAATCTCAGTCTTGAGCCAAGCATATTCAAACATACAGCTGTGGCCCAGCTTATACTGGGTTGACCTAATTTTTATCAGTCATCAACAAGGTCGGGCTCACCTGATTAAATGGCTCGGTTATCTGTGGCATGTGGGTCGCTTTACTGGATCTATGATGCATGTGGTTTATCCCCCCATCAGGAGGTTAAGTCCCTCCCCAACAAGAACGTGCCAACTTCGTGTTTGTTGTCCCGTGAGTAACTTCCAACGGATGAACGGTCATATTCTCATAAACGCGTGTTATGTGATACGGTTCTATTACACAATGGTTACAGCACTACTCTGTGTACTCCAGGAGCACTCGGTTCGCCGGAAGGGAGGAACTCCCATCTGCTTTGTTTCGGGTTCCGATTGTTGGCTTTTGTGAACGTGGGGCCCGCCAAGTTAACTAATATAATAGCAGTTGGGCCCGTAGGACGAGATCATCACATGGAGGGTGTTGGGTGTGTGAAACCCCGGTGTATGTGTTTTTCAACGTGCTTGCCAGCGGTGGGACGCGGATTTCCTGCTAAAAGCTTTAGGAAGAAGTTCCTGCACAAAGAGGAATGTATGTGAGAAATCCATTCCGTCCATCCGTTTTGAGAGCTCAATTTAGGACGTTCGATCGAAAATGAGGTGGATACGAAAATCAATTGGTCCACACGAGAGGTAAAATTGGGAAAAGAAATTTCTAGCGTTGAAACCTAACTAGGCTCCACTACGATGTTTATATGATATCCAAACCGTTTATATGGTCATTTCTAATGGGATGAAGTGAAAACACCAAAAATATAACCTGATACAAAAATTTTATGTCCATAAGAATGCTTCAACGGTTCTTAGTGAATGCACACTGTTTCCTCTAGTGTCTCATTCGAGTATTGGATACATCGAATTTTATCTCTCCCGTACTAAATTAAGCTCTAAAAACAGATGGACGAAGTGGATTTCCAATAAAGATCGATTTGGGGCCCACCCAGCATCCTTCCGCTAGAACTTGGAAATCTGCGCCAAGCGGTGAGGGTGTATTCGGACACGGATTGGGTACTACATCACCAGGACCTAGTTAGAGACGGACGATCCTGGCACTGGTTCTGTGTATGTTTTTAATCCATTCCATCTGTCCATTTTTACAGGTCATTTTTCACTATTTGCCCAAAAGGGAGACTGATTAAAGGCGGAAGTGGACCACACCATAGGAAGAACTGCTGACAAAGACACCCACAATTGAGACTTTCCTGGTACCCACCGTGATGTTTATTTTCAAATCTAACGTTCATAAGGCCACGTGAACATAAACCTATTGAAAGGATAACTTGATCCAAAACTTCTTTAGTCCCAAGATGCTCTCAAGGGTTCTTTTAAATGGTTGAGAGAGGATATGATAATTTATTTTCCAAGAAAGTTTCATGGAATGTCCCGCGCATATGATAAAATTTCAAGTTAGATAATAATTGCCTGGAGTCTATACTCATCAAGATAGGTCAGTAGTTCTTGGTCTAGATCACTCCGATGGAACCCACCAGATGAGCCACTCATATCTGGGAAAGGATTAAAGTTGACTCTTGTTGCGGGAATAGTCTCTTCAGTGCGAATGGCCTCATTGAGCCTCCCAACACGCTGGCTTATGCCAGGCCACGCTGCCCACATTTTTTGTTACGCAAGCCCAAAACTAGCCAAGCACATGATGGGCTAAAATAGTTCAGCGCAAGCCCAGCCTGAAATTTTCATAACAGGGTTTAGAACAAGCTCAAAGTATTTCTTGTGAAAACCTTTGGCAAGGAAGTTCTTTCCATAGGATGTTATGTGAGCTCCACCATAACATTCATCTATTATGCAGCTCATTGTAGGCCATACAACTAAAAATGAGGTGAATCCAAAACTCAAGTGCGCCATACAAAGACGGATTTTATATATATATAGGGGGCGGGAGGGGGATGTGTATAGTTAAAATGGTCATCGTTGATAGAGCTAGACACTGAGTCGAACCAAGTCGAGCAGGGCTCAGCTCAACTTGGTTCGATTACCAAGCAGCCCCAGCTCGAGTTCGTCTCGGCTCGATGACCAATATCAAAAATATTACCTTCCTATATTGGACACAACCAATGTTGTGTACGAATTAATATTTCAACTGTCTTCGATGAAAGAGATCTTCGATACTTGCTCACGACCCTACTCCCCATGCTAAAAGCAGATTCTGATGTCACCGTTGAAATTGAAATTAATAATGTCGTGTGTCATTGTCAATAGTGTAAGTTATTTTGCGTTACTAACTCTCATCCTTCACCACTCCAAAACATAAAAGTTTAAATCTTGGTGCTTTACAATTGGTTCTTTGAGATAAAATCTAATTATAATCCTTTCATCTCATTATCTATATCTTCTTGTGCTAAGAAAGATATGTATTTATCGCCGACCATATTGTTATCGCTTGTAGAAACACTTGCATTACGAACCTTGGAGGTTTCAGTTATCGCCATTGAATAAGAATAAATCTTCATAAAAATGAACTTAACATAAATCATCTTGCATTGAGGATTAAAAAAAAAAACAATTGATAAGTTCTTTAACAAATGACATTCGTCCCAATACTTATCAAATCTCATATGCATACCAAGTGTCATAAATTATAGAAAATATGGACCCTCATTAGTACTTTTTCTTAGGACTTCTTTGATCGTCCAAATAAAAGGAAGAACATATTTATAGTAGGATAGTAATTTTTAGAAAAATCTTCATGCAGTCATAAAATAATAATAAAAATAAAATAAAATTTGAGAAACTTTTGAACTTCTTTCGTTTACTCCAATCATCTTCAGTAGGTAACCAAGAATACATTCTAGTTTGGGCAACTCAACGGCTTTATCAATACATGGTTGCCTACCCAATCTTTTTGTTCGCTCGCATGAACCCATTAAAGTATATGTTTAAGAAGCCAATATTAACAAGCAGAATTGTAAAGTGAAAAATGCTACTCTCTAAGTTCAACATCACTTATGTCACTAAGAAGGCAATCAAGGAGCAGGCAATGACTAACTACCTAGCAGTACATTCCCTGTTCAATTACCAACCTTTGAAAACATTCTTTCCTGATGAGGATATCCTCCTCATCGAGGGAGAAGAAGAAAGAAAGGTAGGAGAATGGACCCTCTTCTTCAACGGATGAACTAATTCAAAAGGGAGTGGAGTAAGAGCAATTCTCTACTCCCCCGATGATGTTCCAATTCCTATCTACAGGTGCTTAGTATTCAATTGCATGAACAAGGTGGATGAGTATAAAGCATGCATTGCCGGTTTGAAGGAAGTCATCATCTTGAGTGTACATAAGTAATAAGTCTTCGGACACTCGCAACTCATCATCAACCAGACAAATGGAGAATTGAAGACCAAAGATGAGAAACAAATCCCCTATCACATCTATCTCGAGAATATATACGAGGAGTTTGATGAGGTCACTTTCTCGTATATGCCTCGAGTTAATTATCAATCTGCTGATACACTCGCTACCCTTGCATCAATGTTAGAGAGAGGCAAAGATGAAATTCAACGAGCCTTAAAGGAAATTGAGCGAGGCAAACATGAAATTCAACGAGCCTCAAAGGAAATTGAGTGAGGCAAACATGAAATTGAGCGAGGCTAACATGAAATTCAACGAGCCTCAAAGGAAATTGAGCGAGACAAACATGAAATTCAATGAGCTTCAAAGGAAATTGAACGAGAGGCAAACATGAAATTCAACAAACATCAAAGTTAATTGTGCGAGGCAAATAGGAAATTGAGTGAAGCAAACATGAAATTCAACGAGGCAAACATGGAGCTATGGGCTTTGTTTGACAGAAATGAAAACACGTGTACTGCAATATTGGTTCGAGTACACAGAATTCCTCTTCTATTGCATGAGAAATTTCTAACTGTAAATCCTACCTTGAGTGAGGCAAACATGAAATTCAGTAAGGAAAACATGAAATTCAACGAGGCAAGCATGAAATTTCCTTTGAGGCTCGTTGAATTTTATGTTTACCTCGCTCAATTTCCTTTGAGGCTCGTTGAATTTCATGTTTTTGAATTTTATGTTTGTCTCGCTTAATTTTCTTTGAAGCTCGTTGAATTTTATGTTTGCCCGGCCCGCTCAATTTCACGTTAGCCTCGCTCAATTTCCTTTGAGGTTCGTTGAATTTCATGTTTGCCTTGCTCAATTTTCGTTGAGGCTAATTGAATTTCATGTTTGCCTCGCTCAAATTCCTTTGAGCCTTGCTTAATTTCATATTTGCCTCGCTCAATTGCATGTTTGAAACTCGCTCAATTTCAAGTTAATCTTGTTGAGTTTCAAGTTAGCCTCATTGAATTTCATATTTTCCTCGCTCAATTTCACGTTTGAAGCTCACTCCATTTCAAGTTAATCTCATTCAATTTTATGTTAACCTCGTTCAATTTCATGTTTATCTCGCTTAATTTTTCTTGAGGCTCATTGAATCTCATGTTTGCCTCCCTCAATTTCCTTTGAGGCTCGTTGAATCTCATGTTTGCCTTCCTCAATTTCCTTTAAGGCTCGTTGAATTCTATGTTAGGATTGTTGAATTTCGTGTTTGCCTTACTCAATTATCCATAGTTGTATGTAGTTTTTACTACAAAAGAAATGGCTACCCATAAAAGTAATGACTACGAATTTAATAAAGCAATGGCTATACTACCAATGGCTATGGTTATAATACACGTGTATGTTTTTTGCTATGGCCTTAGACCATTTTTCTAGCATTGGACCATGGCTCTGTGAATGCAAAGGTATTTTCGCCTATAAATAGTGTGAAGTTCGAGAGTGTGCAGAAAAGCCGCTGGGTAAAGGTGGGGTACAGTGGCAAAACAATTCATAGTAGAAGGTGCATGTTGGCTGGTGCGTGGAACACGCTACCAACCTTGTGGTAAAGTTAAGCAAGCCCCACCATGATGTATGTGTTATATTCATACCATCCATCCATTTTATGAGATCATTTAAGAGTGTGATCCTAGAAATAAGTCAGATCCAAAATTCAAGTGGACCACACCACGGAGAGCAGTGGGGACTAACGTAGAACTTTTAAATGGTTGGTGTTCAATTCCAACTTCCACTTAAGCCTTGGATCTGCCTCATTTTTTATCTCATGCACTAAAATGATTTAACAAAATGGATGGATGGTGTGGATGTGATACATATAGCATAGTGGGGCTATAGAACTTTGCTACGTGAAAACACCACTGGGGTAAGTGATGTGTGCCACATGGGGAGCCAGATACGTACTTGAATTATTGGAGGGCTTACTATAAGAGCTTACGCACACATCATTGAATGCCATGTCGGGTGTGTCACCCTGATACATAGGGGAGCTAACGGCCTAGGACGAGCTTGAAAAATCAGAATTTTGAATCGGGTGGCACCAAAACAATTCAAATTCTGGCTGTTACTTACCCAAGGCCCGGCCCATGTCACACCAGGCAATAGGCAGTGGTGCGGGACGCCACACTTACTTCAGTGGTAAGTGGCTTCACTAATTTTTGTGAGCCCCACCATTATGTGTTCATTCATATTTTCAAATCATTCTACCACGTGAGTAAAAATTTGAGGTAGATCCAAATCTTGATTGGACCACACTATAGAAAGCAGTGAGGATTGAATGCCTCAATTAAAAACTTCTCGAGGACATAAAGGTTTTGGATCAAGCTGATATTCATGTCTTCCCTTCATTTAAGTCCGCGTGATCGTACCAACAGTTTGGATAGAAAATAAGCATCATAGCCGGCGCTAGGAATATTTCAACCGTAACTATCATTATTTCCACTGTTTTATGTGGTGTGGTCCACTTAAGCTTTTGGTTTGTCTGATTTTTTGTCTTATTTCATAAGAACTTCAAAGAAATCTGGCCTAAAACAGTTCAAAATCTGGGCCAAGACTTATCCAGCCCAGCCTGTTGACAGGGCTATTCCTCTTTAAGGAGGAGGATTGCCTGTGCCCTCACGCATAGAAAGTCCTATCTTGGAAAGCTGTGTGAGCCCATAGACATGGGCGCCAAATCCACTCCGTCCATTACTATTTCAAGACAACATATTTCTAAAAAAAAGAAAAATCCAAAGCAATGTAAGGCCAAACCAAACGAAATTGAAACCTTTCTAGAGCCAACCAAGATGTTTATATGCCATCCAAACCGTTAACAAGGTTATTACCAATTTACCACTCAAAAAAACTATAGGCACAAATTTCATCCTGGCACAACTTATAAGCCCGTTTAATCCCCTTTTTTCTCATGGTATGGCTTACATGAGTTTTAGATCTGCTTGCTTTTTAGATTCTTATCCTATAATAGTTTGGATTGATGTATAATCGTGTATTGTATTGTATCCAAGTACTATTAAGCATACAATTCAATAGAAATCATTATACATCCACATCAATATATGATAAAACAATGTTTGGATCAGAGTGCTTGTTTGGGCAGGTATGCAAAAGCGCACAGTGACCAATGTTTGGATATAACATATTAGGGCTGCCAGCATAGTGTATACACATATAATATTGAGGTCGAATAGAGCTGGCTATTCCCAGCCCGACTTCTCAGGGCTGATTATCCTAACTTTATGTCCTGTTCCATTCCCTGTATGTGGATCTCCACCGATGGGGGGTGAATCATGATTGTGGGGCCTATCATGATTTCTGTGCCTTAACAATTGCATTCATCCATATTTAAAGCTCATTTTAGCGTATGATTAAAAAAAATAATAATGAAGTGGACACAAATCTTAGGTAGATCATACAGCAGAAGCAGAGCTGATTGAATGGCCACCGTTAGAAACTTTTTGAAATCCGCCGGAAAGTTCATTTGCCATCCAACCCATTGATAAGGTTACAAAGACCTGTATATATGGACCACACAAATATAAGCTAGATTAAAAACTTTTGTGGTCAAAGTTATAGTCAATCACCATTGTTTCTTGTTAATATGAATGGATGGTGTGGATGGTCCACTGTTTCCTGGTTTATGGTCCACCTAAGATTTGGATTTGCTTCGTTTTTTGGGTGATGCCATAAAATGAGTTATCAAAGCGCATGGACAGCGTGGATGTAAGGCACAAACATCACGGTGGGTCCCACTGTTTCTCACTCTCCCTATCTATCTCTCTCTCAAAACTCTTTTCCTCTCTCCCTCTCTCTATCTCCTCGGCCCTCTGCTGCAGTTCGGTCTTTTGCTGCTCGTGGATCTCGGATTCTCATCCATCTCAGGTATGCTTTGTCAAATGCAAATCCCTAATTAGGGATTTGCGTTGTCGAATCCATTTTTAGGGATTTGCATTGTCGATTTTCCGTCTTTTTTTTTTTTTTTTTTTTTTCAGCTCATTTATTTCACATACCAGTTACTGATTTCTTATCTTATGTTGGGTTGATTTGGCTCCTAGAAATTTGCCCTAATGGAAATGGAATCCAGTAGCATGGGCTGCTGCACATGTTTGGTGTACGTTGATTGCAATTACTAATCTATTAATATGGAGGCCAGTTCCTCTCAAACTCCTTGTAGAAAGAATCGCTGGTGAGCCATCCATGGTGTGGGTCTGGCATCTAACCTGTTAAAGATGGTTCCCTCTCTATAAGAGTTGGATACTCCAAAATTCATTTCGATCCATTTATCATGCAGGCCACAGCGTGAATTTGAAGGTTTTTTGTGGCTTGATAATTTCCTATGGTGTAGCCCACTACTGTTGAAAAAACATGAATTTTAGGACATCTCATAATCATGGTAGGGCTCACTTAATGATTGCAAAGACACCACCAAACCCCACACAATCAACAGTGTGTAAGCGGATAAATAAGACCGACTCATTTGAGATTTGCCTCAGTCTGATCAACTTACTAAACTGGATAATTCCGATTCTGAGTCGACTCAGATGAGTCATATCAGACTCACCCGAGTCCCGAAGGGAGCCTTTACCTTCTAAGCGGATTGGTCGGTGTACCACACACCACCGACCTGACTGGTGTGTTGATGTCACCAAGTTCTGTGGGTCCCATCATGAGGCAAATTGTCCAACTAGGGCTGGCAGTGGATATCCATTTACCCAATTACCCAACATATTTGACCCAAGAAAATCAGGTGCAGATATGGGATTTTTTTTTTTTCCCATTTCAAAATTTTTAACCCAATGACCCAATTATCCAACTTCTAAGTAGGTCGGGTACAGATATGGTAAAATTTGTATCTGCTTACTTGATTATTCGAGGGTACTTTCATTCATTACCCAACTAATGGTATTTTAACTAAAATATTAGATCCTAATATATGATATATAAAATCTTATGGTGTTGATATAGCAGCTGTTGTTGTTAATTGACCTTTTCCTTTGTCAAAATAGCAAGTTCTTGTTATAGTGCTTTATGATTTGTAGCTTTGATATTAGCTAATTGCATTAAGGAAATTGTTTTTTACTGGTTTAGTCTGTATTTATTTATGGTGAGAATATATATATATATATATATATATATATATATATATATATATATATATATATATATATATATATATATATATATATATATTATTTTTAACCTATGTTCTGTTTCTTGTTTGTCAAGAGACCTTTGCATTTAACCTATGTTCCCCAGTCTTGCATAATTTTTAGCATTGGAAAGTTTTTTGCTGATTTGCTTGCTTCTAGTAAATGAGGAACTCATGAATCTTGGCTCTCCATCTAGTGGGGCCCATTTGGATTCGCTCACAATTACTGATCATCCCAGTTGTCACTTTTCTGCATGTTTTCCTGCCAAACCTTGACTGTCAAACCTGAAGGCAACATGCATGCATGTATTTCTGTTGCCTATTTGCTTGATGGAACTTGTTGTTAGTGTTTTACCTATATGATCTATTATGTTGCAGCCTCAGTCTGTCTAGTTAAGGATCTTGGCCTGACTCAGTCAACTAGCAAGTACTAGAGGCTTGGAGAGTTTAAACAAGTCACGACCGGTAAATGATTTGAATTGCCAAAAGGTGGACCTACATGTGCAGATTGGTGTCCCTGTTAAATTCTAGATGTAGATTCTAGGATTTTGCGAATTTGTTGAAATGGTGATGTAGATGTAAGTTTTTGGATATGGTGTATAACTATTAAATAATTCAATATATAGTTGTATATGTAATACTATGATATATAATAAATAAAAGAATTGCTCATGGATTCTCTAGGCTTGTGCCTATTTAGGTGCGACTAGGTGCTTGGGAACTCCACGGGCACTTGTGCCATGCAAGTAACGTTTTACTCCATGATTTTTCATCCTCTGATCTGTTGAATGTAACAGCAAGCACCAACTGATGTTCTTGTTCCGTATCATGATTTTTGAGCCATGAGCAGGGTATTATAGCATTTGGAGCCTTTGGTTCAGCATTGGTTGGGAATTTCCCAGTTCCAAAGATCCAATCCTTTGATTGGTAGCTTACTAATGTATGGTTGGGAAGAAAATATATAGCAAAAATCCATTTTGGCAATAGGTCAGAACTGTTAGGATGTTCAAGCTAGGAAATTTGTGGAGCATGCACAATCCACAGAGGGATTAGATCAGCACTCTGGATCACCAAGCCATGGGCCCTGCATATATGAAACATTGTGACTGTACATTTGCACAAGTTCAAGACCTTACATTTCCCCTTCAGTTTCACTCCTGTTTGGCAACACCAGGCCCCCCATTTGGGGTTCCCAAGCTATTAAAATTTCTTCTTCCAGACTAAAGAGAACAATGAGAAAAAAATGGTGATGCTATTTATAATTGAATCATACAATATCTGCTCCTATTTATGTTAAGATTTATTAATGCACATTACTATTGTTTTTTTTTTTTTTTCATCTTCTTCTTCTAAGGTATCTACTTTACTGAAATTACAGCACTGATGCATAGCTCATGATGGAAAGTGGATGTGCATGGACCCTGCATGGAATTCTGGTTAGCCAATCTACCTTTTAGACCTCGTCTTTTTGAAAAGCTTAAGCGGGCCGTCTAGACTATTATCTCCCAGTTGGTGCAGTGTTCTCATCTTTGACACTTGTAAGTTTTGGTTTCCTTTAATAGCATCAAATGTAGAAGGAACACTATTGTTTTGCTAAGCCATGGTCTTAGGTAAAGTGCGCCATGATAAAAGGATGTGATTCAATAAATGCGTCCGCTGTTGATTTTGTGATCAGCCATGAATATTTTCATTTGTTGCTAGGTACAAGTATTTTTATTTTTATTTTTTATTTTTTATTGTTCTGTGGTACATTTAGAAAGGGGCTTTACCTAAAGTGATGGAGTCCCGCTTTATGCATTTTAGTGCTATGTATTTTTGGACTGACAGCTATATCTGTCGGGGGCAAATCATCAGGACTGTCGAGATCATCTAACCATGAAGTCAGTTATTCATTTTGGGGCAACTCAGATGGATTGTCCAGATCGTCTTACAATGAATCCATGTTCCTGACAGTCGAAATTGTCTGCATAATTTATAAGGGGTTTTGGGGGGCCATCTTTCCTTGTGTATTTGGGATGACATGTTTAGTTTCTTTTTGATAAAATATTGGGATACTTCAAAATAAATATATAAAAATAAAAAAAACCATCATCAATTGTGCTTTTTCTCCAGATTTGGAGCTGCAAGGCTCTCCTTCTATGTTTTTTAGGTCCGATGGGGACCATTTTCTTCTTTGGTTGCATCCTTTTGTCAATGTTTTGGCTGGAAAAGTAGGTTGCTGGTTCTTTAGATAGAGACAAAAGTGATTAGAGGGTTACTTATTATTGGCGATTCCTTACCCCTTAGTGTTGTATCTATTTCTCTTTTAAGAAATTTTGTGAATCATTAAGAAGAAAATGTTGGAGCATATTGTCTCTGTTCAAAGTTGTACGTATTTATCTACGCATCATGTCTCTCTTCCCTGCTTCCATATCTGATAATATCTGCTTTTTTCTTTTTCCTGAGTTCAGGATTCTTGAGATGATGTAGGCTGTGGTTTCTCACAAATCTGAGAATCAGATGTCTACATCAGCTGTAGCAGCTTGCATGGCTCCCTTACTTCTCTGCCCACTTCTTGCTGGTGACTGTGAGATTCCAAATGAGTTTGATATTAGTGGTGATGGTTCCTTTCAATTTCTCCAAGCTGCCGCTACAGCTAACCATGCTCAAGCCATTGTTATAATTCTATTAGAAGAGTTCAAAAGCATATTTTTAGCTGTAACTTCACTTACTACTTCTAACTAAGAAAATGCAAAATGGGGAACCAGTTTGGGTATTTATGTTCCCTGTACAAGTTGGTAGTTGTTATTGGTTTGATTGTTTTGGTGGTAAAGGTAAGCGCTGCTCAATTGTACTTTCTTTTATAAGTAATTTTAGAGACAATGAAGGAATTTTTGTGATGATTGAGAAGTTCCTTCTAAATTGTTGGATATTGTTGTATTGAGGTATATTACTTTGGTTTTGAAGTCACTCATGTATTCGATTGTACTCACTAATGTATTGTGTTATATTTACGATTTATTTATAATGTGAAAGTTGCCATTTTGGCTGAGTCACTCAATGAACTTCACCATGTGAAGCATTAGTCATTTCAATTCCTCAATTTAAAATCGTACATATTAAGCTTCTTATTGGATATTAGTCTCCATATATGCCTTTTATTTTCTTGGTACTAGGGTTCTTAAGAGTTGTTATTTATTTTTGAAATGATAAAAGGTCCATTAATACATATATAGATTAAGTTCACAGAAATGCAACAAAGTTCCTTTAAAATTTCTTTTGTCAACAAGTCTTTGTTTATACTACCAAGCATTATGAATTAATTAGGAAACTTCTCCAGGAGGGCTCCTTTTCTCCTAAGCTATATTCTGAGTCAGAAGGTACTTTCAGTGAGGAGTCAACAAATGATGAGATCTTGGAAGATGATGGATACCATGACGCCCAAAATGACCTTGATTTGGGGACAGACGATGATCATAAAGGCACATTAAATGTGACTCTCAGTGAACGCAGTGGCAATGGAGGCAGCAATCTATGTCAGGATAAGGTTTGTACCTGCAATTGCTAATCGACACACAGCTCCATAACATGCAATCTTTGATTAGATTTGCAGTTCTACATTTTCTATGATGTGGCCCACATGGTGAGTGGACTGACCATATTTTGCATCTTGTTCTTCATTGTGGGACTAATTCAGTTCTACATATTTTTCTCCCTTTCTTTCTTGTTTCCTTCAAGATTTTTGCTTGCTTATTGAATTTTCTATAATCCATGTGTATATATTAAATGCCTCAATGTTGGATTTGAATCACTGAAATTCCATCTAACTAGACCATGATCAAAATATACCCTTGTGTTCAGTTTCTATGCAGGTAAGCAGATATTTACAAGAAAAAGCTTGTGTGGTTCTGTTAACATCTGTTCAACTTTAGGTTGCTTGCATTTATGAGTAGGTTTTTCTCGATGTTTCATGTGTTGACTATTACAAAATGATTTAATCGTGGGATGAGCTTAGCTTCACCTGGATGAACTTAAATGCACTTTGTAAGTTAAGCTTAACATACAAACAAAGCTTTTTATTTGATCTGGTTCCATTTATCTTTACTAATTTAAATATCCTTCCCTTGTACAGGGACGTCAGTAACAATACCATTCATGGCGTAATTCCTTTATTTTTGCCCCCCAGTGCAACCCATATGTAAGATGTCTATAACTTCTTATGGCTTCCTTTTCCTATATAGGATTTAATCTTATTTTATTTTATTTTATTGGAATCTCAATTCCAAGATATATATTTGAATTCTTCTTGCAATGCAGAAACCTGACATTCAATCGGCTGAGACAGAATATTCCATTCTCCTTAGCTTCCTTGAAATCTCTCCGTTATTTGTAAGTTCTTGTAATGAGTGAAGTTTGTACATACTGGCTTTTTTGGTTGCATTATTTAGTACCATATGAGCAGCAGCACCAACTGGTTCCCCATCACTGTCTGTAGCACTTTATGCATACTCCTACAGACGTTTGGTCTTTATTTTGTGGAAATGCCACACTGATGAAAAAACTTCCCCAAAAAAAATAAATCAATACTGTTGCCATAAAAATAAAAAAAAACAAGCACACATGTGTATATTGAATAAGGAACATTTGATTTTCTAACCATCTATTGTTTCATACATGTGTGGGCCACCAAGTGAGTGGAATGGACTGAGCTTGGGAATATTCACCTTTGAACCCACTAGATGAATGGTCTGGATCTCACACTGGAGTTCTCAGATTGGTTCATATAAATGCAAAGCCACACCCACTTGTTACTATTTATAGGGAGATTGAAGTTGCTTGTATTTGATATAAATTTTCATTTTCAATATTGTTATCCATATGGTTGTTAATGAGTTGGGCCTGGGTTGCCTTTGGTGTGGATTTTGAACTGATTGGATCTGCTTATCTGGCTAGCCCTATTCAAAATTTCGATTTTGCTAAGCCCAAGCCTTGCCCATTGACAGTTGTAGTTATCCAACTGTCTACATTTCATTTATCTGTTTTTTTATTTTTACTGATTATGGACCAGAACAAGCTGAAGGTCCTATTGTCCTCATCTTAGCACTTACCAGGGAATTTTTTTCTACCTGTCACATTCGAGATTGGGTGAGTATAGCGTCATCGCCTCACTCGAATGCATCCTAAATCACACTGTTGTGTATTATCATGGATGTTGTGAATGTTGTTTTCTTTTCTTGCAATCCATAAATTGGATGCTTGCAGAAGCTCAAAATCTCTATTCCTCTAATAAGCAGTGGTTCTTCTTAGCTATCTTGATTGACTTGGTTGCTAGTTATATGTTTGGATCCTTTGCTGCGTTCATGGGGGTAAAGTTCATAATTCTGTCTGCATTTCGTTTAATGATATAATGCTAAGAGGATTATACATTTGACTGATAACTGATTTTTTACTGTCCCTAGACTGCTTCCCTTCTGTAATCAATGCAATTGGGAATATCTCAAGTGCACAGAAGCTACAGCATGAATGTGCATCATGCTTTGTGGATGCCATGTGTAAGTACGAGGAACTTTATGACAACACCCCAATAAAATTTTCTGTTGAACATTATTTGAAAATTGATGGAAGCAAGACTGAGAAGTTTTTGGGGAAAGATGGATACAAAGAGGCTGACATATTTGCAGTTTTAACTTCGCAAGGTTATGAGCTATCTTGTTTTGGAGTGTAGAAATCCGTAGCAGCCATGAGATGAAACACGAACTTTTACTTTTGTATTTGTGTGCTTCTTTACACGTGTGCTCGTTTTTTTTACTTTGTTCCATACCATTGCCATATATAAAAAAAAAAAAAAAAAAAAAAAAGATAAAAAAAAAATCAAAACTGTACCTATGGGAATTGCACCTTTCATGAAGAAGTTGATGTTGATTTTCTTGAAACAACAAGAAGCAAGTTTATTATCTGAATTCCAGAGGGCCTTGTACATGTTGTGTTGTTTACAACAGAGGCATTTTTGTGTTGCATAGTTATATTGGGGGATTTTATTTATTTATTTTTGGTGCCGCTCATTGGCTAAAATATCTTTTCTATTTTTAGCAACTCAGAAGCCTTTAGACTGCTCATTCTCAGTGGCGAGGAGATCTTATTGCTTATCCAAGTTTTTGTTGTTTTGGCAGTTTCAGGGGATTTTTCTTTTTTCATTTGTTTTTGAAGAATAGATACTCCCACTTCTATTAATTTTCAGTGGAGCCTTTGAAACTTGGGTTGTAATTTCCAAAGCTTTAATCCTTGGAAATAAGTAAGTTTTTGATTGCTTTAATATGTATTTTGATGCAATATTGAGTTGAATTCCGAAACTGCAGGCAACATGAAGCTGCGATAGGCAATGGAAAAGAAAGGTTAACCAGTAAGGCCTAGGGAAAAGAAAAAACCAAATCACAATTATAGATAGGTTTATAAATGCATATGCATTATGAAATTCGGAGCCTAAATGCTAATTGAAGTGTTAGTAAAGTTAAATCAGTCCCACATGGATTAAGAGCCGAAAATTCAAATAAAACTGCCTGTTGGGTAAACCGTCGGTAAATCCCACATGCAGCAGCGGTTAGAACAACCGCCAGTAAATCCCACTTGCAGCGGCGACTTGCACAACCGCCAGTAAAGGGAGCACAATCGCAGGTAAAGCCTTTACCGACCGAGGCTTTACCGGCACTTGGTAAACTGCGGGCAAAGGCTTTACCGGTGGTTTTCTGGGCCTTTTCCGGTGGTTTTGACCGTCGGTAAATGCCAGTTTTCTTGTAGTGGTAGGCCCCACCATGATGTATGTGTTATATCCACTCCGTCCACCCATGTTGCTATATAATTTAAGAACATGAGCTAAAAAATAAGGCAAATCCTAAGCTCCACACCACATAGAGCCGTGAGGATTGAACGCCTACCATTGAAAAGTTCCTTAGGGACATTAAAGTTTTAGATCAAGCTGATATTTGTTTTTTTTTTTTTTTCCCTTCATCTAGGTCTCTGTGACCTTATGAATATGTTGGATGGTAAATAAACATCATGGTGGGTCTTAAAAAAATTTCATCAGAAAGACATCTTTGTCCCACTGGTTTATGTGATGTGGTTAACTTTAGCAAGGTTGATGGTGGGCTGGAATATCTGAGGTAGGTCTCGATAGAATTTTAATAAATGATTATGAGAAAATTTTTGATGAATGATTTTAAATGAAAAGCTAGCTAGAGAAGATTAAGTAGAAGATGCAACCATTGAGAGAAGAAAAATGAAAAGAGGAGTCTCGATGCAAGAGATAAGAGGTAAAAGTAAAGGAAGAAGTGCACTAACTTAAAGTCTTGGTTATGTATCGGCTGCAATATGTGCACATTATTAAAAGGACAGTAATGACTTATCATACGATACGATTATATGTGATGTATCACATGAACAGCTCAAAAGAGTGAGGTAAATGATATCTTTTGATATGGCTTCAGTTGGATAAAAAGAAATGATGGGAGACAACACATCAAACAATGACCGATTGCATTGGACAACGAAACAACATCGCTTTCACTTTTTTTCCAAGGTGACATGATGTGGGCAGTAATGTTATACTCTATTTTTGGCAATTTTGAAAAAATTCAATAGGAGAGCGACATATGGCATTGTATGAAAAATATGATATAGATGAAAAGATCTTCAAGATGTTTAGAGCGCTTTTTACGTAATCATATTTGACGTAAGTTCAATTTTACACATCAGTAGATGGTTGATGGAGTGATATGGTCAAGTTATTTAAAAGTCCAACAAGCGAAGAAAGAAACACGGTCGAGTAGTTCGAGGTACAAAAAGTGACTGAGAGGAACGGAGGTTAGGCGATAGAAGAGAGATAGTCGCAAAAGAGAAACGTAACAAAAAAAAGGATCTGAAGAATTTTTTTTTTTTAAACTATTGTAACCATTGCAGTAATGGAAGAATAATCTAAAAGAATAAGCTGTGACAAAACTTTATAAATAGTAGAGTAAGATATTTAAAATCAACAACACAATCCCAACAATAAAAAAACAATCAATCAAGTTTATCAATTTACATTATCTTGGTTTATCCTAGAAGTAGTGATAATTCTTAGGTATAATCTTTACTTGTAATTTAAATCTACGCTTATATGCTATATTTGTTCTCTATCCAATATCACATAATTCTTTTAAGAGATGCATTTTTATAGTTGTTCCTAGTGATCGATGTGAGTTTTTCATTTTGTTTGATTACACTGGTATTTTGAAAGTTTTTCCTATGAAAGGTATAAAGCAACCCATCTTTGGAGAAAGAACCCTACCTTCTGATTATCGCCTAATCATTATAAAATTCTACAAGTGGCTGAGTAAGCGACCGATCTTCTCATAATATGATTATATGTATTTATATCTTGCAATAGAAGTAATATATCCTATGCAATAACCGAGACATATCCTAAGGGTGCGATACATTGCGTGATACATGTTGATGTAAGAATTTGGACTGCCCTCTTCTAACCTCCGAGCACTTGCACAGGAGAAGAACAAATGAGATGCTAACTAGAGTAGGGGACCCTTCGATGCCAAAGTCATGATAAGAATCTAAGTCTGGTCGTGTTGAAAGGTTTAGGGCGAGAGATTCTGCATACCTCTTCAACGTAGATGGATCCTCTATTTATAGGGTACATAGGACAGGATGGTCCACAATCTTGGGCACAACCTTAGCCGTTTAGGTGAGATGTGCGCGAGTGGTGAATGTAGGCAGTTACCCTGGAATTACATGGTGGACGGTTATGTGTAAGTGATGGGCATCGATGCTTACTCTGAATTTGTGTTTATCTGAAGAAGATTACTCACTGAGCTGAGGAGGGAGGTCGGCACAGTTCTAGTCAGGACATCATAGGTCGGTATGACCCTTCTTTATACTGAGGAGGGAGGTTGTTGTGTAGCCCAGTATGTGCTGAGGAGCTTACTTGTACTCTCGAACATCATCCGACACGCCATTGCTGCTCTCCCTAGCTTGGTCATCCCGAGCCATTAGGGCTGAGTGAAACTGAATTCTCAGTTATCTGCGTCGAAATCGAGTTGAACTGGTCAATTGATCGTCAAAGGGTTGCAGCTAAGATCTTGAAAGTTTTGCATTGGTCGGCACCTGCTGAACCCTCGTTCATTTAGGTTGTTATCTTTTCTGAGCAAATGGGTATATCTATCATCTCGATGATTCTTTTTATTCTTAATGAGCTCATCCTTAGCTTCACCGAGCTGATCAGCCCTCCGGGCTTATTCTAACTGGGTGCATCGGGATTATTCCCATTTCCCTTTTAAAGGTGAGAGCCCAGAGACAGAGGTTGCCAAGGACTACGCTTGGAGGTGTGAAGTCTAGCTTTTCTGGATGAAATGGTGTAGGAAGTGTGCTCGTTAGCCCGACCGGACCCTAGAGGTGGTCGGGCTACATTTTCCCATAACATTTCCAATATTTTGAACATTGATTAAATTTATTTTGTATTATTAAGTTGAGAAAAACTTTGATACTTTGGTAGCGTGATGGATGATACAGGGCACTTAGAAATTACATACATACAACACAAGTAATTCAACCAGTCAAAATTATGGGTCCTAGTTTAGATGTATAATAAAGCAAATTTTACACTTATTTGATTAGCTAACCATCAATTTAGTGAACATTTATTGGTTCAAAATGAAAATATCAAACGGTCCAACTTCAAAAAACAAGTGTATGGTAAATCCAAAGTTGGGATTGTTCAAATAATCTAATATTAGAACCCTAACTTTGAGAGAGTGGGCTACACAATTTATTCGGATTAGTTTGATTAGATGTGCATCCCATGTATACAATTTCTGATGAGTACCTGTGTGTCAAGCATCATATACTCTTAGTGTATCAAATAACCCTTCTAATAATTTTTATTATTATTCATAAATGTCTTATTTTGGGGTATAATGATCCTTTTGAAGTTGGTAGGCCAACGTGCTCATTAATGGCCGTCCATTGGAATGACCACCTTGTCCACATTCATTGAAAGGCTTGATTACCAAACCCAAATGCAGTTGTTTTCTATCCCACGATGAGTTCATGTCCACTGACAAGCTGGCTGGGCTGCGAGCTCAGCATAGCTTTGGAACCGGCTTGGACCACTTAGTTTGGCATGTTGGGGCCCTGGCATGTCTAGCATGATTATTGCGCCGGGCTTGTCCTCAAGTAAGGTAGAATGGACTAGGCTGGGTGACCCCGCCCAGGTGGCTTAGCCTTTAGGCCTAGGGCTTTGGCCTATAAACTTGACCTGTGGGCTTTTGAGACCAGGCTTGAAATCTAGGCTGGTTTTTGGACTGGGCTAGGCCTTCAAATATGATGAATGACCCCCAGCCAGTTTGCCTGGTCCGATAAGAGCCATGATTATACAAAAAGAACCGATGGTTTAAAGACACTTGTGAGTAGGTTCCCATGTCATGTAATATGTGTAGTTTAAAGGTGCTCTTGGATCCATGGTAATATTTCAACGGTAAAAATCATTTATGTGATCAGCTCGTCATAGATTGAGGGGATAATAATAATAATAATAACATTATTAAATTTGACTATTCCAAACCATTGATCATTTTCACTCATTTTCTTGTAGCATTGGCTTATCTTGGGCCACGCCTTTTTAACCAAAGGATTAGGGCTTGCAGGACAAAGGCTCAAGCCTGGCCCATTGCCAGCCCCACGCTCAAGTCATTTTAGCCTGACCTCCCCTACGTTATACTTACATATGCTCTATCCTGCCAACAATGTTGTTACAATCCGTAGGCAACAGATGCATCTTGCATGTCCATGATTTGTATCGTTTTTCTAAGTTTTAATTCTTTGTGCATGTGCGGCCCACTTGATCAACGAATGGATTAGTAACGTTCTTGTGGGAAATAAGGATTTGATCAATTTTCCAGCTGGATCAGGTTAGGGCGGGGCCCAATTTTTTCAGCCTAGTTATGAGACCACTCTGCTTGGGCTGGCTGAACCCTGCCCAATGCCACCTCTACTAGTCATGCAGGACAAATGAGCTATACTCTTAATGGTTTTTTGGAATGCCAATGGATTTGGCAGTTAGGCTTATGGCAGCCATTTGACTCTGGGCCTTTCTAACCATGGGCAGATTAGGATTTAAAGTGTAGGCCCACTGCCTACACTGACTGGATCCAGACCTGACTTTCACACCCAATAAACTGGAGGACAGGCCCACGCCAATATTTAATAACATTTCCTATTGAGGCCCAGCCACAGACTCATAAATGCTGTATTGTAAATTTAATGGGCCAAACTTATACCCGATTTTAGCCCTGAAGGCTGGGTCTGGGCTTGTTGTGACCCCGCTGAGCCCACTCCTGACCCATCGACAACCTTAATGAATTTTCTTTTTATTGAAGGAGGAGGTTGACAAGTTACATTTTCCATGATTTTTGAGACCGAAAACATTTCTGAACTGTATACAGTAATCCACCAATTTCCCAAATGATTATAAATTTCCATCTGTAGGCACCATGGCCAGTAAAAAATCCTAGATACTCTAAGCAAGTGCAATTAGTGATGAACTAACAGCCTTAATACTCTTTGATTTTAGAAAATGTGAGCAGTTTCCATCTTCTTCTTCTTCTTCTTCTTCTTTTGTAATACTACTGAGTAACCTTTTTTTTTTTCCCAAAAGAACAGCCAAGGCTGTGAGTATATTTCATCTGTGGAGAACTTCACAAAGGATTATGCCCCACCAAGCACTTGCTTACAAGAAGACCAGGAGGGACGAGAAATAAAAGGCCCAAGACCCCCTGCTATACAAGGGAGACACCTTCGAGAGGCCCACCCCATTGGGCACTCCTATCGTATGGAGGAAAA